>CM060381.1:90732117-92151248 GCA_030545235.1 Helianthus tuberosus
CTACTGGTTCCTCGACGAATCGCAGCTGGTCGTCGATTGTGAGTTCCTTAAGAGGAACTATGAGGGTCTCATCTGACAGACACTTCTTCAGATTTGACACATGGAAGACATTGTGAACTCCGCTGAGTTCTTCAGGTAGATTCAACCTGTAGGCGACTTTGCCAATTTTCTCGGTGACTTCGAATGGTCCGACATCACGCGGATTGAGTTTTCCTCGTTTGCCAAAGCGGACTACACCTTTCCAAGGTGAGACTTTGAGTAGCACTCGATCCCCAACCTGGAGCTCGAGTGGTTTTCTTCCCTTATCAGCATAGCTTTTCTGACGGTCACGACCTGCCGCCATTCGCTATCGTATATGAGCAATTCTCTCGGTGGTATCTACCACAAGTTTTGGGCTAGTGATTTGGCTGTCACCAACTTATGCCCAATAGAGAGGTGATCGGCATTTGCGTCCGTACAATGCCTCGAACAGAGCGGCTTGGATGCTGGTGTGGTAGCTGTTGTTATATGAAAACTCCACTAATGGGAGGTGCTTTTCCCAGCCATTACCAAAGTCGATCACACATGCCCTAAGCATATCTTCAAGGGTTTGGATGGTGCGTTCAGATTGCCCATCCGTCTGTGGGTGATAAGCGGTGCTCATATCTAAACGTGAGCCAAAGGACTTGTGCATTGCTTGCCACAGTTCTGAAGTAAAATGCGCGTCACGATCAGATATAATAGAGGTTGGCACTCCATGCCTTGATACCACTTCCTTTAGGTAAATGTCTGCAAGAGTAGAAAACTTATCCGTCTCCTTGATAGCTAGAAAATGTGCAGACTTGGTCAGTCGATCTACGATCACCCAAATGGTATCGTTTCCACGTTGAGATCTGGGCAGGCCGGTAACAAAATCCATGGAAATTTGCTCCCATTTCCATTTCGGGATCTTCGGTTGTTGAAGTAGGCCTGATGGTTTCTGATAATCAGACTTGACTCTCGCACAAGTCAAGCACTTACTGACGTAGGTTGCTATGTGGGCTTTCATGCCAGGCCACCAATACGTAGTCTTGAGGTCGTGGTACATCTTATCTGAACCAGGATGTACTGAATAACGAGACTTGTGTGCTTCATCCATCACAAGCTCGCGTAATCCCCCTTAAAGTGGAACCCAGATGCGTCCGATAACATAGTAGGCACCGTCTTCCTTTTGTTCTAGCCGCTGCCTCGATCCTCGTAGGGATTCAGCCCTGATATTCCCTGCTTTCAATGCTTCAACCTGAGCATCGCGAATCTGAGCGGGAAGGTTAGATTGGATGGTAAGCTGTAAAGCACGTACACGCTTAGGTATAGTATCCTTTCGACTGAGGGCGTCGGCCACAACATTGGCTTTGCCCGGATGATATTTGATAGCGCATTCATAATCGTTCAACAGCTCAACCCATTGGCGTTGACGCATGTTTAACTCCTTTTGCTTGAAGATATGCTCGAGACTCCTGTGATCGGTGTAAATGGTGCACTTGGTACCGTACAGGTAATGTCTCCATATCTTAAGCGCGAAAACAACTGCTCCCAGCTCCAGATCGTGAGTAGTGTAATTTCTTTCGTGAACCTTGAGTTGGCGTGATGCGTAGGCAATGACCTTGTCACGTTGCATCAACACGCAACCGAGTCCTTGGATGGAAGCATCGCAGTAAACCACAAAATCGTCTGTGCCCTCGAGAAATGAGAGGATAGGCGCGCTACAAAGTATATCCTTCAAGTGCTGAAATGCGGACTCCTGTGCATCACCCCAACGATAGATGACACCCTTCTGAGTCAGTGAAGTGAGAGGTTGCGCAATCTTGGAGAAATCTTTGATAAACCTTCTGTAATATCCTGCCAAACCCAAGAATTGGCGGATCTCTGTTGGTGTTCGAGGTGCAGGCCAATTCTTGATCGATTCAACCTTAGATGGATCCACATGAATTCCATCCTTGTTTACCACGTGGCCTAGAAAGTGGACTTCGCGAAGCCAGGAGTCACATTTCGAAAACTTGGCATACAACTGCTCTGTTCGAAGAAGTTCCAGCATAAGCCGTAGATGTTGCTCATGTTCCTCCTGACTTTTCGAATAGATCAGGATGTCATCGATGAAAACAATAATGAACTTATCCAGGTAAGGCTTGCACACTCGGTTCATGAGATCCATGAAGACCGCTGGTGCATTCGTCAGCCCGAATGGCATAACCAGAAACTCGTAATGGCCGTAACGGGTTCTGAATGCTGTTTTGGAGACGTCCTCATCTCGGACTCTAAGCTGATGGTATCCCGATCTCAAATCAATCTTGGAGTAATAGCTCGACCCTTGCAACTGGTCGAACAAGTCGTCAATACGTGGAAGAGGATAACGATTCTTCACAGTCAACTTGTTAAGTTCACGATAGTCAATACACATCCTGAAGGTACCGTCTTTCTTCTTCACGAATAAGACTGGAGCTCCCCAGGGCGAAGAGCTAGGACGTATAAAACCCTTTTCCAAGAGTCCTTGTAATTGCGTGGACAGTTCTTCGAGTTCTGATGGAGCTAGACGATATGGTGCTCGAGCCACGGGCGCTGCTCCAGGAGCTAGCTCGATTTGAAACTCAACTTGGCGATGAGGTGGAAGACCAGGTAATTCCTCAGGAAATAACTCGGGAAAATCACGCACAATAGGGATGTCTTCAATTTTCTTCTCTTCCGTTGATGTGTCAGTAACGAGTGCTAAAATGGCAGTGTGGCCCTTTCGCAAACACTTCTGGGCCTTAAGGAAAGAGATGATGCCTTCGACAGCACCACTCTTGTCGCCACGAATCATGAGAGGTTCTTCACCAAAACGAGGAATGCGGACGATTTTCTCCTTGCAAACAATCTCCGCTTGATGATGAGATAGCCAATCCATCCCAATAACGACGTCGAAACTACCCAGTGTGATAGGAATAAGATCGATAGAGAAGGTCTGACCAGCTAAGACGAGGTTACAATCTTTAACTATGTGTGTGGCTTCAAGACTTTTACCGTTAGCTAGTTCTACCGTGTGTTTGGTGTTCAGGAGTGTTGGAGTGCGCTTAAGCAATTGACTAACTTTTAAGGATACGTAATCTAGTATCGGCACCCGAATCAAACAAAACAGTAACAAAGAAGTCTTCTAGAAGGAACTTACCCATTACTGCGTTGGGATCGTTCTTTGCATCACTCTGAAGATTTCAAGGAGTGATCACCGAGGATTGAGAGTCGAGCCTTCCAAACTTTCTATGCTAGAGGGTGTTCATTTCAGTGTCTTTGCATGGTGGAGAGAGAGCGAAATGTCACTGTGGTAAGAGAATGACGGTTCGGTCTAAGCAAATGGTAGAAATTAGACATAACATAAACCAATAATCATGTGTAGGTACAAAAGCTAGTGTAAAGATTCCGCGTATTTAAGAAGACTGTCATGGAATAATACGATTTCTTATAGTGTAAGGTGGATCAGGTAAGCTTATAGATTATCGTGTTCGCCTGTAGGTTGAGTGATCCATATCTCCGCTCTCGAACGTTCTGAAGACTATCTCATCAGTAAGGGCATCCATTTGCTAGGTTGGGTTTACGAAGGGGGTAAATCAAGTAGAAGAAGCATTAACCATCCAATAAGGTAATGGGGGAAATCTTGTGATCGGTGGGAATAGTGGTGTGGTTGTTGGCGTTTCGTTAAATCAATTGCCAATCGAAGAAACAGGGAATTAATGAGGTTCATGCGAAGAATCGAGTGAAAACAGGGGTCCACCAATAACGGAAGAATTCGACCAAGTAATATGTCGCTTAGAAGCAATTCTAGTAATGAGGTGTGGCGGCATGACCCAAAAAGGGAAGTTCATTGCATTACGATCACGGAAGTATATCGCTTGTCCAAAATAGAGTTTGGTTGGTAGGGTTGCGAGTTGCAAAGTGACGAACGCGCGTAACTGTGGTTGCTTCGTTTCTGGTAATGACGACCAGTGGAGATGATGAGGTCCGTCAACAGGGATGCGTGGGTATAGTTCTCCAAAACCCGTGTTCGTTTGAGCCAGGTCTGGTCTTTGTGAATGTTGACGTACAAACCGAATGTACGGAGGGTCAGATGGTGACGTCATGTCGAATTAAGCGTGTAAATAGATAAAATGCATAAACAGTTGTCGTAGCGGGGTGACGAGAAATCAGAAAAGAATTTGACCATCACTTGTCAAATTTCAAGTAAACAATTGCATATCATAAAGAACGCAGTAGGTCCAATAGAAAACACGCTACTACCCTAAATAAACATACCATAGACACCACACTGAACAAAAGTAATCTAGCAAGTAAGAAATATAAACTTAAATCACACCACTCAGTGTGTTGAGTCTTGCACGTGGAGCGAAGCGTCGTTGTGGATCGTTGAGCACTGTACAGGTTATAGTCTGGTTTTAACAAAAACTTTTTCCCTTATTAAAACCAAGTTCACTATAACAAATGGCTCTGATACCAATCTGTCACACCCCCAAAATCCACCATGCGGAGTATCACCGCTTGGAGGCGTGACATGACCAGGATCGAGCCACCAATCATATTGAACAACAAAATTAAGTAAATATAACCAAACCCAATATGATTGGTGACCAAAAGGAAGTAAACCGATTTTAGGTTAACAGCAGAAGCATAAAACATAAGTTCATAACATAAGTTCGTAGTTCAAAAGTTTAAAGTCCCAAAACATAAGTTTCATTAGTTTATAAAGTTTATTTATTGAGTACGGGACATGTCAGTTCGCATCCCACAACGACCACCTCCATATGCAAGCTCTATAGTATCTAATGACCTGCAAAGCATGTAATAACGAGTCAACAACAAAGTTGAGTGAGTTCACGGTTGGTTGTCCATTTTAGAGTTGTTTCCAAAAACATAGTTTAATCTCATTCGGCTATCCAGCCGTGGGGGTTACCCCATAGTTCGAAAACGTTTATTGTTAACCATCCCATGTCCACCTTCCCTGGCTATCCAGCCCGGCACTTTGGCCGTGGGGAGCTGCCCCAATGTTTTAAACTACCAGACTCGTTTATCATATCGACTACTAACAAAAGAAATCAATTGTGCCCTAGCGTCGGTGTTCTATCACCACCGACGTGCCATAGTCCATTAGTACACACCCGTCCGACTGGCACGGTGTGAGGTTTGTTAAACCTAATAGCGCTATTAACTAATGACCCGCTCGCCATAGCCTCGGCGATTAAGTCGATACAAAAAGGGAGGGACTTCGCTGATAGAGTTCTAGTCCAGTAAGTCTAACACGTCCCAACAGGACGAGGAATTTACATTCCTGAACACGTCTCAAAGGACGAGGAATCCCTATTCCTGTACCCATTCCCATTCCCACCGGGAATTTACCATGCTTTGTAGAAAAGTGTGAACTCACCTCGGTTTGCTCGGTTAGATTCTCAAATATAGCTAACAGTCAAGGTCGGTCAATCACGTCCTAATAAGGTACGGATAACAATCAGTTTCTCATGCATAACACGTATCCTACGTATGGTTTATTTGCACATTACTTCTACCACATAACAGGTACACACTTTAACGATTTATGCCCATATACACTTCCCATCCATTCCCCGCTCATAGACAAACATACGATATTGCACGTAACACATATAACATGTTAGATCATTCACCGATAGCATACTCGACATTTAGACACGCAAGTCACAACTTATGTCAATTCAGCATTAATATTCAAAACCGGCTGTTTTCGTACATTTGAATAAAATAGTTAAATTATTCCAAAAATTCCCAAATTTTTACAGAATGTCTTAAACGTTCCATATTTTATTGTGTAAAAATATCTGGGTCCGGTTCATTACCAATATTTTATAAAAATTCATATTCCGGACTGAACTCAGATTTATGTATTTCTGATCACAGTCCACGGAACAATTTATTAAAAATTCATCGAGTGTCCGATTTACGAAATTCCAGTGGGGTAATTACAAATGCATCGGTTGTCATCTACTGTACAAATTTCATGGTCCGATTCATCACAAAACTCAGGTTATGACTGAAAGTATGACACTCATTTATTGCTGTCAAAATTCAGCTTAAGTTGCTGTTGCAAATTAACACTTTAAAAATAGTAAACGGAGTCCAAAAATTACGATTCCGGTGCCATTAGAACCGTATTTTATAATAACATATTTTAGATTCAAAATATCGGTTTTTCGTTGAATTTACGACCTGTTTACAGCCTGTTAAAGGCGGCTGAAAATACACATCAGCAAGTTGTTATCAGTCTAAAGGCTACTAAAACGCACACATATGATTACCATTCATTCTAATAATGATTTACAACAGGTTATAAGTTATTTACAGCAGACTAATACTCATATATTTCAGATTCATCTTGTATTACCATGTTTCATCATTATTTACTCTTTAACCAACAAGTTCATCACTCTAGCAAGACTTTTAGACTTTGATCTTATATGTTCATAATTTTTAACCGACGAATCTCTTATTAACCACTCTAGACAAGATCAAGAAGGCGTTTAGAGTCACTTACTACTAGCTCGAGGCTAGGGAAGAAACTAGACGAAAAACGGGTGGTTAAAAGCATCGTAGAGAGGTCCTTGGCACTCCGTAAGTTCCGGGCTTCCTCGTACGAGATCCTTCACACTTGAGTGCACTTGGAATAACTTGAATGAAATTGAAAAGTGGTTGAAGGTGGGGCTTTGTTCTCGGCAGTAAGCAAGAAAGAAAGGAAGAAAGCAATTTCTTTGAGTGGTGATTATGAAAGTGTTAATGACCTAAAGGTTTATTTATAAACCCACTATTGTTATTAACCAAAGGAAAATATGTCATCTAGATATATGACATTTGGATTTAGATAATCATTCAAGGACAAATGGTGTCTCCCACATGGTGACCGAACTCGTGAGGGGGGAGGGGTAATCGGTTGGTTTCCAACTATGTGATTAGAGATAAGTTATATTAGTTAGTTGATTTAAATTTAGTGTAATATTGTGTAGTAATATATAACGGGGGTTAGGGTATTCGGGGACCCTAACTGGCTCAGAAAAAGAAAAACAAATGTCAATGACAATATTTTTATGTCTTGGGTTAAGTCCGGTTGTACGGTTCGGTGTTGTTCCGTTAAAGTGCTTAATTAATCCGTAGAGCGTCCTATATATATATATATTTGCAACGTTTTTAATTTTTAACACTCAGGAAGTCATAACAGACTATTTAATGACTTTTTTGTACACTACTAGTGTGTCAACATGCACATGTAAATATAACACAGATATCAGAAAGCAGTTACGTAATTTCACACAGTCGTCAAGCACATTAATTATTATTAATAAATTGTACGGAATACATGTAAATTTGAGGGTTGTCACATTCTCCCCCTGTTAAGAGAATTTCGTCCCGAAATTTAGCGCGTGGTTACTGAGGAAGCTACTTAAGTTGCGTTGTTTTCCTGATTTTCCTGGGGTGTCACATCATCCCCCCGTTGATTTGGAATTTCGTCCCGAAATTCTGCAGTAGCTTTAGCCTCAGTAGTGGTTGCGTTTTTCTTAAACAGCTGGGGATACTTGAGTTTCATTTGGTCTTCTCGTTCCCAGGTATACTCTGGGCCACGACGAGCATTCCAATGAACTCGGACCAGAGGTATCCTGGTATGCTTGAGGATCTTAACATCTCGATCCGTAATTTCTACTGGTTCCTCGACGAATCGCAGCTGGTCGTCGATTGTGAGTTCCTTAAGAGGAACTATGAGGGTCTCATCTGACAGACACTTCTTCAGATTTGACACATGGAAGACATTGTGAACTCCGCTGAGTTCTTCAGGTAGATTCAACCTGTAGGCGACTTTGCCAATTTTCTCGGTGACTTCGAATGGTCCGACATCACGCGGATTGAGTTTTCCTCGTTTGCCAAAGCGGACTACACCTTTCCAAGGTGAGACTTTGAGTAGCACTCGATCCCCAACCTGGAGCTCGAGTGGTTTTCTTCCCTTATCAGCATAGCTTTTCTGACGGTCACGACCTGCCGCCATTCGCTATCGTATATGAGCAATTCTCTCGGTGGTATCTACCACAAGTTTTGGGCTAGTGATTTGGCTGTCACCAACTTATGCCCAATAGAGAGGTGATCGGCATTTGCGTCCGTACAATGCCTCGAACGGAGCGGCTTGGATGCTGGTGTGGTAGCTGTTGTTATATGAAAACTCCACTAATGGGAGGTGCTTTTCCCAGCCATTACCAAAGTCGATCACACATGCCCTAAGCATATCTTCAAGGGTTTGGATGGTGCGTTCAGATTGCCCATCCGTCTGTGGGTGATAAGCGGTGCTCATATCTAAACGTGAGCCAAAGGACTTGTGCATTGCTTGCCACAGTTCTGAAGTAAAATGCGCGTCACGATCAGATATAATAGAGGTTGGCACTCCATGCCTTGATACCACTTCCTTTAGGTAAATGTCTGCAAGAGTAGAAAACTTATCCGTCTCCTTGATAGCTAGAAAATGTGCAGACTTGGTCAGTCGATCTACGATCACCCAAATAGTATCGTTTCCACGTTGAGATCTGGGCAGGCCGGTAACAAAATCCATGGAAATTTGCTCCCATTTCCATTTCGGGATCTTCGGTTGTTGAAGTAGGCCTGATGGTTTCTGATAATCAGACTTGACTCTCGCACAAGTCAAGCACTTACTGACGTAGGTTGCTATGTGGGCTTTCATGCCAGGCCACCAATACGTAGTCTTGAGGTCGTGGTACATCTTATCTGAACCAGGATGTACTGAATAACGAGACTTGTGTGCTTCATCCATCACAAGCTCGCGTAATCCCCCTTAAAGTGGAACCCAGATGCGTCCGATAACATAGTAGGCACCGTCTTCCTTTTGTTCTAGCCGCTGCCTCGATCCTCGTAGGGATTCAGCCCTGATATTCCCTGCTTTCAATGCTTCAACCTGAGCATCGCGAATCTGAGCGGGAAGGTTAGATTGGATGGTAAGCTGTAAAGCACGTACACGCTTAGGTATAGTATCCTTTCGACTGAGGGCGTCGGCCACAACATTGGCTTTGCCCGGATGATATTTGATAGCGCATTCATAATCGTTCAACAGCTCAACCCATTGGCGTTGACGCATGTTTAACTCCTTTTGCTTGAAGATATGCTCGAGACTCCTGTGATCGGTGTAAATGGTGCACTTGGTACCGTACAGGTAATGTCTCCATATCTTAAGCGCGAAAACAACTGCTCCCAGCTCCAGATCGTGAGTAGTGTAATTTCTTTCGTGAACCTTGAGTTGGCGTGATGCGTAGGCAATGACCTTGTCACGTTGCATCAACACGCAACCGAGTCCTTGGATGGAAGCATCGCAGTAAACCACAAAATCGTCTGTGCCCTCGAGAAATGAGAGGATAGGCGCGCTACAAAGTATATCCTTCAAGTGCTGAAATGCGGACTCCTGTGCATCACCCCAACGATAGATGACACCCTTCTGAGTCAGTGAAGTGAGAGGTTGCGCAATCTTGGAGAAATCTTTGATAAACCTTCTGTAATATCCTGCCAAACCCAAGAATTGGCGGATCTCTGTTGGTGTTCGGGGTGCAGGCCAATTCTTGATCGATTCAACCTTAGATGGATCCACATGAATTCCATCCTTGTTTACCACGTGGCCTAGAAAGTGGACTTCGCGAAGCCAGGAGTCACATTTTGAAAACTTGGCATACAACTGCTCTGTTCGAAGAAGTTCCAGCATAAGCCGTAGATGTTGCTCATGTTCCTCCTGACTTTTCGAATAGATCAGGATGTCATCGATGAAAACAATAATGAACTTATCCAGGTAAGGCTTGCACACTCGGTTCATGAGATCCATGAAGACCGCTGGTGCATTCGTCAGCCCGAATGGCATAACCAGAAACTCGTAATGGCCGTAACGGGTTCTGAATGCTGTTTTGGAGACGTCCTCATCTCGGACTCTAAGCTGATGGTATCCCGATCTCAAATCAATCTTGGAGTAATAGCTCGACCCTTGCAACTGGTCGAACAAGTCGTCAATACGTGGAAGAGGATAACGATTCTTCACAGTCAACTTGTTAAGTTCACGATAGTCAATACACATCCTGAAGGTACCGTCTTTCTTCTTCACGAATAAGACTGGAGCTCCCCAGGGCGAAGAGCTAGGACGTATAAAACCCTTTTCCAAGAGTCCTTGTAATTGCGTGGACAGTTCTTCGAGTTCTGATGGAGCTAGACGATATGGTGCTCGAGCCACGGGCGCTGCTCCAGGAGCTAGCTCGATTTGAAACTCAACTTGGCGATGAGGTGGAAGACCAGGTAATTCCTCAGGAAATAACTCGGGAAAATCACGCACAATAGGGATGTCTTCAATTTTCTTCTCTTCCGTTGATGTGTCAGTAACGAGTGCTAAAATGGCAGTGTGGCCCTTTCGCAAACACTTCTGGGCCTTAAGGAAAGAGATGATGCCTTCGACAGCACCACTCTTGTCGCCACGAATCATGAGAGGTTCTTCACCAAAACGAGGAATGCGGACGATTTTCTCCTTGCAAACAATCTCCGCTTGATGATGAGATAGCCAATCCATCCCAATAACGACGTCGAAACTACCCAGTGTGATAGGAATAAGATCGATAGAGAAGGTCTGACCAGCTAAGACGAGGTTACAATCTTTAACTATGTGTGTGGCTTCAAGACTTTTACCGTTAGCTAGTTCTACCGTGTGTTTGGTGTTCAGGAGTGTTGGAGTGCGCTTAAGCAATTGACTAACTTTTAAGGATACGTAATCTAGTATCGGCACCCGAATCAAACAAAACAGTAACAAAGAAGTCTTCTAGAAGGAACTTACCCATTACTGCGTTGGGATCGTTCTTTGCATCACTCTGAAGATTTCAAGGAGTGATCACCGAGGATTGAGAGTCGAGCCTTCCAAACTTTCTATGCTAGAGGGTGTTCATTTCAGTGTCTTTGCATGGTGGAGAGAGAGCGAAATGTCACTGTGGTAAGAGAATGACGGTTCGGTCTAAGCAAATGGTAGAAATTAGACATAACATAAACCAATAATCATGTGTAGGTACAAAAGCTAGTGTAAAGATTCCGCGTATTTAAGAAGACTGTCATGGAATAATACGATTTCTTATAGTGTAAGGTGGATCAGGTAAGCTTATAGATTATCGTGTTCGCCTGTAGGTTGAGTGATCCATATCTCCGCTCTCGAACGTTCTGAAGACTATCTCATCAGTAAGGGCATCCATTTGCTAGGTTGGGTTTACGAAGGGGGTAAATCAAGTAGAAGAAGCATTAACCATCCAATAAGGTAATGGGGGAAATCTTGTGATCGGTGGGAATAGTGGTGTGGTTGTTGGCGTTTCGTTAAATCAATTGCCAATCGAAGAAACAGGGAATTAATGAGGTTCATGCGAAGAATCGAGTGAAAACAGGGGTCCACCAATAACGGAAGAATTCGACCAAGTAATATGTCGCTTAGAAGCAATTCTAGTAATGAGGTGTGGCGGCATGACCCAAAAAGGGAAGTTCATTGCATTACGATCACGGAAGTATATCGCTTGTCCAAAATAGAGTTTGGTTGGTAGGGTTGCGAGTTGCAAAGTGACGAACGCGCGTAACTGTGGTTGCTTCGTTTCTGGTAATGACGACCAGTGGAGATGATGAGGTCCGTCAACAGGGATGCGTGGGTATAGTTCTCCAAAACCCGTGTTCGTTTGAGCCAGGTCTGGTCTTTGTGAATGTTGACGTACAAACCGAATGTACGGAGGGTCAGATGGTGACGTCATGTCGAATTAAGCGTGTAAATAGATAAAATGCATAAACAGTTGTCGTAGCGGGGTGACGAGAAATCAGAAAAGAATTTGACCATCACTTGTCAAATTTCAAGTAAACAATTGCATATCATAAAGAACGCAGTAGGTCCAATAGAAAACACGCTACTACCCTAAATAAACATACCATAGACACCACACTGAACAAAAGTAATCTAGCAAGTAAGAAATATAAACTTAAATCATACCACTCAGTGTGTTGAGTCTTGCACGTGGAGCGAAGCGTCGTTGTGGATCGTTGAGCACTGTACAGGTTATAGTCTGGTTTTAACAAAAACTTTTTCCCTTATTAAAACCAAGTTCACTATAACAAATGGCTCTGATACCAATCTGTCACACCCCCAAAATCCACCATGCGGAGTATCACCGCTTGGAGGCGTGACATGACCAGGATCGAGCCACCAATCATATTGAACAACAAAATTAAGTAAATATAACCAAACCCAATATGATTGGTGACCAAAAGGAAGTAAACCGATTTTAGGTTAGCAGCAGAAGCATAAAACATAAGTTCATAACATAAGTTCGTAGTTCAAAAGTTTAAAGTCCCAAAACATAAGTTTCATTAGTTTATAAAGTTTATTTATTGAGTACGGGACATGTCAGTTCGCATCCCACAACGACCACCTCCATATGCAAGCTCTATAGTATCTAATGACCTGCAAAGCATGTAATAACGAGTCAACAACAAAGTTGAGTGAGTTCACGGTTGGTTGTCCATTTTAGAGTTGTTTCCAAAAACATAGTTTAATCTCATTCGGCTATCCAGCCGTGGGGGTTACCCCATAGTTCGAAAACGTTTATTGTTAACCATCCCATGTCCACCTTCCCTGGCTATCCAGCCCGGCACTTTGGCCGTGGGGAGCTGCCCCAATGTTTTAAACTACCAGACTCGTTTATCATATCGACTACTAACAAAAGAAATCAATTGTGCCCTAGCGTCGGTGTTCTATCACCACCGACGTGCCATAGTCCATTAGTACACACCCGTCCGACTGGCACGGTGTGAGGTTTGTTAAACCTAATAGCGCTATTAACTAATGACCCGCTCGCCATAGCCTCGGCGATTAAGTCGATACAAAAAGGGAGGGACTTCGCTGATAGAGTTCTAGTCCAGTAAGTCTAACACGTCCCAACAGGACGAGGAATTTACATTCCTGAACACGTCTCAAAGGACGAGGAATCCCTATTCCTGTACCCATTCCCATTCCCACCGGGAATTTACCATGCTTTGTAGAAAAGTGTGAACTCACCTCGGTTTGCTCGGTTAGATTCTCAAATATAGCTAACAGTCAAGGTCGGTCAATCACGTCCTAATAAGGTACGGATAACAATCAGTTTCTCATGCATAACACGTATCCTACGTATGGTTTATTTGCACATTACTTCTACCACATAACAGGTACACACTTTAACGATTTATGCCCATATACACTTCCCATCCATTCCCCGCTCATAGACAAACATACGATATTGCACGTAACACATATAACATGTTAGATCATTCACCGATAGCATACTCGACATTTAGACACGCAAGTCACAACTTATGTCAATTCAGCATTAATATTCAAAACCGGCTGTTTTCGTACATTTGAATAAAATAGTTAAATTATTCCAAAAATTCCCAAATTTTTACAGAATGTCTTAAACGTTCCATATTTTATTGTGTAAAAATATCTGGGTCCGGTTCATTACCAATATTTTATAAAAATTCATATTCCGGACTGAACTCAGATTTATGTATTTCTGATCACAGTCCACGGAACAATTTATTAAAAATTCATCGAGTGTCCGATTTACGAAATTCCAGTGGGGTAATTACAAATGCATCGGTTGTCATCTACTGTACAAATTTCATGGTCCGATTCATCACAAAACTCAGGTTATGACTGAAAGTATGACACTCATTTATTGCTGTCAAAATTCAGCTTAAGTTGCTGTTGCAAATTAACACTTTAAAAATAGTAAACGGAGTCCAAAAATTACGATTCCGGTGCCATTAGAACCGTATTTTATAATAACATATTTTAGATTCAAAATATCGGTTTTTCGTTGAATTTACGACCTGTTTACAGCCTGTTAAAGGCGGCTGAAAATACACATCAGCAAGTTGTTATCAGTCTAAAGGCTACTAAAACGCACACATATGATTACCATTCATTCTAATAATGATTTACAACAGGTTATAAGTTATTTACAGCAGACTAATACTCATATATTTCAGATTCATCTTGTATTACCATGTTTCATCATTATTTACTCTTTAACCAACAAGTTCATCACTCTAGCAAGACTTTTAGACTTTGATCTTATATGTTCATAATTTTTAACCGACGAATCTCTTATTAACCACTCTAGACAAGATCAAGAAGGCGTTTAGAGTCACTTACTACTAGCTCGAGGCTAGGGAAGAAACTAGACGAAAAACGGGTGGTTAAAAGCATCGTAGAGAGGTCCTTGGCACTCCGTAAGTTCCGGGCTTCCTCGTACGAGATCCTTCACACTTGAGTGCACTTGGAATAACTTGAATGAAATTGAAAAGTGGTTGAAGGTGGGGCTTTGTTCTCGGCAGTAAGCAAGAAAGAAAGGAAGAAAGCAATTTCTTTGAGTGGTGATTATGAAAGTGTTAATGACCTAAAGGTTTATTTATAAACCCACTATTGTTATTAACCAAAGGAAAATATGTCATCTAGATATATGACATTTGGATTTAGATAATCATTCAAGGACAAATGGTGTCTCCCACATGGTGACCGAACTCGTGAGGGGGGAGGGGTAATCGGTTGGTTTCCAACTATGTGATTAGAGATAAGTTATATTAGTTAGTTGATTTAAATTTAGTGTAATATTGTGTAGTAATATATAACGGGGGTTAGGGTATTCAGGGACCCTAACTGGCTCAAAAAAAGAAAAACAAATGTCAATGACAATATTTTTATGTCTTGGGTTAAGTCCGGTTGTACGGTTCGGTGTTGTTCCGTTAAAGTGCTTAATTAATCCGTAGAGCGTCCTATATATATATATTTGCAACGTTTTTAATTTTTAACACTCAGGAAGTCATAACAGACTATTTAATGACTTTTTTGTACACTACTAGTGGGTCAACATGCACATGTAATTATAACACAGATATCAGAAAGCAGTTACGTAATTTCACACAGTCGTCAAGCACATTAATTATTATTAATAAATTGTACGGAATACATGTAAATTTGAGGGTTGTCACACAACAATGTGGTTAATGGTACATTCCTTGTAAATGGTATATATGCTTCGTGTTTATTTGATACTGGAGCAGACAACTGTTTTGTATCGTTTGAATTCGAAAAGCTCCTTAATCGTAAGCACACCCATCTCCACTCGACGTTCGATGTTGAAGTTGCCACCGGAAGAACCGTCGCTGTCATTTCTGTTCTATGTAATTGTACGCTTGAACTCAAAAATCACGTCTTCCCAATCGACCTTATTCCGATGCAGCTCGGTAGTTTTAACATCACAGTAAGCATGGATTTTCTTCGCGAGAACCGTGCCGAAGTTGTGTGCTTCGATAAGATGATTCGTTTCTCACTCGCTAATGGTGATCAACTTTGTGTGTATGGCGAAACTCCTTCGAAAGGTCTCAAGCTCATGTCATGTGTCCAAGCGAGCAAGTATCTCCGCAAGGAATACAGAGCTTTCTTGGCTAACATTGTAGTAGCGGAGAAGGAAAAGAAAGGAAACACAGGAGTGAAAGATGTTCCCGTTGTTTGTAAATTCCCTAACGTATTTCTTGATGATTTACCTGGTTTACCTCCTACTCGTGATATCGATTTCAGAATCGACTTCATTCCTGGAGCAAATCCTGTTGCTAGAGCACCTTATCGTCTCACTCCTTCTTACAGTATTTATATTCACAAATGAGCCACTTGTTGATCGAGTGTAGCCGTTTGCGTAATTAATTGAAAGTTTGCGCAATGAAGGGTTAAAAGCGTCAACATGTTAATTCTTACCTCTGAGTGACCTTTTAACAAACCGAGAGCTTCATGATATTTTATTATACTCACGGGAATGCCAATTATTGGCCGTCTAAGGTTTTTATGCCTTTAAGTGACGTTACGCGCAACTTTGCAAGTTTAAGGGGTTAAAAGCGTCAATATGTTTAATTATACCTCTGAATTACCTTTTTATGAACCCGGAGCATTATGATGTTTTATAATACTCTCAAGAATTCCTAATATGGATTAGATAAGGCTTCGATGCTATTAAACGATGATATGCGCAAGTTTGCGCATTAGAGGCACCAAAAGCGTCAACTTTTGAATCTACGACTTTTGGTGACCATTTAAGCAAATGAGAGCGTAGAAATATTTAAACACATGCTTGAGAATACCCATTATGGGCCATGGAAGGCTTGGATATAATTAAACGACATTTAGCGCTACTTTGTGCGATTAAAGGACTATTTGCGTCAAACTGCAAAAGTATGTCGATTCGTATGGTATCGTACCTTTTGGAATATGACCATGAGTTAAATATGCCCTAATTATCCTTTATATAGCTTAGATATAAGCTTAGAGGTGTTTGGTGCACAAAAATAAAATTTTAAGTCAAGCAGGGACTAAAAGTGTCAAAAAGTGCACAAGTTTGCATTTTCGCGCATATCTTACATTCTGAATATATCCGGACATCCAAAAATTTATGTAAGCACTAAAATATTTTATTTTAGTGTTCGGCATGATAAAATTCCATTCGTCGCGTAAATTGGATCGTTTTTCGCGTCCGTTCGTGTTTCGTCGTAATTAGTCGAACAACGTGACCGTACGGCCAAACGAACCGAGATCCGGCATATTTTTGAGCATGTTTCATGTTCCCTATGCTTAGGAATCGTTGTAGAGCCTTGAAAATGGCTTGACGAGCCTTAAATATGTCAGGAATGGTATCTAGCTAGTGCAGGGACCAAAGCTGCATTTGCAGCAAAGTTGTGGGTTGTGCAGACCTCGGTCGCGGGCCGCGTAAGCCAGGCCTGAGGCCTATGCGGGCCGCCAGCGACCAGAACTGTAGTAATTTTATTTTTTTGCTGTTTTCTTGCTGTCCTCCATTATTTAAAACCATGTGCTCACTCTAGGGGCACTTAGATGGTATTATAACCTGGTTTTACACATCTTATAATCCTATTAACCCTCTCGACACTTGTCACGATCCCGTGCAATCCTGAAAACTATAAATAGAGGTGGGTTTTCACTTGTTCACTTCACACCTTCATTTGATTTCTGCATTGGCTCTCTGATTCAAGAGGATCCTGATCATATTGGGAACCTCCTTCAGTCCTAAGGACCACTTGTAAGTGTTCCTTTCGTACTTAGTTCAATCGTTTGGCGTTTATAGCCAAAAAGTCAAGCGTTTTTTATAAACGCTTTGACATTTAAACGGTCAAGCCATTGTTCGCAACGAACATGGCTACGTGATCGTAATTAGGTAGGTATTAAACCCTTAATAGGGCACCTCCTAATTACCACGTTTGCTTAGTTAATTGTCGGGTCAAAGTAATTAGAATAAAAGTCAAACGAGTCGTTTTTAAATACAATTCATAACTAATGATGTAAAGGCAATAAATCAGTTTTGTCACTTTAATAACTTGGTAAATGTTAATTGAACACGTCTAGGCATGTTCAACCCGACAATTCTGAGTTTAGGCTCGGTTCGGAACCGAAAGTCGCAAAAGTTGACTTTTGCTTTCACTTTCAGTTCTGACCCGATTTAGCTTAGTTTAGTTATGCCTTAGGATTCCTTTAGGATCGTATTATATGTTAGCATAACCTTCCAAGGTTATACAACATGGTTCCATAGAAATCCTAGTTCATATGCATGTTTCCGTTATATGCTTAAAGTTGACTATAATGCCCTTTTGACCTTAAAATGAGATTTTTGAAAATGTGAGAGGACAAAAACCTTTATTACTGATTATAAACTTGTCCAAAAAATTTGACATCAGTTAGAGGGCTAGATTAAGAGTTATGCTCAATAGCGTAAATTGAAAGCTTTTTATTTATTAAACGGCATTATTAGCATAAAGCCTATCTAAACCCAAATTTTGACACCAAACTTTATACCCACTGATGTAATATAATATTTTGGGAATTTTGAAGATTTTTATTTATTTTTAAGCTGAGCATAACGTAGAGTTCTTGCTTTGATTCGGTAATTGTCGGTTATACCTTTTTCCTGAATAAAATGAGTTTTACATAACATTTTAATACCAAACTTTTTTGCTACTGATTTTATATGATAAATAAAGTATTTTGAACTTTATAAACTGATCAGGAACTCATATTTTCTTATATAACCCGAAAATCGCTTAAAAGCGACTTTTTACTCGTTTTAAACATATAAGACTTAATACCTACTGATGTTTTAAGTAAATTTTTATACTTTAACAGTAAGCAAAAGTTTTGAACTCAGATTTCCAAATTTGACCTTTAAAGCTTATGTGAAATTACCAAAATGCCCCTACGATGCATAGTTTGGTTATAAATAATAAATTTCACATATATGCAATACCCTACTGATATAACTTATTAAATTAAATATTTTTACTGATCATTTTAGACCAGAACCTCAGATTTTCATTTAACCTCTTTTATAATCTTTAAAATGACCAAAATGCCCTTTCGGGCCTTAAATTGACTTTAAATTCGTTTTGGGCATAATGGAAGGTATCCCACTGATATCACAACATATTTGAGGCATATTAACTTGTGAAATATGTGCATAACTCATTTGGTTACCCGTTATGCAATTTACGCGTTCGGTACTTGTGCTTGCTGATTTGAATATACGGCTGAGAATAAATTTACATTTTAGCTCAGGTAAATACTTTTAACTTATTTTCCCTATACGGGCTTGGGATACGGTATTATAATAATACCCCTTGGTCGGGTATTGAATGTTTAATCGGATTGTGATTAAATTATTGAGGTAACCCGTTTTAATATGTCTTGTTTGAAATAAAAGTCTTTGGGGGTTAATGACCATGTACCGGATCTCCTTGGCATCATTATTAAGAAATGGCAACGTCTTAAGCACGGGGTGTAGGCATACACCTGACAGTTGTTTAAAGGAAACGGTATCTCACTCTCTGGTGAGCCTATACTTGTGGTGTGTCTGCTAATCTTGACTCGGTTTCTAACATCGAGCCCTGAATGTATAACAAACATATAAATCTGTATACAAGATTATTTTTTTATATAATTGTCCCAAGTTATAAAAGATATTTTATGCCTGGTGCATTCAAATCAATTTTCTTAAACATTTTCAAAAGAGTCAGCTAATTGTATTTACCAGTGTAAACTGACATATTTTCCAAAAAGATTAAGTGACGGGTACTGTACGTAATTGGCTGGGAGCTCAGGGTGTTAATAGGGAATCTTGCAAGTTCTAGACGTCTAAAGTCTGTGGAACAGTGTTTATCTTTCTGTTTTAAGATCCGCCTGTGGATCCATCTTACAATCCGTTTGTAATATTGATATTACTTTTGAATCGGTTTGAATATATTTACTTTAGACTTCCGCTGTGCATTGAACTGTGATTATTTGACTTTGATGATATCAACTACGTCACGATACTCCCCACCGGGCCCACCGGTAATATGTGGAAATATCAGGGTGTGACAGGTTGGTATCAGAGCCAACATTTAGTGAATTAAACACTAGCCTTTTGTGTTTAATCTCAATGACACAGTAGCACATTCCTTAACTTCCGAGTCTAGACTTGAACTTGGAATGATCTCATCCCTGTTATATGTATATATTGTTTTCGATATTTATGCATCCCAGGATCGTGTCGCCGAGCGAAGCTGCCATTGGTGGAAGCTCTCCAGACCCGAAGTATAAGAATGATAAGCTTCGTACCACAGCTCAAATAAGCACACAACCAGTATGGAGGAATGACCTTTTAAACCCATTAACCATAATTCAAATTCCATACCCAAGACTTTTGAAACTTCAAATGAGAAGCCAACGTCGGAGGAGTTCATACCAGCTATCCCTGAAGATCCAGCTTCGAAGATAATACCTATGGACCCAAAAGACTCATATTTCTTATTTCCAAGTCTTGGAATCCCAAACTTGGATTATACCTGTCCTGGCCTTATTCATGATTCGTATTATTCAATAACCATAAATCCTTGGATTCCACGTTAGCAAGGATTCCTAAAATAGAAGATTTGGATTACCCAC
This sequence comes from Helianthus tuberosus, assembly GCA_030545235.1. Taxonomy (NCBI): domain Eukaryota; kingdom Viridiplantae; phylum Streptophyta; class Magnoliopsida; order Asterales; family Asteraceae; genus Helianthus; species Helianthus tuberosus. The sequence goes on from CM060381.1 coordinate 90,752,183, forward strand.
CAAAACCTTCGGTATTCATACCTCACACGGAGAACCAAGGAGAAAATTTCCAGAAATAAAGTAAAGAAGAAACTCTTTCGTTGCTTTTAATTTCTTTATTAGTCCTTATAAGGACATATATATCTTTTAAGTCCCTGAGTGGACAATGTTATTTCCTTTAAGTCCCATTTAGGGGCATCTATGTACTTCCTTCATTTAGTGATTCAAAAATCATTACCGATATATATAATGAATATATTATATAAAATGAATCATAATATCCTCCCTTCTTATAATTGATCAGCCTATATATTGAAAGGAATCTTAAAGGTATAACCTAGCCGATATGTCATTTTAGACATGGCCATAATGGTAAAACCTATTTAAAAGATTCAAATCCTTGTTAACATCTGAAAATATGTTAGCACTCCTTACAACAGTGATACGATGAAATCACACATGTCATCTTTACACTGGATTTCTTCCAAATCTTTAAATAGCCCAATGATCTAGAAATCATGGCTTGCGTCATCAATTAAGATGATCATTTTTACAAACATCCGTTTGTGATAAAGTGCCTACGGGCCATATTCAATGTCTAACGAGACAAAAGACAATGGTAGTCTATGACTCCCTGTCAAGAAAAGGTAATGAACTATGTTCAAACCTTAATGTCTCGATTCTCTGAAATCATGGCTTATAAATTTAAAACTGTCCTTGTGATTAGGCCTGTTGTGCCACTTTAATATCCTTAATGTTTTATAACTATGATAAACTATAATGAAAATACTAATATAATTAACAAATTAACCAATATGGTTTATATTACCATGGTTAATGAATCGTCAAAAATGATGATTCCATAATAACCTCTGAATAAATCATTGTCAATATTTATGTAGCAATCAAGCTACATGGCTGGATCAGATGAGGTTAACAGCCACCCGAGGGAGGACAATGATACTACCAGAGTTAATATAACTGGTGCGGAACTGCAGGCATTAATAGATAATGTTGTTACTCGAGCTCTTGAAAGACAGTATAATGAATGATACTACCAGAGTTAATATAACTGGTGCGGAACTGCAGGCATTAATAGATAATGTTGTTACTCGAGCTCTTGAAAGACAGTATAATGAATCAAGTGGTACACATTCTAAGACTCTATCTGTGGCTCGTAGTAAGCCCCCTTCTAAATCACACGAGGCAAAGGAGGACGATGTTCATCACTCATCAAATCAGTGGAGTGTTCCGTCTAGACAGATGGTGCTTAACCAAGAGCCACATGTTAAAACCTGTTCATATAAATATTTTGTCTCCAGCAAGCCCAGAGACTTCACAGGAGAAAAGGGAGCCATCGACTGCATGACATGGCTCGATGAGATGGACACCGTTGTTGATATTAGTGGATGTGCAGAGCAAGACATTGTGAAGTTTGTTTCACATTCTTTTAAAGGAGAAGCTCTAGCTTGGTGGAGGTCACTAATCCAAGCTACTGGGAAGATCCCGTTGTATAATCAAACATGGGATCAGTTTATTGCTCTTATCAAAGAAAATTACTGTCCTCAACATGAAGTTGAGAAAATTGAGACTGATTTCTTGACATTGGTCATGAAGAACCTAGATTGTCAGGCATATCTTACAAGTTTCAATACCATGTCTCGATTGGTTCCTTACTTGATCACACCAGAACCGAAGCGTATAGCTCGCTTTATTGGGGGTCTAGCCCCAGAAATCAAGGCAAGTGTGAAAGCATCGAGACCTACTACATTCAGGTCAGCGGCAGATCTGTCACTATCTCTCATACTCGATGTGGTCAGAAACAAGGTTGCCAAAGCTTCTGATGATGGAAAGCGTAAAAGGGAGGATGAGAATTCTCATCGCTCCGATAAGAGGAAAAAGGGGAACTCAGATCATAAGAAAAGTTACGGGTTTAAAAAGGACAACCAGCAGTCGGGTGAAAAGACCAAGTGCAAAACCTGTAGGAAATACCACCTCGGGAAATGCATATTTGAATCTCAGCCTCTACCTTGTGGAATCTGCAAGTCCAAGGAGCATAAGACCTTGGAATGCAAGAAGTTGAAGAACACAACCTGTTATGGTTGCAACGAAAAGGGGCACATTAAGACCAACTGCCCAAAGAATCGGAAGGAGCCTGAGGTGGCTAAGAAGACCAATGCTCGGGTCTTTCAAATGAACGCCCGGGAGATGGTGCAGAATGATGACGACGTAACAGGTACCTTTCCTTATCAATGATGTGTATGCGAGGATTGTTTGATTTTGGCGCAGAAAAGTCTATTGTGGACAATAAATTTTGAAAGCTGTTGTATCCGCCTATTAGGACTTTAGGCATATAACGCGAGGTGGAATTGGCCGATGATACTTTAGAGACTGCTTCAACAATCTTAGATAGATATTTTATATTAGGAATTACTCTTCTCCAATATTCTTATGTCAAGCTTTCAAGCTATCCAAAAATCATCAATATGATAAAGACAGGTGTGGCATTTTGATCCCCTGTCAAAACGGTGATGGACTAGGTCCAAACCTTAAATGCCATTGATGGTCCTTCTATGGCCTAGGCTAAGTATGATTGATATATATACATATCTAAATAACATTCATTGAGAATGTTCGTACTATATTAGCCTGTATGGTTTAATGATACCATGGTTAGTATATGTTAGGTCGTCAGGATGGTGAATAGAGGTTGTTGGATTACAACTAAGTAATTGTTTTATTTGGTGTTAGGAACCAAATATCGAGTATGAGAAACTCGGATAAGACAGCCGTCGATCGTGTCATGGATGATGCGACACATGCTAATGATGCTACAATTGTGAACTCAGAATTTCCAAAGATGTTCTCCAAGCTATGATAGACGCAGCTGTTGGAAAAGCTGTGAGGAAGGCCGTGAAAAAGTTCAAGGTGCCCAATGCTACTTGCTCCAAATCTCATCCAAGACCACACTTCCTTACTCACGAGAAGGATCTTGTTCATGCCTCGAATGCAAAGGATGAACTAAAAAGGAAAGGGAAGGAAGATAACTCCCAGAGTTCTAAGAAAAAGGGTAAGCAAGAGTCCAATAAGAAACCTGTATGCAAGACCTGCAAGAAGCGCCATCTAGGGAAGTGCAGGTTCGAACCAAAATCCCAATCGCAGCCTAGGGCTTGTGGGATCTGCAAATCAAGGGAGCATAAAACATTGGATTGCAAGGACATGAAGAATGCAGTCTGTTTCGGCTGTGGTGAGAAAGGCCACATCAAGACTACATGCCCCACATCTGTCAAGGGAAGTGCGGCTAAGGATGAAAAGCTTAAGAATGAAAGCGCTTAAACTCTCCTGAAGGATGCCAGAGGTAGTTCATATCAATAATGACATCAGGTATATTCTTTAACATTTATTGGAATATAAATGCTAAGAGTTCTGTTGTGATTCAGATACCAATAAATCTTTCATAAATTATAAGTATAGCAAACTCTTAAAGTCTTTCATAAGAACCTCAGAGGTTAAGTGTAAGGTAAAACTTACAGACAAAAATCATAGGAACCATTTCTTCTGTATATGTCAGAAATCTTCAGTCGTAAAATTCTAGAGTACCCTCTCTCCAGATGAAGTACGTCAGCATATATAGTTGATATCTCTTTGATCTCTATCGATTGCGAATACCAGACGGTATGATAAAAGCGCCATATGAGGATTGGTGTATCTTAATATGTTCCATAGATTGCTTCCATGCCTGATCAGTATGGAGGTTTAATGCATGGAACCACAAAGATATTCCGAGGGTCATATGGTACTAAAGTCAACTAATGGTATTCAAAGAAGATATCCAGAATGGAATTGTCCAAGTAAGTGTCTTTGATTAAGGAATCCGTAGACTCGTAAGATAAATGTGTCACTTATCTGACACAGGCAATAATAAATGAACCAGAGCCTGAGATTTGGAAAATCTCTGTAATCTCCTTGTATCCTGATTATCTTCTCCAAGGACTACCCTGTTTACCTCCTGAAAGGCAAGTAGAGTTAAGATTTATATCCCATTTAGGGCTGTATTATTATGAAATCTCTAGGACGGCTAGTACCATCATTGGAAGAATTGAAACCCTGATTAAGTGAGTTTTAAAATAGAGGTTCATATAGCCTAACTCAATATTCTGAGAATTCGGTATAGTTAATTAAGAAAGACGGTTCATCTTGCTTATGCATTGATTACCGCAACCCTATTTAAGCAACAATTAAGAATCGACATCAGCTGCCCAGGATCGTCGATATGTTTGGCTAGCTGTAAGGATTAGCTATTCCTTAAGATTAGTTTTAAGCAGTGGTTGGAATAACCATCTCACCTTAAAATAAGCTTTTCTATAATAGTTGTTATGTAAGTATCAAGGCTGCTCCTTAGGGGACCTTGTATAGACGGAATGATAAACATTTAATTTTAGACAGAAAATTGGTAAGTCCAATTATCAGGATCTGAAAGTTGCCTTGGAAACAACGAATAAGATCATACAAATCCATAATCGTCTGAAAGTTGCCAGTAATTGGCGGAAAATTAAGGATTTATGAAAGTCGCAACTCTCTTAGGTCCTTAATAATAAATAAGGTTCAATTGAAAGTATCGCCCTAAGAAGGGTGTGCTGAAATTTTATTCAACGGGCTAGTTAAGCTCTGGATATATAGGATCATTTGAGGAAATCGAATTCATCAAAAGTCAATAGCTTATAAGCTAAAACCTATTTAAGGAGATTGGTGGAGCTCGCAATATGACCCACACTAGTGATCTAAGGATACGTTTCGCCGATGAGTCGAGACGCATTATCACATAATGAAATGCAGATTAATGAAAATTATTGGTTTGATGAGAAACCAGTATCAAATAAGGATCGGCAGGATTAGAAGCTAAAGAAGAGAACATGAACCTATTATAAAGGTCATTAGGGATGCCCTTAGAGGCCCAAATAGGTTGTGGAAGTTAAATCCATTGTCTGACAGAAAGTACATCCATTATTTTATCAAATCTCGAGGTCGAGATTTCTTTTAAGGGGGTGAGGATGTAACACCTCATAAAAACACGTCCAATGATGTATTGACATGTGTAATAAACCCTAATAAACTCAAACATTGAATTTAAGGGACTAATTTTTTGAAAAATCGAAAACTTTGATTATGAAAGGACTGGAAGTGTTAACATACCTAAAATAAGTTCCTGAATAACCTCTTACGGTATTTATATTCACAAATGAGTCACTTGTTGATCGAGTATAGCTGTTTGCGTAATTAATTGAAAGTTTACGCAATGAAGGGACCAAAGCTGCATTTGCAGCAAAGTTGTGGGTTGTGCAGACCTCGGTCGCGGGCCGCGTAAGCCAGGCCTGAGGCCTACGCGGGCTGCCAGCGACCAGAACTGCAGTAATTTTTTTTATTGTTTTCTTGCTGTCCTCCATTATTTAAAACCATGTGCTCACTCTAGGGGCACTTGGATGGTGGTATTATAACCTGGTTTTACACATGTTATAATCCTATTAACCCTCCCGACACTTGTCACGATCCCGTGCAATCCTGAAAACTATAAATAGAGGTGGGTTTTCACTTGTTCACTTCACACCTTCATTTCATTTCTGCATTAGCTCTCTGATTCAAGAGGATCCTGATCATATTGGGAACCTCCTTCAGTCCTAAGGACCACTTGTAAGTGTTCCTTTCGTACTTAGTTCAATCGTTTGGCGTTTATAGCCAAAAAGTCAAGCGTTTTAGATAAACGCTTTGAATTTTAAACGGTCAAGCCATTGTTCGCAACGAACATGGCTACGTGATTGTAATTAGGCAGGTATTAAACCCTTAATAGAGCACCTCCTAATTACCACGTTTGCTTAGTTAATTATCGGGTCAAAGTAATTAGAATAAAAGTCAAACGAGTCGTTTTTAAATACAATTCATAACTAATGATGTAAAGGCAATAAAATTAGTTTTGTCACTTTAATAAATTGGTAAATATTAATTGAACATGTCTAGGCATGTTCAACCCGACAATACTGAGTTTAGGCTCGGTTCGGAACCGAAAGTCGCAAAAGTTGACTTTTGCTTTGACTTTCAGTTCTGACCCGATTTAGCTTAGTTTAGTTATGCCTTAGGATTCCTTTTGGACCGTATTATATGTTAGCATAACCTTTCAAGGTTATACAACATGGTTCTATAGAAATCCTAGTTCATATGCATGTTTCCGTTATATGCTTAAAGTTGACTATTATGCCCTTTAGACCTTAAAACGAGATTTTTGAAAATGTGAGAGGACAAAAACCTTTATTACTTATTTATAAACTTGTCCTAAAAATTTGACATCAGTTAGAGGTCTAGATTAAGAGTTATGCTCAATAGCGTAAATTGAAAGCTTTTTATTTATTAAACGACATTATTAGCATAAAGCCAATCTAAACCCAAATTTTGACACCAAAATTTATACCCACTGATGTAATATAATATTTTTGGAATTTTGAAGATTTTTATTTATTTTTAAGCTGAGCATAATGTAGGGTTCTTGCTTTGATTCGGTAATTGTCGGTTATACCCATTTCCTGAATAAAATGAGTTTTACATAACATTTTAATACCAAACTTTTTTGCTACTGATTTTATATGATAAATAAATTATTTTGAACTTTATAAACTGATCAGGAACTCATATTTTCTTATATAACCCGAAAATCGCTTAAAAGCGACTTTTTACGCGTTTTAAACGCATAGTATAAGTTAAAACTATTTTAAACATATAAGACTTAATACCTACTGATGTTTTAAGTAAAGTTTTATACTTTAACGGTAAGCAAAAATTTTGAACTCAGATTTCCAAATTTGACCTTTAAAGCTTATGTGAAATTACCAAAATGCCCCTACGGTGCATAGTTTGGTTATAAATAATAAATTTCACATATATGCAATACCCTACTGATATAACTTATTAAATTAAATATTTTTACTGCTCATTTTAGACCAGAACCTCATATTTTCATTTAACCTCTTTTATAATCTTTAAAATGACCAAAATGCCCTTTCGGGCCTTAAATTGACTTTAAATTCGTTTTGGTCATAATGGAAGGTATCCCACTAATATCACAACTTATTTGAGGCATATTAACTTGTGAAACATGTGCATGACTCATTTGGTTACCCGTTATGCAATTTACGCGTTCAGTACGGTTTATGTAACTAGTTTACATGAACTAACCGAAACGGGTCAAACCTTATCATTTTCACTTCAAAATTCAGAATGTGTTTAGTTCACCCATATTTACAAGTCTCCATACTTGTCGGGTCTAAATCACATTCTAACCCGGTCTTCGCTTAATCTTGCCTTTTGAGCCGTAAACCTTTTCTTAAAACTAACCAGTCTAAGTTAAGGCTTAAATAAGACCCGTTAGAAATTTAATAGGTTATTAAAACCTTCGTTCCAGATTGAGAGCCCCAGTAGAGGTACTTGTGCTTGCTGATTTGAATATACGGCTGAGAATAAAATTACATTTTAGCCAGGTAAATACTTTTAACTTATTTTCCCTATACGGGCTTGGGATACGGTATTATAATAATACCGCTTGGTCGGATATTGAATGTTTAATTGGATTGTGATTAAATTATTGAGGTAACCCATTTTAATCTGTCTTGTTTGAAATAACAGCCTTTGGAGGTTAATGACCATGTCCCGAATATCCTTGGCATCATTATTAAGAAATGGCCACGTCTTAAGCACGGGGTGTAGGCCTACACCTGATAGTTGTTTAAGGGAAACGGTATCTCACTCTCTGGTGGGCCTATACTTGTGGTGTGTCTGTTAATCTTGACTTGGTTTCTAACATCGAGCCCTGAATGTATAACAAACATATAAATCTGTATACAAGATTATTTTTATATAATTGTCCCAAGTTATAAAAGATATTTTGTGCCTGGTGCATTCAAATCAATTTTCTTAAACATTTTCAAAAGAGTCAGTTAATTGTATTTACCAGTGTAAACTGAAGTATTTTCCAAAAAGATTAAGTGACAGGTACTGTACGTAATTGGCTGGGAGCTCAGGGCGTTAATAGGGAATCTTGCAAGTTCTAGACGTCTAAAGTCTGTGGAACAGTGTTTATCTTTCTGTTTTAAGATCTGCCTGTGGATCCATCTTACAATCCGTTTGTAATATTGATATTACTTTTGAATCGGTTTGAATATATTTACTTTAGACTTCCGCTGTGCATTGAACTGTGATTATTTGACTATGATGATATCAACTACGTCACGATACTCCCCACCGGTAATATGTGGAAATATCGGGGTGTGACATTCGGGAAGAAAGGAAAGCTCGCGCCTCGATATGTTGGACCCTTTAAAATTCAGGAAAGGATTGGTAAAGTGGCCTACAGACTCGAACTACCGGAGTAACTTAGTAATGTCCACCCGACTTTCCACATTTTGAACCTCAGATAGTGCTTAGCCGACCAGGAATTACATGTCCCTCTTGAAGATTTACAAGTGGACGAAACATTACACTTCGTGGAGAAGCCAGTCGAGATCATGGGCCGAGAAACCAAGGTGCTCCGACGCTCACGCATTCCCATTGTGAAGGTTCACTAGGAAGGCAAACGCGGCGCCGAGTTCACCTGGGAACTCGAAAGTGACATGAAGGTGAAGTATCCGCAGCTGTTTTTTATGCCTACTTCTTAAATTTCGGGATGAAATTTCCTAAAGTAGGGGAGTCTGTAACAACCCGCTTTTTGGAAAGTCAAAGTACAAGTCAAAGTAAAAGTCAAAGGAAGAAAAGATTGCTAATTGCGATCTGTCACTCCTTGCTTAACTACTGAATTGTGCTCCTTGACTTGTAATCGAATTCTATTAATTGTTCACTTTAGTTATATTATGTGGAGTATCTATTAATAATCGAGGTTCAATCGCATGTTTAATCGTTAATCGACTCATCGCTAATCGCATCGCTATCGCAATCAGAACTCGAATTACGTGTTCTGGATATTGTTTTACGTGTGTGTGTGCTATTATGTGTTATTTGTGCATGTTATGTTTATGTTGAGGTGTTAATCACAATCGCAATTCTATTGCAACGCAATCTAATCGCAAACGCTAAACGCAAGTTACTTATAGTGATTGTATGTTAGATATAGTAGTTAGCTTATTTGTGTAACTAATGGGTAATACTATCGCATCGCTCGCTCAAAATGCATCGCAACACTCAACACGCAAAACGAAACGCCAAAATCCAACACGCCGGACCACTCGATCGAATGACCATTCGATCGAATGGTCATCCGAACGGATGACCATCCGATCGGATGGCCATCTGATTGATGTGTCGTCCGATCCGATCCATCTGCCACTTTCCTCTTTTGGCAACCTATAAATACCCCCTGTCACGTCACCAAAGTGATGTGACAGCTCTCTCTCGTTCGAATAGCGTTCCAGCCCACTTTTCTCTCGATTTCTCGTGATTCTTGTAAGTTTTCAACTCAAATCTTGTACTTCTATGATCTACACACACTTCTTCATCATATTCACCTTTGAATCTTAACTTTTAACCGTGAAATCAATGGATTTGAGGTGTTTTAGGATGATGTCATCATGGGGTTCTTATGAACTTCAAGTTTTGGCATTATTCCACCTAGAACAACTCAGATCTATATGATTTCCACATGATTCAACACTATTTTCATCTAGATCTAAACTTTTTCATGAATAAAAGGATTGAAAGATAGTTTCTAACTTTCTTTCAACTCTTTTACACTCAATGCACTTAAAACCGATAGAATCGGAGCCAGTTCAGGCCTTCTACTCATTTCTAGTGAAGTGTCGATCCAAGATCTGATTTCTATCAACGAGACGATCGACTTCGGGTTGAACATGAACATCCGTCACGAACAGTTAACGGATTGGATTGGGGTGATTCCCGTTCGATCGGATAACCTGGGTCTGATGGGGTTCTTGTTGTTCAATACGTTGTCACACCGTCTAGATCAAACCGTAAAACTTTCAAAACATTCAAGTTCAAAATGATCAGGTTGTCGGGACGGATTGCCGTCCGATCGGATTGCACTTAGTTCCAACACTTAACTTTTTGCAATTTTCAAAGATCATTAGTTTCTAATGGATTGCCATCAGATCGAAAGACCATTCGTTCGAATGAGAATCCTGCTGTGAACTTGTTCTCACAAAGTGTCCTGCCGATCGGATCGCCATCCGATCGAACGACCGTTCGATCGAACGACCTGAAAGGTAGAGATACTTCTATGTTTTCAAAATGCTACAACGAAAACTTCAAAGCCATCATACACAAACACATCCATCCCAAATGAATGCCAATCCGATCAAATGGCCATCCGAACGGATGACCATCCGAACGGATTGTCATTCGATCGAATGACCATCCATTCAGATTTTTATCCGATCGGATGACCATTCGTCACTTTGTTCACTTGCACCATTTTACGTGTCGTTCAATCGCTTATGCTTATGCTATCGTTAACTGTTCAGGCCAATCACTCTAGCGCTCCCTTCAATCCATTAACTTCCATCGCTGTGAGTATACTCGATCCCTTTTTGCTTTACGCACTTTTGGGTGTTACATACGTTACTTATTCTAAATCACATCGACCTGACAGCGCAAACACTTTATACGTTGACTGTTACTACATGTATTACATGTTACTCGATGAATACTTGTATGTTATGTTAACACAGTGATTGTTGCCTGACGCCTTAGTAACGATAGTACTATAGTTTCGACTCAGCACCTATCGTGGACAGGGGTTGTTAAGGTTATTTCTTCACGTGTCACGGTGGTGATATGTGTTGTGCATATTTCCTTGTCGATAACCTACTAGCTTCACGTTATACATGTTACATGCTGTTATGCGTAAACACTTTCGAACTCTACTATTACTATTAAACTTGTATGCTCACCTTTACACTGTGTGTATTGACCTCTATTTTAACGTATGTGATAGGTGTTTGATTGCTTAAGATGCTTGCTTGTTACTTGCTGGAATCGTGCTAGGATGGAGTCTAGAAACAAACAAAAACAATTTAATTTTATGAGTTTTCGAAACAGCCTTTATTGTCTTTCAGATAACTATGTTTGTAATGACTGATATACTTGATGGGTTATGGTATGGGACATTATATTAACTATCCGGTAATTTAGTTGTTATGGAATTTCTCTTGGACAATCTGTTTCGCTCAGTGTCGCGCCCCGATGTTTCCGTCATAGGTTGGGGTGTGACACTCTCGATTTTGGTGTCCATTGGCAAACATTCGATAATAGTTCCATATATCTCTGTTTGCTGATCGAAGAATAAAGACCTGGTGTATATCTTAGCAGCATCTTTTTCCAAAGTAGTTTTGCTCCAATCATCAGGCTCAGTATATCTTGAAATATGATCATTCTTTCTGTGATTGAACCTTTGGACATCCATTGAACCGTCAAAATGATTCATAAACTCTACAAGAGTGAGTTGTGAATAAGCCACCTGGCAAAAAAAATGGTTCTCACTCTCTGATCTCGAAGTTGTTCTCATAAGTCCAGACATTGGCTCGTGTCGGTAAAAAGCCAGAATCCACATGGATCTCATCGCAAACATATCATCAATCCATTTATTGTGTAAGACCGTACTCAGTCATTACCAACTTCAATTGCCTCTCAAATTCTTCTGGCTCAATGAAATCAGTCCATACAATATCGCACGTCTTCCTTTTAAAGTCATCAATGTTGCACAACTCGTGTCCAACCTATACCGATAAATGGTTTTCATATCAGGCTGTAACGAATCTATAGTATAAAAAAATGCTAACGAAAGACAATATAGCATAGTATACCTTATCTGCCACTTTTTTTCATTATGTGTCACATGCACAATCTGTGTCTGCTGGTAGTAAAAACATCCTTGATAGCCTGTTTCATCGCAGGCTCTTGGTCCGTCACTACAACCTTTGGCTGTCGTCCAAATGACATTACGAATGAATTGAGAAGCCATTTATAAGAGTCAATGATCTCCGATGCCAACAACCCAGCTCCAAGGGTTACATTTCGACAGTGGTTGTCAATCCCAGTGAACGGTACAAACACCATCTTGTACCCGAAATTCAATAAAATTAAAGATTTAGTAACGTGCGAAGTACACATTGTAACATGCGAAATAGACAAAATATGACATGCGAAATAGACAATAAAACATGCGATATATTCAATACCTAATCTATAATGTATATTAACATGCGATATTGCAAGTTTACAAAATCATATAACATGCGAAAAATATTAAAAACCATTTATGTAAAACTTACTTGTTTGTCTTGAAAGTTGAATCGAACGATATCACATCCCCGAACTCCATAAAGTTATGCTTGCATAACCCATCGGCCCAGAACAAACCAGTTAACCGTTTGTCCTCATCAACAGAATATTCAAACGAAAAATCAACAAAATATTTTTTTTTTCGGTCAACCTATTGATCACCATGTCAGCGTCATATTCTCCTATATAGCTGTTAATTCGAGTCTTAAAGTTTTTGCAATCATCGACCGTGGCGCCAACATTCTCGAAACCACCGTAACGTTTCCTCATTATATGAAAAGCTTTGACATGGACAAGGTTTAGAGTGCCTAGTTCTTATATCATCTCCTCCTGAACATCTGACAATTGCATGTACGCTGGCAGCATATGAATATCGTGTGGACATACAAACTTATGATTATGGCCATTAACGAATTTCTTGACGGTATATGATATACCATCCACCGAGCAAATCATAAGTTGAGCTTTGCACCCAGTTCTAATGGTCCCCCTGTTCTTTGATTTGAATGGCTTTTTTGACTTCGAATAAGCATCGTCAATAAACAATGGCTTATGTCCCTCTTTAGAACAAACAAAATACTTAGTTTTGGTTATACCACCGATGTGTACTTCATCGCCTTTCCGAGTAGAAAAACAAGCTAACCTAGCATATGTTTGGTAAAACACGTATGCTTGTTCGATAGAGGTAAATTGCATTCTAACCACAGGTGTAGCTGATGGTTCAACCTCCAGAATATAAAGCCTTTCATCTACATAAATCAAAATAAAAAAAAGAAACACATGCGATTTATAGGACTCGTAACATGCGATATATTAAAAACTACATAATTTCATCATAAGAACAACAAAACATGAGAATTGTTGGACTAATAACATGCGAAAATGACTATTTTGATAAATATGTTTTACTCATGCGATTTATGATATCATAACATGCGAAATCAATATTTAGAAATAAACATCACATGCGAATTCCCAGACCCAAAACATGCGAACTTATACAATTTGCTTTCATATCAATTATCCTCTAAATGAACATTTAAAACCTTCAAATCAGTTATAATAATGCAAAATCATTACTACGATTAAACAAAACACATCTACGAACAATTTAAAGATCTGAATTAACATAAATTACCATTCGAACACTCATTTACACCACTTGTATTTGCATTTGGATTTGGATTTGCAGATTCAGGATTTAAAACATCGTCAATCGTAACTCTCTGATACGCAGATAATTGAACCTGATCACCGATCGATCGAGCGTTTTCAAACTCAACATTTGTGTTTCGTCCGGTGCTGCTCTGTGGATCCATTGAACAAAACAATTGAATCAAACCCTAACGCAGAACAACGAAAACTGCAATGTATTGTTTGAGAATTATGAAAAATTTGAAACTGATTCGAATCATAATTACCGGGATAGTAGTGTAACGAACTTCTCACCGATTGAATGAATAGACTAATTTGCCCTCAGCTGATTGAATGAATTGTTTGATTTAACCTTATGAAAGAAAAACGAATCAGGACACGAGTACGTCCAATGAAGTCGCGTATGTAATGTAGGATAAGGGCATTTGTATCCTACACTTCCTCTATATATATATATATATATATATATATATATGGGAAGGTTCAAATGAAAACCACTAGTTATTGTGAAAACTCGAAAACTAATTAAAATAGCCAAAAAAACATACCAAATTTTTTTTTTTTTGCATATTAATTTTCGCAGGTTTTTTTATATAAAAACAATTTCAAAAAAAAAATAATAAAATAAAAAAATTTTGTGTAGTGCACATGTGTAATACTACACATGTGTATGTGTACTACACATGTGTATTTTTACACATGTGTACTACAAAAAAAAAATTTGAAAAAAAGTTTTTTTTCATATATAAAAACTAGCGATTTTTATAAAAAAAATTGAAAAAAAAATATTTTTTGTGTGTTTTTTAGGATTTTTTTAGTTAGTTTTCGAGTTTTCACAATAAAAGTGGTTTTCATTTGAACCATCCCCTATATATATATATATATATATGGTAGGGTTCATGCAAGAACCACCTTTATTGGGAGAACCATGAGAACCAATGTAAACACAACAAAATAAACCTACTACACCACCTAAAACCTAAAAAAAACCTACCCCCCCCCCCCTAAAAAAAAAAACTAACCCCCCTCCCCCAAAGCTTAATGCTAAAAACTAAACACCCCCAAAAACCCAAATAAAAACCTAACCCCCCCCCCCCCCCAAAGCTAAATGCTAAAAACTAAACCCTCTAAAAAATCTAAAAACCACACAAATTTTTTTTAATATTTTTTTATTTAAATCGCTACTTTTAGTAGTCAAAAAATTATTTTTTTAAATAATTTTTTATTTTTGATAACTAGCGATTTTTTCATAAAAATACTAAAAAAATTTGTGTGTTTTTTAGATTTTTTTTAGATATTTTTGGTTTTGTTCACATTAGTTCTCGCAATAAAGGATGGTTCTCAAACGAAAATTAACCTATACATACATATATAGAGGCCGGTTATCGTACAAATGCCCTTATCCTACATTACGTGTGCTATAACCATGGCCGTCGGATCATCTCAAATCACCCCGTGTTTAACTATTAAATTAATCAAATAAAGATATATATATATATATGTAACTGCCAAGGTTAAAATCGTCAATTACGAAATAAAAAACCCTGATAATCAGCAAACAAAACCTCGAAATCAAAACGTAAGATTCTTAACCAAAACGGTAATCGAAAATATAACAATTACTCAAAAATCGATCGATTCCTATTCACCATATCCTGATGCGAAAATGAACTTCTGATGAATTTAGAAATTCATACCTGAAGATGATGATGATGCAGTGTGAAAATCAAATAAGAAAATGCAAAATACATAACACTTAGGGTGTAATATAATGTGCGAATTCATATCAATACACATGCAATTTCACTAAGAGTTAATAATATTTAAAATTTCGTAAAATTTGATTTATGCTTTAACACAATCGATTTCGCATGTTTTTTCAACACATGCGAAATTGTTATGTTACACATGCGATTATGAATAAAACACTAACAAATACTTTCAAATTACTTTGTCCTAAAAATGCAAAAAAAAATTACGAATCTTAAAAACTAAAATATAGTATTTTATATAAAAAAAACTTAATTTATTACTGATGTGACTGTAATTTGACATGTAATGATCAATTTACAATAATTACTACTGAACTTACCACCCTACCTACATAATAAATTTACTATATTAATATAATAAACCTAGATATAACTACCTTCCATATTAAGTCATACATAGAAGACAAAAAAACACACACAAAACATACAAACAAAAATGGCATCTGATGATTCAGAACAAATCAAAAACATTGCAATCAAAGAACTATTGTCAACTCGCACGTTGACAGACCTAAGC
Source organism: Helianthus tuberosus (assembly GCA_030545235.1). Lineage (NCBI taxonomy): Eukaryota > Viridiplantae > Streptophyta > Magnoliopsida > Asterales > Asteraceae > Helianthus > Helianthus tuberosus. Next base: position 90,767,936 of record CM060381.1, read on the forward strand.
ACTGATGTCAACTCTTCTCATCTGGTTCTTGATGTGCAGGGTAAAATTCTTGAACAAATCAAGAAAAATCAAGAGATATGGGAACACCTACTTAAAGAACCACCATCAAGCTTCAAGGACAGAGCTTTGGAGCACATAAAGGAGCAATCTCGAGCTGATGACTTAGCCTTCTCTTTCCTGACAGATGCTCTAAACACTGTGAAGGAGAAGATGGAGTTTAGCTCTTCTGAACGTGATAAAATCTTATCTTCAAGTAACTAAATTATCTTTTTAATCCTTTTGTGGTTGTGGCTGTGTTAGACAATAACAATTATTTTATATTTTGGGTATGTATTTAGAACACATAATATATATTTAGAACACATATTATGCTTGCTTATAAAAATATTAAATCGCATGAATGATATTGCCCTGTTTGTCACAGAAAAAAACAATATAACTCAAAATATCGCATGTAATAAAAGTGAAATCGCATGTAAGAATTATTATAAACTGAATCATATAAAATCGCATGTTTTGTACACTATAAATCGCATGTAAAAAGATATAAACAGAAGAATATAAATCGCATGTATTTCATATAATTCGCATGTCCATTTATAAAAAACTACTCATCCTCATCATCTTCTGAAACCTCCTCCCACTGATCTTCTTCTTCAGATCCATCATCACTACTGTAATCTTCAAACTCATCTTCCTCTTCGTCGTCTTCGACCTCATTGTCTTTGTCTCTGGCAACATTTTCAACCTGGACGCCCTTCATCTTCTTTTTTTGTTGTTTACCTTGTTATTTGGCTTTTAGCTCCTCGCAAGTCCGAATGTCATGACCTTTTACGTTGCATACGCTACATGTCCTTGACCTTTTCCCTATCCGGCTGATCATTTGTTCCTTCTTAGATTTAATCCTTTTATGCGACCCGCGACCTTTATTTCTTATACCAGCCGGCACACGCACAGTGGGAGGAGCATTAGTTACCGGTTGTTGATAACCAATCAACTTTGAAAATTGGTCAAATTTTGGATCAAGTTGCTTGGTTATACGACTCTGATCCACTCTCTCTTTGAGCTGCATCATTTGATCCCTCACTAAAACAAGTTGATCGAGGTCGGAAATCAAATTGCTAACCAAATACTCCCCTGTGTGGATGATTTCACGAGCAATCCGTTTAGCTTTGTGTTGCACATCCTTGCCACCCACATTTAAATTGTACTTTACATTTAACTCATTCGGCACCACATCCTTCGTCTATCTCTTCATAACATACTTGTTTGGTATTTCTTTAACACCAAACAACTTGAAAAGGAAATAGATGTGTTTGCAAAGCAACCCATACTACTCAAAACGCAAACAGCTACATTGTGCAGTTACATCATTTTCAAGGTTCTTGAACCACACCTAGGAAAAACCAAAAAAAAAATTTATATTCAAAATTAAAATCGCATGTGTAACAAGACAATTTTGCATGTCTTAAAAAACATGTAAATGAATAACTTGTAAAATCGCATTTGTAACATAAAAAATTCGCATGTCTTAACAAAATTTAAAGGGATAACTTTTAAAATCGCATGAGAAAATCAAAATTGCATATTGTAAGATCAGGATCTGAAAAAAAAAAGGAAATTCGCATGTATGTTATATAAAATCGCAAGTTTGAAATATATATGCTATATTACCTCCAAAAAACCATCTCCATGGGCTTTAAAGTCCTTCAACAATATCCTGATCTGTGGACCATCTACTTTGGTGTCCATCAACAGACATTCAGAAATTGTACCACAAATCTCTCTTTGCTGATCAAAGAATATAGACCTGGTGAATCTATTAGCAGCATCTTTTTCCAAAGAAGTTCCGGTCAAATCAGCAGGCTCAGTATATCTTGAAATATGATTATTCTTTCTATGATTAAACCGTTGGACATCCATTGCACCATCAAAATGATTCATAAACTCTACGAGAGTGAGTTGTGAATTAGCCACCTGGCAGAAAAAATGGTTCTCACTCTCTGATCTTGAAGTTGTTCTCATAAGTCCCGACATTGGCTCGTGCCGGTAAAAAGCCGGAATCCACACGGATCTCATCACAAACATATCATCAATCCATTTGTTTTCTGTGAGACCAAACTCAATCATCACCAACTTCCACTGTCTCTCGAATTCTTCGGGCTCAATGGAATCAGTCCATACAATGTCGCACATCCTCATAACTCATGTCCAACCTATAACAATAAATGTTTTTTTAAATCTATAATATAAAAAACATAACGCTAACGAAAGACAATATATCATGCTATACCTTATCTGCCACTTTTTTCATTATGTGCCACATGTACAATCTGTGTCTGCTGGTAGGGAAAACCTCCTCAATAGCCTGTTTCATAGCAGGGTCTTGATCGGTCACTACAACCTTTGGCTGCCGGCCAAATGACTTTAAGAATGAATTCAGAAGCCATTTATATGATTCAATACTCTCCGATGCCAACAATCCAGCTCCAATGGTTACATTTTGACAGTGGTTGTCAATGCCAGTGAACGGAACAAACACCATCTTGTACCTGAACAACACATGCGAATTACACATTGAAAACATGCGAAATAGACAGATATCACATGCGAAAACAAAAGTATAACATGCGATATACTCAACATCACTTCTTCAACATGTCTGCACATGCGATATTACAAAGCTCATGAAGACATATAACATGCGAAAATTAGTAAAAAACATTACCTGTTTGTCTTGAAAGTTGCATCGAACGATATCACATCCCCAAATTCCATATAGTTAAGCTTGCATAAACCATCAGCCCAGAACAAACCAGTTAACCGTTTGTCATTGTGAGTACAGGATCGGATCGTAAACGATCACTAGATCTGCGGTGGATTCGATTTAACGTGCGGAATCCGTTAAATCGAACCGTAATCGTGCGCGAAGACGTAATTAAACAACGTTTATTACGAAACGACGACAACCGAACAGAGTTTCGACATGTAATACAAGAACTCGCTACTTGATTTCGCTTATAAGTGCCTATTTATAGTGCATGAGGTTTCGCTCCAACATACACTACCATATGAGCGAAACTCCTCAATGATCACATAAGCGAAACCCTACCATGTCTCTATAAGCGAAACCACAAGCTACCCTATGAGCGAAATCATCCTCTATACAACATTACGTACGGAATCAGAATGATGAAATCAACATTTTACATAACATAAATGCTTTTGTCTTATATGTAGTGATGCAATGATGACATCACTATTATGATGTCATCATTAAAGATGATGACATCATCCTCTTTCAGATCCGCAACGAGACTGAGACTCGACAAAAGACGAAGACGACAGATGTATGCACCAACAGTCATCACCAACAGAATATTCAAAAGAATAATCAGCTAAATACTGTTTTTTGTCAGTCATCCTATTAATCACCATGTCAGCATCATATTCTCCTATATAGCTGTTAATTCGCTTCCTAAAATTTTTGCAATCATCAACCGTGGCACCAACGTTCTCAAAACCACCATAACGTTTCCTCATTATATGGAAAGCCTTGACGGGACCAAGGTTTAAAGTGCCTAGTTCCCAAACCAACTCCTCCTGTACATCTGACAACTGTCTGTAAGCTGGCAACATGTGAATATCATCTTGACATACAAACTTATGATTATGGCCATTAACAAATCTCTTTACTGTATATAATCTACCATCCACAGTGCAAATCATAAGTTGAGCTTTGCATCCAGTTCTAATAGTGCTCCTGTTCCTTGTTTTAAATTGCTTTTTTGACTTCGAACGATCATCAATACACAGTGGCTTATGTCCCTCTTTAGAGCAAACAAAATACTTAGTTTTGATTATACCACCACTGTGTACTTCACCACCTTTACGAGTAGAAAACCTCACTAACTTAGCATATGATTGGTAAAACGCATATGCTTATTCAATAGAGATAAATTGCATTCCAACAACAGGTGTAGCTGATGCTTGAACCTCCGGAGTGTAGACCCTTTCATCTACATGAATCAAAATGAGAAAACAAAAAACGTGCGAATTATGGGACTAGTTACATGTGAAATCTTAATAACAACATAATTTCATCATAAAAACAAATTCACATGCGAATTGTATAAACAATAATATGCGAAAATGATAATTTTGATTAATTTGTTTTACATATGCGATTTATAATGTAATAACATGCAAAAATGTGTAAAGAAAAAAAAAATCAAATGCGGATTGTAATAGTGGTAACATGCGAATTTGTGCATTTTGCTTTCATATCAAAAATATAATCAACATTCAAACTTCAAAAAACAGCTACAACAATATAAAATCATTGGTACGATTAAAACAAAAAACAAGTATACGAAAAATTTAGAGATCTGAATTAACATAATTACCATTAAACAACTCATTCACAGCACTTGTACTTGCAATTGGATTTGGATTTGCATGTGGCGGATTTAATACATCCTCAACCGAAACTCTCTGATATGCAGATAATTGAGCATGATCACCGATCGGTCGAGTTTCTTCAAGATCAACCTCTGTTCGTCCAGTGCTGCTCTGTTGATCCATCGAAAAAAAAAAACAATTGAATGAAACCCTAACACAGACGAACGAAAACTGCAATTTGAGAATTATGAAAAATTTGAAACTGATTCGAATTATAATTACCGGGATATTAGTGTAACGAACATCTCGCTGATTGAATGAAGAGACGAATTTGCACTCAGATGGTTGAATTAATTGTCTGATTTAACCTTATTAAAGAAAAACTGAATCAGGACACGTGTATGGCTCAAAATCTCGCGTATGTAATGTACGATAACCATATTTGTACTATACTCTTTAGCTACGTATATATATATATATATATATATATATACAGGGTAATGTTCATTTAAGAACTATGAGAACCAATGTGAACACAACAAAATAAACCCACCCCACCACCACCATCTGAAACCTAAAAAAAAAATTATACCTCACCAAAAAACTTAACCCCCGCCCCCAAAAACCTAAAAAAAACTAACCCCCACTCACAAAAACCTAAAAAAACTACCCCCAAAACCTAAAAAACCTAACCCCCCTCCCCCAACCTCCCATCCACAAAAACCTAACCCCCACCCTCCAAAAACCTAAACCTCCACTCCACCCCCCCCCCCCGCGTCACCCACCTCACCCAAGCTAAATGCTAAAAACTAAACCATAAAGCTAAACCCCACAACTAAATGCTAAAAAAAAATTTTAATTAAAAATCGCTACATTTCGTCATTAAAAAAATTTTAGGGGCGAAATGTAATGATTTTTAATTAAACAAAAAAAAATTGTGTGTTTTTAATTTTTCTTAGGTATTTTTTGTTGTGTTCACACTGGTTCTTGTGATTCTCGTAATAAAGAGTAGTTTCAGACGGATCTTTATCCTATATGTGTGTATGTGCATATGCACGCGCAGAGCAAACACATGTGTTTAATTCATATTTATATTGCTTTAGATGTAATATATCGATCACAATTACACAAGAGTCTTTGTTTCTCTTTACTATCCTTCAATTAGCTATGCAATTCAAATACTAAATCGATATACAAACCAGTATAAAGATAGAGTGTTTTTATCTTTTATAATCTTTTACTAATCTTGTTTATATCGTAAGCTATAACGAGTGTTAACACTGGTGACAAATTGTACTGATAACCTCCCATCAATATCGATACCACATCGATTCCGACCAAACAACAATGATACAGGTGTCGTACTACTGAAACTGTTACTGATATTCGTTGTTATGATTTTCAATCGATGTAAAACACTTTTCGTTACCCTTCCGAGCACATCACAATTTTATTTCTTGAATTTTATATTTCGATTGCGATATCAAATGTAAGTGTTATATGGATATCGTAATAATCCGAATCGATACTAATCAAATTTCCGCTTCAACACATAAAGGAATTCCACTCATTTTGTAACAAAACTACTTTACAATGGAAATTTTGTTAACAATCCTATTACATTACCCAAAAAATAGGATATTTATATACTATTAATTTGTAATATGTTTGTGCAATACTTGGTTGTACTTTTTGCATAGTTGTTGTTTTATGCTTGGATTGTTTGTATTGTTTGATTTATTAGTTGTACTTTTTGTTTGACATTTATATTTATTTACATAATATAAATTTACCCCATGTTTTGGAGGGTTTAAAAAAAAAAATTAGTGTTTCACTTTAAACCCAAAACTACTTGATTTTCTAGTTTTAATCCAAAAGTTTTTAGTTTTTCCAATTTAACCTCACAACTCTTTTACTTTCAATGTGTGTGTGTGGTTCAACGATTTTACGTTTTGTTATACGCTTAGTTCTAAATTTTGCGACTTAACATGGGGCAACGTACGTGTGTGGTCCAGTGTGTTTACGCTGTCTATTTTTTTCCCCGTTTAATAAGTTCATCACAACGCGCGAGTCCTAAATTGAGTTAGTTATTGTTTTCTATGTTTTATATGTCGGTCTAATTTTTCCACATTAAGACGCCGCAACTTCAATGTTGGTGGTCGTTGGCTACAGTGTGACATTGGTGTTATTCATCACGGTTTTACGCCCCCACCGCAACGCGGGGAGCTTAATACGATAGGTTATTTATATGGATACAAGTCATGTAACGTAGTAATTATGATATCATTAATTGTATGAGTTTATTTGATGAATTACTTATTTGTATAAGATAGTAATAGAGACTTAACCGACAAAAACATTTTTAACACATTGTAAATGTGAATCTGATCAACAACATGTCAATTTCGTTGGTCGCGGCGCAACGCGCGCGAGTCAATATTCTAGTTATTATTATAAATGACAATGCTATTGCTAGGAAATCGACTTAAATTTAATCAAACGTTTCTACAACTTCTCTAATTCTCTATCTTATATATTGTGATAGATGAGAAAAACGTTTCTACAACTTCTCTAAATATAGAGTAAGTTTACAACACGGCTCATCTATTTATATCTATATGAGAAAGTCTGCTCAATCGTCTAATCGACTTAAAACCTTATCAACCTATTTATTTATTAACTTTTTAATTTAAATTTTTGTTACATTTAAATTCATATACCTTGTTATAGTCATCATAAATGGTCAAATCTAGATTAAAAAATAAAATAGTGATTATATACAGTTATTTTTTATAATTTTTATTTATGTGGATTTTAATTGTTAATTATTATTTAAAGAACAATTAAATAAAAAATGATGATGCTCGTACTGATTTATGCACTTAAATTTAAAGTAGAATTTATTGTTTGACAATTTAAACAAAAATACATTATTTATTATAACTTTTTGGTTGAAGCCAAAGTTAATTTTATATTAAAATTAAGTTAATACATCTAAGTTAATATTTAAACCGGTTTTTTTCAAACCGATTTACAACCGGTGTCAAACCAATCCAATCCTGTTCCGCACAATTCGTTTTTTTCCATGTCAAGTGAATTTCTAATTAAACCGGTGAATTTTCTTACAGACCCGTCGGAGGGGAGATCCACTCTACGCCCGGCTGACGTGCTAGTTTTTGGTTGGGAGGGCGGGAAACATGCTTGTGTCGATCTCACAGGTGTATCCCCCCTAGCCGGGTTTCGGGAAAATGGGTTTGTGGCGGGGCAAGCGGTACTGAAAGCAGAGTCGAAGAAGGTGGAAAAGCACGCGAAAGCTTGTGAGGATAATCAGCATGCCTTTGTCCCCCTAGCGTTTGACACGTTTGGCTCTTTGGCGCCAGAGGCAGTTCGTTTCTTGTCCAGAGTTCAGCGTGTAGTCCACAGCAACTTTTCGACCCCTCAGGGGCGAGGCTTTGTTTTTAGTAGATTAGGGTTTTCTATTCAGAAAGGGATGGCGGCGCAGTTTGTTGCTCGTCTACCTGCTATTCTTATGTAATTTGCCCTGGTGATTGAAATTCAAATAAAAAAAATTCCATCAAAAAAAAATAATAATAATTAAACTGGTTTGAAGGGTAAAGATCAAATAGGAAGTTAATTTTCACTAGGAAGGATAGGAAGCCATAGGATTATGACATGTGGCAAATTTTAAAATAAAGAGAAAGGGTATTTTAGTCAATCCAACTCCTTCTTCTTCCTTTTTCAAAACCCAGTAAATTCAAAAACCCATCATTTTCAAAACCCACCATCTTCAACTATTTCTTCACTTTCTATCTCAATAATCACTACATTATAGTGCGATTTTCATCACAAATCTATGATTCAGAACCCGATCAACGTGTTCTTCACCTTTTTTTTGAAGAAAACCCAGTTTAATTTCATAAAAAAATCTCGTTTTTCCGGTGATTTTGGAGATAATCACTCGATTCGTTCGATTCAAGCGTTGATAAGTGTTTCAATCATTCAAAATTCATCAATTGTTGAAGAAACAACTTCGATCCATGTAAGAAATTCTTTAATTTCATTTTTACGATCTGGGTTTTTGATTTACTTATTGCGTTTTACGATCATGGCGGGGGTTCGGGGGCGGCAGCCCCCGGTAGCGGGGTCCCAGGGGCGGCAGCCCCTGGCGGGGTCCAAGGGGCAGAGCCCCTGGCAGTTCACAGTCCCAGAAATTGCTGTAATAAAAATGCATCAGAAAAATTAATTTTCCAGAAATTGGCTCATTTCGAAGACAATAATTCGTAGACAATTCAGACAGTTCACAGTCCCAGACAGTTCCCAGACAGTTTTATATGTCCATTGCGTTTTAGAAATAAGAGTGTTTTCACAGTCCCAGACAGTTCCCAGACAGTTTCAGTCCTTTCTGGCTATTGCGTTTTAGAAAAAAAACATATTTTTAAGTGTTTTTAGTCATTGCGTTTTAGGTAAAACACATTTTAGGTGTTTTCAGTCCATTGCGTTTTAGAATGAGTCATTTTTAAGTCCTTTCTGGCTATTGCGTTTTAGAAAAAACACATTTTTAAGTGTTTTTAGTCATTGCGTTTTAGGTAAAACACATTTTTGAAGTGTTTTCAGTCCATTGCGTTTTAGAATGAGTCATTTTTAAGTGATTTCTGGCCATTGCGTTTTACAAATAAGACATTTCTTTGTGTTTTTTGTGCATTGCGTTTTAGGTAAAACACTTTTTATGTGTTTTCAGTCCTTTCTGGCTATTCAGTAACGAGCAAGAATGAGATATAACTGTGATTGGATGAAGAAACAATTGGGTGACAAAGTTGCCATGGTTCAAATCTCAAATCACCTTAAAAACATAACCTAGTATTCTTGTATCTGGAAAGTTTGGTGAGTCTGCAAATATGGAGAGATCGTAATCACATTCTGCATATTCAAAATTCCCTATAGCTCTCTTTAACAGCAAAACGCAATTCATTCAAGAGCTTCTGTAAAACACAAACGTTAGGTAAAACACATTTTTATGGGTTTTTAGTCCATTGCGTTTTATAAAGTACATTTTCTTTTGAGTTTTTAGGCTATTGCGTTTTAGAAATAAAACATTTCTTTGTGTTTTCTGGCCATTACGTTTTACAAATAAGTCATTTCTTTGTGTTTTTGGTGCATTGCGTTTTAGAAAAATGTCATTTTTTAGGGTTTTTTTTTCATTGCGTTTTACGTAACTGGGGGTTTTTCTATTGCGTTTTACGCAACTGGGTTTTGAATTTTTTTTTTTAAATATAGCAATAGTATACTCGTTTTAAAGATAAAAAACACTCGTTTTTTTGGTGCAATTTTTATAAAAAAATAATGTCGTATGAAAGAGTTATTAACGTTTAAAAAATGGGGGGGAATTGGAGGAGAGAGAAACTATTGGCTTACTTGACTAGAATGCCCCTGAAAAAAGTCACGCGCCTCTTTTCTTACTTTCAATCTCCCTGATTTAATCTTAACCCTTGATTAACTTAATGGATGGTCAAGATCACTTCCTATCCTTCCTAGCCAAATTAACTTCCTATTGTATCTCCACCCCTGGTTTGAAACCAATTTTAATTAATTTTGACTTAATCTAATCCGATTTGAGCTCAAAACCGGTTTTCTACACCTCTACAACGGACAAGGTCCGTTTAAGGTGGCCCTTATCTTCAAAATTGAGTCATTACAGGAGGCGGGGGTGCAAAAAGAAGGGAAAGTGGGTTGTTGGGGTGCATATGGCCCACATCTAGTTTTTCTTAGTCCAAAACAAGATTCAACGCGTTGAGCATTTTATTTTTTTATTGTTGTTATTCCTCATGTGTCATGTGTTTTTATTTGAGTTTTTTTTTTCCATAATGGTGTTGGTGGAAAAAGTATTTATCAAAATGGTGGTATTTACCAAAATAGTGTTTTTAAAGAGTTTTTTTCTTTCTCACTCCTAATCTCATTGGATAAATCCAATTTATTATATAACTATTGTTCTAATCATTTTTTGAAGAATAAAAAAACTATATTTTTTCTTCTAAACCTACCTTGAAAAAAACCTATTTTAAAACTTTAAAACTGTACGTATTTGATAGAAAAACTACATTAGTTAAAGGTATTTCAAACACTTTAAGAATGAAACTTATATTTGATATATTGTCATATTGATTTAAAACATAATACATTAAATTAAAATGTAAAAACATTTAAGTTTATTGTGTTCAAACACAAAAGAGTTTGTAGGTTCGAAGCTACTAAATTTATTTTCTTGTTTTACAAAAGTGTAAATGTAAATTTTATTTTTCTTGTTTTACTAAAGTGTAAATGTAATTTTTTTCTTTACTAACGATGGGAATAAAAATCCCTAACTCAGACCTTGAAAACATGATTTAGATGAAATAAGGTATCAACAAAATGGTTGACTAAAAAGATCTGAACTATAAACAAATTTTATCAAGTTTTTTAATATATTATAATTTAAGTTAATATAATAAGATATTAAATAATTATAAAGTCCATTTCAAAGTGTTAACAGTATTTTAAACTAATGTAGTCAGTTCTTTTTCAAGAAAAGAATACAATATTGTGTGATTTATATTAAAAAAATATGTCAAAAAATTATAATAGTGGTCGTATATAGATTTGAGATTTGAGTGAAGTTTTTAGTTTTTTTTAAATACATATTTATGAGGGTATAATTTATAACACATGTATTATTTTTCAAAGTAGGTATTGTAAAAAAATAGGCTTATTAAGATTCTTAAATAAATTAAGTTTGGTGAGAGCCACTATACCATGATTAAATCATTAGTTATTTTGTTAATTAGATTTATCCAATGAGATTAGGAGTGAGATAGAAAAAAACCCTTTAAAAACACCATTTTGGTAAATACTTTTCTAATAACACCATTTTGGTAAATACTTTTTCCACCAACACCATTATGAAAAAAAAAACTCGTTTTTATTTTAGGCACCAACATTTTGGCGGGTGCTGGGAAACTAATATGTGTTTTGGTTATTCTATAATTACATGTTTAAGAAGAAAACAAATATGATGTTGCTATGTATTTATAAATTTAATCAAAAAGCGAAATCTTATCAAATATAAAATTCCGTTGATCGATATATATGGTAGGGTTTCGTCTTTTTATAAAACTTAATGTAGATATAAATAAGCAATTGGAACGCCATATTAATTTTTTTAACGATCAATGAATCCTTTAAATGGGCTACTGGCAAGATTCACCACATCGGGATACATTCGCCTCCGAACCGGGCAAAACCCTCACCTAGGGCAGAAGCCTGTGAACACTCGCCCGAATGCACGACAGTACGGTGAAGTAAAATCCGTTCAGTTCAAGGATCGAACTAGTGATCGCCGCCTACTCGCCTAGTCTTCCATCATCACCAGGTGCCGCTGAAAACTAATAGAGGAAAGCAGGAATTGAACATGGGTCTCTTGAAAACTCAAGTCCCTCCCTTACCAGTTACCACTCACCACAAGCTCATTGGCGCCATATTATTTTTTATATAAAATATTTTATATTAAAAATATTAAAGAGAAACAAAAATATATATTACAGAAAAATGCTCGGATAGTCCCTGTGGTTTGCCCATTTTTCATCTTTAGTCCCTAACTTTCTAAAATTACAGCTATAGTCCTCAACTTTTTCAATTTCGTTACCGAATAGTCCCTGACGCGAATAGGGGTTAATTTTTCCAGTTAACTGGGTGTGAAATTATCTAAATACCCTTAATATTAAAAAACTAATAAATGACTTCATCTTCCCCACTTTCACCACCATATCCACCTTTACCCCTACCCAACCAATCCCCCCTTTTTCTTTCTCCTTGTCTGCAACAAACCACAATCCCCATCTTTCTTTCTCCTTTTCTGCAACAAACCACCATCACGCCATCATCACCACCAACAAACCACCATCTCTCCCTCGCGTGTTCCCCGACACACCTCCACAGCCACCGGAATACTCCGCCGAACCAGTTAAATCTGGACCTGCACCAGTCCGACATGCGTCTTTAGGCACAATGGTCGGTTTTAATAACGAAAAATCTGTTAATTTTTTGGTTTTGGTCTGGTATGGTTCAAATCGACGGTCAGGTCTGTAAATTTTTTAGCTTTTGGGTTTTGTTCTGGTCTTTTATCACGAACCTACAACTTTGATCTCGAACCTCCAACCACCGTTTAGTGTATACTATTGTTAAAGATGTAGTTTCTTTTAATATTTCAGTTTTATGATTTAATTATGTTATTTTTTTGTGAATACGTGTCATAAGTTGATGAAATATTATCTAACATAAATATTATCTAATGTTAGTGGGGTTCCATATGAATTTGTGATAAAAATTAGAGTGATGTGCATGTGAACAGACATCGGGGTTTTCTTACATCTAAATTAGAGCTTTGAATAGATGTCAATATTACAAAGGAAGATTCTTTTGCAGTGCTATGGGGGTGGTGGTGGTGGTGTTATGCGGTGTGCTGAGGAGGTGTTACGGTGGTGATGGTGGTGGAGATGATGGTTGTGGCGAGGGGTGATTGTGGCAGTGGTGATGATGGTGGCGGTGCTGGTTTTGGAAGTGATGGTGGTGATAGCTGAGAGGTTATGGTGGCTGTGGAATTGATGGTGGTTGTGGTGGTGGTTTTCTTACGTAAAAATTACAGCTATAGTCCTCAACTTTTGCAAATTCGTTCTCGGATAATATTTTATTAAATTATGATAATATTTAATATTAATTTATTTTTTATTTAGTTAATATAATATAAGTATATATTTGAGGATACGTTCAATGAATGACATGTGTCTAAAAGTTAGTTTCTATTATTATAGTAGATAGATAATTATGCATTAAGAATAGAGCTCATTCACAACGTAATAATAATCCTAACCCATATAATTTAACTAAAATACATATTTATCTATAAAATTAATTAACTAGATTACAATTACTAACTTTTGTGAATAGTACTTTGACTTTCATTTTTATTTTTTGTCCTTTTTGTGTTTTTGTATTTTTTTATATTTTTTTCTGAACTTTTAGCAATTAAACTTAAAACCCTTTAACTTTTTAAAAGAATTTGTAATTGAGTTTTACGTGTTTATTTTTATGTATATATCGGTATAAATTCAAGTTAATTCACGTTTCGATATAAATTTTCCTGGAAATAACTTAGGTCAAATATAATATGTTGCTTATTATTATGTACGTTTTCAGTTGGTCTACATTTTGACGTAATTTTTTTTCAGAAATGATTCGGGTCAAATATAATACGTTTAATTTTAATTTTATGTACGTTTTGACGTAAATACTTTGACTTTCATTTTTCATTTTTCGTTTTTTGTCCTTTTTGTGTTTTTGTATTTTTTTATATTTTTTATGAACTTTTAGCAATTAAACTTAAAACCCTTTAACTTTCTAAAAAAATTCGTATTGAGTTTTACGTGTTTATTTTTATGTATATATCGGTATAAATTCAAGTTAATTCACGTTTCGACATAAATTTTCCTGGAAATAAGTTAGGTCAAATATAATATGTTGCTTATTATTATGTACGTTTTCAGTTTGTCTAAATTTTGACGTTTTATTTTTTCCAGAAATGATTCGGGTCAAATATAATACGTTTCATTTTAATTTTATGTACGTTTTGACGTAAACTTTGTTCAGAAACGAGTCAGGTCAAATGTAATACGTTTTCACTAGACGATATAAATTCGAGTCACTTTACGTTTTGACACCGCCGCAACACGCCGTACAACTTTTTAACTTAAAAAAACACTAATTTCTTACATAGTTATTTTTATGCATGTGTCGGTACAAATTCAAGTTGGTTTACACTTTGACGTAAACTTTCTCAGAAATATGTCGGGTCACATATGATACGTTTTCGTGCTTATTTTCATATAAGTTTTCAGTTGGTCTACGTTTTGACGTAAATCTTTTTCAGGAAACCAATCGGGTCAAGTATAATATGTTTTCATTAGACGGTATAAATTCAAGGTACTTTACGTTTCAACGCTGCGTAACGCGCTATGTTTCCATTTAAATTTTGTTAAAATTTGGGTCTCCTCGTCGTGGAGCGTGGGCGTAACCCACTAGTTTGTTTACATTTTACAAACCCTTCACATCCAATTCCTCACATATATTTATAATTTATAATCAATTAATAATACATTTTTTTCTCACAACTACATTAAAATATATGATAGAGAATGAATAGCGAACTCTCAAATATGGTGTTTACTTTTGTTTTCTATATAATTTGGTCTATGGGGATGACGACTCCAATGTCGATGTGAAAATGAATCAAATCTCATATTTTCCTTGGATTAGGTATAGGGTAAGGGGCAGAGATGACATTGTGAGTGCTCTTACAGTTTATTTAGAGCATTCACGTCCTATTCTTGCCCCGCCTGCGATGTGCACATATAATGTATATATGTGTGGGCGCTTTGGGGGCAAAAGTGAAATGGTACTAACTTTAACGTTATTTTACTAATTTCGTGAAAATAACGTTAAAAGCGGCGGATGGTTAATCATGCATCATGTGGTGACGTTGATAGCTGAAAGATACGGGGGTACATGCACCAATCAGTCTCTGTCCCGATTGTTTGAGTGTTATGTGTCTTAGTTCTAGGGCTTGATACAAAACTACAATCGAGCCGGGGACTCACTAGAAGCAGCATCTCTATTCCTACGGCGTGCAGGTAAAGCTGTCTACATCTACCCTCCACAGATCCTACCTTAACTTTGTTATCGGTGGGATTTACTAAGTATGATGATGATGATTCACATCTCATTCTTCTTACGTATCTATATGTAGGGGATAGGGATTACATTGTGAGTGCTCTTACAGTCTTCTTATAGCATTCATATCCTATTCTGCTAACATAACTATATAATTTAACTAAAACGTAATTTTCTCTAGAATTTATTTATTTTGTGAAAAAAAAATCTTTCACGTCTCATTCTCTATTTCTATCTTGATTTTTTTTTTCATACACCAGGAAATAATTTACAGAGATTTGTCGTTGGCTCTATATAAATAGAGAAAAAGACTACTTCTCTAAACCCTATTTCTATTCTAGAGAATAGAATACGGGGATAAAGTCGTAAATTAGTTACTTTCGTTAGAACTTTTTATATAATTAAAAGATAAATTAATTTTAGAAAATGGGATGTGAATATTCTTAGTTTTTAATTTTAGTTTCGAGTAAGGGCCAAGAATGCATCCCGATTGAAACGAAAAAAATCTATTAACCTAGTATAATAATATAACTGATGATCATTACAACTTATGATGAATTGATTCTTTGTCCAAATGAAAACAAATTTCTAGTAAACAAATTTGGTAATTTAAACTTTTAAGGTTTTTGAGGAACGAAGGGAATTTACTTAAATTTTTTTTTTTTGACCGGATTTACTTTAGTTAAGATGCCTATTTCTCCATCAATGCTCAAGAATTTAGCTTTTCCACTTATAGCTTATGTTTGCCACAAAAGAAAAGGAAAAGAGAAGTGTTGATGGTTCATGTGGCGGGCACATTTTGACCAATTTTATGGGGGATTTTGATGTTTTATTTTGTCTACTAATCATGTACTTACACGTCATGGCTCGTTACTTTCCCTTGAGTAATTAAAAAAAATATCGATCGAAGGGCTTTATAGCCTAGCGGTGGAAATGTGTCATTCTCTACGAGGTTAAAGATTTAAATCTCATGGTAGACAAATGTATAAATTTATAAAAAATCCAATTCATCTACCAAATACATAGGACTAAATTTCTTTTACGGGATTAAGAAATTTAGAAAAAAACAAAGTTAAACCGAAAAAAAAAAGAAGAGAGAGGAAAAGAGGGAATAACTTTGTGTGAGCTTATGTCCAAAAGTTTCAAATTTAAATGATAAGATTCGATAAGAAAAAGAAGTAATGTTAGATAATTATAGTTTGTTACCAAACTAAATTGATCTTCATACCCGTTTTATACAAGAATTGTCATAAAACAGATAAGAAAAATAATCATAATTTGTAGTCAGAAAGAGACATAAGAAAGAGAAACCTTACCGATACAAGTGGGTTCATTTGGTGCTTAATTATTAAATGGTTAAAAATGAATCTTTGCGAAGACAAGTCAATGTTGTTAAGCAACGACTTTGCATGTCTAAGAGACACCTTGAATTCCATAACCATCTTTGAACGGTTGAACCATCTACATATTCTAAACCACTAACTGAAAACCAGGGTTCCTCTCAGCCGTTCTTTCTCTCCAATGTCCGAAATCCCTTCATCTTCTCCTAATTCAACCGTGATTCCACCCCTACCTCCAGATCCACCTCCAATTCTGAGTTCTTTACCGTCGATTCCATCCCCAGCCACTATAGTCGGTCCCAATTTCGTGCCTCATGAGGGCGATTATGTTCAGCCGCCACCTATATCGGCACCTGGTATCACTTGTAATCCTCCTGAAGTGCGTTGTGGAACCAGCTTGAAGCCTCTTGAAGGTTCGATTGCCCAGCCGCCTCCTTCGTTTGAAGGTGTCAAGACAATTGCTCATTCAGATCCTTCAATTGTTCATTCTTCATCTCAAGCTAACAAGGGGTCCAAATCCAACTCCCCTGTTTCGATTGAAGATCTTAACCGAATCAGAGCTGAATATGTTGCTCATGATACCCAGCTCATGCAAGAGGCCAGGGAAGCTAGGGGAGGAACCTGGTCGCCTCCTAGGAAGAGCCGTAACAGACCTGGTAAGGTTCAGATTAAGGGGTTTGGTGGTGTCAAAAAACAGAAGAAGGAATGGCGATTCAATCCGTTGGGTCCTGATTCTCGGCAGAAAAAGAGTACAAATAGTGCAGTCCCTCCCACAAGGTATAACCCTCTTCTATCCGACTTGCCTGTTAGGGATTTTATTGAACAAACTGCGAAGATTTGTAAGAATGCTAAGCCTGTTTCGAATATGGGAGATGAAAATGTTATTGTGGGGATGAATGAGGATAACCGGGTGACAGGGGAATACTCAGAATGGGACTCGTTATCCGAATCTTCTTTGGGTGAAGCTCAATCTGCTCCTGTCCAGAATGAAGGTGATACTCGTGTTCGTGACATTGATATGGGGGAAGGTACTAGCCCTAATGCAGTAGGTACCATTAAGCAGGGGTCTATTCCTGTCCAGAAGGTTTCTGTTTGGGATAAGACAGTTGCGGGAGGGCTCTCATATGGCCAATTGATAGCTAGAAATAAAGAATTGGAGGCAGTAAAAATGGAGTATTTTCCACCGTCTGTCACCCCGGAAGGTAAAACCAGAATCATCATAACACAGGATGACCTCAAAGCTTCGGCTCAGGTATACCCACTCCACCTCTACGGGTACTTCCTTGGCACATCTATGGATTATAATGTTGTGAATAGGTGCCTTCATCGGCTTTGGAGATCATATGATTTGGCTGAAATTACAAAAAGTCCAGCGGGTATCTATTATTTCAAATTTAAAAGTGAAAAGGGATTAAATGATGTGTTGGAAAATGGGCCTTGGATGGTGAATAACATCCCTGTATTTTTAGATAAATGGGTGCCCGGGATGTGCCTAGAAAAGATAGAACCGTCAATAGTGCATATGTGGGTGACTGTGCACAATATTCCGCTAGACCTGTGGACTAGCACAGGAATAAATAAGCTCATGAGTGGAATGGGGGAGCCGAAACTTATGGACAGATTAACGCTTGAGAGATGTACTAACCAAACGGGCAAACTTGGCTATGCTCGGGTGTTGGTGGAAGTAAAAGCCTCCTGTAACCTACCTAGTGAGGTTGAAGTGGTATACCCCAATAGGATTACTTCTCTTAATGTTTCTTACCAGTGGAAACCGCCTATTTGTTCTCATTGTGTTGTGTTTGGCCATAGTGATATGCAATGTAAATTTAAACCAAAAACGAATATTGATGTGACTATGAAAGAGGCAACTGATATGGAGAAGGCTGCTGGATGTACGGGGTCTGCCATCAATCATAATGCAGCTAAAAATGATAAAGGCAAAGGTGTTTCGGTAACGGATGATGATGGTTTTGAGACTGTGATGAATAAGAGGAATAGGCAGCCGCAATCTGATCTAGCAAAAGCAAATAATAGAGGCCATAATCGAGCTAATAACAATCAGAGTGGAGCTCAGCAGGTTTTCAGTAAAAGTGGAGGTAGTAAGATGGCCCATAATGCTAATGTAGCGTCTTGTTCGAAGCCTAATAGTCCGGGTTTAAAAAATCAGCAGCTCCCTCCTAAACAGCCGAAGAAGGCTGTTAATCAGGCTCCTAAAAGTGCCCCGAAAGCTTCCGGTTTTAACTTTGCCCGTGCAGTCCAGGGCAGACCTGCTAAGGAAGGTCCAGGTGTGAAAATTGTTGACAAAAATGCCCCTGGTCCTGCTGATAAGCCTAAGATGAGCACGTACAACAGGTTTTCAGTTCTTGATGTTCAGGAGAGCGTTAAAAAGGGCACCCTAGTGGCAGAAAATCCTGAAGTGTTCCCGTCGGAAAAGAGTTGCTCCGAGAAAGGTACCACCAACCAACAAAATATTATTGACCCGGGTCGTATTCTTCCCTCGTGGAGCCAGTTCAGCCCTAAGGAGTTGTTAAACCGGATCCTTGAAAAGGATTATGGTATAACGGATGCTCAAAAAAAGCGAATCCTTGATGCCCTTCAAAGTGACGCGAGAGCGGTTAAAGCGGAGGATCAAGAAGAGTGGGTGGATGGTGAGTGGGAGTTCTTTCACGATAAATGCTTAGAACTTGATCTGGACCCAGATTATTGTGTTGAGGATGTTTACGATGATGATTGCGGCTCAGCTCAATTTATCGCTCAACTTGCGAAAACGGGTAAATACTTTGATCCCGTTGTTGCGAAACCCCCTAAACATTAATTATGTGCCCTACGTCTTGTTGGGAGGGGTCGGTTTGCTGGTTCCAGTTTCTTGTTTCCTGTGTGTTTCGGTGTTTGGTGGTTTATGCTAGTAAACTTCTCCTTTACGGCACTTTTTGTTTAATTTTATTTGGTCGCTGGGTCATTTTTTTTGGGAAACTGCTTTGGTTTTTTGGCTGGAACTTTGCTGGGTATTTTGGCTTCTTTTTGCTGTCTTCCGGGTCTGCTTGGTGTCCCAGAATATGCTCTGTATCTGCTGTTCTGGTCCGGGTTTGTAAACTGCCCAGCACAGCTTTATCCGAGTCTGTTTGGGCTTTTTGTGACACTGCTGTCAGGGATTGTTGGGTTCTTTTTCTGGGCTCCGGGTTATATATTGGGGTTGGGCTGGTTATAAAAGTCTTTGGGCCCCTCGGTCCCCTGTCTCGGGTCTGTTATCATGGGTTGGGTGTGTATCGGAGTCCTGGTTATGAAGCGAAAGGATGGTTCCGGGGCTCCGATGGAAAAAGACATTTCTAGTTTGGTTTACGTTTGTAATAGCTTAGAGTGCCTTAATGTTGGTTATAGTTACATTTGGTTGGTGATAGGGAAAGATATCATCCCTACTAGCACGTTAAAAGTTAGTAGGTGTTGTATGTTTTCTGAGCTAACGAGTACCAAAGCATGTTTTGGTATTCCGTTGCTAGGTTGGCGGGGGTATGCCCCTTTAAACATGTAATCATCTTTTTGTCATTTATAAAGTTTGCCGGGCGAAAGCTCATTTACCCAAAAAAAAACCATCTACATATTGACATATTGTTTTTATATATGTGATTAAAATTTAAAATCCATTATGGTGTTCTTTGGCTATACTATATTGAAAAGTATTTTGGGTCCACCATTGTTTTTGTGGGTCCAAAATTTATCTAGGCATGTGGGCTGCCCCCACAATTGTGTTGGAGCATTGTGGAATTGTGTGATTCTTGAAGGCCTGGTCTATTCGCACACGGGCTTAGTCTTTTTGCACACTCGAAGCGCCCCGCTTTGGCCATAGCGGGGCGCTTTGAGTGTGCAAAAAGACAAAAAGCAATGGCTGGAATTTGTGTTGATTTTTTTTTTAAATAGGTGAGATGTGGGTTAGTTTGGTAGTGTTTTTTGGAGGAAAAAATTGTATTTGAGTTTTATAATGGGTGGCCTTTATAATACGTTGTTTTATAATTACGTTTTTTACGTCATTATTTTTATAGAACGTATATAATATAAGTGCGTCTTTATAAACTGTTAACCTAGTTTATTTTGTTAAATTAAACGAACACGTTAAATAAATTGTACAGAAAACCATAAGAATTAAACGTAAACAATCCAAAACCAACGTGATGTAAATAGAAGATTAACTGCAATATATATATATATATATCAGTTTGTACATACAAAACAAAAAGGTACAACTGACTGCATAATACATAACAAAACACTATACAAACAAACTAAGATACTAATCCTCGTGCGGTGGGGACGGTGGGAGGGGAAGTGGAGGCAACCCAGCGAGCTCTCGTAGAGAAACGAGCGTCTCGATGATCCAGTCCTGGCGTGCGGCCTGGCGTCTGAGGCGCCGGTCGAAGTCCCGAGCCACCTCACGCGCTACCGGAGGCAGGTCAGCGTAAACGTGTTGCGGGTACTGTGGCGGCTCAGGAGCTGGCTGAACTGGTGGTACCTGGATCTCCTCGATATGCTCCTCCTGAGCCGGATCCTCTAATACAGGCTGAGCCTGAGGCTGAGCCTGAGGCTGAGCCTGAGCCTCAGCCTGAGGCTGGCCCGGGAACTCATCGAGTCCCAGAGCCTGTAGCTGAGCCTGCCGAGCGGCCGCCTGCTCAGCAGGAGGGGCCAACACTCCAGGCCTCAACTCAATAACAACCGGGATGACCTCCGGCACCGGCTCCGGCTGCCAAATCAGCCCGTCTCCGCCCCTAAACCTCAGACCAACATCAAAGCGACGGGTGATCTGCATGCTAGAAACTGACGCGCGGCCCAACCTGGTAGACGGGACCGGATCGGACAGCAGCGGATCTCCCTCGGGCACGATCCCGAGCGAGCGTGCGATGGCGGTGATGAATGAGCCAGTGTGCACCCACCCGCGGAGCTGCCGGTGGTATGCTGTGGCAAAGTAATCTGCCAGGCAGGCTGCTAGATTGCAGGGCTGGCGGCGCAGTAGGCAGTATAGAAAGAAAAGGTCACTGAGGTTGACCTTCTCCCTGCTGGCACCCCGCGGCACGATAGTTGCCGCGATAACATGCTGCAAGTATCGGAACAAGGGGTCTCTAATGGAGGTGGCCTTTTGCCAGGATCTCCCAAAGGGTCTAATGGAAATGGACCTCCAGAAACTGATAAGCGTCTGCCTGTCCATCATCGTAACCGCCTGCGTATATAAATCAGTATCAAGCTCGGCCTCTGTGTACAAACCTGTATAAACAAATAATATTAAATAAACAAATAACATTAAATAAACAAATAACATTAAATCAACAAATGATATTAAATATAAAATAATAAATAATATTATTTAAACAAACCTGTATGGACAACAAACTGCCGCACACTCATCCGAAACTCCTGACCGGCAAGACGGAATGTAACCTCGTAGACTGGAAAATCCGGGTCCTCCACGTAATCCGCCGGATGCGGCGCGTATGTAAACGTGGAAAGAAACTCCCACGTAAGCTCAGGGTACGAGTCCTCCATCGCTAACTCAAATAGGCGCGACCAAGTTGTATCTAGTCCAACTATCTCACGCGCCCGCGCGGCCTCTCCCACGGTATCCAACAGGGTCCAGTCTATCCCTACATGCTCCCCAATGGGGATGGCGCGCAACCTCGCGCATCTCCTCCTCGCCCGTGACCCCGGCGGAAACTGCAGGTACGGACATGCCGGCTCTTCCTGCTCTCCCTCATCTCCCTCAGCCTCCATATGCTCAATCTCGTCATCGGAAGAATCCATCCCTACACGTTGATAAGATAATATTAAATATAAAATAATAAACAAATAATATTATTTAAACAATTTAAATAATAAACAAATAATATTAAATATAATTTAAATAATAAACAAATAATATTATATATAAAATTTTAAATAATAAACAAATAATATTAAATATAAAATAATAAACAAATAATATTATTTATAAAATTTTAATATTATTAAACAAATATTATTAAACAAATAATATTAAACAAATATTATTAAACAAATAATATTTAAAAAAATAAATAAACATGAACCAAAGCGCCGCGCTATGGCCTCGGCGCGGCGCTTTGGTTCTTCGCGATGAATAACAGCCCCCCCCCAATTGATCCAAACGCCCAAATCAAACAAATATCAAACATTTACAGTTAACCAAAACGATTAAGGGTGTTCGATTTACCTTTTTAGCGGTCGAAAGATTGAAAACGAAGATATCCGGATCGAAGTGTGTGTAATCGCACCTTGTGTGTGTGTTTTGTGTGTTGTGTTGAAGTGGGGGAGAAGTTGCCCCGCTTCAGGTAAAACGAGGGACCAAAGCGCCCCGCTTTGGCCATAGCGGGGCGCTTCAAGGGTAAAGCGCAAAGCTTTGGTCATAGCGGGGCGTTTAAGGCCTTTTTTTATTTTTTTTTAAATTGTTTTTAATTCACAAACGCGTCGATAATAGTCTAAATTTTACGTTTTTTCCATTATACTTCATTTTTTATTATATATGGACTATACTGCAAGTTCCGGATCAAATCGGTTACGTGTGATGTCTTATTCCGTTATATCGTATCATTTTGGTTTGAAACCACAAGTACTCCTGTGAGAGGTGTTATGTGTATCAGCCGCCTACCGTACATGAACATGACGTATTTTTTCATTAATTGTAGTATTATGATGTAACGCATATATTGAACAAACACAAACGTGGTTATTATTAAACACATTTAACCTACATCGTGAACATATGGGGTTACATTAAGGTCAGGGGCACGATACGTAAGCATTTCGTACGCGTTGATCTGATCCCTGTATAATGTGTGCCAGGCTGCTGCGCGCTCTGTTCTGTTCGCTGTCCAGAGTGGGTTTGGGGGAGGCATTGGATAACAACCTCCAAGATCTACATGTATGAAATGCCCATGGTCGACGAACACAACCGCAACCACCAGGTGAGGTTGCTCAGCTTCGTTTGGCCCGCCCAGCAGAGGGAAAATTGTACAGCTCCCACGCATGTCGAAGGTGTGAACAATCACACCGTATCGTTGGGCAATAAGAAACCCCGTGTCAGGCATCGTCATGTAATTTTCGATATCTGCTCGTCCCACCCCCTTGAAATTGATCCGTCTAAGCAGCGCATCATAATGTCCTATGTTTTCCGGATCGAAAAACTGCCTCCAAAGCGATTCGTTCGTACGTAACTCCTTTATAAGTTGTTTCCGGATCATCAAATATGAATTTTGTTTCACTCCTAACCCAACAGCCACCGATCGAAACCCACAATGACCATCTGGTTTCACGTCCTTTATTCTAACGATGTATGGATGGATCACTTCGGGAATCTGAGATGCGTAGTTGCGGATCGCTATATCCGTCTTAGGACCGAGCTTGATCATCGGGAAATCAGGGTGCAGGTTGATCGGTTTGGTATTCTTTTGTCTTCTAGAATCTTCGAGTGATATGTACGAGCTGTGACGGGGAAGATCATCTGAGGCCTCGACCCAAGTTTCTTCCGACGGAATGTACGAGCTTTTTCTAGCGGCTTCAACCTTTCTTTCTTCCTGCGTTTTCAATGTTGGGCGACCACGAGTTTTCTTCAGAACAGCAGGAGGTTTTTTGTTATTGTTCCCTGGATTGAGGATTTGCTGAAACTTTTCAAAGAAGCTCCTTTTCACTTGAGGGGGTGTTGGATCGATCTTTTGTTTCAATTTTTCAAATTCCGCGTCTACATCGATATCCTCTATGTTTTTCTTTGCAGGCTTGAAGTTAAGCTTCTTCCAGAACACGTCTATGTGTGTGATCCGGAGTTGCTGACCTGTGGATGAAAACAAATTAGGTGGCAAAATCATAACGAGAAAGGTCAAAGATATTAATTACCTTTATTTTCCAACTTTTCCAAACGACAGGCACATGGCAAACCACAGCTGGTAAAAAGTTGGCAACCACAGCTTGCACCGTAGGCTCTCAACCCGTCTTCCTTACGTTTTAGTTCCCTACTCAAAAGCTCAATCGCATATATTGAAACCTTTCTGAGAATATATGCAAGCATGGGCTGCTTCTTGTGGTGCGTCATCACTTTTCGGAGGCTTGTTTCAAAGCTTGTACTAATCTCGGTGTATTGTCTATCAACAACATGATCAACATACAGTACAAGTTTATCCAGTGTGTTGCGATGACTTGGAAAGTGACTTTTTAGTGTTGCATGCATGCCCTCAACCCTGTTGGTCGTAGTTTGGTGAAAGTTGATAGTTTTGTTAATCCAGCATGATACAAACTTTTCACGGTACGGATCCAACCAGGATTTCTTCAAATAATCAAAAACCTCTAAAATTAAAAAAAACGTAAATAGTCAGTTTTTGTTATTATATAAAATTTGAACATAATTATGTAAGAAATACCTACGTTCACGGTCATCTTCTTTCAGCTGTGCTTCAAGGTTTTCCAAGTTATACCTGTATATTTCCTCGGTCGTAGACTCGCACAATAACGAAAATGTACGTACAAATTCTTTCCATACCTTGTCAGAGAATTTCTTCTTGCTGTTCTTATTAATATTTTGTTGAATATGGAACCGACAAAGATACTTATGCGCTTTTGGAAAAACTTGTTCACACGCGTTCATTAGCGCAAAATCCCTGTCTGTTAAAATCACGCGCGGTTCCATACATCCTACCAGCATAGACTTGATCCTCTGCAACACCCATAGGTAGTTCTCTGACTTCTCAGCGGAAATTACCGCACAAGCAGCCGTAAACGATTTGTTTGTCGACGTCATGCCTACGACCTGAACAAATGGCAGGTTGTACATGTTCGTTTTGTAGGTGGCGTCAATCATTAGCACATGCGGGAAGGCACACCACATATTGAATGATCTTTCGTGAACAAAGAAGACATCTTCAACTTCGTTTGATATCTCATTCGTGCGCATGTAATAAGTGTAATTTTTTTCGAGAAGAATGCTTTCAAGTTTTTGCATCGGAGACTTACCGACATTTTTTTCGGCGTTGATCTTCTGAACAGCGTTGTGTATATCTTTCGGAATAAGCTTTCTAGCCGGATTTTTTTTTGTCAGCGTTCGCCAGATACTTTGGTTGGGAATGTCTTGCTCTGCCAGCTCCTTAACCAGTTTTGTATCCTCCGAAGAAAGCCTTCTCGCATACGCGTGACCCTCTAAGTTTTCAATAGGAGTGTGGTTATGCTTCGCCTTCGTCACCTCGATCCTCCAAACACTTCCGGATGATTCCGAAAACCCGATCATCTCGAACGGGCAGCCTATTTTCTTGCTACCCGTTTTCCTCTGTGTAGCTATACTCTTATGCTCCCCACCAAAAGTACATTGAAACCAAATCTTGTAATTCTCTCCTCTTTTATTCGACCTCTTAGTCACAATGAGGTAACCGTTGTCTTTTGCCGTGTCTTGTACCCAACGCACCAACTCTTTACGTGACGAAAAGGTCTGCGTCGTATCAAACGAAAACGTAACCGGGTAACAGCCTTCCTCGTCAACAGACACATCCCCGGGCTCACCATCGTCACCGAGGTCCGAATATACTTGATGTTCAAAGTTGTGCTCGCCACCGTAACCGAAATTCGAATAACCTTGTAAGCTCTGTTGACAACCGTAACTGTCGTTTGGACCACACTCCTGCTGTACAAAGCTGTACTCGCCACCGTAACCGAAATTCGAATAACCTTGTTGTGCGTAAGGGTCCTCCACAGGGGTATTCAAATCCAGCGTCACCGTGTTATCACGATAATGAATGCCAGATACAACCTCTGCCTCCCTCAAGTTGGACGAGACCGGTTTCTCATACGAGTCAGAAATAGCGGTCCCCTCGTAAGAATCAGGAACAACTGTCTCGTCAGAATATTGACCGAAAATATAGTTGTTTAACCACGACATCGTTTTTTCAAGAGATGTAACTAATACAGCAAAACCGAGCGTTATTTTGAGAAGAAACACAACGGATCTGAAATGAAGGCAAAATGTATATCGAAGACAATGTGTGTGATCGAAATGTGTGTCTCACAGGTTGCTTTTAAAAGGGGAAAATGGTGAAATTTGGGGTCGAAGCACCGCGCTATGGCCAAAGCGCGGCGCTTAGGGTTAACGACAAAACATCATGATTAGCTTTATGTCTGTCAAACAGTATCGAATGTTTCAAACGTCAATCGAAGCACGTATTGTCGATCGAAGCGCCGCGCTATGGCCAAAGCGCGGCGCTTTGGGGTGTGAAAATAATTTTGGGCGTGTTGTAACACCCGTTCTTAT
The DNA here is from genome assembly GCA_030545235.1 of Helianthus tuberosus. NCBI lineage: Eukaryota > Viridiplantae > Streptophyta > Magnoliopsida > Asterales > Asteraceae > Helianthus > Helianthus tuberosus. Next base: position 90,794,714 of record CM060381.1, read on the forward strand.
AAGTCAAGGTTTAGCGTATTATTTCCGAAAACAATCACGTAATTTAGATTACATATACATCGGAAAAACGGGTTTACTAAAACTTTTACAGTTTAAAGGTTTGACAACACATTGTATATGAATTCGTCGTTTAAAAGGTACAACGAAAACGTCGCGCGGAAGCTTGTATTTTATCGTGTTCGGTTCCTCATCGAGCTTGATCTTCATCCGGGCACTCATGGCAATCACCTATGATCAAAACCAACTTAAAAGTTAGTTTTGATAGTCAAATATGTAGTTCAAACAAGCACAGGGGTTAAATATGAAGTTCAAACAAGTACAGGGGTTAAATATGAAGTTCTAACAAGTACGGGGGTTAATTGTGACAAAAAATAACATTTTTCCGGGTTTGGGGGCGTCGCGTGACGCTAGGCCCCCATTTCAGCAGACTGTTGCTGCATGTTCCCAGCACGATCTGATTTCACGGAAACGGCCATAACTTCTTCGTTATTGATCCGTTTTACCCGATTCTTTTTCCTATGCGTCCGTAATTTAATTCTCCATCTATTGGAGTTAAAACCCAACAACCTTCATAATAAAATTTCAGACTTTTAAGTCTTCGGCTTATCGCCCTTTTACCACATTTTGACCCGTTTATGCATTTTATCAAACAAACACATTTGTTTGATTCCTACATCACCTACACTTCTCAATTTGTTATTAACTACCATTTTAGGTTCTAATCACAAGTTTATTTCACAATTTAAACCCGTTTTCGCTCGTATGCTTATTTTGACCCGTTAAGGGTATTTAAGCATTTTCGAGCCTAAAATCGCTCTCGATTGTTTCTAGCATTTCATCACCACATTTCTTATCCTATAAGCTCCCACCACAATTGTGTTTATGGTGGTTTGATGTGGTGATCTATATAAACCAAATTTTACTTCTCGAATCATTATTTTACGGCAAAAACTCAAATAGTACCGTTTGACTAATATAATACTTCTTTCAACTTCTATACTTAATCTAAGTATTTGCTTAATCATAAAACTTATTTCCAAACAACCTTTAAAGGTTGTTTGTTCAAATTAGCTAACAAGGGCGTTTTGGTCACATTTAATCCTTCATTTTTACGATAAAGGACTTCCACTAATATTTGACCAAATTGCAATTCTTACTACAACTTATTTGTGCGTACCTGGCTCGGATCAACGTATAGACCCGTTTATACCTCGCATTTATTAACCAATATTCTATAGCGTCGCAATTATCCCAGAATTGCTATTCGTTCCTGTTTACATATGACTTGACAACCAAGATTAGTCATTATAGTCAAATGGTGTTATCATCACCATTTGACCCGTTTGGCTCATATGACCAAACATTTACATATGTAGTAAAACAAGGTTTGTAAATTTCAAATTTACACATCCGGCCCAAGTCGGATGTTACCACTTGACCCCTCCTTTTCTCTTTAACTCATTTCTTACAAATTTGACCCATTCGGCTTACGCCATGGGTGCCCTTTTTATTGTCAATTTACATTAATCGAAACTTGACTAAATTTCCATTTTTACCCCTTTTCTCAATACTAGATTACACTACGCGGTAATCTTATCAAACTCATAATCTCTTAGTCATTACATGACCGATTTACCGATTTATCATTTTTACCATAAACCATGGTTTTTACCATCTTTATATGTTCCGACTCGTACCAATCGCGTCGGAAACCATATTTTCATTATTATCATTATCGCATTTATTACTTGTAAAGTAAACAAGTATTCTACAAAGTGTGTAAGTTTCACTTACCTTTCATCCGAATTACGCTTTCCTTTTTATTCTTGATTCGTTCGACCCGCTTTCTCCTCAAGCTTCACCTAGCTTTCCAAGCGTCAAACTATCATTGTAATTGTAAGATGGTTAGGTTAGTCATAATCATTTACGACTATTCCATCCTACTCTTCTTATATCGAATTTACCATCCGATCATACACTTGGTCGATTTGACTTTTTAAGGTCAATCGACTTATCAACTTATTCCTTGCACATTTTCACTCTAAATTTCAACACTTTAGTTTTCATTTAGGCATTTTAACAAACACCTAATGTGCATACATTGTTTTTACACATTTTACAACTAGGTAACATGATTTCAAGCATCTATATCACGATCTTAACATCAATTCTTTTATATCATATAACAACCCATTTCATGGTAAATATGATTTATGTACCCAAACACCTAAATTGTTCAAGTACTTTGTCTTACTAACTAATATGATGATTTCAATCACAAGTTTGACACTAACATCATCATATCATAAAAACCCATCTCAAGTCATGTATGTTCAACACTCAAACTTGCAAATTGTTCAAGCATCTTGTTTCTACTAGCAACTATGATGATTTTAAACATGTGTAAACCATCATCTTCACTACATAATCAAAACCCACTTAGCACATAATAGGTTAATTATCAAATCCTTTGTTTCTAGTGCTAATTCATCAAGTTTTCATCTAGGGTTCACTTCTAAACATGAATTTCATAACATATCACTCATAAACTCAACATTCATTCACGAATTCTGATTTTGAGTGTTCATCATAGATTTTGAAACATCACCAAATTATAAAATTTGACATACCTCACGATGCCCTTGACTTGGTGATCGTTTGTAAGTGATCATGCATTTGATTTGAGCTAGTTTTGACCTTCAATTTGATGAATTAGCTTGAGTTAGGGTTTTGGCTTCTCCTTGCTTTCCCCTGGCCTCTTTCACGTACACACACACTCACACACACTAGTTTGTGTGTAGTGTGTTTTTAATTAAAATAAATATTAAGTTTCCATTTTCCTCTTTTGGCCCCTCAAGTTTGATTAGTTAATTAGGTAGGGTACAACCCACCCATTTCTAACAATATTCCCCCACTTATTAACTAGGTTAAACATTCCTAATTAAATTAGTGGGTTCGGGGAATCTATGACTAAGTTTATTTTGAGTCCCGTTAACTTGGGCCTTCTATAAACTTTATTTCCCAAAAGCATTCTTTTTCTTGTTTTGTTAAATATTAGATTTAGTTATACGAATCCTAATATTTTCCGGCTTAATTTTACCACTAACGGTACCTTACCCGTCCTTTAGTATTAACGTGGTTTGATTACCAAACGCGTTTTTGGGGTGTTACACGTGTGCAGCTAGCATGACCCTTCTTGAATCCAAGTATGCAACTGCATGCGAAGGAGCCGCTAGGGGTCAGACTGAGGGTCCCGGATTATAAATTATTGGACATTGATTGACCTTCGTTGAAAATGTATTTTGTTTTTTATTTATTATTATATTATGTTTTTTTAACGGCAACATCTTTATATATATATATAAAGAAATCAGCAAGGAGCTGGGAACATACAAACAGAAAAAAACAAAACAGAAAAAAGGAAATAAGCCAGTTACAACAAGTTTAAGACATCGAAGACCTGCCAATCATCCTAACTCGGCGCCGTTTTATTCGACCGATTTGAAACCCAAATGAAAGATTTCTCCTTGATCGAATCAACAATTTTCCGGACTGAAATGCCATCCCCTTCGAAAACTTTACGGTTGCGAGCGTTCCAAATTCTCCAAACAGTATCCACGACTACCATGTGGGCAAGTCTTTTCCATTGCTTCCCGGGCTGTTATAAAACACCTTGAGCAAATCCTTTAGGCTGATTATTATATTATATTATATTATATTATATTATATTATATTATATTATATTATATTATATTATATTATATTATATTATATTATATTATATTATATTATATTATATTATATTATATTATATTATATTATATTATATTATTAACGAAAAACGATGAGTTTATATTATAATAGTTTATTATTATACTTATTTTAGTATCATAGTTTTAATTTTTTTCCTTTTTTCTAAAACCATATATTCATTTTTACTCTCTGATCGAGGTTCTCGGCATTGAAAAATATCTATAAACTAAATCACACGTGTATATGTTGACATTTAAGAGATATACAGTGAAGAAAATCAAGATGAATGGTGATATATATGCGGATCAGACACCGTTGCTCTTGATTATCAAGAATCCATGATCACCTCTTTACAGCTTGCAGTATATCTGTTCATGTCTAGAATCTTGTGAGCGAGTGGATTAAACTCCCTCCGATTTATGCGTTTTCTTTCCTGCATCCGATGGAAGTCTACAAAGGCATCGATTTCCTAAACCATTTTTAATAATTATTTTTTTTAGAAAATATATTAATTTATCAATTAATTTGATACTTCTTTAATAATTTACTTTTATAACTTTTTTCTAAAAATTTAAGTACGTAGTTGTGCTTGATTTTTCCCCCGATATTTTGTTATAAGTTTTGTTAAAAACAAAGTTGTACTCTAAATAAAGTATTTATTTGGTATTGTTGATGAAGAACGATGAATAGTAACTTTATTTTTATAACAATACATAGTTTTTTTGTTTTTCTTTTATTTAATATATTATAATAGTTCGTTATTATATTTATTAATAACATGTTTTACATTTTTTCCCTTTTTTAAAACCATATATTTTCTATACCAGTTCTTAATAATTCTTTTTTTTTTCTTTTTTTAGAACATATATTAATTTATCGATTAATTTGATACTTCTTTAATAATTTACATTATAACTTTTTTCTAAAAACTTAAGTACGTAGTTGTGTGTAAGACCCATCTTAAAATAACAGAATTTATAATATTTAACACTTATTTATTACAAAAATGTGGGCTTACAAAAACTTTGTTGGGTTTATGATCATACATGATCAAAATATTCGAGTCATCATCCTACTATTAAAACCTTCAAAATGTAATATCAAGAGTTTACATATTAACTAAAACAAAATAGATCAATGCGGAAGCTTTGTTTGGTGCGTTCGGTTCTTGAAAGTCGCTTGATCTTCACCCGGAGTCTTGTATGCTTTTACCCGATGCCAAAACCACGTTAAATGTTAGTTTTTACAGTGTTGGAATACGTATAAACAAGTTCTGATATTAAATAACGAAAACGAAACAAAAATTCTGAAGTTTAGGGCTGTCGCGCCCCGCGACAGATTTGCCCCCATCTTACGTGGCCCGCGACAGCCGTCGCGGCACGCGACGGTGATTTAAGCTTGGCGTCACGTAGCGCGACGCCCCATTTTTCACAGAATGTTGCTTTCTTTTGTGCTGCAATTGCCTAGCTACGAAAAATACCAAATAACAACTTAGAACTTGCATAACTTTCGCTATACAAGTCCGTTTTACGTAATTCTTTTTCCTACGCGACCGTAATTAAATTACGGACCCGTTTATCAACACAATTCACATAAAAATTCAGTTTAAGAACAATTGGCCTATAATTTGGCTCTTTGTTTATTCGACCCGTTTGTTTACAAGTTCTACAACTTGTTTTGTTGTCATCCCATGTTTTCAACCGTTTTACCCATTCCCGGGTTTACCAATTATAGCGTTTCGCTCCCCTCCCGAGGAATACTTACGCATTAACTTCATGCTTTGTTTTCAAGGGTTCAACCACGCGCCTTTTTAACCATTTGTGGAGCGTGAATTTCTGAACTTTAGACCCTAGACCAAGGGTTCATTCGCGACAAGATTAGCATGTCCGCTTCACGGCTCACGCATTAAATATAACCAGTCATCGAGTGATGATTCATTCACTTCGACATTTACAACTCGACATTGTTTTGACCCATTTGGATGTCGAATGGAGACCACCATTTCAACGACATACCAAACTCTACTTTAACCCATGTTTTGACCCGTTTTGTTTGTCTAGTGAGCTTCGTCACTTCCGTGACATAACGGGTTTCCTCTTACGCTAAATTTCAATACATCAAGCTAAATAAATAATTAAACATAATGTAACGAAACCATGGGTCGCGTACTTTTAGAGCAATCCTTTCAATCGCGTATCGTCACTAGCTTGTCCGCTTGGCGTCCCGGTTTCCTTGCCTATAGAGTTCAACCATAGATGTTTAGAACTCTTTTATAGCATATAACGCATGATTTTCAACACTAGTCAATTATACATTTTTCAGTCGGGTTTTTAACATTTATCGTCTCTTAGGCATTATACCAAACACCTAATGAGCATGATTTCATTCAAATATAAATTCGAATTCTCAACTAATCATTTAGCCAAGATTCAAGCATTCTTTCACAATTTCATGTCAATTTTTCATATCAAAAATTCAGAATTCACTCCATAGAGCCCAGATATACTATGTTAACAATGATAATCCTAGTGTTTAACAAAATTCTATAAAACCCACTTAACACATAAGTGTAGGATCATGAATTCACAATCATATGTATCAATTCAATAAGTAAATGGCTAGGGTTTAATCCTAGACACAATTTCATTCTCAATTTCCTCCAAACAATGATCATGCAAGCTCAAATTCGATTGGCGACTCGAGTGGCGAGGTTACTCAGTGAGAACAAATTCACAGCAGGGCGGTTACTCGGTCGGATGCCCATCCGAGCGGGTGGCAACCCTGTTGTTGAACATGTTGAAAATTGTTTACGTGTTAAAGTCCAAGTATCTCATGATCCGAAGGGTAATTTGGTCGGATGGTAGTCCGATCGGATAGTAACTCGTTCAATACTCAGACTTCAGATAAAATTGGTTAAGTGTGGGACCCAAGATGTAGGTCGTTCGGACAGCTGGCCGCTCGGATAGCTATCCGTTCGGACAGTAGTCCGGTCAGATAGCACTCCGTCCCGGTCGTTCCGTTCGTCTTACACTTGGTCGTTTTGATTGTTTGTCGTGTTATCGAGACGTTTTGACAACGTGTTTAATCAACAGAACCCCATCTTGACCCAAGTGACCCGATCAAACTGGAATCACCCGAGTTTCATTACCATATGATAAATATGATTCTCTGCAAAATAAATAAAATGTTGTAAAACATTTGGTTTAAATAATAAATAAACTGAGAAAAGAAAAGCAAACCCACTCATTAAATGTCATGTAAGACCGTGGGGTATGGTGGGGCGTGGGATGGGGGCATGGTGCGACACGTGGAATATGGGGCACCCAAGACCAAAAGCCAATTTCAAAGGGGTATGGTGGGGCGTGGCTGGGGTGACGTGGAAAAAAAGCCAATTTCAAAGGGCTAGTGCTCTTGGCCAATGAGGTTCCGCCATGTCATGTGGGTAGCCCCGCCCAACGCCCGGGCTGAAACCCCCGCCCAAGGGGCCACGCCGAAACCCAAGCCCACCCGGGATGGTGACTTGGGCGTTTGTACCCAACCCACTCCCCAACCCCCACCCCATACCCATAGTCTAAGCAAATCATATTATGAATGTGCAACAACTTCTAAAAGCATGTGTACAAAAAACATACTTAATTTATTCATGTTTTCAAAAATAAAAACAAACCCACTCATTAAATACATTGTTAAAAATTTCTGTCACTGAAGAGACTTAGGATTATAGTAGTCAAAAGCGCAAAACACGCCAAGGTGCACTTTAGATGCAACAGGTGCATACTTCAGTTGTCTCATACCCATTTTTAGTAACTTTTCTTTTAACGCGTGTTCTATATTTTATTTATTTTTCCTACTATTACGCTTTTCTATGACTTGCGCCTACGCGACTGCAACATTAAATAAGATAACCAACATGTGCCTAAGGTGCTGCAATCTTGACAAATGAATAATTTGGATTTGGACACTGAGGACCTGACAGAAAACAAATGCTGTGTTGTTAATCTGGTGTACCAATGAGTGATTATGTGTATATGCATATCAATCTATAATCAACTAATAATCAATCCTGGCTTCTCTAAATTTCACAAAGATGAACATGAAAATAGATTTACAAATCAATAAGATTATAATCGATTCCAAGGAAGAAATGTTACCTGTGAAAAGACTTGATCAGAAGATGATAAACCCTTACAGCCAAGAATTTTATCAGCCTCAAAATATACATGTAAAATAAACAGTTGGACCCAGATCTCTCCATCCCTGCTCTTAAATCACTGACCGCTTAGGATTTTGTCACATAGATCAACACAGGCGCATAAACGTCGGCCGACAGTGCAAGCTGAAATGTTATCAGAAGTGATAACCAAGAAAACGGTTCTTGATGGGCACAAGTTGTGGTCAGTGGTAACAAATACCTGAAAACAGAGGTCGAAATGACGGCGTTAGTGAACACACACCAACAAAACAAAAATCACCGGAAAAGAAGCGGAGTGTGATGGTGAACACCAGAGACTAACCCAATTAGAATGATGACCTAGAGTATAATTTCACCTGTAGAAAGCGTTGCAAACCAACCGAAGGAATTTTGTGGTTATTTTGGTCAATTCGCTACACATTCTAGAAAATCATGTCAGTCAATCTTTAAACTTAGTATTTTCAACCTGTATGGGTTATGTTTCCCTGGATCTAAACTGGTCCACACACTCCATCGTTCTTCCATCTTCTTTGGTCACATTTCCCTTCATATTCAACAGAGATTCCAAAGCATTCTTGAACCTACACCATCAAACATTGTAATCAAGTTATCAATGAGTAAGTTAATCAATCTAAGTACCCATTATTAATCACTAATGTATATATCCAACCAGATTCATAGAGACAATCTAACAATGTCCAAACCAAAAAAATGTCACTTTAAAGTTACAAAATAAACACAAGAAAATGAAACCAGTCAAATAGGTTAACTTGTATTTTATAAGTTGTCAAGTTGAATATAAAGAAAACATGTCATTTAATCATGTTAAGTTATAGAAAAACCTTATTAAACAATCTACTCATACCTTAAAATGCTGAAAGCATCTAGAATATCTCCTTACCTCAGTCAACATACCTGCACCCTCATCACAAAAAAGAAAGGAAAAGATAATAAGAAAAGGTCTGAAAGAGAAGATATTAGGGCCAATTCCTCTATAATTTTAGCGTCTTAGCACCAATTCCCTTACACTACTCCTTACCCTACTTCCCAAATTACACCCACCTGTTTAGAAATAACCCTAATCCATGAAATAACAATCAATTATAAATCAATTTTGCATAAAAATAAATCCACTAAAAACAATTTGCTCCAAAATTACACTTACAGACACACATACATATAACCAAATTGAATCTGGCCAGATTAAGGAAGTGAAGAGCCCTAACCCTAATTGTAGAACAATTTCAGATCAATCCTAATCAAAACACCGATAAAAAAAACAGCAACAATAATCGAACCCAAAGGGTGGAACCCTACTGACCTGCAATCCCGGCAGAGGTAGGCGGTGGTGGCTTGTTGGTTCGCGTCGGGAGCAAAGCAGAGAGGCTATGTAGTGTGTGGTGGATTTTATGGGACTGGAGGGGTTAGGGGAAGATGAAGTGAAGCAGTCGTCTCTTTACTTTGGCTTAAATGATCGCATTCAATTACGGTGGTGGTGAAAGACAAGCAGAGTTTGGAGATCTTTTGAGTGAAGGGTAGAGATGGAACAAAGTGGTAAAAAAATAGGTATTAAAACTTGACTTTTTGTATGCCAACTTAAAATTTTAAAGGAAATTACTTTTTTGTACATGGGAGATGTATTATATAGTATTATAGATATTATAGATTAGTTGGTTGGGTGTTTGGTACAAATTCAAAAAATAAATTGTCATTTTAGTCCCTGAGTTTTTATCCAAATTGTCATTTTAGTTCAAATAGTTTTTCTCCTCCTCTGGATCCCTGACTTTTCATTTTTCTTGCCATTTTGATCACATCGCATAACTTAGTCTGAAAAACAAGTTATAATCAGGGGTACTTTTGGCATTAAATTATTATGAGCTTTATAAATTATGTTGTAAACTACCCCTGGTTATCACTACACAACAGTTATGCCAAAAATACGCCTGGTTATAGCCAGATTTTTAGACTGAGTTAGGCAATGTGATAAAAATGGCAAGAAAATGGAAAAGTCTGGAACCCAGAGGAGAAAAAAAACTATTTGAACAAAAATGACAATTTGGACCAAACCTCAGGGACTAAAATGGTAATTTACTCAATTCAAAAACTTCTTTTTAAATCTATGTAAGTATTGTGTTTTAAATTGCTATGTCATAATATTATATAAAAAAATCATCAAACATAACAATTTAAAATATTATAGAATGCATTATAGATATGAAACTTAAAACACCATGCCAAGAAAGTTAATCAATGTGTTTAAAATTTAATGCCTACAATAAATTTCATTGTGTTTTAAATTGTTATTTTTGTTGTTTTTCTATATAATACCATGCTAGAAGAATCTAAAACATTATGTCTAAATTTTAAAACATAATATCTACACAAACTTCTCACATTTTTAGGAGTTTTGGACTTTGAAGTCAAAACTTAATCTCTATTAGTTAACTTTTATATTATAAATTATACTTTCTTAAAATTTCAATAAATTATATATATATATATATATATATATATATATATATATATATACAGGAGAAGGATCCGTTAGGACCACCCTTTATTGCGAGAACCGCGAGAACCAATGTGAACACAACCAAAAATACCTAAAAATAGCTAAAAAACACACAATTTTTTTTAAATATTTTTTTATAAAAAAATTCGCTACTTTTAGTAGCAAAAAAAATTATCTTTTTCTATTAAAAGTAGCGATTTTAATGTAAAAAATATTAAATTTTTTTGTATGTTTTTTTTTTAATTTTTTTTTAGGTTTTTTGTGGGTTTAGTTTTTAGCATTTTAGCTGGGGGGGGGGGGGGGGGGTTGGTTTTTTTTAGGTTTTTTTGGGGGGGTTTAGTTTTTAGCATTTAGCTTGGGGGGGGGGGGTTAGGCTTTTTGGGGGTGGGGCGAGGGGGGGTTAGGTTTTTTTTAGGTATTTTTTATTGTGTTCATATTGGTTCTCGTGGTTCTCGTAATAAAGGTGGTTCTCGCATGAACCTTACCCTATATATATATATATATATATTGAACGGTCAACAAAATCAATCCCGAGCACTCTCGGGGCACCCACTGAACCAAACGGAGTACTCCGAGAGTAACCCGAGTCCACCACCAATTTGGGGAAAAACCCGGTAACCCACCCGCTCGTAGGCACGACAGTGAAATTAACAATAAAGCCCGTTTGGCTCAAGGATCGAACCCAGAATTCTCTTGGTATAACAACCCTCCTAAATAATTTTTGACACCCCCTAATATATTTAAAAATATCCCTATATGTCCTAAAATACACCCCGTATGCGAAAACGGGCCCCGAATACCTTTACTATTATTAAAATTAAATAAAAACAAGAAAAAAGGGTCTCTGGCGGGCCGCATAAGACCACCCCAGGGTCTACGCGGGGCGCGAGAGCTTGGAGCCAGAGCGAGTCCCCAGGTTGCCACGTGTCATGATCGTGTCAAAGCTAAACTCGACGAATCAGCAGCCCTAGAGCCTACAACCCTACGTCGTGGGCCGCGAAGGATCATCCTTCGGCTTACACGAGCCGCGAGGGAAGTCGAAAGGTCGCCTATATAAGAAGGCCCTCAGCCTTCAGTTTTCGTCGTTCATTTCTCGATCTCTCTTGAATTTCTGCATAGATAAAATAATTCGCGGGTATAATACCCCTCTAAATAACGAAGTTCTGCCCCGTTATAAGTATCATAAACCCCGGTTACGTATTAGATACGCTGCCTGATTAATCCAGGGTTCCGTAACGGCTGTCGAGGTTCTGCCCGACGTAGTCGTTGGAATGCCGTCTCGGGGAGGGTATTACTAATGTAAATATTGGGTTATTATATTAACACGTGTGCATTTGTGTAATTTATAGATAACCACCAGGAAACCCTAAAGGAAAACCTAAGACAACAATGTGAGTAATCTCCTTTTTGCAAACTGTTTTTACAAAACCTTAAATATTTTACAATTTGATTAAGTAGTGATTGAGTCTTTGTAATTCTTCAATTACTGCCGGTATGTTGGGTTTTGTATACAAAATGTGGAACACGTTACCATTGGACAAAGAGTTAGCCAATGGGTAATATGAGCCACCAGTCAGGATTGACAATACCGAATGAGTAATTGTGTAGATGTAAACATTGTAATCACTCTCAATACTGTTAAATGATAAAACTCTTCTTGATTAAACTGGGATTCACTCACCAGTATTTCCCACTGACAAATTGTTTTAAACGCGTTTCAGGTAACAAAATGTGAAAGCCAACTAGAAGCCAGCTGGACAGCACTGAAGGCTTGGAAAAAGTGGCTATAAAAGTTACCTAAATAAAGAAGATGTTTTATTTCAATAAAATGGGGTTTACCCCTACAAATCAGTTTGTAATGAAAACATGGGTTTTATCCCAATATGTTTACTTATATAAAATATGGTATTTTACTCTGATAAAATATTTCCTAACTACGGTCCTGATGTAAATTCCGCTGCTAAATTGATAAACACCGATACCACCAAAACTGAATCTCGCGGCCGCCCGTTCCCGGGACAGATAGGGAGTGGGGGTTGTGAAACTTGGTCTTCTATCATTGCCCACCAATGTCTCACTTTGCACCAAGTGAGAATTGAACATGCATCTCTCAAAAGAAATGCAAGTCTTTCACCATTTGATTTAGAGATCATTGGCTCAATAAATTATATATTACTTTAATCTTTTACATTATAATTTTATATTTTTTTAGATATCAATAAAAACCAGAAATCATAAAAGAGTTGTTTAACCCATATTTGAGAACCCAAATGGATTTGTGTTGGAACTTTTAAAACGAAACCAAAACCATAACCTGCCTAACAATTTATGGACCCTTTTTTCCAGCAGTGACATAAAATATTCCTAAATCGATAACCGATACGAACAATTTTATAATTGAAATCGAAACCATGATCATGATACCATTCACCAGTACCCTAGTTAATTAAGTAGAGATATAATTTGAAAATAATATTGGGCCTGGGCTTTAAAAACCCATTTAACGGCCCAAACATCGAACAGTTTGACCTTTCCGTCGTCTTTTACAAATAATCGAAACATATCGGAGGCCAGCCAGCCAGCCAGCCAAGCCAGAGGTGGTTGAATCAATTCAATGGCGACATCAAAATTTGTAAAAGCGATCTTAGATCCAAAAATCAACTGGTTCGCTGCTGTGCACAAGAAAACAATCGAAACTCGCCTTCGCAAATACGGTAAGATTTTCAACATATTTGTTATTTTTAGGGCTATTTGGTAATTTAGTGATGTTTAGGTTTGCGATATGATGATTTGTATGATCCGATGGAGTCGTTGGATATTAAGGAAGCGTTGAATAGGTTGCCTCGTGAGATTGTTGATGCCAGAAACCAGCGTCTGTTACGTGCTATGGATTTGTCCATGAAACATGAGTATCTTTCTCCAGAGCTTCAGGTTTGTATGTTGTTGTTGATTTCTGTGGTTTTTGATTGTTGCTTTATGTGGTTCTCTATTGTTTAGGTGATTGATGTTGGTTGTGGATAGGTTGTAAAGATACAATTGAATTGATCAAACATTTTAATTAATTGTTGTCATTTGATATAATGCACGATTAGACGCTAGGCGGCATATGAGGCGTCGAGTTAAAATAAGCATGATGTGCGGTTCTGGGGGGGGGGGGGGGGGGGGGATTTGTTGTCCGATAGGCTGTTTAGGTTTTACATATAGGTTATTTAGATGTTAAACTATATATTTGGGAAAATGATGCTGGAAACCTATGGGATATGTAAAAAAATTATGTTAATAAAGTGTACGAAAAGCGGTGCGGGCTCAAGCGTTTTAAAACCAAGTCTAATATTAAGAGCACTTTGTAAACTGTGTGTGATGTATTTTCTTATTGTTACAGGCCCAGCAGACCCCGTTTAGGAGTTATCTGAGTGACATGCTTGCCCTGGTAAGTGGATAATCATTTGACTCTTTCATTTGGATATATATTTACATTAGAAACTGTTTTTTTCTAGCTACTTGTGGTTTCATGTCCTTATATTCTTGACTTTTGCACACACATCGTCTACTATTGTATGCTAGTCATATTGAAGAAGGTGCTTGACTGACTGTCCTGGTTATGAAATGTCGGTTTGCCAATTTTACTTTATTATTTCATCCTTGCTATTGCTAGTTTTTTTTTTTTTTTTATGTAGGCAAGGTCACATCTGAAGAAGATATTGAAACAGGACCTGTAGAAAAGTTTTTAAGTTTAGTTAAAGTAGCGTGGATATGTTAAATAATCATTATAAAGGGCATTTAAGGCAATAGAGCTTGGTTTAAAAAAGCGCGAGGCGCTTCGAAGCGTTTTGGTTCCAAAAGCTTTAAGCGAAGCGAGAGCTTCACATATACGAAGCGCTCAGAATAAAAAAAAATATTGTACACATCAATATGACCTACTCTACTTGTTAATCAATAATAAACACAAAAACATGATTAAAAACACACTTAACACATAAAAACATAGTTAAAACATAAATTAAAGTTGAAACACACCTAAAACATAAACATAAAAATAGTCTTTAATCAATAATCATCATAATCAAGTACGTATTCATCTCCATCAACATCACTCAATAAGATCATGTAGCTAATAGTTAGTAGCAAAAGTTTAGGACTTATATGTTGGAAGTTTTGGGTGTGTGAATGAAAGTCTCAAATGGTGGTAAATACTTTGTCCCACATTGGTGTGGGAACAAAGTGAGTGGTTGTTTGTCCCATTGTAGCTTTATGACATGTTTTACCACAAGTCCTACCCACGCGCAGGGAGGGTGCAAAAAATGAGTTTCTGAACTGGAATTTGGTTGAACTCGTGCGTGCCCGCACGAATGCAGCTCTGAAAACCCTGGCCCGCGTGAGGCAGTTTTGCACTCGGATTCGTTTTTAATGGTCATTAGTGTTACCTTTTGTTTTCTAAAAACTTTTAAACTTATGCGCTGCCTTTTTTTGCACCTGATTGGGCTGAAGCATCGCCTCAAACCAAGGTCGCTTCATGCTTAAAGCTCGTCTCAAAACGCTTCACGTGTTGTGACGCCTCAGAGCAAAAAAAGCGACATTCCCAGCGCTTCAGCGCCTCACGCTTTAAGCTCGCTTAAAGCGCGTTTTTTTAAACCAAGCAATAGAGTATTTGTTTTCATTAATAGAGCTAAAGGACGGTTTCTTTGCTAACTAGCATGCACCAGCTATCAAGCGGTGGTTTTTAACTTTATAATTTGATGACATTAACTAGCATGCAAACCAGCCATATTGGTAATGAAGAAGTTAAAATATGATGACATTAGAAATTTTATAGGTAATGAAGAAGTCTGCAAAGGTTGATTGTGATATGGATCTATGATTGGGCTGTTAGTGGGTCTCATTTTAAGTGTTGGTTGGGTTTTATTTTTGGCCTTAGGATGGCAATGGGATGGATTTGGATTGTTCAATTTGTTCGGCCCTAATTAGTATTGTGTTTTGGGTTGGTTTGATTAATGTTCCAGGATTGGCCAATGTCTAGTTTTGTATTCCATAGTTTCATCAATCTTTTTATTAATATTTTTTTTCCGGGTACCGTCCCTTTACAAAATAGAAAGGTTAAGTGTGATGCACATTTAAGTATCTAAGAGCGACATTAGAGGAACTAGCATAGTCGTATAATGAAATGAAATCTGTTGCAACCGCAAAAGCTTTTGAAGCTTGGGATCCTAAAAGTAAAAAAAAAAATGCTGTTAAAAAAGTAAATTATCTGAAACGAGGTTTCGACTTATGAATCACTGCAGGTCGAGAGGGAGAAAGCAGAACGCCAAGCCTTGGGAGCATTGCCTCTCCAGCAGCGCACCATACCCTAGTTTCTTTCTTTTATCATCTGCCAATCACTTGGTAAGAAAACCGGCATTTTGAACTATAGCTGTAATAATACTGTTGTTACTTGATATTATTTCCATTTATGCTCGGCCAGCATGCCGTTGATGGTTTATGTTTTCAATATCGTCTGGTGATGTAAGCATATACATGTGTCGTCGCATGTAAAAGTTTATGCAACTTAAATGGTTTCTTGTTTTTAACTTTGTTTCACAATAATTTGTTTGCCATTGTCGTTGTTTGCATGTTTCCAAAATGTTATTCTGTGATTTCAGATTACAGTAAGTTTAGTTACATCTTAAAATCTTTTGCTATGCATACATTCAAATACTTCTTTTAATGATTGAACTGAGAAATTAAAGATAAATAAAGTGACCACAATTAACTAAAAACACACTGCTGACACCCCAGTCTATCCCCAGCAGCAGCTGGTTGCAGTCAAAAGGGTCTGCTCCCTCTCTTGTCTCCAATCAGCGTCCCCAAGGGCCTGCTTTTGTAAACCATGACGCTGTCGCTCGAGACTAGGGATGGATCAATACCGGTATCAAAAACACCGAACCCAAAATCAGTAAAGCACAACAAATATTATACTCCCTCCGTCCCATTTTAGATGTCTTGGACCCACATTCACATAATTTAAGAAATATTTGAGTATTTTATTTTTTAGGTTGTAAAATGACAATAATGTCCTTAGAAATGACAATTAAATTGGGACAACAAAAAATGGAAGTTTATAATGGTAAGGGCAAAACTGGAAATTATATTTACATTTTTGGAAATGACAATTAAATTGGGACAACCAAAAGTGGACATTTGGACATTTAAAATGGGACGGAGGGAGTACTGATTATACCGTACATGTAGTTCAAAAGTACCTAAAAGTAGGGATGAGAAAGTACCGAATAACAGTACTGTACCAATCGGTACTAACCGAATATATATACTGTACGCTATTTTATTTTGAATTTAGCCCAACTTCGTTATCGGTACTATGCATTATGGTACCGATTCAGGACTTTAACGGTACTGTAGCATACAAGTACCAACCGAATATATGTGCTACAGTATTCGGTTTTGGTTATAGTTAAGTTTTGATATCGCTGCTACGTGGTGCGGTACTTGTTCGGTCTGGTACTAGTACCAATCTCATCCGTACCTATAAGTAACGAAACAAACTAGTAGCGAAATAAAAAACCATAAAAAATAGATACCGGTACAATTTTTTTTTTCTGTCGGTAGTACGATACCGGTACTCGGTAAAAGATGTTCATCCTTGTGCGAGATCCCCTAAACAGCTGTCCTGTTTCTTATTTAAGTTCCCAGGAGGTTCATCGTTTGTTATTATCAATCAATCAATCAATCATACCCAGTAAATCCCACAAATAGCAAAGCTACTTATAGGGTCTGGGGAGGGTGGATGTAGACAGACCTTTCCTCTATCCCTAGGGATAGAGAGGCTGCTTCCAGAGAGACCCCCGGCTCCAAAGCGAACAACATACCAACACATCAAGTCAAAGAATATAGAAAAAGAAGCCACCTATATCAAGAAAGTGAGCAGAGTGGCACAGTATAATGTAAATCATGTATAATGGCATACAACAACATTTGGGCATAAACACAAGAGGTCACTCACCGTTTGTTATTAGCGTAAACTAAATCCAGCCTATAAGACCGTGGGGTATGGTGGGGCTTGGGTTGGGTTGGGGGCATGAGTTGACACGTGGAGTTCGAGCCCCCCACCGCCGAGTGACGTGTCCGTGGGGTATGGCGGGCGTGGGTGCACCGCGTGGCTTGGTAGGTTATTAAAAAAAATACAAAAAATAAAAAAAAATACACACAACATTTAAAAAAGAAAAGCCTAAAATTTTATTAAATTCTTAAAAATCACATAATTCCTAAAAATTACAAAATAAAAAAAACCTAGAGCGTTAGGTAAATTTAAAAAAGCGCGAGCTTGTCGAACGCCTTTCGCTCCTTGCCTCGAAACTCAATGTTCGCCACCGCCACCCGGTCCTCGTGGCTTAACTCACCGCTCGGAACGGCTTCGTAGTAGGCTTTGAAACGATCAAGCTTCGGCCGTAGCTCGCGCCATTTATGTTGGCACGCGTTTAAGTTGTGCCGGTCATGTCCAACGTTATGTCGGTAGTTTGCAAAGGCTTCCGGCCAATATCGCGTTTGACCGGGTTGTTGCCCCTTCATTGCGTCAACGACGCTCGTGACGAGAGCTAGCTTTTCTTCGTGGGTCCAAGAGGCTATCGATCAAGTGGGTTGGGGTAGCGGGTTCGATCAAGTGGGTTTTGGTTGGGGTAGTGGTGGACAGCGATGGTTTGGGATGGGGTAGCCGGTGGGGTTGGGGTTATATTTATAGTGATGTTGACTGTTGGGTTTGGGGTGACCGCTTGGCTTGGCCAAATGGTTCAATTTTAAATTTTAAATGTCCCGCTATGACATGGCCAACAAAGCGAATAGGAGCCGACCACATAGGATCGCTAGCCCGCGCCACGCCCGGCTTCAAACTCCCACCCCTTGGTCCACGCCCCAACCCAAGCCCACCCGGGGTGGTGGCCTGGGCGTTTTCAGCCAACCCAAGCCCCATAGCCCACAGTCTAATAATTAATTATTAACCCAACTAGTTTAGTACTTTAGTTAACCCAAATTATTTATTGCGAGTCCAACTTGAATTTAACTCTTAGCCTATTAAATAGCCCATTAAATAACTATGTATATCTTTTGAGGCTCATTTAATTATTGTCCCGCTTTGATCGATTTAGCTCGTTTCACCTTAAACCTGCGTAAAAGTGACACACTTCAAAGTAACATAAATTTAAGCAAATAATGATACGTAGTTTAAGGTGCCATAAGACGTGTGTAATATACATCAATCAGTTGACCCTAGTTTTTTTTGTTAATTGATGCTTTTGGGTGCGAGAATCGTTAATAATTATCCCTTTACCTCCATGCATCTGAAGTGTTGCGGTGTTTCTCAAGGGTGTTTTTAGAAATAAAACTTCAACTTGACCAGTTGTAATCGCGTATACTCGCGTGTTTGAAGTTTTAATGAGAGCTTAGCTGTTAAAAATTAGAAAATAAAGAGAATGCGTCCAAACTTCGTTATATAAAATGAGTGGTAATTTGCAACTTTTTTAGGTGTTTTACCCGTAAATACCGGTACCCGCTACTGAAAAACAGGGAAAATTGGTAGTGGTACCGAATATACCCGGTTCGTTACCGGTACCCGATACCAAATGCTCATCTCTACTTAGATATTGCTGATGATTAGCTTATGTCAGCAATAACCAAGTTACTATTGATTGCGTAGTGGTGGTGATGGTGCGGTTGTTGTTACTTGCTGATCATGTAGTTAGGGTTGGAAATGAACCAAACGAACATGGACAAAGCCTTGTTCGTGTTCGTTCGTTAATGAATGAGCCTGTTCATGAACAGTTCACGAACATTTACCGAACGACATTTATTCTTTATGTTCGTTCATTAAGGAAATGAACATTTTTATGAATTGTCCACGAATACTTACCAAACGCAAATGAACTCAAACAAATGTTCATGAACATAAATGAACACAAACAAATACACACGAACATATATTCATTTTAGAATAAAATTATCATTTTTCATCACAAAGATTGCGAAGAGTCCAACAAAAAATAAATAAACACTCAACATAATTACCTAAACACAATTGACATAATTATTAGAAACATGATTAACACAAAATTAAAAAGTTGTCAAGCTTTAACACATATAGTATAACTAGGAATTCAAATTTTTAAAAACTAAAAACAATAAAACAAAAATACAACATATAAAAAATCTTTAAATTAACGAACACAGATGAACATAAATGATCGAACATAAATGAACACATTACCAAACGTTCACGAACATAAATGAACGACCACAACCTCTGTTCATGTTCATTCGTTTAGCTTAACGAACAAAATTTCTTGTTCGTGTTTTTTCATTTATTAAACGAAGGAACTTAAACGAACTTCCTGCCGAACGGTTCAGGAATTGTGTCAGTTCGTTTACAGCAATACATGCAGTTGTTATTGATCACAACCAATATCAGATTCTACTATTGATCATTTTCTACAGATAGATCAATCAACCAGCTAGATTGAAAGTAGTTTTCATAGGCTTTTAAACCGGGGGAGGGGTGCTGCCCATCAGACCTCACCAAGGGGGCTTTCCACACTTGTTAACTCGTATTAGTGTTTAACCAAATTTCCTTTTGGTCTTGAGTTCCCAATTAACTAAAATAATTTAATGACACTGAAATTAGTAACAAGATATCCGAATGATAAATGTGGCCCCATAGGCCAAAGGGTCCTAAAAAGCTATTTGTGCAGAAAACATCCTAATCAACCATATAGCACTAAAGCAACATGATTGTAAACTTAATGATGAATATTTCAAGTGGCCTACAATGTACATAAACAAACACTAAATGAAAAAACAAATAAAATTTGGTAATATTATTTTTTACCCTAATCAATCTAGCTAGGTTGTACATTAGTGTCCAATAACAATCCAGGGCCTAGGCCATCGACTTTCATGGAATTGAAATTGCACAACCTTTTCCTCCTATGTAGCTTATCCTTCAATCAATGTATGGACCACCAGAAATAGATCATATCATATGCCACCTCACGCGAAAGCTTGTGAGGATAATTAGCATGCCTTTGTCCCCCTGGCGTTTGACACGTTCGGCTCCTTGGCGCCAGAGAGTTCAGCGTGTGGTCCACAACAACTTTTCGACCCCTCAGGAGCGATGCTTTGTTTTTAGTAGATTAGGGTTTTCTATTCAGAAAGGGATGGCGGCGCAGTTTGTTGCTCGTCTACCTGCTATCCTTATGTAATTTGCCCAAATTATTGGAATGAAATGGGAAATTTATCAAAAAAAAAAAAAAAAGGCATAAGGAGCATGTGATAATTAAAAACTGTCAGAAGTTTGGTATTTGTATTGATGTTAGTTAATTTGCACCATAAGTATTGTGTAACGGGGTTTTATATCACGGGGAGAAAGGCCATAGCACCGCCTCACACCACTACGGGGGGCGCTATGGGGTGAATTTTCTTGGAGCCGCGATACACATAGCGGCGTTACAATGTTCCCCCCACTCACACACACATATATATACATATGTATGTATAATTGAAGGGTTATATAACCCCTTTACCACTACACCCTCTTGTGATATAAAGTCCCATAAAGCCTCTCTCTGCCACTTGTCGCATAACGTTTTCAAAGGGGCTTTATGCCTACACATAGCCTAAATGGCTCTAATTTGAACATGTATGTGTTATAATTTGCATACAAGTGTAAATTCCACTAAACTGTAACTGTCTTGAAGTTTGAATATGATCCACTAAACTGTAGCGTTGATGACATCTTTTCTGAGGTTAGGACGGTTAGTTTTTTTTTGGTTTAAGTATAGGGAAAAGAAAGGTATGTTAGACTGGGGAGACTGGTGTAAATTTGTAAATATGTAGTCTTGCTTGTTTTGTCCGTCCCGGTTTGCGGGTTCGGCTGTTTTAATGAAGTTTACGTTTAAAAAAAAAACACACAACCCAAACGCAGATTATATGTCTCAAGGTTGAAAAGAAATAATAAAATATTGATATTATTTGCAAAGAGTGGATGATTGGATTTAACTTTAAATACATATATTGGATTTGATGATGGATCATAGATGCGCCAACAATGGTAGTGGGGGTAGACGACTCAAATTGAGTTGACTTCTACACATCAAAAGTCACGATTATTATCTACAAACCTAACTTTTATGCATGATACATTAGACACAATCAATAGAAAATCATGAATTTTATCCTTTTATTTGGACTTGTTATAAGTGTATAATTGCATTAGAACAACTCACCTCTATAGCCATAAGATACAAAAGTGCCTACCAATACCAATGTGTTTACTTTTATTTGTGTCGTTTAGTGCCGATAATAGTATATAACATCTGCAAAATTTCATCACATTATACAAATATGTTATCGTGTATTCTTTTTCTTATATACCCAAATATCAACCATGAGGAGCATTCTTTTTCTTGTATCGTCTTCACTTCATTCTATCATGTTTTGTTCTATAATATTTTTTTTCTTAGTTTCCAAAATACCGCATTCTTTATGTTGTTGTACATAAAGAGAATCTTCGTGTGAGCATGTGAAAATAATCCTTGTTAGTGGTATATCACGCTCCCTACTTAATGAAGTGATTGGGCGTATGCATGAAATCGTATAGACATTTTGAAATAAAGAGCTACCATTGGAATATTTGAGGTTGGCAACATGTTAGTTCAAAGCAAAAAGAGTGACATGAAACATTTGCGATAGATTAACGACTTAAAAATCAATGTAAATATAGTCGATCATAAATTTTGTCACTAATGTTGCAACAAAACTAACATGTTACAATAGGGTTGTAAACGAACGAACGTTCAGCTAACAGATCGTGAACCGTTCGGCGGGTTCGTTCGTTTAATTAATGTACTAACAAGAACAATATATTCTGTTCGACTAATTAAATGAACGAACACGAACAAAGGTCTCGTTCGTTCGACTGCGTTCGTGAACGTTCGCTAATATATTCATTTACGTTCGTTCATATTTGTCCGTTTATGTTCGTTCATATTCGTTGTTTACGTTAATTTGTTAAAAGTTTTTAATGTTTCACTTTCTCCCCTAAACATTAGTTAATAATTATAATAAAAAATAGTAAAATGTAAACCTTTTTTTATTTTCCCCTAATGGGATTTTTTGGGATATGTCTAAGTAAATTTATGTCTTAATTTAGCTAAACTTGATTTATCATTTAATGGTTGTATTTGCTAGTTGTGTCGGATTTTTAGGGTTAATGATGTTCTTTTAAAATTTCAAGTTTAATGTTCGTTTGTCTTCATTTGCATTTGTTGGTGTTCGTTTGGTTCATGACCGATGTTCACGAACTATTCGCAAACAACTAGAAACCTTAACAAACGAACATGAACATAAACTTTTGTTCGACATGTGTTCGCGAACAGTTAACGAACATCTGCATTTCCTTAACGAATAAACACGAACAAGGTCTCGTCCGTGTCCGTTCGGTTCGTTTACAACCCTACGTCACAATGAGTGCACCATAGTGGTGGCTTTTGTGACAAGCTTATTTTTTTCACTAATCCGATGCTAGTATTCATTACAACACTATTACATATTTTTGAACCATTGGTCACACATAGCGTAACACCCCGTATTTTTGACACATAAATTTAATAATGAAAGCTATTTATGAATTGAGGTTATCATCATTTATAAAACCATTAGAAAGGGCATTAAAAAGTCAAAGGACTAAGACTGACGTTTCTGCAAAGTTTAAGTCCAGAGGTCAAAACTATCATTTTTGAAAAATGACTCTTACGCAATGTTTTAAAAACCGGTTTTTAAGTCATACCGGGTTGGGCTCTAAAATGGTTCAACCGGTTGAACCGGGTTGTATCGGACGGTTGAACCGCGTTACTAGTTAACCCTGTAAATTCTATAAAATATCAATTCATCTCAAAAAACAATCCAATCTTAACTAGGATTTATGTAACTGATCATAGTTTTGTCTAAAAACAACTACTTTTATTTTAAACTATTAAGCATTTTAAGAATATTTTTAGTAGTTATAAACAATATTGCATTGTATGAGGTGAGTAACAGTTTCAACAACGATGAAATATTGGAATAGAATGCACTAGGTTAATTACCGGAAATATGGAAGATCATTATTACTTTAATATCGTATTTTATTAAAATTAAGAATCAAATCTTAAGATAATGCAAACCGGTTCAACGATTTGAACCGGTAGAACCGGATTTACCGCCAGTACATAAGACATACCGTATTCGGGTTTTGCCGGCCTTTATCGTACCGGACTCGTGTCCGATATCCGGTTTAACCGGTATAACCGGTCGGTTCATACCGGTATTTAAAACATTGCTCTTACGGATCGTAAGAGAAAGTTGGAATTTCTTATACAATCTGTAAGACCGAGCTAAGCACTGTAAGAAAAAGTGTAAGGTTCCAACATGTTCCCTAAGATGCTCACACAAACTCCATAAATAACAAGTAACAAGCTTTGGCTCTTTCATTTCTCTTTCATCTCTCATTCTGGAAGGGGGAGGGGGTGTTAAAGAGAGAAACCCAGTTTTGGGAGTCTCTCTCCCTCACATGTGTTCTAAATGGTCTCTAAGTGTTGGGGTTTGGTGTGTCAGGGGTATAGTGGGTATGCTTTATAAGACGAGCGCACCCCAAATAAATAATCCTAAAACACTGAAAGTTCTCTTTAGAGAGTGACTGTGCATGGTGCTATGGCAAAGCTCGAAGGGCGGTCCTGCAACCAGTTCCTGTGAAGACCGGTTGGGCGGAAAAATAAACCCCGCGACCTTATCTTAATAAGTCATGTTTATTTATAGCTTTAGTCTAATAGGGGGTGATCATCTGAGAAGAAGATTTAATTGAGAAGAAAAAGAACAAATGGTAAAATTGTAAAACATTCAATAGTTTTTCTATAATCTCATTTATTATTTTCTTTGACTAATTAATTAGTTATAAAGACTATCATCCTCCACAATAATTTTTTTTGCCTACACACATCAAAAATTTATCCTACACATATCGAAATTTATCATACGCTTTATCATACACGATTCGTAATTTGTCACACACTAGTTATTTGTTTTCTTTGAAAAGATATATATTTTGAAGATAAGTTACAAATTTAATATAGTTAAATATTAAAGAGGAAGATTACAAATTAATGATCTATGTAAGTTTACAAAACACTAATATTTAATACAAATATTAAATGAATCATTCTTATTAGTTGAAATTTCTTCTCATTCTCATTTAAACCCTCCACTAGTCGAATATTCGGGATAAGGATTGGAGAATGAATAGCCATGATGACCAGGCTTGCGTATAAACGCGGTTGTTCACTAAAGTATCTGATCACGTTAAACAACCAAATGATTATCACGTGCATACTAAGATCAATGCTAAATCAACCAACTGGGGTGTCACACCCCGATATTTCCACGTATTACCGGTGGGCCCGGTGGGGAGTATCGTGACGTAGTTGATATCGTCATAGTCAAACAACACAATATATAAATGCACAGCGGAAGCAAAAGATAAATATATTACAATCCGAATAAAAAGTAATATCCAAGTATTACAACGGAAAGTAAAGGATCCACGGGCGGATCTTAAAACATAAACATTGTTCAACAGACTTTAGACGCCTAGAACTTGCAAGATTCCTTATTAACGCCCTGAGCTTCTAGCCAATTACGTTCAGTACCTGTCACTTAACCTTTTTGGAAAATACGTCAGTTTACACTGGTAAATACAATTAACTGACTCATTTTGGAAAAGAGTTTGAAAATTGATTTGAATGCACGAGGCACAAAATATCTTTTATAACTTGGGACAATTTTATTAATAAAAATCTTGTATCCGATTTACATGTTTGTCCAACATTTAGGGCCGGTGATTATACAATATAAGCCGGTCAAGATTAATCGACACACCATAAATATAACTCACAAGAAGACACCCTTACGAGTGAGTATATCTTTTACATACGCAACAGGAGGTGTCATGCCTACACCTTGTGCTTAAGTTATGGCCATTCACTTTTTAAATGAGCCAAGGATATCCAGGACACGGTCATTAACCCCCAATGTTATTTGTTATCAATCAATACAGATTAAAACGGGATTATGCAATTTAATCATCTCCGATTAAAAGGTTTCTACACCCGACCAAGCGGTATTTTTATAATACCGTATCCCAAGCCGGTATAAGGGAAAATAAGTTAAAAGTATTTTCCTGAGCTAGCAATGCAATTTATACTCAACCGTATATTCTAATCAGCAAGCACAAGTACTTATACTGGGGCTCTTAATCTGGAACGAAGGTTTTATTAACCTATTAGATTCCTAACGGGTCTTATTTAAGTCGTAACTTAGACCGGTTAGTTTTAAGGAAAGGTTTACGGTTCAAACGCATGATTAAGCGAAGACCGGAATAGAATGTGATTTAGACCCGACAAGTTTGGGGACTTGTATAATATGGGTAAACTAAACACATTCTGGATTTTGAAAAGAAAAAGATAAGGTTTGACCCGTTTCGGCTAATTTGTGCAAACTAGTTACATAAACTGAACCGAACGCGCAAGGGGCGTAACGGGTAACCATATGGGTCATATACAGGTTTCCTAAGTTAATATGCCTTAAATATGTTGTGATATTAGTAGGATACCTTCCATTATTCCCAAAACGAGTTTAATCTCAATATAAGCCCCGTAGGGGTATTTTGGTCATTTAAAAGATTATAAAAGAGATTAATTTTAAATTCTGAGACTCGGGTCCGAAATCATCAGTAAAAAAACTTAATTTAATAGGTTATATCAGTTGGTGATAAGTCTTATATGCCAAATTCGTTTTAAACCCATACTAGATGTTTGATGCGCGTGAAAAGCCGTTTTAAGCGATTTCCGGGTTATACAGGAAATCTGAGTTTTCTGATCAGGTTATAAAGTTCAAAATACTTCATTTATTATATAAAATCAGTAGCAATTGGATTGGTGTCAAAATACTATGTAAAACTTATTTTATACACAAAAAGGGTATAATCGGTATTTACCGAAACAATGCCATAACCTTAGGTTATGAGCAGGTTAAAAATAATTAAAAATCTTTAAAAATCTCAAAATATTATATTACATCAGTGGGTAAAAGTTTGGGTGTCAAAAATTGGGTTTAGATAGGCTTTACGCTAATTACGCCGTTTAATTAACAAAAAGCTTTCTAATTACGCTATTGGGCATAACTCCTAATCTAGACCTCCAACTGATATGAAATTTTAGGGACATGTTTATAAATCAGTAATAAAGATTATTGTCCTTTCATATTTCCAAAATTCTCATTTTATGGTCAAAAGGGCATTATGGTCAACATTAAGCAATTAACGGAAACGTGTAAACGAATCGGACAATCAACGATCCAACCACAGAGGGTTATACCATCATGTAACCTGGTCCTAAGGAAACTCTTAGGCATCCCCAAACCCATCTAAATCGGGTCAGAACTGAAGTCAAAGCAAAAGTCAAAGTTTTGGACTTTCGGTTCCGAACCGAGCTTAAACAGAAAATTGTCGGATCAAACAAGCTTAGACCAGTTCTTATACTTATTACCAAGTTATATGAGTGATCAAATGGGTTACACACCTTCTACATTGTTAATTATGCGTTAATTCAAAAATTGGGATCCTGTTGACTTTTTATAATAAACTTTGACCCGACAATTTATCTAGTTAGATTGGGAATCAGATGGTGCCCTTTTAAGGGTTTGATGCCCACATAAATGCCAACTTATAACTACCTTAAGTTTGACTAATTACTGGACCATTAGTGATTAATCGATGAGTCAAACCTTAATTATGACGGTTTGACTTTTAAGCTAATAACTAAGCAAAACTCAATTAAGGAAGATCAAGGACACTTACCAAGGTCTAATGCACGACCAGAGATGCTTAGGGAATGGCCTTGAGCTCCAGAATTGATCAGAAGAGGAGTTGGGAAAGAATGATCAAAGTTTGCAAACATTGAGGCTTTATATAGTGTTCTTGATCCATCAAGATCATGACAAACAATGCTATACATGTTCCCTGATGATTAACAAGTGTCCCTAAGGCCTAAGAATCAGTAGGGGTCGCTCATGGAAGTGAAAAGGGCAATATATGTCGCTTACATGGGCTGAACAGACAACTTTCCGAGTTTCTGCATCTGAGCCATGCTTACGGACCGTAAGGTCCAGAGTGTTACGGTCCGTAAGGACCTGATCACTTGATCAGTATAGAAATGTTTCAATTGTTGACAGGTTTAGCCCCTGCACTTCCAAATGCCATTTCCGACACATCTAAGGCCCGTTAAACCATTTTTAGGGCTCTACCATGATGCCTAAGCATAGGGAACATGAAACATGCTCAAAAATACGTCGGATGTCGGTTCGTTTGGTCGTACGGTCTCGTTGTTCAGCTAATTACGACGAAACACGGGCGGACGCGAAAAACAATCCAAACGACGCGACGAATGGAATTTTATCAAGCCAAACACTAAAATAAAATATTTTAGTGCTTACTTAAATTTTTGGGTGCCCGGGGATATTCAGAATGTAAGATATGCGCGTAAACGCAAACTTGTGCTCTTTTTGACACTTTTAGTCCCTACATGACTTAAAAGTTTATTTTTGCGCACAAAACACCTCTAAGCCTATATCTAAGCTACGAAAAGGATAATTAGGGTATGTTTAACTCATGGTCATATTCCGTAAGGTCCGATAGCATACGAATCGGCATACTTTTGCAGTTTGATGCAATTAGTCCCTCTAACGCGCAAACTTGCGCATATCATCATTTAATAGTATTGAAGCCTTATCTAATCCATATTAGGAATTCTTGAAAGTATTATTAAACATAATAATGCTTTGGGCTCGATAAAAGGTCATTCAGAGGTATAATTAAACATATTGACACTTCTAGTCCCTTATACTTGCAAAGTTGCGCGTAACTTCACTTTTAGGCATAAAAGCCTTGGATGGCCAATGATTGGCATTCCCGAGAGTATAATCAAATATCATGAGGCTCTTGGTTTGTTAAGAGGTCACTCAGAGGTAAGAATTAACATGTTGACGCTTTTAACCCTTTTCTGCACAAACTTTCAATTAATTACATAAACGGCTACACTTGATTAACAAGTGGCTCATTTGTGAATATAAAACCGTAAAAGGTTATTTAGAAACTTATTTTAGGTATGATAATACTTCCAGTTCTTTCATAATCAAAGTTTTTTTTATTTTTCAAAAAATTAGTCCCTTAAATTCAACGTTTGACTTCATTAGGGTTTATTACACATGTCAATACTTCATTGGACGTGATTTTACGAGGTGTTACATCCTCACCCCCTTAAAAGAAATCTCGACCTCGAGATTTGCTTAAAGTAAAGGAAGTACTTTCTGTCATATGATGGATTTAACTTCCATAGTATATTTGGGCCTCCAAGGGTATCCAGTTGACCTATACAATAGGTGCATACTTTCTTTTGGAGCTCCTTAACCTGTCGATTATCAATCGACACAGGTTGCTCATACTATCATAAATCTGCATATCATTATGTGATAGTGCTTTTCGACTTATTGGTGACACGTCATTAAATCATTAGTGTGGGTCACATTGCGCGTTCCACCAAGCTCCTAAATTAGGTCTTAGCTCGTAAGCTATTTAATCTTGATACATTCGAATCCTTCGAATGACTTTATATATTCCGAGCTTAACTAACCTGAAAATTACAACTCGGCACACCCTTCTAGGGTGTTATCTTTTGTTGAACCTTATCTTTTAACAAGAACTTAGGAGGGTTGCTATTTTCATAAATCCTTGATTTCCTATCGTATACTGGCAACTTACAGTCGATTATGGATTTGTATGATCTTATTTGTTGTTTCCAAGGCAACTTTCAGATCCTGATAATTGGACTTACCAATTCTCTATCTAACAATAGATGCTTAACATTCCATCCATACAAGGTCACACCCCGATATTTCCACGTATTACCGGTGGGCCCGGTGGGGAGTATCGTGACGTAGTTGATATCGTCATAGTCAAACAACACAATATATAAATGCACAGCGGAAGCAAAAGATAAATATATTACAATCCGAATAAAAAGTAATATCCAAGTATTACAACGAAAGTAAAGGATCCACAGGCGGATCTTAAAACATAAACATTGTTCAACAGACTTTAGACGCCTAGAACTTGCAAGATTCTTGATGCGTGTGAAGTGTTATATATATTAGGTGTATATTTTAAGCCCTTTTTAACACTTATTTTAGCCAAGTTTTAAATTTATAAAACATGATATTTTACTAACACTAAACACACATATGGGCAAGTGCACCCATCGTGAGCGTAGTATAGCGTTGGTAAGATACCGAGGTCGTCCAAGGACACAAGAGCTTTTAATACCGGTTTATCCTCAACGTCTAACCAAAATAAAAGTTTAGAAAAAAAATGTTTTAAACTAAGAAAAGATAGAAACTAACTAAAATGATGAAAATAAAAATAAAATAAAAACAGATAGACAAGATGAATCACTTGGTTCCGACTCGTATCTAGTATAACCTTTGATTATTTCCGCACTTTTGCACATAATTAAGAGATTATCTTAGTTATTGTGGTAGGCCCCTCTTTTGAAGGTGACGTTACCCTCACCCCAGTAGTTTAAGTCAGCAAGGATACAATCCTAAAAGGGTGGATTATTGGAAGATAATGAATTAAGTTATTAATGCAGTATTGTGATAGGCCCCGCTTTTGGCGGTGACGTTACCCTCGGCTAAGTAGTCTGAATCAGCAGGGATACAGTCCTAAATTGTCGGGTTATAGTATTAATAGTAGTTAACTTATGAGGGGGTCAAAGAGTTTGGACCCCCGCCATCCAATACCGTGAAGCATTGAAGGAGGTCCTACTAAATTTGACCCAGGTCCATTGCAGGACCTCTAAACGCTGAACAATGGCAAGACCTTTACCAAACCGTTCCCTTAACCCCCGACCAGGTAGCCAACATACCTCCATATAGACCGTGGATATATGAATGGTGAAAATCCTTTATTTTATATAGACAGTAAAATAATGCCAAGACACCACAGACAAACGATAAAGAAAGATCACCTTCAACATAAGTAACTAGTTATTAAAGTCATTAATACAAAACCAAATAAAAAGTGCAAAAGATTAGAAATAAAAAGTATTGTACTAGACACTTTGTCTTCACCAAGTGATGTAAGAGACTTAGGCAAACATGGCCTTGATTGTCAAGAACTCTTACGATCAATCTTGGATCCCGAGACGACTCACACACTCTACGATGGACAATGGATGATGGTGGTGGATGATGGTGTTGTGATGGTGGTGGGTGGTGGATGAAGTGTGAGAGAGGTTGTGTGCCAAGGGATGAGTTGAAATGAATCCAAACACTCCTATTTATAGGCTGAACAGAGAGCTGGGCACGGCCCCGTGCCTGTCTGACACTCTCTCTCTCCTCATTAATTGTAATTCGCAATTACAATTAATGCGCCTGCTGTACTTTCGACACGCCCCCATGTCCGCTGGGCACGGCCCCGTGGTGGGCAATAGAAGCTTCTATAGGTTTGTCTTTTCTGCTGCTTCTTGGGCACGGCCCCGTGCTGGCTGAGCACGGGGCGTGTTCAGTCTTCTGACTTCTCTATTTTGCTTTGGATGGTGCCGTTGAGGGGTCGGGCAGTCCACTAATGTTCCTTTCCTTGTATTTATGTTGGAATTAGCTGTCTTTTTGCTTCTTTTGTGTTTTTGAGCTCATTTAATCCTGAAAATACAAAAGGAAGACAAAAACACTCTTTTTCCAATATTAGTACTTAAAAAGGGTTAGTTTTATGCCTCATTTGATGTAATTTATATGTTGCATTTTACACACATCAAATACCCCCACACTTGAACTTTTGCTTGTCCTCAAGCAAAACTCTTTAATATGTGGCTTACACTCCCAAATGAAATAGGTAGAAGAGAAGGTTTTGGGCTTGTCGTAGAGTGTCGGGAATCCAAGATCTTTTTGGGTTTTATCTTTATTTATTTACAATCCTATTCGTAATGATTTTTGAAGAACTTTTCATAGGAGAAATTACTTATTTGGGCATAACATGCCTTTTTTAAAATGCCATTTATATACAAGTTCACATAACTCACGGGAGAAATCACTCACACTCGGCCGAAGGTGTATTTTTAGTGAATCACTCGAGAGCGGCATGGAACTTATTCCTACCATAAGCTTGCCAAGCAATCAATCCTCCTCCTTTTTAACTTTTATACCTTTGTAAATATCAAGAGGACTTTGTGGGTTAAGGGTTAGGCTTGGGTTAAAGGTAGGTGGTTGGGATAGTGGTTAGTAGAAAAAGGGTGAAAAAGCGTAACAAGTGTCGGTTTTCGTAAGATTTTCTATTTTTGCAAATTTTTATTTTGATGAAGTTTTTATTCAAACAAAGTTATTTTTGACGAACTTGTTTGCTTATTTTCTTTTTTGCTTCATCATCAACACATTTTTTTTTCATACGAAAAACCGAACTTGTTACTAAAACAAAGGGTTAAAAATAAAAAAAAGTTTTGGTGGGTAAAAGGGTTTTTGGTTTGGGTGATGAAATGAAAAGGTTTAGGCTCAAAGGGGTTAACTAGGGGGATTTTTGGGTAGGTGGTAAAAGAAAAAGAAAAAATAATGGTGTAGAAATAAAAAGGGGTTAGTCCTAATGCCTCCATCATTTACTTACTCGGGTTTAAGTTGATAAGGATCGGGAATGTATCGTCATGGCAAGTTCTAGAGTCGTAAGAACCAAGCGGCTATTCACACAAGAAACGAAAAATGAGCATTTAGTTTTAATGATATGTAATTGTGCTCAATAAAGGCTCAAAACTCACTTTTGTGGGAATGGGTTTTTATGTGATCAAGTATATATAATCAAATTTTAACTAAGTTTGCCATGCCTTTTCATAATTTTCTTATGTTGGTTCTTTTTATCGCTACGCTATCGGTTGTAAATTTGTAAAAATATAACCTTTTTGAGAACTTGAATTTCCTGAGTTAAACCTAGACAAGTAAAAAAAAAATGAAATTTTTGAAAAAATATTTTGGGGTGATTAGCGGTTCCAATTGAGTTTTGTGTAAGGCTTGTATTTAGGACTTGCAAAATTCAAGGTTTTAGCATCCCCCCCACACTTAAATTACACATTGTCCTCAATGTGTCCCAAAAATAAATTTTTAGGTTGATTAGATGTGTAAAATGGTGTAAAAAGCAAAAATTTTCTGTTACTGGGCGCTGAACACGGCCCCGTGTTGTCCGGGCACGGCCCCGTGTTCAAGTGCCAGTAACAAAATTAAAACAAGAGAAACAGAAGTCTGGACACGGGGGCGTGTTGGGTGAACACGGCCCGTGTCCAGTTACCTGAACTGGGCGTTTTCTGCAGGTGGTTCAGCACGGGGCCGTGTTGGTTGGGCACGGCCCGTGTTGAACCTTCTGAAATGGTGAGAATTGTCGGGTTGCCTTGTTCTTGTGCATGAGTTCATTTTTCTCGTTCCCCTTTTCATCCTTTACCACCATGAGTGTGTTTTATTCATTAAAAACCATCCAAACTTCAAAACCATCATTTCATTTCATCATAGAGAGAACTTACATAATCCTAAATTAAACTAGATAAAACAAGGAAATAATAAACCACGGAGTCCTAGCCTTTACTTTATTTTAATTAGCAAAATTTCCAAGAAGTAACTAATCTTGGTTAAACAAGGCCTTTTTGAACTCCTTCTTCCGCGTGCGGTTCTCCTCAAATGTCGGCGAGCCATTCTTCCACTTCCCTAGGAAGGAGAAAAGAAGGCTCATTGGCATTAGTTTGAGGAGTTTCAACTTCCACCGGGATCTCTTGTTGGTGTTCCACGGGAGGTTCCGCCGGAAAGTCTTCCCACCCGGTAGGGTTGTTGATTCCGAGTGCCAGGTTCCAATCCTGCTGAGGAAGGACTGGTTCCATTGGGGGTGCTACAAGAATATTTAACCTCTGGTGCAAGAGGTTAATTTCTTGGAAGCTGCTTTCAAGTCCCATCGTAAGATCGTTAATACGGTCGATTAGGACCTCCTCTACTGAAGTCATTTCGTCGAGAGCCTCCCTTAATGCTATCACATAGTGCACAAGTGTAGCTTCAATGGAGGGTCTTCTTCCTCTTCGGCTGTTTGACGAATGCACAGAAGATGTTTCGCTGTTTTCACTTGACATTCTACGAAAAATAAACTGAAAAAGTTTATTTAAATGAAACAGTTACCGGACACGGCCCCATGCTCAATGAGCACGGCCCCGTGTTCAACTTTCTTCAGAATTTTGGAGCAAGGAAACTTGGATTTTTAAGTTATTTTTCTGAACTTGTGGGGTCTTTTTAGTTGCTAATAACTTAAAACAATGTTACATAACATGTTTTTACCAAGATTCCTTGAACAAAACTCATTAATCCTTACCACAAAGTTTGAAGAATTCAAACTTTTAATGGTAGTTCTTTGAAGAAAGATGGAGAAGAAGGAAATGGCTAAAAGAGGAAAGGACAAGATGGGTTGTTGGAACCTTCTTTTAGACTTACCTAGGATAGTTTGAGAGAAGATTCCTGCAAATCTCTGCCCCAAGTTGGTCCAAATGTGCAGAATTCTTGGCTGCATTTATAGAAAACGACAGCATCCTGGACACGGCCCCGTGCCCAGTGGACACGGCCCCGTGTGCAGGTGGAGTTCTGACACAGTTTGTCCGTATTCTGACGTACTGATCAGAATGGAATCTTTTGATGGACACGGGGGCGTGTTGGCTGGACACGGCCCCGTGTCGAGGGACTGTTTTATGAAGTTGTCTAGTTTTTTAAGGAACTTGTTAGTATCGGGTGGCTCCTGACTGGTTGGAACAACCCCAAAGTGCCTAAGATACCTTAATTGTCCTAGACTAAGGCGAGAACGCAAGAGGTTGTCGGTGAGGGTAATTCCTATTTTCATTCTAGGTGGACAAGTCCAACCCTTTCCCGGGCTCTTGTTAAAGAAGGTGTATGCCGAATCGCTCAGGTCTATGTATGCACCGAACGAAGTCGATGGAGAGTCCTTCACGGCACAATCGACACAGGGACGACTATCGTCCAAGTCTCTGCTAGGTACTAAGGCATTTTCGGGAGCAACGAGGTTGTTGGAATGCGGTTCCAGCATTTCGTCATGGTCATCGTCTTGGGGTGGATTAATAAAATCCTTCCTAAGCTCTTTTAACCAATTCAGAACTAGCTTTTCTAGTTGAAATAACTCATCAAGGAGCATTTCCCCTAGAATATCTGGCTGGGCGCATTCGAGGGAGAAATAGTGCTTATTTTTACTTTCGCCCCTCTTAAGGTTGTAAGAAGTCGGTGGGTCCATGTAGTGGGGCCTATAATTTAGAAAGTAGCATTCTACTTCTTCATGTTTGCCACCACATAATTGACACCACGTACCATAAGAGTGCCGAAAGTAAAAACAATTACTATCACTCATGTTTATGTCAGAAATTACCAACCGCTGGGATCTACGGTTCTGTTTTCAGTAACTGAAACTTGGGCACGGGGGCGTGTTGAGTGGGCACGACCCCGTGTTCAGCTTACTGTCTGACGTAAAACAGGATTGCCAGTTCCAATGATTGAGCACGGGGGCGTGTTCAGCGGGCACGGCCCGTGCTGAGCTCTGCAGAAGCTGAAAAACTAAGAAAATCCTAAAAAATTAAAAAGAAAAATAAAAGATGATTAGGCCGTTGATTCCTAACTTTCTTAAAATCCTTGTGTCCCCGGCAGCGGCGCCAAAAACTTGATGCGTGTGAAGTGTTATATATATTAGGTGTATATTTTAAGCCCTTTTTAACACTTATTTTAGCCAAGTTTTAAATTTATAAAACACGATATTTTACTAACACTAAACACACATATGGGCAAGTGCACCCATCGTGAGCGTAGTATAGCGTTGGTAAGATACCGAGGTCGTCCAAGGACACAAGAGCTTTTAGTACCGGTTTATCCTCAACGTCTAACCAAAATAAAAGTTTAGAAAAAAATGTTTTAAACTAAGAAAAGATAGAAACTAACTAAAATGCTGAAAATAAAAACAGATAGACAAGATGAATCACTTGGTTCCGACTCGTATCTAGTATAACCTTTGATTATTTCCGCACTTTTGCACATAATTAAGAGATTATCTTAGTTATTGTGGTAGGCCCCTCTTTTGAAGGTGACGTTACCCTCACCCCAGTAGTTTGAGTCAGCAAGGATACAATCCTAAAAGGGTGGATTATTGGAAGATAATGAATTAAGTTATTAATGCAGTATTGTGGTAGGCCCCGCTTTTGGCGGTGATGTTACCCTCGGCTAAGTAGTCTGAGTCAGCAGGGATACAGTCCTAAATAGCCGGGTTATAGTATTAATAGTAGTTAACTTATGAGGGGGTCAAAGAGTTTGGACCCCCGCCATCCAATACCGTGAAGCATTGAAGGAGGTCCTACTAAATTTGACCCAGGTCCATTGCAAGACCACTAAACGCTGAACAATGGCAAGACCTTTACCAAACCGTTCCCTTAACCCCCGACCAGGTAGCCAACATACCTCCATATAGACCGTGGAGATATGAATGGTGAAAATCCTTTATTTTATATAGACAGTAAAATAATGCCAAGACACCACGGACAAACGATAAAGAAAGATCACCTTCAACATAAGTAACTAGTTATTAAAGTCATTAATACAAAACCAAATAAAAAGTGCAAAAGATTAGAAATAAAAAGTATTATACTAGACACTTTGTCTTCACCAAGTGATGTAAGAGACTTAGGCAAACATGGCCTTGATTGTCAAGAACTCTTACGATCAATCTTGGATCCCGAGACGACTCACACACTCTACGATGGACAATGGATGATGGTGGTGTGATGGTGGTGGGTGGTGGATGAAGTGTGAGAGAGGTGGTGTGCCAAGGGATGAGTTGAAATGAATCCAAGCACTCCTATTTATAGGCTGAACAGAGAGCTGGGCACGGCCCCGTGTCCGTTGGGCACGGCCCCGTGCCTGTCTGACACTCTCTCTCCTCATTAATTGTAATTCGCAATTACAATTAATGCGCCTGCTGTACTTTCGACACGCCCCCGTGTCCGCTGGGCACGGCCTCGTGGTGGGCAATAGAAGCTTCTATAGGTTTGTCTTTTCTGCTGCTTCTTGGGCACGGCCCCGTGCTGGCTGAGCACGGGGCGTGTTCAGTCTTCTGACTTCTCTATTTTGCTTTGGAAGGTGCCGTTGAGGGGTCGGGCAGTCCACTAATGTTCCTTTCCTTGTATTTATGTTGGAATTAGCTGTCTTTTTGCTTCTTTTGTGTTTTTGAGCTCATTTAATCCTGAAAATACAAAAGGAAGACAAAAACACTCTTTTTCCAATATTAGTACTTAAAAAGGGTTAGTTTTATGCCTCATTTGATGTAATTTATATGTTGCATTTTACACACATCAATTCCTTATTAACTCCCTGAGCTTCCAACCAATTACGTTCAGTACCTGTCACTTAACCTTTTTGGAAAATACGTCAGTTTACACTGGTAAATACAATTAACTGACTCATTTTGGAAAAGAGTTTGAAAATTGATTTGAATGCACGAGGCACAAAATATCTTTTATAACTTGGGACAATTTTATTAATAAAAATCTTGTATCCGATTTACATGTTTGTCCAACATTTAAGGCCGGTGATTATACAATACAAGCCGGTCAAGATTAATCGACACACCATAAATATAACTCACAAGAAGACACCCTTACGAGTGAGTATAACTTTTACATACGCAACAGGAGGTGTCATGCCTACACCTTGTGCTTAAGTTATGGCCATTCACTTTTTAAATGAGCCAAGGATATCCAGGACACGGTCATTAACCCCCAATGTTATTTGTTATCAATCAATACAGATTAAAACAGGATTATGCAATTTAATCATCTCCGATTAAAAGGTTTCTACACCCGACCAAGTGGTATTTTTATAATACCGTATCCCAAGCCCGTATAAGGGAAAATAAGTTAAAAGTATTTACCTGAGCTAGCAATGCAATTTATACTCAGCCGTATATTCTAATCAGCAAGCACAAGTACTTCTACTGGGGCTCTTAATCTGGAACGAAGGTTTTATTAACCTATTATATTCCTAACGGGTCTTATTTAAGTCGTAACTTAGACCGGTTAGTTTTAAGGAAAGGTTTACGGTTCAAACGCATGATTAAGCGAAGACCGGAATAGAATGTGATTTAGACCCGACAAGTTTGGGGACTTGTATAATATGGGTAAACTAAACACATTCTGGATTTTGAAAAGAAAAAGATAAGGTTTGACCCGTTTCGGCTAATTTGTGCAAACTAGTTACATAAACTGAACCGAACGCGCAAGGGGCGTAACGGGTAACCATATGGGTCATATACAGGTTTCCTAAGTTAATATGCCTTAAATATGTTGTGATATCAGTAGGATACCTTCCATTATGCCCAAAACGAGTTTAATCTCAATATAAGCCCCGTAGGGGTATTTTGGTCATTTAAAAGATTATAAAAGAGATTAATTTTAAATTCTGAGACTCGGGTCCGAAATCATCAGTAAAACAACTTAATTTAATAGGTTATATCAGTTGGTGATAAGTCTTATATGCCAAATTCGTTTTAAACCCATACTAGATGTTTCATGCAATTGAAAAGTCGTTTTACGCGATTTCCGGGTTATACAGGAAATCTGAGTTTTCTGATCAGGTTATAAAGTTCAAAATACTTCATTTATTATATAAAATCAGTAGCAATTGGATTGGTGTCAAAATACTATGTAAAACTTATTTTATACACAAAAAGGGTATAATCGGTATTTACCGAAACAATGCCATAAGCTTAGGTTATGAGCAGGTTAAAAATAATTAAAAATCTCAAAATATTATATTACATCAGTGGGTAAAAGGTTGGGTGTCAAAAATTGGGTTTAGATAGGCTTTACGCTAATTACGCCGTTTAATTAACAAAAAGCTTTCTAATTACGCTATTGGGCATAACTCCTAATCTAGACCTCCAACTGATATGAAATTTTAGGGATATGTTTATAAATCATTAATAAAGATTATTGTCCTTTCATATTTCCAAAATTCTCGTTTTATGGTCAAAGGGGCATTATGGTCAACATTAAGCAATTAACGGAAACGTGTAAACGAATCGGACAATCAACGATCCAACCACAGAGGTTATACCATCATGTAACCTGGTCCTAAGGAAAATCTAAGGCATCCCCAAACCCATCTAAATCGGGTCAGAACTAAAGTCAAAGCAAAAGTTAAAGTTTTGCGACTTTCGGTTCCGAACCGAGCTTAAACAGAAAATTGTCGGATCAAACAAGCTTAGACCAGTTCTTATACTTATTACCAAGTTATATGAGTGATCAAATGGGTTACACACCTTCTACATTGTTAATTATGCGTTAATTCAAAAATTAGGATCCTGTTGACTTTTTATAATAAACTTTGACCCGACAATTTATCTAGTTAGAGTGGGAATCAGAGGGTGCCCTTTTAAGGGTTTGATGCCCACATAAATGCCAACTTATAACTACCTTAAGTTTGACTAATCACTGGACCATTAGTGATTAATCGATGAGTCAAACCTTAATTACGACGGTTTGACTTTTAAGCTAATAACTAAGCAAAACTCAATTAAGGAAGATCAAGGACACTTACCAAGGTCTAATGCACGACCAGAGATGCTTAGGGAATGACTTTGAGCTCCAGAATTGATCAGAAGATGAGTTGGGAAAGAATGATCAAAGTTTGCAAACATTGAGGCTTTATATAGTGTTCTTGATCCATCAAGATCATGACAAACAATGCTATACATGTTCCCTGATGATTAACAAGTGTCCCTAAGGCCTAAGAATCAGTAGGGGTCGCTCATGGAAGTGAAAAGGGCAATATATGTCGCTTACATGGGCTGAACAGAAAACTTTCCGAGTTTATGCATCTGGGCCATGCTTACGGACCGTAAGGTTCAGAGTGTTACGGTCCGTAAAATGTTTCAATTGTTGACAGGTTTAGCCCCTGCACTTCCAAATGCCATTTCCGACACATCTAAGGCCCGTTAAACCATTTTTAGGGCTCTACCATGATGCCTAAGCATAGGGAACATGAAACATGCTCAAAAATATGTCGGATGTCGGTTCGTTTTGTCGTACGGTCTCGTTGTTCGGCTAATTATGACGAAACACGGGCGGACGCGAAAAACAATCCAAACGACGCGACGAATGGAATTTTATCAAGCCAAACACTAAAATAAAATATTTTAGTGCTTACATAAATTTTTGGGTGCCCGGGGATATTCAGAATGTAACATATACGCGTAAACGCAAACTTGTGCGCTTTTTGACACTTTTAGTCCCTACATGACTTAAAAGTTTATTTTTGCGCACAAAACACCTCTAAGCCTATATCTAAGCTACGAAAAGGATAATTAGGGTATGTTTAACTCATGGTCATATTCCGGAAGGTCCGATAGCATACGAATCGGCATACTTTTGCAGTTTGACGCAATTAGTCCCTCTAACGCGCAAACTTGCGCATATCATCATTTAATAGTATTGAAGCCTTATCTAATCCATATTAGGCATTATTGAAAGTATTATTAAACATCATAATGCTTCGGGCTCGATAAAAGGTCATTCAGAGGTATAATTAAACATATTGACACTTCTAGTCCCTTATACTTGCAAAGTTGCGCATAACTTCACTTTTAGGCATAAAAGCCTTGGATGGCCAATGATTGGCATTCCCGAGAGTATAATAAAATATCATGAGGCTCTTGGTTTGTTAAGAGGTCCCTCAGAGGTAAGAATTAACATGTTGACGCTTTTAACCCTTTTCTGCGCAAATTTTCAATTAATTACATAAACGGCTACACTTGATTAACAAGTGGCTCATTTGTGAATATAAAACCGTAAAAGGTTATTTAGAAACTTATTTTAGGTATGATAATACTTCCAGTTCTTTCATAATCAAAGTTTTTCGATTTTTCGAAAAAATAGTCCCTTAAATTCAACGTTTGACTTCATTAGGGTTTATTACACGTGTCAATACTTCATTGGACGTGATTTTACGAGGTGTTACATGGGGTAGCCCAGTTGGCCACCGACACCCACTTCTTCCCAGAGGTACTAGGTTCGAGTCTTGGGAGTGACATATGTCGCCCAGGGTAAGAACTCGGCATGGGGAAGTCACCGCAGAGCTAGCTTGGTCGGGTAGCGGCTCCCGGAGTGAGATCACTCCGGCGGTTGGGAGGACCGTGCACTATCCCCCCCCCCACCCACAAGTTCAATGCTAAATCGTGCCAACAATGCATAGGCTAAGCCTCATCATGTGTAAAGGCACGAATATGCCAACTAAAACGTTATCTAGACTTATTCTTATTTGGTTACGTACTGTAAGCCTTACAATTACGGTTCGTAGTGTGTTTGACTTGGATCAAAGTTTTTAATTTCTATTATGAAATGTAAATGTCCTGCATTACAATCCTAAATATGTTCAACATAGCAAAAATATTCGAATTAGGTTCCAGGCCATAATGACCCATATTATGACCCGTAATGAGCCTTTTGTCTAAAATTCAAACTTTTCGTTTAAGCGTTTAAAACGTGATTCCAACACAACACAACACAAAACCCACAAATAATTTCAGCCATAAAACACACATAAAACCCACCAAATCCAACACAACACAACACAAAACCCACAAATAATTTCAGCCATAAAACACACATAAAACCCACCAAATAACAAAGTGAAGATTACTAAAACACCATATTCAAACCCTAATATTCCATAAAAACTTCAAACACACCATCGTAGAACTATGAATATAAAACACAATATACTAATCAACATAAAACACAATGATGTTTATCACTCCATAATCAGAGTCTTATAATCCAAAACACGGCACAAAACCCACATATATGATGTTTTAATAATATGAATTATGTTATTTGTGGGTTTTCGATGTGTTTTATAGTTGATATTATGGTGTTTTATGACTTTTTAGAAAATTTGGACTTTGTAGCTAGCTCTTATCCTTATACTTATATACATAATTGTATAGGCTATTGTTTCTCTCAATATTGTAAATACTATCATATATATTTTAATTTGGAACGGTAAATTTGGATCATTGATGGGACCACTGGAGCATTATCGTGCCAAGAGCGGAATCGTCCGATCGTATCCATCTCCACTAGGCATAACATATATACACCAATTCAGGAGGAAATCCAATAAATATGAAAAAAACTCCCTTGTGAGAATCGAAACCAGGACCTATTGGTCTCAAAGCCTTATCCCACCCTTAAAATGTCACTAGGCTAGAAAACCATGAGCAATACTATCATATTATATGGTATTTATAATATTTGACCAATTATTTCATCAGTTAATAACTATGTTGTTAATTGGGTTAGTTAATAACTATGTTGTTAATTGGGTTGTGCCTTTATCACCAACACATTCATGGCATTTGTTCTCAGTGTGTGGTTGCAAAAATAGATATTTAAATTAGCCATGAATTGAATAAACACCAACTAAGGTTTATTCATGTTCGTTAATTTACTTATACGGGCAAACAATCCGTTTTCTTCTTTGTGTCCATTTGTGAAGAAAAAAATAAATATGTCCGTATTCACTTATGTCTGTACGTTAATATTCTAAACGAACATGAAGAATAATAAATAAACACAAATGAATACAAGGAACATAACACAAATGGAACAACTAAAAGTAAATATCATTAGTAACTTTGTAAAAGTAAATGTCCATTGAAAGACTTTAAATGTTATGTCGTTATTTGAAACTGCCGGTGATGGGATTAGACATCAATATTAGGGCTGTAAACGAGCCGAGTCGAGCCGAGCTAGACCCAGCTCGAGCTCGGCTCGAACTCAATTCGAGCTGGCTCGGCTCAAACTCGAATTTCAAATCGAGCTAAGATTTGAGGCTCGAGCTCGACTCGATTAGAATTCGAGCTAGCTCAGCTCAGCTCGATCTAGCTCGAACTAACAAAAAAACCGCAAAATTTACTACTTAAAAAGCCCCTAAAAATGATTTTCTTCATTGACTAAGGGCCATAATTGCCATTTAATTTAACCATATGGCTAAATATGCAAGTATAAATAGTTAATTCCCTTTGTAAATTGTCTTTACCTTCTTTTATAGGGGAAATACTCCCTTGGTTTTTGTTTTCTAAGCGATGTGGGACAAAAAAATTAAGGATGTAAACCTTATCGAGCCAGCTCACGAGCTCACGAGCCGAGCCAGACCAAGCTCGAGCTCGGCTCGTTTACAAACCGAGCCGAGCTGGCTCGTTAACAACCGAGCCAATTTCGAGCCGAGCTTTCTTTGAGCTTTTTTCGAGCGAGTTTCGAGCGAGCTGCGAGCCACGAGTTTTTTGAACACCCCTAATCAATATGTCATAAAAAGTAAGAATTTGTTAATAAATTAACACAGTGAAAATTTGGTAAATGTTTCACTTAATATTTATATTTAAGTTATTAATAATATTGAGATCGTATTTAAGTTATTAATAATATTGAGATTATATATTACGTTACACGTAGATATTACCAATGTTAGGATTCATACAATGTTTCAATGTTAAGATTCATACAATGTTTAATCTTACTTTTACTAACATCGTTGTGACCAAATATCATTGAATTTTCAAAAAAAAAAAAAAAAAGGTTCTAGATAACTCGTAAGATGCATTGAGATTTCCTCTATGGTTGATTGTTGAATAGTATAATTATCAACCCAAATCATGAAGTTATAAATATATTTAAAATTGTTTTACTTAACCTTGATTGTTTTACTTAACCTTGATTCTGACTAAAATTGTAAATGTTCGGATTGTTTTCATTTAATTTTCTTTTAATACTATAGCATACACCATAAGAAAGGTATTATAGAATTAAACAATTACATTTAACATTTACACGTTATATACTTTCGTTAGTTTTAATTTAAGAACTAGTATAAACACAATTACAAGTCTTTTGGTATTTGCTCACCATATAGGATTAAAATAAATAAACAATCTAAGTCACATGCATATGTAAAATATCATGTGCAGTTGTTTTGGAATTTGGAGGAAGGGTTATATCACTTTGAAAGTAAATACATTGACTACATCTCTAGGTTAATATATATATATATATATATATATATATAGGGTAGGGTTCTAGAGTGAACAATGGTTTAGTTGTGAACAAAGTGAACAGATCTTGACCCTTCATTTCTTAGATGATGAGATTTAATGGTAATGGCAATTTGGTAAATATTTTATAAAATATAACCATTAAATAAGGCTGATAGGGGCATTAACGTAAATGTCTACTAAATCTAATTTTGTAAATATCACAATCTCTCTCATAAAAATACAAAATTTCCATTTCATCTTTCT
Organism: Helianthus tuberosus; assembly: GCA_030545235.1. Classification (NCBI taxonomy): domain Eukaryota; kingdom Viridiplantae; phylum Streptophyta; class Magnoliopsida; order Asterales; family Asteraceae; genus Helianthus; species Helianthus tuberosus. The sequence continues at coordinate 90,838,697 of CM060381.1, forward strand.
GTAACCGACCGGCGATTTAGGGTTCTTCATCCATCGATACTCACGATGCGGCGTTCCGGCGAGGATAATCATCAAAATCGTAGCAGTGGTTAGTTTACTTCCAGTGCATTGTTTCCAGTTGTGTATGCTTGATACTTCTTTTTAATTATAAGAAATCGAAAATATAGGGTTTCGTTCATCGGGTGTATAAATATCAGATTGAAGGTGTATAAATATTAGATTGAAATGTTGATCTGTTTTTATGTTCTCTGAAATGTTGCTCTGTTTTTATGCGATTAGGTTGTTCATCAAAAAGTTAGGGTTTTGTTCTAGTACATGTTTAATTTTTTTTGTAGTATGGTGTTGATTTAAAAAATTAGTGGATTTTGCTCTTTTTTATGCGAAGGTGCTCTGTTTTTTATGTGATTTTAGCTGTTCATTGGTTGTACACATATGTATTGTAGCAGGTTTTGTGAAATCTCATAAGGTTGTGTGTATTGATTGTGTAAAGTCGTTGATGTACATTTGTGTATTATACTGATTGATATTGAACTGGGGGAAATTTGATGAAGATCGTACACTGGGTTACATATGTACAGGGTATTCTATATGTGTACACATGTGTAAAGCTGATTTGTGTACATGCGTATTTGAGTGAAACTTTATGTGTGTTGATGTTAACAATGTTGAGCAAATATAGGGTTTCGTTCATCGGGTGTATAAATATCAGATTGAAGGTGTATAAATATCAGATTGAAATGTTGCTCTGTTTTTATGTTCATCTGAAATGTTGCTATGTTTTTATGCGAGTAGGCTGTTCCTCGAAAAGTTAGGGTTCCGTTCTATTACATGTTTAATTTTTTTTTTGTAGTATGGTGTTGATTTAAAAAATTAGTGGATTTTGCTCTTTTTTTATGCGATGGTACTCTGTTTTTATGTGATTTTAGCTGTTCATTGGCTGTACACATATGTATTGTAGCAGGTTTTGTGAAATCTCATAAGGTTATGTGTATTGATTGTGTAAAGTCATTGATGTACACTTGTGTATTATACTGATTGTATTGTGATCTTTCAGTTGTTATTTTAAATCTTCCAAATGAGAACTAGTAAGTATGAAAAAATGTATTAAGTTTAAATTTGTTTGTAGGTAACAAGTCTGATAATAGGTTTAAAAATTCAATTGACGACCCTAATGAGTTTTCTGACATTGAAGAAACGGACATAATAGGTGACTTTGTTTTGTATACAATCTGATGTGTAATGATATAACTTAAAGTACACATATATTATTCTATTGTTACTATGTCTGAAGTGTGTGTTATGTTTTTTGATAACTTGGAATGTATAGTGTTTAGTAGTTGATATTGTACGATCTTTTAATTTTATTGATAATGTGCAGGAAAATGGTGTTCCTAATAGAGTCTGGAATAGGTCTAATGTACTTTATTTTGTAAGTATTATGTGTACTTTATTTATAAAATTTAGAAATATTTGTGTACAAATACACATTGACATAATGCTGGGTTTTTTGATACACTTAATGTAGAATGAGGATGTGTTATGTAACGCTAAATATGACGATGTGGAACGGCTGGAGAAGTGCTATGTTTTTGGTGGTCGAAAAGAGAATGTCACTTATGAGCTTGAATGATTATTTTGTAAGGAAAAAGTATGATGTGTAGATTGTGTGCTCCCATGCTAACACGCTCCGCGATGAAGTAATGGCCGAAGCGGTTGCATACAACATGGCGAATAGGCTTAACGGTTAAAACGTTCCATGCAGACAATAGTAGTAAAATAGTATGTTTTTTGATTTTTCGATATGTGCGTATTTGTTTATTTGGTTGGGTTCTTCTTTTATTGAAACTAGATGTTTAGTTGGTTGTGTAATTTTAATCCGATTTTAGCTTTGTGTTTTGGGACATGTTATGGTTTATGGTGCTGTAGTATGAGTTTACAGGCCTTAATGTATGATTATACACAACTGTACATATGTCTGTACACAAGTGTGAATACTTAAACAGTGGTCTATACAGGTTAAATTGATTGTGGTAATAAAAGTATTGATGAATTTACACAGGTGAATATCTTATAGTACACAAATGTATATGTGTATGTATATACACATATGTATTACTAAATATACACAAGTGAAAAAAAAAACATCGTCCAACAAACATTCGCTCATAGAAATGAAAAAAACGAACTAAAACATGGTTCTTGTATCAGTTTTTAAAATGAAATTTATATATCGATACGGTTGTCTTCACTCTATTCTAATTGCCCATCAGTACCAGTGTCCGTTCCGTCGTCTTACTCGTAATGCTCGTCGTCTTCTTCATCATCGTCTTCTTCTGTCGACGACTCTGCACAAGTTTATTAAAAAGCTATGTTAAACAAAAATGTTGTACATCTCACACACTAGGGGAACGAACTAAAGAACATGAACTGTGCTAAAATGTTGTATACATACACTCTTTTAAGAACGAGAATACACCATCTGTTTAGGAGGAGAGATTCCACCAAGTACCATAGCACCGTCACCAACATCCATTCCACCATAACACAACGAAAACGAATAGCTTATAACACCACTTTCAACAAGTTGATCAACTTAACTCAAATCACCACGACCCAACCCCATTATTCCATCAGCATGTTGACTGTACAGATCACTAGTTTCCCTATTTTCACACCAGAAAACAGCACGCTGAGGTGGCAAATCGCTTGGGTTGCCAAAAGATACAATATCCTCACCAAGAACACCATTGCTGGAACTCATTTCGGCATATTGCCTTTCGTAGATGCATTGTTCCCTGTTATTGTCACAAGTGCAATCAATATTGAATTTAACATGCTTGTAGGTGTCTGATAAATCCGGGTCAAACCTCGGGTCCTGGTAAAGTAACAATAACTAGAAACAAAGTTACAGAACACATTACTATTTCACCAACAATTCTTGCAAAAGATCGTGTTTAAGTGTACAACATGATTCTAGATAGATTGTGATTCATTTAGCACACATTCAGCAAGAAAAGTCATACAAATTTCACACAATGTATAATCAAGGCATTTCATCAAACATTTGGTGTGCATACAAAGATGAACCAAAAAATACCACCCTGCTGTCGTAAGAAAAGCATGATTAACTTCAATTCCTACAAAAATCAATCTTACTGCTTGATTAGTGACTTCAACTCTTGCAAAAGCTGAACCATCCCTAAATTACTTTTAAAGCAAATTAAGCAATGTAATTCAACCAACCAATTTCTAAAAACATAATACATCAATTAGCAATTTCTAAACCCTAGATGGTGTTGGTGGTGTTGGCGGATGGTGGTAATTTGGGTGGCAATCGTAAATGGAGTAGGGATTGAAGATCAGAACAAGAATAACCTGGTTGTGATGGTGTCTGATCTGATGGTGGCTGGACTGGTTACAACAAGTGCCAGAAACTTTCTGGGTTGCGTGATTTTCTGAGTTTATAAAACTGATGAAGAACGAAGATGAAATCAGGAAAATCGCAAGAGAATAGGGTGAATTGTTAAAGAGATTGAGATGATAATCTTATACAAATATAAAATATGTTGAAGATTTCGAATAAGGAAACTTATTACCTAACTGAAATCATATTAAATAATATAATGATTTAAATTTAATTGTTTATAACTGTTTTATACAATTACAATCTTACCCCTTATCATCTTAAACAAAATTAAGGGCCAAGATTAGTTCACAAGGTTCACAACCAAGGATGTTGTTCACTCTTGATCCTCATCCTATATATATATATATATATATATATATATATATATATAGAGTTATGATCCTGTAAAAAAGGCCCAAAGTGTGAGAAAGGTAAGAAAGAATCTCAGCCATTAGATTTTTTGATCTAATGGTTGAGATCAATAGGGACCAAAATGTAAAATATTTTTATTAATTTGGATTGAATTGAAATATCTAGGGGCAATTGTGTCTTTTTATCTTCATTTTGTAAATCAAAATCCCTACAATTTCGTTCTCTCTCTATCATACTTTCCTAATTTCTCTCTTTCTCTCTCTTTCTTCTTCCATAATCCCTGCAAACAGAAAACGTAAAATCAATCAATTCGATCTACAACAACAGGCGAAAATGGAGTCATCATCTTCATCTAGCCGCTACAGGCAATTAACTCAGTCTTATTCCAACCACAAACGCTTTCTACTTAACCACTTAATTCCAGCAATTGAGAACCAATCATGCACAATTTGTTTGAGCAAAATTGAAGCAGCAGCCGTAATTACAGCATGTTTGCACGCCTACTGCACTCATTGCATTCGCAAATGGAGTAATCAGAAGAGGAAGTGTCCGCTTTGTAATGTTCAATTCGCTTCGATGTTCGTTGATATCGATCACAGTTGTTTGAGTTTCCGTACACAACGTTTATTACCTGTCAAGGAGTCAGTTACAAAAGTCAACGATAACGTTAGAGATGTTTATTCATTGGCGAAAATTTCCAGCGAAAACAACAAATCTCACCGGCATGTTCATCTCCATCTGTTATTTTCCTTTGTTAATGGTGTTTTTTCTTTTCTGAATGGTGTTATTTTTCTTTTCTTAATGGTGTTTTTTTCTTTTCTGAATGGTGTTTTTTTTTCTTTTTCTGAATGGTGTTATATTTCTTTTACTGAATGGTGTTATATTCTTGTACTGAATGGTGTTTATTTTATTTACTGCTGAATGCTGTTTTTTTGTGCTGAATTGTGTTATTTTTGTGCTGGATGATGTTATTTTTTGTGTGAATGGTGTTTTTTTTTTGCTGAATGGTGTTATATTTTGTGCTGAATTATATTATTTTTGTGTGAATGGTGTTTTTTTGTGCTGAATGGTGTTATGTTTGTGCTGAATGATGTTATTTTTGTGTGAATGGTGTTTTTTTGTGCTGAATGGTGTTATATTTGTGCTGAATGGTGTTATATTTTCTGAATGGTGTTATATTTAAAACACCATGTATGAACATGCTCTGAATGGTGTTATATTTATGGACGGTTATAAGTCCTTAAATCAAGGATTTTCTCTCTCCAAATCCTTAAATCAAGGATTACCATATTTGAATTTGTTAATGCATTTACAATTATACCCTTTTCAATTAATTTAGATCTAATGGTTGAGATTCTTTCTTACCTTTCTCACACTTTTGGTCCTTTTTACAATAACTCCACCCTATATATATATATATATATAGGTAAAGTGTAGGATACAAATTCCCTAATCGTACATTACATACGCAACAGCAGTGGCTGTACACGTGTCCTGATTCATTTTTCTTTGATAAGGTTAAATCAGACAATTAATCCAATCATCTGAGGGCAAATTCGTCTATTCATTCAATCAGCGAGAAGTTCGTTACACTAATATTCCGGTAATTATCATTCGAATCAGTTTCAAATTTTTCATAATTCTCAAATTGCAGTTTTCGTTCTTCTGCGTTAGGGTTTGATTCACTTGTTTTTGTTCGATGGATCCACATAGCAGCACCGGACGAAATACAAATGTTGATTTTGAAGAAACTCGACCAATCGGTGATCATGCTCAATTATCTGCATATCAGAGAGTTTCGATTGAGGATGTTTTAAATCCGCAACCTGCAAATCCAAATCCAATTGCAAGTACAAGTGTTGTAAACGAGTGTTCTAATGGTAATTATGTTAATTCAGATCTTTAAATTGTCCGTAGACTTGTTTTCTGTTTAATCATAGCAATGATTTTGCATTGTTGTAGCTGTTTTTGAAGTTTGAATGTTGAGTATATTTTTGAAATGAAAGCAACATGTACAAGTTCACATGTTATGAGTCTTTCAATTCGCAGAAATGACTCAATAAAATAAATAAACATGTTTTGTAAAACAGGGATTTCCCAGTGAAATCACCCTTATTGTAAATTATGGGGTATGTCCCAAAAAGGTTAAATAAAATAATTGGGCATTTTCAAGTTTAAACGATTCTGTTAATACTTCCGCTGCCAAACTAAATACAATTACCACGGGTTTTCTGTCCCGCGGCCTCTGGACCGGGTCACACCGGGCCGGGGGCCGTGACAAATCTTCCCCTGCACATCAAGAATCAAATGAGAAGATGTGACATCGGTGCTTATTTCTGTCAACGTGCGAGTTGACAATAGTTCTTTTATTGCAATGTTTTTTATTTTTTCTGAATCTTCAGATGCCATTTTTGTGGGTGTGTTGTGTGTGTTTTTGTGTTCTATGTCTTAATATGGAAGGTAGTTACTTGGGTATTTTATATTAAAATAGTAAATTTATTATGTCGGTAGGGTGGTAAGTTCAGTAGTATTTATGGTAAAATTGATCGTTACATGTCAAATTACAGTCACATCGGTTATAAATTATTTTTTTATATAAAATTGTTAATTTTATTTATTTTAGTTATTAATTCGTAATTTTTTTTCATTTTTAGGACAAATTTATTTGAAAGTATTAGCAGCATTTTATTCAAAATCGCATATAATTCGAAAACGAATTCGCAAACTATAAGAAATCTCAAAGATAATTAACTTTTTTAAAAATCGCATGTGTAAAATCATGAATTCGCAACCTATAAGAAATTTCAAAGATTATTATTTTTTTTAAATCGCATGTGTCTAAATGACGAATTCGCACATCATAAGACATCTTATACATTATTACCTTTTTTTATAATCGCATATTATGTTATATGATTTCGCAAACTTTACAAAAAACACAACCTTTCTTTTTGTCTGCAATGTTTTTCGCACGTTTGATATGTATTTCGCATTTTTTATTTGATTTTCATCATGCATCATCTTCTTCGATAGACGGTCTATCGATTTGTTTCAGTTCTGAACTTCCAAATTCAGCAGAAATTCAATTCGCAGAAGGAGTTGTTGAATAAGAATCGATCGATTGTTGATTACTTGTTGGATTTTCGAATTCGATTTTGAATAAGAATCTTACGGTATGATTTTGAGTTTTTGTTTGCTGATTATCATGGGCTTTTGATTTCGTGATGGACGATTTTAACCTTGGCGGTTTCATATATATATATATATATATATATATATATATTAATTTGATTAATTTAATAGTTAAGCACAAGGTTTAATTGAGATGATCTGACGGTTGTGGTTGTAGCGTACGTAATGTACGATTAGGCATATTGTATGATAACCGGCCCCCCTCTCTCTATATATATAATTGTATTTGTAGCCTCTAGGTATATTTAGGCATAGACAGAGAAAGCGGTTACATACGCAAATACATTGCATCTTTTGGTACATTTGTACGTCATTTGTTTAGAACGAACACAATTGATGTATATATGCAGTATCACAATTTATAGAAAATCCAGTTAAAATGGCTGTATTTTGTTATCGATTTAAAAAAAAATTACTGTTGTAATTGGCTGTATTTTGTAACCAAAGGCTAAAATTAAATATTTATTTAAAAAAACATGATGCAACACTTGTCATCGTATATTTATTTATTACTATTACTATTTTTATTTGCTATATGATATTATAATAACGAACTTAAAATAAAGATACAAAAAGATATAATACTGTAGTCCTCGTCTTTATTTTATAAAAAAATATTGCATTTTAGAGCTTTCAACTAATATTACTAACTAGGTGGATTTGCCCGCGCGATGCGGCGGGAATTCCGTCAGTTTTGTTCAATTCGTTATGGTACCGACACTTTGTTTAAAGTCATGATATGTTCAAAATAATGTATTTTACATTGAAAATCATAAAAAACGAATACAGGTGTCGGTTCCCATAATAACTATAGCAATACCGATGTCATTGTCAGTTTTGGTAGTGAGATTTTTTTATACACAGTATTGTATTCTACTTCATAAAAAAGATATTGGACGCGAGATATCGGATGGAAATCAAACTAAATAAAAACAAATGGGCTAAAAGCGTATATTTTTGTAAGTATAAACCGATATTGGTTCCGATAATACTAATATTGGTATCGACGTGGTTCGGTCGGTGTTGGTTCCGTTCATCATGGAACCGTTGTGACACCGGCACTTGATATAGCACATAATACCAAAAAAAACCTATATTTCAAATACAACCGCGTTTTTAATAAAATTTATGTAAAGATGTCGAGAAAAAATCAAACACAACTTCGTATTTAGTTTTTCTTAAGCAAAAAAATACAAGTAATCAGAGAAAAATCAAATTATTGAAAAGTTAAACGGGTTAAAGGAGTATAATATATATAGTAAAGAGATAAAATAAATTAATTATTATAATAATTAGTTATAACAATATATTAATAATAAATATAATTTTACTGTTCATGAGAACTTACTATTAATATAGATAATAATTGTCATGACGTTGGTATTAAATATAAATTACACACGTATTAAGATGTAAAACTACTAATACTAAAAGGTCAATAACATTATCATCCAAACATATTCTTATATTTTTTTTATAATATTTGTAAGGTAAAGAATTTATGAATCAACAGTGCTTGTCTATTTGTTAAAGTCACATGAGACTTAAATTCCAAAATAAAAGGTCAAACATTTTTAAAATATAATTAATTTTATTAAATCACAATAAATAATTAAAGAAAAACAACAAAGCAAGAAGAAAAAGTCAAACCTTTAACGAGTCAAACATTGCACACCTACATAGATTTATCAGATTTGTAGAATACAATTTTATCATAACCGATTCAAACAAAAGTTTCAACATTAAACTTGCCGAAATTTCGATCAGTTTCATCCCAATTTCTATACTGAGATTATGAAGCTTCATTAATGGAAGATAAAACAGCTAACATCGTCGCCACAGTAGCGATCATCTTCCTCATCGTCGTCATAATAATCGCTAGGGTGGTTCTAGACCTCTCAAAATCATTCTTTCTAATAGTCGGCGCGGCCGTTGCCGCGATCTTCGCCGTCATTTTTTGCTACTTCATCCGGCGACATCTCCACCTCCGCAGACGGGAGATGGAGACCAGACTGGCTTCCGAAGGAAGAGAACTCCGGATCGAGTATAGCTTCCTTCGGAAGGTCGCCGGGCTTCCTACCAAGTTCCGCTATAAGGAACTTGAGGAGGCGACTGATAACTGGAAAACCCTAATCGGAAAAGGTGCTTCCGCTTTAGTATTCAAAGGAGTACTAAAAGACGGAACCACGGTTGCTGTTAAAAGAATTCAACATGAAGAGGAGAGAGGAGAGAAAGAGTTTCGATCCGAGATCGCAGCTATTGCCAGTGTCCAACACACAAACTTAGTTCGTGTGTTGGGCTACTGCATTCACAACAACTTACGCTTTCTGGTGTTCGAGCACATCCCAAATGGCTCTTTAGCGAATTGGATCTTCTCCCGGCCTATGCCCGGGAGATGCAACGGAGTCTCCGGTGGCTGCTTGTCCTGGAGACTCCGATCGGCAGTCACGCTGGACGTCGCGAAAGCACTTGCGTACCTACACCACGACTGCCGATCAAAAGTTCTCCACCTTGACGTAAAGCCGGAGAACATACTCCTTGACCAGAATCACCGTGCTATCGTCTCGGATTTTGGATTATCGAAGCTGATGTCACAGGATCAAAGCCGAGTTCTAACAACATTACGCGGGACTAAAGGATACTTAGCACCCGAATGGTTGTTAGAACTGGGCGTGACGGAGAAATCAGATGTGTTTAGTTTTGGAATGGTATTATTGGAAATGATAGGTGGACGGAGGAACGTGACGGTGATAGACACTGGTGACACGGGTAGCCGGTCAAGTAAAAAATTTCAATATTTTCCAAAAATTGTTATGGAGAAAATGAAAGCTGGGAGGGTGATGGAAGTGGTGGATCAAAGGTTGTTAGATCATGGTAATATTGATGAAAAAGAAGTAAAAAAATTGGTACACGTGGCATTGTGGTGTATACAAGAGAAGGTGCGACGGCGGCCGAGTATGGTGGAGGTGGTGAAGTGGTTGGAGGGGCGGGTGGCGGTGGAGGAGCCGCCGGAGACGCAGATGATTGTGGTGGATCTTTTGAACATTGACGATGATGATGATGATGGTGGTGGTGGTGGTGGAGGGCAAGATGGTAATAAGAGGAAGAAACCAAGGGTGGTTGCTAGAATAGGGTCTCAGTTGAATGGGTGTTTGGGTGGTAGTTCACATTCTTTGTCATCTAAATCGTTTTCGTATTCAATGTCGATTATTTCACCAAGATAGTTAGGGAGGGTGATATGTTATATGGAATAATTTGTACATGATACAAACAATACACATTTGATTATTTTAGCTTTATGGGAAACTTGAATCTTGTTATCTTGGTTTCGATTATTTTCTTGTATCATCTATCTTTTGCAGTTTTTAGACCCGGACCAGCTGGTCAGACCGGGAACCGAAGTTTGAGCCGGTCCGGGTCATGGTATCGGCTGGAAATTCATTGAACCGGCGACCCGACGGTTGGACTGGGAAACCGGCCGGTCAGATCGGTTTTTAGAAGGGTTGGACCGGTTCGACGTCCGGTCCGGTTATGAAAACATTGGTCTTTTGTATGTATAGTGGACGGTAATAAAGAGGATACAAAACCATTTTCATGTATGTGATCATTCTTCTCTTGTTTTCATTACTTTCGTTGTACCTTCTTTATTACATTGACTAGTATTTATGAATATTTGTAAATTATTTACAAGAAAAGCAAAAATATATTTCATATTTCGTATAAAAGGTATTTAAGGTCAAGTGACCTTTATTGTGGTCTAGAAGGAAAAAGATATTTTAAACGATTTAGAAAACAAATGATTTGATTTTTTGAAATTAAAATGTCAATTTGGGCCTTTACAAATGAAGTGATTTTAAATTAACTTTTAAACCGAGTTTGTAAACGTTATTCATTTTGCTTTAAATAAAAGAACATCCAACATGTTTGGAAAGGCAAAAAGAAAACAAATACAAGATATGGGTCCATAAGTAATGACTAATTAGACAAAACAAAAACCGACATTAAGTCGGTCCTAATATATACTAAGATACCTAATGTTCTCATCCCTAAAATACATATTGGTCCACTGTTTAGGTTGAATATGGAAATGAAAGCCAACCCTTCATTGGAGTATGTAACTTATTTTTGGGATAAGATTTGGCCATCAAGTTTGACTCGACTGTTGTAAGTTAGAGACGTTGACATCACCAGCCAAGGAGGGGGCCAGCCTCCAAAGGCCTTAAAATATCAAAGTTTGTTAGTGGTCCGATGGCCCAACCTCCATCACAGGAACCAGATTTCGACACCACCTTATTATATTTTCCTACACAACTCCATACTACCACTACAACCTCCTTGCGGCTTTTCAGTCGCAAATATCATGATAATTCGTGAATCCTAGAAAATCCGTAAATCCTAGAAAATTCGTGGAAAAAAATAGGCCTAAAATATATATATTTTTGATATACATAAAACACTAAAAATGATATTTTCACTTATTATGTGATATATATATATACTAGGTGTAGTACCCGTGTAACCACACGGGTAGGTTTAGTAATGATCGAAATCAAATACTAAAAAACAGATTATAATATATCATTTAAATTTTTGTCTTTAGTTCTATATCTTTATAAAGTAACGTTGAAGACAGTATGTGTGACCTCATGGGTAGTTTTAATAACCATTGAAATAGATTATAATACATCATTTAAATTGTTTGTATTTAGTTCATGTTTGATATAGAAATTAGCTAAGTAACTCAAAATTGCTTGTCTAAACCGAAAGCATGACCTAATTTTATATTGTCTAATAATTAAAGCCTAACCTAATTCAAATAACCAAATGTTATTAAACAGTTCAATAAAGCCCATTATATTTGATCAAATTAAGCTTACTAATGGATTAGATTTTGTAGGCCCGTTAAAACCCTTCTATCAAATATGGATTAGATTTGTTAAAGACATGTATCAAATGTCCTTAATACGCTTATCCCTTAATATCACTTAATATTCCTTAATACCCTTATCCCTTAATACCCGTAACATAGACAGATTTACATCAGATTATAATATATCATTTAAATTTTGGTCTTTAGTTATATTTATACTATATTAGACCATGTTTTATAGATACGTATTATTTTAGTTTAATCTTTTCTAATTAATTTATATATAATCCTCCTACTAAATCTTATTTAGTTTAATTTCTTATGGATAATTATTTTTTAGTTTAATCTCCTTGTCATCATTACACTTCACCAAAAATGCAACTTAACTGTTATAAGTTGTATGAAATGACTAATATCATCACCGATCATTATCATCATCACACTTCTCCAAAAATCTCCAAATATCTCTCTCAACTCTCAACAGTCAACACAGATCTTCATCATCTTCATCCAGCTTCATCATCTTCATCCATCTTCATCTTGAAATCAGAGGTTTGATTTTTGGTTCCATTCGATGATTTGAATGTGTTTATATTGTGAAAAAACAAAGGGTTGATTCTGGGTTCCATTCGATGATTTTGGGTTCCATTCGATGATTTTGGGTTGGTTTTGAAAAAAACAGAGGGTTGATTTTGGGTTTGATTTTAGGTTCCATTCGATGATTTTGGGTTCCATTCGATGATTTTAGGTTGGTTTTGAAAAAAACAGAGGGTTGATTTTGGGTTTGATTTTGTGTTCCATTCGATGATTTTGGGTTTGATTTTGTGTTCCGTTGGCTGATTTTGGTCTGATTTTGAAAACACAGGGGGTTGTTTTTGTTCATGATTTTGGGTTCCATCCGACGATTTTGGGTTGATTTTGAAAAAACTGAGGGTTGATTTAGTTCAAAATGCATCAAAACAGAGGTTTTGAATGTGTTCCAGTTTTGATTGTTGTGGGTTTAGGGTTTAGGGTATCAAAACAGAGGTTTTGAATGTGTTCCTGTTTTGATTCTTGTGGGTTTAGGGTTTAGGCTATCAAAACAGAGGTTTTGAATGTGTTTTGGATTTCATTCAATGATTTGAATGTGTTCCTCATTTTTTATTTTTGGTTTTTGATGATAACAGTTATTTGGTTTTTGTTTGATTCGATGATAACAGTTATTTGGTTTTGGTTTAATTCGATGTACAGAATGGCTGCGGAAGTAAAGATAAGCAAACACCAACTACGAAGGCGAGAACACTTGACAACCTCCTAGAAGATGCGGTGCACATAAGGAAGTGATTGATATGAATGAATACAACACCAGTGGAGCTCTTCGATTTTCCTTGAAATTCCAGAGCTCGCTAATTACATATCTACCACTTGGGTTATATTCATTCATATGAATGAATATAACCCCAGTGGCAGATATGTAATTACCTACACTGAGGTTATATTCATTCATATCTGCTACATTCCGAAGTGCACCCGTCAGTAACGATCCACAATTGCTTGTGGTCGTATGACGTTTTGTCTCTGTATTGTATGTGCAAAAACTTGGATTTCTTACAGTTACATCGCTTGCAAGCCTCCGCCTCTCCAGGATTTTCCGCTATACGCCTATAAGATTCAACCAAAAAGTTAATCACCATTACGCTTAGCATATTGAAACACTATATTGGGTGAATCCAATAACGTTGTCATCAATTCTAATTTCACCTTTATTGTATGTTACAGTCTTTTGTTATCGAATCTGAAGTTCCGTCACGTCTACGAAGTTGGTATAACGTTTTGTCTCTGTATTGTATGTATTAAAAGTTTACCTTTAATATACAATTTAGGCTTTAATAATTTGTTATAATTTGTTATAAAAAATATTAACAATGCCAATACAACTTTCATTTTCACAACTCTCCTTAAATATCAGGTTATGTGAATGATATGAGAGAATCAACTAGATCAACTTTTTCTGTAATCAGCAACTCTTCCGGAAGATATCATCCTTTCATCAATTACAATAAATAAATCAACATTCAATGAATGATTAATAGTTATAAGAAAAGTTTATACAGCATACAGTTTGTAATATTTATTAATGGGCTGCTGTGAATGTTATGATTTGTCGATTCAAGTTGTGTGATCATTGAAGATACAAACAATGACAGATTGGTGAATTATACTTAGTGTTGTTAAAACACTGTTTTGAAAACACTTTTGGCTTAAAACGTTGGTTTTAAAAATTGTCCTTAAATCAACAGTAGTTTCAAACAGTGTTAACTCAAAACTGGTTTCAAAACATATCATTAAGGATTACACTATTATAACCGAACAGTGATTTCAAACACTGCTAACCTTAACCACTGATTCTATACAATATAAATGACAAACTAAACTACTGCTTCTTCCTACCATTGTTTCATGTCAATTTATGAAATGTTTGACACTCAGTGGTTTCTTCAAAGTTGTTGTACACAAGCAGCACTTAATGGACAACAGTTGTAGTATACAAACAGTGGATGAGGGCCATCAGATGTTGTTAGGATCGGAGGCTCTCATGATTGTGTTTGTTTGTGAGATTTTAACAAATCAAATAGATATGAACAGTTTTAAGTGCAGCGGAAATGAATAACAAACTTTGTAAACACAATCAAAGGAGAATATAGTTTGATAAACAATTGCTTTTCATAGAGTCGAAAGATTACATCAAAAGCAAAAGGTTACAATGCAAGCTTACAGACTAAACTCCCCCTCAGCCTGATACTTCAGAATTGGTTGCACAAGATGAAAGGATTGAATTGAGGAGAAGAACTCTCTCAAAACAAATCAAATATAACAGTACAGAGTACTGTCATATTTATAGGCAAACCAAACTACTGACGTGCCTCAGCTGACGTCACCATGAAAGTGACATCTAACAGCCTAACAACCTATAAACACTGGTTTATACAAACTACTGATGTCTAACAACTGATTGATAATAAAATACAAAACAAGTTAAACACTGTTCACGTTCCACTGTTGTAGCCTAAGCACTGACTGTTTGAAACATCAGTGCTTTCTTCAAAAGGTGATCAGTCTTTGAATGAGCAGTTCTTGGGTCTTCAGCAGTACTTAAGAGTCAGCAGTAGATAGAGCTCAGTGTTTGCCTTATAGCAGTCTTTAGCTGTTTCATCAGTGTTTGGTTCATCAGTTGTTCTTCAGAGCAGTACTTAGAGTGTATCAGCAGATAGATAACCACTGTCAAGGGGAGAGCTTAGAGTAAACGTCTGCTTATTGTGAATCCACTGTTGTGACCAGGTTTTGACTTTACATTATCTGTTCCTCTGGTAGGGTTCAATCCCAACAATCTCCCCCTGGAACAGATAATGCCAAAACCTGTCATTATTCTGGATCTTTATTACTCATCAGTAGTTCCCTTGCTTTTCTTTTAAATTCTTCTTCAAATGCTTTGGAACTTGTATCATCTTCATCCCGGCACAGTGTAAGTTCAAGGAGATCCTGCAAATCTTGAACACTAAGGCCTAGTGCTTCTTTCCTTGATATGTACTTCACATCTCCATTGGATCTGACTATAGTCAATACGTGGGTCTTTTGGTCAGACATCCACTTTAGTACTTTTGAACCCAATGGATTTCCCGGGAGAGATTTATTTAAAGATGAGCTTTGAGATATTGGCCTTGAGAAAACTTGCAGACTTTCAGACATTCTTTTGAAAGCCATTTCAATGACATCATTTGCTGCAGCTATATCTTCTGCAGTTTCTCTTTTAATCAGCTCCTGCCTTTCAATGTCTGTCATGTCTGTTGAAGTGTTTGGTGATGCAGGTTTGGTTAATATCATTTTAAAAAGGTTTTGAAGTTTTTCTGAGCTTTCTTCTTTTAGACCCATTTTCATGATGGATTCTGTGAAGTACTCAACTTCCTTTTCTTTAACCTCTTCACTGGTCAACTGTTCTTTTTCTTCTTGGTTTGTCACAAAAGTAGACCGGAACAGTGTTTTGAGGTTTTCTATCTGCTGTTCAAGCTTCATTCTTTGTTCATGCTTCTTTGAAGTGCTTGAAACAGTTATCTTTCTTTTCTTTAGCCTTTCATAGGCTTCATCAGTCTACTGTTTTGACCATTTTGATATGGCTTCAGCAGTATCCATTTTTTGCATCCACCAACTCCTTTTTCTTTCTCTTATACTCAGCAGTTAGGTCAGCAATGAGCTTTTTGTATTTGCTCCAGTTTGGAGCATTCTTCTTCTTTGTAGGATCATTCTTGATTTTCTCAATCCTTTCTGCCTCATGCTTTAGAGCGACTATTGGCCATTCTTCGAACTGTTGTTCTTCAGCAGGATAGAATTTCTCTTTCATGATGTAGGCTAGATATTGTTTTCTTAACTTTTTCTTTTGATCAGCCTTTTCTTTGTTTAGGTCTTGTGCAAACTCTTCTATCTGCTTTACTTTTGTGAAGTAGAACTCCAGTCGTTTAGCAATGCCATCTTCGCTTAAACGTTCACGTTCACTCTCAACTTTAGCTCTTAGTCTAGCTTGCCTTGCCTTGATTTTGAGGTAATCATCCATATCATCTGGTGGCATGTAGCCTATGAGTGAGGAGAATCTTCTTTTTGAAGGATCTTCTTCTGTATAGAATTGCCTCATCTCATTTTTGATAGCTTCAAGTTCTAGTGGATGTTGTGCAGCATTAGGATCATGTATACCCTCATCGGCAGAGATTGGCTTTCTTTTTCTGTTGAAGAGCTTTGGTTGTGATGTAGGGAAGGTGAGAGCTGTGGTGGATGATTGACTAACAACTGTTGAAACAACTGGTGTTTCAACTGCTGTTGTCATTACACCTGCTGATATGTCAGCAGATGTCTTCTGCTTTTGAGCAGGGGATGATGGTGGTGAGGTAGTTTTTGATGATGGTGATGGTGGTGGTGAATCATCATCTGATATGAGATTCCTTCTCCTTTTTAATGAAGAAGGGGCAGATGATGTTTTGGGTGGATCAGTGGTTTGAATGATGGAGAGTGTCTGACAAACAACTGTTGAAACAACTGGTGCTTCAACCGCTGCTGTCATTACAACAGATGTTGTAACATCTGTTGTCTTCTGTTTTATGACAGGAGGCAGTGGTGATGGTGTGATTGTAGATGATGGTGGTAGAGCAGTAGTTGTGGTGGTGTGTGGTGGAGTGGTGTGTGTTGAAGGTGTGTGTGTTGATGACATGGCAGCTGTTTGGCTACTGTCAGCAGTTTTTGTAACTACTGGTGTATCAGCTGTTTGACAAACAGGTTTTGAGACCTGTTTTTCCTTTTCTTTTTCTTTTTCAGGCTCAATACAAAGGCCATGTTCTATTCCCATTTTATTCATTTTTTTCCAACAGCTTGATATTCTCCCCCTTTATGGCATTATCTGAAGGGGGGTTAACAAGAAATGATATGGAAGAAGGAACTTTGCCAGATGCGCTTTGAATGCTAGCCTTTATAGCCTTGATATCTGCTTGAGTGTCTTTAAACCTTGATTCCACCATGTTGGTCAGCATTTGTACATGAATAGCATGCTTTTTATCAGCCATATGTTGCTGTTTTTCAAGCATGGGTTGAAAAATATTCCAAAGCTCATTTGCAGCAAATGCATGTTGTGCAGGTGCTTGAGCAGGAACAACAGTGGCTTGTGCTTTTTGAGCTTTTAACATCTCTTGCACCATATTCTTTATTTCAGCAACTGAATCTTCAAGTTTTTCAACTCTGTCCGTCAATTCCTGATATTTTGAATCATCACCTATTTTAGTAGGATCATCTGAATCCCCACCAGCAATGGTTATATCAATGTTTGACTTAGGAACTGAGTCCCAAAAATCACCCATTGATGCCCCTTGTTCTTGGTACTGGGGACTTCTTTCTTCAGCACTTGATAATCCTTTGATGTTACTAGTGGTCAAAATAGACTCACTAGTGGTTATCGATGGTGCTATAGAAGAAATTGCCTTCAAGGGAGTGTGATTAATGAAAAAACTGGCCAAATGCAGATCTGTAGATCCAACATTTGTAGTTGCTGCTCCACTTGAATTACCACCGAGAGTTATATGTAACTCAGGGGGTGTAACCTCCTCAATTGTTGTTGGGATAGCAGGAGTAGTAGCATCAGACCCAGTCACTTGTGGGGGTATACTCTCAGTGACAGGTGATAGAGAGGAACTGGTTTGTGTCTGAGCTATAACAGCTGCATGCAACAAGGGTAACATGGATTGTGGCATTATGATTGGTGAGGGTATAGGTGTTGAAAGAGACATGTCCTTGGGATCAGGACTGTGGAAGATAGAGCCAAGTGGATCTAGAGCTTCATAATTTGGTGTCCCTGTGATTACAACCTGATCCTTTTGTGAGGATGCAGGAGGAGTTTTAGGCATGGGTTGAGATCTTTCTTCCAACTGCTGTGAGGAAGTAGCAGCAGTGGTTTGTGGTGACTTTTGTGTTGTCACAGGCAGTTGCTCTGGGATCTCATCTTCCAGAGTTGCCTTTGTTTGGGGTTTGGTGGGTTTTCTGGATGTTTTTCTTTTGGTCTTTTTGGTGATGTCAGGTGTGGGTTTCAAAGCAGTGGTTGTGCTGCTTTGATCACCTGGAGCAGTGGGCTCAGCAGAAGTTGCCTGAGGATCAGTGACAGTTTCTAAAGTCTGCTCAGGCACCTTTGCTTTTAACTTTATTGGTGCCATCATTCTTGAAAATGTTTCAATTGTTAAACCTTTTATTTGAAAATGGACACCTTGTTTGGGCAAATTTTCATCCTCTTTTTCAAATTTTTGTTTGAAGTAATAGCTTAGAAATCTTGGAAAAAGAAGAAATGATTTGCTATCAACATTCTTTACCATGTCATTGAAGATCTCCTGGGAGTAGTTGTAATCTTTATTGTTTAAAATAGCATAACCCAGGCATTGAATCTTCAATGGTATTTCATTAAAAGATGTTGTTTTATTTGAAACACACATCAAAAGTGTGTGAAATAAAAATCTGGGTGCAGACGGGAAATAACCTTTTTGTAAGGTATCTACCTTTGATTGTTCTGCATATCCCCTTTTCAGAAAATCAGCTTTTAACTCGTTTTTGTCAAAGGAAGTTTTACCTTTCAGATCATCGAGTTTGAAGACTTCTGAGATTGATTGCGGTGTGATTTTGATTGCTTTTCCCTGTATCGAGGAGTTAATGGCTACTGTCTTGTCATCTTGTTTTTCAAGCACAACATTTTTCCAGAACTCTCTCTGGGTTTGCAGATATATGGGAGCGTCTACTGTCAACAAAGTTTTGTACTTTGATGTAGATATGGTGTCGAGAATGGAATCGAAAGTATGGTTGTTTGTGGGTTTTGTGAGGAGACCCACGTAGTTGTGCAGTTATTTGTATGGGATTTCGTTGGATTCTTTGGCCGTTTGATCGACCTCTTTGGAGGGTGGTGGTGATTTTGGTTTTGATTTTGATTTTGTCATTTTTGCGGAGAAGAACGAAGAATGTTTTTGAAGATTTTGGAGAAGAAGGGTTGGAAACTGCTATGAGAAGAGAATTTTGGAATTCAATTCGACAGTGTAAAACCCTGTTTGGGGTTTAGGGCAGGGTTTTATTTTGAAAAAAAATGATCGCTGATGTGGCGGCGGTTATTATGATCTGAAGGCTAAAAACTGACCATGTGTCAAACACTGATGAAATGGATGAAGGATGGAGAGCAGTTGTCTTAAGGACCACTGACGTATCAAGCATCAATGGTTACAACGGTAAAAAAAATGAAAACAGTGGACGATTTTTACTATCAGTGGATAGCATATCAGTGGATAAGACACTGATTTTGAGCATCAGTGCTTGTCTAAGCAAAATGAAGAATCAGTGGTTGACTTTCAGCAGTGGACAATATTTAGAGATCAGACGTTGAAACAAAACAGTGGTTAGGGTAAATGGTACAGATTTGTGGGACAAGTATTTCAACAACTGTTTTGAGAATTTACTTTCAAGGTTTTTGCCACATGTCAATTTTGAAGAACAGTGGTTTAGTACCCCAGATGATGTGAACTTTTTACTAAGGCAACTCATTTTCGTTTAATATTTAATTAAAACATGAGTACCCTAGTAATTCAAGCACAGTTAGCAATCAACCTTTGATAAAAATTCAGGAGCAAACCTGAGTATGACATGATCTTGACATATGTACCATTTCCTTTTGACCCATTTATGAGGACAATAATACCAACAAAAATAAGGTATTACATCCTGAAAGGAACTGAAACTATTGCCAACAAAAACAGGCAAAAGTTCCAAATATATTATTCCAAAAAAAATGAACAATATATCCTGGTTATTCGAGAAAATCCTTTGAACAAGAAAAAAATGGTTAAAGGATTTTATGAGAACAGCATCAAAAAGGATCTGGTTTAATTTCAATAAAGTACATAATCATATCATTCTCAAGTTATTGAAAATGGTCAGTGGTTCGACAATAGTAGTAGGAAAGTTTTGAATATATTTTGACCACTGTTTGGTACCATTTTCTTTGTCAGTTGATTGCAAACATGAGGACACATAGATGAATTTTTGAACATATGTCTAGTCCTTTTGAAATTCAATCACTGGAGACACTAACATCACCTGAACTTTTTGAACCAATGAGCACAAACAGTTGCTTAATGACCATTATTACCCCAAGTTTTGACTCTTAAGTGTTTTAAGTTTATACTCTTTTCTTCTGAATTCAAGAGTTTTTGTGAATTCAAAAGTTTTGAGACAAACACACTTCTGAGTTTGTGAATTTTCTTCTTCCCTTTTTACCCTTCCCAATCATAAGTATTGAAATACTTACTGAGGGGTATTTATTGAAGGAATACTTGTTCCAGAATCATTTTGCAGTAATGTTTTGAGATATTTGGTCATTTCTGCAAATGCTTATGCCAACCCCATCATTACCTATGATTTGGACATTTTTTACTCCTGATTTTCTTAATGTATTTTCACATAGTTGATTTTTTCCTTTTGAGGAATTCAACCTGTTTTCAACACATAAGATCTGAATGACTAAAGTTTTAATTTCCCTTTTTTGTTTTAGCAAAACAATCAATGTTTTTACGAACATAGGTTTTGTTAATCTGAGGTTCATACTTTAGTATTTAGTAAAAACATCACAGATTGCACATCAACAACTGAAATTAATTTAGAAAATAAGAATAGACTCATAGTTTAACAGATATAGTTTCAGATCTAGAAACCATGAGTGTCTTATGCATGAAATCACTTGTTGTGTGAAATTTGTGTGTCATATGACATCTTGGTTGATTTACAGAGTTTTTGAATAGCCATTTTGAACATGATTTACTCGATACTCTGTTTTTCAACTAACTACAACCAACCTTAGTATCAATGAATTTTGAGCTGAACTGTTATGTCAAATTGATTATTAGATCGAATTTGACTATCCAAGCTCTGATACCAATTGTTAGGATCGGAGGCTCTCATGATTGTGTTTGTTTGTGAGATTTGAACAAATCAAATAGATATGAACAGTTTTAAGTGCAGCGGAAATGAATAACAAACTTTGTAAACACAATCAAAGGAGAATATAGTTTGATAAACAATTGCTTTTCATAGAGTCGAAAGATTACATCAAAAGCAAAAGGTTACAATGCAAGCTTACAGACTAAACTCCCCCTCAGCCTGATACTTCAGAATTGGTTGCACAAGATGAAAGGATTGAATTGAGGAGAAGAACTCTCTCAAAACAAATCAAATATAACAGTACAGAGTACTGTCATATTTATAGGCAAACCAAACTACTGACGTACCTCAGCTGACGTCACCATGAAAGTGACATCTAACAGCCTAACAACCTATAAACACTGGTCTATACAAACTACTGATGTCTAACAACTGATTAATAATAAAATACAAAACAAGTTAAACACTGTTCACGTTCCACTGTTGTAGCCTAAGCACTGACTGTTTGAAACATCAGTGCTTTCTTCAAAAGGTGATCAGTCTTTGAATGAGCAGTGCTTGGGTCTTCAGCAATACTTAAGAGTCAGCAGTAGATAGAGCTCAGTGTTTGCCTTATAGCAGTCTTTAGCTGTTTCATCAGTGTTTGGTTCATCAGTTGTTCTTCAGAGCAGTACTTAGAGTGTATCAGCAGATAGATAACCACTGTCAAGGGGAGAGCTTAGAGTAAACGTCTGCTTATTGTGAATCCACTGTTGTGACCAGGTTTTGGCTTTACATTATTTGTTCCTCTGGTAGGGTTCAATCCCAACAGATATAACCATTTTCAAGGGGAAAGTGTAATGCAAACAGCTGTTTATGATTAGGGGTGTTCAAAAAAATCCGAATCCGAATCCGAAACCGAAATATCCGAAAACCCGTATCCGAAATATCCGAATTTTCGGATATCCGAAATTTCGGATATCCGAAAATCGGATAATCCGAAAATTCGGATTCGGATTCGGATAGTGATTTTGAGAATTTTCGGATATTCGGATTATCCGAAAATATCCGAAGTATCCGAAAAATATCCGAAGTATCCGAAAAATATCCGAAATATCCGAAAAAATATCCGAAATATCCGAAGTATCCGAAAAATATCCGAAAAAAATATCCGAAATTTATATTCGGATATCCGAAACTATCCGAAAAATCTGGTTCCAAATATTAAAAAATAAAAAAAAAATAAAAATTAAATAAAAAATTGGATATTCGGATATCCGATTAGATATCCGAACCCGAATCCGAAATTTCGGATATCCGAAAATCGGATATCCGAAATTTCGGATTCGGGTTCGGATGTCAATATTTCACTATCCGAAATTTCGGATATCCGATTTTCGGATATCCGAAAACCGGATTATCCGATGTTGAACACCCCTATTTATGATGAATAGCAATGGACAGTCTTTAGAAAACAGATGTTTGAGCACAACAGTAGTTAGGGGTAAGGAAATGATAATGATTTGAAAGACTATTAAATCACCAACTGTTTAATAAGATTATGTTGAATGATTTTGTCTTGCGTAAACTCAATATCATTTCCAACATCTGTTGATCGTGATTTATGAAATACCTGCAAGAATGCCATCCTTAACAAAATACATTTTAGACACAAATTGTCAATCTTTATATGCCACCAGTTTTTACATTCCACTGCTTCATTCCAAGCAGGGCTTTGGTCTTTAACAACACTTATTTTAGGACAGTAGATTAAATAGCAGCACTTTGTCTGGGGCAGTTGTTGTACACAAGCAATACTTAATGGACAACAGTTGTATTATACAAACAATGGATGAAGGCCATCAGATGTTATAACCACTTTCAAGGGGAAGGTGTAATGCAAACAGCTGCTTATGATGAATCCACTGATGTGGATCACTGTTATTTGGCCCAAACAAATAACGACTTTGAAGGGGAAAGTCTATTTCAATGTTTAATAATAATATTATGCTATTGAAAAATAAGATGGTGGTACCTCTTCAAGGGCAAATACACCCCAAATAGAACAAAAAACACAAACAAATTACACAGAAGCCTATACAAAGTCCAACTTTTACAAAATTCTTGAGTTACTAAACACTTCTTCATTCGATATTAAATAGTATTACAAAAATCGGAGTTTGAAAAATATTAAAAACTAAACATTACAATTAACACTTCCTAGGATATCTATTTCTCTCGCCTTCCTCCATGCAATTTCATTTTTAGTTTTAATTTGCAGATCTGCTAGCATATCACAGGTCTTCTGATCTTGTTTCAACAGATGTGTCAAAAACTCTTCGGCTTTTTCTTTAAACTCTAATGGAGGAGAAGAGACAACTTCATCCAGCAGTGCAATGCTACTCCACGTCTGCTTATAATATTTATCACTTACCAACGCAACTTTTTTGTTGACTTCTTCAACTTTTCTCTGTTCATGGAGTGACCATCTTGAATATTCAATTTTAAGATCGGTATTATCCGACCAGTGGTAGAAGGTTTTGCTTGCCATTTAGAAAGAGTGTGGGTGGGTTTGGACGTTTTGTTTTAGAATGAAGGGTTTTTTAAAAATGAAGTCTTGATGTTTTCAAGTAGAGCAATCATGATCCTTTATAGTGTTTGAAATATTTAATAGGATAAATGAAGAGACGTCTGCTAATAAAGAACATTTTTCAAAGGTTTTACATTAAAATGTTTGATAAGGTAAATGAAGAGACATGTTGGGTATATACACGTTTTTCATTATTAAATCATTACATGTATCAGGTTTTTAAATATAAATTTTTATTTAATGGTTGCATTTAAACCTGACCTTTAGGCTGATAGATATCCTATATAATATCATTGCAAATTCAAACATTGTTTCATCATAACCAGATTCATTCAGTTAAATAGAAGAGCAACTCTTATTGTTTTGCCTTAGCTGTTATAAATACATTAAAATGGAGTCACAAACTGCTGCACAATCTGAGGATTTCAAGCAACACTTTATTAAAGAAATCGAAGAGCAAGTTTTTGCTGATAGGAGTACTCTTCAAGAGTTGAAGAGATGTTTTGACGGACTGCAACTTGGTCTCCTGACAAGAGACAAGTTTCAAGAGACCTGAGGGCGATGCCGACTACTTCCGTTCGTGACCTGTGTGTTGCGAACAATATAGAATGTGGAGACAGAGACCTGGACTTCATGAGAAAGATCAATGACATACATCGAGAAGTGCAGTGCTCCATGGAGTTGAAGTTAAAATTTATTCATTCTTGCTATTAGACTTTAAGTGTCTGATTACTTTTCTTTTTTTATGTCATTGTAACTTTTTTTTTAATATTTATACAATAAACGATTTAATTTTTTTTATGACACTTTATTTTTGCTTCTGTTTAATTATAATTTTAGGTATGGTTTTGGGCTGACCAATTTTTTTGGGTTTGGTTTTAAATACTGAATTTTTGATGTGTTATAGGTTCTTCACTCGGAAACAATTTTTTTTTTTGGTTTTGTTTTAAACGATACAAGTAAAACTCTAAAGCAGGTATGATATGAAACATCTTTTCCTGCCTTGTTAAACATCAGGTAACACTAAATCAGTGTAGTGAAAATGAAAAGGAAATAATACCTGAAGAATGAACCGCACGGTCCGATTATAAAACACTGATCACCCTAAAAATAAACCACGTACCAACAAACAATCACAAAACAAAACAAAACAAACCAAACCAAATTCAAGAATCAACTCTGTAAATATAATCTTGTAGTATGGATTATACCTACCTAAACAATGTATCATAAAATGCCATAAGACCGTTTTATCGAAAAGAATAACTATAAGTCATTGATATAATAAAAATGTCACCGGAAATAATTAATGAAAATGTAAATTACAATACTTGTTAATGGTGATTTATGAAACATCTTCAAGAATGCCGTCCTTAACAAAATACATTTTAGAGGCAAATTGTCAAGTATAATATGTCAGCAGTTTTTACATTCCACTGCTTCATTTCAAGCAGGTCTTTGGTCTTTAGCAGCATTTGACTGAGGGCAGTAGATTAAATAGCAGCACTTTGTCTTCAGCATTTGTTGTACACAAGCAGTACTTAATGGACAACAGTTGTAGTATACAAACAGTGGATGAGGGCATCAGATGTTATAACCACTTTCAAGGGGAAAGTCTAATGCAAACAGCTGCTTATGATGAATAGCAGTGGACAATATTTAGAAAACAGATGTTTGAGCACAAAGGTAGTTAGGGGTAAGGAAATGATAATGATTTGAAAGACTATTAAATCAGCAACTGTTAGTGCAACAGTGAATAAGCTTTTGACAAATGTTTTGATCATCTGCTGTTCTGAAGAAAGGAATGATTTTGTCTTGCGTAACCACAAAATATCATGTCCAACATCTGTTGATGGTGATTTATGAAATATATGCAAGAATGCCATCCTTAACAAAATACATTTTAGACACAAATTGTCAATCTTTATATGTCAGCAGTTTTTACATTCCACTGCTTCATTCCAAGCAGGGCTATGGTCTTTAGCAGAACTTATCTTAGGGCAGTAGATTAAATAGCAGCACTTACTCTGGTGCAGTTGTTGTACACAAGCAGTACTTAATGGACAACAGTTGTAGTATACAAACAGTGGATGAGGGCCATCAGGTGTTATAACCACTTTCACGGGGAAGGTGTAATGCAAACACCTGCTTATGATGAATCCACTGATGTGAACCAATCTCATTTGGCCCAAAATAACGACTTTGAAGGGGAAAGTCTATTTCAATGGTTAACAATAATATTATGATATTGAAAAATAAGATGGTAGTACCTCTTCTTCTAATTTGAAAACATGGAATATTGAAATGCTGGTGCAATTGTCCTTTTGCATAATTAATGTATAACTGCTAAATTAGCTATAACATAAGAACAAATACACCACAAATAAGTGTTCTTTTGCATCATCATACGGCACTCTCAGATCGTTTTGATCAAAGACCGTCAGTAAAGATCCACAATTGAAGTTAAAGTTTCTTGATTTTTGTTATTAGACTTAGACGTGTCTAATTAGATTTTTTTTTGTAATTGCTACTTTCTTAATACTTCATATTTTAATCGTATTAATTTGTCAACAATTTTTTAAATTCCACTGCTTCATTCCAAGCAGGGCTTTGCTTTTTAGCAGCACTTGAGTTAGGACAGTAGATTAATGGGCTGTTTTGTAGCCTCTTAATAACCATTCAGATGCTACCTCTTAATGGTTTAAAACCTCTGAATGAATAAGAGGTGACCTCAAGTCTGAATGGTTAAGAGGTAACCTTTGAATGGTAAATCATCACATGTCACATTCTTCTACCTTCTCATTGGTAAAATTTTTAATTGTTCCATTAAGAGGTAGCCTCTTAATGACCATCAGCACCTTGTCTTCAGCAGTACTTAATGGACAGTAGTTGTAGTATACAAACAATAGATGAGGGCCATCATATGTTATAACCACTTTCAAGGGGGTAGTCTAATTCAAACAATAGATGAGGGCCATCATAGGGTTCAATCCCAACAAAAGAGGTGTTTACAAAAGAGGCGCAACACATTCAGATTATAATATACCATTTAAATTGTGGTCTTTAGTTCTATATCTTTATAAAATAATGTTAAATACAGTATGTATTAGTATTATAATAACCATAATGATAAAAGTTTTTGTATATGTAAATATGTAAACTATCATGTGAACAAATATTTGATGAATTGGCATTCGCATAAACTTTAATTAAAAACAGTCTTATCTGGCCTAAATAAAACTTGTTCTTAGTTAAGTGTTACAAAAGGATTTTCTTTAGTGGATAAGATCAAAATACATCTAACATTCTATAAAAACATCATTAACAACACTATCTCGATGGTTAATAAAAATATTATGATATTGAAAAATAAGATGTTGGTACTTTTTCTTCTAATTTGAAAACTTTAATATTGAAATGCTGATGCAATTGTTCTTTTGCATTATTAATATAAAACTGCTATATTAGCCATAACATAAGAGCAAATACACCCCAAATAGAACAAAAGCAACAAACAAACTACAGAGAAGCCTATACAAAATCCAAGTTTTAAAAAATTGTTCCAGCTATCTAAGGTGAGATCCGCAATTTTTCTCCTTTTAACCATCCACCAGTATGATTTCATTCTGCCTTTATACTTGCCAGGAGATGTGTTGATGTATCCATATACTTTAGTTCAAAAACCCTCTCGTCTCGGTTCTTCCAACAAAGCTCTAAAAACATTTCATAAATTCAGCCAATTTCACTACATACAAATAGAAAAAAAAAACGTTAATGAAAAGAACTACATTGATATGAAACCACCAAATCACAAAACCACTTTATTACCCTTCACTTCCACACTTACAACACACCCAAACACTTTCAACACACATCCAAACAGTGGTTTCAACCATTGTTTTAACCCAACAATGGTTTCAAACCTCCGTTTTAACCGAACAGCAGTTTCAAGCAGTGGTTTGAACAAATATTATTTCAATTTTTAAACTTAACTAAAACAAATTAATAACGTTAAAAATTACAATCATTAATATACCTTCATGATGATAGCATACGCATGATTTTTCTTTGCGTTGTGGAATTCATCAAACATTAACACCTTGATAATATCCAACGTTAAGAATCTATGTCTGAATGCATTCCTTAAAATGTCAGGGGTCATGACCAATAGCTGTAAAAACGATGTATAACATATACGTGTATTCAGTTTAAATTGAAAAAATAAAAACTACATGATACAACAAAGGTAAAGAGTAACACAATAAAAGTTTATTACTCAAGACTGCAATTGTTCGCCTCAGGGGTACTTTACGTATTTGATCATTACTCAAAATTCTGATGAGATTGTATGCGGTCAACAAAAAAGTCAAATATTGACTTGTCATACCTGATTCTGATCTCGTTGTTTCTTCCAATCAGCAGCATTCGAAAAATCAACAACTTTTTCACCCCAATACTCCACTTTCAAATCAAGGTGCTTTCCCACATACTCCGCTTGCTAATAAGACAGAGAAAGCTTCCATTAGTATGCTTTAACCACATGTTGAAAACACGTTCAAGAAACAACTAAGTCAACCGACATACCTGTTTGACCAATACAACAGTGGGTACCAACTACCGAGAACACATCAATACACGGGAAGGGTTTTTTCAGCAGATAAGCATAGTGACGTAAAAGACTAATCGCGAACAACGTCTTGCCTGAGCCCGTCTCCAAGAACACTATAGTGTTCTCCTTAATTGCCTAAGCTAATGCTTCTATCTGATAACTGCTATATTAGCCATAACATAAGAGCAAATACACCCCAAATAGAACAAAAACAACAAACAAACTACAGAGAAGCCTATACAAAATCCAACTTTTACAAAATTGTTCCAGCTATCTAAGGTGAGATCCACAATTTTTCTCCTTTTAACCATCCACCGGTATGATTTCATTCTGTCTTTATACTTTCCAGGAGATGTGTTGATGTATCCATATACTTTAGTTCAAAAAGCCTCTCATCTCGGTTCTTCCAAAAAAGCTCTAAAAACATTTCATAAATACAGCCAATTTCACTACATACAAATAGAAAAAAACGTAAATGGAAAGAACTACATTGATACGAAACCACCAAATCACAAAACCACTTTATTACCCTTCGCTTCCACACTTTGATCTCTATCAAAAATTTTCAACACACATCCAAACAGTGGTTTCAACCACTGTTTTAACCCAACAATGGTTTCAAATCTCCGTTTTAACGGAACAGTAGTTTCAAGCATTGGTTTGAACAAAACAGTGGTTTCAACCACCGTTTTAACCCCAACAGTGGTTTCAACCCCCGTTTTAACCCAACACTGGTTTCAACCACCGTTTTAACCCAACAGTGGTTTGAACCACTATTTTCTACTCAAAACACTGTTTAACCCACCAGTCGTTTGAAACATCTGTTTTATATTCTAACATCTGTTAACAACAAACAGAGGTTTCAAACCTAAAACAGACCTTTGCCAAATACATGTTTCACAACTAACTTAATTTATACTATCTATTACCTAAACCGCTTTTCTGAACCACAAGTGATGATTGCATCCATTCGATTCGATTACACGAAAACTCGTCCGATGAAACAGGTGCCCACTTCTTCCATCCATCTCTACACAAAATTCAATCCCTAAACAAAATAATAAAAATGAAGATGTTATCATCCCATGAAATTAATTTGAACAAAAAATATGTGAGACCACATACCTTAATTAAAACTTTTGGTTTACATTAATAAACTTAATTAAAAATCAAAATCCGCTCAATCAGTCGATTATTAGGCACAAATTATCACAAGTTCAAATGATAAACATAAAGCACAATCGGTTTAACAATTGTGAATACAATAAATAATTTTATTTCAAGCAGCAAACCTTTGCAAAACTCACCTACATCAACAACTATTGCTACTGCTGCTGAATCAACAACTGCTGCTGCTGAACCTCACAAATTCAATCATCATATTCCTGAACCTCACAAATTCAATCATTTTGGTTTAACAATGGTGAACACAATAAATAATATAATTTCATTCAGTCGATTATTAACCGAACCTCACAAATTCAATCTTCATATTCATGCATCAACAACTACTGCTACTGAATTTGCCGTTGATCAGGCTGCAACACAACTGGAGCTAGAAACCCAACTCTCTCTTTCTTCTCTATTCATGGTGAAGTTCCAAAACATTTATATTTTCAGAGGTTCACGCTCAGATTAGGAGGTCGGTGACATTGTCGAGGGTTGTCAGGAAATGCTATCACTTTGCAGCTATCACTTTGCATTTCCTGACAACCTCGACAACGTCACCGACCCCCTCCAAGTTTTACACCAAAACACTCTGAATGGTTGTCATCAATTCTAACTTCACCTTTATAAGCAACCATAGTATCTATATAAACCTGAAACTCATACCTGAAACTCTGCAAAACATAAATGCTTTTTAACCTAGTGAAATTAGCTCATAATACTCTGCCAAACATAAATGCTTTTTAACCTAGTGAAATTAGCTCATAATACTCTGCCAAACATAAATGGTTTTTAACCTACATGAGGGTCAAGATTCGGTGTAATATTCAACTATCTGTGCCCTGATGACTCTAAAAACCCTAATATTGTTCCAGTAAATAAAAACTAAGAAATCGAAAGAAAAGGCCAGAAAACCAAGATTGAATATTACCAAAGAGATGGAATTGTACCTTTGTGATGAAGATTTCGTAAGGCGAAAGGACGGCAGAGAGAATTAGGGCAGAAGATTTCGATATGAAGAAGAAATTGAGATAATTCCAGATTCTTGCCAAAGAAGAAAGAGTATTGCGTTTAAAACACTGTGAACCGAATGATTTGTGTTTCAAAAGACTGTGAATTTTAGAGAGAGAGAGAGTTGAGAGAGAAATTGATAGAGAGGGTAATTGATTGAAGAAGATTATAGGTTATATATCTGGAGCCATAATTTTGAATTTTGAATTTGGAGCCATAATTTTAATTTTGAATCATCAGTGGTTGATTATATATTTTAAAAAGATTTATACATTTATACATACATATCTAAATATTGTAAAGGAAATTATGACATCAGCAAGTCCATGTGGCATAGCTTAGAAGTTGACAAGTAAGCAGATTTACATCAGCTCATAATCTCTTATTATAGATAGTATAGATATAAGTAAGAATACAAAAACAGAGCCGGTTATATTGGCTAAAACAACTATTCAACCCCCTCCCGAGATAGAAGATTATAAAATAAAACCTAAAGACGACATCATGGAAATTATAAAAGAAAAATTTTCGAATATCCAATTAAATATTATAGAGAAACAAAACATGGATGATGAAACTTATGAAGCTTATGTTATAGATTCTATCAACAAATTTGGAAAAGGTAAAAAAAACAAAAGACTTATAATACAAAATATGCTTATAGGCCAAGACAAAGATTATACTATTATCCTAGGCCTACTCCTTAGGATGTTCTTCATGAAGAACAAGAATATGAGATTAACAATTCTTATAATGGAAAAGCCATATATGAATGGAATTTAGATGGTTATACTGATAGACAGGTTTACATGATGACACATCGTATGATGATGTATGCTACCATAGCTAAAAATAATAACAATTCTGACCAAACAGTTTGTAAAATGATAGCTGCAGGATTTACAGGTCAGTTAAAAGGTTGGTGGGATAATTATATAGGTGATAAACAAAGTCATATTTATGAACACATAAAACAAGAAGGAGATAAACAGGTTTCTGATGCTGTTTACACTCTAATCATTATAGGGCATTTTACAGAAAGGTGGTCAGATAATTCTGAAACCATAAGAACCCTGTTAAATGGGCTTAGATGTCCCACTTTGACATCATTTAGATGGTATAAGGATGTTTTTCTAAGCAGAGTTTATGAACTATCAGAGAATAATAGCTCTCACTGGAAATCTAAATTCATTGATGGTCTTCCATCTTTGTTTGCTGAAAGGGTAAGAAAAGTCCTTAGAGGAACCAATATTCAAATTCCTTATGATAATTATACGTATGGTAGATTAATAGGGGTCCGTGATCAAGAAGGTTTAGCCTTATGTAATGAATTAAGCTAAACCAACAAATTAAAAAACAAAACCTAACAGAAAAAGACAGTTAGGACAGTTTTGTGAACAATTCGGTATGGATTGCACTAGGGAAAAGGATAATGAAAATTTTTATAAAAAAATATAAAAAATCTTCTAGAGAAAAATATTTCCAAAAGAGAAGGGAAAAAAGAAAAAACCCAAAGGAAAGAAAAATGGGCTCCCACCTGTTACATATGTAAAAAGAAAGGCCATAAAGCCAATGAATGTTACCAAAGAAAAACAGTAAAGAACAAGATAAATAGCTTAAACATAGAAGAAGAGGTTAAAAATGAATTATATAAAATCTTTGATTCAGAACAGTCCTCAAATCATAGCACAGATAGTAGCTCTGATTCAGATAGTTGTGAGGAAGATTGTTGTAATAAAACAGAATCAGATAATGAAATGATATATAAAGTAATGTCCTAATTTTAGGATAATGATTTAAATGATAACGAAATTAATGTCATAGACAGGATAATGATTTAAATGATAACGAAATTAATGTCATAGATAGTAATATTCTAGAAAATATCCTTAACAAAATTAAAAGCCCAGAAGAAAAACTAAAGGTTCTTAGTATGATATATCAAAATGAAGAAAGACAAAAAGAAACCAAGATAGAAGAACCAGAGGGCTCTTATTCTATGAAATATATTCATAACATATTAAATCAAAGGAAAAATAATTCTTCAACCCTAGAAGATTTAAAAATGGAAATTACTAATCTGAAAGAAGAAATAATAAACTTAAATAAACAAAATTATAATTTTGAAATAGAATTATAAATCTTGAAGGAA
Source organism: Helianthus tuberosus (assembly GCA_030545235.1). Lineage (NCBI taxonomy): Eukaryota > Viridiplantae > Streptophyta > Magnoliopsida > Asterales > Asteraceae > Helianthus > Helianthus tuberosus. The sequence continues at coordinate 90,871,519 of CM060381.1, forward strand.
AAATCATAATAAGAGAAACTGGTGAAACATCATCTCAACCCTCTAATAATAGTAATTTATTTTCTTCTGATATCACCACTTATAACCAATTATTTCCTCCTTTAAATAAAAATAAAGGAGAAGAGAAATATATTCATACTATGGAGAAATTTATTTCTAAAAAATGGTTAGTAAAAATAACGTTACTAATAGATCATACTTTCAAAAAGGACTTTGTGGCTCTAATAGATTCAGGAGCTGACCTAAATTGTCTAAGAGAAGGATTAATTCCTACAAAATATTTTGAAAAAACAACTTATATTCTTAGAGCAGCTAATAGACAAGATATGGGAGTAAGGTACAAACTTCCAAAAGCTAAGATTTGCAATAATGGAGAATGTATCCCTACGTCTTTTGTTCTTATAAAGGATATAACAAATGAAGTTATATTAGGAACTCCGTTTCTTTAAAAAATATTTCCTCTTAAGGAAGTAAATAGAAAAGGTTTTAAAGCTTTTTATAATAATAAAACCTTATATTTCCTCTTAAGGAAGTAAATAGAAAAGGTTTTAAAGCTTTTTATAATAATAAAACCTTATATTTTGAGTTTATAAACCAACCAAGTGAAAAAACTTTAAATGAATTTCTTATAAAAGCTAAGACTAGCCAAATAAATTTTCTTAAAGAAGAAATATACAATTGAGGAAAGTTTAAAATATCCCAAACTTATCTCAAAAATTGATATGATAAAGAATCAATTTACTAATGAAATATGTAATGAACGCCCAAATGCTTTTTGGGATAGAAAACAACATATAATTTCTCTTCCATATGAAGAAGATTTTAAAGAGAGTAATATTCCTACAAAAGCAAGACCTTGTTAAATGAACTCTGAGTACTTAGAGTTATGCAAAAAGGAAATTGAATCTCTTCAACAAAAAGGATTAATATATCCGTCCAAATCTTCATGGTCATGCACTGTCTTTTATGTTAACAAACACTCGGAACAGGAAATAGGTGTTCCTCGTTTGGTTATAAATTATAAACCTCTTAATAAAGTCTTGAAATGGATAAGATATCCAATACCTAATAAAAAAGATTTGGTAGATAGATTATATGATTCTTTACTGTTTTCCAAATTCGACTTAAAGTCTGGATATTGGCAAATTCAAATTGATAAAAAAAACAGGTATAAAACGGCGTTTAATGTTCCCTTTGGACAGTTTGAATGGAATGTTATGCCAATTGGGTTAAAAAACGCCCCTTCAGAATTTCAGAAAATTATGAATGATATATTCATTCCTTTTTCTAATTTTATAATTGTTTACATCGATGATATTTTGGTATTCTCTAAAGATATTGAAACTCACTTTAAACACCTAGAAATATTTAAGACCATCATCATAAGAAATGGGTTGGTTATTTCTAGGCAAAAAATGATGTTTTTCAAACAAGTGTCAGGTTTTTGGGTCATATTATAGAAAAAGAGAAAATAATTCCTATTAATAGAAGCATAGAATTCGCTAATAAATTTCCTGATAAAATTACAGATAAAACCCAATTACAAAGATTTTTAGGAAGTCTTAATTATATAGCCCCTTATTACAAAGATTTAGCAAAAGATTCTGCTATTTTATATGATAGGCTAAAAAAGAATCCTAAACCTTGGGATGAAAATCATACTCAAGCAGTGATAAAAATAAAACAAAAGGTTTCTAGCCTTCCTTGTCTTACCATTGCTAATCCAAATTGGGATAAAATTATTGAGACTGATGCTTCAGATATAGGATATGGAGGAATATTAAAACAAGTCTCTCCCCAAACAAAACAAGAATATCTTGTTCGATTTCATTATGGAAAATGGTTAAATAGTCAAAAAAAATTATGCTACTATAGCCAAAGAAAATTTAGCCATCCTAAAATGTGTTTTAAAATTTCAAGATGATTTATATAATCAAAAATTTATAATAAAAACTGACTGCCAAGTAGTTAAATTTATGTTTCAAAAAGACTTTAAACATGATGTTTCTAAGCAGATGTTTGCTAGATGGCAATCACAGTTGGCTCCTTTTGACTTTGAAATAAAGTATAAAAAAGGGACTGATAACAGTTTACCTGATTTCTTGACAAGAGAATACTTAAGTGAATGATTTTGTTAAGGGACCATTAAAAATCAGTTATACTGGTTTAACAAAAGAAATCAATGAACACAAATTATATTTACTATATTACAGGAATAGATCTCAGAACATAATAAATGATCAAACTATAGACCATCAAGAATGGCTGGAAAAAATTACTGAGAATTATAATATTATTAATAATTTAAGAAACCAAATAAAGATCCTTAAAGAAAAAAGAATTATAATTTCTTGTGGATAATTTCAGGTTCTATGAAAAAGATTAAAGGCCCCCTACATAGAGCATACCACAATATTTATATGGAAATTCGCAATTTAGAACCCTTATAAGAAGCAGACAATATCAAATTTACAGTATTATGGAAAATTATAACCTACACCCAGCAGAAAGAGCTAATAAACTTTCTGAGAATTTTACAATATTGTATAATTATAAGAATCAAATAAAGGTTCTTAAATAAAAAGAGATAATAATCTCTTCAACCTGATTTTATATTTTCAGGAATGATTCCTCAAGGCAGAGGAAAGCAACCATTCTCCTCTAATAGAGGAAGAGGAAGGGGTAGAGGAAGAGACCAAGACATAATTTTGGCCCAGCAAGGAAATAGAAGGCTTATAGCTTCTAACATTGCTTCTGACAGCTCGAATAATAATTCGAGCATTCAAATCAGTCCGAATGATCCTTCATATGAACAGATCATAGCTATTATAAAAGCTCAAGAAGAAATGGAAGCCTCAAAGGCTCCTACTTATGCTCATATAGCACAGGATGATGATGATGAATCATGGGTTATAAGCGATAGACAAAAGAAAATAATTCTTTTAAATCAAGATGATATAAAATTCTTTGATGACCCTTGGGTTCTCATGCAAAGATATATTGAACCAGCTGCATATGATGCTACTTCTTATAAACCTCGTCAATATTACGAGAGTATTATACAAGTCTCTGAGTCTGCTGAAATAAGACATTTCTTTCCAGCAGATAAAAATAAAAGTTCATACAATTTTAGTAAGATTTTCATAAAGTCCATTTTATCTCCTCAGAAATGGGGGCTGAGTACTTTAAATGAAAGGGAGTTTATAAACACCAGTACTACTAATAGACAGACTTACAAATACAATTATTGGGATTATATCCAAAGTTTTGAAAAATGCTTATTTTATGAGAATTCTAACAAAAAGCATTCATGGTTTATAAAAATTAGTGATAAAATTTATAAAGAAGGAATCCCCAGTTGGTTTCAAAAATGGTTCGTTTTATATGGTCCATCAATTCAAATTCTTCCCGAACCATTTAAAGGGCTCTACCAAGAATGGGTAACAGTCTCTCCAGATCTTATAAAAGCTGAGTATAATAAGACTTGGTTTGAGGGAATAGCCTCAATGTATTTCTTTATAGAATTTTCTATTCCTTGGATATGGAGATGGAAACCTACAACAGGTTATACCCTGAGAGACAATTTTCCTTGTCTCAAAAGAACTTCTTATACAAAGTTTTGGTCTAAAATGACAAGAGTTAATAACTCCACAAAAGAGCTGGAAGGTCAGGATACAATAAAGATGATCACCAACAAAACTGAATATTATAAGATTCAGATTGAAAAGAGACAGCAAAGACAGCTTCCAAGTCCGTTTGAACAATGTCACACCCCAACCACGTAAAACAACAAACCGTGGCGGAAACATCGGGGAGTGTTGTAACAGAATTATTGTTTCGCAACCATGGATACAAAAGAGTTTCATTTTATTTATTCATTAACATTGTCTTAAAGTTAAACAAGCAAGTCAAACATAGTCTATCATCGTTATTAAATCACTAAGGCCTCGTCCAGTCCTAAGTGAGCATGCATCCTATTCGCAATCAACATTAAGCAACATCACCTGAAACATATGTAAAAACAAAGTCAACAAAGAAATGCTGGCGAGCACATAATTTTTGTGTGAGTGTCAGATTCATGGCTCGTTTATTCGTTTAAATAACTCGTACGACCTCGTTAATCGATATTAGAAAACCTTGTTTTGTAAACCATTTGTATTGTAAAATGAATAACCAAGTCAAAACAGATTGGTTATAGTTTATAAAACCTTGATGCCATGAATCTTAACTCAAAACATTTGTTTAAGTAACCAAATCGTAAATCGTTCTCGTAATAAAACTCGTATGGTTTATATAGTTTCGTAAACATCGTAGTGTGACATTGTTTAACGCGTTCTCGTTATAGATCATCGCTCATTTGTTTAAATCGTTCATAATCGTTCAATCGTTTAAAATCGTACAATTGTTTAATATCGTTCTTGTTCCCATCGTTCTCGTTTTAATTGTGAAAACTACTTTTGGTAGTCTCGCTAATAACATTCAAACCTTCGTTCATCGTTCATCGTTCAACTTGTTCAACTCGTATTAACAAACCACCAAAGGGTAAGTTAACAATCATCAGGTTCAGTCGTTACCCACCTAACCCACACATAACCATGGGTGCAGTCTGATAACGGGATTTGTCGGATCCTATGGTACCATAACCTAATACTGGTCGGTTCGGCCAAAATTAATGAATGTCATTCATTATGTAACTACAACCAACAAGTTCGCTCACATTGTCGAAATCGTTACTAGTTTAGTATAAACCATCGTAATCATTTTTGAAACCATCTTAAAAATATCGAAATCGTTTTGATACATATGAATCACCCCAAAACAATCGAAAACATGTAAAAGAGGGGATCTATGTACTCACCTTTGGGTGCGTTTTTATTTGTTAACACAATCCCTCAAATTGTTTATTCGTCCTAAATTAGATAAGAATGATTTAATAATCAAAAACCCACAAAATACATAAGTTTCTCTGATACTTAGAATTTTCACATAACTTTGAGATTTCTCGAAAAATTATTATTTTTGATTATATTGGTGTATTTGTATATATATGAGTTCACATATATATTTTAAAAACTTTGCGCCTCTAACGATTTTATTGGTGACCCTCAACAAGTTATAAGCAATATATCTACGATTTGCGCGTTGTAATATATGTACTCAAACGTGACATACAAATAATAGCGTAATACACATAATCTTGTCAAGTATTATCATGTCATCATACACATATATTAAAACACATAACACATTGTAACACATAAAATTTACCCATGAACAACCCATTCTAGTGTATGTCGAAAAACACTTATTTTAGCGATTCGGTAACGTTTTTGGGCGTCGGAAGTCACGTATGACTAACCAAACACCAAGTAAACTTAATATAAGTTAAAATACTTATTTTTATATAAAAAATATCAGTTTACTTACTGATCTAAAACAGTTTTATAAAAATCCTCCGAAAAGCCGATTTTTAACCGTTTTACCGCATAGTTTTGCATCAAACGTTACCCTAACCATCCCAAATCGAAATGACTTGATATTTTAACATTGTAGGATCGGAATCCGACCTAAACGAGTCGTTTGGAAGAGTTCTAGTCCGTTTCAGAGGCGGAAACAGAGAAACGGATCTATAAACAACTTGTTTCACAATTTAATCTCCTTATATATTGATTTGACACAGTTTACAATCGAAAGGAAAACCGGCAGCACTTCGGTATAGCTCTGAGACAAATGTTACCAATGACAAGTCAAACAACCTATTTATAACATACATGATTTCGCTTGGAAGTACCTCAAGCGAAATCCTCTAGAACTAGTTGAAGCGAAATCCATAAACTTGATCATTCTGTTCAAGCGAATCTCTCATTTAATATCAATTCCAATTTGTCTTTTGTGGGGATGATGTCATCTCGATGATGTCATCATGACATCATACCTTGTTTAAATCCGTACCGAACCGAGACTCGATACAAGACGAAGACGACAGATGTGTGCACCAACAGACTCCCCCTCAGATGTTGACGAGTCTTAAGTGTCGAGTCTTCTCAATCTTCAGTCTTTATCAGTCTTTGAGCTTTCTTCAGGATCTCTATCTGGCTCTATCCTATCTCCAAATCTCTTTTAGAATCTCTAACAGACTCCCCCTCAAAACATGCTGGGATCGTAGTCTGGCTTTTACAGAATTTCAGAATCCTCAGGTATCGGAACCTGGCACTTTATCTGCTATCCTGCACATCCTCTACCCAAAAATAAGATTCACAAGAATAAAATATTTTACAATTTGTCAAATATCAAACACCAACACTGAGTCTTCTCCAATCAATATACAAACAAACATTAACAATGATCATTTAACAAAATTTTTATCTCTGAAAAACTTTTCAATCAAATTCTCCAAACCTGTTCGTCATGTTTAGCACTTGAAAATTTTGAAAATCAGCTCTTCAACATCAGTTGTCTAAAATCTTTTTGGATTTTTCAAAATTTATGATAAAACACACCGAAAATCTTTTTGTATTTTGAAATAACAGAAATAAAATGCAGTAAAGAACTATTTACAAACAATATTTTTGTGAGTTCGTGTAAGAGGATCATATCAGTTTTTGAGACAAGTCATCAACACCGTTAAGCTTCATTTCATTTTAAGTTTTAAACGATTCACTTAGATTGTCAGTATACTGGTCCACTTAAATTTTCACACAAAGTTCAACTGTTTCGAGATACGAATTAGTGTTTTAGGACTTAAACATCTACATGTGTCCCACCTCAGTATATACTCCCGTATCCAGACCCCAATATTCAGTCTTACAGGTGAGTATACCACATATGATATCTGTAAGGGGAATAAATTATGCAACCGTGATAGCTCAGGTCAGAACTTCCGTTCAGCAGAGAGCCTAGTTGACTTTTAGGTGTGTCCCCTTTAGAGGATCTTTTGTATTACAACAGCCATGATTAGCATTTTTCAATGTTTCATCATTTTTTAGCTGAGGGTGGTGCTATATTTCAAGCAAGCAGAAAGTATTCTCCGGGGACTAGGCCATTGCTTCCGCAAAATCAGAAGTCCCGGGATAATACCCCAGATATCACTGAGTATAAAGACCTAGTATCTCAGAATAAGGGACCTTTCAAACGAGATTTCAGGGGTTACCTATATATCCTGGAGGTGTTCCCCACGTAGACGCAAGTAAAATTTATGTTTATATCTCGTCACAATTTACTAAATGTGCAAAAACCTACTGACATATCCACAGTGAGATTGTTTATCACATTTATACCTTCCATTTCTTTAGCATGTTGTGACAGTCCACTGATGTACTATCATTTCCTCTTTTTGACAACAAAACTCATTTTTGATTTTATCATGTTTTTGGCTTTTTCAAATTTTCAAATGTTTTTGGATTTTCTGAAATTTTTACTTCCCCTAAAATGCAAACACATTTTAGGAAATTTGAAAACCAACTGTACAAAAAAAATGACAACCGATATCGAATCACTTCAGATCGCCACCCACTTGGCATAAACAATCAGAACTCCCTCTCACAACAAACTATTTTCCCATTGTGATTTCAAAACACTTAAGTTTGTTTTAATCAAATGGTTTTTCCGGAAAATAAGTTTGATTTTACCAATTGTAGGTTAGGGGTTACATCACATTGTTTCTCAATCATTTGTAGAAAATCAGATACAATTTAATGTCCCTGATTTACCACTTGTAAGTCGAAATCACTTTCATGAATTTCTCAAGAAATGTGCCGATTCCTGCTCCGCTTAAACCAACCTGGGAGCTCCGGCAAGTCATACTTAACCTGTAAAATGCTAACAATTTTAAGAACTTTTCATATAAACTCACAAAACATGAATGATGCCGATTCCTGATCCACGATTACAAACTTGGGATCTCCGGCAAGTCAGGTTTTTTTTAATGAAAGAAAATATCCACCCAAGCCTGACCAGCCTTGGGTGTAAGCTTCTCAACTTCACTAGGGGTTGGGCTATAGGTTGCCTTCTTTGTAGCATAAAACTCCTTTACCCCTTTAACCTTCCCATCAATCATTTTACCAATCATCTTTTTAATGTTTCCATTAAACGCTTTCTCAACATCAAATTCTTTCTGTTCAGAATAGAATTGATTTGAGATCTCAACTTTCCCAACTTTTGATTTAAAATATTCAGTCCTCAATGATGGAAAGTTCTCATCATCCATTGGAGGAACTGAGTTTTCACTTTTTAGCTCAACCTGTGGCTCCTCTGACTTTGTGGAATCAGATTCATCGCCAGATTTTACCTCTGATTTCTTAACAACCCAAGCTTGGTTGTCAAGATTTCCCCTTTTCTTGTAAAATATTTTTGAACATTCACCAACTTCATATGTTGAATTTTTGAATACTTTGAATCTTTCAATTGGTGGTCCAGCTTTGTCAACAATAACTTCTTTCAGTTTTTGTGAGACTCCCTGTTTTGTTTTTGTTGCTTGGGGACAGTTCCATGCAATATGACCAACTTCATTGCATCTGTAACAGGTTCTTGTCTCCTTTCTTTGATAATCTTCATTCTTCACTTTCTTTGCAAGAAATTCTGTGTTTGATTGCTTCCAGAATGAGCTTTTTGATTCTTCTTCATGGCTAGTTCCTGCAACATATTTTGTATTTGTTTTAGAAATTTTATCATTTTTATAATTTTCAGGTGGAATAAAACCAAGTCCTTTCTTTTTGTAGCTACGATTGTGGTTTGGTTTCTTTTGAAAACCAGAACCAGAATTGTAACCTTTTTTCTTGTTCAAACGTTGTTGTACTCTTGAAGTGTATTTTTTAGGTTTTCCAGTAGGATTTAAATCTTTAATTTCAGAAATATTGATTTCTGTCATTTTGAAAACCTTTTTAATCATGTCAAATCGAACACTTCTAATTGGGAATTCTTTATCAAAATATAATTTGTCAGAATCATTCAAAGTATATGCAACTTCAAATGTTTCGTCATTCAAATTAGATTTTGACAACAAAAATTCTTTACTATAAACCCGTTTTCCCGACGACTTTGAACTCTTTTCTGATGAACTCGAACTCCCAACTGACTGACACGAACTTTCGGACTCGGACTTTGACTCTGACTCCTCATCCTTATCCAACACCTGATCGACCACTCTTTTTATCAGTTCGGACTCATGATCTGTGTCGGACGCTGTGAACGTGACGTCAATATTGTCTGGTAAAACATCGATTAACTCGGACTCTAACTTTAGATTGACTGCCTTTTGGACTTGTTCCTCATTCGGTTTTCTAGGCGAATACCCTTCCCAAATTGGAGGCGGACACTTGTTATAACAGACGTTCTGTTTCTTACCAGTATCCGTTTTCTTCTTTGATTTCTTGTCTTTATCTTCATCTTTAAACGCCTCGAAACCTGCAACAGTAGGGTAAATTCTATCAATTATGTAATCACAACTTGTATAACTTTTCAGCAATCGTCTAATTCTTTCACTTTCTACTTTTTCACCATCTAACTCTTGCTTCCATTTAGCACATTCTTCGATGTAAAAATTTATCTCTTTTTGCTTCGACATCATTGTTGCATTCAACATCTTCAAAGCAGCTTCTCTTTCTGAATTAGTTTTCTGCAAACTATTCACTGTTCTGTTCAATACATCATATGATTCTTTCACATTCTTTAAATCAAACACCAACTTTTCTTTCATCTTCTCTGAATCACTAAACCTCTCGTCTTTTTCTTCACATTGTTTGCAAGATTCCAAACATGTGAGACATGGTTTTGTGACTTCAACAATTTTTTCAATCTCCACAATCTTTTCAACTTCAACCACTTTTTCCACTTCAACAATCTTCTCAACAACTTTAACTTCCTTCATTACTTTTGCAGTTTTCTCCTCTTTCAGTTTCTTCAATTTTTCTGCAAAATAAAATTCAAAAGCATCAGAAGATAAATGAATTTTTCCAACATTTATCTGTTCAAGCTCTTCATCACTATCACTTGTCTCTGACGAACTGTTTTCAGATGAAACAGATCCTTCATCTTCACTTTTCTCATCATCAGATAACACTTCCATCCATTCCTTCAGCATTTCCGGCTTTCGAATAATATGAGCAATAAACGCTCCAACATTTGAATCAGCTGGAATGTACTTGTCCCAGCTAAATCCTTCAGCCAATTTCTCGTCATCTTGATCCATGATGCCATAGTAAGCCTTCCTGTTTGCATCTTCGATCATTTTCCCATGAGCTGTTTGTGGCTCCTTTTGTTGATGTGGTTGATGAGTGATTTGCTGATAAATGGTCTTTCGATAATAATCATCTTTTCTAGCAGACTCCTTTGCTCCTCTTGGCTCCTGATTCTTGCACTCTCTTTTAAAATGGCCTTTCTCCCTGCAACGAAAACAAACAACTTTAGATTTATCAAATCCAAGATTAGAAAGATTTGCATCCAAGAAATCAGTTCTTCCTGTAACCAATCTAAATTTTTCTGCTCTCCTCAAAACGCTAGCTAAAGCCCATTTAATATCCATCAGTTCTAGCTCCTCTGCATCAATTTGGTCATAATCTTCCTTTGTCAGCATCGGATTACCTATTTTTCCGGCAATCAATCCTTCATAAGACTCTAATGCAGTGACCAATAATCCCATATGATGCTTTACAACTTCTTCAGAATAATTTTGACCATTTTGAAGATGTAGAGCTACATTGCACTGAAATAGATGACCATTTCCAGTAGATGAACTTTGAACACTTGGAGGATTCACTGTTGAAAACCCACTAGTGTTGACTGATCCTTGACTACTTGGTGTAGATTGATTTCCAGCACTAAATGCAGTTTGTATCTTTGGACTTGCTTCAGCAGTTTGAACATTTCCTTTGTAATACAATTTGACGTCTTGTTGATTGCTTGAACTATTCATTCTTGCAATCTTCTGTTGTTCAAGATCTTGTGCCTCCAGTTTTTCAATAAACTGACCAATCGACAATCTGCTAAACTGTCCAGAATTCTTCAGAATCATGAGATATGTACCCCATTCCTTTTGTGGTAAAGCATCTGCAAGCTTTTCCACCCATTCTGCTGGAGTTTTAGTGATCTTCAACTGGGACATGGTGCGTACAAGATGACAGTATCTCTCAATGAGAGTCTTTGTAGTCTCACCAGGCATGCTTGTAAACAACTCAAACTCCTTCTTCAGTAACGCTACTTTACTCTGGAGCATCTCTGTACTTCCTTCAAACTTCTTTTCAAGAGCTTTCCAGATCGAAAACGCATTTCCATCATGCTGAAGTAAAACAAATATATCCTCTGTTATAGCTTGCTGCAACAGACTTATCATCATTTTCTCTCCTTTATAACTTTCTCTCTCTTGATCTGAAAACTCCGAGATAATTTTATCAACATTCATAGCAGTCTGTGGTCTGATGTATACTGTTTCAATGCTTTCCCAAGCTCTCAGATGGTTTGCCTGAACCCAATTCTCAAAGCGATTCTTCCATCCATGATACTCCTCAATTCCCATAAGCTTCGGGGGTTTTTGCATTGTTCCGGTTTCGTTTTCTGCTTTCATGTTTTGAGCAATTGAAGCTGGAGTATTCGAGGGTGTAGCAAACGCGTTGTAGAACTCGAAATCCATTTTTAGCAATTTGAATCTCTTGTAGAAACCGACAAGTACCTTTACAATCAAACAACACACAATCAATTTAAACACTTATCAATTAATTGAATAAGACTGGTACTTGAACTGATGATTTTTCTGTTCGGACAGAACATTGACCAACTGTGTGGACTAAATGACCCGGATCGAATTCAATTGACCTTGACCCTTTGAAACCTTTGAACTCCAACCCGTACGAACTGAACTTATATCACGTGACTTGACCACACAAAACAAACTTGACTGAAACCGCAACTTGACAGACAAAAACAACTGATCGAACCGTGCGAACCGACTAAAAACTCCAAACCTGTGACCTCGGTAATTGACAACAATTCTTGCAACAATTATCTAATTGGATCTCAAACTCTCACATAAGCCGATGAATGATGAGGTAAACTCAAACAGAAAAACTCTCTGAAGCGAAATCAAACAAATTCAAGTGTAATCTGGTCAATCTCTCAAGCGAAATCTTCAATTATCACACAATATTCAAGCGAAATCTAGTGACATTTGAATTCTCAAGCGAAATCTAACACAATATCATACTTTCAAGCGAGATCAACAGAAATACATCAATTCTTGAAGCGAAATCAACAGATTATCATCAACTTGAAGCGAAATCATGCTCAACTTATGATTTCAAGCGAAATCCACAAGTATTCTGAAGCGAAACCTGCTGATGTCATCCAATTCGATCTGATTTTGGTTCGATTAAACCAGTTTTAATCTGATTTTAGATCTGAAAATCTCAAGGATTTGTTAAAACATGTTTTCGCATGTATTGTGAAAGTTTGAACCGAATTTGTCCGTAAAAAGTTTAAAATTTTCAAAAAGAAAGGTGTAGAAACAGATTTTACGACTGAATCAACAAGAACTCTTCTTCACTGGCTCTGATACCAATTGTAGGATCGGAATCCGACCTAAACGAGTCGTTTGGAAGAGTTCTAGTCCGTTTCAGAGGCGGAAACAGAGAAACGGATCTATAAACAACTTGATTCACACTTTAAACCTTTTATATATTGATTTGACAACCTTTACAATCAGAAGAGAAACCGGCAGCACTTCGGTATAGCTCTGAGACAAATGTTACCAATGACAAGTCAAACAACCTATTTATAACATACATGATTTCGCTTGGAAGTACCTCAAGCGAAATCCTCTAGAACTAGTTGAAGCGAAATCCATAAACTTGATCATTCTGTTCAAGCGAATCTCTCATTTAATATCAATTCCAATTTGTCTTTTGTGGGGATGATGTCATCTCGATGATGTCATCATGACATCATGCCTTGTTTAAATCCGTACCGAACCGAGACTCGATACAAGACGAAGACGACAGATGTGTGCACCAACAAACATAACCCATGTTATTTACTGAATAAAAAAGTGGTTATACTCATGATAGTGCAGGTCTCACATAAAGCACATAAATCATGCAAATTTCACATATTTTACCACTTTTTAAGCTATATGTACAACATGCAAAGCTATCAAACCTATGTCAAAGTTTCATGCCATTATAATATATCAAATAATGTTATTTTTAGTGTTTATAACCTGATCTAAATCATTTTTGTCATACAATCATTTTTAACCATTTCTTAAGCTTTAAATCAACATGTATTCTCATGTACAAGTGCCTAAAGCACACTATCATATCATCAACATTTCATAAGAATCTAAATACATCAAATATGTAATTTTTTCATGTTTATTTGCTGAAGTATTTGAACATTTATCATATCATGCTTAGATCATTAAACACTTGCATTTTAACTATCATTCAAAATCAAGCAACAACTTAAACAAGTACTTATCAAGAACCAAACTCAAAAACTCATATACACACATATATATGTACGGTTATATACATATATATACACCACCATTTTTATTTTTGTATCAAGACCCATTTCATTTTAGATTTCAAGTTTGTGAAAATTCCAATATTCAAGAGAAACTTCAAATCATCAAGAACAACCAAGAATCAAGAGTATCATTTAAACATAAATGTTATACCTTCAAGATTCAAGTAGGTTGTGGGATGAGATTTTGATGATAGGAAGCTTGAAATCACTTGAAAGCACCTTGGAAACCCCTTTGGATCTTCACACCAAATTGAATTTGGCTAGAAATGGAGCTTGATTTACTAGAACATAGTTAAAGGAGATGAAGATGGGTGATGGAGGGGTGTGGACGGTTGGGAGAGAGAGAGGGAAGGAGGTTGAGTGTTGAGTGAAGATGTTGTGATACTTATGAGATATGGAAAGATCTAAATAAGATTTGGAAGATTTGAAAGATTTCAAGAAGCAACACTTGTCCAAACAATCTAGCAAAGAATAACAATCAAGATCTAGGAAAATATATGGTGGGGCCACATCAATGTGACCGTAATATACATGGGGGGAGGGGGTAAAGTGTAAGTTTGTTTGGTAAAATAGATAAAACAGGTATTTAACTGGATACCGGGTATTTTATCTAGCGTTTAAATCTCGGTTTATGGCGTTCTAAATTATTTTTTATTATTCTATAAAAATAAACTCGCCAAAATATTACTGAAATAAATTTCAGTTTCCGAGACTGGTTGCGTTGTCTGCGTTTTGCAGTATAAGCACTGTGTTGCGCAGAAACACGCGGTACGCGCTTAAACTTGAAAAATAACGTTTTTAAACGTTTTAATTTATTTTTCAACATGAACCTGATTAAAAATAAAATTTTAATCATTACAGAATATTTTTGGGATTTAAATATTATCCGGGCGGTCACCAACGTTCATTTCGCAGTTTTGTCGTAAATAGTTCATTAGTTTAAATAAACATGTTTTTGCCATACCGAATCCTTCGAAACTTATTTCTAAGTTATGTAAAGGATATATAGGGTATGTTTAGCTTACGTCACAGTTCCGGAGTGTACGTCGCGTTAAACTGATTGCGTTTATGCACCAGTTTGCGTATAACCTTCCAGAAAGTGATTTAAAGCTTGAAATCGGAATCGAATCAAATCGTAAAATCATCAAACACAAATAGACATATAATAACACCAAAGCACATTGTTTTATTGATAATTAATATTGTTTTATATTATACGATGATTATAGAACACAGTTGTCACAAAATCATATATGGAAGAAATGAAGAAGGAGCTCAGAAAGCAATTCAATACTGAGAGCTCATCAACAGCTATGTCTATTGAGTCCAATAGTCAAGATGATAATAATAGTTTCTCATGTTTAGCAGGAGAATCTCAACCTATTGAAGAAATCCCAAATACAAATCTGGATGACGAGTTGGATGAATATCTCCAAAATCTGGAAGAAGAATTTATTCCAAAGAAAGAAGAAAAAGAAGAAATAAAAAAGGAGTGAAAAGTGTCCCGTCCAAGACATCTTTTCTTGATTGGCATCTTTGAAAATTGCTATTTCATAATTGGCATCTTTCATAGTGGGTATCTTTGAAAAAGTACCACCATAATGGGCATCTTTAAAAAAGAAAAAGAAATTGCCATCATATGGCACTCTGTCTAGGCAATAATAGAGCCTTTTGTATAATATTTATTTTAGTTTTTGTTTGTTTGCTAGATTTTTATCCTATTTATAGGAGTGGTTTGTGTTTAGTAGAGGCACGCTAATCTTTAGCCCATCTCTCTCTAAAATTCTGCACTTGTAAAATATTAATTATTATCAATAAAAGTTTCAACATTGAAGTTTCTCCGGTGACTCAATCAAGGTATTTATCTTTTAATTATCTTTTAATTTTCATTTTTTATTCTGCAAAAATCATGATGGGCTAAGACCCATTAAATATTGAAGCATGACACAATAACATCCTTTGAACCATGGTCCTAATATTATTTTTTGATTAAAACATAAACTGGCTAAGTTAAGATTTTAAACTGGCAATTAATGACCTAAGGGAACATTCGTCCATAACGAATCCCCGTTTTATTAATTTAAGGGTGTTTAGTGTAACTGGTTTTAATTTGCCTTATAAATTAATTAGACGGATTTTAATCTTGTAAAACATTTCACTTTTGACAGTTTTTGCAAACAAATTAAAATATGGTGTGTGTATATATATATATATATAGAGAGAGAGAAACGAGATCAGGAGAAAACGCTCAAAAGTGTGAGAACGGTGAGAACGCATCCTGGCCCAACACGTGTCCCGCGGCATAGAAAAGGGTGGAAGGGCTTTTTTGTCTTTTCATTCTTGTTTTTATTTCCCAACGCGGTATAATATTTTATGGCGTCTAAGTTTTTTTTGGTGTTAATTATATTTTTTAAACTTTTTTGCGTTGAATTAATTTTTTGTGTCACATATGTAATTTTTTTGGCATTATAGCGTTTTCTGGTTAATTTTTTTGGCGTTTATGGCGTTTTGTATAATAATTCACTACCAGTCACTATTATTTGCATAAGATTACAATAAGTCCAATTTTTTTTTGGCGTTTAGTGAATTTTTTGGCGTTTAATACCCTTTACAAGGTGTTTTGCCAGCATCTGTTCTCCCAGTTTTCATACTTCTATCGTTTTGGTGTTTGTAGTTTTTGGCGTTTTATATAATAATGTATTTTATTTATAGAGAATTAGATAACAAATCAACATATAACTTGATATCATAACAATATAAAATGAAAAACAAAATAATAAAAAATGGTAATCTAATTTCTCTTCCGAATCTTCACTGTCATCAGCTCCTATCTTTCTTGAATTTGTTTTGGCGTTTTGAACCTTTTTTGAATACTTTAGCTAGATGGCAACTTTCCTACATAAACCTCGTCTTTTTCAGAAGAAGCTGCTTAGTGGCATGCGGATTTTTGGTGTGATATTCTTGTTTGGTGGCATGTCATTAAAGACCAACTCTTGCTTGATGCTATTTGTAATAATGGAGTTCAAAATAGCATTTTTCAGTTGTGTTGAACCCGTTCTTCCATGCCTATAATCATCAAGAAGAAAGTTCACATGATGGCATATCACTGTCATCAGTCTCTTTTTCTTGAATATTTGTCCATCTCATCCAACAAAATATTATTGAGTTAACCTCCTCAGAAAAAGGAACCATTTCAGTGAAAGCTTTGACATCTGTGGCGTTTTAAAGGGAAAGGTTTCTAGAGGATATGGCGTTTTTCTGTTTTTTCTGGGTGTGATTAATTTCATTGTGTATAGACCGCCCTTTTATAGGAGTTTTTTTTGGCGCGTAGTTTAGGCGGGACTTTTTTATTGTAATAAATGATAGTAATAAAGTAACTGTCTTTTCAGTTACTGTTTTTTGTATTTAGTTTGTTGATCAGCTTTTATCAGTTTTATAGGTTATAGACGTCTCATCTTCTAAGTTTGGCCTTTTTTTTAAATGGCCTTATGCAGACCAACATGACAAAATACAATAACGGAGTAAATAAAATATTAAGCTGGAAAAATATTTTTTGTTATTTTTTGCGTTTTTTAGGGTTAACAAATTTTTAGTATATTTTGCCGTTTTGCTAATAAAGTTAGAAATATATCATTTAGTTATCTTTAAAAAAAGAAGATTACATACAAGAAAAAAAAGAGGAAAAAAAAAATAAAATCCTTCGTCAGAAGGTACTTTATCTAAATGGTATCCATCACTGGTGTCATCTTCTTCCTCCTCGGATTCTTCATCTTGATCTTCATCCATGTCATCCCATTCACCTTCATCAGCTTCTTGTTCCTGAAGATTCTGTGTAACAACCCGCACTTTTGTGCGTTGTTACTACTCGATACACTCGTTACGCCTAGCACCAGAGATTCGGATCATAATGTAACTATATCGCATACATCGCTATTTGAAGGATAATCGCATATTTTTGAAATACATTAACGCTATACTATACCACATCACAACCACTAACACTCACGACGACATTGAGTGAGGACCTATTCTACCCTCCTCGGTGACCGTGATGTGTCGAAACGCAGACAATTAACGCTAACAAGGACTCTCGGGTGAGTGCTATAGCTCCAATCGTCGTGACGATGATGACAATACGAGTGAGTGGTACCCCATCAGTCTTTGTGGCACGATACACAATAACGGTCACGGAGACATCGAGAAAGGACCTATACTACCCTCCTTGATGGCCGTGAAACGTCACTAATAACCGCATACTCGAATCGAAAACCGATTGTTAATTATCGAAAGTTTGAAATACGGATACGTAAATACGACCCCTAGTGATATATGTACATATATAATAATAATATAAATTAACTATGAAAAGCGCGCACTTCGAAAACTATCGAAACGATCAAAACGGAGAAAACTCACCGCGCCGGAGTGGCCATCTGGATGGACAGCCTCATCCGAACGGATGGGCCATCCGACCCAAAACCACTTCAGCCTTCACTCTTGCCTATAAATAGCATGTCACATCACTGTTCAAGTGATGTGACAGCTCCCACTCGACCAAACACGCTCTAGGACCCTTTTCTCTCGATTCCTCGCGATTCCGGTAAGATTTCAACCTAAAAACTTGTACTTCTATAATCTACACTCAATTTTACATCATTCTATCTTTCAAAACTAAATTTCTAACCGTGAAATCTACTGATTTGAGGTGTTTTAAGGTGATGTCACCAAGAATTCATATGAACATCATGTTGTGACCTCATCCCACCAAAAACGACTCAGATCTGGGTGATTTCCACATGTTTTGATAACAAATCTCACCAAAATCTATGTATTTAACCAAGGAACTGTGCGATTTCGAGTTAAACATGAGAAACCGTCAAGAACGGCCAGACATTATGGAACGGGGTGATTCTCGGCCGTTAGAGTGGGTCGGAACTGATGAAATTTCAATTGTTAATACGAAACTACACTGTCCCAGTGAAACCACACGTACTTCTTCCGAAAACACTCGAAAACCGTTAATCGGAACGCAAAAACAGACGTGTTATCCGACCAGATAACATGCCATCCGAACGGACCACATGCCATCCGATCGGATAGCATGTCATCCGATCGGATAGGATGTCATCCGACCGGATGACTGTCATCCGATCCGAAGTGCATGTCATCCGATCCGAAGTACATGTCATCCGATCCGAATTGCATGTCATCCGATCCAAGCACAAGTCATCCGATCGGATAGCCTGTCATCCGACCGGATGACAGCCATCCGACCCAACCATGTCATCCGAATGGATGGGCCCATCCGAACGGATGAGCACCATCCGACCAAATGACTGACTTTTCGACGCTATTCTCTCTTAATCGTACATTGTTTACTATATCCTTCAATGATTAACGCAGACGTACTCGCAACCGACCCAATCAAGTTGTATTCCCGCTAAATACGCACTGTGAGTATACTTGACCCCTTTTTAATCGCATTTTGGGTGTAACATATGTTTCTAACAAATCGAACTTATCAAACGAATTATTCCATCAATCGAATTATCACTTGCGAATAACTGTTATGCATAGATATACGTGATTCTAGTTGCATATGTGCTAGGGCTCATACTCGCGACGTGCCACCATGACTAGTATAGTACTATTGCGCCCGACGGGGTCTAGTTTGCCATCGCATATTCGAGCATCGAGGACTTAGTTGGTAGTATCAGCTTTGTGAGTATATATGTCGTGTGTTACGTTTATGCATGTGGAAATTCGCTACACGTTTTGATCAATTATGCTATACCTATCAAACTTGTATACTCGCCAATACTTTTGTATTGACAAATATTTTAACGTATGTTGCAGGTTAGATCGCAGACTATATCAAATCAAGCTAGGAGGTCTAGAAACTCAACTAAAATCTAGGTTGTCGGATTTGTATTGTTCGAGAGGACAAAAGATCTGTGATAACTTATGTGATTGTATTATTTGTTAGTATGGGATAACGAATGTATTAAATATTATCGCAATTTAGTTGTTATGTATTCTCTTGAGCAATCTGATTCGCCTAGTGCCGCGCCCCGATGATTCCGCCATCGGTTGGGGTGTGACAGATTGGTATGAGAGCCATAACTATAGGGAATTAGGCGAGACTCGACCTAGTCCGGGTCGACGTCTTAGAAATTGACCTAGTCTATAGACTAAGTACCAACAGGCCGACTCGTACAAACCCAGTAGGGTTTGTATCGGGCCTACTTGTTACTTTCATTCTAAGTCGCTAAAACTACTACTTCGCGTGAACACCGCATACTACAATTTCATGTGAAGAAGCCTTTCCTAAGGCCTGAACATTACTTAGCCTTTCCTAGGGCCAACACAATACACATATTTTTGAAAATACTCGCATAACAAAACCGAGTGATCCAGCCGAGATCAGGTGTGGAAACCAAGAACTCCCGATAGGATTACTCACTCAGCGCATTTTTCTAGCACGAGAACCTTTCATCGAGTTAGGAGTGACATCCACATCTCGACGAAAGTCCCCATTTCGAAATCTAGTGGAACTCACGAATTTATTCGAAGAGCATAACCACAATTAGGAACGAAGCTGTTAAGTCAGGGGTGAAACCCGTACCTTAATAAGCTGTTCCACTCTCTATAAATTGGTTTTCAAAAAGCTCTCACCAGGGACTCGACTATCACGATAACTCGAGCCACGCGATGACTAGGAAGACGAATGCCATGAGCTGCATCCCAGTGGAAGCATGAAGTCTTCTAGGTCAACACGCATGCTCGAACTTGTTGAATATAGTTGGGTTACTTTGGGTAGTCGACGCCTAAACACCCAAGGCACTCTATCATACGACCCGCCGATCTTACAAATGGTTGGAACTTATTTACGTTTTGAAACTTTACGCTTTATCGATTTCTCGATTTAACGATTTTCACTCCCTGCTTTATAAACGCACAAATTCGCAAAGCCATCACAATCTAAAACGAAACCTGAATGTTCGCAACAAAACTAATGCATAATCAATCGCCTTCGCTCTCGTTTTCTCACCTCAACGCGTCCTCGCTTATTCTAAATCGACCTGTATGTGTATAATTATAAATTAAAATTATATAAATACATATAAATACGTATAAACAACAAGTCATTCTGTGAGAACTTAGGGATTTCGTGTCTCCTATGTGATTCGCATTACTATTATACTATCGCATCAAGTTTTGAACGCACTCAAACGCATCGCAAAACTCAAAAATCATTATGATCGAATCTCATTCCAAGTCTCTTCCTGTCTAGATGCCTTCCCACGACTCTACCTTGAGACGAACAGCTAAGAGAAGAGCCAAACGAAGCGCCGATAAGAGGATTGCATCACTTGTGACCAAGGAAGTGGTCAAGCTTATTCCTCAAATTGCCGCTCGAGTGCACTCTCCCAGCAACTCTCAAGCCTCGGAAGACTCCAAGACGGAAGCGCCGCAATCTACTTTTCTCTACAAACACTTCAAAGCCTGTGACCCGATGGAATTCACGGGTGAAGGAAGTGTGACTCAACTAATCCAGTGGTTCGATTCTATCTAAGTTCCCCTTCGTCAAAGTGGGTGTCCTGATAGTTTCCGTACTACTTGCGCTACCGGAGTATTTCAATCACGAGCACTCGACTGGTGGACCGCCGAACGTAACAAACGTGGAATCTCTGCAGCTTACGCTCTCTCTTGGAATGAGCTGAAAGAGCTCATGAAGGAAGAGTACTGTCCTCCTCATGAAATTCAGAAGCTGGAAGACGAATTCTGGAAAATCAAGCAAGTCGAAAGTGACAACGCTGGCTACACCGCAAGGTTCAAACAGCTTAGCATAATCTTCCCAAGTCAAGTCAACACTTTAGAAAAAGCCATTTCGAAGTACATTCGTGGCTTGCCTGAGTGTGTGGGTGATTTTGTCGAAGCTGCAAGACCTGCTACCATCGAAGAAACCTACCGCTTAGCCGCAGAAATCAACAACAAACGACTCATGGAAGGGTTCTTCTCAAAGAATCATGTCAAGCAAGCTTATTAAGCAATCGCCATTGATCCTTCAGACGATCTTATCGACGATTCTCCTAACGAATCTACTGACGATTCTTCTGACGAATCCGCTAACGATTCTTCTGACGAATCTGCTGCCGATTCTTCTGAAAAATCTGCCGACGGATCTTCAGACAACTCGGCCAAAGATTCCACAAGTGAGTCCTCAGACGAATCCTCCAACGACGACCCCTCTTCGCAAGACACCGACAAACCCAGCCGCAAACGAAAGACTTCAAGCCCAAACTCATCAACCACCTGACTGCCACAGCCGAAGCCTCTTCAAATAGTCCCGGTGTTTCCAAAGCGAGCGTACACTGGAGTTCATCCTCAGTGCTACTCATGCACCTATCATCATCCAATTGGGGCTGACTGTCGCTATTGCAGTAACTGCAACCGTTACGGTCACTTCACTCACAACTGCCGCATCGAACCGCGAACTTGAGTACAACAACAACAGCTCCAGCAGAAGTCTTCAGCGTCAAACATCTAGCAAGCGTAGGATAAAGTTGTAATGATACGATTTTCGACGTTAATTTCTAAGTTTTAAACCTACTCTATTACTCGATGTTGCCACTATGCGTAACATTAACTCTTGTTTTCGTTTTCTCTCTCACACTCTAGTCGTCACACTTAGACTAGATTCACACACATACTATCTACTATATCACGAAATAATGTGTTTTACCCTCACTACACTCTTGGAACGAGGTACGATAAACATGCAAGGAACAACTAATCACGGGTGCACACGGGATTATTTGGGTCAGTGCACGGAGATCGTAGTGAATTCTAGTGCCATAAGCGTTTCAACAAAGTATGACACTGAAACACGAGATTTAAGTAATAGGGGTAAAGCAAGGTGTGCTTTGCCATACTACCGAAGTTTCGTGAAGAAAGTGCCACGTGGAGTTGAACGTTATTAGACCTATTATATTATTGTGATTATTTTCAACACACTACACTCAATCGCAAGGCGTAACAACTAAATCGCATCATCGCAAGACTTGTCGTAAGTCTGCAAACGTAATGCGATCACCTCATCGATGGACTCTGGGGAGTCTACCTCGCAGGGCAATTGCATCGACGCAAGACTGGTCGTAGGTCTGTTGCAACGAATCTCATCAAGTACATAAACGCTCACGATATTGTTGAGTGAGGACCTATTCTACCCTCCTCGATAGCCGTGATGTGTCACAACGTAACGTTAAGCTTATTCGAAACAAAACTCGGCTAATCGCAATCGCTTATCATGTATATCTCGCGATCTCTATCGCTTGCAACGCAACAACTGCCGCTTATCGTAATTCGATTATCGTCGTCGTCGTTACTAGTGTTGTGTTTGTGTTATCCGCCTAATCACCTGATTGCTTATCGTGCATAGTCTACCGCTTAATCGCGTATCGCGTACCGCTTATCGCTCGCTTGGTGTTTACTGCAGTTTGTGTGTTATAAGTACGCATGACATCGCTTCACGAGGCAAAACTAACCTGGTTAAACGTGGTGTTTCACCATGTTAGCAAACTCTCGTGGAAACGTGCCATGTGGGTTCAAAGTGGAATCTAATCGAAAACGCACTATTCTCTTATCGCTTATCGATCGACGCCTACCCAGACACGACACATAAATGTTTTGTGTCATCAGGCTACTCACGCACGCTGCTACAGCTACGTTCGCAATTCTACTCGCCGGATTAACCTATTCGATTCTATCTTATGCTCGGTTCGACTTTCTATCGATTGGGCTGAGTAATCGCCATTCTATCCGTGTTATATCGGCGCACATGACACCGCCTCACGAAACGGAAGTAATATGGGAGAAACATGGTGGATACGTCGCTGGTACTTCCTATATATAAATGTTTAATCATATTAACGAACTTTCATGGGAAGGTGTCAAGTGGGGCTAGATGCTAAATTGTCTTTTCAAACGGTTAAAACTCATTTTTTTATAAAACTTTTATTTAAAACCATGGGACAAGTGAAAATTCCTCACAATGTGAAAGTAACATCGAATCAGCTTAACTCCATGCCCAAGGGGAGCTTTCATGAGTCCAATTTTTTCCTTAAAACCTTTTGCAATATCAAAAACAAGACTTTCTTGAGACGTTAGTTCAACATCGAGTTCAGCTGAACCCATGTCGTAGGAGAGTTTTCGTAACCCCAGTTTTCATCTTCGAATTTCTTAAAATGTGTAAAACCTAAACTTCCTTGCAACGTTGGTTAACATCGACTCAGTTGGCCATGCGTTAAAAGGAAATTCTTCAAAATTCCTTTTTAAATATCTAAAAACGAACGTTCCCTGTAACGTTGGTTAACGATCGACTCAGTTAACCCTACGTCATGAGAAACCTTTCAAGTTCTTTAAGTTACAATCGCATCGAACTAACGAATTCTACGCAAAACGAGGTACTTTGGAACGCCAACTCGTGGGATATTACTTTTGTCTTTTACGTCGCCTTCCCGCTATCGCAATCGATATATCTTATTCGAAACGCTCTCGCTCGTCAACTCTCGGTCAAGTCACTCACTGTATCGCTACTTATACAGGATCAACTCTCAAAGGTCTACCTAATGGATTAATTTCGGGACAAAATTCCCTAAAGTAGGGGAGACTGTAACAACCCGCACTTTTGTGCGTTGTTACTACTCGATACACTCATTACGCCTAGCACCAGAGATTCGAATCATAATGTAACTATATCGCATACATCGCTATTCGAAGGATAATCACATATTTTCGAAATACATTATCGCTATACTATACCACATCACAACCACTAACACTCACGGCGACATTGAGTGAGGACCAATTCTACCCTCCTCGGTGACCGTGATGTGTCGAAACGAAGACAATTAACGCTAACAAGGACTCTCGGGTGAGTGTTATAGCTCCAGTCGTCGTGACGATGATGACAATACGAGTGAGTGGTACCCCGTCAGTCTTTGTGACACAACACACAATAACGGTCACGAAGACATCGAGAAAGGACCTATACTACCCTCCTTGATGGTCGTGAAACGTCACTAATAACCGCATACTCGAATCGAAAACCGATTGTTAATTATCGAAGCTTTGAAATACGGATACGTAAATACGACCCCTAGTGATATATGTATATATACAATAATAATATAAATTAACTATGAAAAGCGCGCACTTCGAAAACTATCGAAACGATCAAAACGGAGAAAACTTACCGCGCCGGATTGGCCATCCGGATGGACAGCCTCATCCGAACGGATGGGCCATCCAACCCAAAACCACTTCAGCCTTCACTCTTGCCTATAAATAGCATGTCACATCACTGTTCAAGTGATGTGACAGCTCCCACTCGACCAAACACGCTCTAGGACCCTTTTCTCTCGATTCCTCGCGATTCCGGTAAGATTTCAACCTAAAAACTTGTACTTCTATAATCTACACTCAATTTTACATCATTCTATCTTTCAAAACTCAATTTCTAACCGTGAAATCTACTGATTTGAGGTGTTTTAAGGTGATGTCACCAAGAGTTCATATGAACATCAAGTTGTGACCTCATCCCACCAAAAACGACTTAGATCTGGGTGATTTCCACATGTTTTGATAACAAATCTCACCAAAATCAATGTATTTAACCAAGGAACTGTGCGATTTCGAGTTAAACATGAGAAACCGTCAAGAACAGCCAGACCTGATGGAACGGGGTGATTCCCGGCCGTTAGAGCGGGTCGGAACTGATGAAATTTCATTTGTTAATACGAAACTACACTGTCCCAGTGAAACCACACGTACTTCTTCCGAAAACACTCGAAACCCGTTAATCGGAACGCAAAAACATACGTGTTATCCGACCAGATAACATGTCATCCGAACGGACCACATGCCATCCGATCGGATAGCATGTCATCCGATCGGATGGCATGTCATCCGACCGGATGACTGTCATCCGATCCGAAGTGCATGTCATCCGATCCGAATTGCATGTCATCCGATCCAAGCACAAGTCATCCGACCCAACCATGTCATCCGAACGGATGGGCCCATCCGAACGGATGCGGACCATCCGTCCAGATGACTGACTTTTCGATGCTATTCTCTCTTAACCGTACATCGTTTACTATATCCTTCCATGATTAACGTAGACGTACTCGCAACCGACCCAATCAAGTTGTATTCCCGCTAAATACGCACTGTGAGTATACTTGACCCCTTTTTAATCGCATTTTGGGTGTAACATACGTTTCTAACAAATCAAACTTATCAAACGAATTATTCCATCAATCGAATTATCACTTGTGAATAACTGTTATGCATAGATATACGTGATGCTAGTTGCATATGTGCTAGGGCTCATACTCGCGACGTCCCACCATGACTAGTATAGTACTATTGCGCCCGACGGGGTCTAGTTTGCCATCGCATATTCGAGCATCGAGGACTTAGTTGGTAGTATCAGCTTTGTGAGTATATATGTCGTGTGTTACGTTTATGCATGTGGAAATTCGCTACACGTTTTGATCTATTATGCTATACCTATCAAACCTGTATACTCGCCAATACTTTTGTATTGACAAATATTTTAACGTATGTTGCAGGTTAGATCGCAGACTATATTAAATCAAGCTAGGAGGTCTAGAAACTCAACTAAAATCTAGGGTGTCGGATTTGTATTGTTCAAGAGGACAAAAGATCTGTGATAACTTATGTGATTGTATTATTTGTTAGTATGGGATAACGAATGTATTAAATATTATCGCAATTTAGTTGTTATGGATTCTTTTGAGCAATCTGATTCCCCTAGTGCCGCGCCCCGATGATTCCGCCATCGGTTGGGGTGTGACATTCTGAAACCTCCACCTGAACATGTCTTGCATTAACTCCAATTTTGAGTCTATTTCTGTGTTGGTACATTTGGCGTTATGTAATTCTTCCATGAAACCCAGTCGCTGCTTTGTCATGATGTTCTCTAGCCAGTAGACTTGCTCCTCTCTGCTGTCGTATGTAACCGTCACCATGTCTGTTTCATCATCAAAACGCCATGATGTCATGACAGGGTCTGGCTTCATATCTCGTTTGATTGGTCCAAATTTGCTGGTTAATTCTTTCATAAGCATAAGCGTTTCATGGCAATGGTTGTCTAGAGCGATGCCAATGGATAAGATTTGTCTCTGTATCTGTATCTCTTCTTCCATTTTAAGAATTGCCTTGACCGTCTTAACATACACCCTCCTTCTGTTGTCAAAATGGAGGACGTATCGCCTGATCCCCAGAGTGTATCTCCACGAAACCATTGTTGCCATTTTTGGCGTTTTGTTTAAGTTGGCGTTTTGGTTAAGGATGTTTTTTTTTGCAGAAAATGGATAGATTGAAGTGATTATGTAAGCTATGTTTTTACGTTTGTTTATATAATGGTGTTTTTGGCGTTTAATTTAGGAGGGAATTTCTTCTAATAAATGTTATTAACTGAAATTCAGTTATTTTGTGTTGTTTCATCTTCCTGTAATATTCAACGCGTTTTATTTTAAATTTTTGGCGTTTTGTTTGTAATGGCGTTTTTTTGGCGTTTTATGATTTGATGGCGTTTTTAATATGAGGTGTAAAAGACCCTTTTACCCTTAATGAAACGCGTCCCACCTAATAATATTGATGTTATTTACGAAAACGTCACCGCGCAATCTAGTCCATGGATTGTTTTGATCGGACGATCCATAATCGTTCTCACCGTTCTCACACTTTTCACCGTTTTCTCTAAATCCTGACCCTATATGTATAGGTAAAGTGTAGGATACAGATCCCCTTATCGTACATTATGTACGAGATACCCATAACCATACACGTGTCCTGATTCAATTTAATTAGATAAGGGTATATTAGACATTCTGTTCAAACATCTGAGGGCTAATCATGGAATTCCGTCAACAAGGAAGCAGATTACGAGTTCGTTTCATAACCGTCCATCTAATTGTTGTTCGTATCAATTCGGCTTGTAGGTTTTTTGATTGATTCCTGTACCGAACACATATTGGAGATTTTCCGAAAATGCTGGATTCGTTATTTAGGATGTTTGTTTTTGGTTTTTCATCATAGGGTTACGGTTGAGGTTGGTTTTTATTTGATTTGAAGGTATTTTCATTTTATTAGATTGTAACGAGGTTGAAGATTGGATCATATGAATAATTTCGCATGTTTATGTTGGACATTTCACACACAATGAAGTTTAATATTTAACTAGGTATTTAAGATTGGATCATATGAATAATTTCGCATGTTTAAGTTGGACATTTTGCACACAATGAAGTTTAATATTTAATTTCGCATTTTTAAGTTGGACATTTCGCAAACTAGAAAGTATTTAACATATATAGCTCTATATTTCGCACGCTTTAAAAGTAATTATATCTATTTTCGCACAGTGTTTTGAATTTTGGTTGTTGGTTTTTTATTTTTTTCCCCCATTCGATGATGATAACAATCTATCTGAGACACTTACCGAGTTTTCGATTTCTGGGTGCGTTCGTTTTGTGTAAAAATGTTTTTTGTAAAAAAAAAGTTAAAACCGTAAACTTTTTAACGTAAAACGTAAAGTTTTTAACATAAAACGTAAAACGTAAATTTTTAACGTAAAACGTAAACTTTTTAACGTAAAACGTAAACTTTAAAATGTAAAAAACATAAGACGTAAACCTTTTTACGTAAAACTTAAACTTTTTAACGTAAACTTTTTAACGTAAAGCGTAAACTTTTTAACGTAAAATTAAAACGTAAAACGTAAACTTTTTAGCGTAAAAATGTAAAACGTAAACTTTTATGTAAAAACTTTTTAATGTAAAACGTAAAAAAACGACGCGTAAAAAACCGGTCGAAAAAACGATGCGAAAAATGGAGCTTAAAAACAAGGCGTAAAACGTGCCGTAAAAAAATGCACGTAAAAACGGCTCTTAAAAATGTTTTTTTAAACAAATCTTGAAAAAAAAAACTATCAAAGAATCTGATTTTAAAAAATTCCTTAATAAAAAAATCTGATTTATAATAAAAAATAATTAATGCAATAGGACAAAAATGTAATAAAAATAATATATACAATAAGTCAAAAAAAGCGAATTTACTTATATACCCTTTAACAATAAAATATTAAAAACATAATAAGACAAAAAGAATTTTATAATAGTTAAGGGATAATTTGGTCATTTCCATTAAATGTCCAATCTATCTCTCTCTTCATTAAATTATCTGACTTTATCAAATTCTCTCTCATCTCTCATCTATCATAAGTCTCTCTCATCTCTGTCATCTCTCATAACTCTCTTATCTCTCTCATCTCTGAAGATCACCAAATCTTCATCCACACACCGGCGACCCCCAAACACCGCACCCACTCCGGTGGACCCCTCGTTTCTCCGGCGACCCTCAAACCTGCAACCCATCTCCGGCGACCTTCAGATCTGCAACCCATATCTCATCTCCTCCAAGGAACCCAAAAGATGTTTGATCGGTGGTGAGGAGGTGGTTGGTCAGCGGCGAAAGACGATGGTGGGAGGTGGGTTGGTCGGTCGGTCGGCGGTGCTGGTGTTGGAGGCGGTTTCACTTATGTGGAGATCAGAGCAGAAAAGGGGAGGGTTTCACTCATGTGGACACCACCGCCGTCTCCGGTGGATGCCGCCACCTCACAGGGGTGGGTGGGCGGTACCCTTGGGACGGTGTGGGCGGTGCTGGTGTTGGAGATGGTTGCTGTGTGAGCGGCGGTGGCTGAAACCCTTACAGTTGATGATGTTACTGCGTTTGTTGGTAAGGGTTTTTGCTGGTGATTTTGAATGTTTGAATCTGGATGTTTTTGCTGGTGCTTTTGAATGTTTGCTGGTGGTTTTTATTGGAGCTTTTTTTATTGTTTTGAATCTCGGTGTTTTGAATGTTTGAATATGGTGCTTTTGAATGTTTGAATATGTTGAATCTGGTGCTTTTTGAATGTCTTGAATCTGGTACTTTTTGGTAGATTTTGAACAGTGAACTATGTGGGTTTTGATCCGTTTTTGGATTTGGGCGGTGATGATGCAAAAAAAAACGTCTATTTTGATGACGATGGCACGGCACGGTTGGTGGATGGTAGATTTTTGAACTTACAACCCCACTTTGCAGCCTTCGATTATCGGAAAAAATTAGAGCCAAACCCCATTTTTTTCAAGAATCCAAACATTGTTTTGATTTTTGTTGTTGATTTTTTATATTTTTTTCCCAGTCGAGGAAGATAACAATCTATCTGAGATACCTATCGAGTTGCGATTTCTAGGTGCGTTCGTTTTGTGTAAAAAGTTGTTGAAAAAAGAAGTTAAAACCGTAAACTTTTTAACGTAAAACGTAAAGTTTTTAACGTAAAAGTTAAAACCATAAACTTTTTAACAAAAAACGTCAAACGTAAAGTTTTTAATGTAAAACGTAAAAACGTAAAACCTAAAAGTTTAACGTAAAACGTAAAAAGTTTAACATAAAACGTAAAACGTAAAAAGTTTAACTTAAAATGTAAAAGGTAAAAAGTTTAAAAAATCAGAATTTAAAAATGTTTTTAATAAAAAAATTATGTTTAAAAAATAAAAACTAATATAATAATACAAAAAGTAATAAAAAACAATAAAGACAAAATAGAGTAATTTTACTAAACTACCCTTTTGGATTAAAAATTAAAGGCATAATAAGACAAAAAAATATTTAATATTATTTTTAATTACTTTTAATCTGATCCATCCATTTTGAAGATCTAATGGTTGAAAAGTGGCTCTCTCGGTTCTTACAACTGGGGTGGTTTTCATTTTGCGGCCCCCTATATATATATATATATATATATATAGGGTAAGGTTCATGCGAGAACCACCTTTATTGCGAGAACCGCGAGAACCAATGTGAACACAACCTAAAATAGCTAAAAATCCCGAACCCCCACCCCCCCCCCCCAAAAAAAAAACCTAACCCCCCCCCCACAAGCTAAAATGCTAAAAACTAAACCCCAAAAAAATCTAAAAAACACACAAATTTTTTTTTTTAATATTTTTTAAGTTAAAATCGCTACTTTTAGTAGCAAAAAAAAAAAAAAACTGCGATTTTTTTATAAAAAATATAAATTTTTTTTTTGTGTTTCTTAGCTATTTTTAGGTA
This sequence comes from Helianthus tuberosus, assembly GCA_030545235.1. Lineage (NCBI taxonomy): Eukaryota > Viridiplantae > Streptophyta > Magnoliopsida > Asterales > Asteraceae > Helianthus > Helianthus tuberosus. The sequence goes on from CM060381.1 coordinate 90,902,221, forward strand.
TTTTTGGTTGTGTTCACATTGGTTCTCGCGGTTCTCGCAATAAAGGGTGGTTCCTAACGGATCTTTGTCCTATATATATATAGGAACGAGATAAGGAGAAAATGCCCAAAAGTGTGAGAACGGTGAGAACGCATCCTGGCCCAACACGTGGCTCGGGATATGATCAGGCCGTGAGGGTTTTTTTGTCTTTTCAATCTTCTTTTATTTTCCTAATTTATGCTGCTTCATTTGTGGCGTCTAAGATTATTTTTGGCGTTAATTGTATTCATTAAACTTTTGTTGATCCCTTCATGCCATGCTTATAATCATCAAGAACAAAGCTCACATGATGACATATCATTGTCATCAGTATCTTTTTCTTGAATATTTGTCCATCTCATTCAGCAAAAGATTATAGAGATAACCCCCTCAGAGAAGAATCCATTCAGTGAAAGCTTTGCCATCTGTGGTTATTTTAACTAACTTTTTTTGGTGTTTTAAAGTGAGTGGTTTCTAGAGAACATGACGTTTGTTTTTCTGGGTGTGATCAATTCATTGTGTGTAGACCCCTCTCTTATAGGAGATTTTTGGCGCGTAGCTTAGGCGGGATTTTTTATTATAGTAAACGATAGTAATAAAGTAATTGTCTTTTCAGTTACTGTTTGTATTTACTGTTTTGTTCAGCTTTTATCAGTTTCTAAGGTGATAGACGTCTCATCTTCCAAGTTTGACGTTTTTTTAAATGGCGTTATACAGACCAAGATGACAAAATACAATGACGGAGAAAATATTAAGCAGGAAAAATATTTTTTGTAATTTCTAGCGTTTTGTAAGCAATAACTTTCTATAGTATTTTTTTGGCGTTTTGCAAATAAATAGAGAAATATATCATTTAATTATCATTTAAAAAAAAGATGATTACACAGAAGAAAAAAAAATAAAAATAAAAATTAAAACTCTTCGTCAGAAAGTACTTTATCCGAGAAGTATCCATCACTTGCGTCATCTTTTTTCTCGAAGTCTTCATCTAGACCTTCATCCATGTCATCACCTTCACTTTCATCGGCTTCTTGTTCCTGAAGATTTTGAAGCCTCCATTTGAACATGTTTTGCATTAACGCCATTTTTGAGTCCATTTCTGTGTTCAAACAAGTGGCGTTATGCAATTCTTCCATGAACCCAAGCCCCATCTTTGTCATGATGTTTTCAAGCCAGTAGTCTTCCTACTCTCCGCTGTTGTATATAACGATCACCATGTCTGTTTCATCATCAAAACGCCATGATGTCATGACATGGTCCGATTTTCCACCGGCTTTGATTGATCCAAATTTCCTTGTTAATGCTTTCATAAGCATATGTGTTTCATTACATTCGTTATCCAGAGCGATGCCAAGAAATTGGATACCCCTTTGTACCTCTTCTTCCATCTTTAAAATTGCCTTGATCATCCTAACATACACCCTCCTTCTGTTATCAAAACGCAGGATGAATCGTCGGATTGCCAGAGTGTATCTCCACCAAACGATGGTTGCCATTTTGGCGTTTTGGTTAAATTGGTGTTTTTGGTTAAAGATGTTTTTGCAGAAATGATAGATTGAAGTGATTATGGGAGCGATGTTTTACTTCGGTAATATAATGATGTTTTTGGCGCGTAATTTAGGAGGGAATTTCTTCTAATAAATGTTAATTACTGAATTTTCAGCAACTGTATTGTTTCCTGTTCCTGTAATCTCCAACGCGTTTTATCACTAATTTTTGGCGTTTTATATTTAATGGCGTTTTATTTTTATGAATGGCGTGTTGTCAGTTTTGTTGGCTTTTTTAATTTAAGCAGTAAAAGACCCTTTTACCCTTAATGAAACGCGTCTCACATAATAGAATTGGTGTTATTTATGAAAACGCCACTGCGCAATCTAGTCCATGAATTGTTTTGATCTGACGATCCATAACCGTTCTCCTCGTTCTCACATTTTCACCGTTTTCTCGGTCAGGATATAGGGAAAACGGTGAAAAGTATGACAACAGTGAGAACGGTTATGCATCGTCAGATCAAAACAATCTATGGACTAGATTGACGGGGTGACGCTATCGTAAATAACATCAGTTTATTACTAGAACATGCTTCTTTAAAGGGTAAAATGGTAAAAACATCCTTTCATACGTAAAACGTCATTGAAATATAAAACGCCATATATATGCAAAACGCCAATTTTATTACTGACTCTTTTTTCTGTGTTTTAGTTAAGGTTTTTTCCTACAAAAACGTCATAAAATATAAACCGCCATAAAATATAAACTCCAAACCCTGAAAGATGGGACGTGTTACAGACTTAACAGATAAAGCTCAGCAAAACCGAATACTTTGTTAATTGCATTTATTGTTATAATAATATCCCGCCTAAACTACGCGCCAAAAACATCTTATAAAGAGAAACGTCTCAGCACCTTCCGTTGATCACACCAAAAACACACAAAAACAACAAAATGGTTCCTAAATACCACTAACTCTAAAACAACAAAAAGTTAGAAAAACCAACGATGGCAAACATCATTTCTTGGATACTCACTGATATTCTGCATGAAGTTTCAATAAATGGTTTGTTAGGTGAGGGGAGTAAGATTTTGCTACATGAGATGGACAAATTTCAAGAAATATAGACTGATGACACCGATATGTCATTTTGTCTTCTTTGTTCTTGAAGAAGGTTTGGATGAGGAGAAGAGACCGATCCCAGTGTAAATGCCATTTTGGACTTCATGATGAGAATGAAGATTATGAGCAAATAACATCCACCCACACGGCGTCGATCTATGTCTCCAACATCCAGAAAGCCACTTCAACAAACGGACAAGAAAAAGAAACCACGCCAAACCCAAAAAGCCATTTGTTTGTGACAGTTCTTGTAGTTTCAGAAAAAAACAAAGAGACTGATGATAGTGAAGATTTGGATCATAAATTGATTCTATTTGTTTTTTTTATTTTCTTTTTCTGTTGTTTGATATGTAATTTTCTGCTAAGAACAAAAAATACATTAATCCTCTAAAAAAATAATAAAACGCCAAATGGACAAATGCTTGTGAAACACCATTATGCCATAAAATGCCCAAACTACCAAGCTATAACTAAAATTACTTTAGACAGGTAGTATTATAATAAATCTAAAAAAAAGCATATAACAATGTGCAAGAGAATAGAACAAAAGCATCTTTATCTAAACACCATTGGAAATACAAAACGTCATAATTACAGCCGTAAAGATGGGACGTGTTACAACCATAAACAAATGAATCTGAAAACAAAACACAGTAACTGCAAACAGTAAAATGAAGCGACGGAAACATAATTACTAACATTTATTATATTGAAAGCCAATACGCCATAATTACCTGTCACTTTATAGGACTGCATCCTACAATGCGTGGGAAAAAAAGTCATTATAAAAGTAGAACATGATAACACAACTTAACACACCAAACATTGTCTAAAATGCCACATATTGCCCAAAACGCCAAAAACTTAATAAAAATGGCTAAGGTTATTGCATGGAGGTTTGAAAGGGCGGAGAGGCGTTTCATCCTAAAGTTCTCTGATAGGAGAAGGGTGAAGGTCAGGACAATCAAAGTTATACTTGGTATGGATGAAGGGGTTCAAAGGGATATTCTGGCCCTTGGGATTCCAATGGCAAACGATTGTGAAAGAACTCGAACGGTAATAAGAAGATTGAAGAGAAAATTTCAGGCAGAAGATGATGATGATGATGATATTAACGATACTCCTCTACCAACTGTTAGCAGTTGGGTGGTGAATGAAGAAGCAGGAACGGTTAAAGTGACTTATCAACACGGGGTTGAATATTCATTGCCGATGGAGAAAATGTTGATGAAAGAAAGGCTACATCCTATTGAATAACTCTATGATTTAGCGCCTTCAAACGATGCAAAATCCAAGGATGTAATGATATTCAAGTATAGGCTGCAGCAAAGAAGAGACGAGATAATGGCGTTATACGCCAATGCACAATATGATGATGATGAATCTGAAGAAAGTGTTGAACAAAGAGATGGGTACATCTCTGATGTAATCCCATACATAGAAGACTATCAGTTTGTTTTGATTTCCTCTTATTGTAATCCTATAAAATATTAATGAATGGTAATGAGTTATTAACAACACCACGTGTAACAACACTAAAAAACACATTACAATAAACCCTAATTGAGACCCCAAAACATGTACGACATGACCCAAAACGAAAATCATGATTTATAGTTTAGGGGGGGTCATGGGGGGACCCCTAAACCTACCACGACGCACGAAAGGCATTTACATGTGTTAAAACCAGAAGTCGTCGACACCACAGAGCTAGAAACACAACAAGGCAGGTATAGGAAAAATAGACCTCTCAGGCGATACGCGGAAGGATCCTTGGATCCTGTCGCGACACGCGGGAGAGTCCAATTTTGGATATAAATAGCCTGGCCTGGGACTTGAATTCCTGCACCATTTTGATGGAATTTTGAAATCTCTATCTCTCCGAATCTCCATTTCTTTCAATATAGTGCACCCGTAATTCACGAAACTCTGCCTCGTTGTAAGTATTATAACCCCCCGGTTACGTATTAGTTACTCTGCCCGATTGATCTAGAGCTCCGTAACGCATGTCAAGGCTCTGCCTGACCCAGTCGTTGGAGTTCTGTCTTGGGGATATAGCTAATGTAAATAGGGTTATCTTACTAACACGTGTGCATTGTGTACTGTTAATAGATTATAACCGGGAAGTCACCAGAAAGCAGTAGTATTACCTAAAACAGCAAAGTGAGTCATTCTCTTTTTCTACCAAAACCTCAAATGTTTCAAATTATGATAACAGTGATTGAGTCTATGTATTCTACAATTATTGTCGGTATGTTGGGGTTTTATATACATTACTTGTTACTATATTATGAATAGTAGCATGACCACAAGTCAGGATTGACAGTACCGTGGGTGGTAATTGGGTAGATATAAACATTGTAATCGCCCTCAATACTGTAAATTGATAAAAGCTTGGTTTGATTAAACTGGGATGCACTCACCAGTATTTCCTGCTGACAAAACTTTTTAAAACGCGTTTCAGGTTAACAAAATGTGAAAGCTAAATAGAAGCCAGTTGAAGAGCACTGAAGGCTTGGAAAAGTGTCTATAAAAGTTACCTAAACAAGAAAGAAGTTTTATTTCAATAAATTAGGGTTTATCCCTATAAACCTACGATAATGGAAACTTGGGTTTTTCCCATGTATTTAATATTTATAAAAGTGCGGTATTTTAACTCTGATAAACTATTTCCTAACTACGGTCCTGATGTTAATTTCCGCTGCCAAATTAATAAACACCGATACCACTAATCTGGATCTTGTGACACCGCTCCAGGGGTAGGGGTTGGGTGTTGCGACAGAGAGTGGTATCAGAGCTACAGCCACTGATTTAAGCCACCGAAGTGTTCTGCTGACACCAACATTTTATCAGTTATGTTGGGAAATAATCTATGTGATTATGTGTATATATGTATTTTATTGTTTTGTGTTATTTGACAATCTGTTAGTTTATAGTATGAGTGAAGGAACCTCGTCACAGCCTACTCCTTCGGGGTATTCAGCTGATACTGAAGAGGGGATTTTCATCTTTAAGGCGCAATCCGAAGAACCGTTCCCTCCGAAAAAGAGAGGATGGTTCAGTAAGGGAGCTTATGAGAGGCGAAAGAGGATGAAAAAGTTGCAACAATAGAGAGCGTTAGCTAGAGCCAATAGGGAAGTAAATGCCCAAACCCAGGAAGCAGTTAATACACAGTTGGCAAACTTCCATATGCTAGCCACCACTGCAGCAGATCCAAACCTTGATCAGATAGTTGCACCACAACCATTGCCACTATTTCCACTTCAACCAATGGATATAGAACCTAACCCAGGAAATCAATTTCCCATACCAGCATTTGACCCTAACGAGATACCTAGAATCCCAGCACCTAATCCTTTAGCGTATGATCCATGGGAAGATGACCATAGGGAATATCAGGAACTCTATCCACAGGAAGAACCTATACCAAATCCCATAACTCAGTATACCAACCTTAATCCTTTAGATCCGTATTGGAATGTCGATCACTATGTTCAGGAAATATTAAACAACCCGTACCAATATGGAGAACCGGTACCTCAGTACCCTGACCAAGTACCCACACCACGACCACCCATGAGTGACGAGAATGTGCAGGAACTCTGCACATATGGTGAGGAATTAGTGGAGGAAGGAGAGAGGATAAAACAGATAGGAGAAAAGCTCGTGTGGAAATACGACGAGCGAGAAATGCAGTTCTGGATGCATAACCCATAATATATATATATATATATATATATATATATAGAAACGGGTTCGGGAGAAAACGCTCAAAAGTGTGAGAACGGTGAGAACGCATCCTGGCCCAACACGTGTCACGCCGCTTAGAGAAGGACGGAGGGGCTTTTTTGTCCTTTCATATTTCTTTTTTTAAACGCGTGTCACTTTATCTTTCCATTTTTTTGCGTTTAATAAATACGCGGCGTTTTTATTGTTTTTAGATCAGGATCATAGTAAGTATTTTGGCATTTTAAGTATTGTTTTGGCGTTTTTATTGGTTTTTAGATCCGGATGCAGGCCTTTATTGTTTCTTGATTTTATTATATCAAGTGTTTTGTCATGTAGGATACAGGCCTATAATGTGACAGGCAATTATGGCATTTTGAAAAGATAATTAAATTTCAATTTTCCATGTATTGGCTTTTAATATAAATAAATGTTTGACAATGATACTTTGTTTCTTTGAATTTTCATCTGTCAATTAGTGTTGATTTTTCCAGTAACACTTTGTTTGCGTTATTTGGCGTTTTATATAGCAACATCGTTCTTTGCTAGCATTCGTTCGCATAGTTTTTCACACTATCAGGCGTTTTGGTGTTTGTAGTTTTTGGCGTTTTATACTCAATTTTTTTAAATTAGTAGAGAATTAGATTATAAACAACATAGAATTAGATAACAAACAATAGAAAATGAAAAAAATTTAAAAATCATAAACTAATTTCTCATCCAAATCATCACTGTAATCAGCCTCTTCTACTTTAACTTTTTTGGCGTTTTGAATCTGTTTTTAAATACCTTATGTAGATCTTTATTTTCCTACATAACCTCCGTCTTTAGAAGATGCTTATTTTTGTGGCATCCTTTATGGTGGGAGGATATATACTTGTTTGATGACATGTTGAAGACCAACGCCTGCTCTAATGTATTGATCCCTTCATGTCATCAATATATCCATCAAGAACAAAGTGACATGATGTCATATATCGGTCTCTTTTTCTTGAATATTTGTCCATCTCATTCAGCAAAATATTATAGAGATACCCAACTCAGAGAAGAATCCATTCAGTGAAACTTCATTCAGATCAATACTCAATGTAGAAGAATCGAGGTTCTGCATCTGTGGCTTTCTTAACTTTTTTTTTGGCGTTTTTAAAGTGAATGGTTTCTAGGAAATATGGCATTTGTTTTTTGGTTTGTGTGATCAGTTGATTGTGTAGAGTCGTCTCTCTTATAGGATGTTTTTGGCGCGTAGTTTAGGCGGGATTTTATTTTATAATAAATGATATTAATAAAGTAGCCGTCTTTTCAGTTTCTCTGTATTTTTACTGTTTTTTTGTTCAGCTTTTTATGAGTTTTTAGGGTCATAGACTTTCCACCTCCCAATTTTGGTGTTTTCGAATGGCTTAAAATAGTTTTTGGCGTTTTTTTTTCCATTTTTAGCTTTTATTAATTAATAATTCTCCAAACTACTTTCATTATAGTTTGGGAGTTTTTGGCGTTTTTACTACATTTATGGTGTTTTCACATGCATTATGACTGTTTGACGTTTTATTAATATAATGTATTTTTTTATTCTAAGTTGAAAAATACATAACAAACAACAGAAAAAGAAAATTAAAAAAATAAAATAGAAACAATTCATCTTCCAAATCTTCACTATCATCAGTCTCTTTCTTCTTTGAATGATGTTCGCTGGTGGTTTGGCTTAGCCATGCTTGTGTTTTTGTGGCCATTTGGAAAGATAAAATGACATGAGTTTTTTTTTGAATATGTATCTTCAAACAACTCATCAGTGTCATTCGTCTTTTCATGCCATTATAATATTCATCAAGAACAAAACACAGAAAATGACATAAGTCTCACACCAGTATGTTTTTGTTTATGATTTGTCCATCTCATGCAGCAAAATGTTATTTGAGTCACACCACCTCAAGGAAGAATGCATTTTCCGAAACTTTGGCGTAGAACAATATTTGAATATACAAGAAACGATATTTGGCATTTTTGGCGTTTTACTAAGGAAATAGTGTATCTGAAAGAACCGTCAATTTTTTTTGGAATCTTTTGATGTTTGAGTGTTTTGGCGTTTTCTAAGATGAATGGTATATAGTAGAAAATATGGCATTTTTTGAGTAGTTGTGTTTAATGTTTTGGGGATTTTGGCGTTGTAAGATGAATGGTATATAGTAGAAAATATGGCGTTTCAGGTTCTGGAGGTGTGTTTTTATGTCTGGGATGTTTTTGTTTATATAGGGATGTCTTTTGGTCCGTAATTGCGTTTTATTCATCAGTATGGCGTTTTGGTATAGAATGTAAAGACCTTTTTACCCTTAATGAGGCGCGTCCACGTGATAAAATTGATGTTATTTATGAAAACGCCGCCGCGCCACTCTAGTCCATAGATTGTTTTGATCGGACGATCCATAAGCGTTCTCACCGTTTTCACACTTTCTTCCGTTTTCTCTAATTCCCGTCCCTAATGTGTGTAGTTTGAAAAAAATCAACTAAAATAGATAACCTAATATCTATCGATGCATAACTAGTAGTGTGTTTAAATTCCAGTTGTAGGATTGTAATATATATATATATATATATATATATATATATATATATATAGTGTGTGAGGTTCATTGGGGAACAGTGGGGAACCGACTCAAACGAACTTCGATTGGACTTATTCCAGCGGCGTTGGAACCGGCTCGTCGAACCCTAACTAGGATATCTTAACCCTAAATCCTAAATATATTAGGGTTTGGATTTTAGGGTTTAGCTTTAGGGTTTAGGGTATAGCTTTAGGGTTTACCTTTAGGTTTAGCTTTTAGGGTTTATAGTTTAGATTTTACGGTTTAGCTTAGGTTTTAGCCTTATTTTTTAGCTTTAGGGTTTAGGGTTTAGGAGATAGGTTTTAGGGTTAAGAGATCTTAGTTAGGGTTCGACGAGCCAGTTCCAACGCCGCTGGAATGAGTCGAATCAAGGTTCGTTTGAGTCGGTTCCCCGCTGTTCCCCACTTTTTTAGTATTCCCCAATGAACCTTCCCCTATATATATATATATATATATATATATATATATATATATATGAAAAGAGTAAAAATCGAATGTTCGACGTTTTTGATCAATTTGTTTGTGTGATTGTTTGCATTAAATCTTATTCTGTGATATTAATACCTGATAAATGTTTGTAAATCAAGATGGACAACGAAGTAAATCAGGAAAACCAGAATAATGATAATAATGGAAACCAAGTAGATAACAGTGCCATCCAACATATAGTAGCACAAGGAATTATAGATGTTATGCCATATATTATCAAAACTGTTAAAGAAGCAGAAAATAATAAATCTACAAGTGGAAGTAAACGTCAACACACTAAACCCAGTCACAAAGTGAATAATGGACCACTAATCCAATTTCCTATTCCAAAAAGAAGAAGAAACATGTCATATGGTTGTTCTTACAAAGAATTCTGGTCCTGTAAACCAATAGAATTCTCTAGCAATGAAGGAGCCATTGCAGCTCTACGTTGGATAGAAAAGACAGAGGCAGTCTTAAAAATAAGCAAATATGCAGATGAAGATAAGATAATGTTTCTTCTAATCTTTTTAAGAATACAACCTTAGAATGGTGGAATACTATTCTCTAGTCTAGAGGAAGTGATAAAACTTATAATATGGAATGGACTGATTTTAAGGAAATAGTCGAAAGGAAATTTTGTCCTCCTCATGAAAAATAACAAATTGCTAATAAGTTATTGAGTTTTTAAATGACTGGAATAGACTTCAAAGGTTACACTACCATATTATTCGAATATGCTAGGATAGTGCCAACCTTAGCTTCACCAGAACAAGTATTAATCTCCCGCTACATTTGGGGATTAATTGGTGAAATCAGACACATAGTCAAGGCAGCTAGACCCCAAACTATAGAAGAAGCCGTAGAATTAGCCATTACTTTGACTGATGAATTGGTACGTACGCAAGAAGAAAACCAGAGAAAGAACCTAGCCCAGAAGCTTACCCAGGAATTTCGCTACGATAATTCTAACCGTGGGAAGATTACAGGTTGTACTTCTTCTCGTTACTGTAAGTATTGCAAGAAGAAGCATTCAGGAAAATGTTCCATATACTGCAACTTCTGCAAAATGTCTGGACACAAGGAGGAAGACTGTAGGAAGAAACCCAGCAATAAGCTATGCTTCAATTGTGTAGAAAATGGGCATATCAAACCGAACTGTCCGAAACTAGCTCTAGCCATAAATAGCAAAACTACCAAGAATGCCCGAGCATTTGTTCTGACCGCTGAAGAAGCCAAGATGATCCCGGATGTGATTACCAGTACGTTTTTAGTTAATGATATTTTTGCTTAAGTATTATTTGACTCTGGTGTAAACCAAAGTTTTATTAATACTTCGTTCTGCAAATTTCTCAATCAACCATTAACTAAACTTCAACAAGAATGCCTGGTAGAAATGGCAAATGGAGAATCCGTTAAGATTACTGAAATCTTGCAGGGAGCAAGAATAGAAATTTTAAACCATAGTTTTATTGCTAACCTTTACCAAATGAATCTGGCTGGATTTGATATCGTATTAGGAATGGATTGGTTAGTAGCCAACCATGCTAGCATTCTATGTGATTAAAAGTCAGTACAAGTAAATTCACCAAATGGTGAAAAGATCATAATTAAAGGAGATAAGCCAACCAGGTCCACAAAATTAATCTCTGTGATGAAAACAACAAGTTATAGAAGGAAAGGATCACTAGTATATATGATTTCCATAATCATTAACACTAAAGGAAAAGAATTAAAAGATATTCCTGTAGTATCTAAATTCTCAGATGTTTTTCCAGAAGTGTTACCTGGATTACCGCCAGATAGAGAGGTTGAATTCAGAATTCACCTAATACCAGGGACAGCACCATTACCAAGGCACCTTACCGTTTAGCACCAGCGGAGATGCAAGAACTGAAGAAACAATTGGACGAACTTCTGGAGAAAGGTTTCATACAACCGAGTTCATCGTCATGGGGAGCACCAATCTTGTTTGTCAAGAAGAAGGATGGAACAATGCGTATGTGCATTGATTACCGAGAATATGAACAAGGTTACGATTAAAAATCGGTACCCTCTACCGAGAATCGATGATCTGTTCGATCAACTGCAAGGAGCTCGATTCTTTTCTAAGATCGATTTACGCTCAGGATATCATCAATTGAAAGTGCAAGAAGAGGACATTCCTAAAACTGCATTCAGAACAAGGTATGGTCATTATGAATTTACAGTCATGCCATTTGGTTTAACCAATGCCCCAGCCGCATTTATGGACATGTTGAACAAAATATGTAAACCATATCTGGATAAATTCACAATTGTCTTTATAGATGATATTCTTATTTACTCCAATAGTAAAGAAGATCATGCAAAGCATTTGTTTATACTTTTAAATTTGCTGAGAAAAGAAAAGCTTTTCGCTAAATTTTCAAAATGCGAATTTTGGTTAAAGGAAGTGCAATTCCTTGGATGCTTAGTTAATCATGAAGGAATTCATGTAGATCCCATAAAAATTGTCGCAACCCCCGATCCCTAATCCCTGGGAATGGGTGGCCGCGAGCCAATTTCGGTGGTATCGCGTGTTTGTCTAATTTGGCAGCGGAAATTTTCATCAGGACCGTAGTTAGGAAATATTGGATTAGAGTAAAATACCACATTTTTCAATATTAGACACATGGGATAAAACCCAAGTTTTCTTTACACACATTTTCATAGGAATAAATCCTATTTTATTTCATAAAAAACATCTATTTTATTTTAGGTAACTTTATTGCCACTTTTCCAAGCCTTTAGTGCTGTCCAGCTGGCTTCTATTTGGCTTTCACAGTTTGTTACCTGAAACGCGTTTTAAAAACATTTGTCAGTGGGAAATACTGGTGAGTGAATCCCAGTTTAATCAAGTTTAAATAAAAACCATTTCACAGTATTGAGGGCGATCTCGCAATTACATTTGTTTCCAAGTTATATCAATTAACATCCATGGTACTGTCAGACCCAACTTGTGGAAATGTTACTCCTTGACCAGGTGGTAACAAATTTTGTATACAAAACCCAACATACTTGTTGGTGGATGCGTCTATCGACTTCGTCTTGTATCGAGTCTTGTATGTTTGTAGATAGATCAGGGCACGTTGTTCGAGAAATATGTCAAATATAGAGTGAGAGACATTTTCAAACGAAATTAGAGTTGGTAATTCCGGTTGAAATTGTCAAGACAGTTTCAAACGAAATCACTGATTCCGTTTGAATCTAATTTCGTTTGAACCTGGTTCAAGCGGAATTAGAAGTCTATAAATAGTGGTGTCTTGATTTCATTTGTAACTTTCCGGTCACTGAGTCGAAGTGCTGCCGAAGTGTCTACTCGCTGTAAATCTTTGTTAAATCAATCTAATGACAGTTTAAAGTGTATATCTTGCTGAATTGAACTCGATACGTCTGTTTCCGCCTATCGTATTGAGAAAAGCTCTTCTGATCGACTCGTTTGGGTCACAAAACGATCCTACAAGTGGTATCAGAGCTCAGGAGGAAGAGTTCTTACCAATTCAGCTGCAAAATCTGATTTCTACACCTTCTTTTTCAAAATTAACCGTGAAAAGTGGTTAAAATCGGCTAAATTTCTCACATCTTGTGCGCAATTGTGTTTTAATAAACCCTTGAAAGTTTTGGACTTTAATTCAATCTAAAATTGGTAAAATTTGTAATTCCGTTTGAAAAACAGCTCGAGTATGATGACATCAGCATAATTTCGCTTGAAATTGCATGTAATTTTGCTTAAAACCGGTATTCTGCTTGAGTGTTTTTGTTTGAAATCAGCTATTCCGCTTGAAACTGTGATTCCGTTTGAAAATCTCATACGAAATTAGGGATTCCGTTTGAAAGGGGTGTTTGTTCAAACGAAATTAGGTATTTCGTTTGAAAAGCTATTTCGCTTGAAAAGAGATCTCGTTTGAAAGTGTTGATTCCGTTTGAACAAGGTTATTTCACATCAATAGTAATTTCGTTTGAGAAGTGTAATTTCGCTTGAAAACAGTGTTTGTGAATTTCTTAAAAACCTAAACATGGAAGATGAATTTTATAATGCCTTTGCTACTACTCCGAATACTCCGGCTAGTGTTACTCAGAATTTGACCATGGAAAATGAAACGAGCACTATGCAAAAACCGCCAAAGCTTATGAACATTGAGGAGTATAAAGGATGGGAGGAACGATTTGAAAATTGGGTACAAGCAAATTATTTGGATGCTTGGGAATGTATTGAGACGAAATATGTTAGACCAACAAATGATGACGAAGAGGAAATTGCTATCAAAGATCTTAGTGTGGATGAGAAAAAGAAATACAAAAATGAAAAAATGATGATCAGTTTACTGCAACAAGCTGTTAAAGAGGATATTTTGGTCTTATTGCAACACACTGGAAGTGCATATTCAATATGGAAGGCATTAAGATCCAAGTTCGTTGGAAGTCAAGAAATGATAAAAAACAAAAAATCGCTTTTGAAGAAAGAGTTTGATCTATTTCGTGGTTTGAAAAATGAGAGCACAAAGCAGATCATTGAAAGATACTGCAACTTGTTAGTAAACATGAAGAGAGTAAGCATTACAAAAGACAATGAGGAATTGATTGAAAAATTAGCTGATGCTTTGCCACATGAAACTTGGGGTACATATCTCATGATGTTGAGGAACAATAAAGGGTTTAACAATTTAACTTTGAGCAAGTTCATTGAGAAATTAGAAGCTTAGGAGATGGAACAAAGAAAAATTTCAAGAATGAAAGATTTTGATGGTGAACAAGATATCGGTCTTTATTACAAAGCTGGTATTAATGACAAGACCAATATGTCACCAAAGGTTGAAACAGCTTTCAATGCTAAGAGTTCATCGGGGGGTTCTTCTAAAGGATCAAACAGGAAAACGAGTTTTTTGTCATATCTGTCATTTGATCCAAACGTGCCAGCAACCAAGAATGGAAGAAAGTTACAATGCAGTATTGTATTGAATCTTGAGAATGATCAAGAGTATTCTGAAGAAGTTGCAAAAAGTCACTTGTCTTTGTTGGGGACTGTTTTAGAGTCATATGGTAGTTTAGTTGCAGGTCGGATCGGGAATCCAATGCTTACAAAAGACGATTACGATCAGATTGATGCTGAAGAAATGGAATTGATGGATATTAAGTGGTGTTTGGCAAGTGGGTTGAGGAGAGCTGAGAAGTTCAAACAGATCACAGGAAGAGATGATTTTCGTGATGCATGTGTTTCTAATTTGGGTTTTGATAAATCTAAAGTTACTTGTTTTCGTTGCAGGGAAAAGGACACTTCAAGAGGGAGTGCACTAATCGCGAAGCAAGTGGAGCTCAAAATCCGTTCAACAACAATGATTACTACCGGAAGGCCATCTATCATCAAGTTGCTCAACAACAACAAGAACCACAAGTGGCACATGGTAGAAAAACAATAGAGGAGTCTTCAAAGAGAGCATGTTTGGTGAATCAAAATGATAAAAAATCATCTAATGGTTTCAGTTGGGATAAATATGTTTCAGCTGATAGTAAAGAATGTCTGATAAACCAAGATGATGAAAAGTTACTTGAAGGGTTTAGCTGGGAAGGTTTTAGTTGGGATGATTACTGTCCGGATAAAGATATTTTAAAAGCAAAAGCTTTTGTTGCTCGAATTGAAGAAGATAGTGATGATGATAATGATTATTATGCAAAACGAATGCAGAAACATTTGAAAGAGAAGAAAGAGATTGAGGATACTTTACATTGTTAGATACTTCGAAGAGTTCGAGAGGACTGATAAAGACTGAAGATGCGAAGACTCGACACTGAAGACTCGTCAACATTCGAGGGGGAGTCTGTTGGTGCATGCGTCTGTCGACTTCGTCTTGTATCGAGTCTTGTATGTTTGTAGATAGATCAGGGCACGTTGTTTGAGAAATATGTCAAATATAGAGTGAGAGACATTTTCAAACGAAATTAGAGTTGGTAATTCCGCTTGAAATTGTCAAGACAGTTTCAAATGAAATCACTGATTCCGTTTGAATCTAATTTCGTTTGAACCTGGTTCAAGCAGAATTAGAAGTCTATAAATAGTGGTGTCTTGATTTCATTTGTAACTTTCCGGTCACTGAGTCGAAGTGCTGCCGTAGTGTCTACTCGCTGTAAATCTTTGTTAAATCAATCTAAAGATAGTTTAAAGTGTATATCTTGCTGAATTGAACTCGATACGTCTGTTTCCGCCTTTCGTATTGAGAAAAGCTCTTCTGATCGACTCGTTTGGGTCACAAAACGATCCTACAATACTCATGATAATTGTATTCTTACAAATACTCAATAACTGTTTAATATACATTTAATTGTATGAGGTTTTGTAAAAATAGTTAACAAAAGTTTACAAAAAAAACGGATCAACTCACATTGCTGTCTTAGATTATCCTTTAGGGTTTCCTGGTGACAATCTATAATTTACACAAATGCACACGTGTTAGTATAATAACCCATTTTAACATTAGTAATACCCTCCCCGAGACGGCATTCCAACGACTACGTCGAGCAGAACCATGACAGCCGTTACGGAACCCTAGATCAATCGGGCAGCGTATCTAATACGTATCCAGGGGTTATAATACTTACAATGGAGCAGAACTTCGCTATTTAGGGGGGGGGGGGTATAATACCCGTATATTATTCCTACACATCAGATTTGAGAGAAAGAAAATGTTTTTGAACGAATTCGACTGAAGACCCGATGCCTGCTTATATAGGGCCTCACTTCAACTTTTACGCGGCCTGCGTAAATGTAGACAAGGGTCTACGCAGCCCGCGTCAAACCCTGGTCAACGCGTAGCTTGGCTGGGTCATCGACTAGACTTGCCGGGTGTTGGGCTACGTGGTCACACCGGGCTGCGCCACATCTTGGGCCTCTCGCGGCCCGCGTAAGGATTGAGCTGGGGTTTACGCGGCCCGCCTCAAACAAAAAATCAGAATTTTAATTAAATTTAATAATATTTAAGGTATTCGGGGCCCGTTTTCACGTATGGGGTGTATTTTGGGACATATTGGGATATTTTAAAATATATTAGGGTGTCGGAAAATATTCGAGGGTGTTGGTTTTCTTTAAGGTTATTATATCCTCCCCACCTTGTTTTAGAGCTCGTTCTCGAGATCTACTGGAATAGGTGTGGATATTTCCTTTGCATTTCAGATTCAAGCTCCCATGTGTACTCAGGTCCTCTTTTGAAGTCCCACTTCACTTTGACCAGAACTAATCTCTTGTGCTTGAGATTCTTGACTTTCCTGTCTTCAATCTGTAGAGGCCTTTCTACAAATTTGAGTTGTTCATTTACTTCTATATCTTTAAGAGGTACCATTAGCGATTCATCCGTTAAGCATTTCTTGAGATTAGATACATGAAATACATCATGTATTCCTGCCATTTCCTTTAGCAGTTGTAGCTGATAGGCTACAGGTCTTATTCTTCTAATAATCTCAAAAGGTCCAATATAACTGGGACTTAGCTTTCCTCTTTTGATAAATCTTAATACTCCTTTCCAAGGAGAGACTTTTAACAACACTTTATCTCCTGCTTGAAATTCCAATGGTTTGCGTCGGTTATCAGCATAGCTCTTTTGTCGATCGCGTGCTGCTTTTAGTCGTTCCTTGACTTGAATAATCTTGTCAGTTGTCTCCTGTACTATCTCAGGTCCAGATAGTTGCTTTTCCCCAATTTCTTCCCAACAGACTGGGGTTCGGCACTTTCGTCCATAAAGTGCTTCGAATGGTGCAGCATTGATACTTGTGTGATAACTATTATTATAAGAAAATTCTATTAAAGGTAAGTGATCGTCCCAATTACCTCTGAAATCAATTACACAAGCTCTAAGCATGTCCTCCATTGTTTGAATTGTCCTTTCGCTTTGTCCGTCCGTTTGAGGATGATAAGCTGTGCTTAGATTTAACTTGGTTCCCATTGCCTTTTGGAAACTTGACCAAAAATGAGAGGTAAAATGGCTATCCCTGTCAGAAACAATTGATAAATGAATTCCATGTAATGAAACGATTTCATTTACATATAATTTAGCTAACTGTTCCATACTGAAAGTTCCTTTCATTGGTAGGAAGTGAGCTGGCTTGGTTAGTCTATCTACAATCACCCAGATTGTATCATTGCCTTATCTTGTTTTGGGTAATTTGGTAACAAAATCCATTGTTATCAATTCCCATTTCAATACTGGTATTTCTAGCTGTTGCAACAAACCTGAGGGTTTCTGATGTTCAACTTTAACTTGTGAACAAGTTAAACATTTAGAAACATAGGTTGCTATGTCCTTTTTCATTCCTATCCACCAAAAACTCTTTCTTAAATCCTGATACATTTTATTACTTCTAGGATGCATCGTATATTCAGACTTATGGGCTTCTTCTAATATACGATGACGTAGGTTTCCTAATTTAGGTATCCACATTCTCTTTTTATGGAACCTCTAAATTCCATCTGTTCCTTGTTCTAATTCCTTAATCATACCTTTTAGCTTTTCAGTATCATCCTTGATTACTGATTCTTGTGCTTTTCTAATTTGATCATTTAAATCTACTTGTAGATTTAATTTAAGAGAACCTACCCTTTTTGGCTTTTCATGATACTTTCGGCTTAACGCATCTGCCACTACATTTGCTTTTCCTTTATGATACTGGATATCACAATCATAATCACTAAGCATTTCCATCCAACGTCTTTGTCTCATATTCAGCTCTTTTTTCCCGAAAACATACCTTAAACTTTTATGATCAGTGAATATGGTAAATTTACTACCATAAAGGTAATGTCTCCAAATCTTAAGGGCAAAAATTATAGCTCCTAGTTCTAGATCATGGGTTGAATAATTCTCTTCATGATTCTTAAGTTGCCTAGATGCATATGCTATAACCTTTTGACGTTGCATTAATACACATCCATAACCTAACTTAGAGGCGTCACAGTAGACTACAAAGTCTTCAGTTCCTTCTGGTAATGCTAGTATGGGTGTGTGGGTTAATCTTTGCTTAAGAATTCTAAATGCTTCTTCTTGTTTTTGTCCCCATTCAAACTTAATGGATTTACAGGTTAACTTAGTTAAAGGAATGGCTATTCTAGAGAAATCTCGAATAAATCTTCTATAATAACCGGCCAATCCTAAGAAACTTCTAACCTCGGTTGGTGACTCAGGGGTTTTCCATTTAGTAATTGCCTCAATTTTTGTGGAATCCACATGAATTCCTTCATGATTGACTAAGTGTCCAAGAAATTGTACCTGTTCTAACCAAAACTCGCACTTGAAAAATTTAACATAAAGTTTTTCCTTTCTTAATAGACTTAGAAGTGCGTGCAAATGCTTTGCATGACCCTCTTTACTCTTAGAGTAAATGAGAATATCATCTATGAAGACAATTATGAATTTATCCAAATATGGCTTACATATTCGGTTCATCATGTCCATAAATGCAGCTGGGGCATTGGTTAAACCAAATGGCATGACAGTAAATTCATAATGGCCATACCTTGTTCTGAATGCGGTCTTAGGAATATCCTCTTCCTGTACCTTTAATTGAAGATATCTTGACCTTAAATCGATTTTACAGAAAAATCGAGCTCCTTGCAGTTGATCGAACAGATCATCGATCCTCGGTAATGGGTACCGATTCTTAATTGTGACCTTGTTCAATTCACGGTAGTCAATGCACATACGCATTGATCCGTCCTTCTTTTTAACGAATAATATTGGTGCTCCCCATGGCGATGAGCTTGGCTGTATGAATCCTTTTTCCAACAAATCATCTAATTGTTTCTTCAATTCCTGCATTTTGGCGGGTGCCAAACGGTAAGGTGCTTTGGCAATCGGAGTTGTTCCTGGTAGCAGGTGAATTCTGAATTCAACTTCTCTATCTGGTGGTAGTCCTGGCAATTCTTCTGGAAATATATCTGAAAACTGACACACTACTGGAATGTCCTTTAGTTCTTTTCCTTTAGTGTTAGTGATTATAGAAATCAAATATACTATAGATCCTTTTCTTATATAACTTGCAGTTTTCATCACATAGATGAATTTAGTGGACCTGGAGGGTTTATCTCCTTTAATTGTGATCTTTTTACCTTTTGGTGAATTTACTTGGATTGACTTTTGATCACATAAAATACTGGCTTTATTGGCTATTAACCAATCCATTCCTAAAACGATATCAAATCCTGCCATATTCATTGGATAAAGGTTTGCAATAAACTTTTGATTTAAAATTTCTATTCTTGCTCCCTGCAAGATTTCAGAAATCTTAACAGTTTCTCCATTTGTTGTCTCTACTAGACATTCTTGTGGTAGTTTAGTTAATGACTGATTTATAAGTTTGCAAAACGAAGTATTAATAAAACTTTGGTTTGCACCAGAGTCAATAATACTTTAGCAAAAACATCATTAACTAAAAACGTACCAGCTATCACGTCTGGAATCATCTTGGCTTCATCTGCAGTCAGAACGAATGCTCTAGCATTTTTAGTATTCCTGTTGTTCACAGCTGGAGCCAATTTCGGACAATTCGGCTTGATGTGACCTTTTTCTCCACAGTTGAAGCACAGTCCATTACTAGATTTTCTCCTGCAATCTTCTTCCTTGTGTCCTGGCATCTTGCAGAAATTACAAAGAGTCGAGCGTTTTCCCGAATGCTTTTTCTTGCAGACCTTGCTGAATGGTGCAGAGGTAGAACCTATATTCCTACGGTTGAAATTCCCAGAACAGAATTCTTGGGTAAGCCTTTGGGTTAGGTTTCTCCTCTGGTCTTCTTCTCTAGTACGGATTAATTCATCTGTCAAGGTGTTTGCTAGTTCTACAGCTTCTTCTATAGTTTGAGGTCTAGCTGCCTTGACTACATGCCTAATTTCCCCAATTAATCCCCATATGTAACTGGAGATTAATACCGGTTCAGGTGATGCAAGGGTTGGTACTATTCTAGCATATTCAAAGAATGTAGTAGTATACCCCTTACTATCTACCCCGGTCATCCTAAGGTTCAGAAACTTATTTGCTATCTGTTCCTTTTCATTGGGAGGGCAGAATTTTCTTTCTACCATATTCTTAAATTCCTCCCATTCCATGTTGTATATCCTATCACTTCCTCTTGATTGGAGGATAGTGTTCCACCATTCTAAGGCTGAGTTTTTAAACAAGTTAGAAGCAAACATTATCTTATCTTCTTCAGCACACACGCTTATTTTTAAAACTGCCCCAGTCTTTTCTATCCAGCGTAGAGTTGCAATGGGTCCTTCATTGCCCGAGAATTCTATTGGTTTGCAGGACCAGAATTCCTTGTAAGAACAACCATAAGGCATGGTTCTTCTTCTTTTGGGAATGGGCATTTGAAGTACGGGTCCATTGTTCACGTTGTGTTCTGGTTCAATTGGTCGCTTACTGCTATGTTTACTTTTATTATTCGTTTCTTGAACCGTTTGAATAATAAATGGCATTGCATCTATAATTCCTTGTGCCACTATGTGTTGAATGGCACTGTTATCCATTGGGTTTCCATTGTTATTGATCCTTGGATTCTCATTAACCAAGTTAATGTTACTCTGGTTATCGTTATTCAGATTTCCTTGATTTCCTTCGTCGGCCATCTGAATTTTAAACATTTACCACATATTAATATCAAAAATAATATTTTAATATAGCCAATCACATGACACGCATTTTGGGCAAAAGCGTCGATCATTGCGACTTTACTCTATTCATATATTATGCATCTATTACACACCAGTACTGAAATAAAATTACAATACCAACTGAAATAAAATTACACTAATAATAGTAGGAATTTGTACACACATATTTTATTACTTATTTTATTATATTATATTATTATTACTATTATTGTCTCCATCATCACATCTATAGATATGGATTCATCCAGAAATCCATATTGCGCTCGTCGTACTTCCAGACGAGTCGCTCCCCCACCTGTCGCATTCTTTCACTACTCTCTAAAATTTCCTCACCAAATGTCCTAAGTTCTTGTATGTTTTCTTCACTCATTGGGGGTACAGGTTCTAGGACTGGGTTTGGAATCTGGGGTGTGGGTTCATGGTATGGGGGTGTAGGTGCCTGGAATCGGTAAGGATCTTCTAAAATCTCCCTAATGTATTCATCGTGGTAATAGGGATCTAAAGGATCCAAACCTGGTTAGGCTCCTATGTTTGGCATGGGATGTCTTCATGTATCGGGTAACGTTGCACATAGTCCCTATTGTCGTCCCACCAGGGGTCGTAATTTGGGTGTAGGGGGTTTGGTGCAGGTACCCTAGGCATTTCTTCCGGATTGAAGTCATGCATTTCTACTTGGTTTTCAGGGTTTTCTATTTCCATTGGTTGGTCAGGGATTGGTAGTTGTGGTTGGGGTGCTATTATTTGTTCCAGATTAGGGTCAGCTGCAGTGGTGGCTAGGATGTGGATGTTGGCTATACCCCTATTGATCATGTCCTGGGCATAGGCATCTGTTTCTCTCTTGGCTGCTGCTAGTGCTCTCTAGTCTTGTAACTTTTTCATACGTTTTCTACGCTCGTGTGCCCCTCTACTGAACCATCCCCTCTTTTTATGAGGAAATGGCTCTTCTGACTAAGCCTTAAACACAAAGATTCCTCCTTCCGTATCAGCAGAGTACCCTGAGAGGGCAGGCTGAGAAGAGGAGGTGCCTTCGCTTCTAGGCGAACCAGATAATTGACGGTACGCGTCAGATGGTCCTTGGTCGCTCATACTGTAAACTAACAAATAGTCAAATAACATATAACACAAATTACAGTTATGCATGTATTTTTGTAATTTATTTCCTAACAATTTGAATTTTGATGTCAGCAGAACACTTCTGTGGCTGAATCAGTGGCTTAGCTCTGATACCACCTTCTGTCGCAACCCCGATCCCTAATCCCTGGGAACGGGCGGCCGCGAGCCAGTTTCGGTGGTATCGCGTGTTTGTCTAATTTGGCAGCGGAAATTTTCATCAGAACCGTAGTTAGGAAATATTGGATCAGAGTAAAATACCACATTTTTCAATATTAGACACATGGGATTAAACCCAAGTTTGCATTACACACATTTTCATAGGAATAAATCCTATTTTATTTCATAAAAAACATCTATTTTATTTTAGGTAACTTTATTACCACTTTTCCAAGCCTTCAGTGCTGTCCAGCTGGTTTCTATTTGGCTTTCACAGTTTGTTACCTGAAACGCGTTTTAAAAACATTTGTTAGTGGGAAATACTGGTGAGTGAATCCCAGTTTAAATAAAAACCATTTCACAGTATTGAGGGCGATCTCGCAATTACATTTGTTTCCAAGTTATATCAATTAACATCCATGGTACTGTCAATTTTTAATTATTTTTAATACTATTTAATGTATTTGGGGCCCATTTTCGCATATGGGGTGTATTTTGGGATATTTTGGGATATTTTAAAATATTTTTGGGTATCGGAAATAATTCGAGGGTGTCGGTTTATTGAGGATTGTTACATCCTCCCCACCTTGTTTTAGAGCTCGTCCTCGAGATCTACTGGAACAAGTGTGGATATTTCTTTTGCATTTCAGATTCAAGCTCCCATGTATACTCAGGTCCTCTTTTGGAGTCCCACTTCACTTTGACCATAACTAATCTCTTATGCTTGAAGTTCTTGACTTTCTCGTCTTCAATCTGTAGAGGCCTTTCTACAAACTTGAGTTGTTCATTTACCTCTATACCCTTAAGAGGTACTATCAGTGATTCATCGGCTAAGCATTTCTTGAGATTAGATACATGAAATACATCATGTATTCCTGCCATTTCCTCTGGCAGCTGTAGCTGATAGGCTACAGGTCCTATTCTTCTAATAATCTCAAAAGGTCCAATATAACTGGGACTTAGCTTTCCTCTTTTGATAAATCTTACTACTCCTTTCCAAGGAGAGACTTTTAACAACACTTTATCTCCTGCTTGAAACTCCAATGGTTTGCGTCGGTTATCAGCATAGCTCTTTTGTCGATCACGTGCTGCTTTCAGTCGTTCCTTGACTTGAATGATCTTATCAGTTGTTTCTTGCACTATCTCAGGTCCAGATAGTTGCTTTTCCCCAATTTCTGCCCAACAGATTGGGGTTCGGCACTTTCGTCCATAAAGTGCTTCGAATGGTGCATCATTGATACTAGTGTGATAACTATTATTATAAGAAAATTCTATTAAAGGTAAGTGATCATCCCAATTACCTCTGAAATCAATTACACAGACTCTAAGCATGTCCTCCATTGTCTGAATTGTCCTTTCGCTTTGTCCGTCTGTTTGAGGATGATAAGTTGTGCTCAGATTTAACTTGGTTCCCATTGCCTTTTGGAAAATTGACCAAAAATGAGAGATAAATCGGCTATCCCTATCAGAAACGATTGATAGAGGAATTCCTTGTAATGAAACAATTTCATTTACATATAATTTGGCTAATTGTTTCATACTAAAAGTTTCCTTCGCTGGTAGGAAATGAGCTGACTTGGTTAGCCTATCTACAATCACCCAGATTGTATTATTACCTTTCTTTGTTTTGGGTAATTTAGTAACAAAATCCATTGTTATCAATTCCCATTTCCATACTGGCATTTCTAGTTGTTGTAATAGCCCTGAGGGTTTCTGGTGTTCAGCTTTGACTTGTGAACAAGTTAAACATTTAGAAACATAGGTTGCTATGTCCTTTTTCATTCCTATCCACCAAAAATTCTTTCTTACATCCTGATACATTTTATCATTTCCTGGATACATCGTATACTTAGACTTATGGGCTTCTTCTAATATACGATGACGTATGTTTCCTAATTTGGGTATCCACATTCTCTTCTTATGGAATCTCCAAATTCCATCTGTTCCTTGTTCTAATTCCTTAATAATCCCTTTTAATTTTTCAGTATCATCCTTGATTACTGATTCTTGTGCTTCTCTTATCTGATCATTTAAATCTACTTGCAGATTTAACTTAAGAGAACGTACCCTTTTTGGCTTTTCATGATACTTCCGGCTTAAAGCATCTGCCACTACATTTGCTTTTCCTTCATGATACCGGATATCACAATCATAGTTACTAAGCATCTCCATCCAGCGTCTTTGTCTCATATTCAATTCCTTTTGCCCGAAAACATACCTTAAACTCTTATGATCGGTGAATATGGTAAACTTACTACCATAAAGGTAATGTCTCCAAATCTTAAGGGCAAAAATTATAGCTCCTAATTCCAAATCATGGGTTGAATAATTTTCTTCATGATTCTTAAGTTGCCTAGACGCATAAGCTATAACCTTCTGGCGTTGCATCAATACACATCCAAAACCTATTTTGGAAGCGTCACAATAGACTACAAAGTCTTCAGTTCCTTCTGGTAATGCTAATATGGGTGCATGGGTTAATCTATGCTTAAGAATTCTAAACGCTTCTTCTTGTTTTGGTCCCCATTCAAACTTAATGGATTTACAGGTTAACTTAGTTAAAGGAATGGCTATTCTAGAGAAATCTCGAATAAATCTCCTATAATAACCAGCCAATCCTAAGAAACTTCTAACCTCAGTTGGTGACTCAGGGGTTTTCCATTTGGTAATCGCTTCGATCTTAGTTGGATCTACATGAATTCCTTCATAGTTCACTAAGTGTCCAAGAAACTGTACCTGCTCTAACCAAAACTTACACTTGGAAAATTTAGCATAAAGTTTTTCCTTTCTTAATAGACTTAAAAGTGCGTGCAAATGCTTTGCATGTTCCTCTTTACTCTTAGAGTAAATTAGAATATCATCTATAAAAACAATTATGAATTTGTCCAAATATGGTTTACATATTCGGTTCATCATGTCCATAAATGCGGCTGGGGCATTGGTTAAACCAAATGGCATGACAATAAATTCATAACGGCCATACCTTGTTCTGAATGCGGTCTTAGGAATATCCTCTTCCTATACCTTTAATTGATGATATCCTGACCTTAAATCGATTTTAGAGAAAAATCGAGCTCCTTGCAATTGATCGAACATATCATCGATTCTCGGTAATGGGTACCGATTCTTAATTGTGACCTTGTTCAATTCACGGTAGTCAATGCACATACGCATTGATCTGTCCTTCTTTTTAACAAACAGTATCGGCGCTCCTCATGGCGACGAACTTGGCTGTATAAATCCTTTCTCCAATAACTCATCTAACTGTTTCTTTAGTTCTTGCATCTCGGCGGGTGCCAAACGGTAAGGTGCTTTGGCAATCGGTGCTGTTCCTGGTAGTAGATGAATTCGGAATTCAACTTCTCTGTCTGGAGGTAGTCCTGGTAATTCTTCTTGAAATACATCTGAAAACTGAGACACTACTGAAATGTCTTTTAGTTCTTTTCCTTTAGTGTTAGTGATTATAGAAATCAAATACACTATAGATCCTTTTCTTATATAACTTGCAGTTTTCATTACAGAGATGAATTTAGTGGACCTAGAGGGTTTATCTCCTTTTATTGTGATCTTTTCACCTTTTGGTGAATTTACTTGGATTGACTTTTGATCACATAAAATACTAGCTTTATTGGCTATTAACCATTCCATTCTTAAAACAATATCAAATCCTGCCAGATTCATGGGATAGAGGTTTGCCATAAACTTTTGATTTAAAATTTCTACTCTTGCTCCCTGCAAGATTTCAGAAATCCTAACTGTTTCTCCATTAGCTGTCTCTACTAGACATTCTTGTGGTAGTTTAGTTAATGACTGATTTAGAAGTTTGCAAAATGAAGTATTAATAAAACTTTGGTTTGCACCAGAGTCAAATAATACTTTAGCAAAAACATCATTAACTAAAAACGTACCAGCTATGACATCCGAAATCATCTTGGCTTCATCTGCAGTCAGAACAAATGCTCTAGCATTTTTAGTGTTCTTGTTGTTCACAGCTGGAGCCAATTTTGGACAATTCAGCTTGATGTGACCTTTTTCTCCACAGTTGTAGCATAGTCCATTACTGGATTTTCTCCTGCAATCTTATTCCCTGTGTCCTGGCATCTTGCAGAAATTGCAAAGAGTGGAGCATTTTCTCGAATGCTTTTTCTTGCAGACCTTGCAGAAAGGTGCAGAGGTAGAACCCATATTCCTACGGTTGTAATTCCCATAATGGAATTCTTGAGTAAGTCTTTGGGTTAGGTTTCTCTTCTGGTTTTCTTCCCTAGTACGGATTAATTCATCTGTCAATGTATTTGCTAGTTCTACAGCTTCTTCTATGATTTGAGGTCTAGCTGCCTTGACTACATGTCTAATCTCTCCAATTAATCCCCAAATGTAACGGGAGATTAACACTGGTTCAGGTGATGCAAGAGTTGGTACTATTCTAGCATATTCAAAGAATGTAGTAGTATAACCCTTACTATCTACTCCGGTCATTCTTAAGTTTAGGAACTTATTAGCTATCTGTTCCTTTTCATTAGGAGGGCAGAATTTCCTTTCTACCGTATTTTTAAATTCTTCCCATTCCATGTTGTATACCCTATCACTTCCTCTTGACTGGAGGATAGTGTTCCACCATTCTAAGGCTGAGTTCTTAAACAGATTAGAAGCAAACATTATTTTGTCTTCTTCAGCACACTTGCTTATTTTTAAAATAGCCTCAGTTTTCTCTATCCAGCGTAGGGCTGCAATGGGTCCTTCATTGCCCGAGAATTCTATTGGTTTACAGGACCAGAATTCTTTGTAAGAACAACCATAAGGCATGGTTCTTCTTCTTTTGGGAACGGGCACTTGAAGTACGGGTCTATTGTTCACGCTGTTTTCTGGTTCAATCGGTCGCTTACTACTATGTTTACTTTTATTATTCGCTTCTTGAACTGTTTGAATAATAAATGGCATTGCATCTATACTTCCTTGTGCCACTATGTGTTAAACGGCACTATTATCCATTTGGTTTCCATTGTTATTGATGCTCGGATTCTCATTAACCAAGTTAATGTTACTCTGGTTATCATTATTCAGATTTTCTTGATTTCCTTCGCCAGCCATCTGAATTTTAAACATTTACCCCATATTAATATTACAAAACAATAGCTAATATAGTCAATCACATGACACGCATTTTAGGAAAAAGCGTCGATCATTGCGACTTTACTCTATTCATATACTATGCTTCTATTACACACCAGTACTGAAATAAAATTACAATACCAACTGAAATAAATAATAGTAGGCATCCGTACACACATATTTTATTATTATTTTATTATTTTATTTTATTGTTATTTTTACTATTACTGTCTTCACCAACACATTCATGGATATGGATTCATCCAGAAATCCATATTGCGCTCGTCATACTTCCAGATGAGTCGCTCTCCCACCTGTCGCATTCTCTCACTACTTTCTAGAATTTCCTCACCAAATGTCCTAAGTTCTTGTACGTTTTCTGCACTCATTGGGTGTGCAGGTTCTAGGACTGGGTTCGGAATCTGGGGTGCGGGTTCCTGATATGGGGGTGTAGGTGCCTGAAATCGGTAAGGATCTTCTAAAATCTCCCTAACATATTCATCGTGGTAATAGGGTCTAAAGGGTCCATACCTGGGTAGGCTCCTAAGTTCTGCATGGGTGTGTCTTCATGTATCGGGTAGCGTTGCACATAGTCCCTAACTTCATCCCACCAGGGATCGTAATTTGGGTCTAGGGGGTTTTGTGCTGGTACCCTAGGTATTTCCTCCGGGTTGAAGTCATGCATCTCTACTTGGTTTTCAGGGTTTTCTATCTCCATCGGTTGGTCAGGGATTGGTGGCTGTGGTTGGGGTGCTATTATTTGCTCCAAATTAGGGTTAGCTGCAGTGGTTGCTAGGATGTGAATATTGGCTATACCCATATTTATCATATCCTGGGCATAGGCATCTGTCTCTCTCATGGCTGCTGCTAGTACCCTCTGGTCTTGTAACTTTTTCATACATTTTCTACGCTCGTGTACCCCTCGACTGAACCATCCCCTCTTTTTCTGAGGAAATGGCTCCTCGGACTGAGCCTTAAACACAAAGATTCCTTCTTCCATATCAGCAGAGTACCCTGAGAGGGTAGGCTAAGAAGAGGAGGTGCCTTCGCTTCTAGGCGAACCAGACAATTGACGGTACGCGTCAGATGGTCCTTGGTCGCTCATACTGTAAACTAACAAATAGTCAAATAACACATAGCAATAAAATACAATTATGCACGTATTCCTGTAATTTATTTCCTAACACTTTACATTTTGATGTCAGCAGAACACC
The DNA here is from genome assembly GCA_030545235.1 of Helianthus tuberosus. Taxonomy (NCBI): domain Eukaryota; kingdom Viridiplantae; phylum Streptophyta; class Magnoliopsida; order Asterales; family Asteraceae; genus Helianthus; species Helianthus tuberosus. The sequence goes on from CM060381.1 coordinate 90,930,904, forward strand.
TCTGTGACTGAATCAGTGGCTTAGCTCTGATACCACCTTCTGAAGCAACCCCCAATCCCTGATCCCCGGGAACGGGCGGCAGCGAGCCAGTTTCGGTGGTATCGTGTATTGTCTAATTTGGCAGCGGAAATTTTCTTCAGGACCGTAGTTAGGAAATATTTGATCAGAGTAAAATACCACATTTCCATAATATTAAACATATGGGATAAACCCAAGTTCATAGTACACACTTTTTCATAGGAATAAATCCTATGTTATTTAATAAAAACATCTATTTTATTTTAGGTAACTTTATTACCACTTTTCCAAGCCTTCAGTGCTGTCCAGCTGGCTTCTATTTGGCTTTCATAATTTGTTACCTGAAACGCGTTTTAAAAACATTTGTCAGTGGGAAATACTGGTGAGTGAATCCCAGTTTAATCAAGTTTAATAAAAATCCCAGTGTACAGTATTGAGGGCGATCTCGCAATTACATTTGTTTCTAAGACATAACAATTAACATCCATGGTACTGTCAAACCCGACTTGTGGAAATGTTACTCCTTGACCAGGTGGTAACAAATTTGGTATACAAAACCCCCAACATACTCATGATAATTGTATTCTTACAAATACTCAATAACTGTTATTCGCATGGAAAAGTATTTAAGGTTTTGTATAAACAGTTCACAAAAAGGTTTACAAAAAGTGGATCAACTCACATTGATGTCTTAGATTTTCTATAAGGGTTTCCTGGTGACAATCTATAATTTACACAAATGCACACGCTTTAGTATAATAACCTATTTTAACATTAGTAATACCCTCCCCGAGACGGGATTCCAACGACTACGTCGGGCAGAACCACGACAGCCGTTACAAAACCCTAGATCAATCGGACAGCGTATCTAATACGTATCCAGGGGTTATAATACTTACAATGGAGCAGAACTTCGCTAATTAGGGGGGGTATAATACCCAAGTATTATGCCTATTATCAGAAATTCACGTTTAGAAAGAAAGATTTGAGCGATTCTGAATGAAACCCGATGGCCTTCTTATATAGTTGCTGAGTCTGGTCCTCTCGCGGCCCGCGTAACACAAGCACAGGGCCTACGCGGCCCACGTTGACCCTGGGTCAACGTGTAGCTTGTCCGGATCATCAGGTAGGCTTGTCGTGTGTTGGGCCACGTGGCCGCACCGGGATGCGCCACCTTTTAAGTTCACGCAGCCCGCGTGAAGGATGGGGTGGTCTTACGCGGCCCGCCTCAACTTAAAAACTCAATTTTTAATTATTTTTAATACTATTTAATGTATTTGGGGCCCGTTTTCGCATATGGGGTGTATTTTGGGATATTTTTAAATATTTTGGGGTATCAGAAATAATTCGAGGGTGTCGGTTTATTGAGGATTGTTACAGCACGACCCCATGTTGGCTGTCAGTTTTGTCCTTTGCTGTTGTCTTTTCTTCTGCACAGCATCCAGACTCGGACACGGCCCGTGTCTGGTGGACAAGGCCCTATGTCAGGTCTTCTGATCTTGCTATTCTTGTGGTTTGGATGTGGATTGGGGCTTGGCGAGTTGCGTCAATTCCTCATTCTTTGTATTTATGTTGGTTTTTGTTGTCCTTTTGCTCCTTTTGCACATTTAAGCTCTTTTGACCTTGTAAATTAAAAAAAGAACAGAAAAATAAGATTTTTCCAACATTAGTACTGAAAAAGGGTTGATTTTACGCCGTACTGATATAATTTATATGTTGTATTTTAAGCACATCAATTACATATATGTTAAGAGTAATTTTATAATTACACATATGGAAACTAGTTTTTTACATATATGTAATTAGTTATGGCACACACATATAATTTGGCTATTACAGATATGTAAAATACTTTTAACATGTATTTAATCAAAGAAATACATATAATAGATGACAAAAAGATCCTAAATACAAAAAAAATATATAAAATGATTGTTTATTAGCAGTTCTGAAAGTTTTGTAGTTATTTAGAATTCTGAAATGAACCCAACCCTATATAGGGTAAGGATATATATATATATATAGGTAAAGAGTAAAATACAAATGCGCTTATCGTACGATACGTACGCGATCATCCCAGCCGTTTGATCAGGTGCAGATCTGGTGCGAATTCAATACATATCGCATATGAAAAAATGGTTAGCATGGGGTAGTGTGAAAAATGGCATGGGGTGTGTAGATGGACAAAATCGCATGTGTAAGATTTGAATATCGCATGTGAAAAAATGGCATGAGGTAATGTGAAAAATGGCATGGGGTGTGTAGAATCGCATGTGGAAGATTGAATATCGCATGTGAAAAAATGGCTAGCATGGGGTAATGTGAAAAATAGCATGGGGTGTGTAGAATCGCATGTGGAAAATTGAATATCGCATGTGGAAAAATGGCATGGGGTAATGTGAAATATGGCATGGGGTGTGTAGAATCGCATGTGGAAAATTTAATATCGCATGTGAAAAAATGGCATGGGTAATGTGAAAAATGGCATGGGGTGTGTAGAATCGCATGTGGAAAATTGAATATCGCATGTGAAAAAATGGCTAGCATGGGGTAATGTGAAAAATGGCATGGGGTGTGTAAAATCGCATGTGAAAAATTGAATATCGCATGTCAAAAATCTGTGTGTGTGTTACTGTTCATCTTCTTCCATTGTTGGTCGATCATTGTCAGTCTTCTTCCGTTTGACCCTTACAACTCCCAAATTAGTAGTTCTTATTATCGATATCGCACTAAAAGGAACGAAGGGGGGTTGGGGAAGAAGATTTTCAGGTTTTTGAATTTGATTTAGGGTTTGATTTTGAACTATCATCGGTCAATTACAGAGATTTATGACCTCGCAATGACGTTTTTAACCTTCTTGGTATGATTCAGATATATTAAAATGATTAATTTAATCATTTAAATTAGTTTCGCCCGCGTTTGATCGATTGAAGATCGTACGGCTGAGGGCATCGCGTACATAATGTATGATAAGAGGTATTGTACGTTAACCGGCCTCTATATATATATATATATATATTTAGGGTTAAGATTTAGAGAAAACGGGTGAACGTGCGAGAACGGTGAGAACGGTTATGGATGCTCCGATCAAAACAATCTATGGACTAGATTGGCGCGGTGGTGTTTTCGTAAATAACATCAATTTTATTACGTGGACGCGCTTCATTAAAGGTAAAAAAGGTAAAACATCCTTTCTCACATAAAACGCCAAGTAAATACAAAACACCAATTTTATCACCGCGTAGTTTTTTCTGTGTTTTTATTTAAGCTCTCAGGCTACAAAAACGCCATAAAATGTAAAACGCCATAATATATAAACGCCAAGCCTTACATCCGGATAAATGTTAATTTCATTTATTGATATAAAATAATATCCCGCCTAAACTACGGGCCAAAAAAATCCTATAAATAGAAACGTCTCACCACCTTCCGTTTATCACACCAAAAAAACACACAAAAACACAATGGTTCCTAAAAAATACAACTCACTGTAAAACGCCAAAAGTTGAGAGAAATCAACGATGGCAAACATCTTTTCTTTGATACTCAGTAATGTTCTGCATGAAGTTTCGCTGAATGGTTTGTTAGGTGAGGGGAGTAAGATTTTGCTGCATAAGATGGACAAATTTCAAGAAAGAAGGACTTATGACACCCATATGTCATTTTGTCTTCTTTGTTCTTGAAGAAGGTTTGGATGAAGAGAAGAGACCTATCCCAGTGTAAATGCTACTTTGGCCTCGATGATTATAATGAAGATAACGGGCAGATAGCATCCACCCACACGAAATCGATCTATGTCTCCAACATCCTCAAAGACAATTCAACACACGAACAAAGAAAATAAACCACGCCAAACCCAAAACGCCATTTATTTGTGACAGTTCTTGTAGTTTCAAAAGAAGAAAGAGACTGATGACACTGAAGATTTAGATCATAAATTGCTTCTATTTGTTTTTTTAATTTTCTTTTTCTGTCATTTGTTATGTAATGTTCAGCTAAGAACAATAATACATTAATCCTGTAATGAAAAAATATAATAAAACGCCAAACGGGAAAATGCTTATGAAACGCCATCATGCCATAAAACGCCCCAATAACTACCAAACTATTATAAAATTACTTTGAACAAGTACTATTATAATAAATCTAAAAAAAAGGTTAACACAATGTGCAAAGAGAATAAAACAAAATGTGTCATCTTTATCTAAACGCCATTGGAAAACAAAACGCCATAATTACAGTCGTCAAGTTGGGACGTGTTATACCATAAAGCAGATGAATCTGAAAACAAAACACGGTAACTGCAAACAGTAAAATGAATCAACGGAAACATAATTACTAACATTTATTATATTGAAAGCCAAATACTTGGGGAATTGAATTTATTTATCTTTTTCAAAACGCCATAATTACCTGTCACTGCGCGGGAAAAAGTCATTATAAAAGTAGACCATGAGAACACAACTCAAACACGCCAAAAACATTGTCTAAAACGCCACATATTGTCCAAAACGCCAAAAACTTAAAAAATGGCTAAGGTTATTGCATGGAGGTTTGAAAGGTCGGAGAGATGATTCATCCTAAATATCTCTGATAGGAGAAGGGTGAAGGTGAGGACAATCAAAGCCATACTTGGTATGTCTGAAGGAGTTCAGGGGGATATTCTGGCCCTTGGGGTTCCAAGGGCCAACGATTGTGAAAGAACTCGAATAGTAATAAGAAGATTGGAGAGAAAATTTCAGGCAGAAGATGATGACGATGATGATGATATTGATGATAGTCCTCTACCAACAGTTAGCAGTTGGGTGGTTCATGAAGAAGCAGGAATGGTTAAAGTGATTTATCAGCATGAGATGAAATATTCAATGCCGATGGAGGAAATGTTGAGGACAGAGAGGCTACATCTGCTTGAACAACTATGTGATTTAGCACCTTCAAACTGTGCAAAGTCCAGGGTTGCAATGATATTCAATAAAAAGATGCCGGTGTCAGACTTATGTCATTTTTTGTGCTTTGTTGTTGATCAATTTTTGAATGGCATAAAGAGACATGTAACACCCCAAATTTTCGTATGTCATAAAATAATAATGTGTAGTGATGTTTTAAATAATGGAAAATGGAAATATATAGAACTATGTCATAATAAAAGTTAAAAATGGTACTAAGTTTAAAACATATCTTATTAACCAAGGTTAATAAAAGAAAGATGACCAGGTTAGAATGGGAAGTAATAAAGTGAATATGATCTAAAAGATAAGGGACTGGATGTGTAAATATGGAATCAAATTAGATAAATATAAAAATGGCCAGTCTTAGTGCTGGGTGTGTGTGCGATCGAGAAGAGAGACCAGGGGAGACATTCCCCTCAAAACCCTAGCAAGTTATCACCAAATTGAGAGGCCTTAGGGCTGGATTGTTATGCATGAGCTAGGAACTTTGATTACCTAAGTGTTCTTGACATCAAGTAAGTCTAATTTCATGATTTGGTAATGTTTGATGAAGTGATTTATGTGAAATTTGTGATTTAGTGTGGAATCAAACATGAATGCAAGACTATATGAACATGTAGGAGTTGAAATTATGCTTGAATTTCTCTATGATGATGAATTAGGGTAAAACCCACTTGTCTGTCAGAAGATGATTAAAAAATTTGTGAAATTCTACATGCTAATTAAATTAATGTTGATGATATTTTGATGAATAGATGATTTAGAACAATATGTTATATCGTTAGGGTGGCAAATTGTGAAGTTGGGAATGCTTATGTTAATCAATGGATGAACTATGGAAAAATATGCTTTAAGTACTTGTACTTTATGCTTTGTAGTTAGTATGCACGCCATGTGTTCGATGAAATGCCTTAGAATGATTTAGTTGTGCTTTGACATGAATTCTTGTTAAAATGATGTTATGAAATGGAAATGAATGTATGTTAGTCGTTTAACTCCATGATGAATAAGTAAAATGCAAATGTGACACAAACCATACAAAAGCTAAAAGTGTAAAGTTATGACATATAGGCATGAAGAAAGAAGAAGGCATGAGTCATTTGAAGTCACAAGCAACGCAAGACCACGGTAAGTTCATATGAACTTAATTCTCCTTTCATGTAGACCTACGAATGATAGTTTGGTAATTAAATTCTTATTGTAGAGTTGTATGATCGTTCATGGTAAAATTGTGATATGTTGTATGTTGGAAAACAGATAAGTAATACAATAGTATCGGATGTACAATGACCAATCAAGTGGGTCAAAATTGTTTGGAAATTAGGATGTTGTAATGGTTAGGAAATGACTTGTTGACAACCGGTCAAAATGATGAAAGTATGTCAAAATGTATGGTATGTATTTGATCCATTACGGATGGGTCAGAAAGTTTATATGTTGAATGTTTTCGAAGGGAATGTAGAAGAGCATAAAGAAATCTATGCTAGAATGAAAAGGATGAATTGAAATAAGGATGTTGACAAGATGATATATTTTGTTAACGGGTCGAATAATGATAGGTAAATGAAAGATTTGATTTGCTTATGTATGTCGAACTAATAAATGTTTTGGTGTTATGAATGATAGGTAAATCCCATGTTTGATGACGACGAGCTCGAACCGAACACACTATAGCGCCCTCTATGTGCTTCCGGTTTAAGTTTTTTTTTTTTTGTAAAGGGTCAAAATAATTTTTGTGATGTAAATGTTAATCTTATGTCTAGGAGGTTCGTAAGTAGTTTGGATTTTTAAATCTTATTTTGGGTAGTTCGAACAAAAAACTTGTGACTAATCTTGTATGGCCACAACTTTTATATCTTTTGAAAGGTGTCGTAGAACTTAATTTGAATGATGTTGTTAACAGTAGGGAATCGTTTATAGTACGAACGGGTCATTTCCATTTTTTGTTAAAAATTAGTATGTCGTTATTTTATTTTTGAATGTCGAAAAAGTGGGCGATCAGAGCCGATGTTTGAGGGATTCAAGTATTAAAGTTAAAAAGCTTGAACTTAAACCAAAAGCTTGAATGAAGGTGTGTTCGTTCTGAAGCGCTGTGCAAGTAAGTAAATTGTAAATTTTGATTATGCTTATAGTTAGAAATGTGAAACGGATTTATAGGCTAATTGCTTATAAACCAAGTTTTAAGGAGAACGATGATGCTAAACGGGTTCGCATTTATATTACCGACACATAGGAAAAAGAATTAAGTGAAACGTACTAGTAGAACTAAAGATATGAGGTTTTAAAGTTAGAATTTTAGAAAAAAAAAAGTTGGAGCTGGGCAAGTGCAGCAACAAAGAACCAAACCATCTGTCGAAAATGGGGCGTCGCGTCGCGCGACACCCACCTGGTTTCACTGTCGCGTCGCGTCACGCGACCGTGGTTGCGGCCCGCGACAAACGAGAGGGCAAGCCTTCGCGGCCCACGAGAGCTCCAAATGCTGCCAATTTTTTTTTTTATTTTGTTGTTTTGATTATGGGACTTGTTTTAATCAGTTTCTTGTAACATTTGTGTCTTTCAATCTTTGTAATTAAGTTTGTAATCAATGAAATATTTTGTTTGATTTCCAAGAATTTTATTATAACATGTGCCTTACATTATTTAGCAAAAGTCCATTTAAAAACCAAATTGTCCAAGTCCGCATAAAAGTACTGAAATCCTGCAAAATGTACAGCATTCCGTAGAACGAAACATTAATTGTCCGAAAACCCAAAAATAAATATTATTTTTCATAAATAATATAACGGGTATTAAAAACGACACAAAATCCGCACTTAAATCTTTTTGCGTTAAGCTGCACGGCTAGTTCAGTAAACTGGCAGTCAGCAAAGCCGGTACCGGAACTGTGTCAGAAATAAAAAAATATTTAGTCTAAAAAGTTGGATTATTTATTTGGATGATAAAACATGTTCAAAAATAATTTTCGTCACGTATTTACCTAAATAAAACACAGTGTCAGTATTTAACCCAGTACAAGACCAGAACCAACTTTTTCGCCCAAACAAACTAATAATTTTCATGGACTAGTTTTACCTAGTGTCACACTACTTTAAAATATGAGGGCTTGATACCTTGTAGATATGTTTTATATAAATTATCAAAGTTTATAGAATTTATGTATTTAAACAAGATTTTATAAAAAAAAAAATACAAATACCCCCCCCCCCCCCATTAAGTTCACGGTTTTGAGAGGGTGTGGGCCCCATTTTTTGCCACCAATCTTGCATGTGTGTGTTGGAAGAACTAGATTGTGATTAGTGGATGTGTAGGTGGAACCTTGATTAAATCAAACCTCCATAAACACTCCACCTTCCTTCATATTTCCAAGAACATGCAAACTCCATCACCTCACTTTCTCTCTCTCTAATTTTCGGTCAAGAACATCACACCACCATCTTCATCTTCTAAAACTCAAACACTAGAAATTCTTGCAAACATGGAGGTTTATGGTTGATTCAAAGTATTTTCAAGACTTGAAAATACACTAGAAGCACTTTGGTAGCACTAGGAGTTCTTGGATCATCATATCTTTTTCATCATCTTCATCTTGTTCATACTAGCAAGATTGTAAGGATTCTACACTAGTTTCTATTTTATTATTATTCTTGATTTTTGTAAGAATACAAGTTCATCTTGAATCAAATCAAAACAAAACCTACATGAAAAACACTAAGAAAAACCAATAATCGTCATTTTTATTTTATGATTTTTAGACTAGTGAAAAAGAATCTTGGTTATTTTTGTGTAAAAACATGATCTAAACACATGCATGTTTAGATCTAACAAGATTCATCAACAAAAAGACATGAACATGGGTTTTTATTCTTAAAATAGTTACATGCATGCTAGAAAACGTGAGTATTTATTAAAAATCCAAGAACATGAATTTTTGTTAAAACGAATCAATAAAGTTTCAATTTCTGGAAAGAATCAAGAACATGAAATATGTTAGTAGAAAAAGTTTTGAATACATATTTGTGCTTCAAATAACTATAGGAGTCACCTAAAACAAGAGTTTTAAATAAAATCTTGTTCTAAATTTTTTTTTGGCAAAAACAAAGAATAAAGTTTCCTTTTTGGGAAAGTTAGGAACTATATCATGTTCATGGTACTTTGTTGACAAGTTATGACGAATATTGATACTTGATGATGTTTTATGTTGAAATGATTTGAACACAAGTTTTGTATGAACTTGGGAAAATCCATTTTTCAAACGAAACTATGGCAAAATTTTTATAAATTCTGTTATGTTCAAAAGTGTTAAACAAAGAAATACGTAACTAGAAAACAATTTGAAGTCTTTAAACATGATTAAACAAATTTTTGGACAAGAAGTTATAAGTTCATACTTTATGAAGAATTCTAAACTAAAAATGACAAAGTATATATTTTAGATAAAATGTATACTTTCAAAATTCATCTAGTATCATGTTTATATGTTTTTGTGTGTATATATTATGTATTTAGACCAAGTAGGAATAAAATACACAAATATGTAAACACCACAATTTACCAAAAATATATATATTAACACTTGAAAAACGAAAACTACAAAATAGAATGTCCATCCTTGGACATACACAAACAATCGGACACTTTAGACAATGTGGACACTTTTGGCAAATTAGGACAAAAAAAATAGGGGAGGCAAATTGGATTTAAATAATCCCAACTCACTGTTATTGGCCAATAATAATCTCAACTCATTTAATCACCAATAATAATCCGAACTATTCACTTTTGTTTGTAAAATACTCCCAGTTAAAAAAACACTAACTAGGTTAAAAAAGTGCTGATGTGGCATGCCACGTCACCTGCCACATCAGTTGCCACGTCATAAAAATGCCACGTAGACTGCCACATCATCAAAAAATGCCACATCAACTGCCACGTCAGCAAAATTGCTGATGTGGCATGCCACGTCACCTGCCACGTCAGCAATTTTTTAACCTAGTTAGTGTTTTTTTAACTGGGAGTATTTTACAAACAAAAGTGAATAGTTCGGATTATTATTGGTGATTAAATGAGTTGGGATTATTATTGGCCAATAACAGTGAGTTGGGATTATTTAAATCCAATTTGCCAAAAAAAATATATGGCACGACGAAATAAACGACATAATCAAAGAAAAGAAAACAAATACAAATATGATAACGGATTCAAGATGAGAAACTTGTACGATGAACGACTATAAAACTAAGTGTCTAATGAGGTTAGAACACTTGTAGGTTGAGTAACAAACGAAGAATCCGAAATCAAAACGAGTTTTGCTTGGAACGCAAATTAGTGAGTACATAGTTCCCCTCTTTTACTGCTTTCAATTGTTTAGGGGTGATTCATATGTGCTAAACGATTTTTGATTTTCCAAAAACAAACAATATGGTTTATATTAAACATAACGATTTCAATTATGTGAACGAACTTGTTGGGATGTTGGTCGAAAGACAATAGAATGACATTCACTAACTTTGGCCAAGCCGACCAGTAGTATGTTATGGTACCATAGGATCTGACAAATCCCGTTATCGGACTATCACCATGGATATAGGGGTAATGTGGGTAACGACAGAGGCTGTTATATTAACTGACCCTTTGGTGGTTTGTTAATACGATTGAACAATGGACGAGTCACACAGGTTTGAATGTGTTCAGCGAGACAACCAAAAGTAGTTTTCACAACTAAAACACGAACGAGTTGAACGATTGATCGATGGTTTATAACACGAACGAGTTGAGCGATTTGAACGATTGGTTTTGATAACCCGAACGAATGATAACACAAACGAATTGAATGATTTTGAACGATTTTGGACGAATGTTTTCAAACGATGTCACGCAACGATGTTTACTAAGTGATATAAACCATACGAGTTTTATTACGAGAATGATTTACAATTTGGTTTACAAAAGCAAATTGTTTTAGTTGGTTAATTATATTGCAACAATTCAAATACTTTTTTATACATGATTTTCACATATCGACTCTCGTAGATAGTCGAAGTGTTGCAGTAAGTATACAAAGTCATAACTTTTTCATACTCACAAAACCTATGTACTCACCGGCGGTTGTTTGATGGTTTGGTCATGCTTCACGTAGGATTTGGACGCGGGCTTTAGTAACTTAAAATAAGAAGACTATGTTTGAACTTGTTTCTGTTTTATTTTAAGACAATGTAATATGTTTAATATTTGAACCAAACTTCTAATATCATGTGTTGTGAAACGAATTATTTCTATGCCACGACTCCCCGACGTTTTCCGCCGCGGTTTGTTGTTTTACGCGGTCGGGGTGTTACATTTCTAAGGCCTCGTAACCAATGTTTAAGGTAATCTTGATATTAAGAATAATGAGGAAAGTACATATGAAGGGTGGGAAGGAAAATTGTTATGATCAAATATTGTAATCTACACGATACAACATGATTGTCAATGACGATAATGTAAAAAGTATGAATTGTAAATTGAATGTAGTATGATAACATGAGTTCAAATATGATGAAGATAAGTATGAAAAGAAATCTAATGAATGAGATGAATGTTCTATGTAGATGGCAGACAATGTAAACATGAATGATAACGAAACGACACGACAAGATATGATAAACGAAAGGATTGTGAAAGAAGTAGGAAAGGCGATTAAGGCTAGCATTCCCCGACTAGCTCAAGAAGTAGAAGGCCAAGTATTGGGGGTAGTTGATACATTAGTGACGTCTAAGATTGAAGAACTGAAGGAAATGATTAATGAACTACAAACGAAGAAAAGTACTCAAAGGTGCACGTTTAAGGAATTCATGGCATGTAACCCCTTTCCATACAAAGGGGGAATTGACCCGATAGCCTGTCAAAGATGGATTTCAAGTACTGAGGTTCTGTTTGTAAGGAGCAAATGGGAAGTGGCGGATCAAGTAATGTTTGCTACGGGCCTCCTCCAACTCCAAGCGAAGGATTGGTGGGATGCATATTCTAAGGAATTAGGGGGCGATAAAGTACAAACATTAACGTGGCAGGAGTTCAAGGAATCTTTCCTGAAATATCATTGCCCACAATCCGCAGTTGATAGAATTCAAGAGGACTTCTTACATCTTCGCCAAAAGGATGAGACGATAGATGAAATAACGAATACATTCCTTGACAAGATGAAGTTCTGTCGGGAGATAGTGAGGACTGAGAGAATGAAGATTATTCGTTATCATGATATGTTGAAAGCTAAATATCGAGAGTTCATAAATCCCTCCAAGTGTGATACGTTAAACGAACTCATAAACTTGGCAAGAGATAGAGAAATCGAGCTGAGAAGACAAGTCAAACGAGGGGAGAAAAGAGTGATAGAGAAACCCACTAATCCAAGCCCATCAAAGAAGTTAAGGTTTCAAGATCAGAATAAGAAAGGAAAGACAAGTAGTGGAATCCCGACTTGTAAGACTTGCGGGAAACCTCACTCGGGTGAATGTTTGCTTGGAAAGAAAGGGTGCTACAAATGTGGGCAAGAGGGAGATCCGTACTACAAGTGCCCCGACAATCCAAAAACATGCTACAATTGTCATCAAACGGCTCACATTAGAATGGAATGTCCAAAACTCCAACAAGGGACAAGACGGAAAGAAGGATGAGCCATATAAGGCGCGTGGAAGGATGTTTCAGTTAACATCGGATGAAGCTAAAACTAGCTCGGATGTGGTTTCAGGTATATTCTTAGTTAATTCTATACCTATGAACATCTTATTTGATTCCGGGGCTAGTAGGTCATTTGTTTCGAATTAATTATTATATCATCCATCGTTTAAGCTTGAAAAGATGTTAATACCCTTAGAAGTGGAAGTTGCTGATAGTAAAAATCATTTACTGCATGATGTATGTAGAAACTGTAAGTTCTTAATCGAAGATGAGGAATTTAGTATAGATCTTGTTCCGATGTGTATGGGGGAATTTAAAGTAGTTGTAGGAATGGATTGGCTAGCCCAAAACTATGTTGAAATACAATGTGAAAAGAAAGTCATTCATGTAGTAACCTCGGGGGGGAAACGGTTAAGTATTCAAGGGGATAGGGTCGTTGAGTCGAAGTTTTGTTCTAAACTTCTTGAAGAAATACGAGAAGCTCAAATTAAATCCTTGAATGCTGATGACTCAAAGAAAGAAAGGACGAAAGGATTTATTCACTAATTAAAGTAAAATGTGAATGGTATGAAAACGAGGTATGACTGAATCTGGATACCTCGGGAATGCAATGTGAAAGAATTACTTTTAAATGAGGCTCACGAGTCTCGATACTCCATTCATCCGGGAGCTACAAAGATGTATCGAGACTTGAGGATGAATTATTGGTGGCCAGGGATGAAAAGAGACATTGTCAAGTATGTTGCTAAGTGTTTGATGTGTTCTCAAGTAAAGGCTGAACACTAAAAGCCGTATACAAAATTGCAACCGTTGGACATACCGGTATGGAAGTGGGAACACATAACGATGGATTTGGTGACTAAACTCCCTAAGACAAGGAAAGGGCACGATGCTATTTGGGTGGTCGTTGACCGTCTAACCAAAAGTGCACATTTCTTACCCATTCGGGAAACCTATCATTCAGAAAAGATGGTGGAAGTTTATGTGAATGAGATTATATCTCGACATTGGGTTCCAGTGTCTATTGTATCCGACCGGGATACCCGTTTCACATCTCATTATTGGAGGAAGTTTCATGAAGAATTGGGACCCAGTCACATATAAGCACCGCCTACCATCCTCAAACCGATGGTCAGTCAGAACGAACTATCCAAACATTAGTTGATATGCTAAGGGCGTGCGTTTTGGATTTTAGAGGAAACTGGGATGATCATCTACCTTTGGTAGAATTTTCATATAATAATAGTTATCATAACAGCATAAAAATAGCCCCCTACGAAATGCTCTATGGAAGGAAATGTAGAACCCCAGTTTGTTGGGGGGAAGTGGGTCAGCGCGAACTCGCGTTAAAGGATGCAGTAGCCGAAATGAATGAAAAGATTGACATGGTTAGATCAAGGATAAAGGCGGCGCAAGACAGACAAAAGTCTTATGTGGATCGGCGAAGGCGACCAATCGAGTTTCAAGTGGGAGATTATGTGTTGCTAAAAGTCTCTCCATGGAAAGGGATAATTCGTTTTCGTAAACACAGAAAGCTAGGTCCTCGATACATCGGACCATTCAAAATACTCGCTCGAGTTGGGACGGTGGCGTACCAGTTAGAATTACCACCCGCATTGGATGGGATTCATAACACTTTTCATATGTCGTAACTACGGAAGTGCCTTGTGGATGAAACGGCATACGTGCCTTTGGATGATATTGAAATGGACGAGAAGTTAAATTATGTTGAAAATCATGTCGCAATAAAAGATTTTAAAGTGAAGCAACTCCGCAACAAATCCGTTCGACAAGTGTCGGTCCAATGGCAACCCCGAAAGGGGTCGGATCTTACGTGGGAAGCGGAGGATGACATGCGGAAGCACTACCCAGAGTTATTTGGTATGTAGTCTGGTTTCGGGGATGAAACCTTCTTTAAGGGGGGTAGACTTGTAACACCCCAAATTTTCGTATGTCATAAAATAATAATGTGTAGTGATGTTTTAAATAATGGAAAATGGAAATATATAAAACTATGTCATAATAAAAATTAAAAATGGTACTAAGTTTAAAACATATCTTATTAACCAAGGTTAATAAAAGAAAGATGACCAAGTAAGAATGGGAAGTAATAAAGTAAATATGATCTTAGTGCTGGGTGTGTGTGCGATCGAGAAGAGAGACCAGGGGAGACCTTCCCCTCAAAACCCTAGCAAGTTATCACCAAATTGAGAGGCCTTAGGGCTGGATTGTTATGCATGAGCTAGGAACTTTGATTACCTAAGTGTTCTTGACATCAAGTAAGTCCAATTTCATGATTTGGTAATGTTTGATGAAGTGGTTTATGTGAAATTTGTGATTTAGTATGGAATCAAACATGAATGCAAGATGATATGAACATGTAGGAGTTGAAATTATGCTTGAATTTCTCTATGATGATGAATTAGGGTAAAACCCACTTGTATGTCAAAAGATGATTAAAAAGTTTGTGAAATTCTACATGCTAATTAAATTAATGTTGATGATATTTTGATGAATAGATGATTTAGAACAATATGTATATGGTTAGGGTGGCAATTTGTGAAGTTGGGAATGCTTATGTTAATCAATGGATGAACTATGGAAAAATATGCTTTAAGTACTTGTACTTTATGCTTTGTAGTTAGTATGCACACCATGTGTTCGATGAAATGCCTTAGAATGATTTAGTTGTGCTTTGACATGAATTCTTGTTAAAATGATGTTATGAAATGGAAATGAATGTATGCTTAGTCGTTTAATGCCACGATGAATAAGTAAAATGCAAATGTGATACAAAGCATACAAAAGCTAAAAGTGTAAAGTTATGACATATAGGCACGAAGAAAGAAGAAGGCACGAGTCATTTGAAGTCATAAGCAACGCAAGACCACAGTAAGTTCATATGAACTTAATTCTCCTTTCATGTAGACCTACGAATGATAGTTTGGTAATTAAATTCTTATTGTAGAGTTGTATGATCGTTCATGGTAAAATTGTGATATGTTGTATGTTGGAAAACGGATAAGTAATACAATAGTATCGGATGTATAATGATCGATCAAGTGGGTCAAAAGTGTTTGGAAAGTAGGATGTTGTAATGGTTAGGAAATGACTTGTTGACAACGGGTCAAAATGATGAAAGTATGTCAAAATCTATGGTATGTATTCGATCCATTACAGATCGTTCAGAAAGTTTATATGTTGAATGTTTCCGAAGGGAATGTAAAAGAGCATAAAGAAATCTATGCTAGAATGAAAAGGATGAATTGAAATAAGGATGTTGACAAGATGATATATTTTGTTAACGGGTCGAATAATGATAGGTAAATGAAAGATTTGATTTGCTTATGTATGTCGAACTAATAAATGTTTTGGTGTTATGAATGATAGGTAAATCCCATGTTTGATGACAACGAGCTCGAACCGAACACACTATAGCGCCCTCTATGTGCTTCCGGTTTAAGTTTTTTTTTTTTTTTTTGTAAAGGGTCAAAATAATTTTTGTGATGTAAATGTTAATCTTATGTCTAGGAGGTTCGTAAGTAGTTTGGATTTTTAAATCTTATTTTGGGTAGTTCGGACAAAAAACTTGTGACTAATCTTGTATGGTCACAACTTTTATATCTTTTGAAAGGTGTCGTAGAACTTAATTTGAATGATGTTGTTAACAGCAGGGAATCGTTTATAGTACGAACGGGTCATTTCCATTTTTTGTTAAAAATTAGTATGTCGTTATTTTATTTTCGAATGTTGAAAAAGTGGGCGTAACAAGACAGATGACACTGATGAGTGGTTTGAAGATAAAGATAAACCTTAAACAAAAAACTCACGTCATTTTGTCCTTCCAAACAGTCACAAAAAAGCTACTTCAACAACAAAGAAACAGTATGAAGCATACAAAAGTCAAACCGCCAATGAACATGTTTCAAATAAGAAAGAGACTGCTGACAATGAAGATTTGGAAGATCAATTGTTTCTATTTTTTTTGTTTTTTTTTTTTTGAAAATTTTCTTTTCAGTTGTTTGTTATGTATTTTTCAGCTAAGAACAAAAATACATTATTTTAACAAAAACACCACACAGACAAAATGCTTGTGAAACGCCATCATGCCATAAAATGCCAAAAACTCACAAACTATAATAAAATTACTTTGGACAAGTATTATTAAAAACTAAAAAAAACCCAAAAACTACGTAAAGCCATTCAAAAACGCCAAACTAGAATATTTATACGTTCACCACATGGCATGACCAAATAGGTCATCAAGATAGCATCATGATATGCTAAACAATCAAACATGCTAACCGGCACCTTAGCACCTCTAAGTAATTTAAAAACATTGCTCCCAAAATGCCTTATCATATGTCTAGTTAGTTTTTTTTTTTTTTTTGGTGGCAAATAAATTTTTATGCCCTTCCAAACAATAAACTCCTACAAACAATTCCTCTTATATGGGACCACTGAAATGTACAGTTGTGTGGATTGTGGCATTCATACATGGTTACATGTGAGTTTTTAGCTACCCGTATGTAGCATATGCCCAACACTATGGAACGTTGTTTTTTTTACATGGTTTAACACTGTTCTTTGAAAACCCAATTGTAGAGACCATTATTGGGCACAATATGAAATATAGTGAGAAGTATACGTAGTCGAGACAGAATTCGTCGATTGATTATTTCAATTCAAAACCAACTGCTTATCACAAATACTCCACATTACAACTTGTCTCCTGAAGTGAACCAAGTTTCCACTTTTTTATATATTTGTTGGTGCATATTTGTGACAACAGCTTAGATTTGGTCTTTGGATATCTTGTAATTAGTTAAATGATAAACGGTTAGCGGGTTTAGCTTTATATTAGTGAGATAATAGAGTTTGGGCTAAACAAAACCCAGTTTGGGTCTAGGGGGACGATTTGGGCCTTGCCCATGTAGGAAACTCTAGCCCAAGTAGCAACCTTGTGTTATATAAACAAGGTTATGCTTTAGGGTTTAGGTTAATCAGCCAAAATAGTTTTGAGAGAGAGAATTTTCGTGAGAGCATAGCTTGGACGAAAATTGAGTGGTTAGGGTTTGATTGATTGTAATTCAGTTTGATTGATAATCAATAGAAACCCAGTTTGAAAGTGAATTGCTATTTCTGTTCTTCTACTTGTTTCTGTGATATTCTGATCAAGAGGATTCTGCACTCTTGATTAGATTGACAATTCTGTGAAAGATCCATACACATCAAGGGGACCTACAATTGGTATCAGAGCCATTAGGCTCTTGAAGGCTCGGTTCAGAATTGTGCTTGGCAGAAACAGGGAGATTTTCGAAATTTTTGCAATTAGGGTTTCGAAATTTTTGGCTGTTTTGATAAAAAATTTCGAAATTTTTTGGCTGTTTTGATCTTCTGTTTTGTTTGATTGCTGTTTTGCAGGATTTCTGGAAAGATTTTGTTGATTCTGGAAAAGTTTTTGGTTGACAGACTTGAAGATTCGAAGACTGTTCTTCGTGTTCTTCATTAAGTTCATAAGAATTTCGTAAAAAGCTTGTTGATTTGCTGTTTTGATTTTGCAGGAAGTTGTTAGGAGAATCAGGAAAATAATCAGAATTTCAAAAAGATTAAGTTTCCAATTTTGCAGGTTCAGCGAAATTAACAAGTCAGCGAAATTGTCTGACCTGCGAAATTAACTGTACCACCATACTTATCGGCGAAGTAAATCCAAAGGTGACTTTGGTAACCGTATAATTTTCCACAGCGAAATTATTACGGTTTTCGGCGAATTTACTGGTCGTCGTAATAGCGAAATAGACCAGCGAATTTACAGCGAATTTGACCAGTGAAACTGACCAGTGAACTTGATCAGCGAAATTGGACGAATAATAGACCAGCGGATTTAACTTGACTTCCCAGGGAAATTACTAGAGGAATTTAAAAGGTGGAAGATTTTTTGGCAAGCGAAACTAAAAATTCACGTTTTCGAAAATAGAAAGTGAACCGTAACTCATCTGAAGAAACCGTCTGCACCGTTGAATTCCTCATATTTCTAGGACAAAAAAAAAAGAAAAAGTCTCTGGAAAATCCCGAATTCGGTTTTCGACATTAGATATCATTGGATTCGTCTTTTCGAGACAATTCTAACGGTGTAATTTGGTAACCACTGTTTTCAGAGATATTTTGTACGGTTTTATCAGTCTGCAACGTTTAAAATGTCGAACATGTCTACTTTGAATGAGCTATTGAAAATGGAGCATGAGGTTGGCACTACCAACAAACCACCTAAGATGATGAAGGTGGAAAATTACTTGACATGGAAGGATCGTTTTCAATACTTCATTGAATATCAGGACACTCGCATGTGGATATGCATTGAAGATGGGTACACAAACCCAACACACGACTTTGAGGGCAGACCACGTAGAACTGCCTATGTAAACATGGAAGATGCTGATAAAAAGATGTATGAGGCTGAAAAGAGAGCCTTGGCTGCAATCAAAATGTCCTTACCTGATAGCATCAAGCATACTTTCAAGAAGTACACAAACTCAAAGGATATGTGGGATGCATTAGAGAAAAGATATGCGGGAAATGCAGATGTCAAGAAAAACAAAGTTGATCTTCTGAAGAAGCAGTTTGCCGTTTTCAAATACATGAAACATGAGTCACTTAAGGACATCATCACTCGTGACTACCAGCTGATGTCAGAAATGGAGAATTATGAGATCGATTGCTATTCTGACGTAGAGAAGAATGACAAGCTGCTCGATGCCTTACCTACCAAGTGGGATATTTACACTCTCATGATCAAGGGAGAAGCAGATTATGAGACAAAAGAGCTTGAAGAAGTAGTTGGCAAGCTGAGAGCTTATGAGCTCAGTATGAAGAAGAAAGACACTGGATATGATCAGGTTCAAGATCCAGCGATTTACAATGGGCTTACATCTTCTTCATCTCACAACGCTTCTAGCGACTCTGCTACTGCGTTTCTATCGTGTGAGAATGAGCAGGTCACAGCGAATGAGGATGGTGATGTGTGTTTTGTAGCTGCTTCAGGAGGATCATCAGGAGCCAAGAGAACATCAGGTTTTAAGCAGAGTAGTGGTGTTAAGTCAATGCCTATGAGTGTGAAGTCTACTGAAGAACATTTGGCTCTACTTGCTTCATTTGTTGCTTCTTATGAGAACTACATTCAGGGGAAGATATCTGATCCTGCTACTTTAGATGAAGATTACAATCAGATTGACCCTGATGATCTTGAAGATATGGATTTGCAATGGCAAATGGCCATGATCACTAGAAGAGTGAAGAGATTTATGAACCGAACAGGAAGGAAGTTTATAGGAAAGACAGTCAGTTTTGATAAGACCAAAGTGAGATGCTTCAACTGTCAAAGTTATGGGCATTTTGCTAGGGAATGTCAAAAACAAAAGCAGGAGACTTCGAGTCAGAGTTCAAACAATAGGAATGCATCAAACAACTCTAACTCGAGAGCGCTGATCTCTACAGCTAGAGAAGGTTCATATGACTGGAGTGTTCACTTGGAAAATGATGACAATGTCACACAGGCATTCATGGCAGAGATAACTCCAGTTGATGATGGTGAAGCTACTGTGGGAGATGCTGAAGCAAAAGTGGATGCTGAGGCTGAGGTGAAGATAGAGAGTAAAGCTGAAGAAGAGAAGGCTGATCAGACAACAGATGCTGAAGACGAAAAGCAAAAGTCTGACCATGAAAAGGAAGCTGAAGAAAAGGAAGCTGAATACAAAAGAGTGAAAGCTCAGCTTGCGGCTCTCATGGCCAACCTTGACAAACAAACAGGAGAGGTAAAGTCAAATTTTGTGTCTTTAAAATGTCGTGAACTACAGGGTGAGGTAGACAGGTTGTCAACACAAAACCAGAGTCTGGTGAGCGAGATGTCTAACATAAAAGAAGCAAACTTTTTTGCTAAAAGAAATGAATCCTCATACTTGAAGAAGATAAAAGGTTATGAAAGTAAAATTGACTCTTTAACCTGCAAATTAAACGAAAAACTTCAAGTAATAGACTTAGCTCATGAAATGATGGCTGAGAAAACAAAAGAGATTTCTGAAAAATGCAAAGAGTTGTCAGATGCACAACTCAAAATTGTTGAACTTGAAAAGAAATTAGGTCAATTCAGGGACTCTACTTTTGTTGTGAAACATATGATGGGTGGCTTGAAGAAAAGTAATGACAAAACCAGTGTGGGATTTCATGGTTTCAATGAAGTTCCACCTCCTGTTAGTCATGACTATTCTTTCTTGCCTGGTGAAGATGAGCTCATGGACTTTGGGTCAACATCACCAAGTAGTTCCACATCAATTCAAGGAAATGTGTCTGAGAGTGCTGATGCTAAGAAGGATAATAACAGCAAACCTGTTTTGAAAAAGAAAACATCACATCCTATGAATCAGAATCCAACCTTTGTTAAAAAGATTAATTTTGTTCAAGGAAGTGACATGAAAAATGAAACTGTTGTTATTGAAAACGAATCGAATGTAGAGTTTGCTAAAAACAAGAACAAAGAAAATTCTGAAATTAAGCAAACTAAACCAAATCCTTCTAAGGCATCATCATCAAAACCCAAATCTAGTTCAAAGGCTTCAGATAAGAAGTCTTCGAAAAAGAGATCGTGCTTTAAGTGTCACACAAAGGGACATGTAGCTAGTTGTTGTCCTAATAAAAAGAGTGAAGCACAAGTGAGTGAGAAAAAGAGAGGGAAATCACCTAAGAAGAAAGGTGATAATGAGGAGAAAGTTGCAAATTCTCCAAAGCAACCAGAAAATGTTGTTGTTGGTGAAGATAAGGCTGAAAAAGGAACTCCAAAAGTTCCTCGTTTTCAAAGAAATCAACCAAGATTTCAGCCTAAATCTCCACCAGGCAGATACGAGAGACCTAGAAGCAGTTCACCAAGAATGAAAAATTATAATTCTAATAATTTCAGAAGTCAAGGTCAATATCAAAATCGATACCAAAATGATGGTGGTCGAACTTTTTATAACAATGGCTTTAGAAATTACAACAATAATGCTTCTTGGAATCAAAATTCAAGGTACCAAAATCAAAATTTTCAAAGGTCAAATAGTCCAAACTCATATAGGAACCTTCAGGACCAAAGACCTAGTGGAAATCAAAATCAAATTCCATCAACGGGTCTGAGATCCAAGACTCCAGTTAGGAGTAATGCATATTGGATGGATGTTCCAGTGGTTGGTGAATTTGGACGACCCAAGACCATTAAGGCTTGGGTCCCCCATTCTAACTAATTTCTTGGTTGGTGTGTGCAGGAGCTGCTAAGGAGGATTATCAACTTATGGTATGTTGATAGTGGCTGCTCCAGGCACATGACGGGGGATGCGAGATTGTTGACTGAATTTGAAGATTATGATGGTGGAAATGTGAACTTTGCTGGTGCTAAAGGTGGTAGAATTACAGGACGAGGAAAAGTGACCAATGGGAAGATCACACTGGACAAAGTGAATTATGTTGAGCAGCTTAAACACAATCTGATGAGCGTGTCACAAGTCTGCGACAAGGGTCACTCGGTCCATTTTACCAAAAATAAAGCATTAGTGTTGAAACCAGGTTTGGTGATTCCGGACGATTGGATAGTGATGAGAGCGCCAAGGAGAAATGACACTTACATCATGGACATGGGTGCTAAGGATCCAACTGCTGTGGTGGCGTGTTTACTATCAAAAGCATCTGAAGCTGAATCGATGTTGTGGCACAGACGCTTGGCCCATATTCACTATCGAAAAATGAATTACCTTGTTAAAAATGAGCTAGTGAAAGGGGTTCTAATGCAGAGGTTTCAAGTGGAAGATAAATGTCTTCCATGTCAAAAGGGAAAACAACACAAGAAACCTCATAAGTCTAAAACAGTAAATTCCATAGATGCCCCTTATGAATTACTTCACATGGATTTATTCGGTCCAGTGAATGTGAGGAGCATAGGTGGAAGGTACTATTGTTTAGTTGTCACAGATGATTACTCACGTTATTCATGGGTTTTCTTTTTAGGTACAAAAGATGAGACAGCAGAGATATTGATAGATCTTTTTACAAAATTGGAAAACGTCCATGATGCAAAGATCAAGAGGATAAGGAGTGATAATGGCACGGACTTCAAGAATCGAATTCTGGATCTCTACTGTCTTCGAAAGGGAATTGAACATCAATATTCCGCTCCTTATACACCTCAACAAAATGGAGTCGCTGAGAGGAAAAACAGGACGTTGATTGAAGCCGCTAGGACGATGCTTTCAGATTCAAAGCTACCAGTTCTTTTCCGGGGAGAAGCTGTGAATACAGCTTGCTACGTCCTAAACAAAGTTTTGATTGTTAAACGTTTTAATAAAACTTGTCATGAATTAATGTTTAACAAGAAACCAAACTTAGAAGGCTTTGAACCATTTGGATTACCCTGCACCATTGTGCGAAATAAAGATAAACAAAAATTCGGTGAGGTGGCTGACGATGGCTACTTTCTAGGTTACGTGCCTGGCACACCGAATAAAAGGGTTTTTAATCTAAAAACTGGTAAAATTGAGGTTGTTTACAATGTTGAAATTACTACATACAAACCTCAACAATCAACGGGTGGTCCTGCTATATTATATGATTATGAAAGCACTTTTAAATCATTTAATATTCCTGAGTTTCCAAATGCAGATGATTCTCAGTTGATTCAAACAATGATTGGTGGAGACGATGAAGGCGAGTTCATGCCTAGATCGAATGTTGATATGACAGATGCTCCGGAAACTTCCCAAGGTGCTGCAGATCCTGATTCAAGCTATAGTGACTCTGAACCCATTCAGGGGGAGGAGTTTGTTAATCCGTTTGCAAATCAGCATATTCAGGGGGAGGTTGGATCAAACCTGGGTGATAATCTAGAAGTTGATGTTGTTGCTACTACACGAGCAAATAGAGATCATCCAGTTGACATGATACTTGGAGATCCTAATGCAGGTGTTTAGACGAGAAGAAGCATAGCAGTGAATTCTGGCTTATTTGTGTCGATTGAAAAGACTGGAATTGTGAACGAATGCTTGTATAGTTGCTTTATTTCCCAAGAGGAACCGAAGAACATTCATATGGCTCTTAAAGACAATTCATGGGTTGAAGCTATGCAAGAGGAATTGGCCCAGTTTGCTAAGTTGAAGGTTTGGGAGTTAGTTGACCTTCCTAAAGGTGAAAGAGAGATAGGCACTAAGTGGGTATTTAGGTGCAAGAAGGATGAAAGAGGGATAGTGACGCGAAACAAGGCTCGATTGGTGGTTAAAGGTTTCAATCAGCAAGAAGGAATAGATTACAATGAGGGGTTTGCACCAGTGGCAAGGTTGGAAGCAATTCGTTTGTTTCTGACTTTCGCATCATTCAAGGGCTTTAAAGTTTTTCAACTAGACGTGAAGAGTGCATTTCTTTACGGGAAAGTTCAAGAAGTGGTGTATGTCTCACAACCAGATGGGTTCGTTGATCCAGATTATCCAGATCGGGTGTACAAACTTGATAAGGCTTTGTATGGATTACATCAAGCTCCCAGGGCGTGGTACGAGACACTGTCTACACATCTGATCAAGAATGGTTTTGAAAGAGGTCAGATTGACAGTACACTATTCATCAAGAGGAAGAAGGAAGATTTTCTGCTGGTACAGGTGTACGTGGATGACATCATCTTTGGGTCATCAGATGAAAGCATGTGTAAAGAGTTCAAGCAGGTGATGAAGAGCAAGTTCGAAATGAGCGCTATGGGTGAGCTGTCTTACTTTCTGGGATTACAAGTTGAACAGAAGGAGGATGGGATGTTTATTCATCAAAAAAAGTATGTGTATGACATCTTGAGTCGGTTCAAGATGAATGATTGCTCTACTTTCAACACACCCATATGTGAAAATCACAATCTTGGCCCAGATCATGAAAGTACTGAAGATGTTGATCCTACTCAATACAGGGCGATGATTGGTTCTCTGATGTACTTGACTGCTTCAAGACCCGACATCATGTTTGCCGTATGCTTGTGTGCCAGATATCAGGCTAATCCAAAAGAGTCACACATGAAAGCAGTGAAGCGTATTCTTCGTTACTTGAAGGGGAAACCTAAACTTGGGTTGTGGTATCCAGCTGATAGTGATATGAATTTTGTCGCTTACACTGACTCTGACTTTGGGGGATGCAAGTCGAACAGAAAGTCTACAACAGGTGGTTGTCAGTTCTTGGGAGGCAGGATTGTGTCTTGGCAATGCAAGAAGCAATCTTGTGTGTCTACCTCTACGTGTGAAGCTGAATATATTGCTGCGGGAAGCTGCTGCTCTCAGGTTCTCTGGATTCAACAGCAGATGCGCGATTACGGTTTGGATTTCACTCGTACTCCTATTATGATAGACAATAATGCCACAATTTCAATAACTAATAATCCCGTGAAACACAGTCGCGCAAAACATATTGACATACGTCATCATTTTATACGGGATTGTGCTGAAAATAGACTAATTGAATTACATCGAGTCGACACACTAGATAACCTGGCAGATCTTTATACTAAAGCTTTTAACAGGGCTCGCTTTGAACATTTAGTCGAACTCAACGGGATGAGGAATCCTGAATAACTGGTTTTTCATAAGAATTTTGTAAATAGTTTACTATTTTCGTAAAAATCAAAAATACAAAAACATTAAAAAATCAAAAACATAAAAACATAAAAAATAGAAAATTAAAATTGAGTTATCACTGTGTGAAAAAGAAGAAATGATAGTACATCAGCAAGTTAGACTGTCACACTGAAAATGAATTAAATTGCATAAGTGTGATAGTAGCTTCATCATATGATGTACCAGTAGGCAAAAAGCATGAAATAATCAACTTACCAATGTGATATAAACCTAAATGAACTGTGTATGAGTGGGGAACATATCAGTGGTGTATGGTTTAATGACCTTAAATCTTGCGTTGATAGATTACCAAAATCTGAAGTTTTGGGTCTTTATACTGTTATTTCATCTGGGGATATCAGGGGTGTCCTTCTGCTGCATCCAGATATATGCTGACCTAGACACACCCAGGATATCTTAAAAGAGCTAAAAACGCCAAAACCTGAAAATGAAGAAGCTCTCATAGAGAGTCATTCAAAATATGCAAAATGCATAAATCGTACCAAAAATGATATTTGTCATAGCCCTCGTTAGATATTTTGGTCTCTCTGCTGTACGGAAGTACTGACCTGTTCACCAATTATCTAAACGTTGAAAGATAAAACGGATGAATTCAGTATACTCACCTACTACGATGAATCTTTGTGCATGCCTTGATCGCGGGGGTATATCCTGAAGTGGGACACACTAATATATCAGAAATAAAATTACCTTAACGTATCACACGGTAATGGTACTTGAAATGTTCATGCATTTTGTTTAAAAAGACAAACATACTGGTAATCGTCTTGGACTGCGTTTCACGAAAAATTAAATAAAGAATTATCTAATAGTGTGAAACAGTTTGATTGTGCTGATATGATCTTCTTACCGGTGATTCTCACAAAAATAGAGTGTTTATTGCTTTTGTTATTTACTTGCTTTTAGAAAATATAAAAATCCAAAAATAGTGTCTTTTTCTGTTTAAAATTCTAAATGTATGGAAAACTGTTATTCTTGGAGGAATTGTTACTGATAGGGGGAGACGGTGTTAGAAAGTGAGTTCAAAATTTTAAATCATGCGGGTTATAGGGTGTGTGATTAAAAAAATTTTGCGTGTTGGTGATAAATTGAAAATGATTAATCTGTGATATAATCTCTTGAAAAATAATAATTTATTTAACTGTGTTGAAAAATTCTTATGGTTTCTCGAGATGTTTGTTTTATAGTATACAGATTGAAGTTGTGTGTTGCTGAGAAGTTAAAGTGATGAGTTGCTGTGAAGATGAGAGTTTGATTGGATGCATGGTAGAACCTCCTTTCTACATTGCAGACAAGATTGCAGAGTTGGAAGATTGCTATACATATGCTGAACTGGAGTTTACTCAAACGCTAAAGTTTTTGAAGATTTGGTGATTGGATGCATCAGCTTAGGGGGAGTCTCTGTTGCTGACAGAAGCTGTTAAAGCTGAAGCTATCCAAAGACCAAAGATAGTGCAAGACTACATGAAGATTGAAAGAAGACTGAAGACAAAGTTATTTTATGAAGCTATTGTCAAGGGGGAGTTTGTTGGTGCATTTTTGTGACAACAGCTTAGATTTGGTCTTTGGATATCTTGTAATTAGTTAAATGATAAACGGTTAGCGGGTTTAGCTTTGTATTAGTGAGATAATAGAGTTTGGGCTAAACAAAATCCAGTTTGGGTCTAAGGGGACGGTTTGGGCCTTGCCCATGTAGGAAACTCTAGCCCAAGTAGCAACCTTGTGTTATATAAACAAGGTTATGCTTTAGGGTTTAGGTTAATCAGCCAAAATAGTTTTAAGAGAGAGAATTTTCATGAGAGCATAGCTTGGACGAAAATTGAGTGGTTAGGGTTTGATTGATTGTAATTCAGTTTGATTGATAATCAATAGAAACCCAGTTTGAAAGTGAATTGCTATTTCTGTTCTTCTACTTGTTTCTGTGATATTCTGATCAAGAGGATTCCGCACTCTTGATTAGATTGACAATTCTGTGAAAGATCCATACACATCAAGGGGACCTACAATATTTTGTTGTGCAGCCTATGTACCAATAGCACCACCATAACATATAAAATGGGATTTGTACATCGTATTCCCAGTCTTAGGGGGAGACAAGAAATTGA
This sequence comes from Helianthus tuberosus, assembly GCA_030545235.1. NCBI lineage: Eukaryota > Viridiplantae > Streptophyta > Magnoliopsida > Asterales > Asteraceae > Helianthus > Helianthus tuberosus. Next base: position 90,958,309 of record CM060381.1, read on the forward strand.
AAGACTGGTAACATAAAAAAAAATGCATCATATTATATATCGACCCCTTAAGTGTTTAATGCAAATCTGAAGTCCAAAAGAAAGAGCGTGTATTTGCAAATAATAACAAATGAAATACAAGATGCATTAACTAACACAAATAAGGTGACTAAGTCACATATACCAGCTTAAAGAAAAACAATGCTTAAACAAACAACAAACAATAAAAAGAACAATTTTTTGACAAAAATTAAAAGTTAAGAACATACCCTGTGTAGGTGTCGGCTGGGAGGCAGAGAAGCAACGACGGTGGAGGCAGATGGCGGAGGTCGACGGCGGAGAAGGTGGAGGTGTCGACGGTGGAGGGGTCGACGGAGATGTGGGGGTGGCGGAGGAGGTGGAGGTGTCAGCTGGAGAAGGTGGAGGTGTTGGCTGGGGTTTTAAGATTGTGTTTTGAAAGAGCAGAGAGGAGCCTTGAAGAGGCTTGAAGATGTGAGTCTAGGTCTGTGCGAGGAAGAGGTATAGAAGACCTTTTTAATGAAATCACTTCCAAAAAACAAACAAGCTGCAGACACAAGCGTCTGCGCGTGGTCTGCGTGAGGCAGACATAAGAGGTTATGAAGTGTTTTTCACAAAAACCAAACACCCCATAAATTAGTATTTATCCAATGAGATTAGATGAGAGACACAACTAAGTTTTAAAAACACTATTTTGGTAAATATTTTAAAAAAAACACTATTTTGGTAAATATTTTTTTTCCACAAACACTCATTTAGAAATAAACTCGAGACGATAACGCTAAACCTTACTCTACTTTTAATATCATATCATTGTTAGATTTATAAATTAATTAAAATTGAAGAATAATATACATACCTGTATCTACGAGAGAAGTTGAATTATGAATATTAGTCGATCATAACCTACTTATTTATAGTAACATTTTAACCGACTTTGATCAGGTCGACTTTTGATGTTAGCAAGGAGGTCAAGTAAAAATGCATATCCATTACTATTATATTATATTACTAGTGTTGTAAAACAACGGCCTAATAGCAACATCTAATATGTAAAGGATACTATAGAGAATATAGAGACAATGAGAAGTATAGAAAAATGAGAGAATTCTCATTCATTGAGTGTACATATATCATATATATAGATCAATACAACAACAACCCTAAAGCCCATTAACATTAGGCCAGGCTTGGCCTATGGGCCCGAATGTCTGCATTCATAACACTCCCCCTCAGACATTTAGAAATACACATACACTGTTAACATTATACTACTAGATAATGTTTACACGATTCTTAAGGACCGATGTTAACTGATACTGTTGGACCAGTTATGTTGCCTCATTAAAACCTTACTAAGAAAAACCCAGTGGGATAAAACTTAGTCAAGGAAAAGGAGTACATACACTGTGTATATTATGGGTACATTACTCCCCCTCAATTTTACTTGTATGTCTTGATGATGTTGAATCCAATCTTCTGTGACAATTGCTTGACTTGATATTTGGCGTAGTCTTCTTTGATTTGAGTGTTGTTGTTTACATTGTCTTCATACAGTATGGCTTGAGCTTCTCTTGATCAACTCTAATCTACATACTTCTTAAATATGCTGAAATCTTCGACCTTCATAACTTGTATCTGGATTGAGATCGAACTCTATACGAGTCTAACATATATCAATCATAACCCAGGACGCCGCCATATTGTTCTTGTGGAACTATCCCGTGTCTCGAGTTTGTAAATATGTCAAATAATTATTTAATGCGCTTTATAATTCTGCCTCATTAAAAACCATGCCAGGAAAACCCAATGGGACACAACCGTAGCTAAGGGAAAAGAGTGCACTACGCATTATACATAATTAACAACATGATTTATGATGATGTTAAATTAGTACTTCGGGACCTATAAGATAAATTGATACTACTGGATCAGTTATGTTGTCTCGTTAAAACCTTACCAAGAAAACCCAATGGGAAAAACTTAGTGAAGGGAAAAAGAGTGCAACATTTGAGATTAGAACTGTAATCTTACCAATACATCTAGCAAGAACGTAATATCAGATGTCGTCTTGTTTGCAAGATACGTCAATGCTCTGATCGTAATTAAGTAGGGTACTTCTTGACTAAGTAGTTAAACGTCCCTTTCTTGGGGTTGATAAGAATATTTTTTTCTATGTCAAGCGATCAGACAATCGTTCATGTACTCAACGAATGAGCTTTTTCTATATAACATCTTCTAGATGTAGTCAGATTGATGAGCCAAAATAGTACATATATACTCGAACTACAGATCGAGAATAACTACACTTTGTAAAGGTCATTCAAAATTTTCCTCTTTAGTTTGAGAGTTCCCTCTCGATGATGTTTACATTATCACTGTAAGAGTGAAATCTTGTTAAATTAATGTAGCTCATTTTATCAAAATGATGCCTCTCTTTTCAGAGTATAGTCGACTGTACCCCACGAGTAGTTTCCTTTAAGATTCATATATATAACACCTATGGGGTTATTGTTTCATAATGCTTTGAGCATTTTTAATCCTTCAGGGGGTTTTCATACAGATGTCATTTGCAATTGTCTCATACATGTATACGGTGATGATATCCATAAGTTGTTTTATTTGAAGTCATTCTGAGATTGCGAGGCGGCTTAAACATCTAAAGATTATCGCATCCACTACAGGGGTATACGTTTCCTCGTAATCAACTGCTGGGATTTGGGAAAAATCTTTATGTTAAAACGCATGCCTTACATCACAAAAACTCATTATTTACGTTTCCTTTTATTTAAAGACACCCATTTATAACCTACTGGTTTGACGTCTATGGGTGTTCGAACTGCTGGTTCAAAAACGTTTAGTTTGTCGAGCAAATTTAGTTCAACCTTAAGTCATGTAGCCATTTTGGCTATTTGTGTGCGTACACTCTTGCACACTTTCTATATACGTAATCTTTTTTTTTCATCGATTACATCTATTGCTATAGCATAATCAAATATATCATTTTACACGTGTTTCATTACGGTTCCATATTGTACTTATTTTGTACATAATTCATCGCGAACTCATATTTGTTTGGTACTAGAGTTTCTTTTAGAACCCCATTAGCCTCTTTTGGGGTCTTGACAACAACCTTCTTTAAGGTTTAGTATGCAACCACTTCTGGGGTTTTGTATGCAACCACTTATGGTGTTTTATGTGCCACCTCTTTTGGGGTTACACCAACTGCATTACTCTGTTGTTTTTGTGTTTGTGGGTTTTATCTTTTGGAACCGATTTATCTCTCACAATTTATTAATATGATAATCATTTGTCAAAAAATTGTTCTTTTTATTGTTTGTTGTTTGTTTAAGCATTGTTTTTCTTTGTTTATGTTAAATTCATATTATAATTGTTCTTTCAATTCTAATTTTTGTTTAGTGTTAGTTTATAATTGTTATGAAGTTTGATTTTGACTTTATTAGTAAGTCAAAATTCATCTTCATGGCCGATGATTCTATTCATATTTCAACAACCCCTTTGTTGAATCAGTTTGCAGCAGTTGCAGATATGAACATCAGCTTTTTTTCTTTTTTTTAACGGCCAACTATTATTCTTTACACGCACCCTGAATAACAGAGTTAATTACTTGAATGGTTCTTTTAAGTTAAGAGGCTGTGATGATGATTGAAGTGTAATATGTTCGGGTGGATGGGAGCAAAGCTTGAAATGATCCGCATCTTGGCTGGGCAATTCATAGATTTGCAGCCACTGCGGATTTATCCTCCTTTCTTTCCTTGTTTACACATCTGAGCCTCAGTTAATCACATTTTGTTTTTCGTTTTTAAATCACATTATTTAATCCTCCTACCACCGTTTATATTCTGATTTTGCTGATGATTATGTTAATTTCTTGTGTTTGTTATGGAATATCGATGTTCATCTTGGTAAATTGTTTGATTAAAGTTTTTGTTTGTTTGATTATAATTGTTTTTATCTTGATAAACTGTTTCAGTAGTTTGCAAAAGTTAAAAAACAAACAGTCTTCTTCTTACAGACTGCAGAGGTTTGGTCCACCTCTTTTGCTACAGATGTCTGCAGATGTGGTCCGCAGACCCCAGACGTTTTACCTCTGAAAAAACAAACAACACCTTAGTAATTTTGTTATTTATTTTTACTAATTATTTTCTCCAATCAATCCATTATGTTTTTATTACCTTTTATAATTCTTTTTTTTTCTAAACAAAAACCATCTCAAATATATTAAACAATAAGAAAAAAACAATAATAATAATAATAATTGACCGTTAAAACTTTATTCGCTGCGGATCCTAATATCAAATATCATCTTTTCTTCAATTTTTCTCATTTAATTAAAAAAATTACTACTCACCCTAATATACGATGTATTTTTTAATAATTAAGCTACTTTAAAATCTTAACAAATAGATGTATTTTTTTTAACAATGAAACTACTTTAAAATCTTAACAATTAGTACAAAACAAACTTCAAAATTTTATAATACATAATTTGTATGAACAAATATACTAAACTTACCGTGTAGTTTTATATTTACCTTGTCTATAATCAACTAACTTAACAATCATGTTACGGAATTTTAAAAAACAAAAAATATCATAGTAAATTAAAATATAATCACAAACAGGGTAAATCTGATAAAATATACTAAATTACTTTTTAGTTTTTACATATATTATCATATTATAATTATAATGAGTTAGTGTAAGGTAAAAATAACTATAACGGATTTCATCGAAGAAAAATAAATATTATATTGTTTGAACACAAATAAAAAAACCGTTGTAATAAAAAAAAGAATAAATTAGAATAAACTGATGGAAAGAAAATAAATATATAACAGTCTTATGTTGCGTTCCAATAAAAAATAGTGTTCATAGAAATTAGTTTTATCCGATGAGATTAGGAGGGAGAGACATAATTAACTTTTAAAAACATTATTTTGGTAAATATTTTTCAAAGAACGTTATTTTGGTTAATATTTCTTTCACCAACACTTATTCGGGAGAAATCTCTTATAGTATGAGTAGGCGTTAGGTGACTTGACTCTAGTCTAAGCATCGACCATGTACACGTGCTTAGACTAGGTGGGTTGGGTTGCCCAAAGCTAACCATAGTAATGACTAGCTAGTACCGCATTATTAGATTATCACCTAAGATTGTCTTGGTACATGTTCAGGGTTAAAGTTTTGATCAATTTATTATCATGCCGCCTAAAGCTAAGGTGCGTTTTACGAATGCGTTCCAAACGTGAGCATGTTTATCCTAAATCGTAAATGTTATTAATATGTCAAACCCATGACTGGTTGTACGCGTGTGATATATCATTGATAACTCCCAGGCATGCATACACATGTATATATATGTGTCGCTACGGCGGGAATGATTGGCGAATTACATTAGTACGGTATAGTTGAATCTGATTGTATGTGGGGCTAAACACCGATGGTACCGTAGTGATTTCCGGTATAGGGAAACATCGTGAATATTGCATGGGCGGGTATAAGTCATGAATGTGTTAATGTGATTGTTATTAATTATTGATATTTGTGAACTCGCCAGCATAAGCTGACGTGTCTTTTAAGCATGTGTCACATATAACGAGGCTTGAGGGCTAGTTACCATAGAGTCCGAGCCTGTGTGGCCGGTGGAAGCTTTTAACACTAGACCCGTAGTGTCTAGTGAAATTTTGTGAACCAGATGATAGGTAGCCTAATGTAATGTTGTTTCGTTTAAGACTCCTACTTTTGTACATTATAGCTTTATGTTAATAAAATACGTGTTTTCCGTCTAAGTGGGTATCAATTGTGTACTTTTCATCCTTATCTGGGTGAGGTGTCATAATTAAAGTGCCAGTTGCTAATGCAAAACTCTAAGCCTCCACCAACTAATGCAAAACTTGTAGAAAAGAGTTTCATGCCTAATCCTATCTCCAACTTCAAAAGCAATTTGAGGATGCCACTTACAACATGCATATGGAAATAATCAGGAATATGATTGAAGCAAGATACAATGATGTAACACTCAAACCCGATTTCTACAATATTTTAAGAAATGCGGATGATTGGCCCCATATTTTTTTCTTTTTTTTAAACATAGAACTTATACGTTTGGGTTAACTTATAACCCAGACGACCCGACATAATGGACTATTACACTTAATCATAGTTTAAAAGCATTAAAGTTCTAAACTCGAAAACTTTGTTGTGCATGATCATGCTTCAACCTTTTCATAATCCTCTCTAATGAGTTAACAGTTTAATAGTGTTCGGTTCTTTGCGTGCTTAGTCAGCCGTCCAGTTCCCACCTTTGCAAAAGCCTATCATAAACACTAAAAACAATTAGTATTTAAGTTAAACGGTCAAACGCTTAGTAAACGAAACATTTGAACGAAAACATTGAATTTTATATATATATATATATATATATATATATATATATATATATATATAGGAACGGGATCAGGACCAGGATAAAATGCCCAAAAGTGTGAGAACGGTGAGAACGGATTCTGGCGTAACACGTGTCACCGGACATACTGAAGGCGGAGGGGTTTTTTTTGTCCTTTTATATTCTTTTTTAAACGCGTCTCACATCACCTCTCCATTTTTTGGCGTTTAACAAATACGCGGCGTTTTTATTGTTTTTTAGATCAGGAGCATAGTAAATATTTTGACGTTTTAACTAAGTATGGCTTTGATTGTTGTGCCAAGTAGGATGCAGGCCTATAATGTAAAAAACATCAGTAATTTTCTTGATGTTTATTTTTTCTATCAATTGTTGTGCCATGTAGGATGCAGGCCTATAATGTGACAGACAAATATGGCGTTTTGAAAAGATAAACAAATTCAATTTTCCATGTAGTGGCTTTTAATATAATAAATATTTGGCAATAATGTTACCGTCTCTTCATTTTACTGTTTTGCAATTACTGTTTCGTTCAGTTTCTTCTGTCAATTAGTGTTGCTTTTTCCAGTAATACTTTGTTTGGCATTTTTGGCGTTTTATATAGCAACAATGTGCTTTGTTAGCATCCGTTCTCACAGTTTTCATACTATCAAGCGTTTTGGTGTTTGTAGTTTTTAGCGTTTTATACTCAATTATTTTTATTAGTAGAGAACTAGATAATAAACAACAGAGAATTAGATAACAAACAATAGAAAATGAAAAAAAATAAAAATTCTAATCTAATTTCTCATCAAAATCTTCACTGTCATCAACCTCTTCTACTTTAACCTTTTTGGCGTTTTGAACCTGTTTTGAATACCTTATCTAGATCCTTATTTTCCTACATAACGTCCGTCTTTACAAGATGTTTATTTTTAGTGGCATCCTATATTGTGGTTTGATATATACTTGTTTGGTGACATGTTGAAGATCAACGTCTGCTCGAATGTATTGATCCCTTCATGCCATCCATATATCCATCAAGAACAAAGTGACATGATGACATATCAGTGTCATCATTATCTTTTTTATGAATATTTGTCCATCTCATTCAGCAAAATCTTATAGAGATACCCACCTCAGAGAAGAATCCATTCAGTGAAACTTCATTCAGAACAATACTCAATATAGAAGAAACGATGTTTCCCATATGTGGCTTTTTTAACTATTTTTTTGGCGTTTTAAAGTGAGTGGTTTCTAGGAAACATGGCGTTGTTTTTGGGTGTGATCAATTGATTGTGCAGAGATGTCTCTCTTAGGATGTTTTTGGCGCGTAGTTTAGATGGGATTTTATTTATAATAAATGATATTAATAAAGTAGCCGTCTTTTTCAGTTACTGTGTGTATTTTTACTGTTTTGTTCAGCTTTTTATGAGTTTTTAGGGTGATAGATGCGCCATCTTCCAAGTTTGACGTTTTTAATGGCTTTAAGTAGTTTTTGGCTTTTTTTTCATCTTTAGCTTTTAATAATACTTGTCCAAATTACTTTTGTTATAGTTTGGGAGTTTTTGGCGTTTTATGGCATGATGGCGTTTCACAATCATTATGTCTGTTTGCGTTTTTATTAAAATAATGTATTTTTTTGGTTCTTAGCTGAAAAATACATAACAAATAACAGAAAAAGAAAATTAAAAAAAAATAAAAATAGAAACAATTCATCTTCCAAATCTTCACTGTCATCAGTCTCTTTCTTCTTTGAAACATGTTCACTGGCGGTTTGACTTTGGCATGCTTTATTTTGTGTTTTTGTTGTTGAAGTAGTTTTTTTGTGGCCGTTTGGAAGGACAAAATGACGTGAGTTTTTTGTTTGAAGTTCGTCTTTATCTTCATGTTTATCTTCAAACCACTAATCAGTATTATTCGTCTCTTCATGACATTATAATATTCATCAAGAACAAAACACAAAAAATGACATAAGTCTGACACCAGCATCTTTTTGTTGAAGATTTGTCCATCTCATGCAGCAAAATGTTATTTAGTCACAGCACCTCAGCCAAGAATGCATTCTGCGAAGCTTCGCGTAGAACAATATTGAATATACAAGAAACGATGTTTGCCATTTTGGCGTTTTTACTGAGGAAATAGTGTATCTAAAAGAAACGTCGATTTTTGGAATCTTTGATGTTTGAGTTTTTTGGCGTTTTCTAAGATGATTGGTATATAGTAAAATATGGCGTTTTTGAGTTGGTGTGTTTGATGTTTTAGGTTTTTTGGCGTTTCTAAGATGAATGCTATATAGTACTAATTATGGCGTTTCCGGTTTAGGGTGTGTTTAATGAATATCTGAGATGTTTTGTTTATATAGGATGTGTTTTGGCCCGTAATGGCGTTTTATTCATTAGTTTGCCATTTTTGGTAGAGAATACTAAAGACCCTTTTACCCTTAATGAAGCGCGTCCACTTAATTGAATCGGTGTTATTTACGAAAACGTCACTGCGCCAATCTAGTCCACAGATTGTTTTGATCGGACGATCCATAAGCGTTCTCACCGTTCTCACACTTTCCTCCGTGTTCTCTAAATCTTGGCCCTATGTATATATATATAGGTACGAGATCAGGAGAAAAACGCCCTAAAGTGTGAGAACGGTGAGAACGGGTCCTGGCCTAACACGTGGTACTAGACATAGTGAAGGGAAGAAGGGTTTTTTTGTCCTTTCATATTCTTTTTTTTAACGTGTCTCACAACATCTCTCCATTTTTTGGCGTTTAACAAAAAACATGGCGTTTTTATTGTTTTTTTAGATCAGGAGCATAGTAAATATTTTGGCGTTTAACTAAGTATGACTTTGATTGTTTTGAATTTCACCCTACTCCTGTCAGAGAACTTAATGACGAAACGTCCTCTGACCTCTCAAACCTCCATGCAAAAACATGTACCATTTTTTTAAATTATATGGCGTTTTTAGTGAATGTGAGGAGTGTGAAGCTTTGTGTTTAGCTGTTGTACTTATATAATGAGTTTTTTTTGTGGTAAAAAACATCAGTTATATTCTTTATGTGTATTTTTTTATCATTTTTTTTGTCATGTAGGATGCAGGCCTATAATGTGACAGACAATTATGGCGTTTTGAAAAGATAAATAAATTCAATTTCCCATGTAGTGGCTTTTAATATAATAAATGTTTAGCAATAATGTTCCCGTCTCTTCATTTTTTAATAATACATTTTTGGCATTTTTTGGCGTTTTATATAGCAACAAAGTGCTTTGCTATCATCCTTCTCACAATTTTCATACTATCAAGCGTTTTGGTGTTTGTAGTTTTTGGCGTTTTATACTCAATTTTTTTTATTAGTAGAGAATTAGATAATAAACAACAGAGAATTAGATAACAAACAATAGAAATTGAAAAAAAAAATTAAAAATTCTAATCTAATTTCTCATCCAAATCTTCACTGTCATCAGCCTCTTCTTCTTGAACCTTTTTGGCGTTTTGAACCTTTTTGAATACCTTACCTAGATGCTAATTTTCCTACATAATGCCCCTCTTTAGACGAAGCTTGTTTTTACTGGCACCCTGTATTTTGGTTTGATATATACTTGTTTGGTGACATGTTGAAGACCAACGCCTGCTCGAATGCTATTATAATAATGGAGTCCAAAATAGCATTTTTTACACTGGTATTGATCCTTTCATGCCATCAATATATCCATCAAGAACAAAGTGATATGGTGACATATCAGTGTCATCAGTCTATTTTTCTTGAATATTTGTCCATATCATTCAAGAAAAGCTTATAGAGAAGAATCAATTCAGTGAAACTTCATTAAGAACAATACCCAATATAGAAGAAACGAGGTTTCCCATCTGTGGTTTTTTTAACTATTTTTTGGTGTTTTTAAAGTGAGTGGTTTTTATGAAACATGACGTTTGTTTTTGGGTGTGATCAATTGATTGTGCAGAGACGTCTCTCTTATAGGAAGTTTTTGGCGCGTAGTTTAGGCGAGATTTTATTATAATAAATGATATTAATAAAGTAACCGTCTTTTCAGTTACTGTGTGTATTTTTACTGTTTTTGTTCAGCTTTTTATGAGTTTAGGGTGATAGACGTCCCATCTTCCAAGTAACTTCTGGTTACTCACCATATTTGATTTAATGGAATATTGTGGAAAATTAGTATCATTTCTAGTAACTTCTAATATAGTCTTCTAGCCATATTTGCTATACTCCCATACAACATTCATGGTGGCATCATTACAATTTTATTAGTTATGTATATGATCATAACCTTTGAATTGATCATCATCACATTCATATTAGGGAATGGATTAGAACCATAGAACTTCCATGCTTGTTGTTTCAAACTTTATATATATATTCTTTAACAATTAATGATATTTGACGATGGAAATTGTTTTGCTCAATGGATTATGATATATATTTTTCTCATCACATTCTCTTCAAGGAATGGAATAGAGTCAGACAACTTTCATGGTGACTGTTTCAAACCTTATATATCAAGAGCGCATTTGAGGTTTGACAAGTGGAAAATTGTTTTATTCCACATGTATAACTAATCTTTTCACCACATAACATCAATTATATGACCGAATCATTAAGATTTATCAGTCCAAAATCTTACAAGCATCAATAAATTTACAATAAGCTTTAGTGAGTTTGAAACTTCGAATGTCATATTATAAATAAATCTTGATCACTATTCAATCATGTTTATAACGTGTGATCATATACACAACTTTAATTTAGATGCTTCATTTAAGACTGTTTATATACATAAATAATGGCATCCCCCCCCCCCCCCCAATGTACAAAGTCAAATTGTACAATATATAATTGATATAAGATGTCTTCTCATCAAATACAATATAATAAAATACATATAATTAATTTTCCTTACTGTCATGATTGAATATTAAAATATATCAAGAACACTATTAAAAAGGTTTATGGTAATATGTAAAGGTGATGATTATACAATGCATCACTTTATATTATGTCACTTTAAGGAATGACTTATGACACAACCTTATGAAATAATATTTTTTTTCATCACTTGTAAGAAATATATAATTTTGGGTAAATTACACTTTTCGTCCTTTATGTTTGTATCGTATTGCAATAGATACCCTTTAACTTCAATAATTACAGTCACAGTCCTTTATTTGTAAAACTCATTACACCCTACGTCCTTTGCACCTAACTTGGTTAAAATTTTCAGTTAAATATATTGCACATGAGGGTAGGTTAGTAATTTTACAAATATATTTAAATTAAACAAATAAACAAAACACAATAAATAAACCTAATCTTTCTCTCTGTTTCATATCTCTCTCTCCCCTCAATCTCTCTCCAACCAACCATCCCCACCATCGCTGTGAGAGCCACCACCACGTTTCCGATAAGGTTTCGACCAAGATTCCGATTCCGGCAAGGTTCACCATCGTTCTCTTTTCCCTCTCTCTCTCATACTTGCATTCCCTCTCTCTGTCTCTATTTGTTATTATTTCATAAATTTAAGTTCGTATTGACATGAATTCTGGTATTGATTTGAAACTATTGAAAGTTTCTTTGGTCTGCACGAGGAATTATATTCATGGCAAATTTTTGGATATTGATTTGAAATTCTTGAAAGTTTGTTTGGTCTGCGCGTGGGGGAACAATATTCATAGCAAATTGGGTAAATTTCACTTTTTCACTTTCACTTTCTGATTTGAATCATTTGATTTTGAAATTTGTTGATTATTAACTCGAAATATGTGGTTTCAGTATGATAATTGATGATTTTGTTGCGATTTTTGGTCAGGATTCTGATAATCTCAGAGAACCCCTAAAATAATTTTAACAGTTGTTGTCTGAGCTTTGGACTTCACGATTATCGCCTCATAAATACTACGAGCTCTGTAACTTTCGATGTTTTTTTGTTTGCTGAATTTTGTATGATTTTGTTGTTTGATTAGGGTTTGTTTATGGTCATGTGATAAGGATCGGGGATTTAGGTGTTGACTAGTATGAACGGTGGCCGGAGTGATGGTGACGAGATTTGAGGTGGTGGTGGGATGGGATGGTTTTGGCAAGATGTGGTGGGTTAGGGTTTTAGGGTTAGGAAATTGGGGAAGATGAAGGGTATATGAATTTTTTTTTTGGTTTTATTTATTAAACATTTAAATAAAAACATGAATTGACCAGAATACCCTTAAGTGAATAAAGTTAACAGAAAATTTTAATATGGTTAGTGCTAAAGGACGTACAGTGTAACGGGTTTTGCAAATAAAGGATTGTAACTGTAATTATTGAAGTTAAAGGTTATCCATTGCAATCTGGTACAAACATAAAGGACGAAAAGTGTAATTTACCCTATAATTTTTTTTATTTAACATATCATCTAAATAAATTCAAGCATATAAAAGACGCAATAAATTGCAATAGTGATAATGTTAGTGCATATGTCTGTTAACTTCGTCTTATATCGAGTTTTGGATTCGTTGCGGTTTTGAACAAGAATGATGTCATTATCTTTGATGATGACATCATAAAGATGACATCACATCTTATGTCATGAGATAAGATGCACACGAATTAGTCACACATGAAACAGAATTCAATTTACACGAAATAGGATTTTTATGTTTGTTTATTGTGATTTCGCTTGAATTGAATTTTGTGTGATTCCGCTTGAATCGTCAAGTGTGTTTTCAAGCGGAATAAGAGTGCTATATATAGGTGTGATTAGCTTCTCATTTTCACAAGGAATGAGCTAAGGTGTAACGTTACACTGCTGGATTTTCAAGTCATATATGAATGAGAAGTGTAGTATTAAAGTGAAATAACTCTGTTTCTACTCCATTCTTACTGATTCAAAGCAGTTTGTTTGTTTCCGCCACTCAAACTGTTGTGTGTTGGCTCATATTGACTCATTCGGTCGGTCATATCGATCCTATAATTGGTATCAGAGCCAGTTATGAGCCAATACACTTGAATCAGTAGCTTTTTCTACTCAAAATTGGATTTCTGGACATTTTAACGGACAAAATGGATTGAGTTTTTGACAGTGTGTGAAAAAGTGTGTTTTAACAAACCCTTAAGAGTATCAGATCAAAATTCGAAGTAAAAGTGGTAAAAATGGACTAAAAACTTGATTTCGCTTGAACGAGTAATCTGAGATTTCGCTTGAAAACAACTGTTTTCGCTTGAAAATTTGTGGTAATTTCAAGCGAAATAAGAGATTCTGCTTGAAAATACTTGATTTCGCTTGAAATTAAGTGATTTCGCTTGAAAATCAATCTGATTCCACTTGAAAACCGTTTGAGATATATCTGATTTCACGTGAAAAGTGCATCTTTGTGGGAAACAATGTTTAGATATACATGTGATATGTTTGCGGCCCAATCATGAAAATACATTTAAAAGTTTATCTGCCATTTTGATTCAATCCATGTGCTTGGATAAGAGAAACTTGTGAATCTGTTGTAATCAATATCTAGGCCATTTATTGTTTGCATGTGAATTTCGATCAAATCAAGAAACCTCACGTGAACTCTGAATCCATTTATTGCATTTGTCTGTTCAACATTGAGGCCCAATCAGATATTGTGACTTAAAATCATCGGCCCAATCATATTTGAGCTGTGAAATTGGTTGTCGGACATTGTTTGTATAAAAGAGAAAGCCTTAAACATAATTTGCATATCGGTATATGTGAACAATTAAAGGCTGCATGTGAACTAATCCACGTGGCCCATGTGACTTGATCATATCAGTTTGAACGAAAAGATTTAAAAAAAGTAGTTCTAAAAAAATTAGATATCGGGTTACAAGTTTGGGCTACTGAAACTGTTTGATTAGTACATTTGAGCTTGGTCATTTTAGTAAAATTGGATTGCAAGTTGTATTAAAAATTTGGGCTGATATATTGTGTTTGGGTCACAATTTCAGTTCAAGAGATTGTGTTTTTGTTCAAGTTTAAAGTGCAACAAATCGAGCGGCAATACAAACGAGTTGCCACCCGATTCTAATCAGTTCTACTTGTTTGTGTTTCAGGTGATTTGTCAAGCATCGAATACTCGCCCGAGCGAATCCCCACTCGATCCGCTGTCGTCTGATTCTTGCCATTCAATCGGATATTCATCTGATTCAGTTGTTTAAGAAAAAGATTGAACTGATCTTAGATTGTGTGAATTTTCGTATTGTTTAAAAATCTGTCTTTGAAAATCTTTCAATAACGAAACATGGATTGTGAGTCGTATAACTCATCTTTCGGATATGGTATGCGTGTTCAGAATCTAGCAGATATTGCACAGAAGAAGTTTGATAGTTTTACTGGTATAAAAGATGAAACTACAAAACAATTGATTGAAAGATAATGCCATTAAAGAACATTGGAGATTGGGGATAACTAAGACTAATGAGAAGTGGATCGATAAATTGGCAGATGCATTGCCATACGATGAATGGGGTACTTATCTGCTGGTGTTAAAGAACAATTCAAATTTTGGTTATATGAATCTTAGTGGTTTTATTGAGAAGATTCAAGCTCAAGAACTTGAACTCCAAAAGATTAGAAAAATGAAGTATGTTGATGAAAAATTCGAACCGAAGAAAAATGTTCAAGTGGTAGAGGAGCAAGTTAAAGAAATTTCAGCTATCAAGGTTGAGAAGAAGGATGAAGCTGTAATGATGTCCGAGAAATGCTTAAACTGTGAAAAATCTGAATCAGACAATGTCAAACTCTTGAAGAATGTAGAGAGTTTGACATTGGAAATAAAAAATTTGAATGATGAGAAGAAATCTGATGACAAACAGATTCTTGAACTGCAGGAAAATTATAAAAGATTGAAATCTGAAAATGTCAAACTGTTAAGTGATTTGGACAGTTTGACATTGGAAAACAAAATTTTGAAAGAAAAGGAAAAAGATTTTGAAAATGAAAAATTAAAATTTGAAAAAGATTTTCAAAGTCAAATGAAGATTTTAGAAGATGAAAAATCTGTTATTTTTAAAAATAATCTTGAAAAACAAATTGAAATAAATTCTCATCTTCAGAAAATAATTCGGCTTGAAAATGAAGCTGAAATTGCTCGGAATAAAATTGATGAGCTTGAAAAGAAATTGAAAGGTTTTGAGACTTCGTCATCAACACCAGATTATTCTTGTCCAAAACCAATCAATTCTGTTCCAATAAGTGACAATGTCACAAATTTCGACAAAGTCAAAATTGAAGATTGTGATGAGAAAACTGATGATGAAAATGAGAAAAAAAGAGAAAAAGAAAATATTTTTGGAATTAAAAGAAAAATTTAAAGAAACTGTTTTACATTCGACTGAAATAGGTGAATGCTCAAAGCAAAAACCTGTTAAGAAGAATGTAGAACAAACACAAAATGTTAAAAATTCGAAAAAGTTTCAAAACAACAAAAAAAAGGTCATCAGTTCAGTCATCCAATCGTTATAAAAAACCACAAAAATTTGAAAATCAAAACTCAAAAACAGTTGGTAATATGTGGTGCAGGTTGGACCACAGTGCTTCAAAGCCAAATTCAGCTTTCATGAGGAATGATGATTACCACAAAGCTAGACAATGCTATGATCTAAGTGTTTGGTATGAAAGTGGTGAATGGTACGATAACAGAGTGTGTTACACTTGTGGTTTTCAAGGACACATTGCTGTTAACTGCCAGAGTCAGTGGTTTGAGACAAGGAGATACTATAATTGCCAAATCAAAGGACACATTGCAAGAGATTGCCCAATGAGATCAAAGGGAAGATCGAGGGCTGAATCTCATGGAATGGTGAAGAAATCAGTCAAAAGTGATGAAAAGCCCAAAGAGCTGAAAGTGAAAGAACAAAAAGTGAAACTTTCACAAGGGCAGAAAGACCGACTGAGAAAGAAAAGAAAGAAAGCTTGAGAGTATCTCGAAAGGATTTTGTCCTCGGATACAACAAGAAAATCAGATAAAAGTTCTGATAAATTGTCTTGCTCTCCAAAGAATGACAAATCAAGCAAAACGAATTCATCAGATACAAATCCGAGGACAGAATGGTGTGTGAAGAAAGAAAAAGTTCCTGGCAATGAATTTGTTTCTTCGGAAGCAAAAGAGCCACATTTTGGCAATGAATCTGACGTGTCAAAGTCAGAAGAGCCACGTTCTGGCAATGAATCTAATTCGTCAAAATCAGAGGAGCCATTTGTTGATCAAAAAGGAGAAAATTCAGTTACGCCAATGGATGATATCAACTCTCCACCATTGCGGACTGAAAATTTTAAACAAAAAAATGGGAAAGTGAAAATTTCGAATCGGTTCTATTCTGAAAAGAAAGAATTTGATGTCGAAAAGGCTTTCAATAGCAAAGTAAAAAATATTTTTGGAAAGATGGTTGAGGGTAAGGTAAAAGGGGTTAAAGAATTTTATGAAACAAAAAGGAATGTTCAAACCCCGAATGAAAATAACTCAAATACACCCAAGGACCGTCAGGCTTGGGTGAATCTCTTTAACTGAAAAAAACATGACTTGCCAGAACTCCCAGGTTGGTAATTGGGGAGTAGGAATCGGCATTTTTCTTCAAAATATCACAGATGTGAATGATGGTTGTTATATGACATTTCGACTTACAAGTGGTTAATCAAGGACATTAATTTGTACTTGATTTAACTATCTTACAAGTGGTATGATTGTTGGATATTGTTTTTGTGATAAACCTACAAGTGGTTGAAAACAGTGTGATGAATTAAACCCCATGTTTGTAAATTGCACACAAAACTAATTTTCCGAAAAAACCATTTTGATTAAAACAAACTTAAGTGTTTTGAAATCATAATGGGAAAATAGTTTGTTGTCAGGGGGGGTTCTGACTGTTTATGCCAAGTGAATGGCGAATTGAGGCAATTCTCATCGGTTTGTCATGTTATTTGTACAGTTTATTGCTTTCAGTTTCAAATTTTCTCAGAAAATCAAAATTGAAACATATTTTGATTTTAGGGGGAGAAAATTTAAAAAAAATTGAAAATTTGAAAACGACAAAAACATTGAAAAATTCAAAATGAGTTTTGTTGTGAAAAAGAGGAAATGATAGTAAATCAGTTGGACTATCACAACATGCTAAAGAAATGAAATGTCAAATGTGATAAACGGTCTCACTAAAGATGTGACGATAGGCTCAGCTAGACTAGTAGATTTGTGATAACGATACAAACTTAAATGAAAAATCCTAGTTCTAGTGGGAAACACGGTTGAAAACATAGTACTTAGTTTTGTCCTTCTTGATTGTGTGCCTACTCAGTAATCGCTGAATGCTAAAGAGCATAAAAATCGGTCAGTTTGTGAACTTTCACAACTTGCTGAAAAAGTCGCTGTGATTGTGCATTTCATTTTGCAAAGATTTAAACTTGTTTTATTTCTTTATTTTGTTTAAGCATTGGACATCCTCTGCGTATACGTGAGTATCGAACTGGATGTTAGTGCCTAAACGTTCTGCTTTATTTTCTTTGGTGTTTCGTTTAAGCTTTGGATCACCTCTGCGTATACGGGGGTATCGAACTGGTGGTTAAAGCCTAAACAATTTCAACTTGTTTTTATTTCTTATTTTGTTTAAACATTGGACTTTCTCTGCGTATCGAAAGATCGACCTGATTGTTAATGTTTAAATATTATGCGTTGTTTTCGCACATATCATAGTTGATGAAAGTTTAAAGGCAATACTTGAGTCAGTGTATTGCATGATGAGGGGATATGCTGAGATCGTGGGGTCCATAAGAATTTAGTGCAAAATTAATATACCTAAAGTATCGGTAAGCATTTCGAAAGTTTTTAGATTGAGTTTAAGAGGACAACTATATCGTCAATCTATGTGAATTGTTTAGAACTTAATATGTTTAAAGCTTAACGGTGCTAGGGATTTGTCTCATAAACTGATATGATCCTCTTACACGAACTCACAAAAATATGTCTGTATATAGTTTTTTCCCAAAAAGCCAAAAGATTTTATGTGTGTTTTAGCATAAAATTTTGAAATATCAAAAAGATTTTATTTCATCTTATTTTCGACAACTGATGTTGAAGAGTTGATTTTCAAAATTCCGAGTGCTAAACGTGATGAACCATATTGGGTTGGGGAGTTTGTTTAAATAAGAAATGTTTTTGAGAATGATTTCATGTTTAGTTATTCAAGGTCATTAATTTGAACTTGATGTAACTATTAGTGTTTGTTGAATGAATGTTCTCTATCAGTAAGTTTTTCAAAGTGATATAAATAAAAACTTATGTTTCGGGTAGAGAATGTGCAGGAAACGTTGAAAAAGCTAGGTTTCGATTCCTGAGGGTTAATGCCAAGGTTTCAATCCTAAGCTACAAATTCCAGACTACGATCTCGGAACAACTTAAGGGGGAGTCTGTTAGCAAAGGAGAGTGAAGAGTGAAAGAGCCAGTCTCAGAGTCTGAAGAATAGCTGATGTTGGTGATAGAAGAGAAAGAAAGAGTAGACTGATTAAGACTGAAGTTTTGACGTACTAAAGTCTCGTACTAAAGACACCGTCAACATCCAAGGGGGAGACTGTTAGTGCATATGTCTGTTAACTTCGTCTTATATCGAGTTTTGGATTCGTTGCGGTTTTGAACAAGAATGATGTCATCATCTTTGATGATGACATCATAAAGATGACATCACATCTTATGTCATGAGATAAGATGCACACGAATTAGTCACACATGAAACATAATTCAATTTACACGAAATAGGATTTTTATGTTTGTTTATTGTGATTTCGCTTGAATTGAATTTTGTGTGATTCCGCTTGAACCGTCAAGTGTGTTTTCAAGCGGAATAAGAGTGCTATATATAGGTGTGATTAGCTTCTCATTTTCACAAGGAATGAGCTGAGGTGTAACGTTACTCTGCTGGATTTTCAAGTCATATATGAATGAGAAGTGTAGTATTAAAGTGAAATAACTCTGTTTCTACTCCATTCTTACTGATTCAAAGCAGTTTGTTTGTTTCCGCCACTCAAACTGTTGTGTGTTGACTCATATTGACTCATTCGGTCGGTCATATCGATCCTACAGATAAGCCTATTATTATAGGTTATACTCTAATTTATCGACATCGTGTGCGTTAGCTTTCAAAGTAGTGGTGTTCTATAAAGGACAAAGTTGATATATGATGAAAGCCATAATAAAATCATACATCTTGATTAATAGTAAGATAACATTTATAAAGAAAGATGAGTAAATCAATATATGATTTTTTTTTACTACTAAAATATAGCTATAATTTGTCATCCAATAGATTAAAAATTATATGATAACATGTCATGTAATATCATATAAAACATCAAATTTCTTATTCTTATATATCAAATAAGAACACTATAAACATTACACTTATCGCATTGTATTTCTAGTTAAATTGTTACGAATAATCACATTAAAATTTATATGTAAAATACAAGTATTACACATCAGAAGTGAATGTACATGAACATATTAAATACTAAACAGACTTTTTCATAGTATAATAATATGTCAACTATTGTATACTACAAAATCATCTCCATCAAACGTTGATATGAAATATGAAATATGATCAATGCATACATAAACATATTATCTAAACAGTATAAACTATAAAGCCAACAAGTAAGAGATATAATATGTCTATAATTTCGTACTGCAATTTTAAAATCATCATCTCTTAAATTAAATTGTAAATCACCTAATTTTCTATAAAAAAAATAGTATTATTGTGACTATCCATGTTCCTAACTCCATATCATTTAGTTTTATGAATATTGTGACTATTCATGTTCATGACTCCATATCATTTAATGTCATGAATATTGTGACTGTTCATGTTCATAACTCCATATCATTTAAGATTGTAATTAAATGGATATTAAAGATCATTTAGGTAGTGTTTGGTATGCAGGAATGAGAGATGGAATGGAATAAGTGATTACAAGTGAATGAAGAAAAGAGTGTTTGGTTGGTCAATGGAATGGAATCACCCATTCCAAAAGGCATTCCATTCCCTCAAAATCATTCATTCCACCCCCCCATGTTTTTTTCCATTACATCCCCTCTTGCACCATTCAACAACACCACCACAACCCACAACCTTCGCCACAACCCACCACCACTGACGCCATCGCCGCCACTCGCCACCACCTCACCTCGACAGCCACCGCCGCCACCACCCACTCGCCACCGTTATCACCCACAGCTACGACCAACCGCCAACGCCACTCGCTGCCGCCGCCCACCACCATCGTCGACGCGGCCACCACCAACGGCCACCTTTGCTGCCACCCACCACCAACGGCCACCTTGTCGCCACCACCACTGTCGTCATCGCCGCACCGCCACTCGCCATCACCACCACCACCCATCGCTGCCGCCGACACACACCACCGCCACCTATAACCACCCACAATCACGACTGCCGACCACCACCACCACTCACCGCTAATTTTATTACTCTGTTTTTCTTGCCTACCGAACAATACACAATAATAATTCATTCCATTCATATGGTAACCAAACAAGACATGGAATGCTAATGATCCATTGCATTCCCTCATCCATTCCATTACCTCGTCCATTCCATTCATTCGCCCATTCCATTACACCATACCAAACAGACCCTTAAAGTAATAAGAAGTAATCAAATTTGTAACGTAAAAATGAATTAAAATTAATAAAGAATGAATTAAACTACATGATGGGAAAATGATATTTAATGATTTTAATTTTTAAGCATTAACCAACATCATATATATTAATAACAATAAAAGACTATTTAATTACTAACCATAAAATATAATAAAAACAATTTATTAGAACAACAATAAAAGGCTATTTAATTACTATTTACTCATTTCGTAAATTGAGAAAAAAAAGGTAAATATACATCAACATGAATTAATGATGAGGAAATCGGAATTAATTTTATAATTAATAATATTCAATCCACACTCATAAGTTATTATATATTAGAACTTTAATTGAATTTATGCTATATTAATTAAAACTAAATAATATATATAACTTTAAAATATATATAAATAATATAATCAACAAGTAAATGCAAGATCATGGATATCATAATACAACTTTTCTTTTCAAGGTTTATCTATTAAACATGCATAAAAAGAATTTATCAAACTATATATCCATTTCTAAACCAAGGAATAAGCTTGCAATGTAACTAGCAAATAGATAAGATTAGACTTAATAAATTAATAACAAATATTTTCTCATCGGGTTTCTGTAACAAGTGTCCATTAATATATTAAACTTATATTTCCTATTTTTTTCAATACCGTGATGATCATTTATTCTAGAAAAGGTAATTGAAAATGAAAATGAAAATTACGAGTAGGATTTGAACATCCCTTGTTCAACCGACTTTCAAAAATCTCATTCTGGTTAACGATTATTCTTATCATGGTAAAATCAAATTGAAAAGATAAGGCATATTCAACAAGAAACAATATAGGTATAAGAGTAGTACCTTATGTAGATAAACATGTATGGTGGAAAAAAAAACTTACCTTTAAATAACTAAAGGAAATAGTATTTCAATCGCCATGTCTACGAAATCCAATCTTCGTTAGAAACACCTCGGGCCACCAAAACTTTTATCAACAAAACATCATCAACGACATGGGTCAACCGAGACTTTAATCAACAATTAAAACCAATGATGATTCGAGCACTTTCGTGCTGATAACGTGTTGTAAAACAACGGCCTAATAACAACATCTAATATGTAAATGATACTATAGAGAATATAGAGACAATGAGAAGTATAGAAAAATGAGAGAATTCTCATTCATTGAGTGTACATATATCATATATATAGATCAATACAACAACAATTCTAAAGCCCATTAACATTATGTCAGGCTTAGCTTATGGGCCTGAATGTCTTCATTCATAACAACTAGTATTATATACATATATATATATATATATATATATATACATATATAGGGAGCCGTTAGAATGAGAACCACCACGAGTTATGAGAACCACGAGAACCGCGCCCCGCGGGTGGCCGTCGGCGACGAAATTTTTTTTACACCTAGATCCGTATATTTTAGTGGGGGGTTTAAATTTTCGGTTCAAACGGGGCGCCCGAGGGGGTAGTTTTTTACGCCCAAAGTTTGGTAAAAAAAAAGAAAAATTAAAAAAACCCAAACTTTGGGCGTAAAAAACTACCCCCTCGGGCGCGCCGTTTGAACCGAAAATTTAAACCCCCCACTAAAATATACGGATCTAGTTGTAAAAAAAATTTCGTCGCCGACGGCCACCCGCGGGGCGCGGTTCTCGTGGTTCTCATAACTCGTGGTGGTTCTCATTCTAGCGATCCCCTACATATATATATATATATATATAGGGTGGGGTTCCGCTACAAAGTCCATTTTTCCTACAAAGTGTACAAAGTCATAAAATACCACAATTTTAGCCATAAAACACACTCAAAACCCAAAAAGAACATAGTGAAGTTCACTAAAACACAATATCCAAACACTAACAATTCTTAAAAACTTCAAACACAACATCGTAGAACTATAAATATAAAACACAACATTATAATCAACTTAAAACACACTAATGTTAGTCATTCGATAATCAAAGCCTTATCATCCAAAACGCAACACAAAACCCACAAATATGATGTTTTAGTAATCTCCACTATGTTAATTGTGGGTTTTGAGTGTGTTTTATGGTTGACATTATGGTGTTTTATGACTTTTTACACTTTGTAGGAAAAATATACTTTGTAGCCAACTCCCACCCTATATATATATATAGGGAGCCGCTAGAATGAGAACCATCACGAGTTATGAGAACCACGAGAACCGCGCCCGCGGGTGGCCGTTGACCACGAAATTTTTTTTACACCTAGATCCGTATATTTTAAGACCGGGTGTAAATTTTGGGTTCAAACGGCGCGCCCGAGGGGTAGTTTTTTACGCCCAAAGTTTGGGTTTTTTTAATTTTTCTTTTTTTTTAACCAAACTTTGGGCGTAAAAAACTACCCCCTCGGGCGCGCCGTTTGAACCCAAAATTTACACCCGGTCTTAAAATATACGGATCTAGGTGTAAAATAAATTTCGTGGTCAACGGCCACCCGTGGGGCGCGGTTCTCGTGGTTCTCATAACTCGTGGTGGTTCTCATTCTAGCGGCCCCATATATATATATATATATATATATATATATATATATATATATATATATTGATTTCGAGGGACGATGAATAGTAATTTTATTTTTATAATAACATATATATTTTTTATTATTTTATTATTTTATATAGTATAATAGTTTATTATTATATTTACTTTTAATAATATATTTTTCTTTTTTTAAACATCTATTTCCTTTACATTTTCTTAATAATTTTTTTAACATATATTAATATATCGATTAATTTGATACTTTTTTAATAAGTTACGCTTATAACTTTTTTCTAAAAACTTAAGTACGTAGTTGTGCTTGATTTCTTTCCCTGACATTCCGTTATAAGTTTTGTTAAAACCAGGTTATACTCAAAATAAAGTATTTATTTGGTATCATAAGAGCATTCACATCCATTCCACCATATTTTCACCCTAAATTACACTAAAAAACACTACATTTTCTCTCTCATTTTCAATTAAATAATTTTTTTTTATACCTTTATCATTACTTTTTATCTCTCCTTCACTAACAACCACTTTCAAAATATATTAAAAAATTATAGGGGGTGAACAGTGTCCCCCCAAATATACAGATGAACAGTAACATTTTCCCCCTCTTCCACTCACAACCACTTTTTATACTTTTTATATTTTAAAAACACCACACACACAATTTGATTATTTGGATGTGAATGCTCTAAAACCGTATGATTATAAACTAAATCGTTCTAATGATTTGACTTTCAAAACAACATGCGTTATTTTCAAATCACGTTTGTTTTACATTATCATTTGTCCGGTTTCGCCGCAACGTGCGATATAAAAAAATCTAGTAAAATTTTAAAATAAAAAAAATGTCATCATCTACGTCGATTGGGTGAGATACTAATGGTTTTGTTGAAAACTTATAAAAAAAACAAAAATTGATTTCATTCACAACAAACAAACCGGC
Source organism: Helianthus tuberosus (assembly GCA_030545235.1). NCBI lineage: Eukaryota > Viridiplantae > Streptophyta > Magnoliopsida > Asterales > Asteraceae > Helianthus > Helianthus tuberosus. The sequence continues at coordinate 90,982,860 of CM060381.1, forward strand.
GCCGCCCCAAATATAAAACAACCCGGTTTAAACCGGGTCACCGTAGGCTCCTTCAGCGTATATATAATGCTACCCTTTTGCCCTAACAAGCTTTCTTCTTCTTCTCTCTCTCTCTACATTATCAGCTCAAAATTCCACAGCCCCTTTTGAGTCTTTCAATCATCGGATACCAAATTTGTTATCTTTCAGATTCAAGAAACCCATATCAGCAGACCAAGATAATTTGTTGGTAAATTTCTCATGAAACCCATATGTTTCTTAGGTCTACGATGTTCGATTTGTACTTTATACATGTAGGTTCTCTATAATTGTTTGTGTTTAGGTTTGTATGATGTCTTTGTTTCTGTTTCTTGGTTTAAAGACCCTCTTTTGGCTAAAAAGGTTTGTAATTTTGGGGATTTTTATTTTAGGGTTTGTTATGGATCTTTATGTTTGGTTCGAATTGGTGCTGTTGTGCTTTATTTTGGGATCTGAATTTCTTAATAACTGTTGTTTACTTGATTCTTGATAGTGTTTTTTTTTCAATTTTTTTGTTGATTTTTAGTTTTAAATTGGTGTTTGTTTAGTGGGTTCTAGGTTTTTATGATAGTTTGATGGTGGTGTTTAACTGTTTATGTTGTTTGTTTGGTTTATTGAATGTTATGTAGATATTGAGGTGTGTAAACTGTAAAGATGCCGAAAGATAGAAGAGACCGATCTGTGTCGATTGACAGATCTTGGACGTCTCCGTATATATGTAACAGTAGTCACTCGAGGCGGTCATTGACTAAAAGCCCTTTAGAAACCGAGAGCGTAAAAGAATGGGAAGAAGCGAGATGCCCTGTTTGTATGGAGCATCCTCACAACGCCATTTTGTTGTTGTGTTCTTCACATGAAAAGGGTTGTCGACCGTTTATGTGCGACACAAGTTACCGTCACTCGAACTGCTTTGACCAGTTTCAGAAAGCGTCTTCTGAGATGCAACAGTTGATGGATCAGCAAGAAGAAACACCTGTTATTTCTACGCAAACTGCACAGGCCGCACATTCGGGAACTTTGGAAGGCGGGTCTACTACCCCTGCGTTGAAGCTGGTCTGCCCGTTGTGTCGTGGGGAGGTGAACGGGTGGATTGTGGTGGAGGCGGCTCGTTTGTTTATGAACTCGAAATCCAGAAGCTGTGCTAGCGAGACGTGTGACTTTTCAGGTACGTATACGGACCTAAGGAAGCATGCGCGGCTGGTGCACCCACTGGTCAGACCGTCTGAAGCTGACCCGGACCGTCAACGGGATTGGAGGCGGTTAGAACGCCAGAGGGACATCGGAGATCTGTTAAGTAGTCTTCAGTCTTCTATAGGAGATGAGAGGGGTGAAGATAATAGAGATAATAGCACTAGTGCGTTATCGTTTGATGAAGGGGGATGGATGACTGTTTTTTTCTTGATTAGGGTTTTTAGACCGCGAACTAGTTCAAGGAGCAGCAGCTGGTCCGGAACTTCTCGGGCCAGAGCCCATGTGACCATTAGAAGGAGACCCAGTGCGCGGCTCTGGGGTGAGACTCATAATGACGAGCCCAGAGATGATGATAATGAGTCCTCAGACGGGGGTTCGGGTCCCCCTGATCTGCTGCCAAACGACGAATCTTGATCTCATTGTAAGAATTATCATCGTAACTTAATCTTTTTACTGTGCATATATGATTTTATTTCAATGTATGATATCGGTTTCAGGTAAAAACATAATTGGATGGATCTTTGGTTCCTTCATTCGAAGCACGTCTTGTGGAAATGGAGGCTGCATACTTTTAAGGGAAGAGAGAGCAAAATGAAAATGTAATTTTACTTCAAACTTATATATGATTTGTTTATACGTCATCGCGTTATATCATCCATTACTTTCATCTGTCAACTGTTCATCTTATTATGATTCCATGAAAAAAAAAGGCTCCCTTAATTGCTTGAAATCATGTTTTGCTCCTAATTTAAGAAATAAAACAAGCTTAATGTTGCCAATAATTCTGTTTCATGTGGGAACATATTTTCTGGTCTGTTGAGGGTCTCTCTATCTGTCACCAGGGGTATAATGGTCATTTTTTATAACTGTCATATCTATGTACAATGTGCATAGAACCTTAAACTTTGCTGTAGGTTCATTACAGTAATCATGGTTCTGTTCTGGCATTAGGTGCATTGTAGTATATATGATTGTCCCCATAGACAAGATGCTATATTTCTTGGCCCTTGAAAGTCGAAATAGGCAACTTGTTAGGGGCAACATGGTCATTTTGCTGGCAACATGGGTAGTCTGCATACAAATGATTCACTTGGCCCATCATTAGAGCATATCCTTGTGTTTATTTTGTGGAATAATTGGTTGCATGGGTCAGATATGTTGTATTAAAAAAATAAGAAAATAATAATAATATGGTCCAATAGAAATGAGATGGAAAAGTGTGATTGAAGAAGGGCCCAGGTGATATTTTACCAACATATTCTGCATCATGTTTTTTTCTTCATAATGTTGTGACAGCTGAATGGTAGCTGGATTTTAATATTATAATATTGTTTCTAGAAGGGAAAAGGTAGGATTTTTATTTTATATTATTATTTGATTTCGAATAGTGGTATCAAATCTTGTGAATTTATATATTATTTTTTGTTTCATTTGATTTCAAATAGTGGTTTCAAATCTTGTGATGTAGAGTATGAAACGTGTATTTGCCAAGTAAAAGAAGCGGAGGCTATAACAGCTCTACGCAATAAGCATATATGTTTTGACTAATGTATTTATAATTGGACCGGAATCCTACACCCTGCGGGTTTGGTTCGTTTTAATTAGGGTCTGTATAACAAGTCAGATACAACATCATGATGACCTAATACGCTAGACCTGTTAACAAACCTGTTTATGGACATAATAAATCTCATTTAGGTTGTCGGGACTCGGGTATAAAGAGGGGCTCCATTACGTCACATATGCACTACGTCAATCAGTGGGCTCTATTGCCCTTGCTCAATAGCTAGCATGGTATGGGATGGAGCCCCTTCTTTCCCATTTTCACCAATGGTGCCCCCTTTATTTAAATAACTCTCAAACATACAAGAGCTCGCTATTGTCCGCCATTGCAATGGTGCGGGAGCGTTGTTGATCAAAAAATTGTTGAGGTGGATGGCTTTGGCGCCCCATCTCAAACACACAAGAGTATTGTCCGCCATTGCAATGGTTGGCATTCAATAGCACCCCCTAATCACGCTCATGGTACGGTGCGGGAGCGTTAGATAAAAAATTTGTTGAGGTGGATGGCTTTGGCGTCCCATACCATGAAGCTTTAGAAACCTCTTTAGTAAGCTCATACAGATCTTAACTAATACATAACCCTAACATAATAATCCTTATAGCACTCACAATTGATTCTCCATCTCTATAAGGCTAAAGGGTATGGCTGCAAACAAACCAAACGAACATGAACAAGACATTGTTCATGTTCGTTTGTTAAGAAATATATGTATTCACGAAATGTTCATGAACACTTACCGAACGAGATATTATGTTCGTGTTTGTTTGATAAGGAAATGAACTTTTTCGTGTTCGTTTGTGTTTGTTAACTTTAGGCAACGAATGAAAATGAACATTGATGAACACAAATGAGCACAAATTAATATTCATGAACACAAATGGAAACAAACGAACACAAACAAGAGTTTATGAGCAGAATATATAATACACTGACACTTATTACATATTTTTTTGTTAAAATTTTAAAGTATTTAAATAAAATATAAAAACTAAAAAAATAATGAACTAACGAACACGTTAGCAAACGTTCACGAAGATAAACGAACGAACGTAACCTCTGTTAATGTTTGTTCATTTAACTAAACAAACGAAATTTCTTGTTCGTGTTTGTTTGTTTAATAAACGAAGGAACACAAAGGAACTTCTCGCCAAACGGTTCACGAATTAATTGCCGAGCGTTTGGTTCGTTTGCATCTCTACTGAAGGGTGTAGGGATCATGATTGGGACATCATTCGTCACGTAGAAACATGAACGGAAGGCTACACCACTCCCTTGCTTGATCAACCATTGCAACAATGGTCCTCTTTTCCATTTTCCAAGATTTTTTTTTCCTTTTTCTTTAGACAAAAATAAATTAAAATAAATAAGAGGATAGAAGTTTGGGTCATGACCACACCCTTAAGGTAGTGGTATTGGCTTGGTAGATTAAAGGTGAGTGACAGGACGCTGACATGGAGGCTCATGACCACACCCTATAGCCTAAGGGTGAGAGGGGCACTCCCCTCTTAGGGGAGTCCCCTCTCTTGCGCACGGCCAATCAGCACGCGCCACGTCAACTCCCCTCTTAACTCCCCTCATGTCACACCCCGATATTTCCACATTTGACCGGTGGGCCCGGTAGGTGAGTATCGTGACGTAGTTGATATCATCATAGTCAAACAACACAATATATAAATGCACAGAGGAAGCAAAAGATAAATATATTACAATCCGAATATAAAGTAATATCAAGTATTACAACGGAAAGTAAAGGATCCACATGCGGATCTTAAAACATAAACATTGTTCAACAGACTTTAGACGCCTAGAACTTGCAAGATTCCTTATTAACGCCCTGAGCTTCCAGCCAATTACGTTCAGTACCTGTCACTTAACCTTTTTTGGAAAAATACGCCAGTTTACACTGGTAAATACACTCAACCGACTCATTTGAAAAGAGTTTAAGAAAATTGATTTAGATGCACTAGGCACAAAATATTTTGACACTTTGATTAAAATGCACAAGGCAAAATTAATCTTTTATAACTTGGGACAATTATATTTATAATCTTGTATACAGATTTACATGTTCGTTGTACGTTCAGGGCCCGATGTAGAAACCGAGTCAAAATTAACAGACACACCACAAGTATTGGCCCACAAGAGAGTGAGATACCGTTTTCCTTATGCACTGTCAGGTGTATGCCTACATCCCGTGCATAAGTCGTGGCCATTTTATAATACAATGATGTCAAGGATATCCGGGACATGGTCATTAACCCCTAAAGGCTTTTATTTCAAACAATACAGATTAAAGCGGGTTACCTCAATAATTTAACCACAATAAGATTAAACATTCAATACCCGACCAAGCGGTATTATTATAATACCGTATCCCAAGCCCGTATAGGGAAAATAAGTTAAGAGTATTTACCTGAGCTAAATATAAATTCAATCCCAGCCGTATATCAATTCAGCAAGCACAAGTACTTCTACTGGGGCTCTTAATCTGGAACGAAGGTTTTTAATAACCTATTAGATTTCTAACGGGTCTCTACTTAAGCCTATGCTTAGACCGGTTAGTTTTAAAGAGGAAAGTACGGTTCAAATGCATGATAAAGCGAAGACCGGTTTAGAATGTGGTTTTTGACCCGACAAGCTTGTATGCTTGTTTAATATGGGTAACTTAAACACATTCTGGATTTTGAGACCAAAAAGATATGGTTTGACCCGTTTCGGCTAATTTATGCAAACTAGTCACATAAGCCGATCCGAACGCGACAAGCGCGTAACGAGTAACCATAAGGGTCATATACGGGTTTCCTAAGTTAATATGCCTTAAATATGTTGTGATATCAGTAGGATACCTTCCAATATGCCCAAAACGAGTTTAATCTCAATATAAGCCACGAAGGAGTATTTTGGTCATTTACCTAAGGCATATATACTACCTGTCATACAACTAAATAAACGTCGTGACCATAAGGTATAACCTCGGAAGATTATTCCCTATATACTATGGTCACCTAACGTGTTTGGTCGGATCCTAATGGTCGACCAAACGGGTCGGGTTCGAAAGTATAAGCGATTGTTTAGATCGCTTACCTTACGACCCTATATAAGCACTAAACTAAAAGTGACGAGCTAAGCATGTTAAAACATGCTTAACTAAGTTTAGAAAACAGGTTTGGTATCAAAACAAACGGTTTTGATACCTAAGAGTAGTTTGGTTACAAAATACGCAAGAATACGCATTTTGGCCGAAACTACGACTCGTCACTGAGCCTAGATAACATGGTAATCAGTAGGTATAGTCACTAGGGACTATAACCATCGTGATTACGCTCACGTTATGAAGTTCAAACGAACTTCGCATTGACCATAAACTGGTCAATGCAGAAAGTCAAACAAAGTTTGACTTTAACACTAAAACGAATAAAAGAACGAAGGAACACTTACAAAGGGTCCCCGAAAGCTAATCTTGATCCAAGTAACTCAGGTATGAAGCAATGGATTCAACTTAGAGCATTCTTAGATCAGATTTATGGGTTTTGTAAGTGAATGGGTTGGGTATTTATAGGATTTTCCATATAAAATATTCCTAGCATATTCCAAGCATATTCCTAGCATATTCCAAGCATATTCCTAGCATATTCCTAGCATATTCCAAGCATATTTCTAGCATATTCCAAGCATATTCCTGGCATATTCCTTAGCATATACCTTAGCATATTTCTGGCAAATGGCTAAAACGGGTATTTAACTGGGTACCTGGTATTTCATCTAGCGTTTAAATCCCGGTTTATGGCGTTCTAAATTATTTTTATTACTCTATAAAAATAAACTCGCCAAGATATTACTGAAATAAATTTCAGTTGCCAGGACTGGCTGCGTTGTCTGCGTTTTGCAGTAGAAGCACTGTGTTGCGCAGAAACACACGGTACGCGCTTAAACTTTGAAAAATAACGTTTTTAGGCGTTTTAATTTATTTTTCAACACGGACCTGATTAAAATAAGATTTTAATCATAACAGAATATTTGTGGGATTTAAATATTATCCGGTCGGTCACCAACGTTCGTTTGGTCGTACGATCGCGATGTTCGCTTAATTACGACGACATGCGCATAAGCGCGAAAAACGATCCAAATTGCGTGACGAATGGGTTTTTCTTATGCCAAACACTAAAATAAAATATTTTAGTGCTTACATAAATTTTTGGATGTCCAGGTGTATTCAGAACGTAAGTTATGCGCGAAAATGCAAACTTATGCACTTTTTGACGCTTTTAGTCCCTGATCCTTCTACACTTGATCTTAACATGATTTCTTGCACTTTGAGCCCTCTAACTTGACTTTTAAGGGCCTTAAGACATAACTAAACTTTGTTAAGTCCTTGGGTAACTTTATGGCTACCCGAAAAGTCATAAATTTCAACGTTGACGCTTTTAACCCCTCGTATACGAATATTGTCATAACTTTCTCATATGATAGCGAAACTTGGTGAAATTTTTATCATGTATTCTAGTGAGCATAATTGATCGTTACAAAGCTTCGTGTTTGATAAAAGGTCACTCAGAGGTATACTTTAAACATGCTGACACATTTAACCCATGTAGTTTGTAATCTCTCACTTTCTTTCACAATTAGCTTCGTATGATCCATGAATCATTCGTTTAAGGGTATAAACATCATGTAGGGATATTGTAGGGTATATTTATCCATTGTTGACATTTTGAACCCTTATATTCACATATTTTCTATGTTTGTCAACTTTAGTCCCTCTAGAGTATTCTTTCACACGTTCAAAGCTTATGACACGTGTCAATACATTATAGGACGTGAATTTTCGAGGTGTTACATCCTCACCCCCTTAAAAGAAATCTCGAGCTCGAGATTTGTTAAAATGTTGGAAGTACTTTTTGTCAGTGTTGTGAGAATCGCTAGGCGCTAGTCGGGCGGTGGGGTACCGCCTAGTGATTAATCGGGATTAATAGGGATTAATCGAATTGAGATTTATATATGTAATTTTTAGTTACATATACACACACACATTTTTATATGTAGTTTTTTAAAGTAGACATATTTTAACCCCTCATTAACCCATTTTTTAAGTAATTGGAAGGAATTTATATGGTTTGGTCAAAATTAGGCCGGTATCTAGCCAAAATTTAGCCAGAATAGGACCGTCATTAACTGCCTAGCTATTAATCGGCCATTAATCATTGAAACTCCGATTAGTGATTAATCGGAGACTAATCGGAGACTAGTCGGGATTTTTACAACCATGCTTTTTGTCGCATAATCGGCTTAACTTCTATAACATATCTGGAGTCCTTCTAAGCTCCCAAAGCGACCCCTATATTAGGTGCATGTATCCTTTTGGAGCTTATTAACCTGTCGATCCTTAATCGATACAGGATGCTCATCACATCATAAATCTGCATATCATTATGTGATAGTGCTCCTTAACTTATTGGTGACACACATCCTTCTGTCACTAGTGTGCAATGTATTGCGAGCTCCGCCAAGCTCTTTAAATAGGTTTTAGCTTATGAGCTACTTGATCTTGATACATTCGATTTCCTCCGAATGATTCTATATATTCAGAGCTTAACTAGCCTGATAATTTAACAATTTGGCACACCCTTCCTGGGTGATATCTTTTGTTGAACCTTATTCCTTATCAGGAGTTTAGGAGGGTTGCTACTTTCATTAATTCTTGATTTTCTGCCGAATACTGGCAACTTATAAATGATTAGGGATTTGTATGATCTTATTTGTTGTTTCCAATGCAACTTTCAGATCCTGATAATTGGACTTACCAGTCTATTGTCCTAACAATAGATGTTTAACATTCCATCTATACAAGGTCTCCAAAGGAGCAACCTTGATGCTTATAAATCAACTATTATGGAAAAGCTTATCTTAAGGTGAGATGGTTATTTCAACCACTACTTAACTAATTTTAAGGAATAGTTAATCCTTGTCGTTAGTCGAACAAATCGACGATCCTGGGCAGCTGATGGCAAATTCTTAATTGTTGCCTAAATGGGGTTGTGGTAATCACTGCATAAGCAAAATGAATCGTCTTTCATAATTAACTATACCGAGTTCTCAGGATACTGAGTTAGGCTATATGAATCTATATCTTAAAACTTACTTAACCAGGGTTTTTTATTCTTCCAATAATGGTACTAGTTGTCTTGGAGATTTCATAATAATGCAGCCCTAAATGGGATATAAACCTTAACTCTACCTGCCTCTCAGGGGTAAACAGGGAAATATTAGGAGAAAATCAAGGTACAAGGAGGTTGCAGAGGTTTTCCATATCTCAGGCTCCAATTCATCCACCATTGCTTGTGTCAAATGAGTGACACTTTTATGTTATGAGTCCACAGGTTCCTTTTACCAGGAAACATTTATTTGGAAAAATTCTATTTTCTAGATATCTTCTTTGAATGCCATTAGCTGACTTTAGTACCATATGATCATTGGGATATCTTTGTGGTTCCATGCATTAAACCTCCATACTGATCAGGCATGGAAGCAATCTATGGAACATATTAAGATACACCAATCCTCATGTGGCGCTTTTGTCATACCATCTGGTATTCGCAATCGATAGAGATCGGGAGATATCAATTACTTATGATGATGTACTTCATCTGGAGAAAGGGTATGCTAGAATTTTATGACTGACGATTTCTGACAGAAACAGAAGAAATGGTTCCTATGATTTTGTCGGTAAGTTTTACCTTACACTTAATATCTAGGGTTCTCATGATAGATTTTTAAAAGTCTAATATACTTACAATTTATGAAGAATTTATTGGTATCTGAATTAAAACAGAATTCTTAGCATTTATACTTAAAGAACGTACCCAACGTTATCATTGATATAGACTACTCCTGACACTCTTTAGGAGAGTTTAAGCGCTATTAATCTTAGGCTTTCTATCCTTAGCCGTATTCCCTTTGACAGATTTGGGGCACGTAGCATTTGGTTCCTTGAACTTTTTCACGGCCTTCTTCACAGCTTTTTTTTTCCAACAGCTGCTTCTATCATAGTTTGAAGAACATCTTTGGAAATTTTAAGGTTTACAATTGTAGCATCATTAGCATGCGTCGCATCATCAATGGCACGATTGACTGTTATCTTATCCGAGTTTGTCATACTCAAGATTTGGTTCCTATTACCAATTGAATCATTTACTTAGTTGCAATTCAACCATTGCTATTCATCACCCTGATGGCCTTAACATGTACTAACCATGGTTTCATTAAACTATCCAGGCCAATATGGCAATAACATTCTTAATGAACGTTATTTTTTTAAAACATATCAATATCACTTAGCCTAGGTCACAAAAGGCCATCAATGGCATTTAAGGGTTGGACCTAGTCCATCACCTTTTAGACAGGGGATCAAAACGTCACATCTGTCTTTATTATATTGATGAATTTGGATAGCTTGAAAGCTTGCCATAAGGATATCAGAAAAGAGTGATTCCTGATAGATATAAAATATCAATCTAAGATTTGTTGGAGCATTTTCTAAAGTATAATCATCGGTCAATTTCTATCTCGCATTAAATGACCAGAGTCCTAATCAGCGGAGACAACAGTTCTCAACATTTATTGTTCATTATAGAATCATATGTGACAGTATCAAATAAATTTCTGCATAAGCTGCTTGATAAAGAAAGGTACCTGCTATATAGTTATCATTCTGCACCATCTCCTGGGCGTTCATCTGGAAGACTTATGCGTTTGCTTTCTTGCCCTCTTCGGGCTTCTTCTGATTCCTAGGGCAGTTGGTCCTGATATGCCCCTTCTCGTTGCTACCATAACAGGTTGCGTCTTTCAACTTCTTGCAATCCAAGGTTTTATGTTCCTTAGACTTGCAAATCCCACAAGGTAGAGGCTGGGATTCAAATCTGCATTTCCCGAGGTGGTATTTCCGACAGGTTTTGCACCTGGTCTTCTCACCCGACTACTGGCTGTCTTTCTCAAATCCGGAGCTCTTCTTATCCTCAGAGTTCCTCTTTTTCTTTCTATCGGAGCGATGAGAATTCTCATCCTCCCTTTTACGCTTTCCATCTTCAGAGGCTTTGGCAGCCTTGTTTCTGACCACATCGAGTGTAAGAGATAGCGACATATCTGTCGCTGACCTGAATGTAGTAGGTCTTGATGCTTTCACACTGGCCTTTATTTCTGGGGCTAAACCCCCAATAAAGCGAGCTATTCGCTTTGGTTCCGGTGTGATCAAGTAAGGAACCAATCGAGACATGGTATTGAAACTTGTAAGGTATGCTTGACAATCTAAGTTCTCCATGACTAATGTCAAGAATTCAGTCTCAATTCTCTCAACTTCATGTTGAGGACAGTAATTTTCTTTGATAAGAGCGACGAACTGATCCCAAGTCATGTTGTACAAAGGGATCTTCCCCGTAGCTTGGATCAGTGACCTCCACCAAGCTAGAGCTTCTCCTTTAAAAGATTGTGAAACAAATTTCACAACATTTTGTTCCGCACAACCGCTGATGTCCACAACAGTGTCCATCTCCTCGAGCCATGTCATGCAATCGATGGCTCCCTCTTCTCCTGTAAAGTTTCTGGGCTTGCAGGAGACAAAATATTTATACGAACAGGTTTTAACATGTGGCTCTTGATTAAGCACAGCCTGTCCAGACGGAACACTCCTCTGATTGAAGGAGTTATGAACATCGTCCTCCTTCGAATCGTGTGATTTAGAAGGGGGCTTACTACGAGCCACTGATAGAGTCTTAGAGTGTGTATCACCTGATTCATCATACTGTCTGTCGAGGGCTCGTGTAACGGCATCATCTATTAATGCCTGTAGTTCCGCACCAGTTATATTAACTCTGGTAGCATCATTATTCTCCCTCGGGTGACTGTTAACCTCATCTGATCCAGCCATGTAGTTTGATTGCTACATACATATTGAAAATTATTTATTCAGAGGTTATTATGGAATCATCATTTTTAACGATTCATCAACCATGGTAATATAAACCATATTGGTTAATTTGTTAGTTATATTTAATTAGCATTTTCATTATAATTTACCCTAGTTATAAAACATTAAGGATATAAAAGTGGCGTGATACACTCTAATTTACACATATTTTAGTCCCCCGTTTTACCCCTATTTTATGCGTTTTTGGCCGTAAAACCGTCATTCGGATACTTATTTATCTACATTTATGTTTACAGGCCTAAAACTGCATTCCAGACAAGATGATAGCAAAAACGAGGACTTTCCGGACAAAACGACGAAGCTGCGGACATTCTGTTAAGGATTCTGAACTGGGCCTGTGGAACGACCGTTCCACCTGTGGCACGGTCGTGCATCTCCGACAAACTTGATCATCTCGGCAATGAATGATCGGTGCGACTGGTCGTTCTAAGAAAATAAGCGGCTCAGTGAAGAACGGGCGTTCCATTGAGGAACGACCGTGCGTCTCCGGTGAACCAACAGAGTCTCGGAACTGAACGATCGGTGCGACTCGGCGTGCAATATGTAACCCGGAACTGAACGACCGTTCCACACAAAGAACGGTCGTGCGATTTCGAATCTGGTCAACGATCCGATGACGTATGCAGTATGGTGACCCATCCCCAATAATTGAATAAAGTGAACGGTCGTTCCATATGGAGAACGACCATGCAACAGCAAAAAAGTATAAAAACACAGCAGAAACTTTCTGTTCGATATTCTGGATTTTTGGAGAGCTTCTCTGGCGATTTTCAGGCTCCGGAGGCATTAGCTTTCACCCGGATTCAAGCCATATTATCCCGATTAGCTCGATTACTACCCGGATCCTTAGTCTAGTACTTGTTTATGGTTTGATTTTCTAATCTTTCCATGTTTTTGTTAATCTTTCAAGTACTTAGATTATTGTTTATGTATTATTGTAGCCTTTGGGCAAAAACACAAACAATCCCTTGCTAGATTATTGCCATTAGTGTGTTAAGCTTTGTTTGTAATGACACTTGATGTATTTTCTATGATTATCTTTGATGATTAGTTTGCAACCTTGTTATTGATATTGATTTCTTGATTATAAGTAATTATGTTGGATGATTGATGCTTGGTTAGTTAAGATAGTTGAAAAATGAAGCTTAATTAATCTTGTATTAGTAAACTTTGAACTTGGTTAACTAGATTAGCTTGGTTTAAATGTGGGCATCATGATACTAGAAATGGTTAGTGATTTAATAAAATGTAATTATTGTTAATCAAGAGAGCTTGCCGTCACGGAAGGACCTAAACGGGTTAGATGGTGTCGTTATAAATTCTTGCCATGATTTGTTAGCTTAGTTAGTAGTTTAGGCCAAAATTGCTATCTTGGTGAATTATTGTGTAAGATTTGTAAAATGAACTCGGTTGTGATTTAATCTAGTTTATGCTTATCTCGGTGGTTGCATTGTGTTTATCGGTGTCACTTTCCTTGTTTAAGTGAGGTTAGAATAATCCTAACGGCTGCCTAACTTATTTTTAAGAGATTTTCATAGACATTTATCAATTGCACGTTAAAGAACAATTTTAGGTGGTTAAAGTGTGTTTATCGTTTTAACTTTCCGAATGATTGTCATGTTAGGATTCCCGAAAGGGATACTAATTGTTTTAAATTGGAAAATTGACCGAATGCTTCTAGTGCCAAAACTGACTTAGTTGACATGCTGTGGTTGTGTATTTAGCAAGGCTTTTTATCTATATTCTATTATGTTTTTATTATGTATTTGGTTATGCTTACTTTAGTTTAGTTTAAATCAACCAAACCTATGTTTTTACCGGTAGTTTAGTGACAAAGGTCTAGTATTATTTCTCCGCCCATTTCCTTGGATCGATACTTGGTTCTTACCGATACTTTATTACATATGTGACAGGGTACACTTGCCTCTTTCGTGTGTGTTTTGATGTAAAAGTAATAATCACTTTTATAAATTTAAAACCCAATCGTGTGTTAATTCATTGCAAAATTATGTATATATATGCACACGTCAAGTTTTTGGCGCCGTTGCCCGGGGAGATGGCGAGTTTTAGGAACGACCCAAGTCATTTGGTTATCGGTGTAAATACTTGTTAATATTTGTGTATAATTTCTTGATTATTTATTTGTTTATTTATTTGTTAATATTTCTTGTTTTTATTCGTTTTATTCATTTTTTGCGTTATTTTTGTTTCATTTATTTATTTGATCCGGATTTATTTATTCACTTATTCTTTGGGTTTTCGGCACCCTAAAGCCATTTTTGTATTAGTCGATTCATTTATTTATTGTGTTGAATTTTTATAAAATTTCGGGCCCATTTTTCGGATTTTTATAAAATTTTCAGCCCATTTATAATAACTTTCTGCTTCTTTTCAGCTGATATAAAAAAAGGGCAGCATTATTACTTTATTAATAAAATATTCACCGTGTTAAATTGTCGTTTGCAGGTTAATGTTCTCGACCCCAGCTCCCAATCCTATTGAGCCGTCAGACGAGCCCGAGCGTGATCTGAGGAGACGTCTTCGTGAGAAATCTCGTGCAGTTGGGCGGATACTCGTAGCAGGTGAGCCGGAGCCAGTGGTACCCGTTGAAGCCGAGGGCTCAGGGGCAGCAAGAAACGCGACCATGGCAGACGATAATCAACCTTTGAATGAGACGAATCAGCCCGGACGAGAGGGCTTGGAGCCCAGTATTATTAGACCCACTATTGATGCACCTTCATTTGAAATAAAATCTAGTATTATTAACATGGTGCAGAATTCAGTGCAGTTCGACGGGCGTGAGCACGAGGATCCCGGGAGGCACATTGCGGCTTTCCTCCATGTTTGCTCTACATTCAAGATTAGGGATGTTTAGGAGGACGCAATTCGGTTGAGGTTGTTTCCGTTTTCGTTGCGTGATAAAGCCAGAGCTTGGCTTATGTCACTCCCAGCCGGGTCCATCAGGACCTGGAATCAGTTGGCGGAGCAGTTTATGCATAAATATTTTCCACCTGAGAAAACGAACAAGCTACGGAACCGGATTACTTCATTTCGCCAGGACGAGGGCGAATCGTTGCACACAGCTTGGGAGAGATTCAAGGATTTGTTGATTGATGTGCCACATCACGGCTATTCCAAGAGACAGCTGGTTTTGACATTCTATCAGGGGCTCAGCTACAACACGCAGGAGCGATTAGATGTTAACGCAGGAGGCGATCTGGGAACGAAAACGCCGGCGGAAGCATATGATATTATTGAGAAAGCTGCGTTGAAATCCAGCTCGCGCCGGGAAGGCGATAGAGGTCGGGCTACATCATCATCATCTCGCCCAGGAGCACATGCTGTGGATGATTACACAGCCATTACTGCGCAGATCTCGGCTCTGGCGACGAAATTCGATAAATCCCAAACAGCCACGCAAGTTGGCCCTGCATGTGACCAATGTGGAGTGTCACATGTGCCAGGTACGTGTGAGCAGGGTGTTATGTTTACCGGTCACGAAGAGGTGAACTACATGGGCAATCAAAACAGGCCCCAAAATAACCCCTACAGCAACACGTACAATCCAGGGTGGAGAAATCACCCAAACTTTGGGTGGAAATCTGGTTCTGGGAACAAGAACGCGCCCGGTTTTGCTCAACATGCTCCCGCGCCACAACAATCTCACGGTCAATCCTTTCAGCCTCAATATAATAATCAAGGCTCAGGAAGCAGTTCACAGCCGCACGCCTCTCAAAGCAATGCAAAGCTAGAGGAAATGATGGCACAACTGCTGAACAACTCCAATAGTGCTAATCAAATGGCTGAAAAACGATATCAGCAGCATGAGGAGCGGTTCTTGGTCAATGAAGGAGAAATGCGGAGTCAAAAGGCTTCCATTCAGAATGTCGAGAATCAAGTGGGCCAGTTAGCAAAAATGTTGTCGGAGAGACCCCCAGGTGGTCTTCCGGGCAACACGGAGCAGAATCCGAAGGGGCGTGGTAATGGCCCGCACACGTAAAGTGTGGGGACATGAGTCTTGCTATCGACTCGCCGACAAAAATTTAGCATGAGTCTTGCTATCGACTCGCCGACAAAAATTTAGCATGAGTCTACGCTGCTGACTCGCCGACAAAAATGCAGCTGGAGCGTCTTTGGCGCTATAAGGGCAAAATTGTCCTTTTAATTGTTTTTGTAGTTTTAGCGTAATTTAAGTTAGTTAGGTAGTCTACGTCTGTTTGTTTAGTTTCCGTACGTACTGGGCGAAGGTTCTGTATTGTAATATTGTTAGAACAGTTGGCGTGTCGAAAAAACAGCGAAAAACGGCCGAAACGGTTGCTGGAAATAGCTTCTGCAGAAATTCTGTATCTGCAGCTGATGCACGACCGTTCCACCTGTGGAACGACCGTGCAATTCCGAGCACGCCGGCACGGTAGATCGCACCCTTGGTGCATTTCCGAGAACACGCTGTGGGGTTTGAACGATCTCGGTGACGCACGATCGTTCCATACCAGGAACGACCGTGCCACAGGCTGAGGGCAATTTGGTCATTTTGCACACTATATATACCATTATCTGCTGCAAAATCCCTCATTCGCGAACCCTAGCCGCTGCAGACCGTTCCAGGGCGATTTTTCACCATATCGCACGGTTTTTCGCACGATCTAACACCCTTCTTCGCACGGTACGTTAGTTGTTGTAGATTTCTTGTTTTCTAGCTTTCTAGGTTAGATTTCTCCCGATTTTTCAAGGAATTTTTAGGGTTCTCTTCATAAATAAATCGAAACCCTAACCCTTGTTGAATCGAAGTATCGTGAACACCCGGTTGACTTTCAGACCCCTGTTGACCCAATACTTGTTGAAATTTTGCAAAAATCTGATTGTTCTAAGTACAGGGGCCGTAGTCTGCAGATTCGGAGTCGCACGGTCGTTCCACCTGAAGAACGGTCGTGCCTCACCGGCTTGTTCTCGATATCGCTGGGCTTGGCCTATTAGTTCTCGGTGACGTACGACCGTGCGTCCCGAAGAACGACTGTGCCATTCGCCCAGTTCAGTTAGACAGTTTCTTCATAATTGGCTGCTCGCTTGTTTTCAACTCATTTCTCTCCTGTTTCTGTCTTTCTAACAATGTTCCCCATTACAGATGGATCACCCTTTCCTACAATTTGACCCCAACATTGAGAAAGAAGCGTTATGCATAGCGAAGCGCAATGCATTATGGGCGAGGCGGGAACAGTTTGGCGAACCCCGATGGTTGGACTGGGAGGTCATGCGAGAATTAAATCAATATGACCGACTTGATGAAATGATGACTCCCGTGCTAGCAAACCTGGTCGGTTGCAACCGACCCGTTTACCAGGAGTTGACTATTGAATTCTTTGCATCGTATCAGTATGAAAGGCCGGTTGCACATACAGAACCCGATTTCCGCTACAGAAATCGGGTAACCTTCAGGTTATGTAGGCGATGGCATACATGGTCGGTGGGTCGTTTGGGACGGAGGCTTGGGATTTATACGCGGGAGGACATGGATGATCCCGACGTCTTCAACGATCGGTTCAACTTCCCTAATGATGCAGCGCGGGATACATTCTGGGCACGTAACGCTACTGGAGACCCCTATAACCCACAGATGTCAAAGGCTTCGCGACTCCGAGACCCTCTGGTGCGAGTGATGCACCATGTTTTCAGCCATTCTATATGCGGACGCATGGACAGTCAAGGTAACTGTCCAACACCTGACTTGCTTTTTCTATATGCGTTGGTTGACAAAGCACCAATCAACCTTGCTGCTCGAATGGCTGAGTACTTTGTCAAGAGCTCGGGGCGAACCCCGAATAGTGAGATCCATGGCGGTCAGTACGTGGCCGAAATAGCGTACAATGAGCGCTACATGACGCCGGGGGTGCTTAGGGGTCTCACGTTGATTACCGAGGGGGTGCGTGTTGATATCCGGTCTCTGAAGTTCATAGGGGTGATTGTAGAGCTCGAGAGGGGAGATAGGTTGAGGGGATTGAATGGCGAGGTCTGAGACCCGTTACCTCCAGCTGAGGAGGAAGATGAGGAGGAGGATGAGGACGTTGAGATGGGAGAGCAGCACCAGCCACAGCCACCGACACCACCACACTCGCCGCAGCACCATGCATTTCATCAGCATGAGGATTGGCCCACTTTCTACCAGCAGTTCCAGGATATGCGTATTACGCAGGAGCAGCATGGTACCTACTTCAGCGATATCAGATCTAGCCAGGACCAGATCCGGGCTAGCCAGGACGAGATTAGGGCCAGCCAGGCAGAGATTAGGGCTGCACATGACCAGCTTCAGCATCGCCAGGATACTTTATACCAGGGGGTGTCTGCGGGGTTTTCTTATCTTTTCGGGGAGATGCATCACGCATACCCCGACTATTTTCAGCACCCGCAGGAGTTCCCACCGTGGAACCCCCCTGGCTATGGCGATCAGGGCCCATCTGGCACGAGGCATGATGATGACGATGATGATGAGTAGTTGGCGGTGATGATTGCATTTGGTGGTGTTTTATGTTTCAGTACTTTACTTTTATTTGGGTGTTTATTTTGACTATTATTTAAAACACCCCGGATATGTATTTTCAGACAATTTCCTTTGTGTTTTGTTTGGTTTGGATGTTAGTATTTATGTACATTATGGTTGTTGTTTGTTTTTTCTTTTTCTGTTATATTTTGGGTGTACACGACATACTCGCAGGTTTTATCTATCGGATCTTGGACCGGAGCACGTACCAGAGTCAGCTTCGGAAGTCTTGTGGCACCAACATCATCTTGAGGGGAGTATTTTTTATCCCTTTCTCTATATTTCGGGTCTCGCATTGGGGACAATGCGAAGTTCAAGTGTGGGGAGGGGGTTAACTTTGTTAACTTAGCTTTGTTTGTCCTCTTATTATTATAAAAAAAAAACAGAAAATCAGAAAAATCATTTAAAAATACGTGTGTTTTGTATATATGTTGGTAAATAAACCGGTTGGGTGTGTTTTAGAAAGCATCGGACTTGATAAAAACTCGACAAGCAAAATATTTTTGAAAAAGGAAACCGGAAAGCATGACAAACAAAGAAAGACTTACATGATAGTTTTCACACTTTTACCCATTCCTTCCGTTACGTGAGCATATTTGAGCCTAGATTGTTATATATTTGTTCATTACGGATATAGGAGTGAGCCGGATGTTTTGTGCAATTTAGAACTTGTCACTAGTATGCTTGTTAAGACCATGAACGTGCGGATTTGTGTAAACGTGATAGAGGCACTTAGATTACCCCTTTGTTGTGTACCTTGTTCTTTGTGTTGTGCTTCCCGTTCACCTTATATTACCCTTTAGGATTAACCATGTCGAGCCTTCCCGTTCACCTTTGTTTACCCACATTATCGCCTACTTAACCAAATTTAGCCTTTTTATGTTTTTAAACCTTTTTAGTGTTAAAACTCGGTTTAAATAATAGTTTAACTAGCTTGTTTTTGTTTATATTTCATTGTATAGTTTGAAAAAAAAAAAACAGAAAATAAAACACCCTAAAATAGGGTGAAGTTGATAGAAATCGAGCAATTTTGAATGCTTAAATGTTAAAATTTCGTTGATAAGCTCGATTGCGCTTTAGTCGCCTTTTTAAGGCGTTTGTATGTATAGTGGTACTATTTTCTTGCTAGTTAAACACTACTACCGAGTTTTAACCGTTTTCGCCACTTTATATGTCCACTTCCATACCCTTCGCCCAAGCCTAACGTTATAACCCGTAAAGACCTCTTGATTTACACTTTTTCGCATGTTAGTTGGTGGAGACGAGATCTTATGACAAGCTTATGTTATTGCGCATTTCATTGACTAGGCGTTGAGTGTTTACGCATACACATTTTATGTATGATTCATAAATAAAACCGAGAGTGTGTGAACATTGTGAGTTGGGTGAAGATTAACATGTGAGTCAATTAAATGTTTAGTCTCGGCTTTTTGGTTGTCGCTTTTTAAAATTGCATATGCTTGTTGGGTTTGAATCTTTTGATGTTGTCTTTCGACAAACCGGCTAACCGTTTGTATTAGTTTTCAATAAAATAGTGTGTAAATTATCGTTCTTATTTGTTTATGTCTTTTATTGCTTTTTAGTTTAGCTTGCTTGAGGACAAGCAAGGTTCAAGTGTGGGGAGATTTGATACACTCTAATTTACACATATTTTAGTCCCCCGTTTTACCCCTATTTTATGCGTTTTTGGCCGTAAAACCGTCATTCGGATACTTATTTATCTACATTTATGTTTACAGGCCTAAAACTGCATTCCAGACAAGATGATAGCAAAAACGAGGACTTTCCGGACAACACGACGAAGCTGCGGACATTCTGTTAAGGATTCTGAACTGGGCCTGTGGAACGACCGTTCCACCTGTGGCACGGTCGTGCATCTCCGACAAACTTGATCATCTCGGCAATGAACGATCGGTGCGACTAGTCGTTCTAAGAAAATAAGCGGCTCAGTGAAGAACGGGCGTTCCATTGAGGAACGACCGTGCGTCTCCGGTGAACCAACAGAGTCTCGGAACTGAACGATCGGTGCGACTCGGCGTGCAATATGTTACCCGGAACTGAACTACCGTTCCACACAAAGAACGGTCGTGCGATTTCGAATCTGGTCAACGATCCGATGACGTATGCAGTATGGTGACCCATCCCCAATAATTGAATAAAGTGAACGGTCGTTCCATATGGAGAACGACCGTGCAACAGCAAAAAAGTATAAAAACACAGCAGAAACTTTCTGTTCGATATTCTGGATTTTTGGAGAGCTTCTCTGGCGATTTTCAGGCTCCGGAGGCATTAGCTTTCACCCGGATTCAAGCCATATTATCCCGATTAGCTCGATTACTACCCGGATCCTTAGTCTAGTACTTGTTTATGGTTTGATTTTCTAATCTTTCCATGTTTTTGTTAATCTTTCAAGTACTTAGATTATTGTTTATGTATTATTGTAGCCTTTGGGCAAAAACACAAACAATCCCTTGCTAGATTATTGCCATTAGTGTCTTAAGCTTTGTTTGTAATGACACTTGATGTATTTTCTATGATTATCTTTGATGATTAGTTTGCAACCTTGTTATTGATATTGATTTCTTGATTATAAGTAATTATGTTGGATGATTGATGCTTGGTTAGTTAAGATAGTTGAAAAATGAAGCTTAATTAATCTTGTATTAGTAAACTTTGAACTTGGTTAACTAGATTAGCTTGGTTTAAATGTGGGCATCATGATACTAGAAATGGTTAGTGATTTAATAAAATGTAATTATTGTTAATCAAGAGAGCTTGCCGTCACGGAAGGACCTAAACGGGTTAGATGGTGTCGTTATAAATTCTTGCCATGATTTGTTAGCTTAGTTAGTAGTTTAGGCCAAAATTGCTATCTTGGTGAATTATTGTGTAAGATTTGTAAAATGAACTCGGTTGTGATTTAATCTAGTTTATGCTTATCTCGGTGGTTGCATTGTGTTTATCGGTGTCGCTTTCCTTGTTTAAGTGAGGTTAGAATAATCCTAACGGCTGCCTAACTTATTTTTAAGAGATTTTCATAGACATTTATCAATTGCACGTTAAAGAACAATTTTAGGTGGTTAAAGTGTGTTTATCGTTTTAACATTCCGAATGATTGTCATGTTAGGATTCCCGAAAGGGATACTAATTGTTTTAAATTGGAAAATTGACCGAATGCTTCTAGTGCCAAAACTGACTTAGTTGACATGCTGTGGTTGTGTATTTAGCAAGGCTTTTTATCTATATTCTATTATGTTTTTATTATGTATTTGGTTATGCTTACTTTAGTTTAGTTTAAATCAACCAAACCTATGTTTTTACCGGTAGTTTAGTGACAAAGGTCTAGTATTATTTCTCCGCCCATTTCCTTGGATCGATACTTGGTTCTTACCGATACTTTATTACATATGTGACGGGGTACACTTGCCTCTTTCGTGTGTGTTTTGATGTAAAAGTAATAATCACTTTTATAAATTTAAAACCCAATCGTGTGTTAATTCATTGCAAAATTATGTATATATACGCACACGTCATGGCGCAAAAGGCCTAGTCACAAGGACAGTTTAATTTATAAGCCATGATTTCAGTGAATCGAGGCATTAAGGTTTGAATCAAAGTTCATTACCTTTTCTTGACAGGGAGTTGTAGGCTACTACTGTCTTTAGTCTCAGAGGACATTAACTATAGCCCGTAGGCACTTCCCTTCTAAGGGATGTTTATAATATGATCATCTTATAGGATGATATAAGCCATGATTTCAGAGAATCGAGGCATTAAGGTTTGAATCAAAGTTCATTACCTTTTCTTGACAGAGAGTCAAAGACATCAACTGTCTTTTGTCCCTTAGGACAATAAGTATGGCCCGTAGGCATTTCATCAATTATGGATGTTTATAATATGATCATCTTCATTTAATGATATTAGTCAGGATCGCATTGATCATACAAACTATTATGCTTGGACGTAGTCCAACATCTTTAGACGGGGGTCAGAGACCACCACGGTCGTTGTCTTATCGGACAACAAGTTTGGCCCGTAGGCACTTCATCACTAAGGGATGATTATTTCAAATAAGGGAATTTAGATTAACCCCCTTTTTAAAGATGGCCTGTGTGACTTTAACGATTCACAGTTTACCAAAAATGTTAACATACTTACAGATGTTAATAGGGATTGGAATCTTTTAGATAAGTTTTACCGTCTTGGCCATGTCTACAATGACATTTAGGCTAGGTTTTACTTTTAAGATTCTTTTAATATTTAACGCAGAACAATCCTAACTTGAAAGGTTAACACGGATCTGAATCTAATTGTGGAACTACCGTCTTGGCCCTGTCTTAAAATGACACATGAGCTAGGTCTTGTCCTTTTTAGATATTGTCATTTTATTATAATGGTAGATCTTATAATATAGGAATGATATTTTAAATATAATCGTTCCATAAAAATTAAACAAGTATATGGTTGCCCTAAACGGGACTTCTACAGAAAATGACTTGCCCATGCAAGGGCTAATCAGAAAATAACAAAGGAACCAAATAAGGACAAAATAAAACGAATTTGGATTTGTCCTATGTTCTTGTCTAGACTCAAGAATGTGCATCTGTGTAACTGAGATTAAACACAAAAGGCTAGCATTTAATTCACTCAGTGTTGGCTCTGATACCAACCTGTCACACCCCGATATTTCCACATTTGACCGGTGGGCCCGGTAGGGGAGTATCGTGACGTAGTTGATATCATCATAGTCAAACAACACAATATATAAATTCACAGCGGAAGCAAAAGATAAATATATTACAATCCGAATATAAAGTAATATCAAGTATTACAACGGAAAGTAAAGGATCCACAGGCGGATCTTAAAACATAAACATTGTTCAACAGACTTTAGATGCCTAGAACTTGCAAGATTCCTTATTAACGCCCTGAGCTTCCAGCCAATTACGTTCAGTACCTGTCACTTAACCTTTTTGGAAAAATACGTCAGTTTACACTGGTAAATACACTCAACCGACTCATTTGAAAAGAGTTTAAGAAAATTGATTTAGATGCACTAGGCACAAAATATTTTGACACTTTGATTAAAATGCACAAGGCAAAATTAATCTTTTATAACTTGGGACAATTATATTTATAATCTTGTATACAGATTTACATGTTCGTTGTACGTTCAGGGCCCGATGTAGAAACCGAGTCAAAATTAACAGACACACCACAAGTATAGGCCCACAAGAGAGTGAGATACCGTTTTCCTTATGCACTGTCAGGTGTATGCCTACATCCCGTGCATAAGTCGTGGCCATTTTATAAGACAATGATGTCAAGGATATCCGGGACATGGTCATTAACCCCTAAAGTCTTTTATTTCAAACAATACAGATTAAAGCGGGTTACCTCAATAATTTAACCACAATAAGATTAAACATTCAATACCCGACCAAGCGGTATTATTATAATACCGTATCCCAAGCCCGTATAGGGAAAATAAGTTAAGAGTATTTACCTGAGCTAAATATAAATTCAATCCCAGCCGTATATCAATTCAGCAAGCACAAGTACTTCTAATGGGGCTCTTAATCTGGAACGAAGGTTTTTAATAACCTATTAGATTTCTAACGGGTCTCTACTTAAGCCTATGCTTAGACCAGTTAGTTTTAAAGAGGAAAGTACGGTTCAAACGCATGATAAGGCGAAGACCGGTTTAGAATGTGGTTTTTGACCCGGCAAGCTTGTATGCTTGTTTAATATGGGTAACTTAAACACATTCTGGATTTTGAGACCAAAAAGATATGGTTTGACCCGTTTCGGCTAATTTATGCAAACTAGTCACATAAGCCGATCCGAACGTGACAAGCGCGTAACGAGTAACCATAAGGGTCATATACAGGTTTCCTAAGTTAATATGCCTTAAATATGTTGTGATATCAGTAGGATACCTTCCAATATGCCCAAAACGAGTTTAATCTCAATATAAGCCCCGAAGGAGTATTTTGGTCATTTACCTAAGGCATATATACTACCTGTCATACAACTAACTAAACGTCGTGACCATAAGGTATAACCTTGGAAGGTTATTCCCTATATACTATGGTCACCTAAAGTGTTTGGTCGGATCCTAATGGTCGACCAAACGGGTCGGGTTTGAAAGTATAAGCGATTGTTTAGATCGCTTACCTTACGACCCTATATAAGCACTAAACTAAAAGTGACGAGCTAAGCATGTTAAAATATGCTTAACTAAGTTTAGAAAACAGGTTTGGTATCAAAACAAACGGTTTTGATACCTAAGAGTAGTTTGGTTACAAAATACGCATGAATACGCATTTTGGCCGAAACTACGACTCGTCACTGAGCCTAGATAACGTGGTAATCAGTAGGTATAGTCACTAGGGACTATAACCATCGTGATTACGCTCACGTTATGAAGTTCAAATGAACTTTGCATTGACCATAAACTGGTCAATGCAGAAAGTCAAACAAAGTTTGACTTTAACACTAAACCGAATAAAAGAACGAAGGAACACTTACAAAGGGTCCCCAAAAGCTAATCTTGATCCAAGTAACTTAGGTATGAAGCAATGGCTTCAACTTAGAGCATTCTTAGATCAGATTTGTGGGTTTTGTAAGTGAATGGGTTGGGTATTTATTGGATTTTCCATATAGAATATTCCTAGCATATTCCAAGCATATTCCTAGCATATTCCAAGCATATTCCTAGCATATTCCAAGCATATTCCTAGCATATTCCAAGCATATTCCTGGCATATTCCTTAGCATATACCTTAGCATATTCCTGGCATATGGCTAAAACGGGTATTTAACTGGGTACCGGGTATTTTATCTAGCGTTTAAATCCCGGTTTATGGCGTTCTAAATTATTTTTATTACTCTATAAAAATAAACTCGCCAAGATATTACTGAAATAAATTTCAGTTGCCAGGACTGGCTGCGTTGTCTGCGTTTTGCAGTAGAAGCACTGTGTTGCGCAGAAACACACGGTACGCGCTTAAACTTTGAAAAATAACGTTTTTAGGCGTTTTAATTTATTTTTCAACACGGACCTGATTAAAATAAGATTTTAATCATAACAGAATATTTGTGGGATTTAAATATTATCCGGTCGGTCACCAACGTTCGTTTGGTCGTATGATCGCGATGTTCGCTTAATTACGACGACATGCGCATAAGCGCGAAAAACGATCCAAATTGTGTGACGAATGGGTTTTTCTTATGCCAAACACTAAAATAAAATATTTTAGTGCTTACATAAATTTTTGGATGTCCGGGTGTATTCAGAACGTAAGTTATGCGCGAAAATGCAAACTTATGCACTTTTTGACGCTTTTAGTCCCTGATCCTTCTACACTTGATCTTAACATGATTTTTTTGCACTTTGAGCCCTCTAACTTGACTTTTAAGGGCCTTAAGACATAACTAAACTTTGTTAAGTCCTTGGGTAACTTTATGGCTACCCGAAAAGTCATAAATTTCAACGTTGACGCTTTTAACCCCTCGTATACGAATATTGTCATAACTTTCTCATATGATAGCGAAACTTGGTGAAATTTTTATCATGTATTCTAGTGAGCATAATTGATCGTTACAAAGCTTCGGGTTTGCTAAAAGGTCACTCAGAGGTATACTTTAAACATGCTGACACATTTAACCCCTGTAGTTTGTAATCTCTCACTTTCTTTCACAATTAGCTTCGTATGATCCATGAATCATTCGTTTAAGGGTATAAACATCATGTAGGGATATTGTAGGGTATATTTATCCATTGTTGACATTTTGAACCCTTATATTCACATATTTTCCATGTTTGTCAACTTTAGTCCTTCTAGAGTATTCTTTCACACGTTCAAAGCTTATGACACGTGTCAATACATTATAGGACGTGAATTTTCGAGGTGTTACACCTCACACCCTCAATTTGATGGCGGCACTCCTCTCTTAGGTGTGTACAAGTATGTAAGCCTAAGGTACAAGTATGTAAGCCCAAACCTCGATCCCCACATCGGTGAATACACCCCGATCTTGGTCACCGATTTCGGTCCTCGCGGTGATGGTGCCGGTGTTCCCGCTCGGGGACTGGGGTCACCGAACAACTCCCCGCATGGTGCCCCGGATACCCTAAGAGCATTCACATCCATGGCATCAAATTCTGTGTGTGGTGTTTTTAAAATATAAAAGATAAAAAGTGGTTGTGAGTGGAAGAGAGAGAAAATGTTACTGTTCATCTGTATATTTGGGGACCCTGTTCACCCCCAATAATTTTTTAATATATTTTGAAAGTGGTTGTGGGTGGATAAGAGAGAAGGTAATGATAAAAGTTATTTTGTCAAAGACGCAAGGCGCAGGCGAGGCGCATCGGCCTCACCCGGAGCCTAGGCGCAAGGCGCAAAAAAGCGTGGGTTTTTTTTAAGAAAACCGCACATAGAGAAAAAAAAATACAAAAAATATGTTATGCTTTGAAAATAATTAAGATTCCACATATAAAATTAAAAAAAAACTATTATATATGCCATTTAAGATCATGTAGCTAATAGTTAGTAGCAAAAATTTAGGACTAATATGTTGGAAGTTTTGGGTGTGTGAATGAAAGTCTCAAAAGGTGGTAAATACTTTGTCCCACATTGGTGTGGGAACAAAGTGAGTGGTTGTTTATAAGGTAAAGACTTTACTACCACCAGGCAAAAATGAGTTTCTGAGCTTGAATTTGGTTGAACTCGTTCGTGCCCGCACCTGCAGACACGAGTGCAGCTCCGAAAACCCGGGCCCGCTTGAGCCGGTTTAAAAAAAAACTCATTTTTGCGCCTAGGCTACCACCAGGCGCTGTAGGTGCGCGTTTTTTGCGCTTTTGACAACATAGGATAAAAGTATAAAAAAATATTATTTAATTGAAATGGAGAGAGAATGCAGTATTTTTTAGTGTAATTTAGGGTGAAAATATGATGGGATGGATGTGAATGCTCTAACTAATTATACTAAAACTCACTGCTTTTTCTCTCATGTTTAATTAAATATTATTTTTTATACTTTTATCATTACATTTTCTTTCTCATCCACTAATTACCACTTTCAAAAATATTGAAAAAATTATAGAGAGTGAATAGTGTTTTTCCAAATTTACTGATGAATAATAGCATTTTCTCTCTCCTTCACTCACAATCACTCTATATAATATAAGAAAACTCACTCACGTAAATATGAAGGATCCATTGTGAATGCTCTTAGCAATCTTAAAATAGAAATCCGGAAAATTCAAATCATAACTAACAGATCACTAACAGGTTAACAAGTACCTGTTTAGACACGAATTTTAACGTGTCCTAAACGTGTCAACTTGTTCAAGACACGAAACATGTTAAGCTCAAACATAAATTATGTTAAGAACGTGTAATTTCATGTTGTGTTAACAAATCCGTGTCTAAAATTACCAGCCGTATTTAATACCTTTGAACTGTAAAATTCAAGGTTCAATGAGTTTGACAGAATCTAGACGGACCTTTTCGATTAAAAACTCTTTAAGATATCTAATGTTACGCTTGAAGTCGAAAATCCACTAAACCTGAATCAAGCTAGCTTCTTATGTTTTTTTTCTCAAGTAGTTCAAGATTCTCGTCCCCTGATAGATGCAATGCATATCTAAGAGTAGATTCAGAGGGCGTTCAAGCTGGCTGTTAAAAATGCGACTTATAGATCACCAAACTCCGATACTTGTTTGAACGCCAATCTTTCTTTTAGTCGTAACAAGATTAATGGTTGTTCAAACCGGGTGAAAATTTTAGTGACATTCACCCTTGCCAAATTTTTTTTTAATTTTTGTACGGCTTTAATCTATAAGACACGCCCATCAAGTTTCATTTGACGACGGTTCCAGACATGGCCGAAAGGCCAGTCGATAAACCTTTATCAATTCTATCAAGAGGGGTAATGGTGAATATTTCTCAGAACATAGAAAAACATACTAGGAGTCGAGAACCATTCATGTAACTAACTTTAACATGCTTGTATTGTGAGTTTTGTTTTATTTTAGTTTATCAACAATTTAACAACAATCGAGCCGGGGGTCTTACTGGAAGCAGTCTCTCTATTCCTACGGGGTAGAGGTAGGGTTGTCGACATCTTACCTCCTCAGACCCTACCTTAGCTTTGCTATTGGTAGGATTTACTAAGTATGATGATAATGATAATAGCAATTTCACAACAAATAATAAGTTAAAAGTTAAGAAACCTAAAAAAACAAAAAAGCAAATCAGAAATCTGCCTTTTGTTGATCCATTTTTTAATTCTTTCAACGAAAGACATTTGATTTTTGATTTGTTGCATCACATATGCAACACACGCTCCATATGTCATCTCAACTCGATCCAGCTAAAAGGAACTTGTAATACAAACCCAACCCAGCCCGAATAGAGATACCCGTATACAACTTTTGAAGATGTAATGATCATTTTATACTCAAATGTTTGCGATATATATATATTAGCATTTTCAATATTCGTTTAGAAAATGTAGCTCCGACCAAGGTCCAATGAAGATAAATCTTAAATCATGAATCCACACCAGGTAACAAAATAACAATGGTACAGCCAGTCTAAGGTAAAGGTGGTTCTGTTCTGTGCCATACACATTATCAAACTAATACATAACTAACGACTGAAGTTACAACTTACCTTCCAGCTCTAGTTTCGAAGTTAGCCACGAACAAACCTCGTCCATCTCTTCTGGAATTGTGTAATGCCCAAGCCTACGTAAACACCATATGTTTTTTTTTTTCAGTTTTGTAGACAAACGAAACAATTAAAAAATAAATAAATCTATAGTGAAGGAAGGAAGATTGCGTACGAGTCATAGGCTTTGAACGTCAGGTTTTTGAAGCCAGTGGAAGATAGTTTCTGGGCTGACTTCTCCCCGAAACGAAAGCGTACCACATCATCAGCTGACATCATACAGATAGCAAAATGATTAATAGCAGATAGATATCAGAGCCATTAGTAAGAATATATAGCTCTAGATATATGATATATGAGATAATATAATAGTAAACAACCTTAAGTAGGTAACTTAAAATCATATAAAGATTACATAAAAGCCCGTTGGTTCCCCTCTCTATCTAAGTTGTCAAAAGCCCAAGGCGCAGGTGCTTACTAAGCGGGTGCTTTTTTAAGCTATGCACATAGCTCGAAATACCCTATTGCTTCAACTCGTAACAAAGCTTATATACTTGCACTTACCCTATTGCCTCACTTGTTTCTTTAAAAAACTATCAATACTCTCACTCGTTTGTTGCCACCCTATTTAGTTGCTATTTCTAATACAATAGGGAAGCCTTGGCTCACTGGAAATGACGCAATGCTAACACTCTTGATCAGAACGCTACACATCACTTGGATGTGAATGCATTCTTCGTGTCATATACATGGTCCACATGGATGATACAGGAAGTGATGAAGCCGATATTAGAAATTTTTTTTTAAATCTTGGAACTTGCTTTCAAACAAAAGACCTAGAACCATTGAATTATTTCTTGAGGACCGAAGTTCCTCGCAGTAGATACGAAATGAAGTTTCTCACAGTGGAAAAGAGAATAAAGTTTCCTTGGAGTTGTTCATACTGTTAAAAGCACAAAGAAAGATATGCACAGAAACTATAAACTTAATCATAAGAAATGAGTCTAAATCATTTAAAAATGCAACGTGACTAATTGAAGAAGAAAGAAATTTGAAGAGAAAAAAATAAAAAATTTGATTGATTGATGAACCCAAATCAATCAACAGATGAGGAAGAAAAATGAACAATCTAAACCGAACCAATATCATGTTGATTTATATTTCTATTACTTAGCATGAAATGAAAGAAAATGGAAGAACATAAAAAGTGTTTACCTTTGCCATGACATAGCAAAATAGGCAACGATGAAGCACGATTTGCAGCTTCCTCCCCTTCAATCTTCTTACTCAGGTCTCTATAAAAAAGATAAAAGAGACGGTCAAACAACAAAATATATATTTCTTCTTCAAGAAAACTGAAATATGCGTATAAACAAATATAGACGAAAAACGGTGAGTGGTCGAACTTTGCACATGGAAGCCAGCCACTAAGTCCAACAACCGCATCCAAATGAGTAGAGTACGCGTTTCCATTCCCGAACTTCCCATGCGTAAAACAACTTGCAGAGTATAGAGCGGTTGCCGCCCCCATACTAAAGCCTCCAACACCAAGTTTGACTGCAAAATCAAAAGTATATGAAATAAGAACTACATCAAAACCATAAAAACAGAAATAAGTAGGCTATAAACGAACCGAACTTTCAGTGAACAGTTCATGAACCATTCGGCAGGAAGTTCATTTGTGTTGGTTTGTTTAATAAATGAAAGAACACGAACAAGAAATTTCATTCCTCTAATGAAATGAACGAACTTGAACAGATGCCTTGTTCGTTCATTTATGTTCGTCAACGTTCGTTTATGTACATTTGTTTACGTTCGGTACCTAAAATTAGCTTATGTTCGTTTGTTTTTTAGACATTATTTTATGTTAATTACGTTTATCAAGATCATGTTAAGTACTCAAGTATGTTCGGATAGATCGGTTATAGTAAATTTTGGGTGGATCTATTTAATGTCTGTGATGAAAGATGCCGATTTTATTTGAAATTTAATATATGTTCGTTTCTATTCATGAACGTTTGTTTGTGTTCGTTTGTATTCATTTATGTTCATGAAGGCTCGTTTGTGTTCGTTTCTACTCATGAATGCTTGTTTGTGTTCGTTTATATTCATTTGTGTTCATGAACGTTCATTTGTGTTTGGTACCTAAAATTAACGAACAAAATATCTTGTTCGGTAAGTGTTCGTGAGTTGTGCGTGAACACATGTATTTCCTTAACAAAATACGTTCTGTTCGCTTGCATCCCTAGAAATAAGTTGTTCCCCTTGCAAAGACTGAATTCTTGTTTAAGCCAATAAGTATATCAACATGTGAAATTGAGCAAAAATCGACACAAAACAAAAGCAACAACAACAACCATACCCAGTATATCCCACAAATAGCAAAGCTACTTATAGGGTCTGGGGAGGGTGGGATGTAGACAAACCTTGCCTCCATCCCAACGCACCAAGTCAAAAAAATATATAAATAAGAAGTCAGAGAGTGATTTCTAGTTTAACATCTGGATTCTAGAAAGTAGTCCTAACTTAAAGCTTACTATTAGGGGGCTCGGTAGATAGCAGACTCAAAACGTGTGCTGCTGAAGCATCCATCCCTTCTTCATCTTGATGCGCATCTTCAGACAGGTCACTTACATCAAACCCTGTTATCCATGATACAGATCTTAATATTTCATGCATGTCAAAACTTAATGTTTCAACGTTACAAAGCATTTGACGTACATGCAGTTGTGGGAAAGCCGCCAAATAAGGTTAGTGGTTGAGCAGGTGATGTAGGGCATATCCATTTGATCTAAACATGTACAAAAGTATGATGTGCATGTGCTATCAAATTAATAATAAAAAATGGAATGTTTTTGTATTCGTTAAGTCGTTATTCGTTAACAATGTTGCCTCGTTGAGATTTGAGAAACACCAAGGTTTTCTGTTTTATGTCTACAGTTTCTATATAATGTGAAAAATAGTGTGGTTTTTGCTACAAAAAACAGAAGGCAAAAATGTTTCTTTCTTATAAATAAAGATGACAACGTAAATTTAAGAGTTAAGGTTGTTTTTACTACTTCGTAAAAGCTTAATTTATTGAAATCAAAGTAAGCTGCAAAAATGTCAATATCAAGTTTAGAAATTATAATTTTGAGATATACAAAAAGTTTTAATTTCTTAAAAACGTAAGCTTGATACTATTTCGTTTCTCTATCAATATTTCACCGTTTAGAAAACGTCAAACAACAAAGCAGAAAACACACGTCTTGATAAACAAGGCCTTAGCGGTATTGTTTTATCAAATTACAGTAAACGTATCCTTACATTTGGAAGTGGAAGCGTCTCCAAGAGCTGTGACCAGCTGCCAAAAAAAACGATATGAAAATACGAACACAAAATACGAATCTCAGTCGCTATCAACTGGTACTTTATTCGTGTAGAAACAGAAGAAAATATTACCTTGAACCATTATCACCAAGGCCATGCAACCAGACAATGGTTGCCTGGTGTTTGCCTTTAGGTTTCACCACATACGTCCGTCCAAACTCAAATGCCCTTCTGGCAGCTCTACCACCTTTGAGAGAAACACAATCAATGTTGCACTTGATTATAAATCGGTAGACGCAACTCACGCAACGTATCAGGAGGAGAAAAACTAACCGGTACCAATAGAAGGGCCGCTGAAGCTCATATTAGTGACCACAGAAATGCAACCAGCTACAGTAGCCACCTGCGATGAACAAACATTACATATGCACTTCATCTTTAATACAACCAATGTATCCGGAGAAACCTGTTCTATTATTTACACACCTAAAGGAACACCCTTCTAACACATGACAATATGACATGACTCGAAGAAGCTTGTTTACTTTTACACTAAATCGCTGACAAGCCACACACCCTACCCTAAGCGGGTATGCATACCCGTGAAAACAGACCGCACACCTTACCCGAATGGTGCCCCCTCCTCCCTAAACGCAGTACACGTAAAAACCGCCTAAAACGCGGACAAACAAAACAATTATCAAATTTGTAGCTCTAGCTAAAAAAATTATTTTATAAAATAGATGTTATAACTTATAACCCTCTTTCCCTAATTAAAATCCCATCTTCAAAAAAAAAAAAAAAAAAAAAAAAACCTAGTAATTCTGGAAACACAGTATTCACATTTAAGCTTTCAGTTTCACTTTTTAAGACCTCATATATGTTATTTTGCTACATTTTAAAGTGAATAATTGAAGAATTTCCTCCCTCTCATCCAGTTTGAGGTGAATATAGTATCAACTTGAACATTAAAAATGAAATTACTAACGAACTGCTTCATTTTGTTAACTAGTGGAGCAAAAACACAGCATAGTTTGCAAAAGTTATGAAGAACTGTAACGTTTTGGTTTCTAAATGCGTGTATACATGATTTGGCAACCGGTATGAAAGAAGTAACGGTTAAAATAAAGGAAACTGTGGTTAGATCTGGAGAAGAATGGAGATTTTGAGATGAGAGAGTACCTGGAGATGGAAGAACGGAGACACCAAAGGGAAGTCTGGTGTTTTGTGTCTTCAGTCGACGCCGTAATTGGTTAAGGGGATATTGTTACAAAACAAGCCATGGTATGTATATAGCTGGTGTGTGTACGTTTTGATTTGGTTCGATTTTGGTTTCGAAATATTGACGTGAGTTGATTTGGTTCGTCACGTTAGTAAGAAAAAACATTAAAAAGTTAAAATACGAAATGTATATTATCAAAGTTAAAATAGAAGGTACATACATAAAATTAACTAATAAAAGAAAACTTTATTAAAGTAGAGAGTATAGAGATGTATATTAAGAAAGTTAAGTAAACGGACTAAACATATGTATTAGCAAAATTAAAGGTGTAAAACTAAAAAACAAAACAAAAAATGTTGTTTGAGTTATTTTATCCCATAATAAATTCCCGACGCGAAGATGTAGGAGGCGTCGCCGACGCCCCCATGTGCGTCGCCGACGCCCAAGACTGGTCTAAAAACGTTGTTTGAGTTATTTTATCCCACAATAAGTTCCGTACCTTCTGAAACCTGTCCCGTAACCTTTAAATAGTCCCAAAAGACAACAATAGCAAATAAAAGAGTATGTGAACCTAGATTAACTTAGTAAGGCATGTCGGAAACAAAATGTTTCAAAAGAATGAATGAGAATGTATGGAATTATAAGTAAACCAATCTTATGATTGACACACTAATGTTTCTTGGTCGTTTCTGGCCATACGGTACAACGAATGCTTGAGTATGCAATTAACTATAGATCGTAGAATATTAAAGAAAGTTGTGATTGTGTAGATGGTGGATGATGGTAGCTTGAACAACGATGATGTAGCACGACAAGAAGCAATGAACGAGAAGATTTCTGAAGAAGTGGGAAAGGCTATACAAGCCAACCTTCCCAAACTAGCACAAGAGGTGGAAAGCCATGTGTTGGAAATGGTTGAGACAATGATGACAAGTAAGATGGATGAATTGAAGGAACTAATAGGAGAAGCTCAAAACAAGAAGGGAGCTCGTAGGTGCACGTATAGAGATTTCATGGCATGTAACCCTGCATCGTATAAATGGGAGATTGAACCAATAGTATGTCAACGATGGATAACAAACATGGAGGCAGTATTTGTGAGAAGCCGATGTGAGAAGGAGGATCATGTTATGTTTGCAACGGGCCAACTCCAACTCCAGGCTAAGGATTGGTGGGACGCCCATTGCAAGGAGATGGATGAAGACAAACTTCAGACGTTGACATGGCAAGAGTTTAAAGAACCATTTCTGAAGTATCATTGTCCTCAGTCTGCGGTTGATAGAATTCAAGAAGACTTTCTACGTCTTCGACAGAAGGAGGAATCGATCGACGAGATAACAAACACCTTTCTCGACAAGTTGAAATTTTGTCGAGACTTTATGAAGACGGAGCAAATGAAGATCAACCGTTACCACGACATGCTCAAGGCTGAATATAGGGAGTTCATCACTCCCTCAAAATGTGAAACTCTGAATGAACTCATAGAATGGGCCCGGGATAGGGAGATTGAACTAAGGAAACAAGAGGAACGGGGAGAAAAGAGAGCACCAGAAAGAACCGCAAACCCTAGCCCGTCAAAGAAGTCGAGGTTTCAAGATCAAGGCAAGAAAGAAAAGGGGAAGGGTAGCATACCAAAGTGTAAGACTTGCGGGAAGTTTCACACGGAGGAATGTCTGATGGGCAAGAAGGGGTGTTATAACTGTGGTAAAGAGGAACATTCGTACTACAAATGTCCCAATCCTTCAAGAAGCTGCTTTAATTGTTTTCAACCGGGTCACATAAAAGCAGAATGCCCGAAACTTCAACAGAAGACTGATAAGGGTGAAAAGAAGTATGACACCTCAAGGGCTAAAGGAAGGATGTTTCAGATTTCAACTGAAGAAACAAAGGCCCTCCCTAATGTAGTATCAGGTATGTTCTTATTGAACTCGATACCTATGTATGTGTTATTTGATACGGGGACAGTAGATCGTTTGTATCAAGTGAATTAATATCTCACCCCTCCTTTAGAATTGAAAAGATGCTTGTGCCCTTAGAAGTAGAGACAGCAGATAGTAATAGTTATTTGTTGCATGAAGAATGTAAGAATTGTAAGATAGTAATAGAGAATGAGGAGTTTGACATTGAACTTGTTCCGATGATTTTGGGGGAGTTCAAAGTTGTGATAGGTATGGATTGGCTAGCCCAATATCATGCCGAAATTCATTGTGAAAAGAAAGTTATTCATGTTCTGTCACCCAGGGGGAAGTGGATAAGCATACAAGGAGAAAGAAACGTTAAGCCGAAACTTTGTACTATCGTTCAAGCTGTCAAGTATGTACGAAACAGAAGTAGGGCATTTCTGGCCTATGTAGTAGACACCAACCAAGTTGCTTCAAGGATAAAGGATGTCAAGATAGTGAACGAATTTCTGGATGTATTCTCGAATGAACTGCGGGGGCTTCCACCTGAACGTGAGGTGGAATTTAAAATCGAGTTGAACCCGGGAGCCAAACCAGTAGCCAAGGCTCCATACAGATTGGCCCCGACCAAAATGAAGGAACTCATGTGTAACGCCCCAAAACCCGAATTATTAAATTGCTAGCGTGTTACCATGTTTAATAAAATGAAATATAATAACTAGGTTATTAAACCTAGTTATATACCTAGCAAAAGCAAGTAAGGAAATGAATTGGGGTGACAATTGTGATTAAGTAACAACTTGAAGGGCCAAGATTGCCAAAAAGGAGAACTAGAATTTAATTAAAACAAAAACTCCACACACACACACACACTAGGTGTGTGTGCGTGTGAACGATCTGGAGGAAAGGGGGAAGGGGTGCAAACCCTAATTCATGAAAAATCTTCAAAATGAAAGGGAAAATTAGGCTCAAATCTGATTCATGAACAAAGATTATGATCACCCAAGTGTTCTTCACACCAAGTAAGTTGAATTTTATGTTTCGGTGATGTTTGATGACATAGGTTATGATGAATCCGTTAAATTGATTGAAATTAAAATTGATATTTGTTAATGCTATCATGTTGAAGCTGAATCATTGTTTAATCTTAGTTATTTGGATGATTTGGAGTGAAACCCATGTGTATAAGTATGAGAATGATTGTGATGAACAAGTAAATGATTGATAACATGATCATGTTGATGCACTAGATGTTATGTAGTAGGTTTTGATAGTAAACATGATGTAGAAATCGTTGGCAATGTAATCTTGTTTGAATAAAATAGTTCATGAGATGAACATTGGGAAGAACATGCTTAAACTACTTGTACAATGTGTTTATAATGTTGTATGCACACCAAGTGTTTGATGAAATGCTTGAATCATTAGCTAATGCACACATACATTCAAGCATGTGTAGTTTCAATGTGGTTCATGTTCTATGTAGAAATTTGTGAGAATTATTGTATCATATGGTCTCTAACATGTTTATGATGCTTAGCATAAATATGACATGAATTGATGATTTAAAGTCGAGTTTGAGTTCATAATTCTAAAGATTTACAAAGCTGATTGGAAGTAACTATTGTTACGCACCTGTTTTGAAAAACTCGTATAAAATCAACCGTAGCTCGGTTTAAGGCATATGATATATGGTTGGAAAGCTATCAGAGCATATTACATTTTACATGTGAACATATTGAGCTAATTCAGATCGTATAAAGGCGAAAATGGGTCGAGAAGAGCTGTTGTATAGAAAGTGCAGCACTGAAAAGAATGTGTATGATGAACTTAACATGAATGATTGTCCATATACTCGTTGCCTAAACACTATATGTTGTTTTGGATGAGTGATTAGGATTGTTAAGGTGTGTTTAAAGTGTCTATATGCATTCAAAATGGATTGTGCAAGTATTTTCTTAAATGGGTCGAACAGGTTGACTATATAGTCAATAATCTAGTAGAAAAGTATGTGGATTATTATTAATCTATTTGAATGTCATGTATAATCACAAGGTATAGTCTAATGATTAAAGGAATGAACTTGTTTCCATCAAGGTGTAGCAAGGCTTGGAAGACAACATGGCAAACAAGTGGAAATGGTGATGACTTTCTTACGGGCAAAGGTAAGTGATTCCGATTCACTTCTTAGTATGTATATAGAATTTTGATGTTTATGAATGTGGGGAAATCATGTAAGGTTGTGTAATAAACGAGAGAATTAAGATAAGTATTTAGTTAATTAGATGAAGGTAGTTACCTAAGACAAAGGTAAATTGGTGGGATTAAACGGGTCGAATAAATATGCATAAGTAATGTAACGATAATGAAATTTGTAAAGATTAATGACCCAGGGTAAGGATTTTTAGTCAATTATGTAAGGATTTGTTTTACGGACAATTAGGAGCAAGTTCCAAGTTATACAGATGCAAAACGATCAAGTTATGAGAGTTTTGGTCATAAAACTTAGGGCTGAACTGGGCATTACCGTAGCCTACGATGCCCACCGTAGGCTACGGTGGGTGCTGAAGGTTCTTCTTCCACCGTAAGGCAGTTTAGAGGCACCATAGGCTTTTGAGTGCCACCGTAAGCTATGGCAGTCACCGTAGCTTACAGTGGAGGCTGTCGCGCCCCGCGAAGGAAATAGTCAAGTCTCTCGCGGCCCGCGAGAGACCTTGCTGGAAAATGGGTTGATTTCGCTTGTTTTGGTCATGGAACTTGTTTAAAATGGTTTTCAAGGCCTCATATTTAATGTTTAAGTTGGATTTGAATATATGAGAATGTTATGGGTCTCCGGATAGTATAAGTATGGATTTACCTTCGTGTTAGTGAAGGATATCTATAGGTAAACGTGTCTATGAATGAGTAAGTATGTATATCAATATGTATAAAACTTATATTATGGAAAGGTGTGAATATGACATGTTAGAATAAGTATATGAGAATAAAAGTAGTAAGCAAGAGCTCGTAGGTACGTATGCTTGTATATAGGTGTATATGATTGTAAGTACGTATGTAGGGATGTATGCATGTATGAATGTAGGTTGCTATGAATGTACGTAGGAGTGGTTTCAATACGTTGAGTATTGTCGATTACTAATGATGTGCCTTGAGATTGGAATGTAATGCAGGTATGAGGTCGTCGGGTTCATAAGGAATTGAAGCCGATCTTGGACAAAGAGTTTAAGAGGATAATTGAAAGATTCCAAATTTATATTGTGGAATGTTATACGTTTTCCAATCATATAGAATAAAGTTGTATGGTGATGTCAATGACTAACATTTAAGTTGTTTATGATGTCCACAGGAACCACAGGGACTTCCTCTATCACTAACGAAGAAAAGCGGGAATAGACCGAGTCAAAGAGCAAGCATTGTACGGAAAGAACGGTCACATAGCTTGAATTATGTAATGATTGAAGTGTTAATTAGACGTGTATGTTGTAAATTCCTTCTAGTAAATGTTTGACATTTTAGTAACTGAGCCTTCACGTTAGTAATGTAGTTAATAAAGAAAGAAATTTTAAGGCTCATATTTCCGCTGCGTCGTTTTTAAGATATTACTTGTTAGGGTCTTACAAGTTGGTATCAGAACCCTGGTTTGAGAGAAATCATGTATGAGGAGGTAAATACTTGAACTCAAACCCGTGTGCTCTTGTGATAAGAAACCCGTACAATCCAAGACTCGATCAAGATCTAAAGGTAGAAGCGAATGTAAGTATGTACTTAAGTATGCATATAAAGAAAACTAACAGTATTTTATATGTAAGGTAAGCATGATTGTTTGGAGAGGTTGATCCGCGAATGCGGTCTAGGACCGACACCAAGGCATGTAACAAGACAATTTGACCCAAGGTACGTAAAATTCAATATGCGGGTACATGTAATGGTAAAACCTATCAAGGGAAAGAAAAAATTAAATGAAAGATAATGATGGTATAGTAATGAAGTTTTGAAGATGTTACACGTGCCGAAACCTAATTCTTCGGACATAAGGTGATGATTACATGAAGGCACGAAACTAGTATGTGGATTGTATACCTGGCCAGTACGCAAGAAACATATGACGTTCGTGAGACTGTGGTAATTGTTGCAGGTATGTCCGGAAGAATTGGGTACTAGGTGGACGTGTGGGTGAAAGGAGTAGAAAGACTCTCAAGAAATTGAGAGTACTAAATACGAAAGAAAAGTATGAATAATATGTTTGAATCCGCGAGACGGATTCAAAATATAGAAGAAATGAAAAGTATGAATGATATGTTTGGATCCGCGAGACGGATTCAAAACATAGAAAGGAATAAAAAGTTTGAATCCGTAAGTAAGTACGGATCAAACAAGTAAGAATGAATGATAAGAATGAAAAGTCCGAATTCGTAAGTAAGTACGGACCAAACAAGTAAATATTTTTTAAAGCGGATATTATCCAAGTTATGTTTTGAACTTCTATATATATATAAATATTTATTCAAATACGTTGTATGCAAGAATGGTTGAAAGGGTAAATGAGTCATACGGGTCAAATGGTGATCGCCATTTGAACCAGGTATTTAATGTTTTGAATTATCAAGTCTTATACTTATAGGTGAGCATAATGTATGGTCATGCAATGTCACAAATCGAAAGAAATAACCATCGCAAGGTATGGATAACGAGTCAATGGATTTGACTCACGTCAGGTATGTATAAAAAGGTTATATTTTTAATTGGAGCTTAGGGCTCGACTAGAGAAGGATATGTCAGAATAGGATAACTAATACACATATGTAAGAATGTAATTACAATTAGACTTCCGAAAAGTCAAACGAAGTAAGATGATAATTAATAAGGCAAGTAATAGAAAAATAGAAAGAAGATTTGGTCCCCTAAATAAGTAAGTATAACCGTTGAAAATGGTTGTTGTAGCAACATTTTAGTTGAAAGAAAGAAATTTTGAAATAAGTTACGTGTTAGACATATTATTAAATGACTCTTGAGAGTCAGAATGAATGACGGGCTACGACCCGGACAATAACTTAAGAACGGACGGGAAGGGTAGGCTTTGACAAGAATACTGAAATGATGAATGAAGTCCTTGCCAGTATGCATGAATGGAAAAGAAGTACGAATGTATACTTCGATACGTCTACGATAAGTAAGAAGTGCCAAACTGCAAAATTTGGCGAAATAACTAACAAAATGAAAGGATTGTATGTAAGAAATGAAAGGTGTGATACGTTTTAACATGTACGTAAAAAAATTGGGAAAAAGTCATAGGTGAACAAGCACCATGTAGAATACAATTATGAAAGGTTATGTGCTAACCGTTAATTTTACAGATAAGAATGATGGAATTCTTGGTGTGATGATAGTAGTAGAGCTAATGGAAGGATGCTCACGAGTGGGAGCATATTACACGAGTGAATGAGATCAATTCTGGTACGGAAGGTACCTATAAAGTAGCGGATTGATCTGGCTTGCGGATCATTGATCTATGTAATGAAGACGAGGTTACTAAAATGTTTAGTTCTTGACTGATAAGTAGGAATATGTAAATTGATTAGTATGTGTGAACGAAATTAATGGTAGGATAATTATGGTATGGTATGAAATGTTCGACTTGTAATGGTCAGCATAAGAAAGTATGTATGTCATTAAGAGGATGATATAGAAGCCTTAAATGAAAATTTTGAACTGATTGGTTAAACACTCGTATGATACTCTTGCACGACATATCTGGTTAGTATAATAAGTAGTGCATGCAAAGAGCTAATAATAAAGTGTTGCGAATGATTAAAATTTAAGGCTAGACTTAAAGTTGTAAGTAGTTCAAGTAACGATAGAAAATGTAGATTAATGCTTAATCCTCGCGACGAGTATGGATAAGTGAGTATGAAAATGATGGTTATATTAGTGTATTAATATCTGAATGCTTACGGTAATGCGTACTATTATACGCTCACCTCCCATGAGGATATGAAAGAAATTAGGAGCAACGTTAGTAATAGAATGTAGTGGTTTGCTCTATATAAGCGGGAATGAAATAATAATTATCCAGCGATAACGTTTAATTCAAAATGAATGTTAGTAAAAATTGGGTATGTAAATGGCCCAAATTATTATGTGTTAGCGGAATTACCTAGAAAGGATGCTAATAATAAAACACAGAGGTAGAACCACAA
The DNA here is from genome assembly GCA_030545235.1 of Helianthus tuberosus. Taxonomy (NCBI): domain Eukaryota; kingdom Viridiplantae; phylum Streptophyta; class Magnoliopsida; order Asterales; family Asteraceae; genus Helianthus; species Helianthus tuberosus. The sequence continues at coordinate 91,024,453 of CM060381.1, forward strand.
TAAGTATTCGTGAGGCTAATGCTAGAATGTAATATCCTCTATGATATGTGTGAGATGGAAATAAAATGACCCACAACGAATGGTAAGTATATGAAAGTCCAATGATTAATTAAGAAGACAAGGAACAAGATGTATGCATATGATAGTAAGTGAATATTACCTCTTAAACAAGTCACAAGTGTTTTCGGGATATAGTAAACATCTTGAATGAATGAATTAATTCAAGAGTAAGGATATAATTGGTCTAATATGAATGAGAAAGGTTTCAGGGACGAAACCTTCATTAAGGAGGGTAGATTTGTAACGCCCCAAAGCCCGAATTATTAAATTGTTAGCGTGTTACTATGTTTAATAGAATGAAATATAATAACTAGGTTATTAAACCTAGTTAAATACCGAGCAAAAACAAGTAAGGAAATGAATTGGGGTGACAATTGTGATCAAGTAACAACTTAAAGGGCCAAGATTGCCAAAAAGGAGAACTAGAATTTAATTAAAACAAAAACTCCACACACACACACACTAGGTGTGTGTGCGTGTGAACGATCGGGAGGAAAGGGGGAAGGGGTGCAAACCCTAATTCATGAAAAATCTTCAAATTGAAAGGGAAAATTAGGCTCAAATCTGATGCATGAACTAAGATTATGATCTCCCAAGTGTTCTTCACACCAAGTAAGTTGACTTTTATGCTTCGGTGATGTTTGATGACATAGGTTATGATGAATCCGTGAAATTGATTGAAATTAGAATTGCTATTTGTTAATGCTATCATGTTAAAGCTGAATCATTGTTCAGTTTTAGTTATTTGGATGATTTGGAGTGAAACTCATGTGTATAAGTATGAGATTGATTGTGATGAACAAGTAAATGATTGATAACATGATCATGTTGATGCACTGGATGTTATGTAGTAGGTTTTGATAGTAAACATGTGTAGAAATCGTTGGCAATGTGATCTTGTTGGAATAAAATAGTTCATGAGATGAACATTGGGAAGAACATGCTTAAACTACTTGTACAATGTGTTTATAATGTTGTATGCACACCAAGTGTTTGATGAAATGCTTGAATCATTAGCTAATGCACACATACATTCAAGCATGTGTAGTTTCAATGTGGTTCATGTTCTATGTAGAAATTTGTGAGAATTATTGTATCATATGGTCTCTGACATGTTTATGATGCTTAGCATAAATTATGAACATGAATTGATGATTTAAAGTTGATTTTGAGTTCATAATTCCAAAGATTTACAAAGCTGATTGGAAGTAATTATTGTTACGCACCTGTTTTGAAAAACTCGTATAAAATCAACCGTAGCTCGGTTTAAGGCATATGATATATGGTTGGAAAGCTATCAGAGCATATTACATATTAAATATGAACATATTAAGCTAATTCAAATCGTATAAAGGCGAAAATGGGTCGAGAACAGCTGCTGTACAGAAAGTGCAGCAGTGAAAAGAATGTGTATGATGAACTTAACATGAATGATTGTCCATATACCCGTTGCCTAAACACTATATGTTGTTTTGGATGAGTGATTAGGATTGTTAAGGTGTGTTTAAAGTGTTTATATGCATGAAAATGGATTGTTCAACTATTTTCTTAAATGGGTCGAACGGATTGACTATATAGTCAATAATCTAGTAGAAAAGTATGTGGATTATTATCAATCTATTTGACTGGCATGTATAACCACAAGGTATAGTCTAATGATTAAAGGAATGAACTTGTTTCCATCAAGGTGTAGCAAGGCTTGGAAGACAACAAGGCAAACAAGTGGAAATGGTGATGACTTTCTTACGGGCAAAGGTAAGTGATTCCGATTCACTTCTTAGTATGTATATAGAATTTTGATGTTTATGAATGTGGGGAAATCATGTAAGGTTGTGTAATAAATGAGATAATTAAGATAAGTATTTATTTTGTTAGACGAAGGCAGTTACCTAAGACAAAGGTAAATTGGTGGGATTAAACGGGTCGAATAAATATGCATAAGTAATGTAACGATAATGAAATTTGTAAAGATTAATGACCTAGGGTAAGGATTTTTAGTCAATTATGTAAGGATTTGTTTTACGGACAATTAGGAGCAAGTTCCAAGTGATACGGATGCAAAACGATCAAGTTATGAGAGTTTGGTCATAAAACTGAGGGCTGAACTGGGCATTACCGTAGCCTACGATGCCCACCGTAGGCTACGGTAGGTGCTGAAGGTTCTTCTTCCACCGTAAGACAGTTTAGAGGCACCGTAGGCTTTTGAGTGCCACCGTAAGCTACGACAGTCACCGTAGCTTACGATGGAGGCTGTCGCACCCCGCGAAGGAAATAGTCAAGTCTCTCGCGGCCCGCGAGAGACCTTGCTGCTTGCAAATGGGTTGATTTCGCTTGTTTTGGTCATGGAACTTGTTTAAAATGGTTTTCAAGGCCTCATATTTAATGTTTAAGTTGGGTTTGAATATATGAGACTGTTATGGGTCTCCGGATATTATAAGTATGGATTTACCTTCGTGTTAGTGAAGGATATCTATAGGTAAACGTGTCTAGGAATGAGTAAGTATGTATGTCAATATGTATAAAACTTATATTATGGAAAGTTGTGAATATGACATGTTAGAATAAGTATATGAGAATAAAAGTAGTAAGCAAGAGCTCGTAGGTACGTATGCTTGTATATAGGTCTATATGATTGTAAGTATGTATGTAGGGATGTATGCATGTATGAATGTAGGTTGTTATGAATGTACGTAGGAATGGTTTCAATACGTTGAGTATTTTCGATTACTAATGATGTGCCTTGAGATTGGAATGTAATGTAATGTAATGCAGGTACGAGGTCGTCAGGTTCATGTGGAATTGAATCCGATCTTGGACCAAGAGTTTAAGAGGATAATCGAAAGATTCCAAATTTATATTGTGAAATGTTATACGATTTTCAATCATATAGAATAAAGTTGTATGGTGATGTCAATGACTAACGGTTAAGTTGTTTATGATGTCCACAGGAACCACACGGACTTCCTCTATCGCTAACGAAGAAAAGCGGGCATAGATCGAGTCAAAGAGCAAGGATTGTATGGAAAGAACGGTCACATAGCTTGAATTATGTATTGCTTGAAGTGTTAATTAGACGTGTATGTTGTAAATTCCTTCTAGTAAATGTTTGACATTTTTGTAACTGTGCCTTCACGTAAGTAATGTAGTTAATAAAGAAAAAAAATTTAAGGCTCGTATTTCCGCTGCGTCGTTTTTAAGATATTACTTGTTAGGGTCTTACATCATGACCCAAACACAAAAGTTACTTGATATGGGTTTTATACGCCCAAGCGTTTCGCCATGGGGAGCGCCCGTTCTTTTTGTGTAAAAGAAAGATGGTGCAATGCGTATATGCATCGACTATCAGGAATTAAATAAGCTAACGGTGAAAAACCGCTACCCGTTGCCCCGAATTGACGATCTCTTCGATCAATTGCAAGGGGCAAGTTGGTTTTCTAAGATTGATTTGCGGTCGGGATACTACCAATTGAGGGTGCGGGATGAAGATGTAGCGAATACGGTATATAGAACGCGATACGGACATTATGAGTTCCTAGTAATGTCCTTTGGATTAACAAACGCGCCAGTCGCGTTTATGGATCTTATGAATCCGGTTTGTAGGACCATGTTAGATAAATTCGCTATAGTGTTCATTGATGATATCTTGGTATATTCTCGAAGTGAAACCGATCTTGCGCACCACCTACGTGAAGTTCTTGAAGTACTCCGCAAGGAGAAATTGTACGTGAAATTCTCTAAGTGTGCTCTTTGGCTTAGAGAGGTACAATTTATCGGTCATGTGATTAATGCGGACGGTATCCTTGTAGACCCGTCTAAGGTCGAAGCCGTTATGAAATGGGTACCCCCGAAGAACCTAAGAGAAGTGAGAAGCTTTTTAGGGTTAGCAGGCTATTATATGAGGTTTATCAAAGACTTTTCTAAATTAGCCTTGCCGTTGACCAAATTAACAAAAAAGAATGAGAAGTTTATATGGGGTGTGTTTTAATGCAAAGAGGTAAAGTTATAGCGTATGTGTCAAGGCAATTAAAACAGCACGAGGGTAATTACCGACCCACGATTTGGAATTAGCAGCGGTGGTGTCTGCCTTGAAAATATGGAGGCATTACTTGTACGGGACAAAAAGTACAATTTATTCAGATCATAAAAGTCTCAAGTACTTCTTCGAACAGAAGGAGCTAAATATGAGACAACGAAGGTGGCTAGAGCTCATTAAGGATTATGATTGTGATATTCTCTATCACCCGGGAAAGGCGAACATTGTGGCCGACGCCTTGAGTCGGAAGGATTACATGTCTCATATTCGAGTGAAGTCCATGAGAATGGTAGTTACTCCTCGAATTCTTAAGGTAATACAAGAAGCACAAACAAAATCCTTAAGTATGGGGGATCCAAAGAAAGAAAGGACAAAAGGGTTCGTGAATAAATTAGAGGAAAATGCGAATGGGTTAAAGACAAGGTTCGGTCGAATCTGGATACCTCGGCTATGTGAGGTAAAGACTATGTTACTTGAAGAAGCTCATAAGTCCCGCTATTCGATACATCCGGGAGCCGCAAAAATGTATCGAGACTTGAAGAAAGATTATTGGTGGCCCGGTATGAAACGTGACGTTGTCAAGTACGTTGCGAAATGTCTAACCTGTTCACAGGTAAAGGCAGAACATCAGAAACCATATGGTAAACTACAACCGTTAGAAATTCCAATATGGAAATGGGAAGAAGTGACGATGGATCTGGTGACCAAACTTCCCAAAACAAAGAAAGGTCACGTTGCCATATGGGTGATCGTAGACCGTCTCACCAAAAGCGCGCACTTCTTACCCATCCGGTAGACCTCCTCTTCAGAAAAGATGGCGGAGATCTATGTAAATGAGGTAATATCTTGCCATGGAGTCCCTGTATCCATTGTGTCAGATCAAGATACCCGGTTCACATCTCGATATTGGCAAAATTTCCATGAGAGTATGGGTACGAAGTTACACTTCAGTACCGCCTACCACCCCCAAACAGATGGTCAATCTGAGCGAACCATTCAAACGCTCATAGATATGTTACGAGCGTGTGTTATGGATTTCGGTGGAAGTTGGGACGACCATTTGCCATTGGTGGAATTTTCGTACAACAATAGCTATCATAATAGCATTCAAATGGCACCTTATGAAATGTTGTACGGAAGGAAATGTAGAACTCCCGTTTGTTGGGGAGAAGTGGGACAAAGAGAAATTGTGCCCAACAACGTAGTGGCTAAAACTAACGAGAAGATCGATCTCGTACGAGCCCGTTTAAGGGCAACTCAAGACTGACAAAAAGCCTATGCCGATCGAAGAAGGTGTCCTATTGAGTTTTAAATAAGGGATCATGCGTTATTGAAAGTCTCCCATGGAAAGGTATAATCCGATTCCTTAAACGAGGAAAACTAGGTCCCCGTTACATAGGACCTTTCAAGATTTTAGCTCGAGTTGGGAAAGTGGCATATCGGTTGGAATTATCGCCAACTTTAGATGGAATACATGACACATTTTATGTGTCACAATTGAGAAAGTGCCTCGCGGATAAGACGACATACGTGCCCCTCGATGATATCGAATTAGATGAGCAGCTGAACTACGTTGAATGACCGATAGCTGTCAAGGATACTAAGGTAGCGCACCTACGTAACAAGGCTATAAAGCAAGTCTTAGTGCAATGACAACATCGAAAAGGATCAGATCTTACATGGGAATTAGAAGATGAGATGCGGGAGCACTACCCGGCATTATTTGGTACATATTAAGGTTTCGGGGATGAAACCTCTTTTAGGGGGGGGGGGGGGTAGACTTGAAACACCCCAAAAAATATGCTATTTATTTTACCTTAAATGTCTAATTATGTAATATCAACTAAATTAAAAGAATGTGATGTTAGTTTAGAAAGAATGAAAGTTAGTATGTTAATAAACAACATCAACTAAGTTAAAAGAATGTGATGTTAGTTTAGAAAGAATGAAAGTTAGTATGTTAATAAAAAACAACTAGAATTAGAGGGGCTGAACTTGCAAAAATGAATGAAAGTTATTATAAACTAATAAAACATAAAACACATAGTGTGTGTGTTTTGTGGATCGACCCGGAGAGGGAAACCAAGGAGAAACCCTTGTTTCCATAAATTAATAAGATTAGAAGGGAATTAAGAGCCAAAACTAATGCATGAACTCAAATCTCTAACCATCTAAGCTTGTCCAACAAGTGGTAAGTTGAAATTTCCGATTTAGTGATTTATAGAAAGTGGGTATTAACCCAATCATGAATTCATGTGGAAATCTTGTGTAATTGTGAGTTAGGATTACATAATAGAATAAAAATTTCGATTGATTTTGATTATTTGAACGATTTGAGATATATACCCACTTGTTATGAAGAGTATGATGAACATGATGATCAAATAAATGCAAATAGGTGTAATATTGATGTATGATCTTGTATGTGATGGAGAAATTTAGATAAGTTGATGTAGGATGAAAGAAATATATGAATTTGATTGAATTTAACAACCTATGAAATGAACAAGTAGAACTATTCTTTGAACACTTGTACCTTATGCTTTGTTGATGGTATGCACACCAAGTGTTTGATGAAATGCCTTAATTAAGAATTCAACAATATTGGTCTTGAACCTTATGTAATGATCATGATTTGAATGTGCATATGAAGTTGGTGTTAATTTGTATGATGTCTTATTAAGGGATGTATGTAAATGAGCATAAGACATGAATTCTAAGTATAAACGGTTATGTATAGGTGTAAAGGAAGAAGGTTCAAGTCACACGAAGTAACAAGAGAATCAAGAACGAGGTACGCTACTTGTACGATTAAGGTTTTTATTATAGCTTGTTTGCCGTTACATATTGTGGCAATCGTAGTCAATAAAAGAATGATTATGTATAAGATCCATTATGAATAGGTCGAATAATTTAGAAGGATATGCAAAAGAATGATTATTATGTTAGACCCCTCATGAACGGGTCGAACGAATTAGAATGAAGATGTAAAAGAATGATCGTATGATGAATATACCATGAACGGATTCAAGCGAAAGAATGTTGATAATCGTTAATAAGCGAACTTGAATTGCTAAGTTAATATATGTTGTTATATTTTTGTGAGTTAGATTCTTATGTTAGTAGAAGGTATTATGTTTAAATGTTATTAACCCTTGATGTTGTGTTATAGGTAAATCCCAAGTTTAAGTGGTCATGCTTCGCTCGGATCGAACACACTTCAAATGCCTTTCATGCGCTTCCGCAAGTTTTGTAAAGATGTAAACGGGTTAAAATACTATTTTTGAAAATAGCTTATGTCTAGTTGTTAAACTATAACCACTACTTGTGTTATGTCTTTTGTATTGTGACAATCGGCAAAATTCCGGTAATTCCATACAACCTGAACAACTATTTCAACTATTATTTTCGCGTGTTTGACTTGATTTTAATTAACTAAAGTCTTAAAAAGTCTAGGAATTACAAAAATCATAGTGAATTATGATAACAAATCCGTTGCGATTGGAAACAATATCCTAGACTAACAATAGGAGCGCGAATAAACGATACTTGTCAGTACTAGCCGCGGAACAGTCTGACACGATAAAAACAAGACACACAGATATGTCTACACAAATATTCTATAAAAAGCTTTGTCCAAAAATAATATGTGCCTTATTATTTACAAAATTCCAAATTAAAAACCAAATTGTCCAAGTCCGCAGAAAAATACAGCAATCCTGCGGAAATGTATAGCATTCCGTAGAACGAAACTGTAACAGTCTGAAAACCCGAAAATAAGTATTATTTGACATAAATAATATAATGGATATTAAAAATGACACAAAATCCGCAATCGAATCTTATTGCGTTAAGCTGCACGGCTAGTTCAGTAAACTGCCACTCAGCAAAGCCGGTACCGGAACCGTGTCAAAAATAATAAAATTTTAGTCCAAAAAGTTGGATTAGTTATTTGTATAATAAAACAAGTGCAAAAATAATTTTTGTCGTGTATTTATCTAAACGAAACACGGTGTCAGTATTTAACTCGGTACAGGACCCGAACCGACTTTTTCACCCGAATTACAAACTAAAAATTTTGGTGAACTAATTTTACCTAGTGTCACACTACTTTAAAATATTAGAGCTTAAAACCTTATAGATATTTTTATATAAAATATCAAAATTCTAAAAATGCTTAAAGTTTATTGTTTAAACAAGTTTTTAATAAAAAAAAATAAAGCAACCCCCCCCCCCCAGCTGAATTTCGGAACAAGTGGGACCCCCCTCCAAGCTTACTCATCTAATTGATTTGTTGGAACAAGAAATGTATGATTAGTGGCATTTTCCAAGATCTTGATATTTCTTACACTCCATCTTTACCATTCTCCAAAAACCATCAAACTCTTCTTCTCTCTCTCTCTAAAATCGTTCAAGCCAAACACCCCTCACTCCATCTTCATTTCAATCTTTAAACTCAAGAGTTCATGCACTTATGGAGGTCCATGGATGAAACAAGCTACAAGGGTGTTTAGAAAAGCTATTAGGAGCCTTTTTGGTGGAACTTGAAGCTTTAGATCAACAAGATTTCTTATCATCATCTTTATTGTGACAACCCTCACCAAACCAGGTATCCGTACGACTTGATTAATGATTAATTACTGCTTAATTACTGTGCTTATTTGAACTAGCTGATGAACTGCTACTTGATATCTGATACATGTACTTACTTGCATCATACTTTACTTGTCGTCACTACATTATTTACATACTGAACCTTAGTGACAAACATGATGCACAAAAGCACAGTAGCACTTTAAACGGATATCCTACTGAACATGCTGATAAAGCCAGCATCAGGCAAACACTGCCTCTAAGGCCTATAAGAGCCTGAAATGTTTTGCTACACTAGCAGTGAGTGTAGGGATATAAGGGTTGTGGAACTGCGTCTCTAGGAATAAGATACACTGACTGGATGTGCCTAAAACGTACTTTAAGTACAAAACACAGCACTTTACAAAAATAATTCAGCTTCTAGCTGACTAATAAAGTGCCAAAACATGGGAAAAATACTACTGGACACTTTCTAAAGTGTTGGAAACAAGATGTGTCACTAAAAATGTTAATAACGACACTTTAAAGCTTTAGTAACGCTTTAACGGATTACTATCCAACCGAACAACCGGACTTTACCCGGAACATGAAAATATTATTATTTTCCTTATTTATATTTTTCTAAGCCAGTTAGGGTCCCTGATTACCCTAACACCCGCCATAACGCGTAACATACAAGTAACGGGGTAAGACACTTAACTTAACTAAACTTCCTAACCATCTAGTTGAAATCGAACAAGGTACCCCCCCCCCCCTTCCTAACCGGCCCCAACTATGGGGAGACATTACTTGGTACTTGGAAGATTATTATAATCCCTTGCCTAATATCTAGGAGACACAAGATCTTTTGGGTATTAGCACTTGAAATTGCCTATAAGATTAACACTAAACACACTTGTTCTTACCATCACTTAACTCACAAGAACAACTCTCTCTCCCTCTCTTCTAAGTCTCGGCCGAACACCCCCTAGCCCATACACCTACTTTCGGTTTTGGTTCTTGCCATTCCAACATCATACATACATCAAAGGTCACGTATTAGGAGACTTGGAGCAAACGGAACGCGAAGGACCTCTCCACTTTGCTTTTATCCACGCCATTTTCGTCAAGAATCTTCCCTAGCCTTGAGCTAGAGGTATAACACTTAAAACTCGTTTTTGAACTATACTAAAGTGGTTAAAAGGATTTTTGTCGGATAAATCTCGTTAAAATGCAAGATGATGCACTAAAGTCTACTAAAAACATGAAAAATGGTGGTTAATAGCATATAAGTTGTGTAAAAGTTGTAGTATTTGAAAGTTGTGTTTATTGAGACCCGATCTATGATTGTGGTAGCTCGGATCATCGTTTAACCCGGGTTGGTAAGATCATGGATCTTAACATAAGCTTGTTTTGGATAATACAAGGGTTAAAAGGTGAAACTCTACCACACTTGAAACATGAACTTGTGTAAAAATATTTTATTTGTGTAAAAGTGTTTTAACTTGTACAATAGTGTTTAAAACTAGCAGATCTACGTATCTGCAAGTGGTATTTTCAAAGGACCACGCGTCAAGGAAATCATGTTTTCTAAAAAACGGATCCTACACTAACAAACATGATTTTTATAAACCACAAGTGTGTAAACACTTGTGAAATGAAAAGATCCGACAAAGAACTAGTTTTGTCAAATGTTACTAGAAGTTGTAAAGACGGATTTCTTTAAAAACGAGGTTTTTATGAGATCAAAGTTACTTTATATAAAGATCTACAAAATATAATGGGATTTACACTATAGTTTCGGAAAAACTACAAGTTTATGCGGTTATGCGATTTACATACTTGTCGACTAGTTTGATGTGTCGGAAATTGTTTGATTGAATAAGGAAGTTGTTGAAATTGATTTTGTAAAAGAAAATGATACGCTTGAAAGTGTGGCCACCTCCAGTTACAGAGGAAACTCTGGCGAAATTTTTCTAAAAACCTAACACTTAGAATTATTTACACAACAAGTGTTAGAATTATTTTTGACATGTTTTCGAAATATAAATTTCGCCATGACTTTAATTACTAAATATTCGGAGGTGGGATTTTCACAAAATTTAACGTGATAAATATATATTGTCACAACACTGTTTATGATTATTTTGTGAAATACATAAATATTATTTTTAGAGTAAAAATAATATGTACGAACGTTAACGATTCCAAAATAATACGAACGCTTTCACCATAAATATATATAAGTTACACCGGTAAGTATATTACCACTCGATTATTAAAACGTAACTTACGCACTTACAGAAATATTTATGAACGCGTATTTTAACAACGTATTATTGGAGAAGATTTATGAGAAATGAAAATATAATATTTTTGAGGAAAATACTTATATTTTGGAATTGGAAATATATACATATTAAGTGAGACTTAATGATATAATTTGAACGCACATGTATTGAATCCCCCATCCTTGGGAAGGAGATTAACTACCAAGTATATACAGAACATAAACACGAAATAGTTGTCTAACTATTTCCCAAAAACTTAAACTATAAAGCTAAGGCACGGCCGTCTGTCTAATAGAATTAGCACTTGTAGGTCGTCGCACAGCTTTCTGATTTGGAGATACTTGGTAGAGACGCTTCACTGTGAGTTCATGTCCCCCTTTTCTCTAACTGTTTTCAGTTTTCTTAACTGCGGGGGTGAAATACATGTTACTTTGTTTACAAGTACTATTATACACGGTATGTTAACGTAAGGAGGTTTACTACTTAGATCATGTGAATGGGTAGGCAGAACACCGAGGGACAGTAGCGGTAGATCTATCTGGGTGTAGCGAGCCCAACTCTAGGCCCAACAGAACGGACCTCTATGAGGACCAACAGAACGGACCTTGAGTGACTTTGTACCCGACGCAAAAATCTGCTAGGTTGAGTCTTCCTACTTGCATTTCACACATACTAATGGCCTTGCAAACCATTGGTGATCTCTTTTCCTTACACTGCTACATACCAGGGAACTTTTATACTTACAAGTGTTTTTCATACTCACTTACACATGAACTCGCTCAACATTATTGTTGATTTTTCAACTTACATGTATTTCAGGAAATTAAAAGGGATCTGGCACGGTATGGCATGTTTTCCGCTGCACTAGTTTCCGAGGTCATCCGGGGTTTAGGGGATGTGTCTCTTTCCTGGACAAGACACAATCCTTAAATCATATTTATATTATGTTTCAAGTTTGTTATGTCAGTTGAACATGGTTATGGTTGTTAGGGTATGTTCCCGTTAAAACAATGGTACTGTATTTGGTTTTCAAAACTTAATGGATGATCTTGCATGTTTAATTCATATAGCTTGGTTATGATTAAGCTATGGTATTAAGAAGTCACACCAAACTAACCACGCTTCCGCAAAGCCAGGGTGTGACAGCTTGGTATCAGAGCTCTGATCATAGCGAACTAGGATTCTTTCTCGAGTCTAGACTATGATCACTAGGGCTCTCACGAAAACATTTTTACTGCATACCACTTAAGTCCAGATCCAAAACTTTTTACAAACAAATGTTGAGCACATTTTATTATTGATAGGCTCAGTCTGGAAGGGCTGAGGCTCGGTCTGAGAGGCCGAGGCTCGGTCTGAGAGATCGAGGTAGGTGGCTAGTGAGACTAGGAGAATTGGCTAGTGGGACTAGGAGAATTGGCTAGTGGGACTAGGAGCATTGGCTAGTGGGACTAGGAAGAGCAGTCTGAGAGACTGGGAGGCTAGTGGGACTAGGAGAATTATGTGATATCTTACTTGGCGATTTATGTGATTATCTGATTGTATGATTGATTATTTGAGCATATTTGTGTTACAGACTCATGGATTCGGCTAGTACTGACGATTCGGGCACCACAGGACCTATACCCACTGTATCTGATGACCTTACACCCTCCGAGCATGAGGTGTACACGTCCGACTATACCAGCACTGATGAGGACGATTTCCAGCCCTTCGCACTACCCGAGGGTGCTGATGAGCTTGCAGATGACCTTCCTGCTGAGTACCTACCTTTAGTGGAGATTCCTGCTCCCGTACCACTTGCTTCATACCCTGCCCATGGTTTGTTTCTCGACGACGGAGATGATGACGACATCGATCTACTCGATGACGAGCCTTTAGAGGACGATGCTCGGGGCGAGGCCCTTCCTGTTGCTGATGATCTCTTGATGATCGCAGATGCTCCCGCCGCGGAGTCACCTGCTCATTCACCTCTCCCAGACTCCTTCGAGTCTGTGGCATCCGCACCTTCTCATACTTTGAGCGCACATCACCTTGTGCACGATTCTGATCCTGACCAGGCATCCTCTGTTGCACCTATTCCCAGCTTTATGTTTGACCATGATGACGTAGAGGATTCGGATCCTATCTTTCCCCCGGGATACGACCCAGATCGTGATATCGAGTTCATACCTATGGATCAGCCCATGGAGGACCTAGCTGACCCAGTAGATCCTATCGACCCAGAGTTTGACTTCGAGATGGCTTTTGATGACCCTGAGCCTGCCGTCGCCCTTGAGCAGGCAGCCGCTCTAGACCCCATGCTTGAGCATGATCCCGTACATGCTGATATACCTTTTGAGCCTGTTCTAGCAGATCCACTTATTGATGATCTCCCCGTGGATGTTCCTTTGTTAGGGGGCGATCATGTCATTGTTGATCCTATCGTTCCTTTACCTGTTGACCATCCTGTTGAGCACATTGCACCTGTTCACCCTTTGGTTGCACCTGATCCCATTCCACTAGAGCCCGAGCATGCACTGTTCGCGGCACACATGGATCCACCAGATGAGCATGCACAGCACGGTTGGATACCTGCTGATGAGGATGTTCCACCTTTTCCTCCTCAGATCCCTGTTACACGACATTTTGATTTTTCTTTCCAGGTTCCACAGTTTGTACCTCCAGCGAGGCCTGGATAGGGTTCTTCAGCCCATCCTTTTGGGCATGTACCGATGTCTATCCCTTTCATGCCCCAGATGTCATCTGTTCCACCCTCTGTTGCTCCATTTCATGTGGCACCTTTTGACCCCACCAGTGAGCCGTTCCTTTGGGCACCAGACTCTGCTGTACCGCCTACTGACCCCTACCATTCTTTCCACAGGGGGTATACTATCGAGGACGTTTTGATGTCCTTTTTCGCTCAGCACGAGTCGCACACACAGCGCATCCAGGAGCTTGAGAGAGCTCAGCTGCCACCTTGCCAGTGTCATGGTCGGACACACTCTCCTCTGCAGCCGTTTCGACCCTTACCTCCAGATTATGCTGCCCGTCTCTTTACACTAGAGCAGCAGGTTGCCTCTATCATTCGTACTCAGCGAGCCCAGGAGGAGGACTGGCTCCAGTTACGTCGTTTGTTTTACACCCACTTTCCCCCTCTTCCACCACCATCTGTATAGAGCTCATCAGTACTGTTTGGGTAGACGAGGATGAGAATACGGCGATTGTTGGACTGCACAGCATTTTTGGAGACTACATCTGATTCTGACTTTTGTTGACATGTATTTGACATTGACATGGTATAGTTTTTGGACAGGGGTGATGTAGCCCCTAGTTGATTGATGATTGTATGATACAGGGATGTACTGATACACTTACTATGTGGTCTCGATATATGGCAATCGCAGTATTCTCATCATATTTGATTCGCTTGATTGCTTATTTGTATTTTTATGACATGGGATGTTGTGTGATTGGTATTTGTGATGTATTGATAACATGAGATGTTATGTGATTATACTATTACTATTGTTATATACGTACACTACATTATGACCTGACTTACGTATTATAACATCGGAGCTTTACTATGGCCTGACCAACTTAAACCATATTTTAGAAGATGCCGCCAAGACGTGAGACACGCATGCCTACTAATGAGGCAGAGCTCCAGCAGATTATTGCTGCTGCCATAGCACAGTATGCAGCATCTCAGCCCGAAACGAGCGGAAGTATTAACCAGGGCAATAACAATCCACCTCATGGTAATACCAAGCCATTCAGACCTACCATGACCTAATTGGATATCTTTAGCGATGATGCTAATGCCAATCATATGTTATAACGTATGTGCATGGTGCACCTACAAGCAGTTTCTAGACTACAAACCGGTCAACTTCGATGGCACAGGAGGTGCTGTTGCCTTTGTTCGCTGGGCTGAGAAAACCGAATCTGTTCTTCGCATGAGCAAGTGCGCGCTGGATCAGCAAGTCACCTATATCTCAGGGCTATTCTTGGATGGAGCCCTCTCTTGGTGGAATCTGCAAGTACAGACACTAGGCGAAGCTGCTGCCTACGCGCTGACCTGGACCGAACTGAAGGAACTCATGCGCAAAAAGTACTGTTCCCGCGCAGAAATCCAGCGATTGGAGACCGAGTTCTGGCACTTGAAAATGGATGGTCCAAAGGTAGCAGAATACGTTCAAAGATTCCATGACTTATCTCAAATGGTTCCTTACATGGTTACACCAGAATACAAGCGAATCGAGCGCTTCATTTGGGGATTAGCTCCTCAAATCATAAGCATGGTGACCTCATCTAAGCCTGCAACCATTACTGAGGCGATAGATTTGAGCATAGCCCTCACTGAGGAGGCAATTCGCCTGAACAAGTTTGATGAGATCAAGACCAAGAAGACAGAGACTCACGTCGAGTCATCAGGAGGTAACAAACGGAAGTTCTCAAACTTCAAGTAGGGCGCTAGTGTGGTGGTTAAGAAAGGAGGATCAGACACGCCAGCTCAGGTTGCAGCTGGTAGAGGAAAGAAAGGAAGAGGATACATGGGCGCTCAGCCCAAATGCAACACCTGCCAGCGCCACCATTCTGGTCAATGTGGGCTAAAAGTATGTGAAGCATGTGGGAAACGTGGCCACTCGAAGGACACTTGTTGGGCTAGTGCTGGCCGGGGAGGCCAGGGAGGATTTGAGAATAGGAATAATAATCGTGGTGGTAATCGCTCACAAGGAAACTATGGAGGAAACGAGAATCGGGTCAACAATGCTAACCAAGCGGGCGCTGTGAATCGTAATCAGAGGAATGATCAAGCTGGTGGAAACGGGCAAAGACTTGGGTGTTTTCACTGCGGTGATATCGGGCATTTTAAGAAGAACTGCCCAGACTTAAACCAAGCCCGTGGAAGAGTGTTTCAACTCGAAGCTAGGGAAGCGCGCCAGGACCCCAATGTTGTTACTGGTACGTTCCCTGTAAATCAACGCTATGCATCCGTTTTGTTTGATACTGGTGCCGATTATAGCTTCGTATCATTAGAGTTTAAGAATATGCTTGGTTTAGCCGCTAATAAGTTAGATATTCCCTACTCGATCGAATTGGCCAATGGGAAGTTAGTAGAAGCCAATGAAGTTATCAGAGGCTGTGTGATCGAATTAGGAGAGCGTGAGTTTGCTTTGGATCTACTACCAGTCCAGCTGGGAAGCTTCGACGTGGTGGTAGGAATGGATTGGTTATCAGGCAACAAGGCTGAGATAGTATGTCATGAAAAGGTTGTTCGTATCCCAACCGATGATGGTGAGACGATTGTTGTTCACGGAGAGAAGCGTGAGACGCCGTTGAGGATTATCAGCTGCTTGAAAGCAAGGAAGTGTTTGCAAAAAGGATGTGTTGCTTTTCTGGCACACATTGTGGATAAAGAGGCTGCTGAGCCAAAGATCGAAGACATCCCTGTCGTAAGGGAGTATCCAGAAGTCTTCCCAGAAGACTTGCCGGGACTGCCGCCTCTGAGGCAAGTAGAGTTTCACATTGACTTAGTTCCAGGCGCCGCGCCTGTGGCTAAGGCACCTATTGGTGCACTACATCTGTCGACTTCGTCTTGTATCGAGTCTTAGACTAGATAGATTAGATCAGGGAACGTAGAACGAGAAAATATTAGAGAATTAGAAGATTTCGCTTGAAAGTGTGTAATGTATTTGAGTTTTCGCTTGAAGCCTCAAGCGAAATCATCATATTAGATTTCGCTTGAGTGATGCTGAAGCGAAATCTCAAAGTCTATATATAGGGGTTCAGTGTCAAGCGAAATCATTAGAAAAGTGAGAAGTTGTTTTTGTGAGATTTCCATACCGAGGTGCTGCCGGTGTGAGAACTGATTGTAATTGCTTTCATATCAATACAAATCAGTGTTAAAGTGAAGATTCAGCTGTTTATAGGTCAAATACTTGTTTTCCGCACCTGTATTTGATGGAATTCCTCTGAACCGACTCGTTTAGGTCGCGAACACGGTCCTTACAATTGGTATCAGAGCTCAGGAGGAGGAGTTCTGCAAAATTCAGCCGAAATCGATCAAAATTTCTTACTTCTACACCTTCTTTTCTTAGTTCAGAAATATTTCACGGTCAAAATTGATTCAATTTCTCACGGATTGTTTAAAAGTACTAGATAACAAACCCTTGAAAGTTTCACAGCAAAATTCGACCTAAAAGTGATCAAAATCGACATTTGAATGAAGTTCGCTTGAACAGTTCTGTATTATTGGACGATTTCGCTTGAAACTTCAAGCGACACTTAACATTTCGCTTCAAACAGAGTTCGTTTTCGCTTCAAGATTTTCGCTTCAAGGTGTTCGCTTCAGGGTTCTTTCTTCAGGATCGCTTCAAAGTATTTCGCTTCAAGAACTTCGCTTGAGAGTTGTTCAGTTTAATTGTTTCGCTTGAAGGGTACAGCTTGAAAGATAGTATTTCGCTTGAAAGTGTCTGAATCATGGACAACGATTTCCACAACGCTTTTGCAACATCGTCTAGTTCATCTTCCATTGCTCAGAACATGAATTCAGAAAACGAAATGGGGACGACTCAGAAACCCCCTAAGCTAATGGGAATTGAAGAATACTATGGATGGAAAGATAGATTCGAAAACTGGGTGCAGGCAAATCATTTGAGATCATGGGAATGTATTTTAACAAAGTATGTTCTACCACTAACCGAAATGCAGACTGAAAAACAGCTTTCAGATTTTAGTAAGGAAGAACGGGAAATATACCGAGCTGAAAAGATGATGATCAGTTTACTTCAACAGGCCATCAAAGAAGACATCTTCATACTACTTCAACATGATAAAACATCACAATCAATATGGGATGCTCTAAAAATCAAGGTTGAAGGCAGTACGAGTATGATTAAAAGCAAGAAGGCATTGCTTAAAAAGGAATTTGATTTGTTTACAAGTTTGCCCGGAGAAGATACGAAGAAACTCATTGAACGATATTGTCACTTAGTGAGAACAATGTCAATGATGAACATTAAAAAGGAAAATGAAGAATGGGTGGATAAACTTGCTGATGCATTACCTCAGAAAGAGTGGGGAACTTATTTGATGATACTGAAGAATACTGGAGTTTATGATAGTTGTCGATCTCTCAGTTCATTGAAAAGATTGAAAGTCAGGATTTGGAACAGCAGAAGATCGCAAGGATGAATAATCCAAGTGGTCAACAAGATGTAAAGATGTATTACAAGGGTAGTGTTCCGAATTCAGAAGCTGAAAGAAGTCCGAAAATTCAGACTGCATACAGTGTTGGTGATACTATAGAAAAAATTGATCAAAGCTCAAACAAAAGCAGTGGATTCTCATCTTATCCAAGTGTCAATCCAAAGACTTCATCAGAAAGTTTTCAGTCTCAAAGCACAAAGATGGGAAACGGTTGTGTGATTCAATGCAACATAGCTTTAAATCTTCCAGAAGGTCAAAGTTTTTCTGAAGACATTGCGAAAGATCATATGGCATTACTTGGTTCCGTGCTTATCTCATATGAAGGTTTAGTGGCTGGTCGAATTGGAAATCCTATGCTTACCAAAGAGGATTACGACCAAATAGATGCAGAAGAGATGGAACTAATGGATATCAAATGGTGTCTTGCAAGTGTTCTTAGACGTGCTGAAAAGTTCAAGACAATTACCGGGAGAAATGATTTTCTTGATGCTTGTGTTTCTACTTTAGGTTTTGATAAATCTAAAGTTACTTGTTTCAGGTGCAGGGAAAAAGGTCATTTTAAGCGGGAGTGCAAGAACAGAGAAGTTAGTGGTGCTCAGAATCCATTTGGAAAAGATGACTACTACCGGAAAGCCATTTATCAGCAAGTTGGTCAGACACAAGAATTACAGACGGCTCATGGTAGAAAGATTGAAGATTCAAAGAAAGGATGTTTGGTAGATTTCAACTGGAGCAACTACATTTCTTCTAACAGCACAACATGTATAGTGGACCAAAACGATGAACAACTACCTGAAGGATTCAGCTGGGATATGTTTGTTGATGAAAAAGGGGATTTCAAAGCTTTCATTGCAAAGATTGTTAGAGAACCAGACTTGTTTGCAAACTGGATGAGATCAATTGGTGAAACAGTGAAAGATCAATCGATTACATCTGAAGAAAGTTTAGAAAGTGCTGATTCTGAGTCATTAACTACAGATGAGAGTGTACAAAATGATGATACTTCAGAAAAGGAAGTTGCATTTGATCAAACACCATCTGATTCTGGTGTATCAGAAGATGATTCTGACAAATCTGTAGAGTTTGATAAAACACCGATTGAAATTAGCAGTGATGATGAGGAAGAGAAACATATTAATGTGGCTAAAAATCATCTTTCTCCTGAAAGTTTTCATTTCTATTTTGCAGATCGCATGGAGAAACTGAAGAAGAAACAAGCTGCTAAAGAACAACAACAGAATGAGGAAGTTAAAGTAGTTGTTGAAGAAAAGGTGACTGAAGCTGAGAAGGTAACTGATGAAGAAAAAGTGATTGAAGTGGTAAAAACAATCGAGATTGAAAAGATTGTTGAAATTGAAAAGCCTTGCAAGAAGTGTTTGGAAGCTTGTAAAAGTTGTGAAGAAAAAGATGTGATTTTGTTTGATAGAGAAAGACTGATAGAAAAGCTACTATCTGACATCAGCTATGTGAAAGAATCGTATAGCGTGTTGAACAGAACTGTGACAGGTCTTCAAACAACAAACTCTGAAAGAGAAAAAGCTTTAACGATGACGAATTCTACATTGATGGCAAAGCAAAAGGTAATTAATCATTACATCGAAGAAAATGCTAATCTAAAGCAAGAGTTGGAGAAAGAAAAGATTGAGAATGAAAGGATCAGAAGGTTATTACTTAGTTATTCTTGTTCTGATTATGTTATTGATCGAGTTTATCCTACTGTTGCAGGTTTTGAAGCATTTCAAGATGAGAAGCAAAAGAATGAGACTGGTAAGAAATCGACTGTTAAATACAACAAGTGTCCGCCTCCTATCTGGGAAGGTTATTCTCCTAGAAAACCGAATGAGGAGCAAGTCGAAAAAGCAGTCAATATAAAGTTAAAATCAGAGACAACTGATGTTTTACCAGATAACATAGATATCACATTTACCTCGTCTGATACTGATCATGAGTCTGAGTTAATCAAAAAGGTGGTCGATCAGGTGTTGGATACTGAGGAGATGTCTGAGTCAAAGTTTGAGTCTGGAGGTTCAAGTTCGTCAGTCAACAGTTCAAAGTTGTCGGAAAAACGGTCTTACAGTAAAGAATTTTTACTATCAAAGGCAAATTTGGATGATGAAACATTTGAAGTTGCATATACTTTAAATGATTCGGACAAATTATACTCTGACAAAGAGTTTCCAATTAGAAGTGTTCGTTTTGACATGATTAAAAAGGTTTTCAAAATGACGGAAATTAATTTTTCTGAAATTAAGGATCTAAAATCTATTGAAAAACCTAAAAAATACACTTCTAGAGTTCAACAAAGGTTAAACAAGAAAAAAGGAAAAAAGAATTATAATTCTGATTCTAGTTTTCATAAGAAAACAAATCAAAATTGTAGTTACAAAAAGAAAGGTCTTGGTTTTACTCCACCTGAAAATCGTAAAAATGAAAAATATGTTAGAGATTTTAAATCAAAAATGACATATGTTGCAGGAAAAAGTTATGAAGAGGAGTCAAATAGCTTATCTTTGAAAAAATCAAATCAAGAGTTTCTTGCTGAAAGAAAAAGGACAGGAACTGGAGTTTTTCATTCAACTGAAGTTTTTCAAACCAAAGACACAAGAACTTGTTTTCAATGTCAAGTTGTTGGACACATTGCTCACAATTGTCCAAACAAAGTCAACAAAAAACAGGGAGTCTCTGAAAAACTTAAAGAAAAAGTGGTTGAAAAGAATGATTCACCAACTATAAACTTCAAAACTGTTGAAAATTCAAAGAATGAAGTTGGTGAAAATTCTAAAAGATTGTACAAAAAGAGTGCAAAAGACAATAAAAATGGATTGTTAAAAAATCAGATGTACAATCTGGCGATGAATCTGATTCCACAAAATCAGAGGAGTCACAAGATGAGATCAAAGATTTGATGAATGATGTTGACATTAAATCACTGAGTGTGGAAGAGATTAAACAAATGGTTGGTAAAGTAGAAATCTCAGATTTTGATATTGAAAAAACATTTAATGAAAATGTTAAGAAAATTTTCAAGAAAATGCTTGATGGGAAAGTAAAGGGGGTTAAAGATTTTTATGCAACTAAAAAGGCAACTTACAACCCTACTGCACAAGAATTGGAAGCCACCAAGTCTAAGAAGACTTGGGTGGAAGTTTGCTTTCCATGATAGTCTAAGGACTATGCCGGAGATCCCAAGTTTATATCGTGGATCAGGAATCGGCATCTTTCTAATGTTTGAAGTTTTTAGTTGAAAGATTTTTGATAGTGTTTGGATGTTTACAGGTTGTATGACTACGCCGGAGCTTCCAGGTTGGTAAGTGCGAAGCAGGAATCGGCATTTTGATTGGTAAAATGGTGATGTAGACGTAACATTCCTACAAGTGGTATTGTGTTCTACATGTAGTAATTTTTACAATTGGTATAGAAGGTGCATACATGCAAGTGGTAAATCAGGGACATTAATTTGTACTTGATCTGCTACAAGTGATTAAAAGTAGACAATGTGATGAATCACACCCCGAATCTACAAATGATTATATCATAAAAACTTATTTTCCGGAAAAATCATTTTGATTAAAACAAACTTAAGTGTTTTGAAATCTAAATGAGAAAATAGTTTTGTGATAGGGGGAGTTCTGATTGTTTATGCCAAGTGAATGGCGATTTGATGCGATTCGATATCAGTTGTCACTTTATTGTACAGTTTATTTTCAAATTTCCTAAAATGTGTTTGCATTTTAGGGGGAGTAAAAATTTTAAAAAAAATCCAAAAACATTTGAAAATTTGAAAAAGACAAAAACATGATAAAATTCAAAAATGAGTTTTTGTTGCATATAGAGGAAATGATAGTACATCAGTGGACTATCACAACATGCTAAAGAAATGTAGAGTAAAAATGTGATAAACGGTCTCACTGATGATGTGCCAGTAGGTTTTTGCACATTTAGTAGATTGTGACGAGATATAAACCTAAAATTCAAACTTGCTTGTTCTGTGGGTTAACACAAACTTGGATATATAGGTAACCCCTGAAATCTTGTTTGAAAGATCCCTTATTCTGAGATACTAGGTCTTTATGCTCAGTGATATCTGGGGTATTATCCCGGGACTTCTGCTGAAAGAAATTTCTGACCTAGTCCCCGGATAATGCTTTCTGCAAATGCTTGAAACATAGCATCGCCCTCAGCAAGCTGATGAAACAATAAAATTGATAGTCGCTGCTGTTGTAATGCAAAAGATCCTCTAAAGGGGACACACCAAAAGTCGAAGCCGTCATCTCTCTGCGTATCGAAAGATCGACCTGAGCTCTCACGGCCCTCGTACTATAATTTATTCCCCTGACAGATATCATCTGTGGTATACTCACCTGTAAGACTGAATATTGGGATCTGGATACGGGAGTATATTCAAGTAGTGGGACACACGAATAAGTTCAAGTGCTTAAAACATTAATATCGTATCTCGGATCAGTTGAACTTTGTGTGAAAATTTAAGTGGACAAACATACTGACAATCTAAGTGAATCGTTTAGAACTTAAAATGAAATGAAGCTTAACGGTGTTAGTGATCTGTCTCAGAAACTGATATGATCCTCTTGCACAAACTCACAAAAATATTGTTTGTAAATATTTCTTTATTGCATTCCTTTACAATCAAAAATTACAAAAAGATTTTCGACAACTGGTATTGGAAAGCTGATTGTCAAAATTTCAAGTGCTAAACATGATGACTTGGTTGTGAGGGGGAGTGAATCTTAAAATGTAAAAAAGGTTTGTTAAAATCCTACAATTAGTATTTTTTTTAAAAAAAACCTACATTTGGTTCTTCATTGGTTTGTGATATGAGAAAGAATTATCTGATTATATCAGATTGTTGGTGCATTTAAATTGTTAAATTTAGAAAATTTATTTCTGGGTTAAGATTGTTACAGGTGAGCCAGGTTAATTCATTCAAAGCTTACAAAAGTCAGACTCTGATCATGAATCTAAAAGTTTGCTAGCTGCTGATGCTGATGAACTTAAGGAATCAAGAGATCTGATCAAGAGAATTAGAAGAGAGCCAGGCAATGATCTTGTAAACAACATTGGAGTCAGACATCGATCCTAAAGCAGATGTTGCTGAAGAACAAATGAATACCAGCAAATCGTGAGGGGGAGTCTGATAGAGCCAGGAGATTCTAGAGAAGAAGATAGAAAGAGAAAAGCCCGGAGACTGATCAAGAATGAAGATGTGAAGACACAGCATTGGTGTGACTCGATAGTCGACTCGTCAACATCTGAGGGGGAGTCTGTTGGTGCACTACATCTGTCGACTTCGTCTTGTATCGAGTCTTAGACTAGATAGATTAGATCAGGGCACGTAGAATGAGAAAATATTAGAGAATTAGAAGATTTCGCTTGAAAGTGTGTAATGTATTTGAGTTTTCGCTTGAAGCCTCAAGCGAAATCATCATATTAGATTTCGCTTGAGTGATGCTGAAGCGAAATCTCAAAGTCTATATATAGGGGTTCAGTGTCAAGCGAAATCATTAGAAAAGTGAGAAGTTGTTTTTGTGAGATTTCCATACCGAGGTGCTGCCGGTGTGAGAACTGATTGTAATTGCTTTCATATCAATACAAATCAGTGTTAAAGTGAAGATTCAGCTGTTTATAGGTCAAATACTTGTTTTCCGCACCTGTATTTGATGGAATTCCTCTGAACCGACTCGTTTAGGTCGCGAACACGGTCCTTACAGCACCTTATAGACTTGCTCCGTCTGAGATGCAAGAACTGTCAACACAACTTCAAGAGTTGCTAGACAAGGGTTTTATCCGACCAAGCTTCTCACCTTGGGGAGCTCCGGTCTTGTTTGTCAAGAAGAAGGACGGTAGTTTTCGTATGTGCATCGACTACCGGGAGCTGAACAAACTGACGATCAAGAATAGGTACCCTCTGCCAAGAATCGATGATCTGTTTGATCAACTGCAAGGCTCAAGCTTTTATTCAAAGATCGATCTTCGATCTGGATACCATCAATTAAGGATACAAGAGGAGAGTATCCCAAAGACAGCCTTCAGAACTCGTTATGGACACTACGAGTTCCTTGTTATGCCGTTTGGTTTGACAAACGCACCTGCAGTATTCATGGATCTAATGAATAGAGTGTGCAAGCCGTACTTGGATAAGTTCGTGATTGTATTCATCGATGACATTTTAATTTATTCAAAGACGAAGGCTGAACACGAGCAGCATCTTAGAGCCATTCTAGAGCTGCTGAAGAAGGAACAGCTGTATGCCAAATTCTCTAAGTGCGAGTTTTGGCTACGAGAGGTGCAATTCCTTGGGCACGTGGTAAATGGAGATGGAATCCACGTGGATCCCACCAAGATCGAGGCGATCAAGGATTGGGAAACGCCAAAGACGCCAACCGAGATTCGGCAATTCTTGGGTTTGGCTGGCTATTACCGAAGGTTCATTGAGGATTTTTCAAAAATCGTTCAACCTTTGACGCTCCTCACCCAGAAGGATAAGACGTTTGATTGGGGAATCAAGCAGGAGGAAGCCTTCCAGATGTTGAAGGATAAGCTCTGCAACGCGCCTATCTTAGCTCTACCAGAAGGTACTGATGATTTTGTGGTATACTGCGACGCATCGCGCCAAGGATTGGGTTGCGTGTTGATGCAACGCCAGAAGGTTATTGCTTACGCATCGCGTCAGTTGAAAGTGCACGAAAAGAACTATACCACACACGATTTAGAGCTTGGCGCAGTGGTTTTTGCTTTAAAGATCTGGAGACACTACCTATATGGTACGAAGTGTACAATCTTCACGGATCACAAGAGCCTACAACATATATTCAACCAGAAGGAGTTGAATATGAGGCAAAGACGATGGGTCGAATTGTTGAACGACTACGACTGCGAGATAAAGTATCATCCAGGGAAGACGAATGTAGTCGCCGACGCCTTAAGTCGTAAAGAGAGAATCAAGCCCATAAGGGTTAGGGCTTTGGAAATGATTGTCCGAACCGATCTTTCCTTGCGCATTCGTGCCGCGCAGAAGGAAGTTCTCAAGGAAGGAAACCTTGAAGAGGAATATCTCCGTGGGATGGAGAAACTTTTGGTACCAAACGAGGAAGGGACGTTATGTTTTGAGAAAAGGATTTGGGTTCCTCTGTTTGGTGGGTTAAGGAAAGTTATCTTTGATGAAGCTCACAAGTCACGGTACTCTATCCACCCTGGATCGGATAAGATGTACCAGGATCTCAAAGATTATTATTGGTGGCCTAGGATGAAAGGCGATGTTGCTGTTTACGTGAGCAAATGTTTAACGTGCGCTAAGGTTAAAGCCGAATACCAGAAGCCTTCAGGACTTCTGCAACAGCCTGAAATTCCCAAGTGGAAATGGGAACAAATCTCCATGGATTTTATTACGAAGTTGCCAAGAACGCCAAGAGGCCACGATATGATTTGGGTGATAGTTGACCTCCTAACAAAGTCCGCACACTTTCTGCCAATCAAAGAGAAAGACAGTACTAGTAAACTTGCGGAAATTTACATGAGAGAGATTGTCGCACGTCATGGAGTGCCTCTCTCGATCATCTCTGATAGAGACGGAAGGTTTGTGTCAAGGATATGGCAATCCTTCCAAGAAGCCTT
Organism: Helianthus tuberosus; assembly: GCA_030545235.1. Classification (NCBI taxonomy): domain Eukaryota; kingdom Viridiplantae; phylum Streptophyta; class Magnoliopsida; order Asterales; family Asteraceae; genus Helianthus; species Helianthus tuberosus. The sequence goes on from CM060381.1 coordinate 91,050,235, forward strand.
TGGCTCACAATTGAATCTGAGCACTGCGTTTCATCCGCAAACTGACGGCCAGAGCGAGCGAACGATACAGACTTTGGAAGACATGCTAAGGGCGTGTGTTATGGATATGGGAGGTAGCTGGGATAAACATTTACCTTTGGTCGAATTTTCATACAACAACAGCTACCACACCAGTATTGGTGTCGCGCCATTTGAAGCCCTCTACGGACGCAAGTGCCGATCACCTCTATGTTGGGCTGACGCAGGTGATAGGCAACTCGCTGGTCCCGAAATCGTCCAAGAGACGACAGACAAGATCGCGCAGATTCTTAAACGCATCGAAGCAGCTCGCCACAGACAGAAGGCCTATGCGGATCCAAACCGGAAACATGTGGATTTCGAAGTTGGAGAAATGGTGCTATTGAAAGTATCACCCTGGAAGGGGGTGGCACGCTTTGGAAAGCGTGGGAAGTTAAAATCCGCGCTACATTGGTCCCTTCAGAATTCTGGAAAGAATAGGACTAGTAGCATACAAGTTGGACCTACCTGCTGAACTGAATGGTGTTCACGATACATTTCATGTATCCAATCTAAAGAAAAGTCCGACTCAAGTTGACGTTGCCATTCCCATCGACGAGATTCATATTGATGACACGCTCCACTTCGTTGAAGAACCTGTCGAGGTCACGGATTGGAAAGTTAACAAGACCCGTCGGAGCAGTGTCAAACTCGTCAAAGTTCATTGGAATGCCAGACATGGTCCTGAGTTCACCTGGGAGCCTGAGGACCGGATGAAAGAGAAATACCCCCACCTTTTTCCTAAGATTCCTGCTTCTACAAGCAGAACTTAAATTTCGGGACGAAATTTATTTAACGGGGGGAGAATGTGACAACCCTCACCAAACCAGGTATCCGTACGACTTGATTAATGATTAATTACTGCTTAATTACTGTGCTTATTTGAACTAGCTGATGAACTGCTACTTGATATCTGATACATGTACCTACTTGCATCATACTTTACTTGTCGTCACTACATTATTTACATACTGAACCTTAGTGACAAACATGATGCACAAAAGCACAGTAGCACTTTAAACGGATATCCTACTGAACATGCTGATAAAGCCAGCATCAGGCAAACACTGCCTCTAAGGCCTATAAGAGCCTGAAATGTTTTGCTACACTAGCAGTGAGTGTAGGGATATAAGGGTTGTGGAACTGCGTCTCTAGGAATAAGATACACTGACTGGATGTGCCTAAAACGTACTTTAAGTACAAAACACAGCACTTTACAAAAATAATTCAGCTTCTAGCTGACTAATAAAGTGCCAAAACATGGGAAAAATACTACTGGACACTTTCTAAAGTGTTGGAAACAAGATGTGTCACTAAAAATGTTAATAACGACACTTTAAAGCTTTAGTAACGCTTTAACGGATTACTATCCAACCGAACAACCGGACTTTACCCGGAACATGAAAATATTATTATTTTCCTTATTTATATTTTTCTAAGCCAGTTAGGGTCCCTAATTACCCTAACACCCGCCATAACGCGTAACATACAAGTAACGGGGTAAGACACTTAACTTAACTAAACTTCCTAACCATCTAGTTGAAATCGAACAAGGTACCCCCCCCCCCCTTCCTAACCGGCCCCAACTATGGGGATACATTACTTGGTACTTGGAAGATTATTATAATCCCTTGCCTAATATCTAGGAGACACAAGATCTTTTGGGTATTAGCACTTGAAATTGCCTATAAGATTAACACTAAACACACTTGTTCTTACCATCACTTAACTCACAAGAACAACTCTCTCTCCCTCTCTTCTAAGTCTCGGCCGAACACCCCCTAGCCCATACACCTACTTTCGGTTTTGGTTCTTGCCATTCCAACATCATACATACATCAAAGGTCACGTATTAGGAGACTTGGAGCAAACGGAACGCGAAGGACCTCTCCACTTTGCTTTTATCCACGCCATTTTCGTCAAGAATCTTCCCTAGCCTTGAGCTAGAGGTATAACACTTAAAACTCGTTTTTGAACTATACTAAAGTGGTTAAAAGGATTTTTGTCGGATAAATCTCGTTAAAATGCAAGATGATGCACTAAAGTCTACTAAAAACATGAAAAATGGTGGTTAATAGCATATAAGTTGTGTAAAAGTTGTAGTATTTGAAAGTTGTGTTTATTGAGACCCGATCTATGATTGTGGTAGCTCGGATCATCGTTTAACCCGGGTTAGTAAGATCATGGATCTTAACATAAGCTTGTTTTAGATAATACAAGGGTTAAAAGGTGAAACTCTACCACACTTGAAACATGAACTTGTGTAAAAATATTTTATTTGTGTAAAAGTGTTTTAACTTGTACAATAGTGTTTAAAACTAGCAGATCTACGTATCTGCAAGTGGTATTTTCAAAGGACCACGCGTCAAGGAAATCATGTTTTCTAAAAGACGGATCCTACACTAACAAACATGATTTTTATAAACCACAAGTGTGTAAACACTTGTGAAATGAAAAGATCCGACAAAGAACTAGTTTTGTCAAATGTTACTAGAAGTTGTAAAGACGGATTTCTTTAAAAACGAGGTTTTTATGAGATCAAAGTTACTTTATATAAAGATCTACAAAATATAATGGGATTTACACTATAGTTTCGGAAAAACTACAAGTTTATGCGATTATGCGATTTACATACTTGTCGACTAGTTTGATGTGTCGGAAATTGTTTGATTGAATAAGGAAGTTGTTGAAATTGATTTTGTAAAAGAAAATGATACGCTTGAAAGCGTGGCCACCTCCAGTTACAGAGGAAACTCTGGCGAAATTTTTCTAAAAACCTAACACTTAGAATTATTTACACAACAAGTGTTAGAATTATTTTTGACATGTTTTCGAAATATAAATTTCGCCATGACTTTAATTACTAAATATTCGGAGGTGGGATTTTCACAAAATTTAACGTGATAAATATATATTGTCACAACACTGTTTATGATTATTTTGTGAAATACATAAATATTATTTTTAGAGTAAAAATAATATGTACGAACGTTAACGATTCCAAAATAATACGAACGCTTTCACCATAAATATATATAAGTTACACCGGTAAGTATATTACCACTCGATTATTAAAACGTAACTTACGCACTTACAGAAATATTTATGAACGCGTATTTTAACAACGTATTATTGGAGAAGATTTATGAGAAATGAAAATATAATATTTTTGAGGAAAATACTTATATTTTGGAATTGGAAATATATACATATTAAGTGAGACTTAATGATATAATTTGAACGCACATGTATTGAATCCCCCATCCTTGGGAAGGAGATTAACTACCAAGTATATACAGAACATAAACACGAAATAGTTGTCTAACTATTTCCCAAAAACTTAAACTATAAAGCTAAGGCACGGCCGTCTGTCTAATAGAATTAGCACTTGTAGGTCGTCGCACAGCTTTCTGATTTGGAGATACTTGGTAGAGACGCTTCACTGTGAGTTCATGTCCCCCTTTTCTCTAACTGTTTTCAGTTTTCTTAACTGCGGGGGTGAAATACATGTTACTTTGTTTACAAGTACTATTATACACGGTATGTTAACGTAAGGAGGTTTACTACTTAGATCATGTGAATGGGTAGGCAGAACACCGAGGGACAGTAGCGGTAGATCTATCTGGGTGTAGCGAGCCCAACTCTAGGCCCAACAGAACGGACCTCTATGAGGACCAACAGAACGGACCTTGAGTGACTTTGTACCCGACGCAAAAATCTGCTAGGTTGAGTCTTCCTACTTGCATTTCACACATACTAATGGCCTTGCAAACCATTGGTGATCTCTTTTCCTTACACTGCTACATACCAGGGAACTTTTATACTTACAAGTGTTTTTCATACTCACTTACACATGAACTCGCTCAACATTATTGTTGATTTTTCAACTTACATGTATTTCAGGAAATTAAAAGGGATCTGGCACGGTATGGCATGTTTTCCGCTGCACTAGTTTCCGAGGTCATCCGGGGTTTAGGGGATGTGTCTCTTTCCTGGACAAGACACAATCCTTAAATCATATTTATATTATGTTTCAAGTTTGTTATGTCAGTTGAACATGGTTATGGTTGTTAGGGTATGTTCCCGTTAAAACAATGGTACTGTATTTGGTTTTCAAAACTTAATGGATGATCTTGCATGTTTAATTCATATAGCTTGGTTATGATTAAGCTATGGTATTAAGAAGTCACACCAAACTAACCACGCTTCCGCAAAGCCAGGGTGTGACATTTATTTCCTTGCAAAAATTGTAAGAACATCATACTAGCTTCACTTTTATTTTTTATTTCTTTATTTCCTTGCAAAAATTGTAAGAACATCATAAACCCACTTGAAAAACAACAAGAAACAACTAAAAATCATTATTTTTAACCATGATTTTTTATGATTATGAGATGAACTTTGAGAAATCTATAATAAACTTGAAATCTTGGTTATTTTTACTCAAAAATATGATCTACATACATGCATGTAGGATCAACCAAGATTCATCAACAAAGTGATGAACATGAGTTTTTTATGAACATGCATGCTAGTAACATGTAAGAAACCATTTAAAACCAAGAAAAATAAATTTTTTAAAGTTTCTTGAATAAAGTTTCCATTTCTGGAAAGAATCAAAAGCAAGAAATATGTTAGTAGTAAACGTTTTGAGTACATATTTATGCTTCAAATGACCTTGTGAGACATCTAAAACAAGAGTTTTTCATAAAATCTTGTTCTACAAATTTTTGGCAAAAATAAGGAATAAAGTTTCCTTTTTGGGAAAGTTAAGAACAATATCATGTTCATGCTACTTTTGTTGAAAAGCTTTGATGGATATTGATACTTGATGATGTTTTGTATTGAAACAATTTGAAAACAAGTTTTGTATAAACTTGGGGAAGAATCCATATTTCAAATAAAACTAAGGCAAAAATTTTATGAAATTTTGTTATGTTTTAAAAGTTGTTAAACAAGGAAGTATGTAACTAAAACAACTATTTGAGGTCTTTGAACATAGTTAAACAAATTTTGGACAAAGACATAAATCCATGTTTTATAAAAAGATTTCTAAATAAAAACGACAAGTATATATTTTTGGATATAATGTGTACTTACAAAAATAATCATCAAGTATCATAAGTATATATATTTTTGATGTGTACATCATATGTTAGTTCAAGTAGGAACAAATCCAAAAACTGACACACATCCACAAAAATTACAAAAATATTTATATGAACATGAAAAACGAAATAAAATGTCCATCCTTGGACACGAAAACACAAATGGACAAATTCGGACATTGTTGGACAATATGGACTTTTGGACAAACTAAAATGGCACAAACGAAACAAATGGTAAAAACGAGACGGACGACACAAACGGGACAATCGATACAAATAAATAAAACCGACAAGTAGTAAATGACTATAACAAAATACGAGCCGTCACACAAGATTATGCACTAAAATGATTCAACTATGGCATAAGTAATGATTTTTATAAAAATTAGATTTTTATAAAAATACAAGTATTACTACTATTATTTTTTACTTGCCCAAAATTTTGTATTTTAAAAAGTAGCCCATAAATTAAAATTGGGCTAAGGTCCATTTCACATAAATAAAATTTGGGCTACGCCCACTTTTAAAAAACAATGGACTAAAATATATTTTTAGTTAAAATTGGGCTAAAGCCCACTTTACAAAATACTTGGGCTAAAAACCCAAACTTTACAAACTATTATGGGCTAGATATATTTTTAGAAAACAATTTGGGCTAGGCCCATTCTTACATAAATTATTTGGGCTAAGTCCTCAACTATAAACTAAATTGGGCTAGGCCCACTTTTATAAAATGTTTTAGGCTAAGGCCCACTCTTACAAATCAATTTAGGCTTGACCCATTCTAAACAAAGTTATTTGGGCTAGGCCCATATACACCAAATACCCAAAATGGACTTAAGATCTAATGAATACATTAAGCCCATACAAAAACAAATCAAATAGAATAAATATATATACAAGGAAGTTATATATATATATATACGAAAACACAACAAAGGAAGTAAACAATATCAAGAAACTAAAAACGAAATACAAGATGAAATACTTGTACGATAAATAAACATAAACCTAAGTGTCTAACTAGATTAGAACACTTGTAGGTCGAGAAACGAACCACGAACAAGGAATCGAATAGAGATTTGCACGGAACGCAAATCTGTGAGTTCATGTTTCCCCTTTTACTTTGAATGTTTATAGTTTTAAACTTTCGGGGATGTATACATGTTACAAATAGTATGATGATACGATGAAGCTATTTTGATCACATGCGGATATGTGTTTAAAATAAAGGGACCATTAATGAATAAACAAGTACCGAGGAACAAACGAATAGATCTATTTGGGTTTTGGCAAGCCCCACTCTTAACGGCAACGATAACCACGATCATTAAGAGTGCCTTTGTGTCCAAACTAGTGTCGTTGACACACACGATAAATTGTCAAGGTTTGGTTGCCTCCTATTCGGCATACATGTTAGTGTCCTTGCAACACACTAATGATCATACGATTTTTTTATCATACTATACAAAAACGAATTTTACTACTTCAAATGTTTTGGAGAGTCATTTGATGCGAAAACAAAATAACATGAATTCACTCAACTTTTGTTGATGTTTTCAAAAATTAAAATGTTTTACAGGAGATTAGTGGACGGCTTTGGGAAAAATATGTTCGAGTGGTTATCAAGAACGCAAGCTTTTGAGATGTCATCCGTTTTCAGTTGTTATGTTGTGTGAAACTATTTTGAACTTTGAATAATGTAGTTAAAGTTGTTGTTTTAAATTTCAAACAAGACATATGTAATGTAAATTATGGTTTCGAATCAAATGTATGGATGAACATCTTTTATGTTTCAAATATGTTGTTTACTCGATTGATTGTAACGATTGCCGCTCTCGTCACACCTCACAATACGCTTCCGCACAAACCGAAAATCGGGGTGTGACATGTATATTCTAGTTGGTTTGTAAATCTTGTAAGGACCTGCAAAAATGTCCCAAATCGACCCGTAAGTGAAAACCCGGACCCCTGAAACCCTAATGAGCAAGAAAAATCAAGAAATCAAGAAAATTGGATTTCACGCGGGCCGCGTAAGCCATAAGGTAAGGCTACGCGGGTCGCGACAACTTGAAAGTCTCCGGATAAGCTTAAGGGACACGTGTCGTCCACGTGTCAAGACCACCGATGACTCTGCAAACCCTACTGCCGCCTTTATGGCCCTCACGGGCCGCGTAAGATTCATGTTAAGGTTTACGCGGGCCGCGTAAAGCCTAACATGTTGCTATAAGTAGCCTGTGCATGGGACTTGCTTCTATCTTCGAAATCTCAGTCTCAAAACGGTCATATTCTTCTGAAAACGAGTTTTTCGATGTCAAGACGCTGCTACGAATCCAGAGTATTAACTCGATCACTGCTACGTTTCAAACTGCTCAATTCTTTTCTTTCCTTCAGCTTTTATTATAGTAAATAGTAGCTCGGGATTATACCGTCTAAATCCCGAAACTCTGCCCGTTATTAGGGTAATAACTCTAATCACTGGTACGATACCCTATCCGATATATTGAAACTAATCCAATGGATGTTTAAGTGCTGCCAATATTTGGCTATACTTTGTCATTCGTTGTGAGTTTTGATCTCGTGATTATCGTTAAAGTTGAATTGAGTAATACACTAATACGAGTTCCATTGTAGCTAGAAATTAGAACTTGTAACCAGAGAACTACTAAGCTAGAATACTTAGCGATTAAGTAAACTTAATAGTTAAGGAAAACTTAGTGGTTAAGTAAACTTAATAGTTAAGATAACTTAGCGGTTAAGAAACCTTAATAGATAAGTTAAACTTAATAAGCTAAGTAAGATTAATTAATCAGTTAAGTATGATTTATTAAGTTAAGTATGATTAATTAATCAGTTAAGCAAGATTAATTAAGCTAAGCGAGATTAATTAAGCTAAGCGGGATTAATTAAGATAAGCGAGATTAATAAAGCTAATCAAGATTGATTAAGCTAAGTAAGGTTAATTAAGTAAATAAATTAAACACCTAAATAGATATTCATGAAAATAAATATATATGAGATAGATAATATTAAAGGAAGGTGCAAGGAAAGTATAAGAAGATATATATATGGGTAGGAAGCTTCCTAGAAAATGTATAGGTAACTTCCTAGAAAAGCTATATGAAATTTCCTAGAAATTTCATATTTCCTACCTATAAATAGGAAGCTTAGGATTCATTTTTCTTTGCTCATTCCTTCTATTCTTCTCTCTATACGTTGGTGTTCTAACCAATAATCACCAATGCGATGTTCTGTCCGATCGATTCGGGAACCAACTAACGAATGCCAAAGTGTTGTACTTTGTGAATTTCGTTAAACGAATGCCAAAGTGCTGTCTAAACAAGACTATACTTTGTGAATTTCGTTAAGGTTCTGATCTCGTGACCATCGTTAGGTTTGATGTGGTTTTACACTAATACGTATTCCACTCTATTAAACTAAATGTTTAACTACCCGAAACTCTACACCATACTCTTACAATCAAAATGGATGCTTAATCATAAAAAGATTCAGAACCATAAAGTAGATGCTTAGAATCAAGATGCTTGTTTAAACATGACTATATGCTAACAAGGTGAGTCATTCTCTTTTTGTCAAAAATGTTTTACAATACCCAAATGTTTTCCAGTTATATATTACAGGGATTAAGTCTTGGTTATCTTAAATCACTGGCAAGTGGGGTATTGTGCACATTACTAATTTCTCACGGTTAGGTTCATCAACCTAACAGTGATAATCATCACTACTTGGGAGAAAGGACACAATAGTGGTATGACCATCATCACCAGGGTGTGACACGGCGCCAGATAAAAATAAGATAGTAGCCATTGTAATCGCTCTTATGCTGTAATTTATAACAATGTGTCGTTTTGTATAAAAATGAATGAACTCACCAGTATTTCCTGCTGACCAAATCTTTTTAAAACGCGTTTCAGGTAATTACAGTAGATCGGAATAAGAGTTGGATACGACACCAAAAAGGCTTACAGAAGTGGCTTCATTTATCAATTAAATTAAATTAAGAAAAGTTGTTTTATGTATTCGGGTTTATCTCATATTAAAGCTACCTTTCAAAACATGGTTTTATCCCATCTATTTAATAAATAAAAATCTGGTGTTTTCTAAACTCTGATATTTTTCCTAACTCACGGTCCTGATGAAATTTTCGATGCACTACTTTTCTAAATAACCACCGGTACCACTGAACTGGTTCGCGGCTCCCGATTCCGTCCAGGGTGGGGTCGGGGGTCGTGACAGAAGGTAGTATCAGAGCCACTTGTTTAAGCAATTAGGTGTTGTAATAAAATACCTAAGTTTAAACGAAGAGTTAGGAACTTGATATTTTCTGGTAGCACCCAGGATAGTATTTAGACTTGAACTTAAGAAAGATGCCTTAATATGAGCTCCAAGATGAGCTAATTACTTATATAAGTATGGTGTGATAGATATTGGTATGCCGTAAGAATGATGATTAGAACATTGCAAGGTACGATAAATAAGCAATAACACTTAATTGTTGTTAATCCTTGCTTATTGATTCCGTCCAGGGTGGGGTCGGGGGTCGTGACAGAAGGTAGTATCAGAGCCACTTGTTTAAGCAATTAGGTGTTGTAATAAAATACCTAAGTTTAAACGAAGAGTTAGGAACTTGATATTTTCTGGTAGCACCCAGGATAGTATTTAGACTTGAACTTAAGAAAGATGCCTTAATATGAGCTCCAAGATGAGCTAATTACTTATATAAGTATGATGTGATAGATATTGGTATGCCGTAAGAATGATGATTAGAACATTGCAAGGTACGATAAATAAGCAATAACACTTAATTGCTGTTAATTCTTGCTTATTGATACTAATTGGTCTAGAATAAGATATGTTATGGGAATACAAATTTCCTTGATTCTAGATGAAAGCCTTAATAAAAGATGCACTTTTAAAATCTTGAAAAAAAAAAAATACTATTTATGGAAAATACAAATTTCTTCTTGGCAAGACTGGGTATGGTGTAGCAGACTCTCCAACTTGTCCGGATATAATGGGGTTACCTCTCCGGCGAGAACCGGATAAGACGGGGTATATAATATGTCAAACAAGTGACAAGATTTCCTCTGACTTGTTTTTGGAAATATGAATCTGTTGAATACATTGACCTTATGAATGGTATGTATGATTATATAGATATGTATATCTATATGGAATTCCAAAAGCCATAACGATTGACAATTTAAAATAAATCACGAACATAAGTGTCAATAATAATTCTAGATTTCTTTATCAGGAATCTCTTGCATATATCTATAATTCCGATATCAAACATTATTTCGTTTGATCATCTACCTCGTAACTTGTGCGACAATATAAACAATGGAAACCCTTTAAGTTGGGACGCCATCAAAAGTATAAGAATTTCCAATGCTATTAACGCAAGTAAGAAGCATGTAAAGTTGTGCTGGTGCACAAGAAAACACATGAAACTTAAATTATACGTCCACAGACGTCGAAGTATATCACACACGACTTTCAAGGCAAGACCTTTGGAAAATATAATTGAGCATGATGACACCAATGCGAATCCCGTCAGTGGAAGAACTACTAATCAAAAAGCAGCACTTGGCCACGTGATCCTACAAACAACATGAATCTTGCTGAGGTACGATAGAACAAGATTTCACAACAATCGGTGCATAGTCTAATCCAATTCTTGACACTGCAAAAGAAGTCACATACCTTTACAATCCCCCTATTTCATTTTATTCGACATTCCCTGGTAATGTCACTTCACAACGGTTATCACACAAAATTTCCAGATAAAATTCTTAAATTCCTTTTGTTAAAATTCAGGCCTCTGCATATAGTGAATAGACTTTTGCATTTCTACTCTCCCTAATGGTCATCATGAGGATTTCTTTCATAATCGCGAATATTTGGTTGTTTCATTTCTTGGTAAATCCACACGTTACACATGCACTGTTTGTTGCACATGTGGTTAGTTTGAATTATGAAGACCATAGGAGGGATTCATTCCAATTTGTTGTTTTATTAAAACTCAAATATCGTTCCGCTATACTTGATCTTTGCATTGTAAACCGCGTTTTTGCAAAACGATGACTATTTTCGATGAATTTCTTGAAAAACTCGATTTTCTTTTGAATGGTATACATGGTTTTTGTTGTGACCATGTCATAACTTTCTTATTGATACATGAACTCATTGTGTCTAAACCAAGTTCCATTGTTTGAACTTGCTCGCAATACATATTCAATTCAAGGTTCCGTATGATAGATTAAGGTCATCATATTCGAATTAATCCCAACAAGCCCTTCAATTACTTTGAACCATAACAGGCTTGTTTGGTCTTTTACTTCATTAAATCGTTTCTTTGATCACGATCACCTTGTGGTAACATTTTCACAAAATTGAAGCTTGCGCTAATCTCGTTTGCACACATCATATACGGATTTAATTATTTATTTATATTGAATCCGCTTTGTTGGTTTATCCTATAAAAGCAATCTTAACACAATCGTGTGCTAAGATAATGATACACAAATTCATGTCATATTTCAGTGTATCTCTTAATGGTTCTTACAGCATCAATCGAGCCTTTCGTGATAATTATTGCTTTATCATCTTCAATCGAAAAACATTATTCAATTGTTTCAATTTCAAACAAAAATCCTACTAGATTTGTTTGAAACAAATATTCAGACTTACTTCATTTGATTTAAAACACGGTGAACTCTTCCAGTCACAGCTATTTATTATTTCGATCACTACGACACCTGGAAGCGTCGGTATAGACTTGTAGCTTGAGCTAATCTATATATACCTTTCGCTTGACTCATCCTTGAAAATGGTCTTAATTCAACTATGTGTTAAGACAATGATACACTAAACTCTGTTGTATATCGGAATATCCTTGTAATTCGATAAATGTCAACCCATTGATTTTTCTCAGTTGACAAATCATTTTCGTACTTCTATTTCATTCGAGCTTGTTGATTCTGAGTCTTCCTCAGTTGACAATCAAAGTAAATTTTCTATTGACAGTGAATTCTATTGTTTCTAAAAATGATTCACAACTTGTAAACATTCACTTGAACCTAATCACCATAGAAACTATATCATTTCATCTCATTCATTTTGACATCAACTTCTTGAACTAATTCAGTTGAACCATTGAGCCCTAATTATTGTAAAACACGTATTCATCTTAGAACTGTTCTTATTGACTAAAACATGACATAACTCTAAAAAGAGATATCGTAGCCCAAATCTCGAGGACGAGATTTAAAACAAGGTGGGGTGGATGTAAGGACCTACAAAAATGTCCCAAATCGACCCGTAAGTGAAAACCCGGACCCCTGAAACTCTAATGAGCATGAAAAATCAAGAAATCAAGAAAATTGGATTTCACACGGGCCGCGTAAGCCATAAGGTAAGGCTACGCGGGCCGCGACAACTTGAAAGTCTCCGGATAAGCTTAAGGGACACGTGTCGCCCACGTGTCAAGACCACCGATGACTCAGCAAACCCTAATTTCGCCTTTATGGCCCTCGCGGGCCGCGTAAGATTCATGTTAAGGTTTACGCGGGCCGCGTAAAACCTAAAATGTTGCTATAAGTAGCCTGTGCATGGGACTTGCTTCTGTGTTCTTCTGAAAACGAGTTTTTCGATGTCAAGACGCTGCTACGAATCCAGAGTATTAACTCGATCACTACTACGTTTCAAACTGCTCAATTCTTTTCTTTCCTTCAGCTTTTATTATAGTAAATAATAGCTCGGGATTATACCTTCTAAATCCCGAAACTCTGCCCGTTATTAGGGTAATAACTCTAATCACTGGTACGATACCCTATCCGATATATTGAAACTAATCCAATGGATGTTTAAGTGCTGCCAATATTTGGCTATACTTTGTCATTCGTTGTGAGTTTTGATCTCGTGATTATCGTTAAAGTTGAATTGAGTAATACACTAATACGAGTTCCATTGTAGCTAGAAATTAGAACTTGTAACCAGAGAACTACTAAGCTAGAATACTTAGCGATTAAGTAAACTTAATAGTTAAGGAAAACTTAGTGGTTAAGTAAACTTAATAGTTAAGATAACTTAGCGGTTAAGAAACCTTAATAGATAAGTTAAACTTAATCAACTAAGTAAGATTAATTAATCAGTTAAGTATGATTTTTTAAGTTAAGTATGATTAATTAATCAGTTAAGCAAGATTAATTAAGCTAAGAGAGATTAATTAAGCTAAGCGAGATTAATTAAGCTAAGCGAGATTAATTAAGCTAAGCGAGATTAATTAAGCTAAGCGAGATTCATTAAGCTAAGCGAGATTGATTAAGCTAAGCAAGATTGATTAAGCTAAGTAAGATTAATTAAGTAAATAAATTAAACACCTAAATAGATATACATGAAAATAAATATATATGAGATAGATAATATCAAAGGAATGTGCAAGGAAAGTATAAGAAGATATATATATGGGGAGGAAGCTTCCTAGAAAATGTATAGGTAGCTTCCTAGAAAAGCTATATGAAATTTCCTAGAAATTTCATACTTCCTATCTATAAATAGGAAGCTTAGGATTCATTTTTCTTTGCTCATTCCTTCTATTCTTCTCTCTATACGTTGGTGTTCTAACCAATAATCACCAATGCGATGTTCTGCCCGATCGATTCGGGAACCAACTAACGAATGCCAAAGTGCTGTACTTTGTGAATTTTGTTAAACGAATGCCAAAGTGCTGTCTAAACAAGACTATACTTTGTGAATTTCGTTAAGGTTCTGATCTCGTGACCATCGTTAGGTTTGATGTGGTTTTACACTAATACGTATTCCACTCTGTTAAACTAAATGTTTAACTACCCGAAACTCTACACCATACTCTTACAATCAAAATGGATGCTTAATCATCAGAAGATTCAGAACCATAAAGTAGATGCTTAGAATCAAGATGCTTGTTTAAACAAGACTATATGCTAACAAGGTGAGTCATTCTCTTTTTATCAAAAATGTTTTACAATACCCAAATGTTTTCCAGTTACATATTACAGGGATTAAGTCTTGGTTATCTTAAATCACTGGCAAGTGGGGTATTGTGCACATTACTAATTTCTCACGGTTAGGTTCATCAACCTAACAGTGATAATCATCACTACTTGGGTGCAAGGACCCAATAGTGGTATGACCATCGTCACCAGGGTGTGACACGGCGCCAGATAAAAATAAGATAGTAGCCATTGTATTCGCTCTTATGCTGTAATTTATAACAATGTGTCGTTTTGTATAAAAATGAATGAACTCACCAGTATTTCCTGCTGGCCAAATCTTTTTAAAACGCGTTTCAGGTAATTACAGTAGATCGGAATAAGAGTTGGACACGACACCAAAAAGGCTTACAGAAGTGGCTTAATTTATCAATTAAATTAAATTAAGAAAAGTTGTTTTATGTATTGGGGTTTATCCCATATTAAAGCTACCTTTCAAAACATGGTTTTATCCCATCTATTTAATAAATAAAAATCCGGTGTTTTCTAAACTCTGATATTTTTCCTAACTCACGGTCCTGATGAAATTTCCGCTGCACTACTTTTCTAAATAACCACCGGTACCACTGAACTGGTTCGCGGCTCCCGATTCCGTCCAGGGTGGGGTCGGGGGTCGTGACAATCTTTTAAAAGGGAATGGTTTTTGTAAGTATATCTAAGTTTATTTTTAATGGCGTGTAAAAAGTTTAAATCGGATCGTAATTTCATCATTAAGTATTGATATTTTGACCACTTGAAATCGGGCGTTTCACAGGCCATAGGGGGCATGGGCTTGCTAGAGTATAAAAGCTAGTTTGTTTCTCAAACTAGGGTTTAAGCCTCATGTTATAGAATTTCTACAGAGAAAGCTAGTGGGGGGCAATTTTGTTTTAGGATACTTGTTCCAGACGATTTACTTTGATAGTAATAGAATGTGTGTAAGTATTGAAATTGATTCGGTGTTCTTGTTTTTCATTTTCTTGAATCACACCAAGTTTGGATTCCGCCCATCCTTGGTGTTTGTTTGATATCATTGTTTGATCCGGATTCGGGACTTACAATATGTATAAAAGTTTAACAAAATCCACATGGCAAAGATGTATACTTAGGCATATCTTAACATGATCTAGCATGCATCGCATACGTGTCAACCTAGAGATTTCACTAGCGTAATCTCGTCATCAAAACGACAAGACCGTTAATGATTGAATACTTAACAATGACCTATCAAACGAGCGGTGTGCTACTCCTATAGCGCTATACATGTTAAGGTTGGCTCATGAAGTTAATGACAAGTATTTATGCAAGAAAGGCTTCTAGCATGCAAGTATCCTAGTGTATAACATATTAAGCATGTATGTACGGATTTGTTTGAATCATCTGAATGTTTGTGTTTGTGTAAGTTTGATATGTGTGTGTATATATATATATATTGCACCCCAAAAGTGTACTTAAAGTAAAAATGGGTCATGTATACTCACGGTTTGCGTTGAAAGTTTCACGAAAGTGAGTTGATGCGATTTAAGTTTGGAAACATCGAGTTATCCTACAAGGATAAACGAGGCCTATAAGTTCGATGGATTTGGATTAGGAATGTATGTGCAAAATGATTAACTTAGTATAAAAATTACATAAAAAGTTATTTTGTTACAACACTCAAGTTGGACACCATGTTCGTGTGTTTTTCATAGGCACCAATTCACCCATTGGAAGTCCAAATATGAGGAATTTTAATCTAAGATAATATAACCACAACTCTTAACATCAATCCATGAATTGGTTAGTGTTTAGGGTTTGGTTTTTAGGATTATATTATAGATATATATATTATGTATTATAGTCATATGGTCAAGTAATATCATGTAAAGGTCAAGAAAGGAGGTAGGATGATTTTCATCCATAAAACCTCATTATATGATCCACCAAAGCACAAAATCATCAATTTCGATTGGTAATGAATAAGATTGAAATGTAACAACTCATCTAATACACCAAACCAAGTAAGCTTAAACTAGATGAGTTCATTCCAAACATGGCAAATGTTTGGAGACTTGATGTGGTTTGGACACTTTGTTACTAGAAAGTATACTTGGTGACTTAGGTTATGTAACAACTCTCATCAAAATTCATAATTTATTTAATTAAATTATCCAATAGGAAACCCTAACTAAGAAACCCAAGTGATTCTGCATAATCCCTAAAATTTTCAGAACATTTGGAATCAGGATTAGGGCCCCTAAAACTCAAAGGGGGGGGGGGGTAAACCCTATTCGGTAATATCTTAACAGTTCGTTGTCAAAAATTCGAATTAACACGAAACCAACTCAGCAAGCCTACTAGGACACAAGGCTACCCTAGGGTAGATTGGTACCCCAGGCGAGTCGCGACAGAACCAGGGACATCTTCCGCGACACGCGGGGGAAACCAATTTTCAGTATAAATAGAACAGTCTGTTTCATGCAATTGAGTGTTCGTTCGACGTTCAAATTCGAATTGTACGTTGAGTTATAGCATAAACAGTCCCAAAACACACACTGATCACGAAGTGCTGCCACAATTCAGGGTAATAACTCGATCGCTGCTACGATTCAATGTCCGATCGATTAAACTATCCAATGGATGTTTAAGTGCTGCCCACATTAGGGTTTATGCTTTGTCATTCGTTGTTAAATCGATGGATGTTTAAGTATCTCACTTTGTCATTCGTTGTGAAGGTTTTAATCTCGTGAGTTGTCGTAAATGTTGTATTAAGTTACTAACCTAGTTTGTGTGCTTGATTATTTAAACTAGGTTATCAAGGCTAATCAGTAGGCTAAGCTCTGTTCATAATTAAATCTGCAATGTGAGTCATTCTCTTTTTATCAAATTTAATTTCAAAAGCATGTTTATTTTCAAAGATTATAATTACAGTGATTAAGTTTATGTAGTCACCAAATTACAGCCGGTATGTGGGGTATTGTGCACAATATTACTGTTTTTATCACTTTAGGTGGGCGAACCTAATTAATGATACTCGTTACTATTGGGTGAACGGACTCAATAGTAATATGATCACAGTCACCGAAACAAGTCGATGACAAGTACTGTGGGTATTTGGTTGAAATAAACATTGTAATCTCTCTTAATACTGTGAATTATAACAAAAGAGTCATTTTAGCAAAATGAATGATTCACTCAGTATTTCCCGCTGACAAAACCTTTTTCAAACATGTTTCAGGTGATCTGTTGTGATCCAGGAAAAGTGCCGTGAAGCACTATCAGCTTAAGGAAGTGGCTCAGTATAAAATAAAGAAACATGTTTTGTAAAATAAAAGATTTCTTTGTGAAATCTCAAGATTGTAAATTACCGGGTTTTATCCCGAGTTGTGAAATAAAATAATCGGAAAATATTTCAGTTTTTAAAATGATCCTGAAGGAACTTCCGCTGTTAAACTCACTTAATTAAATACCACGGGATTTCTGTCCCGCGGCTCCTGAAACGGGTAAAACCGGGTCGGGGGCCGTGACAGAAAAAGGTGGTATCAGAGCCACTGATCTAAGCCTATTAAGTATTTAGAAATACTTAATTTTACTGATTGCCAATTATGTGATTATGTGTTTTATTAACTGATTATTTGTTAATTACAGTATGGGTAAACAAAAGCTGTCAAATATCTATCTTAAACTAGATAGGTCATCCAACGAGAAGGGAAGTTCATCCCAAACAAAACCTTATGTAATTCCTAAAGAAGGAATATTTGTGAGAAAGGCACATTACGAGAAACCACTTTCTCCTAATAAAAGAAGTTTGATTATTAGGAAAAGTCAGGAAGAAATAAAGAAAAACCGAGAGAATAAGATTAAACAGGAAACCCAGGAATTAACCAGTAAAACACCTTGGGAGGACAAATTAGATGAGAAATGGGCAGATCTTTATATGCTAGCCACAGTAGCAGAAAATGCAAATTTCTAAATACTTTAACTCAAGTTTTAGTACCTTTATTTTTCAGAAATCTTATTCAGTAAATAAATAAGTTCACAGTAAATCGTAGTATAAATTACTTGTCAGTTGTTTTATGTATGGTATGCAATAATATTTAAGGGTTATCTATGAAATTTTGTTATTTTATTTTAACATTTGGTATATATGCTAAACAGCATGAATGAGATATCTGAAGCTTTAGAAAATCTTAACCTCTACCCCGTTAAGATAGAAGTTTCCAAGGAATTCACCGGTTACTTCACTGATAAAGAAGAACCCATGGAATTTCAATCCAAACCACTGACAAAACCTAAACCCAAGAAAAGAAACAGATTTGTGGGCTGGAGGCGTGTACGTAGGAAAAAGCCAGCAACAAGAAAGGTTACCAAAACTGAAGAACCAAAAGACAAAGAAAAAGGGGTAGAAATTGAGGAAAATATTAATCAAGTAGAGATAGAAGCTGAAAAGAGTTTTAAGCAAACAGAAAGAGAAATCGGAGAAAGTTCTAGGCAGAAACAGAAAATGACTCCCTGGGAAGTTTTAGATCATAAACTAGTAATGAGTGACCTCATCGGACCTGCCGATGGAAACCTTGAACCAGCTAACCCAAATCTTATATTTACTGAAGAAGATCTTTTCAGCTATCCACTAGAAGCTCCAATTCCAATCAATCTGGAACCTGCTATTCCAGATCCTATTGTCCAACCTCAACCACTACCTGTAGAATTAGATGAATGGTGGACAACTGATTGGCAATACCAAAATCTTTTAAACAACCCTGATACATTTTTCCCACAAGTTGACCCGGAACCATTACCAAATCCACCCATGAGTAACGAGAATTTAGCAGAACTTCGCCATTTTGGCGAAGAGTTAATGGATGCAGGGAATAGAATCCGGGAAATAGGGGGACAAATTGCCTGGAAGTATGATGAAAGGGAGCTTCGTTTTTAAAACGACAAGTGACGAGAGATAGTAGGATGGTGAAATTGTGGTTGTGTAATATTAATAATAATAATGACATCAGTCTGTAAAATAACTACGAATAAAACTTTGTAAAATATTGGTGTGTAGTGATGCATACTATAAAAGATATAAAATGAAATCGATAAATCGATAATTTTGACTATATGTGTATTGAGAAAATTGTCTGATTGTTTTTATGTATAATTATTATTTATCAGATACTAATAAAATTATATATATTAATTATCAGATGGCAAACAGTGGTAATGAACCAGTAAATGAGGATAATCAGTCTGAGCAACATCCAGGAGATCAATATATGACTTGGCAAGATATCGAAAATATTGTTGCTCAAGGGATAGCCAATGCTATTCCAGCAATCGTTGCTGCTATAAAGAATCCAATCGAACCGCAACAAATCGTTCCTAGTAAACGTATTTCTGAAGATAACTTCAGTAATAGTGTAAACGGAGGCAATGATCAGGTTAACCATAATGAGGAACCACATCAAGCTCCATTTCCTAAGAAAATGAAAGCCGCAACGCCTGGTTGCACTTTCAAAGAATTCCTTGTTTGTAAACCCATTGAATTTGCAGGCAATGAAGGAGCAACTGCATCACTGCGTTGGTTAGAGAAAACCGAAGCAGTATTTGCAATAAGTAAATGTGCTAAAGATGATCAGGTCATGTACGCGTCAAATCTTTTCAAAGAAGGGGCGCTAGAATGGTGGAACACAGTGTTACAAGCCAAAGGAAGAACAGTGGCTTATGCCCTGAACTGGGAAGAATTTAAAAGTCTTGTAGAAAGAAAATTTTGTCCCGAGTATGAAAAGGAACAAATGACAAATAAGTTCCTAAACCATCGGATGATGGGTATAGATTGTCGCGGTTATACTTCGACATTCTTTGAATATGCTAGAGTGGTACCAACACTGGCTTCGCCAGAACCGGTACTCATTTCTCGCTACATTTGGGGACTGATTAGTGAAATCCGCAATATCGTTAAAGCTGCGAGACCTCGCACTATTGACGATGCTGTGGAATTAGCTAACACCCTAACCGATGAACTGGTGCGCACAAGAGATGAAGACAGAAAGAAAGAATTGGCTCAGAAAATTACCCAGGGATTTCGTACGGGTAATAATAGCAATTTCAAAAGACGAGGAACAGGGCAACCCTCAACTCCACCATTCTGCAGGAATTGCAGAAAGAAACATTTTGGAAGATGTAGTATAACCTGCAATTTCTGTAAAATGGTAGGACATCGTAAAGAAAACTGCAGGAAGAAATCCACAATCTGTTATAATTGTGGAGAAGTAGGACATTTCAAAACAGAATGTCCTAAATTGGTTAAACCAGCAGATAACAAAGCTAAACCAGCTGACGGAGCTACAAAGAAGAATGTCAGAGCATTCCAGCTAACTACACAAGAAGCAGAACTTATTCCAGATGTGATAGCTGGTACGTTCTTAGTTCACAACATTTACGCCAAAGTATTATTTGACTCTGGTGCAAACCAAAGTTTTATTAATACTTCATTCTGCCAAGCTCTTAATTTACCCTTAACCAACCTTAGGCAGATTTTTACAGTCGAAACGGCAGACGGAAATTCTGTTAGTATAGATAAAGTTTTGCAAAAGAAAAATGTAGAACTTTCAGGTCATAAATTCTTTGCAAACCTATTACCTATGAAATTAGCCGAATTTGATGTTGTGTTAGGAATGGATTGGTTAGTAGCCAACCATGCTCGAATCCTTTGTGATAAAAACTCTATAGAAATTCAGGCACCTACCGGAGAAGTAATTGTGATTACAGGAGATAAACCACGTAAGCCCATGAAGTTCATATCAGTAATGAAAGTTGCTAATTATGAACGAAAACAAGGAATAGTATATATGATTTCAGTAATCATTAGTACTAAGGGTAAAGAACTTAAGGAAATTCCTGTAGTCTCAGAATATTCGGATGTATTTCCAGAAGAGTTACCGGGATTACCCCCAGATAGGGAAGTAGAATTTAGGATTCATCTAATTCCAGGAACTACACCGATAGCCAAGGCACCTTATCGGTTAGCACCCACAGAAATGTTAGAACTGAAAAAGCAATTAGATGAATTACTAAGTAAAGGATTCATACAACCTAGTTCATCCCCGTGGGGAGCGCCAGTGTTATTTGTTAAGAAGAAGGACGGTTCAATGAGAATGTGTATCGATTATAGAGAATTGAATAAAGTTACAATTAAGAATCGATACCCATTACCTAGGATTGATGATCTATTCGATCAACTACAAGGAGCTAGATATTTTTCTAAGATAGACTTACGCTCCGGATATCATCAATTGAAGGTACAAGAAGAAGACATACCTAAAACTGCTTTCAGAACTAGGTATGGTCATTACGAGTTTACAGTCATGCCCTTTGGGTTAACGAATGCACCTGCAGCATTCATGGACATGATGAATAGAATCTGTAAACCGTATTTGGATAAATTTGTAATTGTTTTCATAGACGATATACTTATTTATTCCAAAAGTCAGGATGAACACTGTCAGCACTTGCATGCACTCTTAACTTTGTTAAGAAAAGAAAAGTTGTACGCCAAATTCTCAAAGTGTGAATTTTGGTTACAAGAAGTGCAATTCTTAGGCCATATGGTAAATCATGAAGGTATTCACGTAGATCCTGCTAAGATAGAGGCGATTACCAATTGGAAGGTTCCACAAACTGCAATGGAAATTAGAAGTTTTATAGGTTTAGCTGGTTATTATAGACGGTTTATTAAGGATTTTTCAAAGATAGCTGTTCCATTAACTAAGCTAACCTATAAAGCAGTTAAGTTTGAATGGGGACCTAAACAAGAAGAAGCTTTTAGGATTTTGAAACAGAAATTAACCAATGCTCCAATCTTAGCCTTACCAGAAGGAACTGAAGATTTTGAAGTATATTGTGATGCTTCAAAACTAGGATATGGATGTGTGCTTATGCAACGCAAAAAAGGTGATTGCATATGCTTCAAGGCAATTGAAAAAGCACGAAGAAAATTATACGACTCATGATTTAGAATTAGGAGCCGTAATTTTTGCCCTTAAGATTTGGAGACATTATCTGTATGGAAGTAAATTTACTGTTTATACAGATCATAAAAGTTTAAGATATATATTTGGGCAAAAAGAGTTAAACATGAGACAAAGGAGATGGATGGAAATCCTAAGTGACTACGACTGTGATATTCAGTATCACGAAGGAAAGGCAAATGTAGTTGCAGATGCCTTAAGTCGTAAGTATTATGAGAAACAACGACGGGTACGTGCTCTCAGATTAAATCTACAAATAGATTTAATGGAACAATTGAAGAATGTTCAAGCTACAGCAATCAAGGATGATGCTGAAGGAATGAAGGGACGAATAAAAGAATTAGAGCAAGGAGCAGATGGAATTTGGAGATTCCACAAAAGTAGAATTTGGGTACCTAAGCAAGGAGACTTAAGACCTAAGATTTTAGAAGAATCCCATAAATCTAGGTATACTATGCACCTAGGAAACAATAAGATGTACCAAGATTTAAGAAAGAACTTCTGGTGGATAGGAATGAAAAAGGATATAGCACGATATGTTTCTAAATGTCTCACTTGTTCACAAGTTAAAGCAGAACATCAGAAACCTTCAGGGTTACTACAACAATTAGAAATGCCTATATGGAAATGGGAACTTATAACCATGGATTTTGTTACTAAGTTACCCAAAACAAGAAAAGGTAATGATGCGATTTGGGTAATTGTGGATCGATTAACCAAATCAGCTCACTTTCTACCAATGAAAGAAACCTTTAGCATGGAAAGATTGGCAAAGTTGTATGTAGATGAAGTCGTGTCTTTACATGGAGTTCCACTCTCCATTGTATCAGATAGAGATAGTCGTTTCACTTCTCATTTTTGGAAAAGTTTCCAAGAAGCAATGGGAACTCGACTAAACTTAAGCACGGCTTATCATCCACAAACAGACGGACAAAGTGAAAGGACGATCCAAACTCTAGAAGACATGCTCCGAGCATGTGTAATAGATTTTGGTGGAAACTGGGATGATCATTTACCATTAATTGAATTCTCCTATAATAATAGTTATCATTCAAGCATTGAAACTGCCCCATTTGAAGCACTATATGGAAGAAAATGCAGAACTCCAGTTTGTTGGGCAGAAATAGGAGAAAGTCAATTATCAGGTCCTGAAATAGTGCAAGAGACGACTGATAAGATTACTCAAATCAAGGAAAGACTAAAGATGGCTCGCGATCGTCAGAAGAGTTATGCAGATAATCGACTCAAGCCACTAGAATTCCAAGTCGGAGACAGAGTACTATTAAAAGTTTCCCCTTGGAAAGGAGTTGTTAGATTTGGTAAGAAAGGAAAGCTAAGTCCAAGGTACGTAGGACCATTTCCAGTGATCCAACGTATAGGACCAGTTGCTTATCGTTTACAACTACCAGAAGAATTAGCTGGAGTACATGATGTATTTCATGTATCCAATCTCAAGAAATGCTTATCAGATGAATCACTGGTAGTACCTCTTCGAGAGATAGAGGTAAACGAAAAGTTAAAATTTGTTGAGAAACCTCTTCAGATAGAAGACAGAAAAGTGAAGTTTCTCAAACACAAACGACTAGTTTTAGTCAAAGTCAAATGGGATTCAAAGAGAGGAGCTGAATACACTTGGGAGCTGGAATCAGAAATGAAGCGAAAGTATCCTCATTTATTCCAGTAAATCTCGAGGACGAGATTTTTATTAAGGTGGGGAGAATGTAACAACTCTCATCAAAATTCATAATTTATTTAATTAAATTATCCAACAGGAAACCCTAACTAAGAAACCCAAGTGATTCTGCATAATCCCTAAAATTTTCAGAACATTTGGAATCAGGATTAGGGCCCCTAAAACTCAAGGGGGGGGGGGGGGTAAACCCTATTCGGTAATATCTTAACAGTTCGTTGTCAAAAATTCGAATTAACACGAAACCAACTCAGCAAGCCTACTAGGACACAAGGCTACCCTAGGGTAGATTGGTACCCCAGGCGAGTCGCGACAGAACCAGGGACATCTTCCGCGACACGCGGGGGAAACCAATTTTCAGTATAAATAGAACAGTCTGTTTCATGCAATTGAGTGTTCGTTCGACGTTCAAATTCGAATTGTACGTTGAGTTATAGCATAAACAGTCCCAAAACACACACTGATCACGAAGTGCTGCCACAATTCAGGGTAATAACTCGATCGCTGCTACGATTCAATGTCCGATCGATTAAACTATCCAAGGGATGTTTAAGTGCTGCCCACATTAGGGTTTATGCTTTGTCATTCGTCGTTAAATCGATGGATGTTTAAGTATCGCACTTTGTCATTCGTTGTGAAGGTTTTAATCTCGTGGGTTGTCGTAAATGCTGTATTAAGTTACTAACCTAGTTTGTGTGCTTGATTATTTAAACTAGGTTATCAAGGCTAATCAGTAGGCTAAGCTCTGTTCATAATTAAATCTGCAATGTGAGTCATTCTCTTTTTATCAAATTTAATTTCAAAAGCATGTTTATTTTCAAAGATTATAATTACATTGATTAAGTTTATGTAGTCACCAAATTACAGCCGGTATGTGGGGTATTGTGCACAATATTACTGTTTTTATCACTTTAGGTGGGCGAACCTAATTAATGATACTCGTTACTATTGGGTGAACGGACTCAATAGTAATATGACCACAGTCACCGAAACAAGTCGATGACAAGTACTGTGGGTATTTGGTTGAAATAAACATTGTAATCTCTCTTAATACTGTGAATTATAACAAAAGAGTCATTTTAGCAAAATGAATGATTCACTCAGTATTTCCCGCTGACAAAACCTTTTTCAAACATGTTTCAGGTGATTTGTTGTGATCCAGGAAAAGTGCCGTGAAGCACTATCAGCTTAAGGAAGTGGCTCAGTATAAAATAAAGAAACATATTTTGTAAAATAAAAGATTTCTTTGTGAAATCTCAAGATTGTAAATTACCGGGTTTTATCCCGAGTTGTGAAATAAAATAATCGGGAAATATTTCAGTTTTTAAAATGATCCTGAAGAAACTTCCGCTGTTAAACTCACTTAATTAAATACCACGGGATTTCTGTCCCGCGGCTCCTGAAACGGGTAAAACCGGGTCGGGGGCCGTGACAGGTTATGTAGAAATGGATTAACTAATTAAGTGAGGAGGTGGAATCATAGTTGGAAACCAAGGCTCCATTGTTCACACCTTACCAAAACAAAAGTCTCACGACATTGAAGGTTGTGGACTTGGATGGTTTCACATTTGTAGGTTACTTGGAACCTTTAGAACATAAAGTAAATTGAGTTTATGAACCTTTAAGTTTTTGATTTCATACCTCAACTCAAGTCTCCCAACAATGGATTTGTTGGAAACTAGGTTTGGTGCATAGAAATTTAAGAAACAAGTAAGTATGAACTTTGTTTTGAAAGTTGTTAAAAACATAAAATATATCCTACTTTGGACCTCAGATATGGTGATGTTCCATCTTAGTTTACCATGGTAAACTTGTGGTAACATTCCTAGAAGTGTTCCAAAGAAGGGGGGAAGAAAAACATGAAGAAAAATGGAGAAACAAGCTCAAAACTCAATGTTTTGAACTTGGATGAATCTGCCCAAAGTTGAGAAATGTAGAGATTTGAGAGTGTTAGAGATTATTTGGACTTGGATGGCTTCACATTTGTAGATTACTTAGAACCTTTAGAACATAAAGTAAATTGAGTTTATGAACCTTTAAGTTTCTGATTTCATACCTCAACTCAAGTCTCCCAACAATGGATTTGTTGGAAACTAGGTTTGGTGCATAGAAATTTAAGAAACAAGTAAGTATGAACTTTGTTTTGAAAGTTGTTAAAAACATAAAATATATCCTACTTTGGACCTCAGATATGGTGATGTTCCATCTTAGTTTACCATGGTAAACTTGTGGTAACATTTCTAGAAGTGTTCCAAAGAAGGGGGAAGAAAAACATGAAGAAAAGTGGAGAAACAAGCTCAAAACTCAATGTTTTGAACTTGGATGAATCTGCCCAAAGTTGAGAAATGTAGAGATTTGAGAGTGTTAGAGAGTGTTTGGAGTGTGGAAAGTGTTTAGAGGTGGTAAGGGGTTGTATTTATAGTTGGGATTAGGGTTTGAGTTGTAAATGAGTTGGTTGGGGGTTGAAAGGAGGGAAACCGTGTCAAAATTCGCAAGTTTGAAAACATTCTGCCAGACCTGGTGCTTTTGCACGGTCGTGCGCATCAGGTGCACGGTCGTGTGGATCACGGAATGCAAGGTGGTGCACGTCAGGTACTTGATCCTGCGGATCGCAGCACACATGGTCATGCGCATCAGGTGCATGGCCGTGCGGCACCTGCAAAATTTACCGAACTTTCCAGAATTTGCAGTTTGACCCCTAGAGTTTAATAATTCCATTATTTTGTGCTAAAAACTTATAATTAAGCATGTTTTTGGGTATTTAAGTGTATGCAAGAATATGAATGATGATAATACGTGTGATTAACATTCTGAAATAATATAAACTCGATATATGGCTCGTTTTTATATAAAACGTGTATTTGGTGATTGATTATGTATTGTGCAAATATGATTTAAGCGAGGTTAGTATAAAATACGATTTCTATTATGATCAAGTCTTGTTACAAAATATTGAAGATAGAATACGAATTAAAATAAAATGGAAAAAGGAAGAAAAATACAAAACGTTACAAGTGTTCACAGGCTTCGGCCCTAGGTGAGGGTTTTCCTCGGTTCGGAGGCGAGTGTATCCTGATGTGGTAAATTTTGCTAATAGCCTATTTGAAGGATTCGTTTAATGTTAAAAACTGATCCTTATACATAAAATATATTCAAAAGTGAGTATAATTTATATCATATCTGTGTTGCCTTGATGATGTTACAATTTGTATATTAGAATGGAGTTCGGTATCGTACTAGTTGTGAACCATATCGATACCGAAAGTACCGATCCCAAAAATCGTAAAAAATGAGTACTGGTACGAATACCAAAAGTGTTCGGTACGATATAGTTAGGGTCGGCCCAAGGGCCATTCAAGTGAAGCAAGGGCTTTGGGCCTCCAAAATTTTAGGGCATTCATTTAAAAAATTATATATATATATATATATAGATTTAATATGGATATTTAATAGTTATTTTTAGGACACTTAAGATTAATATTGTTGTATTGTAGTGGTAAGGAATCCCAACTGTCTCTCTAATGACACTGGCAAAACCGTGCAGCATATTTTTTTAATTGATATTTTAAGTTTTAATGACTATTATGTTAGCTTGTTCCATGATTATCAACACTAAATCAAAATCAGAACCGAAAGTACAAACGGTAGTTATGTTCCTAATCCTTTTTCGTATGTTTTGTTAATTGTTTTCTATATTTCTATGTAAAATCAAAATCCAAAGCATGAAGTTGGTCATTTAAAAATGTTAATTTTTTCGGGAAAGGGTCACAATTTTTATTTTGCTTTGGGCCTAGAAATTGGTTAAGCCGACCCTGGATATAGTATCAGTACGATACGGTATACCAAACTACTTGTAAGAACAAACATGTGGTGAATGTGCTCTTTTATTTTTTTTTTTGTGAAATTTTGGTTGATTTTTAACAAATCAACGGAATACTTAAAAAATAGGATTATAGGAAACGATAGAAATTACAAGAACATAACAAATTAACAATGTATAAAGGCTCATTGGATGCTAAAAAGTTCACCTTACGCCCCCCTCCATCATTCATCAAAAGTTTTATTCACTATCAACTTCACTCTAATATTGGTACAATAAGCATAGTGTGCACCAATAAATTCTCTCTAATATACAAGGTTACAAATGTATCAATGGTTGGTGAGTTATTCTAATGCTTTGGTCTTGACACTAATCACTCAAGAATGTATTATATGCAATCTTTTTTTGGTTAGTGAGGTGAGTCAACTCAATAAATATTGTATGCGTAAGCTTTAAAAGAGGGATAACAAAATTTTGTAAAGGCTACTATGATCGGTACCACAATCAGATTGAACATCGATTATTGTAGGCATGTTGCCAGAACCGACCACAAGAAGGGGCAAAGTGATGATCGCTCAAGGCCAACTTTTTAAAAGGCCATATTTTTGTTTTTAAATACATTTTACATATTTTTTTTTTATAAACAAATAGCCTACAATTGATTTACTTTAGGCACAATATCATGGTGAATTAAATTTTGATGCAAAAACAACATTATTAGGTAATTAATTAATTTAGGCCCATTGTGATTATGAGCTGACTAGTGGGAAGGCCCGCGCGTTGCAGCGGGTGTCCCGACTCATCAGATTCAATTATAATCCCTGTGCTACGTGGCGGGCTAAATACCATAATCCAATCTCCAGAATCATATTCACCGTTATAATATGACCGAATCAATATGTTTTGGGTTTTCTGTAAGCAATCATTCACATCAATGTACCGGTAAAAACTAAACATTCACATAAGAAAATGAAAACAGAGGACAAAAACAAACACTCCGCGGTTTAATTACATTGCAAAAAGTTTCATGAAAACCTCGGTTTAGGCATGATGATGAGAGCCGAGTTTTTGAATCCAATGACGAAGGCCCTTTTTATGATGTAAACATGTCGGGTATTGTAAAAGATCCAAATTTCCTTCGCGAGCGACTAATGTTTCAAACTCCTCTAACACCTTCACCAGCTGCCAGAATTCGGGCCTTTTCTCGGGGTGTGATGACCAACATTGCTCGATTAATGCTCTCATTGCTGGAGGACAGTTATCCGGAATAGTCGGTCGTAGATTCTGAAAACGCGAATGTAGATCATGCTTATTAGATCTTCTGTAATTTGAAGTTGTAATAATCTGGAAACGGACTGGATTTGGTTGACCTGGAGGTTCAGGGGTTGACTCTTGTAACTCGTTTATATTTTCCGAATAGTGTTTCTTATGCCCTAACTGAAGGTTGGCTATTTTGCGGCAACATTGAAAAATTATAAGAGATTGTGATTTTACAGCAATTATGCACAACATAAAAAAAATCGGGTTAAATGGGTCGTGGTTGTGTCAACCCGAGAATACTCGTGCCGTGTTCAGGTTCACCTGCCAGACACAATTTTCAGGTTCATGCAGCGTTTCGGGTTCGTGCCGTGTTCAACCCGCCAACCCAGACCCGTTTAGCACACCAATATATATGTGACAAATGAAGACGATATACCTTATGAGCTACGGCAAATGCAACTTGTATCGGAGTCATATCTTTATATGGGATAGTCCCGGGCACCATCTCCCATAAAATGAGCCCAAATCCGTACACATCAACTTTTCGGCCGTAGGATTTCCGTTTAATCATCTCGGGAGCCATCCAACGGTAAGTTCCAGGATCATCTGCCAAAAAATCACAATACGCCTCCTCACAACCGATGCCAAAATCAGCAATTTTCAGCTGGAAATCCTTGCGAATGGATGTATTCCATTCCACGAACAATGTCTAAAGCCATCTTGATAAGCTTTTCTAACGGAAGATATTCTCTCTTTTCCCGTATTATCCTCGAGCTTATGCAAGTACGCCCTTAATGAACCTTCTGAAAGGTACTCGGTGATAATACAGAAAACCCGAGGTTGTCTACAAGCAGCTACAAACTACCACCGCAAAAAAAAAAAAATCATTTACTGATATGATAATGAACATCTAACGTTATTACAACTTTTTATGACATAAGAACATCCAAACACTATCTTATACACGCATTCGATATATCTATTACCTCGAACCGATCAGCAACTTCGTTATTCTCTTCCGCACTACCATCCATTTTTGCCAGAACAATTGGAGGACCATGAGTGCTCAGCAATGATGCAGCCTTTTCATACTACTTATCAAAGAAATGGTTAAAACGTCATTAATGGAACAGTGGAAAAATGTTAGTTATGCATCAGAGTAGGATAAACGAGATAGTTACCTCTGGGGCGAGTTCTTCAACGTATTTGCACAGGATTTTACGCTCGAGCATGTAAACGAGCCACGTTTGAACTCGTTTAAGCTCAAGCTTGGCTTGTATTAATCTCTATTTCTAGAGCTCGAGCTTGGATTGGGCTCACCTCGTTAATTATCTATTTATTTGATGTTATAAATTTTATATAACAATAATTATTATATGACTTTGTATTTGATTTTTTATGCTAAATAAAAATTATATGCCAATGTGGGGCTAGCCCACTTGGTAGAGGCTTATGCCTCTTAGAGGTGAGGTCCCCGTTCAAACCTGGGCAAGGAAGATTAATTTAGGATTATTTGAGTAATTGAGTAGGACCAAACGTTGCCAGTAAAAAAATCTATAACTAATATAATGGTGAGCCAGCTCGATCTAGGTAAGTGAAGCTCGGGCTGCGGTTGTTTTACAAAACAAACTTATTTTTAGGCTCTAGCTCGTTTAAACTCTACTCGAATCGAGCTTTTAGCGAGCCCAACTGATATCAAGAAATGAGTGAACTTATTTCTTGGTCCCAACTGATATCAGATTCAATTTGTTGTATTGAATAATACGTATAACTGAAAAGGTGACACTATAATCGATTATTAAAAAGCTATGAACAAACCATAAGTTTGGTTATTAATAATTATAGTAATAGTTTTATGTTTTATGATAACTCAAAAGCAAATGGTTGAAGAAATAGAACAAATTACTCTATTTTTTAACGTGTAATGTGTTAAAGAAAAAAAATTGAGGGTCCGTATGAAATACATACTAAAGATTAAGGGGTGTAATAGAATATTAGTATATATAACAAATTAGAGACCAAACACATAGCGGCGTTATGGGATAAATTAACTATGTGGTAATTGTTGATGTTTGTAAGATTGTTGTGTGACTGATGTTCAAGATCCTATTAAAACATAACAAACGTGCAAGACAAATATGTAGAAAGAGCACCATACTTAACAACAAACTCAGAAAAGCTTAAATCCTCTACAAATATAAAAATAAAGATAAATTCCTATATGCCCAGAACAAATGCTTTGTATATCCTAAAAAATAACACCTACTTGAATATTTATAAGCACACAAGTGTAGAAAAGAAAAACCCTTCAATTGTATCTTGTTAAGAGATGAAACTGAATAGAAATGCATGACAGTATATTTATAAAACTATCTTCAACAGATTTCATCAAAACAGATTTATTAGCATGTCTTGCACTATTTAATATTGTTACCTGATTAGCTAGATTAACATTTAAAAGGTTTCTTGAAACCACTTCATAATTAGAAATCGAATTTTAAATAAAAGATGACAGCATAATATAGACACATGATCAGATAAACATAATAACATATAGAATCATCAAAATATAAGCAGTTAAAACGGGTCAGGTTTACGCACTTATCAGCACACTTTTTTCGACTACTAATATAGATGATTAATGATTATTATATAAACTATTATACCAATAATGATAGATTTTTTATAAATTAATTTAGAGGATTATCAGATAAGCGGTGAAGCAACTTCTGAGCCAGTGACCAGTTTCATATTAACTAAGTTTTTAATTTATCCCATATAGCTATAACCAAGAGTAAGTTATTATTAAGCAAATGAATCAAAACGGTCACCTTGGAAAGGCAGATAAAGATATAACTTATAAGTAAACACGTTGGTAAAAGCAATCATATTAACTTAGCATATATATCTTCTTATCTATACCTCATTTAACACACGAGAAAACATTAAGCACATACTACGATAATATCGCAAACACCATACCAAGAGTTAATCAAGTATCAATAATATATCTTTTTGTCGAATTAGCAAATTCATCAAGGCTAGCTTCTTGTACCATAGGAGTGCACTTCTGAGGTGGTGATCATTCAGACAGACTACCAAAAAAACGACCCAAATCCATCAGAAGTAGAATGCCGATGGTTGGGTAAAAAAATTCCCCTAAACCAGTTCCTACTTCATCTACTGTTCGACACGAACCATATAATCGACTTCCCTCTTGAGAGCCAAATGACTTGCCTTCATTTTGGAACCAAAAATCCCGACTTGGTGGTGGGGAAGGTGAGAAGCTGGTGTTTTTCCTCCAGTAGGGTTCATGTGAACCCATGGACCAGTCCTCACTAACCGCATTAGACCTATATGTTCTTGCAGCCACACAACAAAGTGATCATGTTTTAGCTATCTTTTGTAACATTGTTAACTTTTTAATAAGATATACATATATTTGAACTCACAATAGAAGCCCTGAAACTACGAAAAAATAGGGTAAATTTCCCACGATAATTTTTTAGAATTTTCAAGAACACATGATTTAAACAAAATATATGACAACACATGAAGCACCCATAACAAATAAAAGACTTCATGATTCAATTATCAAAGTCTGGCCCAAGAGTCAAGTTTGACTTTTGAGATACCAAATTTAAGATCTAAACCAAAATTGAATTCATTTCTATTCGAAGATTAACACTTTGACCATAAAAATAACTATCTTTTTCTATTCTTTTAAGCAAAGAAGTATGTCATACTTGGTTTAATAATAACTTCACTGTTACATCTTTATAATTCTATAGAACTCAACTGAAAGTAAGCATCCTGTAGCCAAAATTCACAGATAAAAGAATACAAAACTTTGTAAAAATCAACAAAAAGGCCAACAATATAAACATAAAGTCATTAAACAAAAATTTCAATGACAACTTTGCTTACTCGCACAGCATTCATTTGGCTGTTCAGTTTCTTCCCATATTGCTCGGTGACACTTAGGATTTGCCAGGCCTCTTCTTCAAACATAACTTTGCTTACTCGCACAATAATATTACATCTAGTAGCGCTCGCCTGATTAACTTGCCATTCGATACCTAATTCAATGAATAAAAGCATCATCACAAAGAAACAAACAAACAAGGAATTTGATTCTAATATAATAAAACCATACAACTGAGATCCATGATGTTTTTGCAAATAGCGCTATTGTCAACCACAACAGTTCCATATGAGAATACAAACAAACGACACCTTTCGGCTCTTCTGATGCCACCCCGGTTCCATCTCCTGCACTGGCTCTGGCCGCCGCATTTCATCAAGCACCTTGTATGCAAAATTTCAAAGACAACGTGAGTTAATTTAGCCCCATAATCTCAGCTTATAAAACAAATCACTTGGATATATCGGTTCTATATAAAAGGTTATACAAAAACATGGGGTCTCACCATACAAAGCATAAACCAACATCTTATGTAGGGTCCTGCTTGACAATGAGATCAAGATAATAAAAAATGGAAATTAAACCGAAATTAAAGGGAGATGGAGGCTTCAAACCTGATAAGATGGAGATTAAGGTGCAAACGTTTACGGCTGGTTTCCATGGCCGGCTTCTCAATATATTGGCTTGAAAGGGCAAAGCTCAATCGCAGACCTTTGAGAGCATTAAATTGGATAGATGGTAGCAAGAAAGGAAGAAAGTAGGGATTTGAAGAGACGACTTTCACTTAAGGCCCTAAATTCTCAATTGAAGGTTAGAGTTAAATGAGAAAATCAATTCTGACAGTTAAGGTGGCTGGTGCGATTTGATTAGTATTAAAGAAATAAAGAGCAGTAACCAACAGTGGGTAGACAAAGGGTCAAAAGGGTAAAGATAGAAAACAAATCTAGATTTTAACTATAGGGGCATGATTAATTTACCATTATATCCCTCTAGTGTCTTAAATATTAATGTTATTTACTATTTTATCCATCTCAAATGTGTTGTTCTTATTTGTACATATTGCTTTTAAAGTTGTATGTGATGTAAAATTACATTTGAGTACATCACTTCTCCTTTTTATAATATTATAGATAAAGTAATAATATTAAGAGTAAACTGCTAAAATGGTTCTTGAGGTTTGATCACTTTTGCCATTTTAGTCCAAAACTCAAACCTTTTGAATCTGGGTATCTGTGATTTCAATTTTGTTACCATTTTCACCCAAAAGCAAAAGATGGTCAGATTTTTTAGTTAACATCCAGATTTTTCTGTGACCAAAATATGTTGAAAATGATCAAAACCTTTGCTAGTGACCAACACCATATTGAGAATGATCAAAACCTGTTAAAAAAACTGGATGTTAATTGAAAAATCATACCAGGTTTTGCTTTTGGATGAAAATGACAACAAAATTGAAACCATAGAGACCCAGATTTAAAAGTTTGAGTTTTGAATTAAAGTGAAAAAAGTAACCAAACCTTAGAGACCATTTTAGCTGTTTACTCTAATATTAAAGTCTTGACCCAACTAAAGCTATTAACGTGTTAAATTATGAGTGTGCCTATTGGCACACTAAAGTGTCTATTGGCACACCAAACCCTAGCAAAATTAGGGTTTATCTACGCTGCGTATTGGTCAATACGCAGCGTATAGGGTTAACCCTATACGCCGCGTATTGATCTATACGCAGCGTAGATAGACCATAGATCTCAGTGCCTGATAACCAATCATTGCACAGAAAACAAGGTTTATATACGCTGCGTATAGGTCAATACGCAGCGTATATAAAACAGCTGCAAATTTGGGGTCATTTTGGTAGGTTTGAAGTGTCAATTTTTTTCTAGGTTTATATACTTATAATTATTATTATTATTAACGTAACTTTTTTTTAGCGTTTCATGTCTCTAACTGATTTGAAGAATTGGGTACAAGAAACGGGAAAGAAGTATGGTTACGTAATTGTTACCCGCCGATCAAAAAATATACGCTGCGTATTGACCTATTTGGTCATTTTATGAAACTCATACTTCAGGGACTAATATGGTCATTATTGAAACTATTTTAACTGAATGGTTTAGCCAGGTTAACTTTCATATAAAGATTTCTTCTTTAAACACTAACTCAGTTAGCATACTTAACTGAACAGTACAGGGATCATTTTTGTCAATTTTCGAAACTTTAGGGACCGTTTTTGTAAATTTTCGAAACATCAGGGACTATTTTTGTAAACTTATGAAACTTTAGGAACCATTTCTGTCAATTTTTGAAACTTCAGGGACCATTTTTGTAAAAATTGAAACTTCAGGGACCAAAGTGTAAATATTTCAAAAATCGGTTAAAAGGGGGTCTTCTTTAAAGAACCGACCCTTGCAAGGATCGAACTCGTGACCTATCGTTTAGAACCGCAACGCCTTAACCAGTTTATCCTCCGTCTCGGAGCTGTTAGAATATGAAACTTAATTCCTCATATACACTAGTTAGGTTATACGCTACGTATTGACCTATACGCAACGTATGCCAGGTTTATATACGCTGCGTATAGGTCAATACGCAGCGTATATAACCTTCCTCAATTTTTTATTCGCAACAAAACATATTAAACATCCAGAATTTTATATAACCTGCCAGAATTTTATATAACCTGCCAGAATTTTATATGTACACCATAGTATATATATATAACCTTTCAGAATATACAAGAGTTTGATATATACAAGAAAAGTTTGTACATACATAACAAAATGATAAAATGATAAAATACTACTACTACTGCTGCTCCTGCTGCTGCTGCTAATGCTGATCCCATTCCGCATCCGTAATGAAGGGTAGTGGAGGTAACCCGTCATGCTGTCGTTGCTGCTGCAGCGCCGCAGCCACCCACTCCAACAGATAATTGTTCCTTTCAGCTAACCGAAGCTGCCGCTGATGTGATGGGTCAGGACCGGGCCAAACATGGCGTGGGAACTGAGGCGCCCCTGGTGGTCCACGCGGCGGTGGTGGCTGCGGAATGACGACGGCCGGTTCATGCGGCTCCGGCGCCTCCGGATCACGCGGGGGATATACCGGAGGGAACTGTTCTGGCAGCCGTTCAAGCTGGTATTACGTGCCGTCCGGCTTCTTAAACCGCTTCCCGTCTGGGAAGTCTTTGGTAACGTGCATTCCGGATATAATGTTCTTCCCCATCCGCTTCGGCTGTGCCGGCGGGCCTACATGGTCGCGGTCAGTCTCCGGATGATAGCCCAACGAAAGGGCTATCCTAGTCACGTAGGCACCGCCGAATAACTGTCCGCGCTCCTGTCGATGATGCGCGGAGGCGAAGTATTGCGCCAACCCGTAGGCGAGAGCGCACGACCTCTTGTATAAGAGACAATATAAGAAAAATAAATCACCGCTGGTGCACCACTCCCGGCTTTTGTTTCGAGTAGTGATCGAAGTGGAAATCATTTTGTGCAAATACATGCACAAAAGGAAACCAGTCAGTAAATAATAATCATACGACATCGACTAATATCGTCGTTAAATTATATTTTTTTATTATTTAGTCTACGTCATCCGTAAGGCGCGTACGGGCCTAACGAGAATACTTTAGAAGCCTGGTTGCGTTCGGGAATACTTTAGAACACGCGTTAATTAGGGCAAGCTCCCTATCCGTGACTATCACACGCGACATCATACATTCATGCAATATTGACTTGATCCGCTCAAGCACCCACACGTAGTTACCCCTTCGTTCTTTACAAATAACGGCATGTGCGATACAAAAAGACTTGCTGGTCGACGTCATACCCACAACCTGGACAAATGGCATGTTGTAGAGGTTTGTTTTGTAGCTCGCGTCGATCAACATCACGTGCTGGAATGCACGCCACATAGTGATTGAATAAGGATGAACAAAGAAAATCTCTGTTACGACATCTGTTTTGGGTTCCTGTCGGGTGTCGTAAATGAATCGGTGGTCATGCAGCAGGCTTTCCAGTGCCTGCATAGGAGTCTTTCCGTCCATTATTGTCGCTCTAATTTTTTATACCGCATTTTGCACGTCTTTCTGAACATGCAGGCTGTCGGGGAACTGCTTTCTTAGGGTTTGAAATATGATACGTGGCTCCATGTTTTGAGCAGTTAGCTGCTCCACTAGCTTGTATTCGGCTTCAGTAAATCTTCGCACAAAAGCGTGGCCCAACAGACTCGTCGTAGGTTCGTGGTTATGGTTCGCGTCGTCCACTTTTAACTCCCACGTGTCATTCGTCACGTCCCGGATGGCGAGTAATGAAAATGGGCAACCGATTTTTTTTGCTACCAGCTTTCCTAACTGTTGCTTTACTACGGTGCTCACCACTACGGTCGCACACAAGCCATACCATCCCAGTAGTACCGCCAATATTTTTCGATCGGTGGGTAACAATTACGTAACCATACGCCTTTCCCGTTTCTTGTACCCAATTCTTCAAATCAGTTAGAGACATGAAACGCTAAAAAAAGTTACGTTAATAATAATAATAATAGTTATTATAATTATAATATTTTTAATAATAATACTTATATTTTTAATAATAATACTTATATTTTTAATAATAATAATAATATTTTTAATAATAATTATATTTTTATAAAAGAAATAAATATATATTTTTGAAATAAAAGTTTAGGGACCATTTGGTCATTTTATGAAACTCATACTTCAGGGACTAATATGGTCATTATTGAAACTATTTTTAACAATAATAATAATAATTATGTTTATAATATTTTTAACAATAATAATAATAATTATAATTATAATATTTGTAACAACAATAATATTTATAATTATGTTTATAATATTTTTAACAATAATAATAATAATTATAATTATAATATTTTTAACAACAATAATAATTATAATTATAATTATAATATTTTTAACAATAATAATAATAATTATTTTAATGTGATACCTCATTTATTTGAAACGGATTGCCCGGGGTAGATGGTTCATAAAGTGATGTGTTACGGGGCTCATAACCATATCCACCATGTTCTTCGTATCCACCGTAGCCTCCATATCTATCGTATCCACTGTGTCCACCTTTACCCCCGTATCCACTGTATCCATCTTCACCCCCGTATCCACCTTCACCCCCGTATCCACTGTAACATCCGTATCCACCTTCACCCCCGTATACCCCGTAACCCGGATACGATTGCTGCGTCGGGTAATATGGTTCATCAACAGCTGCATTCTCAGCACCGTATCCACTTTGTTGCACGTACGGAGATTCATACCCGTATCCGTAATCCGGATACACTTGATGCGCCGGGTAATTTGGTTCATCAACAGGTGGAGTGGGAGTCTTGTTCAAGTCTGGCAACTGTGTTTTTTGATCAACAGGGACTCCAGACACAACCTCCTCCTCCTCATTGGCATCATTTGCTCCCCATTTGTCGTTAGAATAGCGATTACCGAAATAATTCTCGGTCCAAAATGATGACATTTTAACAAGATTGAGCAAAAAACAGAACAAATGATTTTGGTTTGTGGTTTAAATTGTTTACTGAAGAAGAATATGAAAAACAGAAGAAGAAAGAACTCATGAACTACGAATGCAGATGAAAAGAAAGCAGTGCTAAATAGACTTTCAATTTTACTGAAATAGGCAGCGTATAGCTCTCTACTCCCCGTATTACTTTATTCCCGTGCCTGACAACATCGCATCAGTGTCAAATCAGTCTGACATACACCGCGTATTGAGCAATACAGAGCGTATAGGGTTACCTATATACGCTGCGTATTGGTCAATACGTAGCGTATGTCAGACTGATTTGGTTTGACTGTCTACCTGCCCCTTACATACGCTGCGTATAGGTCAATACCCAGCGTATAACCAAACTAGTGTATATAAGGATTAAGTTTCATATTCTAACAGCTCCGAGACGGAGGATAAACTGGTTAAGGCGTTGCGGTTCTAAACGATAGGTCACGAGTTTGATCCATGCAAGGGCCGGTTCTTTAAAGAAGACCCCCTTTTTACCTATTTTTGATATATTTACACTTTGGTCCCTGAAGTTTCAATTTTTACAAAAATGGTCCCTAGAGTTTCGAAAATTGACACAAATGGTCCCTGAAGTTTCATAAATTTACAAAAATGGTCCCTGGTGTTTCGAAAATTTACAAAAACGGTCCCTGAGGTTTCGAAAACTGACAAAATGGTCCCTGAAGTTTCGAAAATTTACAAAACGGTCGCTGAAGTTTCAAAAATTTACAAAAACGGTCCCTGAAGTTTCGAAAATTTACAAAAACGGTC
The DNA here is from genome assembly GCA_030545235.1 of Helianthus tuberosus. NCBI lineage: Eukaryota > Viridiplantae > Streptophyta > Magnoliopsida > Asterales > Asteraceae > Helianthus > Helianthus tuberosus. Next base: position 91,089,450 of record CM060381.1, read on the forward strand.
CCTGATAGGCGGGTAACAATTACGTAACCATACTTCTTCCCCGTTTCTTGTACCCAATTCTTCAAATCAGTTAGAGACATGAAACGCTAAAAAAAAAGTTACGTTAATACAAATAATAATAATTATAATTATAAGTATATAAACCGGGAAAAATTTTGACACTTCAAACCTACGCAAACCTACCAACAGGAACCCAAATTTGCAGCTGTTTTACATACGCTGCGTATTGACCTATACGCAGCGTATATAAACCTTGCAAAAATTTGATACTTCAAACCTACCAAAATGACCCCAAATTTGCAGCTCTTTTATATACGCTGCGTATTGACCAATACGCAGCGTATATACACCTTGTTTTCTGTGCAATGATTGGTTATCAGGCACTGAGATCTATGATCTATCTACGCTGCGTATTGTAACCCTGTACGCTGCGTATTGACCTATACGCAGCGTATTTAAACCCTAAATGTGCAGATAGGCAAACTAAGTGTGCAGATAGTTAGGGTCTAAATTATACCAATTAAATAATATCAAGATTCAAAGCTGGTGGAGTGGTAGTAAAGGAAAAAAAAAAAGAATGATGATTCAAAATTTTATTCACGGATCAACAATCAATCACGATTGATAACAAGTGAGTCGTTATATTGTCCATTATATATAAATATATAATTTTATATTTTAGTGGTTTTTTTTAGTATTCTGTATTCGTTTTTAAGTTTTTCTACGGGTGACACTTTTAATGTCTTCATCCAACAATTAGTGTGTGCTTTCCTTACCAGTTATTATGGTCGGTTTCTAAAATTATAAGATTTTACATGATTACGCGTATAAGTGCTATTTCTTAGAAAACAACATTATATAACTTTCAATAATTTTCAAACAACAATATATTATTTAAAAAATATAGTAGTCATCGGAGAATATCTCTGGAGCTAATTTCTAGCATGAAAAATCGGGGTAACTTTTTAAATATATTACATTTATTAAAGATTATTAATTTAAACAATTAAAGATAATAATAATAGTTAATCAATATCCCCATGATAGTAGAAGCTTAGCCGTTTGAGATGGTTTTAGGGTTTAGTTCACCCCTAAAACCTCTCTCCACCTTCATCTTTTCTAAATCAAACACGCATGAATTCCACCTTCCTTTTATATGTAGTAATATCATTAATTAATGCATAGAAGAAGATATATAGAGATTAACATATATTTACCTTAATTACATTTTTTATATCATTAAGGTGTACATAAATACACACTGTTCTTAATCTTTCTCATTAATCCTTCTAGGGTTTCCTCAATTTTTTCTTCTTGTGGCCGGTTCTTGTCTGGGTTTTCAACAATCTCCAGTAAAGTTCTTTGCTTTTTTTCACAGGTTAGAATTTTATTTTATTTACAGAATTTTTGTGGTTTTTATTTTTATTTTTAATTTTTATCCCAATTTATGATATATGTGTATAGTCTTGAATTTTTTTATTTATTTATATGCTTATGAAGGATCTTTGATTGTTGATCATCATCCCATTACCAGTTTAAGGTTTTTGTGGGAAAAATATTTTCAGGGTTTTTAGTTGTAAGCCCAAATATTTATATATTTAATCTTGAAAAAACAAATTGATGTTGAATTTGTATTTTTTTTATTTACAAACCTATGAAGATGCTTTGATGATCACCATTTAATTCAGGTTAGGTTAATTTCTTTTAGGCATGTTATTTGATGAGTTTTATTTTTATATAAAAAAGAAATCTTGAATTTTGTTTTTATATTTTTAATTTCTGGTTCATAAGCATGTGTATGGCTTTTAATGTTACTCTGGTTGTTGATGTATGGCTTATGTTACTCTGTTTCTTGATTATTGTATTGTTACTCTTGTTTCTTGTCTTTTATTATCTGCATGCAGCAATTGTACTGATGCTAACTAGAATTCCCAAAAAAATAGTAATTTTATCCTAAAAAAGTTTTATGATTTGAGTTGAAAAGGTTTAATATTTGGCAATTTATACCATGTTATCAACTCACATTGTGTGTGTGTGTGTTCTTGATGTGTTTCTTTAACTGTATTGAAGTTTGACCAAAATTCATGTAATTATTGACCAGATCCCTTCACAATGTTTCAACATCCTTTTAATGGTGGCAACAATGGTGAAGGTGAACTCTTTCCTCAACAAAGTGGATCAAACTTTCAGTTTGAAGCCACAAATAACAGATCAAGAAACAACGCTGAAGTTAACATGAATCCTACAAAGTCAACATCTTTGCGCCCTGCAGGTCAAAGATCCACCTTCTCAAACATCCCTGTGAATAGAGGAACCACCCACATATTCTACAAGACCCGAATGTGCCAGAAGTTTCTCGATGGAATCTGTCGTAACGGCGACGGCTGTACGTTCGCTCACGGCCCAAACGATTTGCGCGAACCGCCTCCGAACTGGCAAGAGCTTGTGAAGGATAATAGAGGAGGAAATGCCGGTGGGAATTGGAATTGGAATGATGATCAGAAAATCATTCACCGAATGAAGATTTGTAAAAAGTTTTATAGCGGTGACGAATGCCCGTATGGAGAAAGGTGTAATTTTCTCCATGAAAGTCCTGCTAAGTTCAAGGCTGAAGCAGGCGTGGAAGGTGGAAGAACGAGAGAGAGTTCGGTGATCAACATTCGGACTGTCGTTGACCGTGGTCAAAGTCAAACCGAGGCGGGTCAAGACTGTATTACCGTTGGTAAGACTGATCAAGATGCTTCACGAGGTTCTGTGAAGACGAGTTTTTGGAAAACTCAAATTTGTGGCAAATGGGAAATGACTGGCCAATGCATATTTGCAGAGAAATGTCACTTTGCTCATGGGCTTGCAGGTATACTTACATTCACTCTGTTATACATACATAATTCAATATGATAATTTATGACAAATAATGAAAAAGTCCCATCTTTATATAAGTAATGGCAAATTCTACAGTACTGCAGGAGTGTTTTTGTTGTATATAAAGGTGGTAACTTGATAGTTCACTTTATATTTTCGGGTCCACATAAGAGCTTTTTGTGTTATAAAGTTGGAAGCTTTTGGTCTTTCTTGATATAAAGATGTGGGCCTTGAGGGTTTCATCTTAGAAAAGTTCATAAATCCTATTCGAGTGCGTTCATTCGAGCTTAAATTCAATACAAGTATTTTCTGAATATGCATGTTAGAATACACAACATGCATGTGCTAGTATAACATGTAGTTGTACCGCTTGATGCGCCTTTGTAAGTGTTATTAACATGGTCTGCTTGTTTTTTTTTATCAGAGCTACAGACGGGACGTGTGGAGGGTGACAGGCATCATTATGGCGGTTCGGTTGCAGCCCACATGGTCAGTGGTCCCATCACGGAGCCACTGGCTGCTGCTTCAGCGACTGCTGTTCCTGTCGTATGTCGAGGTGTAGGAAAGGGGTTCTTGAAATTAGCAAACAAGAAGCTGAATCGGATATACGGAGACTGGATTGATGATGAAGATGATGATTTGAGTTAACTATGAGCCTGAAAACCAGTGAAACCAAAACAGAGTGATCTCTTTAGATATGGATTTCATCCACTTTTTGGTAGTTCAAAGTTTGATGGTTAATGGATGAAACTCATTTATGTTTCATATATATGCCCTTTGCCATTGATTCTTGAATATTTTAGATGATTTGATTTTATGCTTGAATGAGTTTGACTACCAAACTTTGACTATCCAATCAAATTATAAATAAGGTGGGGTGGGGTTTTTTTTTTTTTTTTTTTAATCATGTGCTGAAATGGGAATTAATGATCAGACTTTTACCAAAGAACAGTTAATTTTTTTTTCTTTAATACCTGATCATCATTACCCTCTTTTCAAAGAATTCATTTTCTCTAAATTAGAATTAACAAATCTGTAGATAACTTTGAATAGGAAGTTTGGGTAAGTTTAGCACAACCCATTGTGTGGTATTGTTAAAATGGCGTGTAAAAGGTTTGTTTGTAAACGCTCATTTAACTTTAACTAAACAAACGAACAAACACAGATACTTAACAAACATAAATAAACGAAGATGAGTGTGCTTGTGTTTGTTTATGTCTGTTCGTCAATATTCTAAATGAACGTAAATAAACGATCAATATTCTAAATGAACGTAAATAAACGAACGCAAAGGAAGAAAACGAACATTATCTTATTCGTTTGTTTGTCCATTACCCAAAGCTTGGTTTTGAAATTTGATGAACACAAATGGATAAACAAGACGTGTTCATGTTCGCTCGTTTGATTAAATAAACATATTTTTCTAATCACCTTACATAAACATTTTTTTTAATAGAATGGTTATGGACTTCAAAAATTTTCTTGATAAAAAAGCTATGGGAAGAAATATAGAGTCCTACATCTTCAATTCATTTTTTCTATAAAAATCCGAAATTTGAAGAAAATCCTACTTCTCCAGCATGTCCATAAACCTGAAATCTCCAGTTTATGCTGGTAACCCAATAAGATCCAAAACCCCCAAATCAACAGACCCATGTTCACCCACTTCAGCCTTACAAACCCTAAAGATTCTTCTTTCAGGTCAACCCCATATCCAAGAACCATCTTTCCCTAATTTCAAGGTGCTTCCTTTCAAAAAGGGCAGACCTTTAGCAGGGTCAACTGGTGATTTGGTCAAGAAATGGCATCTGGGGTGGTTGGCTTTTGCTGATTTTAAGGATCTTTTGGAGGGTAGTGAGGTAAAATTGAGTGATGAGTTGTTGGTGTATTTGGGTTGCAAGATTGAAGAAGAAGAAGATAGTGTTGTCTATTGGGCTTTTGATGTTTCAGAAGATTCTAGTTTGGTGCAGAAGGTGGGGAGTAAACAGCTTTGTTTTGTGGAGTTGAGGACTTTGATGGTGGCTACTGATTGGACTGATGATAGTGCTATGGGTGAACTTGCTATTGCTGGTCATGTAAGATTTTATTTTGTGTGAATATATGAATATACATATTTGTAGGCCTTCAAACGAACTGAACGAAAGTGTTATATTTGTTCACGAAACTGTTCATGAACATTTACCAGACGAGATTTTATGTTTGTGTTCGTTTGTTAAGGAAACGAACGTGTTCATGTTCGTTTGTTAATTTTAGGCAACGAACGTTGATTGATGAACACAAACTAATGTTCAAGAACACAAATGGAAACAAACAAACAAAGACAAACAAGCGTTCATAAACAGAATATATAACGCACCGACACTAGTTAAATATTTTATTTGTCGCAGTTTTAAAGTATTTAAATAAAATATAAAAACTAAAAACGCTAATGAAGTGTCGAATATAAACAAACACGTTACCAAATGTTCACGAACATAAATGAACAAACGTGGGTTCTGTTCATCTTCGTTCATGTTTGTCCAACGAACGAATACAAGCGAACTTCCCGCTGAACGGTTCACGAACTGTTCGCTGAACGTTTGGTTCATTTATATGAATATATGATTATATATTGCTATACATATACCTGCACGTTGAACCTATAAAGCTTAATGTTACCAATTGTTGATGTAGGCCAGAGCTTTATTAGAATGGCATAATGTGTCTCGGTTTTGCGGATCTTGTGGTGAAATGTTGATTCCTGCTGAAGCTGGGAGAAGAAAGCAATGTATAAAAGATTCTTGCAAGAAAAGAATCTACCCTCGAGTTGATCCGGTATGCTGATTGAGCCTTCAACAGGTTGATTATCACTTATAAGCAATGTTTAGATTTAACCGCCAGTTCTTGACTGTTTTATAGGTTGTCATTATGTTGGTCATTGATAAAGAAAATCATCGGGCACTACTTAGTAAACAATCAAGATTTGTGCCTCGAATGTGGAGTTGCCTTGCCGGATTTCTAGAGGTATGGTTTGACTTGATTAGTATTGGACTTTCTAGTCAAACTATGACATTCCAACTTCTGTATGTACAAGCTTAGAAACAATTTCTGTGATTCCTAAAAACTACAAGGAATCAGTAATTGAGTGGTCTGTTTGACTACAAAAGCGAAAAGTCAAACTCCATTCATTCTTGCTATTTTCTTAATTATTGATTAACTTACGCTTCCATAGCCAGGAGAAAGCTTGGAAGAGGCCGTGAGGAGAGAAACGTGGGAGGAAACCGGCATTGAAGTTGGTGAAGTAGTCTATCATAGTTCTCAACCATGGCCTGGTGAGCCCGAAATGCATTTTCGCGTTTGTTAAAAGACATATAATTAATTCAACCGGTGTGGGCCTTTAAGACTTAGAGCCAATATAATGCTTAATCGTTCAGAGGCAAATCTCTGACCAATTCAGATTAGATGTGTTAACCATTCAGACTCTGTATAATGCTTAACCATTCAGAGGCAAATGTCTGAACCATTCAGACATCTGCTCGCGAAACAAACAGTCTGAACCATTAAATGCCGAATCAGTTAGAGGTCTAAACTATTAAGAGCCCCATTAAGAGCTAAACAAACAGCCCCTTAACACGTACACTGTACGAAACACAAGCATGAGTTCTAGTCACGACTAGACATGATGTAAACATGTTTTGGACTTCCATTTCCAAACGAGTCGGTAAATATAACTTTTGTTTGTTTGCAGTTGGACCTAGCAGCATGCCATGCCAGTTGATGATCGGGTTTTTTGCATATGCAACATCACTTGACATAAACGTGGACAAGAGTGAACTTGAAGGTAAACTTTGATCTACAATCCCAAATAATCTGTAACAATAAATGTTTATACGAAACACTATAACTTTGGTTATTTTAATGTATGAAGATGCTAAGTGGCACAGTAGAGAAGAAGTGAAGAAAGCGTTGACATATGCCGAATATGAGAAAGCACAAAAAACATCAGCATATAAAGTAGATCAAATGTGTAAAGGGTTTCAGAAAGGTCAAAATCTCGTTTCGGATTCTAATGTTAAAAGTGGAGAACTCGCGCCCATGTTTGTTCCTGGTCCTTACGCTATCGCGCATCATCTAATCTCTTCGTGGGCTCATCAGGTCAGCGTAAATGGCAATCAAACACAACATAAAGGTATTCGTTCACGAATGTAGGGATCCATGTTTGTTGATGATTGTTTGAGCATTCAAAAGATCTTGTAACATTGACTCACAGCCTGTACATTGTATCATGTGTTTCTTGAAATGCACTCTTATGTAACAATCTTTTATGTTGATAAAAAAATCACTGACTTTTGGCTTTGTGTCCATTATTAGATATATGATTATAAAAGTTCGATTTGATTAAACTGTGTAACGCGAAAACTGTCCCGATTAATGCCATACCAATGTGAAATCCTTTTATCCTGGATGATTGCAATGTTGTTTTGGCAATAACCTCATTACAAGGAAAGTCCAGCATCTTATTATTATTCAGGTAACCAAAACAGACAACTTCACTAAATGCTAATTACTACTAGTTATCAACCATCATTATGCAATGTTAGGATGGACAATGATAAAATAAAAAAAAAGTTCATAATCGAAAAAAAATAAAATTTTTATTTTGACTTATTTACTTGTATTGCTCATTAAGACATATAAACAAAATACAAGTGACAAATTGTAACATATTTACTAAATACATAAGTTTTATTTCCATGTCTTTGAATTGAGATATGTTGTGAGTTTGGGATGTGAGAAATTGAGAATGCATGCTGTAAATAAATTTGTAATTTGTTTATATACTACTGGGATTCCCGCGCGCTTTGCTGCCGGCATTTGGTCATTATCATTGGTTTATTACAGTATCAGTACAATACGGACACTCGGTATAGCAATCGTTGCCAATCGACATGTTTTTACATCGATTGAAAACCCATAAAAACGAATACATGTACCGGTACCGGTGTTATTTTGTCGGTATCGGTCTGTTACGATACCGGTATCGTACATACACTTGATATAGTTTACAATACCAAAAAAATATTTTATTGCGAATATTACTTTGTGTTCAATAAATTTTCTACCGCCACGTCGAGAATTCTATAATAAAGAATATGGTACCGTTACCGATGTTGTTTGGTCGGTATATGTTCGGTTTGTGATGATAAAAAAAATCAACTATATATAACCCGTTCGAATACCGATGTTGTTTGGTTGGTATATGTTCGGTTTGTGACGATAATAATACTGATGTTGTTTGGTCAGTATATATTCGGTTTGTGATGACAAAAAAATCAACTATATATGACCCGTTCGAGTAGAACTTTTATCGAATCGTACATAATAATAGGCACATGATGACGTTAATAATAAAAAAAAACTATACCAATGTTATACGGTACCGGTACCGATGTTGTTCAGACGTATTTAGTAATATTAAAAAAAGAAAATCATTAAAGTTAAAATTAAAGAAATATGTTTAAGGTTAAAAGTAAATGTAATAAGAATCTATTGTAATATTGAAATGACAAAAATATGAAAAAAAACTATATATATTATTATAAAAATCAAATTACTATTCATGATCTTTTTCAATTATATATAACTAGAGGATTACCCGCACTACGCTGCTGGGTTTCGGTCAATATCTATTTTGGTTCAGTATAGCAACCGAAAGAAACATGCTCAAAAGAATATTGACACATGTTTTACATCGACTGAAAACCATAAAAATAAATTTAAATTGGATAACGAGACGGGTTGATTTTAAATTAGTTGTAAATGGAACCGTAAACGTTATCTTAAATATAATTTTAATGAAAATTTATGTCAAAACGTAAACCAACTTGAATTTAAACCGACACGTGTATTAAAACAAGCACGTAAGAAAATCGTGCTTCTTTAAGTTAAAGAATGGTACGGCGCGTTGCGGCGGAGCCGAAACGTAAAGTGACTCGAATTTATCGTCTAATGAAAACGTGTTGTAGCTGAGCTGACTTGTTTTCAAACAAAATTTACGTCAAAATTTAGACCAAAGAAAAGTACATAAATACAAGTATGAAAATGTATTATATTTGACCCGACTCATTTTTGAAAAAAAAATACATTAAAACTTAGACTAACATGCGGAATTTCAATCATTATATTTTTCATCGTTAGTTTAACGGAGCTTTGGTCCCGAGACGACCGGTTCGGTGATGAGAAACGAGTACAAGATAGAAACGACACCGAACAGTCACTTATAATCTGTTTCTATTAGTGATTTGAAAGTTACATACCCGTGAAACCAGTTGGACAACATGTCCCCTCTGGGATCCAAAAGCTTGTCCAAATGGGAAACTCCACATCCCTATATAGAGGCAATGATGTGCGTTAGGTGTGTTATGGTTTTATTACTATTTTAAGCCATTTTTAACACATTAGTCAAGTTTTAAATTTATAAAACATGATATTCTACTAACACTAAACACACATATGGGCAAGTGCACCCATCGTGAGCGTAGTATAGCGTTGGTAAGATACCGAGGTCGTCCAAGGACACAAGAGCTTTTAGTACCGGTTTATCCTTAACGTCTAATCAAATCAAAATTTTTAGAAAAAGTTTTAAACATGAAAAATAAAAACTAAAAATGCTGAAAAAAAAAAAAAAAAAAAAATAGACAAGATAAATCACTTGGATCCGACTCGCCTTTAATGTAACATTTGATGATTTCCGCACTTTTGCACTTTTTAAGAGATTATCTTAGTTATAGTAGTAGGCCCCTCTTTTAAAGGTGACGTTACCCTCAACCCAGTGGTTTGAGTCAGCAAGGATACAATCCCAAAGAGTCGGAATATTGAAAGATAATTAATTAAGTTATTAATGTGTAATGTGGTAGGCCCCTCTTTTGAAGGTGACGTTACCATCGGCTAAGTGGTTTGAGTCAGCAGTGATACAATCCCAAGTAGTCGGGTTAATGTATTAATAGTAGTTTACATATGAGGGGATCAAGCTATCCGCACCCCCGCCATCCAATACCAGTGGGTATTGAAGGAGGTCCTAGTAAGCTTGAACCCGATCATTGCAAGATCTATACACTGAACAAGGCAAGAACCTTACCAAACCATTCCCTTAACCCCCGACCAGGTAGCCAACATATCTCTATATAGACCGTAGAGATATGAATGGTGAAAATCTTTTATTTTATATAGACAATAAAATAATGCCAAGACACCACGGACAAATGACGAGGAAGTTTCACCTTCAACATAAGAAACTACTTATTAAAGTCATTAATACAAAACCAAATAAAAAGTGCGAAAAGATTAAAAATCAAAAGTATTACATTAAATGCTTGTCTTCACCAAGTGATGTAAGAGACTTAGGCAAACATGGCCTTTGATTGTCAAGAACTCTTACTATAAATCTTGGATCCCGAGACTACTACACACACTCTAAGTTAGATGATAGATGATGGTGGTGGATGTGGGTGTTGTAGTGGTGGTAGTGAAGTGGGAGAGGTGGTTTGCCAAGGGATGCATTTGAAGTGAACCAAGCACCCCTATTTATAGCCTGCACAGACGCCTGGACACGGCCACGTGTCCACTGGACACGGCCCCGTGGCCATCCTCTTTCTCTTTCTTCATTAATTGCAATTGTCTGTATTAGGCTCCACACGCCCCCGTGTCGGCTGGGCATAGCCCCGTGTGTAGAAGCGTATCTGTACTATCAAGATTTGCAAGATTCTGCGAATCTTAGCGTTGACCATGGCCCGTGTTGAGCTGGGCACGCCCCCGTGCTGGGAATAGAAGCTTCTATTACTTTGTCTTTTCTGCAGACATGTGGCCACGCCCCCGTGTCCGCTGGGCACGGGGCCGTGGTCAGCCTTCTGATCTCTTGTTTTTGCTTTGGAAGATGCTGTCGAGGGGTCAGGCATGCCACGTTTATTCCTTTTCTTTGTATTTGTGTTAGATTTTGCTGCATATTTATTCCTTTTGTTCATTTAAGCTCATTTGATCCTGAAAATACAAAAGGATGACAAAAACACACTTTTTCCAACATTAGTCCTAAAAAAAGGTTAGTTTCATGCCTCATTTGATGTAATTTATATGTTGCATTTTAGACACATCAAATACCCCTATACTTGAATCTTTGCTTGTCCTCAAGCAAAACTCTTTATTATGTGGCTTACACACCCAAATGGAATGGGTAGAAGAGAAGTTTTGGGCTTGTCTTGAGTGTCGGGAATCCAAGATCTTTATTGGGTTTTATTTTTATGCTATTTATTTACAATCCTATTCGTTATGATTTATTTAGAACGTTTCATAAGAGAAATTACTTATTTGGGCATAACATGCCTTTTTAAAATTCCATTTATATACAAGTTCGCATACCTCACGGGAGATCACTCAACACTCGGCCGAAGATGTATTTTTGTGAAACACTCGAGACCGGCATGAAACTTACTTCTACCATATGTTTGCCAAGCAATCAATCCTCCTCCTTTTTAACTATAAACCTTTGTAAATATCAAGAGGACTTTGGGGTAGGGTTAGGCTTGGGTTAAAGGTATGTGGTTTTGGGTTAGTGGTTAGTAAAAAGGGCTAAAAGCGTCGGTCGTTATAAAACTTTTTGTTTTTGTGACTTTTATTCAAACTAAGCACTTTTAAACCAAGTTTCTTTGAGGAAATTGTTTGTTTATTGCTAGACTTCATTAATTTTATTATTATTATTATTATTATTATTATTATTATTATTATTATTATTTTAAGGACATCACAAGAAAACCGAGCTTTTTACTAAAATAAAGGGTTTAAAAGAAAAAGGTTTTGGTGGGTATAAGGGTGTTTGTTTTGTGGGTTTAGAAATGAAAAAGTTTAGGCTCAAAGGAGTTAACTAGGGGGATTTTGGGTAGGTGATAAAAAAAAAGAAAAATAATGGTGTTGAAAAGAAAAAAAGGTTAGTCCTAATGCCTCAATTATTTACTTACTTGGGTTTAAGTTGGTAAGGACCGGGAATGTATCGTTGTGGCAAGTTCTAGAGTCGTAAGAACCAAGCGGCTATTCACACAAGAAACGAAAGATGAGCATTTAATTTAAAGATGTATGCTTGTATGCTCAATAAAGGCTCAAAACTCACTTTTTGTGGGAATGTGTTTATAATGTGATCAAATATATATAATCAAATTTTAACTAGATTTGTCATGCCGTTTCATAATTTTCTTATGATAGTTCTTTTTATCACGACGCTATCGGTTGTAAATTTGTAAAAATATAACTTTTTTAGAACTTGTTATTCCCAAATTAAACCAAGACAAGTAAAAAAAACGAAAAGTTTTTGAAAAAATTTGGGGTGATTAGCGGTTCCAATAGAGTTTTGTGTAAGGCTTGTTATTAAGACTTGCAAAATTGAAGGTTTTAGCATCCCCCTCACACTTAAATTACACATTGTCCTCAATGTGTCCCAAAAACAAGTTTTTAGGTCGATTGAATGTGTAAAAAGGTGTTTAAAAACAAAACTTTATGTTACTGGGCATCTGGGCACGGACCCGTGTTGGTCCGGGCACGGCCCTGTGTACAGATCGCCAGTATCATAATTAACAGAAGGCTGGGCACGGGGGCGTGTTCAGTGAGCACGGCCCCGTGTCCAGTTACCTGAACTGGGCGTTTTCTGCAGATCCTTGGGCACGAGGGCGTGTTGGGGTGAGCACGGCCCCGTGCTGAACTTGCTGTAATGAAGAAAAATTGTCGGGAGTCTCTGTTTTTGTGCATGGGGTGTGGGTTCAAGTTTCCCTTAGTAACCTCCGCCATTTCGAGTGTGTTTTATTCCTGAAAAGTAAAACTAAACTAGAAAACATTAAAGTTAATCTAAACTAAAACTAAGGATAGTTCCGCGGAATGCCTCCGTGGTGCGCCACGTTTATAAGGGTCCTTGGCTAGACCCAAAGTCAGTCATATGTTACCCAAGTGGGATGTTTTGCATCCCATGTTGCACCGTCAGAGAGCATTATCCAAGCTTGAGTCTATGACATTCATGTAGTTGACCGGGTCGTCGTCTTCTACTCTTTTCCCAACCCCGAACTCCATCTCTTTGTCCCCAACCCTCAATGTTAATTTCCCACCATTCATGTCCACCATTGCATGAGCGGTGGCTAGGAATGGTCTTCCTAGGATGAGTGTTACTTCGGTATCTTCCTCCATATCTAGTATGACAAAGTCGTCCGGGAAGACAAAGTCTCCAACTTTTACCAATAGATTTTTGGCGACACCTTGTGGATATTTGATTGACCTATCGACGAGTTGTATGCTCATCTTTGTGGGGCTTGTTTTACCTAGTCCGGGTCGGTCAAACATTGATGCGGGCATGAGATTGATGCTAGCCCCAAGATCGGCTAGCGCATTGCGTATGGGTGATCCCCCAATGGAACAAGGGATGGTGAAGCTTCCGGGGTCGATTTTCTTTTGTGGGAGTTTGTTAAGTAGTACGACGGAGCATTCTTCACTTAAATTAACTAATTGCTGTGTTTCAATTTTCCTTTTGTGAGTGAGAAAGTCTCTCATAAATTTTGAATATTTAGGTATTTAAGTGAGGACTTCCACAAATGGAAGATTGATGTGTAATTGTTTTAGTAAATTTACGAATTTTGTGAATTGCTCATCGCTCTTTTGGCGAAGTAACCGACCGGGGTAAGGCACCAGGGGGTTCTTGGTAGGCTCTTGATTTTGCGGAGGAGTCGTCTCTTTTTGGGGTGTTGGTGAAGTTACAGTTTGGTTAGACAGACTCTTTTCAGATGGAGGTAGTGGAGCTTCCTCGGGACCTACGGTACGGTTTCTCAATGTGATGAGATGCACTTTCGCCTTTGGGTTGGTTTCGGTATTGCTAGGTAACGCGCCTTGTGGTCTCTCGGAGAAATTTTGAGCTAGTTGATTTAGTTGTTTTTCAATGTTTTGAATACTAGCTTGTTGATTCCTAAAGTTTGATTCCATTTGTTGGAATCGATCCGAGTTTTTCTTTTCGGTGTCGGAGATGAGGCGTGAGATAGTATCTTCAAACCTCTCTCGTCCCCCTTGTAGTTGAGAGAAATTTTGTGACTCATTTCTTGGTTGTTGAAAGTTTGTTCGTTGGTTCTGGTTTTGTTGGTTACTACTATTGCCGGGTTCTCTCCAACCAAGGTTAGGGTGGTTACGCCATCCTTGGTTGTAGGTACCCGTTGGAGGACCTGACGACCTAGGTCTATTTTAGTTTACCGTTTCCGTTTGATTATCCATTTCTTTCATACAACTCCAATTTTCATGTGGCCCACCGCACCCTTCACAAGCCATAACCGAGGCCGTTTTTACCATTTCTAACTTTTTGATTTTCGAAGAGAGGGCCTCGATTTGGGCTTGTAAAGAAGTGCTTTCGTCTACCTTATGGGCGCCCGGGGCAATAGATTTTGTGCCTCGGGGAGTGTGCCACTGAAAATTGTTTTGAGCAATTTCCTCAATTTGATTATAAATTTCATTTGGGCGACGATTACCTAGAAGTCCCCCGGAACTAGAGTCAAGTGTTTGTCTTGTGTGTGGCAACAACCCATTATAGAAAGTGGACACTTGTTGCCATACCGCAAGACCATGATGGGGACATTTTCTTAATAGCTCATTGAATCTTTCCCAAGTTTCATATAAGGATTCCCCATCCTCTTGTGAGTATGTGTTAATTTCAGTCATTAATTTAGCCTTTTTAGAAGGAGGGAAATACTTATACAAAAACTTTTAGGCTAGTTCATCCCAAGTGTTTACCGAACCACTTGGGAGGGTGTTAAGCCAAGCCTTAGCTCGGTCTTTTAGTGAAAATGGGAACATTCGGAGGCGGATGGCATCATTTGATGCTCCGTTGATCCGAAAAGTATCACATATTTCCAAAAAGTTGGTAATATGTAAATGAGGATCTTCGTCCGCAAGCCCATGGAAAGTTGCGGAGTTTTGGAGCATTTGTATCAAATGCAGCCGAAGTTCGAAGTTGTTTGTATCGACATTCGGTGCATTGATAGCGGCGCCGAGATTACCTACCGTGGGTCGTAGGTAATCCATTAGGGTACGTTAATCCGCCATGGGAAGTGGGCCCCCCGAAAATTTCTCTTGGATTTTAGCTTTAAGTCTTTTTCTTAGAAAGCGTTCGGGTTCGTCTAGAGGTTCTTTGATGTCTTTATTGGAACTGGAGCTCATGCACTGCGTAAGAAGTTTAGGTGCGGCGCCTGGGTTCCAAGTCCTGCGATAAAAACAAAAAGATTGTTGGTCAGAAGTCTCACCACGACCCCGTGGTCGCTGAGCACGGCCCCGTGGTCGTGGTTACAATGATTATTTTCTGGATCCCTGTTACTGGAAAGTTCAACACGGCCCCGTGTTCAACTTTCTGTAACTCAGAAAATAAAAACTGCCAGTAAGGATGTTGGGCACAGCCTCGTGCTGCAGTTTGCAGAAGCTGAAAAATCTAGAAAAAATCCTAAAAAAACAGAAAAATAAGAAAAACGATTAGGCCATTGATTCCTAACTTTCTTAAAATCCTTGTGTCCCCGGCAACAACGCCAAAAACTTGATGTGCGTTAGGTGTGTTATGTTTTTATTACTATTTTAAGTCTTTTTTAACACATTAGTCAAGTTTTAAATTTATAAAACACGATATTCTACTAACACTAAACACACATATGGGCAAGTGCACCCATTGTGAGCGTAGTATAGCGTTGGTAAGATGCCGAGGTCGTCCAAGGACACAAGAGCTTTTAGTACTGGTTTATCCTCAACGTCTAATCAAATCAAAACTTTTAGAAAAGGTTTTAAACATGAAAAATAAAAACTAAAAATGCTGAAAAATAAAAATAAAATAAAACAGATAGACAAGATGAATCACTTGGATCCGACTCGCCTTTAATGTAACCTTTGATGATTTCCGCACTTTTGCACTTTTTAAGAGATTATCTTAGTTATAGTAATAGGCCCCCCTTTTGAAGGTGACGTTACCCTCAACCCATATCACACCCTGCTAGTAGCTAAAACGTATTGTGTGTGACGTAAGAAAGGTAATCATTGCATCCAAATGTGTAAACATAATAAACCACAACGATGCCATAGATATATTGTTTTCAAACAAAGTTTTGCAAGTTTCCAACATAGTTTTCTAGTTTCCACAACGTTCACAAATGTTAACCATAACATAGTTATTTTACACAACATAAAAGATAGTTTTTGACATAAAACATAGTGAGGTTTTGTCCTATATATACCCATACGAAGTTGGGATATAAAAGACAAACCCTCCAAAAGCGGCTATCGTTGTCCTTTACTTTCCCGTTTCCCGTAGTGTATCACCGCCTCAAGACTTGTTTCCTGAAATACATGTAGTTTTAAAAAGTCAACAAAAGTTGAGCGAGTTCATGTAGTTATTGTTATCATATGAAATCTTTGTATTCTTGTAATGAAATCCTGGTATGTTAATAGCATTTATGGAGTTTAAGGATCTATCAGTGGGTAGCGAGCCCCCTGACATTATGTACCATAAGTACGTAACCAAACCGAGACAACTTTGACATTTTCTGGGATCACAAAAGCACTCCTATGGCCTATCAAGGAGTGGAGCGTGTCTCAAGCTCTATAGATCTACACCTTTTGCACCTTGGTCACTAAGTGATTAATGGTTACTATGTTATCATCCTACTTATGTACATTGATCCTGTTATCATCTAAACCCATAGCTAACATACCCATAGTTTAACAAGTATTTCCCCTCGACTGTTTTAAAACAAAACATTGAAATCATTGAAAGGAGGGGCATGAACTCACAAGTTTGCGTTCCTTGTATGTAATACCATAGTGAGCGTCCGTACGTGTGATTAACCTACATGTGTACAAACTTTATTAGACACTAGGTCTTATCGGACCTCGTACAAGTTGTTCATCTTAAATTCTTATTGTGTTTTCACTTATCATTTTGGAACAACTTTGTATTTTAGTGTGTTGGTAGTTTGTTCGTTCACTTGTTATGTATATAGATTTCATAAGTGCGTACACATGTTTTATATTGTATTGAATTATATGTGAACGGCTTCGCCCCGCACATGTCCTCGCGATTCGCACGCGTGTCATTGAGCCGAACCTATGTCATTGGGCTTAACCCAGGTACCTTAGTAATTTGGGCCTAGCCCAAATATTTCATCATTGGGCCCTAGCCCTTGTATCTTAGCAATTTGGGCCTATCCCAAATATTTTTTCATTGGGCCCTAGCCCTTGTACTTTAGCAATTTGGGCATATCCCAAATATTTTGTCATTGGGCCATAGCCCTTGTATCTTAGCAATTTTGGCCTATCCCAAATATTTTATCATTGGGCCCTAGCCCTTGTACTTTAGCAATTTGGGCTTAACCCAAATATTTTATCATTAGGCCCTAGCCCATGTATTTTTAGTAATTTGGTCCTAACCCAAATATTTTATCATTGGGCCCTAGCCCATGTATTTTAGCAATTTGGGCCTAGCCCATAGTCAGTTTTTGTGAGTCCATTTTAATAGTCTTGCATTTTTGTATTTTTCAACTTTCCGGATTTGTTAACGGTGATATTTATAAATATCCGTTAGACGTCTAAAAATGCCTTACTTTGTCGGTTAGAGATATTTTTACTTCTAGGAAATACGTCTTGTAGCGCGTCCGTTTTCCGTTTTGTTTATTCGTCCGTTTGTTCGCTTATGAACACAATACGTTTAGGATTTATTTATGTCCATTTTCGTTGCATTTTGGGAAACATGTAGGAAACATGTATACGTATTTTTATGTCTTTTTGTATTTGTTTCTTACAAATATCTATTGGTATCATGGGTGTATTATTTTGATCATCCTAAATGTATCTAAGTACATACACATAGCACAAAATACAAATACTTGATAGGTTTCCAAAATATATAATTCTTTTGCCAAAAATTATACTTATACATGGTTTTTATTTTTACCCATTTATTTTTGTAAAAATATATTTTCAAGTTCATAAGAACCCTTTGAATATTTAGGACTTAACCATTTTCATCAAGGCTTCCATAATGATGTTTAAGACCACTAATCATGTTTAACTTTGTTAATCACCCGTTAACCCCATTTTTAATCACGATTAGATTTTTAGAAAAAATCGCCATAGTTTCCCCTAAAACTATGGCGTTCCCCACGTTTTCAAAACGCGTTTAAATCACCAAATCAATTTTCAAATCATCGTTAATTCATCAAGCTTCCCAAAAATCATTTTTCAAGCATTAATCACATAATTTTAGCTTCAAATTTTTATTAGCATATTACTTGTACAAATCTTTCCAAGACTTTAAAATAACCATTTTTCAAGTTCATCTTTTATATGAACTTCATTCCAATTATTTCTCATTCTTAAAAATTCCCATATTTTGAGAAAAATTCTCAAGACCTTTTTACGCTACACTTTGTAAAGTAAAAATTTCCATAAACTTGCTTTATGTGAAATTCAAGTTCATTAGAGTTTTTAAGACTTTGTCACATGGTTATTCTTGGTTTAAAATTTACTTAACCATGTTTACATACACATGCTCATAATATTTGAAGTTGATTAAACATTCATATGTTTAAACCACATTTTAAGTTTAACATGACTAGATTAACACTAATCTAAAATACTACATAAAGTTAATCACAAGATCATCATAAATGTAAACTTTAAACCACTAATCTCAACAAAATTAACATAATCATCAAGATTACATCAACTAACTACACTAATCTACACAAATAATCATATAAACAATCATGATTAGTAGATTATTAAGTTTAGGATTAGGGTTTTTAGGTTATGTTTTTCTTGATTTACAAGATGATCAACTTGTACTTCTAGT
Source organism: Helianthus tuberosus (assembly GCA_030545235.1). NCBI lineage: Eukaryota > Viridiplantae > Streptophyta > Magnoliopsida > Asterales > Asteraceae > Helianthus > Helianthus tuberosus. The sequence goes on from CM060381.1 coordinate 91,108,186, forward strand.
AAATACTAGTATTAAGAAGTTTAAATATGATGGTTTTAGAGCTTACAACTTTGCACAAGATGATTAAGAAGTGATTAAGGCTCCAAAGAACTCCCTAATGCTTCTCCATGCTTAATTCATGCATTAATGGCATTAAAGTGCCTTGAAAGTGAGTAATTTATGGGGTTTAATGGTGATTAATGAAGTTTTATAGTGGGTTTGTGTGTGATCTTATGGCCGTGAGTTTAGGGGTGCACTAAATGGTTTTTGAGTTTGCAAAATGTGATAAGAAATTGATGGAAATGGTAGGTTACTCAAGTATGGTGTAAAAAGTTACTTATCACATCCTTTTACATCAACCATTAATTCAATCCATGCTCCAAATCTTATAAAATTTGAACAAAATCAAGTAGGGTGGGACCCACTTGAAATCGTCTTATGTGGGGGGGGGGTTAAAGTGTAACATTTTTTTATAAAATATCTAAATTTATTAGATATTTTGGTGATTAAATAAAGTTTGGTGATTAGGGGTTCAATTGCACCATTAAGGTGTAATTAAGGATTCAGATTGTCAAATGACCTTAACTAGTTTACTAAACTAGTAGAAATTGCATTCCGATGCTTTAGATGTCTTCCGTTTGGTCTTCGGTGGGTTTACGACACTTTTGTGTCGTACCGACAAGACTTTGTCGCAACTTGTTATTCCACCGTCAAGCGAAGCATGAGGTGATTCCGAGTCGCAAAATAGGCTTAACTAGTTCGCTAGTTTCTTTGTTTGGTTGTTTTGTGGCGAAAATACCGCTTACTAGCTTTTCGGGTCGCTAACGAACAAGTTATGTGTATAGCGATATAGTACCGGAAGCTTGTTATTTTGGACACTACAATGATATTTCCAAAGTGTAAGGACCTTCAAAAATGTCCCAAAACGACCCGTAAGTGAAAACCCGGACCCCTGAAACCCTAACGTGCATGAAAAACCAAGAAAACAAGGTTTTTGGGTTTCACGCGGGCCGCGTAAGAGTAAGCCTAGGCTTACGCTGGCCGCGACAGATCATAAAATCTCCGGATCAGCTTGCCAGGCCACGTGTCACACACATGGCAGACCTAGGTGTGACACGCTAGCCCTAGTCTACGCATAGGTGGCCCTCGCGGGCCGCGTAAACTCTTCTTAAGTTTTACGCGGGCCGCGTAAAACTTGTTTTTCAGCTATAAATTGATCCGATCATGAGCAGTTCAACCGTGTCAAAAACTTTTCTCAAAAACGAAGTTCTACTGCTCAAATTCACATTTTCACATAGGGAGACGCTGCTACGATACAGGGTATTAACTCGATCGCTGCTACGATTCAATGTCCGATCGATTGAAACCAATCCAATGGATGTTTAAGTGCTGCCCACATTAGGGCTATACTTTGTCATTCGTCGTGAATTCGATGGATGTTTAAGTATTGCACTTTGTCATTAGTTGTGAGGGTTTTAATCTCGTGAGTTATCGTAAATGTTGTATTAGTTACTGACCTAGTTCGTGTGCATTGTTGTTTAAATTAGGTTACAAGGCTTATCAGTAGGCTAAAACTCTGCCCGTTTAAATCTGCAAAGTGAGTCATTCTCTTTTATCAAAAGTGTTTTACAATACTCCAATTATTTTCAAAGGTTATAATTACAGGGATTAAGTCGTGGTTATCTTGAATCACTGGCTAGTGGGGTATTGTGCACATTACTAATTTCTCACGGTTAGGCTAATAAATCCTAACAGTGATAATCATCACTACTTGGGTGAAAGGACCCAATAGTGGTATGACCATCGTCACCAGGAGGTGACACGGCGCCAGATAAAAATAAGATAGAAGCCATTGTAATCGCTCTTATGCTGTAATTTATAACTATGTGTCGTTTTGTCAAATTTGAGTGACTCGCCAGTATTTCCCCGCTGATAAAATATTTTTTAAACATGTTTCAGGTGACCTACTGTGAATTAAGGAAAAGTTCTACGGAGCACTAACAAGCTTGAAGTAGTGGCTCAAATAAATAAATAAACATGTTTTGTAAAACAGGGAATTTCCTAGTAAATTTCCTCTATTATAAATTACGGGGTTTATCCCAAATTATGGAATAAAATAATCGGGCATTTTAAAGTTTGAAAAGATCCTGCTAAAACTTCCGCTGTCAACTCAAATAATAAATACCACGGGTTTTCTGTCCACCGGCTCCTGGATCGGGTAAAATCGGGACGGGGGCTGTGACAGAAAAAGGTGGTATACGGAGCACTAACAAGCTTGAAGTAATGGCTCAAATAAATAAATAAACATGTTTTGTAAAACAGGGAATTTCCTAGTAAAATTCCTCTATTGTAAATTACGGGGTTTATCCCAAATTATGGAATAAAATAATCGGGCATTTTAAAGTTTGAAAAGATCCTGCTAAAACTTCCGCTGTCAACTCAAATAATAAATACCACGGGTTTTCTGTCCCGCGGCTCCTGGATCGGTAAAATTCCTCTATTGTAAATTACGGGGTTTATCCCAAATTATGGAATAAAATAATCGGGCATTTTAAAGTTTGAAAAGATCCTGCTAAAACTTCCGCTGTCAACTCAAATAATAAATACCATGGGTTTTCTGTCCCGCGACTCCTGGATCGGGTAAAATCGGGACGGGGGCCGTGACAGAAAAAGGTGGTATCAGAGCCACTGATTTAAGCCAATTAAGTATTTAGAAATACTTAATTTTTCTGATTGCCATTTTGTGATTATGTGGAAATTCAAGTTACAAAATTTTAACTTGGAATTTTGTGTGTTTCTTCATATATGCTAAACAGCATGAATGAGTTGTCTGAAGCTCTTCAGAATCTCAATCTCTATTCTGTTAATGTGGAAGTTTCCAGAGACTTTACCGGTTATTGTGCCGACGTTGATGAACCTATGGAATTTCAAGCCCAGCCTCCGGAGAAACCCAAGCCAAAGAAGAGAAGAAGATTCGTGGGCTGGAGGCGTGTGCGCAGGAAGAAACCAGCGGTACGGAAAGTTATAAAGACTGAGGATCCGATGGATAAAGGAAAGGGAATAGAGATTGGGGAAAGTTCCAGGCAAGACCAGGAAATGCCATCCTGGGAGGAGCTGGATCATAAACTGGCACTTTGTGACCTCATCGGACCTGCCGGTGAAAACCTCTTTAATTACCCAGCGGAAACACAACTTCCAGTTGATCTAAAGCCTGATATCCCAGATCCCATTATCCACTCCCAACCTCTACCAGTAGAACTAGAAGAGTGGTGGACCACCGACTGGCAATTTTAGAATCTCCTAAATAACCCTAATACCTTTTTCCCTCAATTTGATCCTGAGCCTCCACTACACCCACCTATGAGCGCAGAAAACTTGGCGGAACTCCGTCATTATGGCGAGGAGCTGATTGATGCAGGAAACCGAATTAGGGATGTGGGAGAGAGAATCTCATGGAAATACGACGAGAGGGAACGTCGTTTCTGAGATGCCAGCTGACTAGAGTTGGGGGGTTGCGGGAGTATGTGTTTAATAATAATATAATAATAAAATATAATCATGTGAAATAACTAAAAATAAAACTTTTGTAAGATAACCAGTGTGTACGGATGCCTATTATAATATATAAAATATCGAACGTCGAAAAATCTACAATTTTGGCTATACATATTAACATGATTATGTGCGATTATTTTGTTATGTTTGGTTATTAATTATTTTATGCTAATCACTTATATAAATTAATTACCAGATGGAACACGCTGGTAATGAACAAATTAACGAGGGTAACCAATCCGCGCAAAACCATGAAGATCAATTTCTAAATAGACAAGACATAGAGAATATTGTTGCTCAGGGAATAGCCAATGCTATTCCAGCAATCATTGCTGCTGCCCGAAATCCAGTTGAGCCTCAACAAATTATTCCCAGCAAACGTACTCATAAAGACAACTTCAGTAATAGCTTAAATGGAGGCGGCAACATTAACAATAATGATGATGTGGTACAAGCCCCATTTCTTAAAAGAATGAAAGCTGCAACGCCTGGTTGCACTTACAAGGAATTTCTTGCCTGTAAACCGGCTGAATTTGCAGGCAACGAGGGGGCAACTGCCGCACTGCATTGGTTGGAGAAAACCGAGGCAGTAATTAAAATAAGTAAATGTGCCGAAGAAGACAAGGTCATGTACGTGTCGCATCTTTTTAAAGAAGGGGCACTAGAATGGTAGAATACGGTGTTACAAGCCAAGGGAAGTGACATGGCCTATGCCATGAGCTGGGAAGAATTTAAGCGGCTGGTGGAAAGAAAATTTTGTCCCGAATATGAAAAGGAACAAATGGCGAATAAGTTCCTCAATCACCGGATGGTAGACGTTGATTGTCGAGGGTATACTTCGACATTCTTCGAGTATGCTAGAGTCGTACCAACCCTGGCTTCGCCAGAACCGGTACTTATTTCCCGCTATATTTGGGGATTGATTGGCGAAATCCGTGATATCGTTAAAGCTGCGAGACCACGCACTATTGACGATGCGGTGGAATTAGCTAACACTCTAACTGACGGGCTGGTACGCACAAGAGAAGAAAACCGGAAGAAGGAAGTGGCCCAAAAGATTACCCAAGGATTCCGTGTGGGTAACAGTCGTAATTTCAAGAAAAAGGGAACTGGGCAATCTTCCACTGTTCCATTTTGAAATGCCTGCAAAAGAAAGCATTTTGGAAGATGCAAAGGGTATTGCAATTTCTGCAAAATTCCGGGGCATCAAGAAGAAGATTGCAGGAAGAAGAAAGCAACAATCTGCTACAACTGCGGAGAAGCTGGACAAAGAAACTACCAAGAAAAACGTAAGAGCCTTCCAGTTAACTACTCAGGAAGCAGAACTAATCCCTGACGTGATAGCTGGTACGTTCCTGGTTCATGACATTTATGCAAAAGTATTATTTGACTCTGGTGCAAACCAAAGTTTTATAAATACTTCATTCTGCCAAGCTCTTAACCTACCCTTAACCAACCTTAGACAAATTTTTACGGTAGAAACGGCAGATGGTAATTCTGTTCACATAAATAAAGTTTTGCGAGAAGGAAAGATAGAGCTCTTAGGCCATAAATTTTCAGCAAACCTGTTACCTATGAATTTAGCCGGATTCGATGTGGTATTAGGAATGGATTGGTTAGTAGCCAACCATACTCGAATTCTCTATGACAAAAATTCCATAGAAATTCATACACCCACAGGAGAATTAGTGGTGATTACAGGAGATAAGCCACGTAAGCCATGAAATTCATTTCAATAATGAAGATGGCCAGTTATTCAAGAAAACAAGAAATAGTGTACATGATTTCGGTAATCATTAACACTAAAAGTAAGGAATTTAAGGAAATTCCAGTAGTCTCAGAATACCCGGATGTATTCCCAGAAGAACTACCTGGATTACCACCCAATAGGGAAGTAGAATTTAGAATTCATCTAATTCCTGGAACTACACCGATAGCCAAAGCACCTTATCGGTTAGCACCCACCGAAATGCTAGAATTGAAAAAACAGTTAGATGAATTATTAAGCAAAGGATTTATACAACCTAGTTCATCCCCGTGGGGAGCACCTGTGTTGTTTGTGAAAAAGAAAGATGGGTCGATGCGAATGTGTATCGATTATAGGGAATTGAATAAGGTTACAATCAAGAATCGATACCCATTACCTAGGATTGATGATCTTTTTGATCAATTGCAAGGAGCTAGATACTTTTCTAAGATAGATTTACGCTCCGGATACCATCAGTTGAAAGTACAAGAAGAAGACATACCTAAAACTGCTTTCAGAACATATGGTCATTACGAGTTTACAGTCATGCCCTTTGGACTAACAAATGCTCCTGCAGCATTCATGGACATGATGAATAGAATCTGTAAACCATACCTGGATAAATTTGTAATTGTCTTCATCGACGACATACTTATTTATTTCAAAAGTCAGGACGGGCATTGTGAACACTTGCGTGCACTCTTAACTTTGTTAAGAAAAGAAAATCTTTATGCCAAATTCTCGAAGTGTGAATTTTGGCTGCAAGAAGTGCAATTTTTAGGACACATGGTGAATCACGAAGGTATTCACGTAGATCCTGCTAAGATAGAAGCAATCACCAAATGGAAGGTCCCGCAATCAGTTACGGAAGTTAGAAGTTTTCTAGGGTTAGCCGGATACTATAGACGATTCATTAAGGATTTTTCTAAGATAGTTGTGCCATTAACTAAGCTAACCTGTAAATCAGTTAAGTTTGAATGGGGACCTAGGCAAGAAGAGGCCTTTAGGATTTTAAAGCAAAAGTTAACCAACGCCCCAATTCTCGCCTTACCAAAAGGAACAGAAGATTTTGAAGTTTACTGTGATGCTTCTAAACTAGGGTTAGGATGTGTGCTAATGCAATGCAAGAAGGTAATTGCGTATGCCTCAAGGCAATTGAAAAAGCACGAAGAAAACTATACGACTCATGACTTAGAATTAGGAGCCACAATTTTTTCCCTTAAGATTTGGAGACACTATTTGTATGGAAGTAAGTTTACTGTCTATACAGACCATAAGAGCTTATGATATATATTTGGGCAAAAAGAATTGAACATGAGGCAAAGAAGATGGATGGAAATTCTAAGCGACTACGACAGTGATATTCAATATCACGAAGGAAAAGAAAACGTAGTTGCAGATGCCTTAAGTCGTAAGTATCATGAAAAGCAGAAGCGAGTTCATGCTCTTAGATTAAATCTACAGTTAGATTTAATGGAACAACTGAAAAACATCCAAGAAACAGTAATCAAAGACGATGCTGAAGGTATGAAAGGACGAATAAAGGAATTAGAACAAGGAAGTGATGGAATTTGGAGATTCCACAAGAAAAGGATTTGGGTACCTAAGCAAGGAGAATTAAGAAATAAGATTTTAGAGGAAGCTCATAAATCTAGATGTACCATGCATCCTGGTAATAAAAAGATGTACCAAGATTTAAGGAATAACTTCTGGTGGATAGGAATGAAAAAGGACATAGCTAGATATGTTTCTAAGTGTCTTACTTGTTCACAAGTTAAGGCAGAACACCAGAAACCTTCAGGATTACTACAACAGTTAGAAATGCCTGTATGGAAATGGGAACTTATAACCATGGACTTTGTTACTAAGTTACCCAAAACCAGAAAAGGTAATGACGCGATTTGGGTGATTGTGGATCGATTAACCAAATCAGCTCATTTTCTACCCATGAAAGAAACCTTTAGCATGGAAAGGTTAGCCAAGTTATACGTAGACGTGGTAGTATCCTTACACGGAGTCCCACTCTCTATTGTATCGGATAGAGATAGTCGTTTCACTTCATATTTCTGGACAAGCTTCCAAGAAGCCATGGGGACGCGATTAAATTTAAGTACAGCTTACCATCCCCAAACAGATGGACAAAGTGAAAGGATGATCCAAACCCTGGAAGACATGCTTAGGGCATGTGTAATAGATTTTGGTGGAAACTGGGATGACCACCTACCCTTAATCGAATTCTCCTATAACAATAGTTACCATTCAAGCATTGAAGCTGCCCCATTTGAAGCACTGTATGGTCGCAAGTGTAGAACTCCAGTTTGTTGGGCAGAAATAGGAGAAAGCCAATTATCAGGTCCTGAAATAGTGCAAGAAACTACCGACAAGATCACTCAAATCAAGGAAAGACTGAAAACGGCTCGAGATCGCCAGAAAAGCTATGCAAACAATCGATGCAAGCCGTTAGAATTCCAGATTGGAGACAGAGTACTATTGAAAGTTTCTCCTTGGAAAGGAGTAGTTCGGTTCGGTAAGAAAGGAAAGCTGAGTCCAAGGTACGTAGGACCATTCCCAGTAATACAGCGCATAGGACCAGTTGCATATCGCTTACAACTACCCGAAGAACTAGCTGGGGTACATGATGTATTTCATGTATCCAATCTCAAGAAATATCTATCGGACGAATCCCTGGTAGTCCCTCTTCAAGACATACAGGTGAATGATAAATTGAAGTTTGTGGAGAAACCACTTCAAATAGAAGACAAAAAGGTCAAGTTTCTCAAGCACAAAAGATTAGTAATGGTAAAGGTCAAGTGAGATTCAAAAAGAGGACCCGAATACACCTGGGAGCTGGAATCGGAAATGAAGCGAAAGTATCCTCACTTATTTCCATAAATCTCGAGGACGAGATTTTAAATAAGGTGGGGAGGATGTAAGGACCTTCAAAAATGTCCCAAAACGACCCGTAAGTGAAAACCCGGACCCCTGAAACCCCAACGTGCATGAAAAACCAAGAAAACAAGGTTTTTGGGTTTCACGCGGGCCGCGTAAGAGTAAGCCTAGGCTTACGCGGGCCGCGACAGATCATAAAATCTCCGAATCAGCTTGCCAGGCCACGTGTCACACACGTGGCAGACCTAGGTGTGACACGCTAGCCCTAGTCTACGCATAGGTGGCCATCGCGGTCCGCGTAAACTCTTCTTAAGTTTTCACGGGCCGCGTAAAACTTTTTTTTCAGCTATAAATTGATCCGATCATGAGCAGTTCAACTGTGTCGAAATTTTTTCTCAAAAACGAAGTTCTACTGCTCAAATTCACATTTTCACATAGGGAGACGCTGCTACGATACAAGGTATTAACTCGATCGCTGCTACGATTCAATGTCCGATCGATTGAAACCAATCTAATGGATGGTTAAGTGCTGCCAACATTAGGGCTATACTTTGTCATTCGTCGTGAATTCGATGGATGTTTAAGTATTGCACTTTGTCATTCGTTGTGAGGGTTTTAATCTCGTGAGTTATCGTAAATGTTGTATTAGTTACTGACCTAGTTCGTGTGCATTGTTGTTTAAATTAGGTTACAAGGCTTATCAGTAGGCTAAAACACTGCCCGTTTAAATCTGCAAAGTGAGTCATTCTCTTTTATCAAAAGTGTTTTACAATACTCCAATTATTTTCAAAGGTTATAATTACAGGGATTAAGTCCTGGTTATCTTGAATCACTGGCTAGTGGGGTATTGTGCACATTACTAATTTCTCACGGTTAGGCTAATAAATCCTAACAGTGATAATCATCACTACTTGGGTGAAAGGACCCAATAGTGGTATGACCATCGTCACCAGGAGGTGACACGGCGCCAGATAAAAATAAGATAGAAGCCATTGTAATCGCTCTTATGCTGTAATTTATAACTATGTGTCATTTTGTCAACTTTGAGTGACTCGCTAGTATTTCCCCACTGATAAAATATTTTTTAAACATGTTTCAGGTGACCTACTGTGAATCAAGGAAAAGTGCTACGGAGCACTAACAAGCTTGAAGTAGTGGCTCAAATAAATAAATAAACATGTTTTGTAAAACAGGGAATTTCCTAGTAAAATTCCTCTATTGTAAATTACGTGGTTTATCCCAAATTATGGAATAAAATAATCGGGCATTTTAAAGTTTGAAAAGATCCTGCTAAAACTTCCGCTGTCAACTCAAATAATAAATACCACGGGTTTTCTGTCCCGCGGCTCCTGGATCGGGTAAAACCGGGACGGGGGCCGTGACACAAAGTGTTTTAGCGTATATGTCATTAATTATCATCATTCCGAAGTTCCAAAATGCTTAATTATAGTTTCGGTCTTTCGGACGAGTTTAAAATGTCATCTTTTTAGCGAAACGGCCGTTTTAGTATTTAGGGCGTTGCACCGGAAAGTCCTAGATTTTTGCAAGATATGTTTTCTCATTAGTGTTTATTACGTAAGTGGACTCAGTTAAGTTATCCATGTGTCGTTTTTCATTGTTTCGTTCTGTTTTCACGGTTTTGCTGGCATGAATAGTGTGACTGTGAATAGTGCGCGCAGCACTTTCTACCAACACTTTTAGGACATTGTTTGATTGGTTTCGTAATACGACGAAAACCAACATATGTTTTAGAATTTTTTTCTTGTCCTAACACTGTTATCTGTTTTACGACACAGTTACGTAATTAAATTACGCTAAATGCGTGAGATTATGTAAATAAAATAGTGATTACTTTGTACGGAATCACCGGTTATTTGCCATTTGTCACAACCCAGTGGTTTGAGTCAGCAAGGATACAATCCCAAAAGGTCAAAATATTGAAAGATAGTTAATTAAGTTATTAATGCGTAATGTGGTAGACCCCTCTTTTGAAGGTGACGTTACCCTCGACTAACTGGTTTGAGTCAGCAGGGATACAATCCCAAGTAGCCGGGTTAATGTATTAATAGTAGTTTACATATGAGGGGATTAAGCCATTCGCACCCCCGCCATCCAATACCAGTGGTATTGAAGGAGGTCTTAGTAAGCTTGACCCAGGTCCTTGCAGGATCTATACACTAGACAAGGCAAGAAGCTTACCAAACCATTCCCTTAACCCCCGACCAGATATCCAACATATCTCTACATAGATCGTAGAGATATGAATGGTGAAAATCTTTTATTTAATATAGACAGTAAAATAATGCCAAGACACCACGCACAAATGATGAGGAAGTTTCACCTTCAACATAAGAAACTATTTATTAAAGTCATTAATACAAAACCAAATAAAAAGTGCGAAAAGATTAAAAATCAAAAGTATTACATTAAATGTTTGTCTTCACCAAGTGATGTAAGAGACTTAGGCAAACATGGCCTTTGATTGTCAAGAACTCTTACTATCAATCTTGGATCCCGAGACTACTACACACACTCTAAGGTGGATGATGGATGATGGTGCTGGATGTGGGTGTTGTAGTGGTGGTGGAGTGGTGGTGAAGTGGGAGAGAGGTGGTTTGCCAAGGAATGCCTTTGAAGTGAACCAAGCACCCCTATTTATAGCCTGCACAGACGCCCGGACACGGCCCCGTGTCCGCTGGACATGGCCCCGTGGCCATCCTCTTTCTCTTTCTTCATTAATTGCAATTGTCGGTATTAGGCTCCACACGCCCCCGTGTCGGCTGGGCACGGCCCCATGTGCAGAATCGTATCTGTACTATCAAGATTTGCAAGATTCTGCGAATCTTAGCATTGACCACGACCCGTGTTGAGCTGGGCACGCCCCCGTGCTGGGAATAGAAGCTTCTATTACTTTGTCTTTTCTGCAGACATGTGGCCACGCTCCCGTGTCCGCTGGGCACGGGGCCGTGGTCAGCCTTCTGATCTCTTGTTTTTGCTTTGGGAAGATGTTGTCAAGGATTCGGGAATGCCACGTTTATTCCTTTTCTTTGTATTTATGTTAGATTTTGCTGCATATTTGTTCCTTTTGTTCATTTAAGCTCATTTGGTCCTGAAAATACAAAAGGAAGACAAAAGCACACTTTTTCCAACATTAGTACTAAAAAGGGTTAGTTTTATGCCTCATTTGATGTAATTTATATGTTGCATTTTACACACATCAGGCAACAACATATCCGCCCGAATGAGCCTAAGTCCATTCGTCCGGATGGACCTTTACAATGTTGAACCTATGGCGGATGGGGTTTTACAGATGAATATGTTGTCCATCCGTCCGGATGGACTATGACAATATCAAAACCTTATCCGTTATACACACTATTCATACAATATTCAACACACGCTCTATCTAGCTTATTGATGTGTGCGGTGTGTTATAAGTTTTTATGTATATTTTAAGCCCTTTTTAACACTTTAGTCAAGTTTTAAATTTATAAAACACGATATTTTACTAACACTAAACACACATATGGGCAAGTGCACCCATCGTGAGCGTAGTATAGCGTTGGTAAGATATCGAGGTCGTCCAAGGACACAAGAGCTTTTAGTACCGGTTTATCCACAACGTCTAATCAAATAAAAAATTTAGAAAAAATTTTAAACATGAAAATAAAAACTAAAAATGCTAAAAATAAAAATAAAATAAGAACAGATAGAAAAGATGAATCACTTGGATCCGACTCACCTTTAGTGTAACCTTTGATGATTTCCGCACTTTTGCACTTTTTAAGAGATTATCTTAGTTATAGTAGTAGGCCCCTCTTTGGAAGGTGACGTTTTTGAGTCAGCAAGGATACAATCCTAAAGGGTCGGAATATTGAAAGATAATTAATTAAGTTATTAATGCGTAATGTGGTAGGCCCCTCTTTTGAAGGTGACGTTACCCTCGGCTAAGTGGTTTGAGTCAGCAGGGATACAATCCCAAGTAGCCGGGTTAATGTACTAATAGTAGTTTACATATGAGGGGATCAAGCCATTCGCACCCCCGCCATCCAATACGAGTGGGTATTGAAGGAGGTCCTGGTAAGCTTGACCCAGGTCCTTGTAGGATCTTTACACTGAACAAGGCAAGAACCTTACCAAACCATTCCCTTAACCCCCGACTAGGTAGCCAACATATCTCTATATAGACCGTAGAGATATGAATGGTGTAAATCTTTTATTTTATATAGACAGTAAAATAATGCCAAGACACCACGGACAAACGATAAGGAAGTTTCACCTTCAACATAAGAAACTAGTTATTAAAGTCATCAATACAAAACCAAATAAAAAGTGCGAAAAGATTAAAAATCAAAAGTATTACACTAAATGCTTGTCTTCACCAAGTGATGTAAGAGACTTAGGCAAACATGGCCTTTGATTGTCAAGAACTCTTACTATCAATCTAGGATCCCGAGACTACTACACACACTCTATGATGGATGATGGATGATGGTGGTGGATGTGGGTGTTGTAGTGGTGGTGGAGTGTGGGTGAAGTGGGAGAGAGGTGGTTTGCCAAGGGATGATTTGCAAGTGAGCCAAGCACCCCTATTTATAGCCTGTGCAGGAGCTCGGACACGGCCCCGTGTCCATCCCCATTCTCTTTCTTCATTAATTACAATTGTCTTCATTAGGATCCACACGCCCCCGTGTTCACTAGGCACGGCCCCATGTGCAGAAGAGAATCTATACTATCAAGATTTGCAAGATTTTGCGAATCTTAGCGTTGACCATGCACCGTGTTGAGCTGGGCACGCCCCCTTGCTGGGAATAGAAGCTTCTATGAGTTTGTCTTTTCTACCAGTGTCTGATCACGCCCCCGTGTCCGCTGGGCACGGGGCATGTTCAGCCTTCTGTTTGCTTGGGAAGATGCTGTCGAGGGGTCGGGCATGCCATGTTTATTCCTTTCCTTGTATTTTTGTTAGATTTTGCTGCATATTTGCTTCTTTTGTTCATTTTCGCTCATTTAGTCCTAAAAATACAAAAGGAAGACAAAAGCACACTTTTTCCAATATTAGTACTAAAAAGGGTTAGTTTTATGCCTCATTTGATGTAATTTATATGTTGCATTTTACACATATCAAATACCCCTACACTAGAATCTTTGCTTGTCCTCAAGCAAAACTCTTTTTAATGTGGCTTACACTCCCAAATGGAATGGGTAGAAGAGAAGTTTTGAGCTTGTCTTGAGTGTCGGGAATCTAAGATCTTTATTAGGTTTTATTTCTATACTATTTACAATCCTATTCGTTATGATTTATTTAGAACATTTCATAAGAGAAATTACTTATTTGGGCATAACATGCCTTTTTTAAAATTTCATTTATATAAAAGTTCACATACCTCACGGGCGATCACTCAACACTCGGCCAAAAATTGTATTTTTGTGAAACACTCGAGACCAGCATGGAACTTATTTCTACCATATGCTTGCCAAGCAATCAATCCTTCTCCTTTTTAACTATGAACCTTTGTAAATATCAAGAGGACTTTGGGGAAGGGTTAGGCTTTGGTTAAAGGTATGTGGTTTTTGGGTTAGTGGTTAGTAAAAAGGGCGAAAAACGTAAAAAGCGTCGGTCATCGAAAGACTTTTTGTTTTTGTGACTTTTATTCAAATGAAGCATTTTTAAACAAAATTTCTTTGAGGAACTTGTTTGTTTATTGCTATACTTCAATTTTTTTATAAGGAATGTCACATGAAAACCGAGCTTTTTACTAAAATAAGGGGTTAAAAATGAAAAAGGTTTTGGTGGGTAAAGGGTGTTTGTTTTGTGGGTTTAGAAACGGAAATGTTTAGGCTCAAAGGGGTTAACTAGGAGAATTTTGGGTAGGTGATAAAAAAATGAAAAATAATGGTGTTGAAAAGAAAAAGGGTTAGTCCTAATACCTCCATCATTTACTTACTTGGGTTTAAGTTGGTAAGGACCGGGAATGTATCGTCATGGCAAGTTCTAGAGTCGTAAGAATCCAAGCGGTTATTCACACAAGAAACGAAAAATGAGCATTTACTTTAAAGATATATATTTGTATGCTCAATAAAGGCTCAAAACTCACTTTTTATGGGAATGAGTTTATAATGTGATCAAGTATATATAATCAAATTTTAACTAGATTTGTCATGCCTTTTCATAATTTTCTCATGTTGGTTCTTTTTATCACGACGCTATCGTGTGTAAATTTATAAAAACATAACATTTTTAGAACTTGTTATTCCCAAATTAAACCAAGACAAGTAAAAAAAATGAAAAGTTGTCGAAAAAATTTGGGGTGATTAGCGGTTCCAATAGAGTTTTGTGTAAGACTTGTTATTAGGACTTGCAAAATTCAAGGTTTTAGCAACCCCCACACTTAAATTACACATTGTCCTCAATGTGTCCCAAAAATAAGTTTTTAGGTTGATTTAATGCGTAAAAAGGGTGTTAAAAACAAGGTTTTGGTGTTACTGGGCATCTGGACACGGCCCCGTGGTCAGATTACCAGTAACGAAAACTTACAGAAGGTGGACACGGGGGCGTGCCTGGTGAACACGACCCCGTGTTAGGCAAAAATTAAACAAACAGCAGCAACAAGGTGGTGGACACGGGGGCGTGTTGGCTGGGCACGACCCCGTGTGGACAAACTGCAATCTGTAAAAATGGGTTTTTGCTTCCAGTTCTGGTTTCCAGGCTTATGTAGCACTAGTATTTAGTGCTTCAAAGCCTCGTAGGTACCTGCTTTACTTAAAAATACTACACCAAACAAAATAACCAACATCCTAATTTACCATAAGTTTAACCAACCAAACCACAAACTAAATAAATGCAGGAAATTAAAAGTGTTAAGAAAAGTAAATTGTTCAACAATGGCACGAAGGTCTTGAAATTGTTTTGTGAGAGATAAAGGGTTAACCTGTTACGACCTTTGACCGTGTAATGCCACCTCCAACGCCTCCCACTCAATCCATGTCGTCATCCTCGTCATCATCCCCTCCTTGGCCCGTCATGTACTCCCAGATGTTGCTGATATCATCCTGCATGCCGGAGATGTTTCTTTCTATAACTCCGACCCAGGCGTACGTGTTGTTTGCCATATTGTAGGTGTTCCGGGTGCACATGAGATTTTCCTGCAACAAATCATGTAAACTTTGGAAGTTAGGAAAACTACCTCCTTGAGAGGATGATTGGCCCGGATCACCGTGGGGCTGATACTGGTACTGGGGAGGAGGACGGATATGTGGAGCGTGAAGGACGAGAGCTTCTTGAGGGTTCCATGCATGCCCTTGAACCTTCTGAAATCTAACCATCCCATCATTTGCTTCGTTGATTAGATTCATGGAGCGACATATGACGAGGTCCACTTTTCTCGACCATGGACCCTTCTGGAAGGACCTTGGCATCCTTTGCACAAAATGCTTGAAGTGGCGATAGATCCATCCTCCAAAAAGGATAGGAGTCGGGGGAGTGGCAAGCTGGTTCAAGTGCATGTTGCGAAGTAGCAGGTGTGAAACATCAAGGTTTATACGGTTGTGAATGCAGTGGGGGACAATCAGATCACGCAACCCTACAACACCACCACTGTTATGTCTCTGGCACAGGGAGTAGGGGTATTCATAGGTTCAGTTTATGGTTTATTTGGTTTATTCGGTTCGTTTTATTCGGTTTTAATAATTTTGTACCCCAAACCAAAAACCAAACCAAACCAAATAAGGAATATGAAAACCGATCCAAACCAAACCAAATTCAATTCGGTTTGGTTTCGGTTAGAAAGCAAATAATCCAAATAAACAAAATCTAACCAAATTGTACTAAGTACTTTTTTTTCCTAATTTATATTTATGTTTGTGTTCCAACTTTCGAACATCGCAACTAATTTACACCTAACAATATATGAATACAAGAAAGTTTCATTGCGAAATAAAACAAACAGATCCATAAAGTAGTCGTAGACATAACCACAAAGTTATTGTCACACCCCAACCGATGGCGGAATCATCGGGGCGCGGTACTGAGCGAAACAGATTGTCCAGAAGTTTCCATAACAACTATCATTACCATTCAATTTAAGTTAACATGTCCCATACCATGTCTCAAATAGCAAACAAGTTATTACAGACAAAAACTAAACAAATATTCTGTTCCGACAACTCAGATTTAAACATGACAAATTTATTCGTTGGTTTCTAGGACTCCAGTTCCTAGCTTCAAGTTCATCACAGCACAAAGAGCATAAAAGCAACCTAAGCACCTGTCACATACGTTAAAATAAAGTCAATACATAAAATGTAAAGGTGAGCATACAAGTTTGATAATAGCATAATAGAGTTCGAATTCGTTTACGCATAACCAGCACGTACACATAGTGAAATGAAGCACGTTAGTTATCGACATAGATCCATCGATACCAATGACTGCGGGTTGACTGCTCGAGGAAGTTCGCAATACATGATTACCACCGTAATCCATGCAAGTAAAAGATCCTTAACAACCCCCGTGTGAACGGGTGCTGAGTCCAAACTATAGTACTATCGTTGCTAAGGCAGGTAGACAGCATTCCATGTGTAAACATAACAAACAAGCATTCATAAGCCACGTATAACATGTGTAAATGGTTTAGCGTTAAAATAGCTTGAGTAGTGTGATAGTTGTAGTTTGAATATTCGTAACGTATGTAACACCCAAAAGTGCTAAAGTAAAAAGGGTTCGAGTATACTCACAGCGATTATGGATTGAAGGGAGCGCTTTGCAGCGAGTACGGTTAGCCTGAATAGATTCGATAACGTAATGATAAGTGGCGCGTAAAACAGTACAAAGTGAGAGCGGGTAGGATAACAAATTGTGCGGATCAACTATCCGTGAGAGGAAGTTATCCGTGCGAGCGAACTATCCGTGCGGATGGTGATCCGTGCGGATGGTGACCCATCCGGATAAACTATCCGTGCAAGTGAGCTGTCCGTGCGGATGGTAATCCGTGCGGATTAGTCGCTCGTGCGGATTGCTTATCCGTACGGACAAGTTGTGCGTGCGGATAAACGTTCGAGTGGATTGTTTCTTCCTAAGGATGTGTTTGTGTATGATGGCTTGTGCTTTGGAGTTTTCGTTGTAATATTTAGAAAACACCTAAGTACCTCTACCCTTCAAGCCGGTCGCGCGGACAACAATCCGTCCGGATGGCAGTCCGTGCGGACAACGTCTTTAAGGCTGAGTCACTAAGTGGATTAGGTAATCCGCCCGGATGGTAATCCATGCGGATAGTGACAATCCGTCCGGATAGCTTACTCGTGCGGACAGTGACAATCCGTCCGGATAGTCTGTCCGTACGGGCAACCTGTCCGTGCGGATGAACATGTTGGAATTTGTTTTAAGGCCTTAGTATCTCATGATCCGAAGAGTAATCCGGTCATCCGTCCGGATTGCTCATTCGTCGATACTCAAACCTTGTTTGGAAAGTGGGTCCCAAGGGTAGCTCGTCCGGGTGACAACCCGTCCGGATAGCCTGTCCGTGCGGACAGCTCGTCCGTGCGGACAGCTTGTTCGTGCGGACAACCTCTCGTTCTGGTTGTTCCGTTCGTCTTCTCTTGGTTTCGGTTGTCGTTTATCGAGACGTTCTGATTACGTGGCAACCACTTGGAATTGTATTCTCACCCGCATGACTAGACCGGTCAGGAACCACCCTAACTTGGCCTGTCGGCGACTTAGAACGGTCATTCCGGTTGACCCTGAAATCAGGTGTCTGGTTGGTAGAATCCATATCTAGGACTAGTGCATCACTATTAACGAGTAGAGACTAGAACCGATCAGATTCGTACCGATCTTAAGGGTAAAAGAAGGAGAGAACTTAGGTTTATTTCTTTCAACTCTTTTATCCTTAGAAAAGTTTAGATTTAGGTGATGTTGTTGTGAAATCTTGTGGAAATCGTTCAGATCTGAGCTATTCTTGGTGGAATGAGGTCAAGCTTGAAGTTCATAAGAACTTCATGATGACGTCACCCAAGAATACCTCAAATCTTGATGATTTCATGGTTAGAAGTTGGGATTTGAAAGATGGAAAGGTGTAGAATTGTGTAGTGATCAAGAATGTACAAGAATTAGAGCAAGATCTTACCTGGATTGAGAGAAATCTGAGAAAAGGTGAAGAATGCGTGCGGTTCGGACGTCACTTGCCAAAAGTGGAAAGGTTGGAGAGTGACCCGTGTATTTATAGGATGCTAAAAGGGGAAAGGGTGAGCCGTGCGGATGGCACGTAACCCGGATAGGCTATCCGTCCGGATTGGTCATCCGCCCGGATTGGCAATCCGTGCGGATTGACCATCCGTTCGGATGTCGCCTGATTTGGTGCGTTCGGTGCGACGACGCTTCGGCTTCGGTTTTCGAGTGATTCGATAGGGTTTCCTAGTCAAATTACTTTCAGTCCCAACTACTTCTTATATGGTTCGACTCGGAATTCGGGTTCGGGTTCGCTTACATTCGAGTTAGACTTCGAGTTCGATTGAGTTCGCTTGATTATCACAACATAACATAAAATAAACATGCACAGGTAACACGTAAGGCACACACACACGTATAAACAACAAGTAAAATACACAGCTCGAGTTACGATTTGATGTCGATTCGATTAGCATTGCTTGATCATTAGTTGTTTAACTTTATCGCATTGTTACTTCCTATCATTCACAGTCGCAGGTCGATTGAAATACGATTAATATGATGCGATTATTGTAATGAACGACACTTACTCCACATAATATAAATAAAATAAAAAACATTTCTACGAGTCGAGTCGCACGAAAGCGGTCGTTGACTTTCACTTGTGAAAACACGGGGTGAGAGTTCTTCGTTTGGGCCACTAAAATCGTCAAATTAATCGACTTTTTACGGTTAAAAATCGGGTAAAATTTGAATATGTTATGCGAAATACGTTGATCTAAAAGCCTATAAAGTTTCAGATCTTAATTCATAGTCGTTTGAGAGAAATCTGTGTTTTTGTTAAAAAATGTTGAATGTTGTTGTTGATGTTCACCGTACGGATGGCAATCCGTGCGGATAACAAATCTGTGTTGACTTTTGTTGACTAGTTTATTCGCATGGATAATTGTTGACTCTGAGTCGTGCGGAATCCGTGAACGCGTGTGACTAAACATAATCGTAACGGAGTCGAATCGGGACCTACATGTGGTATCTGAGCAGGTGCTCGATTGCGATGATCAAACACACTCAGATTTGTCAAATTCTCTTTACTTCTTTTATCTTTTCACGTTTCTACTGAAAATCACCAAATTAAACGACTTTTATGGATAGAAATTGCTAAAACTTGGATATGTTGTGCGAAAACACTTGATCTATAAGCCTACAATTTTCTTAATTAAACAACTGTGGGTACTTTGCCTTCATGTCGCTTTCGAGTTCCCAAGTGAACTCCGCGCCTCGTTTTCCTTCCCATCGGACTTTCACAATAGGAATGCGTGAGCGCCTAAGTTCTTTGGTTTGGCGATCCATGATTTCGACAGGCTTTTCCACGAAGTGTAATGTTTTGTTCACTTGTAGATCGTCTAGAGAAACATGTAAGTCGTGGTCGGCGATGCACTTTCGGAGGTTTGACACGTGGAAAGTCGGATGGACATTGCTAAGTTCCTCCGGTAATTCGAGTCTGTAGGCGACTTTTCCGATCCTTTCCAGAATCTTAAAAGGTCCAACATATCGAGGCGCGAGTTTCCCCTTCTTGCCGAATCGAACTACACCCTTCCAAGGTGATACCTTTAGGAGTACGTAGTCACCAACGCCATATTCACGGGGCTTGCGCTTTTTATCGGCGTAAACTTTCTGTCGATCCCGAGCTTTCGCTAGGTTGTCTCGAATTTGAAAAATTTTGTCTGTCGTTTCTTGTAGCAGCTCCGGACCGGTTAGTTGCGAGTGACCGATCTCGTGCCACACAATAGGCGATCAACATCTTCTTCCGTATAAGGCCTCGAAAGGTGCCATCTAGATGCTAGCCTGGTAGCTGTTGTTATACGAGAATTCGACTAACGGAAGGTGTCTATCCCAATTACCACCGAAGTCTAGGACACACGAACGGAGCATGTCTTCAAGAGTACGAATCGTTCTTTCAGTCTGACCGTCGGTTTGTGGGTGGAACGCAGTACTTAGATTAAGCGTTGTACCGAGTGCCGCTTGGAATGTTTCCCACAATCGTGAAGTAAACCGAGCATCACGATTAGAGATGATGTCACGAGGCGTCCCATGTCGACAAATGATCTCGTCGGTGTAGATTTGGGCTAATCGTTCTACCTTGTAGTCTTCTCATATTGGCAGAAAGTGAGCTGATTTAGTCAAACGGTCAATAATAACCCAAATGCTGTCGTGACCTGATGACGTGGTTGGAAGCTTGGTTACGAAATCCATAGCTATGCTCTCCCACTTCCACATGGGAATTGGTGGTTGTTCAAGCAAGCCAGAGGGTCTTTGATGTTCAGCCTTGATTCTAGCACAGGTTAGGCATTTTCCGACGTAGAGGGCGATATCCCGTTTCATACCCGGCCACCAGTACCTATAGCGAATATCATGGTACATTTTGTCAGCACCGGGATGGATAGAGTATCGGGATTTGTGGGCTTCATCCATGATAATCTGTCGCAAATTGGTTTGCTTGGGAATCCAAATTCGGTCTAAGAAGTGGAATATCCCATTTGATTTGCTCACAAGCTGGGCTCCATCGTGGTAGATTCTTTCTTTCTTCAAGGTGCGTTCGTTGAAACATGCATGCTGGGCGTCGCGGATGAGAGCTTCGAGGTTGTACTGGGCTTGAACATTACGAGTGCTAAGTAGATAGCTCCGTCTGCTAAGTGCGTCGGCAACAACATTTGCCTTGCCTGGGTGATAACGAATCTCACAGTCGTAATCGTTGAGAAGTTCTACCCATCGGCGTTGACGCATATTTAGTTCCCTCTGATTAAAGATGTGTTGTAGGCTCTTATGATCGGTGAAGATCGTACACCTTGTACCATACAGGTAGTGTCGCCAAATCTTTAATGCAAAAACAACTGCGCCTAGCTCGAGATCGTGGGTTGTATAGTTCTTCTCGTGGACTTTGAGCTGACGAGATGCGTAAGCTATGACCTTGTCTCGCTGCATTAGGACACAACCGAGACCAAGGTTGGAAGCATCACAGTAGACAATGAAATTATCGTTTCCGTCGGGTAGTGTGAGAACAGGAGCATTGCAAAGCATGTGTTTGAGGGTTCGAAAGGCAGACTCTTGTTTGGTCCCCCAGACAAAAGGCTGGTCCTTATGCGTGAGAGTGGTAAGTGGTACAGCAATCTTCGAGAATCCTTCGATAAATCGTCGATAATAGCCCGCTAGCCCGAGAAAAGAACGGACTTCAGATGGGTTCTTAGGCGTAACCCAGCTCTTAACAGCTTCAATCTTCGCAGGATCGACGTGAATACCCTGACTATTTACGATGTGACCCAGAAACTGAACCTCCCCCAACAAAAACTCGCACTTGGAGAATTTGGCGTAGAGTTGGTTCCCGTGGAGTAACTCGAGAACCAAACGTAGATGTTGCGCGTGTTCGGCTCTCGTTTTGGAATAGATCAAGACATCGTCGATGAACACGATGACGAAACGGTCGAGATATGGTTTACACACGCGATTCATCAGATCCATGAAAACTGTTGGTGCGTTGGTTAGGCCAAAAGGCATGACAACGAATTCGTAATGGCCGTAACGAGTACGAAACGCAGTTTTGGGTATATCCTCCTCCTGTATACGCAGCTGATGATATCCTGAACGTAGATCGATCTTCGAGAAACACGTAGCGCCTTGTAGTTGGTCAAACAAATCGTCGATTCGAGGCAGAGGATAGCGGTTCTTGATAGTCAACTTATTCAGTTCCCGGTAGTCGATGCACATCCGGAACGACCCGTCCTTCTTTTTGACGAAGAGGACTGGTGCGCCCCAAGGAGAGGTGCTCGGGCGAATAAAGCCTTTTTCAAGTAATTCCTGGAGTTGGGTTGAGAGTTCGCGCATTTCGGACGGTGCGAGTCGGTAAGGAGCTCTGGCAATAGGATTAGCTCCAGGAATGAGATCAATACGAAAGTCAATATCACGTCTTGGAGGTAGTCCGGGAAGGCCCTCTGGAAAAACTCGAGGAAATTCTCGAACCACAGGAACGTCTTTCACTTCCTTCTTCTCTTTCTTTTCCTTCTCCGCTGCTACAATGTTAGCCAAGAAAGCTCTGTATTCCTTGCGGAGATACTTGCTAGCTTGGAGACATGACATAAGCTTGAGACCCTTTGAAGTAGTATCACCGTAAACACATAACGAGTCACCATTTGCGAGCGAAAAACGAATCATCTTATCGAAGCACACAACTTCGGCATGGTTTTCGCGAAGAAAGTCCATGCCTACTATGATGTCAAAGCTTCCGAGTTGCATTGGAATAAGGTCGATTGAGAAGATGTGATTGTTGAGTTCAAGAGTACAATCACGAATAACAGAATTTACAGCGACGGTTCTTCCGGTAGCGACTTCAACATCGAATGCAGAGGAGAGTCGGGAACGTTTACGACTAAGGAGTTTCTCAAATTCGAGCGACACAAAGCAATTATCGGCTCCAGTATCAAACAAACATGAAGCATAAATACCATTCACAAGGAACGTACCATTGACCACGTTGTTGTCGGCCTGGGCTTGACGCACATTGAGATTGAAAGTTCTGGCGCGTGCGGCCTGTTGTTGCTGCTGCTGTTGCTGCTGTGGTTGCTGCTGTTGCGGTTCTTGTTTCACTACCCTGTTTGGGCACATGTTGGCGAAATGATTCGGGTCGCCACACGTGAAGCATGCTCTGGCTTTGACTGCGGGTGCCGGAGGAGCTTGTTGACCCTGTGGGGTAGCGAGTAGAGCTTGATTGGCAGGAGCTTGGCGAATACGGCAGTTGGCAGTAAAGTGGCCGTAGACATTGCAATGAGCACAGAAGCGACATTGAATAGCTGTCGGGTGATGGTAGGTGCAAGTAGGGCAGAGCGGGTGTGGCCCAGTATATGCACGCTTCGTAGGCGGTGCATTGGCCACAGGCGCCGCTACTTGACGCTGTTGGGCAGGTACAGCTTGGATCGGTGCAACAGTAATCGCACAGTTCTTATTGGTGGAGCTGTTCTTTCTCTTGTTCCTTCTCTTGTTGTTTGACGAGGTGGTTTCAGCAGTTGGTGCAGCGGCGGTAGCTTGATGCAGATGCTTGGAGGTCTTATCCCACACCCCAGCTTTAACACTTTTGTCGTTGATTTCAGCGGCCAACAGATAGGTCTCTTCGATCGTGGTAGTCTTAGCCGCTTGCACGAAATCAGCAACGCAGTCGGGCAAAGCTCGGATGTACTTCTTGATGGTCATCTCAGGAGTCTTGACCTGGTCGGGACAGATAATGCTGAGCTGTTTGAAGCGAGCAGTAAGGCCAGCATTGTCTCCATCCTTCTGATGTATGTGCCAGAATTCATCTTCGAGCTTTTGACGTTCGTGAAGAGGGCAGAATTCCTCTAGCATGACTTCCTTGAGCTCGTCCCACGACAAACCGTAGGCTGCATCATTCCCTCGCTTGTTCCTCTCGGCCGTCCACCAGTCTAGAGCACGGGACTGGAAGACGCCGGTAGCGTTCAGAGTTCGAAGGTCATCAGGGCAACCACTTTGTCGCAGCGTAACCTCGATAGAGTCAAACCAGTGGAATAGTGCAGTAGGACCTCCTTCGCCTGTGAATTCTTTTGGCCCACATGACTTGAATTGTTTGAAACTGAAAGGTCTTGCGACGGCTTTAGGACCTTCAGTCCTTGATTCCTCGGATGATTTGCTGGCGTTCTCATAGGCATCGCTCACAGCTTTTGCCACACTTTTAGCGATAATAGAGGCAAGACGTCTGTCCCTCTTTTCCTGACGAGTGAGTGTATGACGAGATCCAGACGACATTGTCTGCAATTGACATCGCCACGGAACTCAACACATGTATTCGAATCTCACCTCACACGTCTACTACTACTAAAGCTCAGTAACACGTACCATGTAGACGCATATAGTCACAAAATCACATAATTACACGAACCACGTAAACACATAGAGCACATAACCACAACACTCCTAAACACGTAAGCACAATAGCAAGAAACACATATACCTTAGTCACTAGGGATATATACGAGCATACAAAGCATTCTGAATGCCTCTATTGTCGATTTGTTAGCGATGTGTTGTGTGGGTTTTGTGTTTTAGCAGAAGCAATAGGTGTTGGGTCGAAACCAATAGTACCTCGAAACGTTGACAAATAAGCAGAAAATACATAAAATCTTCATAAAGGCTGATAAATCAAAGGTAGATTGTCTGCGGCTAATAGACTTCGACTAACCAAAGTGGCTCGACTATTTGCAAGGATCCTGTGTGCACAATTACCTCCAGGACTATGCCTTTGCCTCGACTCTTGGGCGTCGGCGCAATTCCCATTGGTTATATTGTGTCTTTAGATCGTTGGAGTCCATCGAAACTTTGGTGGGAGTTTTTGTATAAAAGCAGGACAAGTCGTCAAGGTTAGGGTTTCACCCCTATCTTGCAACTTCTGTCCTTGTTTTTGATAAAATCTGAGGAGATTATTCATCAAAATATGGATTTCACTCCTAATTTGGTATGATTCTCCTCGTTTCTAGCTAAAACGCAAGCTGATTAGGCAACTTTAGTCGAGAGTTTGCGGTTTTCACACCTATTCTCGGCTTCGTTACCCGTTCATAACTTGAAAATTCGAGTGCAGTGATAGAAAAGAGCGAGTGATAGTGGCGAGTTTACGCATACGCGTGAGTTGGTCTGTTGGTTCTTAACTATAGACTAGGTCTCTAAGACTTAGACCCGGACTAGGTCGAGTCTTGCCTAATTCCCTATAGTTATGGCTCTGATACCAATCTGTCACACCCCAACCGATGGCGGAATCATCGGGGCGCGGCACTGAGCGAAACAGATTGTCCAGAAGTTTCCATAACAACTATCATTACCATTCAATTTAAGTTAACATGTCCCATACCATGTCTCAAATAGCAAACAAGTTATTACAGACAAAAACTAAACAAATATTCTGTTCCGATAACTCAGATTTAAACATGACAAATTTATTCGTTGGTTTCTAGGACTCCAGTTCCTAGCTTCAAGTTCATCACAGCACAAAGAGCATAAAAGCAACCTAAGCACCTGTCACATACGTTAAAATAAAGTCAATACATAAAATGTAAAGGTGAGCATACAAGTTTGATAATAGCATAATAGAGTTCGAATTCGTTTACGCATAACCAGCACGTACACATAGTGAAATGAAGCACGTTAGTTATCGACATAGATCCATCGATACCAATGACTGCGGGTTGACTGCCCGAGGCAGTTCGCAATACATGATTACCACCGTAATCCATGCAAGTAAAAGATCCTTAACAACCCCCGTGTGAACGGGTGCTGAGTCCAAACTATAGTACTATCGTTGCTAAGGCAGGTAGACAGCATTCCATGTGTAAACATAACAAACAAGCATTCATAAGCCACGTATAACATGCGTAAATGGTTTAGCGTTAAAATAGCTTGAGTAGTGTGATAGTTGTAGTTTGAATATTCGTAACGTATGTAACACCCAAAAGTGCTAAAGTAAAAAGGGTTCGAGTATACTCACAACGATTATGGATTGAAGGGAGCGCTTTGCAGCGAGTACGGTTAGCTTGAATAGATTCGATAACGTAATGATAAGTGGCGCATAAAACAGTACAAAGTGAGAGCGGGTAGGATAACTGATCGTGCGGATCAACTATCCGTGAAAGGAAGTTATCCGTGCGAACGAACTATCCGTGCAGATGGTGATCCGTGCGGATGGTGACCCATCCGGATAAACTATCCGTGCGAGTGAGCTATCCGTGCGGATGGTAATCCGTGCGGATTAGTCGCTCGTGCGGATTGCTTATCCGTACGGACAAGTTGTTCGTGCGGATAAACGTTCGAGTGGATTGTTTCTTCCTAAGGATGTGTTTGTGTATGATGGCTTGTGCTTTGGAGTTTTCGTTGTAACATTTAGAAAACACCTAAGTACCTCTACCCTTCAAGCCGGTCGCGCGGACAACAATCCGTCCGGATGGCAGTCCATGCGGACAACGTCTTTAAGGCTGAGTCACTAAGTGGATTAGGTAATCCGCCCGGATGGTAATCCGTGCGGATAGTGACAATCCGTCCGGATAGCTTACTCGTGCGGACAGTGACAATCCGTCCGGATAGTCTGTCCGTACGGGCAACCTGTTCGTGCGGATGAACATGTTGGAATTTGTTTTAAGGCCTTAGTATCTCATGATCTGAAGAGTAATCCATTCAGAGGTCGTCCGTCCGGATTGCTCATTCGTCGATACTCAAACCTTGTTTGGAAAGTGGGTCCCAAGGGTAGCTCGTCCGGGTGACAACCCGTCCGGATAGCCTGTCCGTGCGGACAGCTCGTCTGTGCGGACAGCTTGTTCGTGCGGACAGCCTCTCGTTCTGGTTGTTCCGTTCGTCTTCTCTTGGTTTCGGTTGTCGTTTATCGAGACGTTCTGATTACGTGGCAACCACTTGGAATTGTATTCTCACCCGCATGACTAGACCGGTCAGGAACCACCCTAACTTGGCCTGTCGGCGACTCAGAACGGTCATTCCAGTTGACCCTGAAATCAGGTGTCTGGTGGGTAGAATCCAGATCTAGGACTAGTGCATCACTATTAACGAGTAGAGACTAGAACCGATCAGATTCGTACCGATCTTAAGGGGAAAAGAAGGAGAGAACTTAGGTTTATTTCTTTCAACTCTTTTATCCTTATAAAAGTTTAGATTTAGGTGATGTTGTTGTGAAATCTTGTGGAAATCGTTCAGATCTGAGCTATTCTTGGTGGAATGAGGTCAAGCTTGAAGTTCATAAGAACTTCATGATGACGTCACCCGAGAATACCTCAAATCTTGATGATTTCATGGTTAGAAGTTGGGATTTGAAAGATGGAAAGGTGTAGAATTGTGTAGTGATCAAGAATGTACAAGAATTAGAGCAATATCTTACCTGGATTGAGAGAAATCTGAGTTGTCAGAACAGAATATTTGTTTAGTTTTTGTCTGTAATAACTTGTTTGCTATTTGAGACATGGTATGGGACATGTTAACTTAAATTGAATGGTAATGATAGTTGTTATGGAAACTTCTAGACAATCTGTTTCGCTCAGTGCCGCGCCCCGATGATTCCGCCATCGGTTGGGGTGTGACAGTTATAGCTTCAAAACAAAGATCATAGAAACTATAAATAGTTAACAAGTCTAATGGCACAAATATAAATAATCTTCAAACATGAGTCTTTCTCCAAGAAAATATAGCTCTTAAGTTCTATTAATTTAGAAATGGGTGGGTTTGAGTTGGGGTTTTAGATTTACATTTACATTTGGTATTTGGGCTACATAAAAATAACTATTTTGGGCTAATAAAGTGTATATGATTTATAGAATATTATTATTTTTATTTAATAATTAATTAAGTTAAATGGTTTATTCGGTTATCCAAATAAACCGAATAAACCAAATAAAATAAAATGTGGATCCATAAACCGAACCAAAAACCATATTCACAATTCGGTGTCGGTTAGAAACCAAACCAAAAACCGAATTCGTTATTCGGATCGGTTTATTTGGTTACGGTTACGGTTCGGTTTACGGTTTTTATTTGGTTACGGTTTTTTCTGAACACCCCTAGGGAGTAGCTGAGGACCCTCTGGATGTAGCGGTAGAGAGGGTCCCTCAACTGTGTGCTCTTGGTCTGGCTCGGGTTATAGTGTCCCTCCCCAATCTGAGCCCATGCAGCTTGGCGTTGATCTTGTGGAAGTTCGCAAAGACCACCAGTGTTCTCTTCCTCTCCAGCATCCTCTTCCGAATACAACCCGATGATTGCCCCAAATTGTGCAATTGAAATTGAGTACAAAACCCCTGCACAACAGAATTCCACCCCCTCATTGTAAAACGGCTCCGCTTTTTCCTTGAAGGCAAATGTGCTATAAAATTCCATGTTATACTCATGCACGGAGTGAAGCCGAGTGCAAAGAGTTGCTCGTAGTGGACCGGTAACAAGGTTGTTGAAGCGGTCGATTTGGCCTACTGCTTCTAGCGTATCCAAGCAAACTTGTCGGGGGTTTTCTTTGGGCCTTGTTTTGAGAACCTCAAACCGTGCTTGAGCAGCCCACTCATTTGGGTTGAACCTAGTAAACTTCTTGGCCATCTGGAAGAAAACACCAAACAATTAGCGCGAAACAGTAAAATTTTTGAAGAAAACTGAAAACAGTCAGCTGAACACGACCCCGTGTTCAGTGGACACGCCCCATGTTCACCAGAATTTAGCTGAACACGTCCCCATGCTCGCTGAGCACGGCCCCGTGTTCAGGCGTCTGTTTCCAAAAAACTTCATTTTTTGACCCGATCCCGAAAACTTGAAAATTTTTGGTTCAGCAGGGGCGGTTTTCCCCGAAAATGAAACCCCAAGTGCTGTTTTTCCCAAAACAAACCATTTACCCCTTCAATTCCATCTTTTTCGGTTCAAAAACAAGGGTTTGAGGTTTCTGTCAGAAATCGGGCAAATCTACAAACAATTCAAGTTGATTTACTTCCTATAACATGCATCTATACTAATACTAACAGATCTAAGCAAAAATTTGGGGTTTGATTCGGTTCAAGTTAAAGAACCCTAGATTTTTCCCCAAATTTTTGATGTTAAACTACGTGCAAGTGATTAATCTAACTAATTATGAGGATAGAATCATACTTTGACGTTGTTGGAAGTTGGAAAAACGTGGAAATCTGCA
Organism: Helianthus tuberosus; assembly: GCA_030545235.1. Lineage (NCBI taxonomy): Eukaryota > Viridiplantae > Streptophyta > Magnoliopsida > Asterales > Asteraceae > Helianthus > Helianthus tuberosus. The sequence goes on from CM060381.1 coordinate 91,137,226, forward strand.
TAAATTTCCGGTGGAACCAGAGAGTTTGCGGGGAAATGGGGTGTGTTGAAATGAGAAAATGAAAAAGAAAGGGGTTTTATCCCCGACAGTTACGCGAACACGGCCCTGTGGGCGGGCGAATATTTTTTTTAGTGCTCGTGTGAGTGCCCTGTTTCCCAAAACTTTGTTTTAGAAATCTTACCGATTTAGATGCTTTCCCGATGTTCGTAACTTACAAGATATGATGTTGATGCTCAAACCTTCGTTTTATTCTTCGGCCGCTTGTAGCGAGATTTCCTCGTCTTCATCCTCAATAAATCCTTGATAAATCTTTAGCCGTTGGCCATTGACTTTGAATGGGATTCCATTCCGAGATTTAATGTCAATTGCACCATGTGGAAAAATGTGGGTAATTGAAAAAGGTCCCGTCCACCTAGACTTTAACTTACCAGGAAATAATCGAAGTCGTGAATTAAACAATAGAACTTGATCTCCTACTCGAAATTTATTAGGTTTAATGTGTTTATCATGCAAATTTTTCATTCTTTCCTTATAAATTTCGGAGTTAGAGTATGCGTGATTTCTTAATTCGTCTAATTCATTTAATTGACAAAATCGATCTTTACCGGCCGTTTCTAAGTCTAAGTTTACGTTTTTAATTGCCCAGTAGGCTTTGTGTTCTATTTCTACTGGCAAATGACAACTTTTTCCATAGATAAGCTTATATGGGGTTGTACCTATTGTTGTTTTATACGCAATTCGAAAAGCCCATAAAGTGTCGTCTAATTTATCAGCCCATTCCTTTTTATTTAATCCTACGGTTTTTTCAAGTATTCTTTTTAAACCTCGATTAGTCACTTCGGCTTGTCCGTTTATTTGAGGGTGATATGCTGTTGAGACCGGTGATAGACCCCATATCTTGTTATAATTTTTTCAAGTTGATGGTTACAAAAATGGGTACCTCTATCACTTATTAATGCTTTTGGAGTTCCGAAACGAGAGAATAATCGTTTCAGAAATCTTACCACAACCCTTCCATCGTTTGTTAGAAGTGCTTCGACCTCGGCCCATTTAGACAAGTAATCTACTGCCACAAGTATATATTTGTTTCCTTTTGACGGTGGGAAATGTCCCATAAAGTCGAGTCCCCACACATCAAAAATTTCACAAACAAGGATGCCATTTTGTGGCATTTCGTTTTTGGAAGAAATATTACCAGATCTTTGGCAAGCATCACATGTCTTGACAAGACTTTGGGCGTCTTTGTAAATGGTTGGCCAATAAAATCCTGAATCAAATACCTTTCGTGCGGTATTAGCGGCACCATGATATCCTCCGTATGGACCTTCATGACAATGGCGGAGAATTCTTCTTGCTTCACTACCATGTATGCATCGACGGATAAGTTGGTCGGCACAAATTTTGAAAAGATAAGGATCCTCCCAAAAATAATGCTTTACATCGGCAAAGAATTTTTTTCTTTGATGATGTGGCCATCCTTTTGTGACTATACCGCTAGCAAATTAGTTAGCATAGTCGGCGTACCATGGCTCTTCTCGGTATTCCACCATTTCTAGGGACTCCGTTGGGAATTTTTCATTGATTACCTCGTCCCTAGTTGCCTCCAAAGCTGGATCTTCTAAGCGGGAAAGATGATCTGCAGCGGTGTTTTCTGCTTCTCTTTTGTCTTTTATTTCAATGTCGAATTCTTGGAGGAGTAGAATCCATCTAATTAAACGCGGTTTAGCATCCTGTTTCTTAAAGAGATATCGAATGGCTGCATGGTCTGTATAAACTATCGTTTTAGAAAGAACAAGATAAGAACGAAATTTAACAAAAGCAAATACCACAGCTAGTAATTCTTTTTCTGTTGTTGTGTAATTTTCTTGTGCATCATTAAGTGTTTTACTAGCGTAATAAATTGGATGAAAATGCTCATCTTTTCGTTGTCCTAAGACTGCTCTAACAGCAAAGTCACTTGCGTCGCACATGATTTCGAAAGGTAATTTCTAATCAGGCGCTATCATGATAGGCGCATTGACTAACATTTCCTTTAGCGTTAGAAATGCTTGGTTGCAATCCTTGTCAAAGATGAAAGGGGCATCTTTTTCAAGCAATTTTGTTAGAGGTCTTGAAATTTTCGAAAAGTCTTTGATAAATCGCCTATAAAATCCGGCATGCCCAAGGAAGCTTCTGATAGCTCTAACGGAGGATGGGGGTGGTAATCGAGAAATAGTGTCTATTTTTGCTCGATCAACCTCCATTCTTTCGCTTGAGATTTTGTGACCGAGTACTATTCCCTCCGTTACCATGAAATGACATTTTTCCCAGTTAAGGGCAAGGTTAGTTTCCTCACATCGGGATAGCATTCGTTCAAGATTATCGAGGCATTGGTAGTATGAATCTCCAAAGATAGAAAAGTCATCCATGAAGACTTCCATTATCTTTTCTATCGTATCATGGAAGATGGCCACCATGCAACGTTGAAAGGTTGCGGGGGCATTACATAGACCAAAAGGCATGCGTCGATAAGCAAAAGTTCCATAGGGACATGTGAATGTTGTCTTTTCTTGGTCTTCGGGTGCTATCGGTATTTGAAAGTAACCTGAAAAACCATCTAAGAAACAATAAAATTTGTGACCGGATAATCTTTCTAACATTTGATCAATAAAAGGTAAGGGAAAGTGATCTTTCCTTGTTGCCTCATTTAATCGACGATAAACAATACATACTCTCCATCATGTGACGGTTCTTGTTGGTATTAATTCATTTTTCTCGTTAGTTACTATCGTCATACCTCCTTTCTTAGGAACTACTTGGACGAGACTTACCCAAGGACTATCGGAGATTGGGTAAATGAGTCCGGCGTCAAGTAATTTGATGACTTCATATTTAACCACTTCTTGGACGTTTGGATTTACTCTTCGTTGTGGTTGTATTACCGATTTATAGTCATCATTGATTAAAATTTTGTGCGTGCACATGGAAGGGTTTATTCCTTTAATATCAACACGCTTCCAAGCGATCGCGTTTTTGTGTTTTTTCAAAAGTGTGATTAACTTTTCTTTTTCTAAATTAGTTAATTTCGAAGAAATAATTACAGGGAATTTACCATCTTTATCGAGAAAAGCATATTCCAAACCTTTTGGAAGTTCTTTGAGCTCAAGTGGTGGGTCTTTAGGAGACTCCTTATTCGGTTGCTCATTTCGATCAAGAACAAAAAATGTTTGTTCTATGACGACCTCTTCTTCAACAAAGTGGTCAATTTCTTCTCCCGTATCAGGTGGTTCATCTATTCAATTAGGGGGTCATTATTTCCGAATGGATATTTCATTGAACTCTCAAGATCGACACTTCTTTTGAATGCCCCTAATTGAATGGGTAGATTATTTTTCTTCCGATTTTTCAAAGCTTCATGAGTTTTTACAAAGGTCATCCCAACACTAACGGAGTGTCATCTAGGATGACGAAGTCGGTTGGGATTACCATTTGATTTGTTTGGACTAACACATCTTCAACTATCCCTATTGATTTTACCGTTTTCCGATTAGATAGAAAAATGGGTATTTGAAGTTGAGAAAAATCACCAATACTTAATTTTTCGAAAATGTAGTTCGGCATTATATTAACACAAAGATCTTTATCGATTGTAATATTACTAATAAAGGAATTTTGAAAGAAACATGGAACCGGTGTAATGTTAATTTCAAATGAATCTTCGTTTATTAGCCTAGTTTGATCATTTGTTAACTTAATGCTTACCGTTTCGTCAATTTTAGTGCTAGTGTTTAACTCTTTTAAAAACTTAGCATGAGTGTGTACTAAACAATGATTCTCGAAAGAACGTGACAAGAGATTAATTTCTTTAAAATTAGACTCTTCTTGAATTTTAACATTGTCGGACTCACCTCTTTCGTTGTTTAACTCATGTGTCGGCTTTTCACTTACTAGGTCTTCCATTTTTTCCTTTTCAACTATCTCTTCTTTATTACAAGCTAATTTTTCCCTTGCGCGGGATTCTTTTATACAGCGCTCGATAGTTTTAAGGTGTTCTATTATCTTTTCGGCTACGGGTGAAATAGTTGGTGGTTCGTCAAAGTGAGTTGAACAATTATCATCAAAGCTTGAATTCGGAAGTTCGATCCTTGGTTCCTCATAGTACTCATATGAGGTAGATGGTTCACACCATTGTTCCTCATTGTAAGTATATGATGGATAAGGGTCGTAACTTGGTTCTTCATAATATTCATATGAGGTGGGTTGTTCACGCCATGGTTCCTCATAGTAAGCATATGAAGGTGGAGGCTCATATCTTGGTTCCTCAAAGTATGAGTATGAAGGCTCATACCTTGGTTCATCAAAATATGAGTATGAGGGAGAAGGTTCATACCTTGGTTCTTCATAGGGTGTGTATGAAGTTGATGGCCCGTACCTGGGCTCCTCATAGTGGTTATATGAAGGGGATGGTTGAAACAAGTCACAATATTGCACCGAATGAGGGTTGCCACAAATAGTACAATACTCTTCCTAATAATCATCCTCCTCATAGTGGTAGTTGTAACCTCCTAAGTATTGATCCATAAGAATCACTCAGCAGATCACAACAGAGTCTCGGGACCAGAAAACAAAAATAAAAACGGAAACAGAAGCTGGACACGGCCCCGTGTTCAGAGAGCACGGCCCGTGTTCAGGTTCTATATCTGGGCGTTTTAATAAAAGTGACTGGTTTTGTGCAGCACGGGGGCGTGTTCGGCGAGCACGACCCCGTTTTCAGACTCTGTATCTGGGTGTTTTGAAAAGAAAATATGCAGCACGACCCCGTGTTCAATGAACACGGCCCCGTGTTCAGTCTACTGTAAATGCAAAAACTAATTAAAATGCAGAAAATTGCGTGCTGTTTTAAAAAGGTTTTGAAAAACTGATTAGGTCGTCGATTTTAAGCTTTCTTAAAATCCTTGTTTCCCCGGCCACGGCGCCAAAAAGTTGATGTGTGCGGTGTGTTATAAGTTTTTATATATATTTTAAGCCCTTTTTAACACTTTAGTCAAGTTTTAAATTTATAAAACACGATAATTTACTAACACTAAACACACATATGGGCAAGTGCACCCATCGTGAGCGTAGTATAGCGTTGGTAAGATACCGAGGTCGTCCAAGGACACAAGAGCTTTTAGTACCGGTTTATCCTCAACGTCTAATCAAATAAAAAATTTAGAAAAAGTTTTAAACATGAAAATAAAAACTAAAAATGCTGAAAATAAAAATAAAATAAAAACAGATAGACAAGATGAATCACTTGGATCCGACTCGCCTTTAGTGTAACCTTTGATGATTTCTGTACTTTTGCACTTTTTAAGAGATTATCTTAGTTATAGTAGTAGGCCCCTCTTTTGAAGGTGACGTTACCCTCAACCCAGTAGTTTGAGTCAGCAAGGATACAATCATAAAGGGTCGAAATATTGAAAGATAATTAATTAAGATATTAATGCGTAATGTGGTAAGCCCCTCTTTTGAAGGTGACGTTACCCTCGACTAAGTGGTTTGAGTCAGTAGGGATACAATCCCAAGTAGCCGGGTTAATGTATTAATAGTAGTTTACATATGAGGGGATCAAGCTATTCGCACCCCCGCCATCCAATACCAGTGGGTATTGAAGGAGGTCCTAGTAAGCTTGACCCAGGTCCTTGCAGGATCTATACACTGAACAAGGCAAGAACCTTACCAAACCATTCCCTTAACCCCCGACCAGGTAGCCAACATATCTCTATATAGACCTTAGAGATATGAATGGTGTAAATCTTTTATTTTATATAGACAGTAAAATAATGCCAAGACACCACGGACAAATGATAAGGAAGTTTCACCTTCAACATAAGAAACTAGTTATTAAAGTCATTAATACAAAACCAAATAAAAAGTGCGAAAAGATTAAAAATCAAAAGTACTACACTAAATGCTTGTCTTCACCAAGTGATGTAAGAGGCTTAGGCAAACATAGGCTTTGATTATCAAGAACTCTTACTATCAATCTTGGATCCTGAGACTACTACACACACTCTATGATGGATGATGGATGATGGTGGTGGATGTGGGTGTTGTAGTGGTGGTGGAGTGTGGGTGAAGTGGGAGAGAGGTGGTTTGCCAAGGGATGATTTGCAAGTGAGCCAAGCACCCCTATTTATAGCCTATGCAGGAGCTCAGACACGGGCCCGTGTTCATTGGACACGGCCCGTGTCCATCCTCTTTCTCTTTCTTCATTAATTGCAATTGTCTTCATTAGGCTCCACACGCCCCCGTGTTCACTGGGCACGGCCCCGTGTGCAGAAGAGAATCTGTACTATTAAGATTTGTAAGATTTTGCGAATCTTAGCGTTGACCACGCCCCGTGTTGAGCTGGGCACGCCCCCATACTGGAAATAGAAGCTTCTATGAGTTTGTCTTTTCTGCTAGTGTCTGACCACGCCCCCCGTGTCCGCTGGGCACGGGGCGTGTTCAGCCTTCTTTTTGCTTGTTTTTGCTTGGGAAGATGTTGTCGAGGGGTCGGGCATGCCACGTTTATTCCTTTCCTTGTATTTATGTTAGATTTTGCTACATATTTGCTTCTTTTGTTCATTTTCGCTCATTTAGTCCTAAAAATACAAAAAGGAAGACAAAAGCACACTTTTTCCAACATTAGTACTAAAAAAAGGTTAGTTTTATGCCTCATTTGATGTAATTTATATGTTGCATTTTACACACATCACCTATTCGTAAAGTCGCGGACATACACAATATGCACCAACAAATTCCCCCTTGGCCGTCACTGTCGAATCGTCACTTTGAAAACCTTGAGCTGTGTTTGAATATTCTGTAACTTCAACTACTTTGCAACTTCAATCAGGCATCTTGAAATCTTCAATAAATTCCCCCTTGATTGATGATCCGGGTTTTCTTTTGATAGTGTTTTACAAATCCCCCCTGAAATAAATCTTCAGGTCTTTGTATGCACAGTTCACGACTCCTCCTCTGATTTGCTAAACTGCAATCTTCACGAACAATCACCAACTTGAAACTAATCAATGCAGCAATTTCTGTTTCAGCTTTAAGCACATCCAAGTTCGGTTTTTGATATGACATTTTAGCACCACGATCTCGCATTCCGCTTGCTTGATCTAATTATTGTACAAAAACCCAACCGACAATTGATAAAAACTTCAAATACCCCACTGGTTAATGTCAAATCTATAATTACCCCTGAAAATCTGAAATCCCGTTTTCTGTGGTCAACGTTAAGCACCTTCTAGAATGATAGATCCGTGTAAACAGTAATTTCCACAATCAGCAGATCTTCATCGGATAACAAACCATCTGGTAACGTACATTGATCTCCGAAGCATTCGTCCATAATCAGATTCACCCACTCGGATAATCTCGATCTCAGAAGCTACCATCCACAATCAGATTCACATTTTCGGACAATTCTGAAGTCGGAACCACCCGAATACTATTGCAGTGTCACGAATTTCAAAAATGTCAGAATTTCAATATATGACATTGAAAAATTTTATTCCCCTCATTTTTGCAAATTCTGACATCTCATCACTGAATTCCCCCTCAAACTGAGCAATTCAGTCTTTTGTCATCTCTGAAAAACTCAACTATATAAATAATATAACAATTCATCCACCACAAGTCAGTTTTTCATCTATGCGGATTTACCGTTTCGGCCCATAAATAGTTAGACACATCAGATGATAAACATTCTGCACCAATATCATGACTACCCCACTAGTTTTTACAATCCGTGATTTCATCATCATATTTGACTTTTGGAACGAATAACCTTGTTAAACCTAAATGTCTAAGAAGTCTATAAAATTTGACAAATAAGTTCATCCGCCCGAATGTGTGTTTCCCCATCCGTCCGGATGTGCCAGAGTCCATCCGGATGGGCTCCATCCGTCCGGATAGGTAAGACAATTTCTCCGGATGGACTATTAGCTTCATTCGACCCGGATGGACATTGTCCATCCGTCCGGATGGCCCTTAATTATTTTCAAAACTTTTCAGTTTTTTCAAACTTTTCAATGTTATCAGATTTTAACATCCACTCTAGTATCTAAGGCCAAGTTAATGACCCTGGTTACTCGATTTGTCGACCAAGTCCAAGTTAATGACCTTGGTTGACCCGATTTACGAACCATCTGACTTTTTCGTTCAAATTTTCAACTTTTTCAAAAATTACAAGTTTCAACTTAATGAACTTGTTCAACTTTTTAAGTTTCCCATCATTTTCAGATTAGCTCCCACCCAGTCCGTTCAAGATCTGCTCTGCATCTCAGACTCTGAAGATCAACTTTCCAACACTGGTTTATCAAAAAAAAAAAAAAAAACAGAAATAAAATCTTTTTTGTGTTTTTATAATCTTTATGTTAAAACACACTGAAAATCTTTTTGGGTTTAATCTGAAAATGAAACAACAAACTATTTACAGACTATTCTTGTGAGTTGTGTTAGAGGATCATATCAGCTGCCGACAAGTAACTAGCACCGTTGAGCTATAAACACTTTATGTTTTAAAACGATTTACCTAGATTGTCAGTCTACTGATCCACTTAAATTCTCACACAAAGTTCAACTGATTGGAGATGCGATATTAATGTTTTAAGAACTTAACTTATTCGCGTGTCTCACCTCAGAATATACTCTCATATCAAGATTCCCTAAATTCAGTCTTACAGGTGAATATACTATATTGATATATGTTCTCTGGGTAGTGCGAGACCTTGAGAGCTCAGGTTAGAACTTTCGTTCAGTCAAAGAGATGAAGGCTCGACTTTAGGTGTGTCCCATTTAGGGATCTTCTTTACAACTACACATCATTTATATCTTTCAATATTTTCTCAATTTTTATGTAGAGGGAAAGCTTTTTAAAGCGCATAAAGTATTATACGAGGTCTAGGCCATTACTGACGCAAAATTAGAAGACCAGGTATAATACCCCAGATATCAAACAGTATAAAGACCTAGTATCTCATAATCAGGCAACCTCTCAAACGAGATTTCGGGGGTTACCCATATATCCGAGAGATGTTCCCCACGAGATAAGCAAGATATTGATTTTATGTTTATATCTCGAAATCAATCTACTAAATGTGTAAAAACCTACTGACACATCATTAGTGAGACCGTTTAACGCTTTTTAACCTTCCAATTCTTTAGCATACCGTGACAGTCTAGCTGATGTACTATCATTTCCTCTTTTTACACTAACTCTTTTTGTCTTTTTCTATGTTTTTTACATTTTAGCATTTTTTAATGTTTTTGTATTTTTTACATTTTTAAATGTTTTTGTATTTTTTACTTCATATCTCCCCCTAAAATCCAAAACATTTAAAAAGAATTTGACAAACAAATGCAGATTGCTTCTCAACATCCTCTGCTTTGGATTCTCCATCAATGCCAACTATTTCTCTCCCTGACGACAAAAGCCGCATACCGTTTACTTTCAAAAGATATTTAAAACGTGGTTGATTAAACGGTTTTGTGTGTAGGTCAGCTTTCTATTCGTCGGTGTGGATTTTTTCAATTCTAATCAACTTTTTTTCGTAACAGTCACGAATGAAGTGATATCGAATTTCAATGTGTTTAGTTTTAGCATGATGAACAGGGTTTTTGGTGATGTTTATAGCAACCTCATTATCTACAAAGATAGGCGAGTTAAGAAATTGCAGACCATAGTCTCTCATCTGCTGCTGAATCCACAATAACTATGAACAACAGCCGCTAGCCAAGACGTACTCAGCTTCATATGTAGAGAGAGCGGCCGTGGTCTGTTTCTTACACTGCCACGTTACCAGACGTGTTCCGAAGAATTGGCAGTCGGCTGTTGTAGACTTTGCATTGATTTTGTAGCAGCCGTAATCTGAATCGAGTAGCCCTCAAGATTGAAGTCGTCGGCTTTAGGATACCACAAGCCTAAGCTCGGAGTTCCTTTCAAGTAACGCAAGATCCGCTTGACGATGATCAGATGAGAAGCCTTCGGACTTGATTGGTAGCGTGCCGCGAGGCATGTTGGGTACATTATATCAGGTCTCGACGCGGTTAGGTACATGAGTGAGCCAATCATCGACTGGTACAAGGTTTCGTCAACCTTATCTCCCGTGAGATCCAGATGAATGCCATGATTGAGTGCCAACGGGGTAGACATTGCAGAGGTTCCCGTCATGCTGAATTTCTCCAACACATTGTGAACGTACTTCGTTTGATGAATGAAAATCCCTCCTGGCAGCTGATCGACTTGCAGACCTAGGAAAAATTTCATCTCTCCCATTGAACTCATCTCGAATTTAAGCCTCATGACCTTTTCAAACTCTTTGCACAGATAGTCGTTTGTAGACCCAAAAATAATGTCATCCACGTATATTTGAACTCCCGCGTGTGAAGCCGTTCATCAACAGGTGCTGAGAGAGTGTCTCATACCAGGCTCTTAGGGCCTGGTGCAACCCGTATAAGGCTTTGTCTAGGAGGTAGACCTTATCCTTGTGGATAGGATCGGTAAAGCCCGGTGGCTGACCAACGTACACCTCTTCTTTCACTTTTCCTTATAAAAATGTTGATTTGACATCTAACTGATACACATTGAAACCCTTCCATGATGCAAAAGCAAGAAAGATTCGAATCGCCTCTAGCCGAGCAACAGGAGCATATACTTCGGTAAATCGATACCCTTTTGCTAGCTAAAACCCTGAACGACTAGGCGAGCTTTGTTGCGAATAGCCACTCCTCTATCATCCCTTTTGCACTTAAATATCCACTTTGTATTTATCTTTCTGTGACCGTCTGGTAAATCTACTAGCTTCCAAACCCCTAGCTTCTTAAATTGACCAAGTTCTTCTTGCATCGCATTGACCCACGATTCCTCAGTCAGTGCTTCTTTGTATATCATAGGCTCTACCTGCGAAATAAAACACTTGAGAGAAAAATCGTTTTGCAATGGAGCAATTTTAGAATAAAAACACGAAAGGCCCTGATCAATCTGATGTCTGGTTTGAACACCATTTTGAAGCTCTCCAATAATAAACTCTCCGGGGTGATAGGAAAGTGTCCGTGGCATCACCTCAACAGGAACTATCACCTCGTCCTCTAGATTTGAAACATTTTGCTCCACATCTTGACTGACTTCGTTTGTCTGATCATCAAGTTGGATTTGCTCCCCCTCAGAGTCAGTATCACCTTGATCGAACGTGGGACTGTCTGAATCTGAATCATTTGTGTTATCGAACACCGTGGCTGGAGCATTTTCTGCTGGAGCAACTGTTTCCATGGTCTGAGTTTGAGCATCGTTCTGAGTGTGACTGGGGCCGGCTTCCGAATCATTAGCACCACCTTGTTGATCATCAGTAACCACCAACGGTCTAGGTACTTTTTCATGTGAAGAAGACAGATGTTTCTGATACAACTTTACCAATTCATCATCTGACGGTTCATCTGGAAGCTCGAACGAATTCCATAACCCCTCGTAGTCGAACATCCACGCATCACCAGGCTTTTGAGTAGGCATTGTATACCCCTGGCAATCAACATGTTGAGCCTGAACTATACGTTTGAGACTAGGTAGATATACTCGTCTGAGTGGACTAGCATATCCAACAAAGAATCCTTCCAAACATTTCGCCCCGAATTTGCCATCTGGATCTATTACGGTGCACGGTGAACCAAAAGGTTCAAGATATTCCAGGTTTGACTTCCGGTTGTTCAGCAACTCAAAGCATGTCTTGTTGTGTGGCTTGACGGTCAACACTCGATTTAGGGTGCAGTATGCAGAGGCTACTGCTTCGCTCCAGAAGCTCATAGGGAGCTTTGAATCTGCCAACATAGTACGAGCAGCCTCAATCAGCGTCCGATTCTTCCGTTCCGCCACTCCATTTTGTTGCGGCGTATACGGTGCGCTGAATTCATGCAGAATCCCCTTTTCTTCACAAAATTATGCCATTCTGTTGTTTTTGAATTCCGTACCATTGTCGCTTCTGATTCGTCTGATCGAACTTTGTATAGATTCTCCAGCTTCCTGAACAACATCATCAAACTTTTGAAAACCTCATCTTTCGTCTCCAGAAACAGTACCCAAGAAAATCTTGAGTAATCATCCATTACAACGAGGCAATACAGATCTCCTGAAATGCTTTTAACGTTTACGGGACCAAAGAGATCCATATGTAACCTCTCTAGTGGCATCTTGATCGAGTTTAGAAGTTTCCTCAGGTGTGACTTTTTGGTTTGTTTTCCCTTTTTGCAGCTGATGCACTCGTCACCCAGATGGAAATTCTTTAGATTGACACCCTCTACCAGATTATTATGAACGAGATGATTCATTTTACGTAATGAATATGAGCCATTTTACGGTGCCACAAGATTGATTCCTTTTCAGTCGCTTTAGACACAAAGCACTGCGGTTTGTTATCTGTCGTGGTTGCGACACTCATGTCGAGGACATAAAAGTCGTTCTCCCGCGGTGCTCGCATCAAAACCCATTCTTCAGGGTTGACAAATCCCGGTTTGAGTATCAGACATTCTTGGTCATTAAAGTGTGCGGTAAACTTCTTGTCACAAATCTGTGAGATACTCAGCAGATTGTTATCCAGTTCATCGATGTAGTTTACATTCTCAAACGACATTTTTCCATTCGACAAAGTTCCTTCCCCGACAATCCTTCCTCCCTGGTTTCCCGCGAGTCCAACATAACCACCTTTTATTGCTCGAACATTGTACAACAGGGCGAGCATCCCTGTCATGTGCCTAGAAGCTCCGCTATCCATTATCCATTTTGAGATTGATTTCGGGAGCTCCTGCACGTATCAAATTTGATTAGTTGAATGAAGCAACCCAAGCCTCCTTCGACTCGGGTAACTTAATACGGATGGTGGAAAGGATTGGAAAATTATTATCGTTAAACTCCAAAGCATTCTCTGTTTCAACCTCAACCTTTTTGATCAAATCAGGTTTTGGGACATTTGGTTGAACATATTTTGGAACATACTTCTTGACCTGTGGAGTCAAAGAAGTTTGTTTACTCGTATCACCAACTGAAACCTTAGGAACATACTTTCCTACCTGTGCGGTTGGAGAAGTTTGTCTCTTTCTAGTTTCAGCAACAGAAACCTTCAGAGCATTCTACTTGACTTGTGGAGTCGAAGAAGATTGTTTCGATTTTGGAGCAACAGGTGTTTTAACTTGAGATTTTGGCTTCCATATTTGTTGGTTCTGATTATCTTTCTTGATTTTAGAAATTGATTCTTTGATTTCATTTTTCTTTGAAGTTTCACTAGTTTCTTTAGTTTTGAAAATTTGTTTTACTGGTTGAACTTTGATTTTAGAATCAATCTTTTTCTCCACAAACATGTGAGCCTTTCCTTTAACATCGTTAGGCTTCTGTTCATTTTTTCACAATAACAGTCTTAGGCTTGATGTTGGTACACTTTCGTGCAACGTATTTTTAACCGACTCATTTAAAATTTACGCCAGAATTAAACGTATTTTTATGTTTTTTCGGTGTTTTATGCATTTTGTTTTTGCGCTTGTGTTTGGCCCATGGCCTTTTTATGGCCCATTTCGAATTTCAGTCTTTATTTTTGTATTGCTCTTGTAATTCCAATGATCAGAGATCAATTTTGAGTTTAATCACTTTTCACTTCAAATTCTCTACACTTTGGGTTGAATTTGGGGGGTTGGGGAAGATCATCACAGGTATTCGTAGGATCAACGTGATTTGTTTTTCGTTATCATAACACACACTACATCATAGATACTACTTGAGGAATTAAACAATAATTAACATGATTAACTTGCTATAATTTGGGTGGCTATGATACATTATATATGAAAGGAATGATATTAAGAACCAAACATTCATAAAGAACTAACTTCTTATGTTTACACAACTTTTGTATCTAACACTCTCATGCTTGGTCTATGTATATATCGTAAAGGCTAGTGAAATTGTCAAAATAAAGATTCCAATCTTGCATAGAAGTTTGGTGGACTATTCATTTTATTACCAACTCATTTTAGAATCATGTGGACTTACATGTTGAGCTTCATAAGGTCGGGTAGAAGAATGATCCTTACAAGTGATATCGGGTCTATGGTCTAGCACGAATCATCCCTTGTTTTAACGACGGATACATGGACGAAGACCCCAACCATTTGAAATATAAAATAACAATAAATCAATCGATGTCCACTCTTCAAACAGTCGACCATTAGTATTTAGAAGAACATTTGACCATTAGTTAACTTAATTACTTTTAAAGATTGGTCAAGCCCCCAAAGCTTACCACAAATTCAATATTATTTAGTACTTATACTTCTATATTCACATTAGTTCTGTATTTTTAACCGTTTGGACTGTCTCATGTTTGTATTAACTTATATATATATATTAATACTTTATAATAAAATTAAATCAGTGTGAATCAAAATCAAATATTCAAGTATTCTTTGAGAACTACAATGCCCAACACCAAACTTAGGCTGTGGGGTATGGGGGCTTGGGTTGGGGCTTGAGTTGAGGCATTTGTTGACACGTGGAATAGGAGCCCCCACCACTAAAACCTACGCCCATGGGGTATGGTGGGGCTTGGGTTGGGGGGCATGAATTTGGTTTGGCCATTGAGAGCCTACCATGTCACTTACTAGTCCGCCCCACGCCCGGCTTCAAACCCACGCCAATGGAGCCACGCCCAAACCCAAGCCCACCCGAGGTGGTGGCTTAGGCGTTTTCCCCCAACCCACGCCCAAACCCCCGCCCCATACCCCACGTTCTTACATGAATAACTTTTCAGTAACATCAGAGACCCACACATTCAAGCATAGACACCTGTGTCAAACTTCAATCAACGGTCCAGATCAACCACCTAAATGGGTCCCACTGATCTCCCAAACCAGAGTGTTGAATTTCTTGGCATCCCTCCTTTGACTTCATCTCCCCTGCCATAGAACATTCAACCAACCACCATCTTTAAAAAAAAAAATTTAAAAAGTTTCAAACTTTACAAGTAAAATTCACTAATTTAGTTTAAATGTTTCATTTTTTTTTTTTTTTTTTTTGCCTGTAGGTCCAAAAAACAAAAAATTTAAAAAGTTTCAAACTTTACAAGTAAAATTCACTAATTTAGTTTAAATGTTTCATTTTTTTGCCTATAGGTCCAAAAAGGTTTCATCGTTGTCATATTAGTCTACTAGGTTAACTTCATCAATTTGATTATTTTATATGGCTGAATTGCCCTTCTAGTTAACAGAATTACATATGAAATGACCGAATTGTCTTTCTCGTTAACAGAAAAAATGGATGAAATTAATCCAGTGGAGTAAAATGGCAATAATGAAACCTTTTTGGACTCACAGACGAAAAATGAAATCTTTGGACTAAACTGTTAAAATGACCCAAAACACATGGACTAAGATGACATTTAACTCTTTTTTAACCTCTCACCCAGGTACACCTATAGACAAAACGCCACTCACATATGCAATGGTAGATAAAACGCCAATGATCTGGCCCGTCACTAACTTCAAAAGGAACCCATCGTTCAAATATGACTCGCAAATAACATTTTATCACGAACTAGACGATAGTCAAACCAAAGAGGTCTCTAGAGCGCTGCCTGTTTGATATTATATTATAAAATTCATTAAATGGCACCATTAAACTTGAAAGCAACCTCAACAGTTAGGACAATCTTGTAATTTCATCAACAACCACCCCACCCCACTGGATTCCATCTTCTGACCTTACCTTCCACCATTACTTATACCCATAAAACACCATTACTTACAACCCTAGAAAGAGAGAGATGGAGGCATTACCAAGGTCAGAAATATCATTTAGAAGATCAGGGTCATCAGGGCTTGTGTGGGATGATAAACTGCTATCAGGGGAGCTAAAGCCAAAAGATGAAGAAGAAAGAGAGAAAAAAGAGCCACAAAGATCAGAACCAAAGCCATACAAATCAGTAGAAGTTGAAGCCACTATTGACCCTCCCTCTCCAAAGGTCTCTGGTTGTTGTGCCATGTTTGGGAAGCCTGTCAAAAACACACCCCACAAGCAGAAAACCAAACCCACCCACAAATCTTGAATCTTGGATCATAAAGCTTGAATCTTGAAAGATTCTTGATTTGGGGTGAGTCTTGATTGATTGCATCTACTTGTTGTTTCTTGGGTGTTTTGTGGGTCAATCTTTGTTTGGGTTTAGTTTCATGGATACATCTCTATATCTATAATTCTATATATCTCTATGTCTATATCTATCTATATATGGATACAAACATGTTTTATTGGGGCATTGGGAACTATAGTTTTGTGTTCTTGGGATGGTGTCTTATGTAGTAGGGTTTTATAGTTTCTTGTGTTCTTTTTCTTTATGTAATTGTTTGTGTATACAATTCTTTCTTCTCTCAGATTTATGGGTGTGTTTAAAGAGTTTTTGTATAGAGAATCCCCAATTTTATTATCATGCATTAAAGGGTTGTACCTTGGAATGGATCATAATAAAAAACATTGGTAATATGAGCTGTGTTGAAAGAATTTATGTATGAATGAATGAATCATCTGTCTTTTTGAATAGATTGTACTTTAATTGAATCATGAAGATCTTCACTTTTTCTTACTTTAATTGTGCAAAGAATCCCTAATTTCTATCTTTACGCATTAAAATTTGTTATCTTTGCTTTGTTCTCTCCATTGTTGAGTGTCTCCAAGAAGTCATGTATGCAGAATCTCCAACCTGTGTAAAGGTTGTACCTTGATGGTTGATGCATTAAAGGTTTGTACCTTGATGCAGTGGAAAGTAGTACATTACAGGGAAATAATGTGCAATAACAAGATAGGTACCTTTGCTTGATCTTTGTATTGTTTATTGACAAAACCTAATCAATGTACAACTATTTTGGCATTAGGTACAACTCTTGTGCATATTGAATGATTGTTGTTTGTATAATATGCTAAGAATTTTTCAATATGGGTGTCTTGGCTAGGTATGGATGATGTGTTGTAATTTTGATAAAGACAATTGAGGGTTCAAAAAAGATGGCTACTTTGCAATTTTTAAATTATTTTTTTAATGATAATTTGCATGTGATGTGATGGTGTATTGTAGTGCAACGTTTTTTATTATTAATTTTTATATGCATATCATGCCACAATTATGTCTTGATTGCACCAACTTGATGTGGCTATGATGATATCCACACACTCATAATGCCACAATTATTTCTTTATTTTCTTACCCTATTTATCAATACCACTCGTATATTAATGATATTTTATGAACATGTATCATATGTAATATATAATTTATAATTATACAAACATATAAACAATAATTAATACTTTTAGAATATTAGTATGTTTATTATGATAAAATGTCGACATATTACTTTACTAATACTTTTAAAAGTCAAAGTAGGTGGAAACCCAACGACTTGGCCTCCCCTTCCCTCATACTTTTACAATATTACAATTTTAGTCCCTTAACTTTGGTACATTCAAAGTTTTATTACAAATTTAGTCTCTAAACTACTACTTCATTTTACAAGTAGTTTGCTTTTGACACCCCACTTTTGTGGTAGTTTCTTTTTCAGCCCCAACTTTGTTATAGTTTTCTTCTTACCTCAAAACTTTATCAAATTTTATCTTTACCTTTTCTTAGCCCTTAAGTTTAAGAAATACAATTTTTAATCACTTAACTTTTTATGAACTTTGTAAATGCAACTTTGACCCCCTCGAGATTTGTTGGCTTGACAATATAAATTCGAGTTAGTCGGGCCGCGTATAATACGTTATGATTGTACGATATAAATTATATTTACGTTACGTTTTGATCCAATCGCAATGCAATTATAGGATACATTGAGTTCAATTGTATACGTCAAAACGTGTGTTTTCATATGGTTAACACATCATATAACGATTGGGCTAATCCGTTCGATATTTGCGAAGTACCAGGGCCGCAACGCGCGCGGGTCTTATTACTAGTTGTACCTTAAATTGATGTCTTTTAAGACTATGGGGTGTGGAGGGGCTTGGGTTGGGGGTATTGCTCGACATGTGGTAAGGGTGGGGATTCACAAGGTAATACTCAAAAACTAGGGCGGTAGTGTGGCGTGGCTAGCCATGTAGAATTTTTTTGGTTTGACAACAGCTAGATTGAACCAGCCAACCAAAGCCAGACATGTCACCCCCCCCCCCCCCCCCCGCGGCCATGCTCAATCCCCATGCCAAAGAGGCAACACCATGCCCAACGCTTGCCCGGGGTGGAGCAGCCGGCATTGAACCCAAACCGCCGCCCCAACCCACACCCCACAGTCTAAAAACAAATTAAGTGTATTTTTGTTACTTGACATAATTTATGGTCTAAACTTATAAAAGTGGTAAACACGTTTATTAAATGACACATACAACAACTTTAATATATAACTCTGCTTCATAAAAAAGAACACTCACCAGAACATCACAATCCACATAAATTATCCATTATAGTACTGCAATAATAACTGAATTCGAATTGATTGTTGACACAACAAAAAAAGGCCAAAATCAACAATTTGATTATGTTATTCAGCTCATGGCTAAAAGTGGAACCTAAAATATGAGGTACACGTTGATCTTACAGTTAGATATATTTGGGTATATCAGAAAAATCTATAAAAGTTTAAGTGCATCGCTATTGGGGCACCCGAAAGCGTGTGCAAGGTCTCCTAGGCGTTTATCGACACACGTCCACCTTGGGTCGAGGTGGGTTGTGAATGAAATTGATTGTGAATGATCTCATAACAGGAGATGTGTATAAATAATAACAAAACTTACAAAAGGGTGTACAAGAATAAAAGAATTACAAATAGGTACATCTAAATACGAATTGTTTATCTAATATCCCCCCTCAAGCGAGACGGAGGAGGACCCAAACGAAGAAGTTTACGGAAATGCTCAAAAAGATCACGAGGAAGACTTTTAGTGAATATGTCCGCAACTTGAAGCTTGGTTGGTATAAACTTTGTATATAATTTCCCGGATGCAACAAGTTCACGAATGAAGTGATAATCAAGATCGATATGTTTGGCCCGCTTATGAGAAACCGGGTTTTGCGTCAAAAACAAGGCACTGCGATTATCACAAAGAATTGTTGGTCGATCTGGTGGTAACGCATGCAGTTCACGAAGGAGATGAGTAATCCAAATAATCTCAGCAGCAGTGTTTACCATAGCTCTATACTCAGATTCACAACTAGAGCGGGAAATGGTGGGTTGTTTCTTTGCACTCCAAGACATAAGGTTGCCGCCTAGAAAGATGGAGTATCCATAGGTCGACCTTCGAGTCTCCAAGCATCTTGCCCAATCAGCATCAGAGTATCCAAGAAGTGTTGTTTGAGGAGGTTTGCTGAAATAAAGACCAAAAGCTAATGTCCCTTTTAGATACCGGAGAATCCGCTTTACTTCTTGGTAATGAGAAACTGTAGGAGCATGCAAGAACTGACTCGCTTGATTAACAACATAGGGGATGTCTGGTCGAGTAATGGTTAAGTTTTGAAGAGCACCCACAATTGAACGATAATGAGTAGGATCCGAATATAACTCACCTGCAGAAACAAAAGAAACATTTGTGCTTAAAGGCGTGGAAGCCGGTTTGGCATCCAACATCTTAGCACGGGTTAGTATATCATAAGTGTATTTTGATTGATTTAAAAAGAGACCGTTTGATGTGTAAGTGACTTCAAGCCCAAGAAAATAGTTGAGCTCCCCTAGATCTTTGATGGCAAATTCAGTATTTAGAGACTTGATGAAGCTGGCAAGAGTATGAGGTTGATTTCCAGTGAGAATTAGATCATCAACATACACTAACAAGTAAATGATACAAAATTCGTTTTTATAAACAAAGAGAGATGGATCCGCATGACTGCACGAAAAACCGTGGCGAGTGAGAAAGGAACTAAGACGATGGAACCAAGCACGAGGTGCTTGTTTGAGGCCATATAAAGCCTTATTTAGCTTGCTAACATGATTTGGAAATTTGATATTTATAAATCCCGGAGGTTGTTCCATGTTAACACTTTCGGTGAGATGGCCATTGATGTGTGCAAAATGAAACATATAAATTACATCAATTGTGGCATAAAACTAACCCCTTTTAGTACTAATGTTGGAAAAAGTGTGCTTTTGTCTTCCTTTTGTATTTTCAGGATTAAATGAGCTCAAATAAACAAAAGAAGCAAAAAGGCAGCTAAATCTAACATAAATACAAGAAAAGGAACAAACATGGCATGCCCGACCTCCCCAACAGCATCTTCCCAAGCAAAACAAGAGAACAGAAGACTGAACACGCCCTGTGCTCAATGAACACGGGGGCGTGCCCAAGTGCCAGCATAAAAGACAAAGCTATAGAAGCTTCTATCGCCCACCACGGGGCCGTGCTCAGCGGACACGGGGCCGTGGTCAACTATAAGATTCACAGAATCCAGGAAAATCTTGATAGTACAGATACGCTTCTGCACACGGGGGCGTGCCCAGCGGACACGGGGGCGTGGTCAACTAATGCAGACAAACTGCAATTAATGAAGACAGAGAAGAGGATGGACACGGGGCCGTGCCCGAGCTACTGTTCAGGCTATAAATAGGGGTGCTTGGCTCATTTGCAAACCATCCATTGGCACACCACCTCTCTCACACTTCACCCACCACCCACCACCACCATAACACCATCATCCACCACCATCATCCATTGTCCATCATAGAGTGTGTGAGTCGTCTCGGGATCCAAGATTGATCGTAAGAGTTCTTGACAATCAAAGGCCATGTTTGCCTAAGTCTCTTACATCAATTGGTGAAGACAAGTGTCTAGTGTAATACTTTATATTTTTAATCTTTTTCACACGTTTTACTTGGTTATGTATTAATGACTTTAATAACTAGTTTCTTATGTTGAAGGTGATTCTTCCTTATCGTTTGTCCGTGGTGTCTTGGCATTATTTTATTGTCTATATAAAATAAAAGATTTTCACCATTCATATCTCCACGGTCTATATGGAGGTATGTTGGCTACCTGGTCGGGGGTTAAGGGAACGGTTTGGTAAGAGTCTTGCCTTGTTCAGTGTATAAATCCTGCAAGGACCTGGGTCAAATTTAGTAGGACCTCCTCCAATACCCACCGATATTGGATGGCGGGGGTCCAAACTCTTTGATCCCCTCATATGTAAGCTACTATTAATACTTTAACCCGGCTACTTAGGACTGTATCCCTGCTGACTCAGACTACTTAGCCGAGGGTAACGTCACCTTCAAAAGAGGGGCCTACCACAATATGCATTAATAACTTAATTAATTATCTTTCAATAATCCGACCCTTTAGGATTGTATCCTTGCTGACTCAAACTACTGGGTTAAGGGTAACGTCACCTTCAAAAGAGGGGCCTACTACAATAACTAAGATAATCTCTTAAAAAGTGCGAAAGTGCGGAAATAATCAAAGGTTACACTAAACACGAGTCGGAGCCAAGTGATTCATCTTGTCTATCTGTTTTTACTTTTATTTTTATTTTTCAGCATTTTAGTTAGTTTTTATTTTTTTCTAGTTTAAAACTTTTTTCTAAACTTTTGATTTGATTAGACGTTGAGGATAAACCGGTACTAAAAGCTCTTGTGTCCTTGGACGACCTCGGTATCTTACCAACACTATACTACGCTCACGATGGGTGCACTTGCCCATATGTGTGTTTAGTGTTAGTAAATATCGTGTTTTATAAATTTAAAACTTGGCTAAAAAGTGTAAAAGGGCTTAAAATATACTTGAACTTATATAGACACTTCACACGCTTCAAGTTTTTGGCGCCGTTTCCGGGGACACAAGGATTTTAAGAAAGTTAGGAATCAACGGCCTAATCGTTTTTCTTAATTTTTTATGTTTTCTTTTAGGATTTTTCTTAATTTTTCAGCTTCTGCAGAACTCAGCACGGGCCGTGCCCGCTGAACACGCCCCGTGCCCAATCCTTGGAACTGGCAATCCTGTTTTAAGTCAGACAGTAAGCTGAACACGGGGCTGTGCCCACTCAACACGCCCCGTGCCCAAGATTCAGTTACTGAAAACAGAACCGTAAGATCCCGACGGTTGGTAATTTCTGACACAAACATGAGTGATACTGATTTTTTTTACTTTCGGCACTCTTATGGTACGTGGTGTCAAATATGTGGCGGCTCCCATAAAGAATTAGAATGCTATTTTCTAAATTATAAGCCCCACTATATAGACCCATCATTTTCCCGTGGCCTTAAGAGGGGCGAAAGTAAAAATAATCCCTATCTCTCCCTTGAATGCTCTCAACCGGATCTTCTAGGAGAAATGCTTCTTGATGAACTATTTCAAATGGAAGATCTAATTTTTAACTGGTTAGAAGAACTTAGGATAGATTTCAATAATTTATCTCAAGACGATAACCAAGAAGAATTGTTGGGATCGCATTCAAACAAAAACAACTTCGTTGTTACCGATGTTACCTCTAACTCTAATGAGGACTTGAGCGATAGTCGTCCCTGTGTCGATTGTGCCATGAAGGACTCCACATCGACTTCGTTCGATGCATACATAGACCTGAGCGATTCGGCATACACCTTCTTTAACGAGAGCCCGGGAAAGGGTTGGACTTGTCCACCTACATTTAGCATAGGAATCACCCTCACCGACAACCTCTTGCGTTCTCGTCTTAATCTAGAGAAATTAAGGTATCTTAGGCACTTTGGGGTTGTTCCATCCAGTAAGGAACTGCCCGATCTGGATAAAATCCTTAAAAGAGGGAAAAATCCATAAGACAACCTCTAGACACGGGGCCGTGTCCAGGTCAACACGCCCCCGTGTCCACCCAAAGAGTCCCGTCTGATTTCGTGTCAGAATACGGACAAAATGTGTCAGGATGTGTCCTGCAGACACGAGGCCGTGTGCAGCGTACTGTCGTTTTCTATAAATGCAGCCAAGAATCCTGCACATTTGAACCATTCAAGGGACAGAGATTTAGGGAATATTCTCACATACCATCCTAGGTATTTTCTAAAAGAAGTTTCTCAACAACCTTCTTGTCCTTTCCTCTTTTATCCACTTTCATCTTCTTCAATTTTCCTTCATGCTTCCATTGAAACTTGAAATCTCCATAATTTCAAGCTTTTTTTGAGATGTTTGTTAGATTTTTATTCATGGGATTTTGTTAAAAATAAGTTCTACAATAATGTTTTAAGTTGTTTCGGCTTAAAAACGTTTTAAACATCATAAAAACAAATTAAAACTCCATGATCCCTTGTCCCAAAAATCTGCAAACATCTGGACACGGGCCGTGTTCATTGAACACGGGGCCGTGTCCGAAGTACTGATCCCATAAAATTGAACTCTTTTCGGTATGTTTTCTCAGAATGGCGAGCAGAACTAGCGGAACATCTTCGTCACACTCCAGAAACAACCGACAAGGGAGAAGATCGTCAACGGTTGAAGATTCTCTTGTAAACTATGTTTACGCCTTAAGAGAAACCATTGATGAGATGACAGGGGTAGAAGAAGCATTGGTTGACCGTATTAATCATTTGACGGTAGGACTAGAGGGATGTCTTCGAGAGGTCAACCTTTTGCACCAAAGGTTGAACATTCTCGCCTCTCCCCCTTTGGTTCCAATCATTACCCAAAGGGCATGGAATGTGGTTCCCGAAGTCATCATACCAGCCGAATGGTACGCCATACATCCGGAACCCCCTCGGGACGTACTACAAGGGGTTCCTATTGGTGTCACTCCCCCTCCACAAGATGTTGAAGAAAACGACCCCGCCTTCTTTCTCCCGAGAGAGATAGAAGAATGGCTCTAGCAACATCTAGGAAGTACCTCTCGGTTCGGAGTTCTACAAAACTTTTAGATACCGGAAAACTATTTCCGGAATTTTGGTTATTATTAGTAGAGCTCCTTAGGATGATTTTACGTATCACTTGACCTGTCTAATTTAGGACCCTTTAATTTTATTTTTATTTTCTGCTTTGTTTTTAACTTTTTAAGATTATTATGTAATTCTCTCTATGACTTAATGAATGATGGTATTAGCTAATTTGGTGTTTGGTTGATGTTGTAATGTGTAAAACACACTCGGGATGGTGAAGGATAACAAGGGAAACTTGGATCAGCACCCCATGCATGAAAACAGAGCCATCCGACAAAGTTTCTTCATTACAGCAGGTTCAGCATGGACCGTGCCCGCCCAACACGGCCCCGTGCTGCACAGTCTGCAGAAAATGCCCAGTTCAGGTAAATTGGACATGGGCCGTGTTCACCCAACACGTCCCCGTGTCCAGGCTTCTGTTTCTTTTTGTAACTTTTTGTTACTGGCACCTGAACACGGGGCCGTGCCCGGACACCACGGGGCCGTGTCCAGACGCCCAGTAACATAAAATTTTGCTTTTTAACACCTTTTTACACATTCAATCAACCTAAAAACTTATTTTTGGGACACATTGAGGACAATGTGTAATTTAAGTGTGGCGGGGATGCTAAAACATTGAATCTCGCAAGTCCTAATTACAAGCCTTTCACAAAACTCTATTGGAACCGCTAATCACCCCAAATTTTTTCAAAAATTTCTCATATTTTTTTACTTGTCTAGGTTTAACTTGGGAATTTCAAGTTCTAAAAAGGTTATATTTTTACAAATTTACAACCGATAGCGTCGTGATAAAAAGAACCAACATAAGAAAATTATGAAAAGGCATGACAAGTTTAGTTAAAATTTGATTATATATACTTGATCACATAAAAAACTCATTCCCACAAAAGTGAGTTTTGAGCCTTTATTGAGCATACAAATACATATCTTTAAACTAAATGCTCCTTTTTCGTTTCTTGTGTGAATAGCCGCTTGGTTCTTACGACTCTAGAACTTGCCACGACGATACATTCCCGGTCCTTACCAACTTAAACCCAAGTAAGTAAATGATGGCGGGATTAGGACTAACCATTTTTATTTCTACACCATTATTTTTTTTACCACCTAACCAAAATCCCCCTAGTTAACCCCTTTGAGCCTAAACCTTTTCATTTCTTAACCCAAAACCAAACACCCTTTCACCCACCAAAACCTTTTTTATTTTTAACCCTTTGTTTTAGTAACAAGCTCGGTTTCTCGTATGACTTTTCAAAAAAAAATGTTGTTGATGAAGCAAAAGAAATAAAACAAGCAAGTTCATCAAAAATAACTTTGTTTGAAAAATAGCTTCATAAAAAAAAATTGCAAAAATAAAGTCTTACGAAAACCGACGCTTTTTACGCTTTTTCACCCTTTTCTACTAACCACTAACCCAACCACCTACCTTTAACCCAAGCCTAACCCTTCACCCAAAAGTCCTATTGATATTTACAAAGGTATATAGTTAAAAAGGAGAAGGATTGATTGCTTGGCAAGCCTATGGTAGGAGTAAGTTACATGCCGCTGTCGAGTGATTCACTAAAATACATCTTCGGCCGAGTGTTGAGTGATCCCCGTGAGGTATGTGAACTTGTATATAAATGGAATTTTAAAAAGGCATGTTATGCCCTAATAAGTAATTTATCTTATGTAATGTTTTAAATAAATCATGACGAATAGGATTGTAAATAAATAAAAATAAAAACTTAATAAAGAATCTTGGAAATCCCGACACTCTATGACAAGCCCAAAAACCTTCTCTTCTACCCATTCCATTTGGGAGTGTAAA
This sequence comes from Helianthus tuberosus, assembly GCA_030545235.1. NCBI lineage: Eukaryota > Viridiplantae > Streptophyta > Magnoliopsida > Asterales > Asteraceae > Helianthus > Helianthus tuberosus. The sequence goes on from CM060381.1 coordinate 91,162,946, forward strand.
GCCACATTATAAAGAGTTTTGCTTGAGGACAAGCAAAGATTCAAGTGTGGGGGTATTTGATGTGTGCAAAATGCAACATATAAATTACATCAATTGTGGCATAAAACTAACCCTTTTTAGTACTAATGTTGGAAAAAGTGTGCTTTTGTCTTCCTTTTGTATTTTTAGGATTAAATGAGCTCAAATTAACAAAAGAAGCAAAAAGGCAGCTAAATCTAACATAAATACAAGAAAAGGAACAAACGTGGCATGCCCGACCTCCCCAACAGCATCTTCCCAAGCAAAACAAGAGAACATAAGACTGAACACGCCCCGTGCTCAGTGAACACGGGGGCGTGCCCAAGTGCCAGCATAAAAGACAAAGCTATAGAAGCTTCTATCGCCCACCACGGGGCCGTGCTCAGCGGACACGGGGCCGTGGTCAACTATAAGATTTGCAGAATCCAGGCAAATCTTGATAGTACAGATACGCTTCTGCACACGGGGGCGTGCCCAGCGGACACGGGGGCGTGGTCAACTAATGCAGACAAACTGCAATTAATGAAGATAGAGAAGAGGATGGACACGGGGCCGTGCCCGAGCTACTGTTCAGGCTATAAATATGGGTGCTTGGCTCATTTACAAACCATCCCTTGGCACACCACCTCTCTCACACTTCACCCACCACCCACCACCACCATAACACCATCATCCATTGTCCATCATAGAGTGTGTGAGTCGTCTCGGGATCCAAGATTGATCGTAAGAGTTCTTGACAATCAAAGGCCATGTTTGCCTAAGTCTCTTACATCACTTGGTGAAGACAAGTGTCTAGTGTAATACTTTTTATTTTTAATCTTTTTCGCACTTTTTACTTGGTTATGTATTAATGACTTTAATAACTAGTTTCTTATGTTGAAGGTGATTCTTCCTTATCGTTTGTCCGTGGTGTCTTGGCATTATTTTACTGTCTATATAAAATAAAAGATTTTCACCATTCATATCTCCACGGTCTATATGGAGGTATGTTGGCTACCTGGTCGGGGGTTAAGGGAACGGTTTGGTAAGAGTCTTGCCTTGTTCAGTGTATAGATCCTGCAAGGACCTGGGTCAAATTTAGTAGGACCTCCTTCAATACCCACCGGTATTGGATGGCGGGGGTCCAAACTCTTTGATCCCCTCATATGTAAGCTACTATTAATACTTTAACCCGGCTACTTAGGACTGTATCTCTGCTGACTCAGACTACTTAGCCGAGGGTAACGTCACCTTCAAAAGAGGGGCCTACCACAATATGCATTAATAACTTAATTAATTATCTTTCAATAATCCGACCCTTTAGGATTGTATCCTTGCTGACTCAAACTACTGGGTTGAGGGTAACGTCACCTTCAAAAGAGGGGCCTACTACAATAACTAAGATAATCTCATAAAAAGTGCAAAAGTGCGGAAATAATCAAAGGTTACACTAAACACGAGTCGGAGCCAAGTGATTCATCTTGTCTATCTGTTTTTACTTTTATTTTTATTTTTCAGCATTTTAGTTAGTTTTTATTTTTTCCTAGTTTAAAACTTTTTTCTAAACTTTTGATTTGATTAGACGTTGAGGATAAACCGGTACTAAAAGCTCTTGTGTCCTTGGACGACCTCGGTATCTTACCAACACTATACTACGCTCACGATGGGTGCACTTGCCCATATGTGTGTTTAGTGTTAGTAAATATCGTATTTTATAAATTTAAAACTTGGCTAAAAAGTGTAAAAGGGCTTAAAATATACTTAAACTTATATACAAACTTCACACGCATCAGCCATGCAAAAAGGCGTTATTAACATCTAATTGATGCAATTTCCAATTGTTAATAACGGCCAAGGAAATAACAACTCTCACCGTAGTAGCCTTCCCGACGGGACTAAAAGTATGAGAGTAATCCAAACCCAGAATTTGACTATAACCTTGAGCAACAAGACGTGCCTTGTAACGGTCAATAGAACCGTCCGATTGAAACTTGGTCCGATAAATCCATTTGGAGCCAACAATATTTCTATTTGCAGGTCTCGGAACCAACGTTCAGGTGTTGTTTTTATGGAGAGCATCAAGCTCATGTTGCATGGCAATGTTCCATTTTTCATGCTTTGAGGCAGTGCGGAAAGTTGTTGGATCAGAAGAAGCAAAAAGAGTTTTATGTAGAGGAAGCAATACAACGTGCGATAAGTCGGCATGATGACGGGGTTTAAAAATACCAGACTTGGCACGAGTGATCATTGGGTGAGTGGGTATAGGAGGTGGTGGTGGTGGGGGCGGTGGTGGGGGTGAGGCCGAGAAGGCAGGAGGAGGAGAGGAGGGTGGAGATGAGTTTGATGAGGAAGTGGGAGATGAGTCTGTTGAGGGAATGGGGTTCGGTAAAGGTGGTTGAGGAGTTGGGACAGTGGGTGGCGAGGCAAAAAACGGAGTAGGTGTTGATTTAGTATATATGCATAAAGTGCAAGGAGAAGGAATTTCGTTTGGTGGTTGAGACGTTTTAGGTGTGGGTGGATTTGGTGTTGCAATAAGGTTGTTATGTCAGGTTACATAACCAAAGTCTAAAAAAGTGGTCACTTGAAGTTGTTAAATTGGTGTTTCTTGAGAGGACCCGGCAAACGGAAACAAGGTTTCATCAAACCGTGCATGTCTGGTAACATAGACAGGGGATGTGGATGGATCAAGACAACGATATCCCTTATACTTTGAGCTATACCCAATGAAGATACATGGGAGACTCCGAGGAGATAGTTTATTCGGAGCATAGTCACGTAGAAGAGGTTACACTCGACAACCAAAAGCACGAAGAGACGCATATGTAGGTGGTTTGGTGTACAAAACTTCGAACGGTGATTTTCCTTTTAGTAAGGAAGTCGGAAGCTGATTTATAATATATATTGCTGAAGTAAAAGCATCGATCCAAAATTTCGATGGTAATTTTGCATGAAATAACATGGCAAGACCTGTCTCAACAACATGTTGATGCTTTCGTTCGGCGCGTCCATTTTGTTCGGGAGTATACGGACATGACAAACGATGTAAGGTTCCATTTGATTCAAATAATTTGCGTACACGATGATTAACAAACTCGGTTCCCCCGTCACTTTGGAAAGTTTTAATTTTGGTGGAAAATTGTGTTTGCACAAAGGTCATGAAAACGGATAAAGCATCATGAAATTCTGATTTTGCACGTAAAGGATAAAGCCATGAGAATCGTGAGAAATCATCGATAAAAATGGTATAATATAAATAATTGTCAACGGACTTAACCGGTGATGGTCCCCATAAATCGCAATGAACCAACTCCAATGGATGCAAAGCACGCTTAACATTATTATTAAAAGGTAGCCGTTTTGCCTTTGCCATTTGACAAGGAGAGCAAAGGTCGGGTTTCGGTAAAATAGATGTCAAACTTAAACGACCAAGTTTATTTAACATAAGTAAAATATCCAAAGAAGCATGTCCTAAGCGAGAGTGCCAGACTTCAAAAGAGGCTCTAGGACAAAAGGAGGAGGCAACAAAAGCTTCATGCTTGGTGTGAAGAACATACAATCCATCTTCATGGTAGCCTTTGGCTAGAACCTGTTTCGTTTGGCGATCCTGAATCAAAAAATGAGGATATGAGAATAAAACATCAACTTGATTGTCTTTGGTAAGTTTTCTCATAGATAGAAGATTGTGAGTAAGTTTAGGAACCACTAACACATTATTTAAATTAAGGGATCCGAAAAGACGCATATTACTCGTGTGAGAAACTGGAAGAGCTTGACCATTACCAAAGAAAACATGTTCATTACCTTTTGGTGGGGTGGGTATTGACATGACACTGTGCATGAAACGTACGGGCCAGAGTGTCTTCTGATGGAGTAGTAGTAGGAGCATTCGCAGCATATGAAGCAAGACTGGGACAAGCATTAGCATAATGCCCTTGGGTCCTGCAAAGTTGGCAATGAGGAGGCCTACGGGGACGGAAATTGGGCTGTCCCGAAGGATGTGGATAAGACCCACGACCCCGATTTGGCGGTCTAAATTGACCACGAGTCGGAACAAAATTTCCAGCGGGTTTAGAGGACTGAGCAGAAAAAGCAACGGTAGGTGTACTAGGTCCATGTAAAGATTTGATAAAAAAACTCATGTCTCTCGGTCTTGGCTAATAAGTTAGTAAAAGATGGAAGAGGTGTAGCGGAACGTACCGATGTTGAAAACATTTCAAATGAAGGACCTAACCCACAAAGAAACCAGTGAATTTGGTCGGTTGTCTCGACAGGGTGACCAATGGCTACAAGTTGATCGCAAAGAGACTTGAAGAAACGACCAAATTCTGCAACCGTTTTGTTGCCTTTTGGGGTTTGATGGAGTTGGTCGCGTAAATTCTGAACGCGTTCAATTGAGGAGTTTGCATAAGCGGCTTCCAATGCGACCCATATTTGTCTCGCGGATGTTAATCCGACAATAACAGAAACTGCCTCTTCAGTTAAAGAAGCATGAAGGATGATGATAGTTTGCTGATCATTCGTGGCCCAGGTCTTAAATTCAAGATTGTCAATAGTTTTATCGCCTTGAACAATAGTAGGAGATGGGGCAGATTGAGACCCATCAACATGATTCAGAAGCTTTTGATATAAAAGTATTGTCTCAATTTGTGTTTTCCAATACAAGTAATTTGAAGATGATAATTTGATTGTGATCATATGAAAGACAGAAGATAGGGGAAGATGAAGGTCTGTGGAAGATGAAGCCATGCCAGCAACAAAAGAGAAGGGAATAGAGAACGAGAGGGAGAGGGAAAGATAGTGAAAAAGAAGGAGAAAAGATGGGGAGCTCAACCACTAGGCTGATACCCTGAATGAAATTGATTGTGAATGATCTCCTCATAACAGGAGATGTGTATAAATAATAACAAAACTTACAAAAAGGGTGTACAAGAATAAAAGAATTACAAATAGGTACATCTAAATACAAATTGTTTATCTAATAGGTTGATAGCTTTAGTGAAGGACGGGCAAAAAGAGATTTTTTTATGTATTTTACTAATAATTATAACATAAGTTAAATACTGATAATAATTTTTATAAAAGTGTAAGATTTTTGTATATCTTATTATAATTTGTAGAATTTATAAACTTGAAAGAATCGTAGGCTTTATACTATGTTAAAGTTTGACAATCAACCGATATCCTAAAGTCTGAGGTGCATTTATATCGGCCAGTCTAGTGACCTATTGGTATATAGTATAAGGTGTAGCATATTACTTGTGAATATGAGGAGTAGTCCAAATTACCTAATTAAAATGAAATCAAATGCATGTTCAAATTGTATTTCACTGTCACGACATGATGAGTGCAAGTATGAAAAAATCTATTGCATGCTAAAAGTACCACTATACAACTCTAATAGACACTTGTATAATTTAGGAAATCATAACAAACATATCTGTTATATTTGTCATGTATATCTCTCCTCAATGACAGGAGATTTGATTGTACATTATTTATATGATGTTATCATGAATGAGAAGGCACGGTTTACATTCTTTCATGGTATCAAACATACCCTAGGAGCTACCCTAGCCGATCCTCTTCTCTCCCACCTCTCCCTGCGCCGATTTCACCTTCTCATATCATGTCTTCTTCTTCTCCTTCCCCACACCCTGCAGTCACTGTAACCTCCCATCAAAAATCTCATACCCGTTACATTGGACTTCGAAACCGGTCACTATACTACCTGGTCAGAGATGTTCAAAATCCAATGTAAAGCACACCTTGTCTTCGATCATCTACAACCCAAATCGGCAACGGAAACCTCGTCATCTTCTGACACGGGTAAAGACAAAGAAAAAGACAAGTCCGCTCCTACCGAGGCATGGGAACGTCTCGACTCCATTGTTCTACAATGGATTTACAGCACCATCTCAACTAACCTGCTGCACACAGTTCTTAAACCTGATACAACTGCCTATGACGCATGGACTACCATCGCCAACATCTTTCGGGACAACAAGGCTACTCGCACGATCGATCTCAACAACAAGTTCGCAAACACTCACCTGGACCAATTTCCAAATATGTCCGCATATTGTCAAGCCCTTAAGGTGATTTTTAATCAATTAACCAATCTTGGTTCCCCTGTCACTGATGAGCAACTTGTACTGCAACTTCTATCGGGTCTCACCGAGCAATATGAGAACACAGCTTCTGTTATTCAACAGATGAAACCTCTCCCCGACTTCTACGACACACGATCCAGGTTATGTATGGCCGAATCAAGGAAACTCAGCCAAGTCCGACACTCAGCTCAGTCGGCTGGTACGACACTCACAGCCGCCGCTGAACCGCAACACAAAGAGACTCGAGAAAGGACTGACTAGCGGACAGACACATCTGAACGGGGTCGCGGTCGCGGCCGCAGTCGGGGTAAGGGCGCGGACGGCAAGGCAGCGGACGTGGCAGGGGTAGTTTTGGTCCGTATGGTGGTGGCGGCAATATGTCCTCAACTGGCAGTCATAATTCTGGTGGTTATTATCCCTGGCCCTTTTTCGCCCCATGGGCCGGCCCACACAATGGCATACCAACTCCTAATGGACCTCATGGACTACTATGCCCCCTTGTCCCTACCCAACAGTGAACAAGTCCAACAACCATTCGACATGTATCCTCGGGCCCAGACCAAATCAACCTTTTCCTGTCGGTCACACACCCACTGATCTCAATCAGGCCATGTATGCAATGTCGCTCAATGACCCCTCTTGGACCATGGATACAGGTGCCACAGGTCATATAACTTCTAACTCTCAACTCTCGTCTGTTTTTAATAATTGCATTAATCGAAATATTATTGTGGGAAATGGTCAAACCATTCCCGTGCATGGACAAGGCGACCTTACCCTACCCCCTCCCCTCCCACCTTTTAAATTGACCCAAGTCCTTTACGCCTCATCTCTGATTAAAAACTTACTTTCTTTTCGTCGTTTTACTACCGATAATAAATTATCCATTGAATTTGACCCATATGGTTTTTTGGTGAAGGATCTCAAGACTCGGACCCCTATCCTACGATGCAATAGCTCCGAAGGCCTCTACACTTTTGATCCATCCCAAGTCACCAAGATCATATCCCCCACCGCCCTCACAACGATTTCTCAAGACACATGGCATCAACGTCTCGGTCATCCGGGATTTTCTTTATTGCATTCTCTTAAAAACTCTAGTTTTATTAATTGTGGAACTTTAAAAAACCATGTTTGTCAATCTTGCGTGTTTGGTAAACAAATTAAATAACCGTTTTTTGCTTCTAATAATGTTTCGAACATGCCATTTGATATAGTTCACAGTGATCTTTGGACCTCCCCAATTCTTAGTACGGGGGGTCACCGCTACTACATACTTTTTCTTGACGATTTCTCAAATTTCCTATGGACTTACCCCCTCACAAATAAATCTCAAGTTTTCTCCATCTTTACTACATTCTATAATATGATCCACACCCAATTTGAATGCAAACTTAAACAATTTCAATTTGATAACGGCAAGGAATATAACAATAATTTGTTCCAACAATTTTGCAAATTAAATGGCATGCATTTTCGTTTCTCTTGCCCATATACCTCATCTTAGAACGGAAAAGCCGAAAGAAAAATCCGTTCCATTAATAATATTATTCGCACTCTCTTAGCCCATTCATCTTTACCTAACCCATATTGGCATCATGCTTTGGAAGTTGCAACATACCTTCACAACATTTTGCCTAGCAAAATCCTTAACAACATTTCTCCTACCCAAATATTATATCGTTGCACACCCTCATACTCACACCTTCAGGTTTTTGGTTGCCTGTGCTACCCCCTCATCCCTCACACTAATATTCATAAACTTCAATATCGGTCTATGCCATGTGTCTTCCTTGACTACCCTACTAATCCTCGGGGATATAAATGCCTCGACCTAAACACTCGTAAAATAATTATCAACCGTCATGTCATCTTTGACGAAAACATATTTCCCTTTACCAATATCTCCACCCCCTCTCCACAAACCTATGACTTTTTAACTGACCCCATACACCCACTACATCAATTCGGCTCCCAGCCGAACACCACCCCCACTGATCCTCCTTCTCCTACCGTCACATCTATCCAACCCAATACCCCTTCTATAGCCCACTCCACATCTTCCCCTGGCCCATTATCCACTACACCATTTGTCACACCCTGGCTTTGCGGAAGCGTGGTTAATTTTGGTGTGACTTCTTAATACCATAGCTTAATCATACCAAAGCTATATGAGTTAAAAACATGCAAGATCATCCATTAAGTTTTGAAAACCAAACACAATACCATTGTTTTAACATACCCTGACAACCATAATCTCGTTCAACAAACATTACAAACTGAAACATAACATAAACATGGTTTAAGGACTGTGTCTTGTCCAGGAAAGAGACACATCCCCTAAACCTCGGATGACCTCGGAAACTAGTGCAGCGGAAAACATGCCATACCGTGCCAGATCTCGTTAATTTCCTGAAATACATGTAAGTTGAAAAATCAACAATAATGTTGAGCGAGTTCATGTGCAAGTGAGTAAGTAAAACACTTGTAAGTATAAAAGTTCCCTGGTATGTAGCAGTGTAAGGAAAAGAGATCACCAATGGGTTGCAAAGCCATTGATATGTGTGAGGTGCAAGTAGGAAGACTCAAACCTAGCGGATTTATGCGTTGGGCACAAAGTCACCCCGAGGTCCGTTCTGTTTGGGCCTGGGGCTGGGCTCGCTACACCCAGATAGATCTACCGCTCCTGTCCCTCGGTCCTACCTTGAGGATTAATGGCCTCAAGTTTCCGCCTACCCACTCACATGATCTGAACAGTAACCCTCCTTACGCTAACCATACCATGTATAATGTACTCAAAATCATAGTAACATGTATTTCACCCCCGCAGTTAAGAAAACTGAAAACAGTTAGAGAAAAGGGGGACATGAACTCACAGTGAAGCGTCTCTACCAAGTATCCCTGAATCAGAAAGCTGTGCGACGACCTACAAGTGCTAATACTATTAGACGGACGGCCGTGCCTTAGCTTTATAGTTTATGTTTTTGGGAAATAGTTAGACAACTATTTCGTGTTTACTTTTTGTAAATACTTGGTAGTTATATTCCTTCCCAAGGATGGGGGATACAATACATGTGCGTAAGTTACGTTTTAACAATCGTGTGGTAATGTAATTACCGGTGTAACTTATATATTCATAGTGAAAGCGTTCGCAAAGTTTTGGAATCATTAACGCTTGTAAATATTATTTTTACTCTAAAATAATATTTATGTATTTTCACAAGATAATCATAAACAGTGTTGTGACAAAATATATTTATCACGTTGACTTAGTGAAAATCCCACCTCCGAATATTTAGTAAAATATAGTTCTGGCGAAATTTATGTTTCGAAAATATGTCAAAAATAGTTCTAACACTTGTTGTGTAAATAATTCTAAGTGTTAGGTTTTTAGAAAATTTCGCCAGAGTTTCCTCTGTAACTGGAGGTGGCCACGCTTTCAAGCGTATCATTTTCTTTTAACAAATCAATTCAACAACTTCTTTATTCAATCAAACAATTTCTGACACATCAAACTAGTCGATAAGTATGTAAATCGCATAATCGCATGAACTTGTAGTTTTTCCGCATCTATAATGTAAATCCCATTATATTTTGTAGATCTTTATATAAAGTAACCTTAATCTCATAAAAACCTCGTGTTTAGAGAAATCCGTCTTTACAACTTCTAGTAACAAGTGACAAAGCTAGTCCTTTGTCGGATCTTTTTGTTTCACAAGTGTTTACACACTTGTGGTTTATAAAAATATCATATTTGTTAGTGTAAGATCCTTTCTTTAAAATACATGGTTTCTTAAATGTGTGGTTCTTTGAAAATACCACTTGCAGATACGTAGATCCGCTAGTTTTAAACACCAATGTACAGGTTAAATCACTTTTACACAAATAAACATTTTACACAAGTTCATGTCTCTTGTGTGGTAGAGTTTCACCTTTTAACCCTTGTGTTAACCAAAACAAGCTTATGTTAAGATCAACGATCTTACCAAACCGGGTTAAATGGTGATCCGAGCTACCACAATCCTAGATCGGGTCTAGATAAACACATCTTTCAAGTACTACAACTTTTACACAACACATGTGTTATTAACCACCATTTTTTAGAGTCTTTACTAGACTTTAATGCTTCAAAACGTATGTTATAGATATTTAACCGACACGAACCCTTTTAACCACTTTAGATAAGTGTAAAAACGAGTTTTAAATGTTATACCTCTAGCTCAAGGCTAGGGAAGAATCTTGATAAAAACGCGTGGATAAAAGCTAACGAAAAAGGTCCTTCGTGTTCCGCTTGCTCCGAGGCTCCTAATACGTGACCTTTATCACTTGTATGATGATGGAATGCAAGAACCAAGATCGAAAATATGATGAGAGTAAGAGTTGGGTTCGGCCGAGAGTGAAGGGAGAGCAAGAGAGAGTGTGAAAGTTGGTGTTGTGAAGTATGAAAGGTCTCATGTGGTTAAGTGTTATTTATAGGAAAAACTTTAGGTGTATTACCCATTGGTAATTATGTTCTCTAGATATTTAACACCCTAGATTAGCCAAATCAACAAGTACAACTTGTGTTCCCCATAGTTGGGGCCGATTACAATGGGGGGGGGGGGGTATCTAGTTCGGTTACAAGTGCTAGTTAGGTTAATAGTTATGTTAAATAGGTTAGTTAAGTATTAAACTCCGTTAGTAATATATAGCGTGTTATGACGGGTGTTAGGGTAATCAGGGACCCTAACTGGCTCAGAAAAAGAGTAATAATAAAAATAACAAAGTTTTCATGTTCCGGGTAAAGTCCGGTTGTTCGGTTGGATATTAATCCGTTAAAGCGTTACAAAAGCTTTAAAGTGTCGTTATTGTTATTTTTAGTGACACATTTTGTTTCCACACTTTAGAAAGTGTCTAGTAGTATTTTCCCCATGCTTTGGCACTTTACTAGTCAGCTAGAAGCTGGATTATTTATTAAAGTGCTGTGTTTTGTACTTAAAGTATGTTTTTGGCACATCCAATCAGTGTATCTTATCCCTAGAGACGCAGTTCCACAACCCTTATAACCCTACACTCACTACCAGTGTAGTCAGATATTTGAGGCTCTTAACAGGCCTTAGAGGCAGTGTCTGCCTGATGCTGGTTATATCAGCATGTTCACTGTGTATCCGTTTAGTGCTACTGTGCTTTTTGTGCATCATGTTTGTCACCAAGGTTCAGCATGTAAATAATGTAGTGACAGCAAATAAAGTATGATGCAAGTAAGTGCATGTATCAGTATGCAGGTAGCAGTTTATCAGCAATTTCAGTTAAGCACAGTAATTTAGCAGTAATTAATCATTAATTAAGTCGTACGGATACCTGGTTTAGTGCGGGTTGTCACATTCTCCCCCCGTTAAATAAATTTCGTCCCGAAATTTAAGTTCTGCTTGTAGATGCAGAGTTCTTAGGAAATAAGTGGGGGTATTTCTCCTTCATCTGGTCCTCACGTTCCCAGGTGAATTCAGGACCATGTCTGGCATTCCAACGAACTTTGACGAGTTTGACACTGCTCCGGCGGGTCTTGTTAACTTTCCAATCCGTGACCTCGACAGGTTCTTCAACAAAGTGGAGCGTGTCGTCAAAATGAATCTCGTCGGTGGGAATGGCAACGTCAACTTGAGTTGGACTTTTCTTTAAATTGGATACATGAAATGTATCGTGAACACCATTCAGTTCAGCAGGTAGGTCCAACTTGTATGCTACAGTTCCAATTCTTTCCAGAATTTTGAAGGGACCAATGTAGCGCGGATTTAACTTCCCACGCTTTCCAAAGCGTGCCACCCCCTTCCAGGGTGAAACTTTCAATAACACCATTTCTCCAACTTGGAAATCCACATGCTTCCGGTTTGGATCCGCATAGGCCTTTTGTCTGTGGCGAGCTGCTTCGATGCGTTTAAGTATTTGCGCAATCTTGTATGTCGTCTCTTGGACGATCTCGGGGCCAGCAAGCTGCCTATCACCTGCGTCAGACCAACATAGGGGTGATCGGCACTTGCGTCCATAAAGGGCTTCAAATGGCGCGACACCAATACTGGTGTGGTAGCTGTTGTTGTATGAAAATTCGACCAACGGTAAATGTTTATCCCAGCTACCGCCCAAATCCATAACACATGCCCTCAGCATGTCTTCCAAAGTCTGTATCGTTCGCTCGCTCTGGCCGTCAGTTTGCGGATGAAACGCAGTGCTCAGATTCAATTGTGAGCCAAAGGCTTCTTGGAAGGATTGCCATATCCTTGACACAAACCTTCCGTCTCTATCAGAGATGATTGAGAGAGGTACTCCATGGCGTGCGACAATCTCTCTCATGTATATTTCCGCAAGTTTACTAGTACTGTCTTTCTCCTTGATTGGCAGAAAGTGTGCGGACTTTGTTAGGCGGTCAACAATCACCCAAATCATATCATGGCCTCTTGGCGTTCTTGGCAATTTCGTAACAAAATCCATTGAGATTTGTTCCCATTTCCACTTGGGAATCTCAGGTTGTTGCAGCAGCCCTGAAGGCTTCTGGTATTCCGCTTTAACTTTAGCGCATGTTAAACATTTGCTCACATAAACAACAACGTCGCCTTTCATCCTAGGCCACCAATAATAACCCTTGAGGTCTTGGTACATCTTATCCGCTCCAGGGTGGATAGAGTATCGTGATTTGTGAGCTTCATCAAAGATAACCTTCCTTAAATCACCAAACAGAGGAACCCAAATCCTTTTCTCAAAACATAACGTTCCTTCCTCGTTTGGTACCAAAAGCTTCTCCATCCCGCGGAGATATTCTTCTTCCCGGTTTCCTTCCTTAAGGGCTTCTTTTTGTGCTGCACGAATGCGCAAGGAAAGATCGGTTCGGATAATCATTTCTAGAGCCCTAACCCTTATGGGTTTGATCCTTTCCTTTCGACTTAGGGCATCGGCGACTACATTCGCCTTCCCCGGATGATACTTTATCTCGCAGTCGTAATCGTTCAACAATTCAACCCATCGTCTTTGCCTCATATTCAACTCCTTCTGGTTAAATATATGCTGTAGGCTCTTGTGATCTGTGAAGACTGTACACTTCGTACCATAAAGGTAGTGTCTCCAGATCTTTAGTGCAAAAACCACTGCGCCAAGCTCTAAATCGTGTGTGGTATAGTTCTTTTCGTGCACTTTCAGTTGACGCGATGCATAGGCAATAACCTTCTGGCGTTGCATCAACACGCAACCCAATCCTTGTCGCGATGCGTCGCAGTATACCACAAAATCGTCAGTACCTTCCGGTAGAGCTAAGATTGGCGCGTTGCAGAGCTTGTCTTTCAGTATCTGGAATGCTTCTTCCTGTTTGATTCCCCAATCAAACTTCTTTTCCTTCTGCGTGAGGAGCGTCAATGGTTGAGCGATCTTCGAAAAATCCTCAATGAATCTTCGATAGTAGCCAGCCAAACCCAAGAATTGCCGAATCTCGGTTGGCGTCGTAGGCGTTTCCCAATTCTTGATCGCCTCGATCTTTGTTGGGTCCACGTGGATTCCATCTCCATTTACCACGTGCCCAAGGAATTGGACTTCGCGTAGCCAAAACTCGCACTTGGAGAATTTGGCGTACAGTTGTTCCTTCTTTAACAGCTCCAAAATGGCTCTAAGATGTTGTTCGTGTTCAGCCTTCGTTTTCGAATAAATCAAGATGTCATCAATAAACACAATCACGAACTTGTCTAAGTATGGCTTGCAAACTCTATTCATTAGATCCATGAAGACTGCAGGTGCGTTTGTCAAACCGAATGGCATAACGAGGAACTCGTAGTGTCCATAACGAGTTCGGAAGGCTGTTTTCGGGATACTTTCTTCTTGTATCCTTAACTGATGGTATCCCGATCGAAGATCGATCTTTGAGTAATAGTTCGAGCCTTGCAGTTGATCAAACAGATCATCAATTCTTGGCAGAGGATATCTATTCTTGATCGTCAGCTTGTTCAGCTCCCGGTAGTCTATGCACATTCGAAAACTACCGTCCTTCTTTTTGACAAACAGGACCGGAGCTCCCCAAGGCGAGAAGCTTGGTCGGATAAATCCCTTGTCTAACAACTCTTGAAGTTGTGTCGACAGTTCTTGCATCTCAGACGGAGCAAGTCTATATGGTGCCTTAGCCACAGGCGCGGCGCCTGGAACTAAGTCAATGTGAAACTCTACTTGCCTTAGAGGCGGCAATCCAGGTAAGTCTTTCGGGAAGACTTCTGGATACTCCCTCACGACAGGGATGTCTTCGATTCTTGGCTCAGCAGCCTTCTTATCCACAATGTGTGCCAGGAAGGCAACACATCCTTTTTTGTAAACACTTCCTTGATTTTAAGCAACTGATAATCCTCAACGGCGTCTCACGCTTTTCTCCATGAACCACAATGGTTTCACCATCATCGGTTGGGATACGAACAACTTTCTCGTGACATACTATCTCAGCCTTGTTGCCTGACAACCAATCCATTCCTACCACCACGTCGAAGCTTCCCAATTGGACTGGTAGTAGATCCAAAGTAAACTCACGTTCTCCCAATTCTATCACACAGCCTCTGATTACTTCGTTGGCTTCAACTAACTTTCCATTAGCTAATTCGATCGAGTAGGGAATATCTAACTTATTGGCGGCTAACCCAAGCATATTCTTAAATTCTAACGACACGAAGCTATAATCGGCACCAGTATCAAATAAAACGGATGCATAGCGTTGATTGATAGGGAACGTACCAGTAACAACATTGGGATCCTGGCGTGCTTCCCTAGCTTCGAGTTGGAACACTCTACCACGGGCTTGGTTCAACGTTGGGCAGTTCTTCTTAAAATGCCCGATTTCCCCGCAGTTATAGCATTCGAGTCTCTGCCCGTTTCCACCTCCAATTCCAGCCTGATTTGCATTGTTGCCTCGGTTCCCGTTACCCCCGTAGTTTCCTTGTGGGCGGTTTCCATTTCCACCACGGTTATCATTCTTATTTCCAAATCCTCCCTGGCCTCCGCGGCCAGCAGTGGCCCAACAAGAATCCTTCAAGTGGCCAGGTTTTCCACATGAATCACATACCCTCAAACCACATCGGCCAGAATGGTGACGCTGGCAGGCATTACACTTGGGCTGGGTGCCCATATATCCTCTTCCTTTCCTTCCACTACCAGCTGTAACCTGAGCTGGTGCGTTTGTTTCCCCTTTCTTACCAACACTGCCAATGCCCTGTTTAAAGTTCGAGAACTTTCTTTTGTTGCCTCCTGATGACTCAACGTGAGTCTCTGCCTTCTTCGTCTTGATCTCATCAAACTTGTTCAAACGAATCGCCTCCTCGGTGAGAGCCACGCTCAAATCGATGGCTTCAGTGATAGTCGCTGGTTTGGAGGAGGTTACCATGCTTATGATTTGGGGAGCCAAACCCCAAATGAAGCGCTCGATTCGCTTGTATTCTGGCGTAACCATGTAAGGAACCACTTGAGATAAGTCATGGAATCTTTGAACGTACTCTGCTACCTTTGGACCGTCCATTTTCAAGTGCCAGAACTCGGTCTCCAATCGCTGGATTTCTGCGCGGGAACAGTACTTCTTGCGCATGAGTTCCTTTAGCTCGGTCCAGGTCAGCGCGTAGGCAGCAGCCTCGCCTAGGGTTTGTACTTGTAGATTCCACCAGGATAGGGCTCCATCTAGAAACAGCCCTGAAATGTATGTGACTTGCTGATCCTCTGCGCATTTGCTCATGCGTAAAACAGAATCGGTTTTCTCAGCCCAGCGGGTAAAGGCAACTGCACCTCCTGTGCCATCGAAGTTGACCGGTTTGCAGTCTAGAAACTGCTTGTAGGTGCATCCTGCACGTATGTTAAAACATGTGATTGGCATTAGCATCATCGCTAAAATCTCCAACTAGTTCATGGTAGGTCCAAATGGCTTGGTATTACCGTGAGGTGGATTGTTGTTGCCCTGGTTAACACTTCCGCTCGCTCCTGGCTGAGATGCTGCGTACTGTGCTATGGCAGCTGCAATGACTTGCTGTAGCTCTGCCTCATTAGTAGGCATTGGCGTTGGGCGTTTCGGCGGCATCTTCTAAAAGATGTGTTCACATTGGTCAGGCCATAGTGAAATGTACGTATATAGTAATAGTAATAGCACGTAATATCTCATGTCATCAATACATCACAAATACCAATCATCCACATTTCATGTCACAAAAATGCAAATAAGTAATCAAGCGAAACAGTTGTGATGAGAATACTGCGATTGTCATATATCAAGACCACATGGTAAGTGTATCAGTACATCATAGTGTCATACAATCATCCATCAACTAGGGGCGACATCACCCTTGTCCAAAAATCATAACAAATCAGTGTCAAATACAACATCAGATACATAGTCAACAAAAGTCAAAATCAAAAAGTGGTCTCCAAAATGCTGTGCAATCCAACAATCGCCGTCTTCTCATCCTCGTCTACCTAATCAGTAACTGGTGAGCTCTATGCAGATGGTGGTGGAGGAGGGGGAAAGTGGGTGTAAAACAAACGGCGTAACTGGAGCCAGTCCTCCTCCTGGGCGCGCTGAGTACGGATAATGGAAGCAATCTGCTGCTCTAACGTAAAGAGGCGGGCAGCAATATCTGGAGGTAATGGTCGAAACGGCTGTAGAGGGGAGGGTGCCTGACCATGGCACTGACATGGTGACAGCCGAGCTCTCTCGAGCTCCTGGATACGCTGTGTGTGGGACTCATGCTGTGCGACAAAGGACATCAAGACGTCCTCGATAGTGTATCCCCTGTGAAATGCATGGTAGGGGTCAGTAGGTGGCATGCCAGAGTCAGGTGCCCAAAGAAATGGCTCGCTAGTGGGGTCGAAAGGTGCCACGTGAAATGGAGTAAAAGTGGGTGGAACGGATGACGTCCGAGGCATGAAAGGGATAGGCATCGGTACATGCCCATCAGGGTGGGCTGAAGAACCCTCTCCAGGCCCTGCTGGAGGTACAAACATAGGAACCTGAAATGAAAAGTCAACATGTGGTGCAACAGGAATCTGTGGAGGAAAAGGTGGAACATCCTCATCAGCCGGTATCCAACCGTGCTGTGCAGACTCATCCGGTGGATCCATATGTGCCGCGAACAGTGCATGTCCGGGCTCTAGTGGGACGGGATCAAGTAAGGGAGCAACAACAGGGTGAACGGGTGCAAGGTGCTCTATAGGATGGTCAGCAGGTATATCACCAACGGGTAAAGGCACAACGGGATCAACAGCAACATGATCGCCCTCAATCACAGGAACATCTACAGGGAGATCAGCAACAACAGGCTCAAAAGGGATATCAGCATGTACTGGGTCATGCTCAGGTATAGGGTCTAGAGCGGCTGCCTGCTCAGGAGCAACGGCAGGCTCGAAGTCATCAAAAGCCATCTCAAACTCAAAATCTGGGTCAATAGGATCAAATAGGTCAACAGGGTCTGCTGGATCCTCCATAAACTGGTCCATCGGAACAAACTCTATGTCACGATCAGGGTCGAATCCCGGGGGAAACATAGGGTCGGAATCCCCCTCATCATCATGGTCAAAAGCGAAACTGGGGATAGGGGCAACAAAAGATGCCTGATCAGGATCTGATCCATGAGAGAAGTGCTGCGCACTCTGGACATGTGTGGGTACAGAGGCCACAGACTCAAAGGAGTCCGCGACTGGGGAGTGAGCAGGTGACTCCGCGGCAGGAGCATCTGCGATCAACAAGGGATCGGCAGCAGGAAGGGCCTCGCCCTGAGCATCCTCCTCGAAAGGCTCCTCATCAAACATATCGACATCATCATCCTCGTCGTCGATGGGTAAATCGTAAGCTGGGTACGCAGCAAGCGGTATAGGAGCAGGGATCAATGCAAGTGGTAGATCCCCGGCGATAGGACCATCTGCGAGCTCGCCAGCACCGTCAGGTAGTGCAAAGGGCTGAAAATCGTTCTCGTCTGTGCTGGTGAAGTCGGACGTATAAACCTCGTGCTCCGATGACTTAATGTCGTCTGAAACGATAGGCCTAGGGCCTGTGGTGCCTGAACCACCAGTGTCTGCAGAATCCATGTGTCTGTAACATATACACAAACATGCACACATAGTCAATCATAAATCAAGTAATCACATAAGTCACCAAGTAAGGTATCACGTAATTCTCCTAGTCTTACTAGCCAATTTCATCCAGTCTATAAGACTGCTCTATCCTCCACCTTGACCACTTAGATCGCTCCTCAGTCGTCATGACTGAGCCTACTCTTCCTAGCCTTGCTAGACCACTACCTTGGTCACCTAGACCAAACCTCGATCCTCCAGACCGAGCCTTATAACAAACCAACGTGCTTAACTACTTCGATCACCTCGGTCCTCCAGACCGATTCCTCAGCCCTCCAAGCTGAGCCTATAATAATAAAATGTGCTCAACATTCGTTTGTAAAAAGTTTTGGATCTGGACTTAAGTGGTATGCAGAAAAATGTTTTCGTGAGAGCCCTAGTGATCATAGTCTAGACTCGAGAAAGAATCCTAGTTCGCTATGATCAGAGCTCTGATACCAAGCTGTCACACCCTGGCTTTGCGGAAGCGTGGTTAATTTTGGTGTGACTTCTTAATACCATAGCTTAATCATACCAAAGCTATATGAGTTAAAAACATGCAAGATCATCCATTAAGTTTTGAAAACCAAACACAATACCATTGTTTTAACATACCCTGACAACCATAATCTCGTTCAACAAACATTACAAACTGAAACATAACATAAACATGGTTTAAGGACTGTGTCTTGTCCAGGAAAGAGACACATCCCCTAAACCTCGGATGACCTCGGAAACTAGTGCAGCGGAAAACATGCCATACCGTGCCAGATCTCGTTAATTTCCTGAAATACATGTAAGTTGAAAAATCAACAATAATGTTGAGCGAGTTCATGTGCAAGTGAGTAAGTAAAACACTTGTAAGTATAAAAGTTCCCTGGTATGTAGCAGTGTAAGGAAAAGAGATCACCAATGGGTTGCAAAGCCATTGATATGTGTGAAGTGCAAGTAGGAAGACTCAAACCTAGCGGATTTATGCGTTGGGCACAAAGTCACCCCGAGGTCCGTTCTGTTTGGGCCTGGGGCTGGGCTCGCTACACCCAGATAGATCTACCGCTCCTGTCCCTCGGTCCTACCTTGAGGATTAATGGCCTCAAGTTTTCGCCTACCCACTCACATGATCTGAACAGTAACCCTCCTTACGCTAACCATACCATGTATAATGTACTCAAAATCATAGTAACATGTATTTCACCCCCGCAGTTAAGAAAACTGAAAACAATTAGAGAAAAGGGGGACATGAACTCACAGTGAAGCGTCTCTACCAAGTATCCCTGAATCAGAAAGCTGTGCGACGACCTACAAGTGCTAATACTATTAGACGGACGGCCGTGCCTTAGCTTTATAGTTTATGTTTTTGGGAAATAGTTAGACAACTATTTCGTGTTTACTTTTTGTAAATACTTGGTAGTTATATTCCTTCCCAAGGATGGGGGATACAATACATGTGCGTAAGTTACGTTTTAACAATCGTGTGGTAATGTAATTACCGGTGTAACTTATATATTCATAGTGAAAGCGTTCGCAAAGTTTTGGAATCATTAACGCTTGTAAATATTATTTTTACTCTAAAATAATATTTATGTATTTTCACAAGATAATCATAAACAGTGTTGTGACAAAATATATTTATCACGTTGACTTAGTGAAAATCCCACCTCCGAATATTTAGTAAAATATAGTTCTGGCGAAATTTATGTTTCGAAAATATGTCAAAAATAGTTCTAACACTTGTTGTGTAAATAATTCTAAGTGTTAGGTTTTTAGAAAATTTCGCCAGAGTTTCCTCTGTAACTGGAGGTGGCCACGCTTTCAAGCGTATCATTTTCTTTTAACAAATCAATTCAACAACTTCTTTATTCAATCAAACAATTTCCGACACATCAAACTAGTCGATAAGTATGTAAATCGCATAATCGCATGAACTTGTAGTTTTTCCGCATCTATAATGTAAATCCCATTATATTTTGTAGATATTTATATAAAGTAACCTTAATCTCATAAAAACCTCGTGTTTAGAGAAATCCGTCTTTACAACTTCTAGTAACAAGTGACAAAGCTAGTCCTTTGTCGGATCTTTTTGTTTCACAAGTGTTTACACACTTGTGGTTTATAAAAATATCATATTTGTTAGTGTAAGATCCTTTCTTTAAAATACATGGTTTCTTAAATGTGTGGTTCTTTGAAAATACCACTTGCAGATACGTAGATCCGCTAGTTTTAAACACCAATGTACAGGTTAAATCACTTTTACACAAATAAACATTTTACACAAGTTCATGTCTCTTGTGTGGTAGAGTTTCACCTTTTAACCCTTGTGTTAACCAAAACAAGCTTATGTTAAGATCAACGATCTTACCAAACCGGGTTAAATGGTGATCCGAGCTACCACAATCCTAGATCGGGTCTAGATAAACACATCTTTCAAGTACTACAACTTTTACACAACACATGTGTTATTAACCACCATTTTTTAGAGTCTTTACTAGACTTTAATGCTTCAAAACGTATGTTATAGATATTTAACCGACACGAACCCTTTTAACCACTTTAGATAAGTGTAAAAACGAGTTTTAAATGTTATACCTCTAGCTCAAGGCTAGGGAAGAATCTTGATAAAAACGCGTGGATAAAAGCTAACGAAAAAGGTCCTTCGTGTTCCGCTTGCTCCGAGGCTCCTAATACGTGACCTTTATCACTTGTATGATGATGGAATGCAAGAACCAAGATCGAAAATATGATGAGAGTAAGAGTTGGGTTCGGCCGAGAGTGAAGGGAGAGCAAGAGAGAGTGTGAAAGTTGGTGTTGTGAAGTATGAAAGGTCTCATGTGGTTAAGTGTTATTTATAGGAAAAACTTTAGGTGTATTACCCATTGGTAATTATGTTCTCTAGATATTTAACACCCTAGATTAGCCAAATCAACAAGTACAACTTGTGTTCCCCATAGTTGGGGCCGATTACAATGGGGGGGGGGGTATCTAGTTCGGTTACAAGTGCTAGTTAGGTTAATAGTTATGTTAAATAGGTTAGTTAAGTATTAAACTCCGTTAGTAATATATAGCGTGTTATGACGGGTGTTAGGGTAATCAGGGACCCTAACTGGCTCAGAAAAAGAGTAATAATAAAAATAACAAAGTTTTCATGTTCCGGGTAAAGTCCGGTTGTTCGGTTGGATATTAATCCGTTAAAGCGTTACAAAAGCTTTAAAGTGTCGTTATTGTTATTTTTAGTGACACATTTTGTTTCCACACTTTAGAAAGTGTCTAGTAGTATTTTCCCCATGCTTTGGCACTTTACTAGTCAGCTAGAAGCTGGATTATTTATTAAAGTGCTGTGTTTTGTACTTAAAGTATGTTTTTGGCACATCCAATCAGTGTATCTTATCCCTAGAGACGCAGTTCCACAACCCTTATAACCCTACACTCACTACCAGTGTAGTCAGATATTTGAGGCTCTTAACAGGCCTTAGAGGCAGTGTCTGCCTGATGCTGGTTATATCAGCATGTTCACTGTGTATCCGTTTAGTGCTACTGTGCTTTTTGTGCATCATGTTTTTCACCAAGGTTCAGCATGTAAATAATGTAGTGACAGCAAATAAAGTATGATGCAAGTAAGTGCATGTATCAGTATGCAGGTAGCAGTTTATCAGCAATTTCAGTTAAGCACAGTAATTTAGCAGTAATTAATCATTAATTAAGTCGTACGGATACCTGGTTTAGTGCGGGTTGTCACACCATTATCCCCAACCACAATCCATACTCCTCCTCACAGCACACCCTCACACTCCACAAGCCCATCGCCTACATCTCCTATCGGCCCACCCTCACATTCCCCCAGCCCATCTCTAACATCCCCTCTCGGCCCACCCCACTCTCACAATCTTACCAGCCCATTAACCAGCTCCTCATATGGTCCGACTTTGACTCCCCACTCGGACTCATCCTCACCATCCACTGCCACCTCTCCTTCACCTCCGCCCCCTCCTCCCCCCACCACCCACTCACACCATCCGTACTCGCTCTATGGATGGCATAAATAAACCGAAACACATTTTTAACCTTACTTCTTCATCCATCGCCCCCATTCCTAAAAATCCGAAGGATGCCTTGTCCAGCACGGAGTGGCATAACGCCATGACCACCGAATTTAATGCTCTAATTAAAAATAAGACCTAGGTGTTAGTTCCCCGGCAACCTTATATGCATGTATTACGCAACATGTGGCTTTTTCGTCACAAATTTCGGTCAGATGGTACTTTGGAGCGCTATAAGGTACATCATCTCATGGTCTGACTATTGGTGCCTCTACGGATTTCTCTTTACGAGCTTACACCGATGCCGACTGGGCAGGGTGTCCGGATACACGGCGGTCTACTTCAGGTTATTGTGTATATTTAGGTCCGAACATTATATCATGGTCGTCCAAACATCAATCGGTTATTTCTCGTTCTAGTGCCGAGGCAGAATATAGGGGCGTTGCTAATGCGGTTGCGAAAATATGTTGGCTTCGTAATCTTTTACTGGAATTACACAAGCCTCTAAGTCTCTAACCACTGCTAGTCTTGTGTACTGCGATAATATTAGTGCGATTTATCTCTCTGGCAACTGTAACATCCCGAAAATACAAATTCTTAAATTTGCAATTAAGTTGCAAATAAATTAGTAAAATAATCTAATTAGTAATGACACTAACCTAGTTAGTTTATCACTTATGAGTAGTTAAAGACATAGAAATAAAATACAAGAAACTAGAGGGACCAAAAGTGTTAAACTTGAAAATAGTTTTAATAAAAACATTTTTATTAAAATACAAACCCACAATTGAGTACGGGGATCGACCAGAAGCAAGGGGGGCGACCAAGCTTCTCAAAACCCTTTCACTAATCTCATAAATTGAAGGTTTAAATCTGATTCAAAACGAAATCCGAGCTGAGATTTGTGATCCTCATCGCAAGAGAGTTATAAGGTATGTAAAATTTGATGAGAATTCTCTACTTGAAATTCTCATGAAATTGGGAAATCTGAAATTTGATGATGCATGTTTGTTATTTGGGTAGAATAGGAATGATATAGTGTCTAGGAGTAAAACCTAGACAACAATATGTGAAATCATGCCTAAATTCTGAAATTTTCATGAACACATGGAAGGTGATTCATGGGTTTTGTAATAAAATGATAAACACTAGGATTATAGTGGTTGTTCTAGTAATATTTGACATATGTGAAGTGATTTCAGAACTTTAGAGGTTAAAGTTCGTGTAAGGTAGTTGATTGATGAAAATTTAGGGCTATATAACAAGTTATGAACTTGATAATATATAGTGTAAATTTCTGCCCTTAAAGTGTTCGCATAAATGCCTCAAAGAAGGCTTAAATCTGAAAATTTGAGTTAAACCACATGCTTGTGATGTCTCGGCAAAATATACGAACTATGAATTGAAAAGAGTTCTAAACATGTCTTGGTTGAACTCTATAGGAAAGGACACTGGAGCTCCAAGCGGACAAGCCGGTGGCGACTTGCGTTTGAAAGGCGTGCACTAAAGGTATGTAACTTAACTCGTTACATTGGGAAATTTTGATAATTAGCATATGTGTAGTCGAATTGTAGAATAAAGATTGTGTTGATGTAAAGCGATAAAGTTCGCTAAATTGAATAATAGGTCAAGAATTGGTTGGAATCTCGTTGGTTGTCATCGTAATGGAGGATTCCGTAGATGAGCCAAACGGGTCGAATAACCAAATAATGCGTGATAATGCATCGTAATATGATTACTCAGTTTTTGTTATTGTAAAAAAAAGACATATTAGAATACGAGAAAATTAGTGTGATGGTTTGTTAGAATGAGAAATCCGAGGATTCGGGTTTGGGTGAAATGAATAAATAGGACAAACATAACTTTGCAGAGTCCACCGTAAGTTACGGTATTCACCGTAACTTACGGTGGAGAACAAATCGTTACGGTGGTTCAGTACTGCCTTACGGCAGACCAATGTTATCCAGGAGCTACCATAACTTACGGTAGATACCGTAAGTTACGGTAGAGCCCATAAAGTTTTGTTGAATCTTTAATATCCTAGCTAATCGAATCCGTTTCAAGCGTAGTTTCGATTAAGCATTATTTCTAAGAATTCTAACACTAAGATTTGTTAAAAATCTCCAGTTTTCAGGTTTTGCAAGTACGTGGATGATGACCAAGCATGTTTTGAAGAACCGAACATGAACTTTTGAAGCTTCCGCTTAAATTAACTTTGTTTGGACAATGTTTATGATGTAAACGGTCTACTAATCATGTTTTGAATGTTTAAATTAGTTAGTAGTTAATTAGTATGTGATCCTTTTAAAACTTCGATTTTGTACTAAATTTGAAGTAAGGTACCGTTTTATATATAATCTCGCATATTTACATTAAATTCTTATAAAATTAAGACGGGTGTTACAGCAACCCAGTTCAACATCAACGTACAAAACACATTGAGCTGGATATTCATTTTGTCCGTGACCTGGTTCAACGAGGTTCTGTTCGGATTCTTCACATCCCTACGCGTTCTCAAGTAGCTGACATATTCACAAAAGGCTTGCCTAAAGTTTTATTTGACGATTTCCGGTCCAGTCTCAGCATTCGCCCTCCTCTCACTTCGACTGCGGGGGTGTAATAGACACTTGTATAATTTAGTAAATCATAACAAACATATCTGTTATATTTGTCATGTATATCTCTCCTCAATGATAGGAGATTTGATTGTACATTATTTATATGATGTTATCATGAATGAGAAGGCACAATTTACATTCTTTCCAACACAATATTTATGATATTCGGATTCCAGTAATGTTACGATAGATCGAAATGTTATAATCGGGGAGGTTTGAAAACGTACTCGAAACGTGTGGATCAAAAGCAGTGGCGGACCCAAGATTTTTTTTTCCAATAGGGTCTAGGGGTGAGCAGAAAGCCGAAATAACCGATAAAACCGAACCGAAACAAAAACCGACGGTTCGGTTTTCAAATTTTTAATAACCGAAAATTTCGGTTCGGTTTTTGGATAACCATTTTCAATAACCGAAAAAACCGAACCAAACCGATAAGTTACAATCCATATATTTTTAAGTTTAAGTTTAATTTGTTTAAATATTTAACCCAATGCTAGTAGAAATTATTAATTTTATTCTTGAATGTTAAGTATTTATAATGAAAACATGACATGTTTATTTATAATTGAAGTGATCTATTTATTACCTACAAGAAATAACAAAATTTTATATAAAAATTAAATGATCTTCAAATTATTATAAAAGAAAATGTCTTAGTAAAAATTTTAGAGAAACATAAAAATAGATTAGAATGTTAGGTTTATGTAAACAATATTAATTAAAGAAGTTAACTATAATAACTTAAATGTAAACATATAATAAAGATTCTTATATTTTAAATTATCCTTTATATTTTTTTGAATCTTACATAATTTTGTATCAAAAACCAAAATAACCGAAAAACGAAAAAACCGAAACCGAACGGTTTTAAAAAGCCAAAAACCGACATTTCGGTTTCGGTTTTGATTTCACCCAAAAACCAAACCGAACCGAACCACGCACACCCCTAATTAGGGTCCATTTTTTTCGGTGTTCAAAATTTTCATAACAAAACGTTAAAATTTTCGGGTCGGTTCTTGTTCGGGTCGGGTTAGAGCAAGGTTTGAATTAAATTTAAAAAAAAAGAACAGGAAAGCAAGCTATATAACGATTGAACCCATGACCTCTTGTTTGTAAAGAGGGGGATTTACCATTGCACCAGCTTTCCTTTTCGTGTCCACCTAATAGTATTTATAGGGTCCTTATAAAATTTCATATACCGAATCTACTAATTTTTTAAAAAGCATTGGGCTCTGGGAACTCCGACCCACTCTATGTGGGTCCGCCCCTGATCAAAAGTCTTCATGCCAGAAATAATTAGCATCTCCCATACTATAAAGTAGGTGGTTATGTAACATATGTTATTAGGCCCCACGTAATGGATTCGGTAAACCCACTCTTGGTGTCTCGGTAACTCCATTCTTCGGCTCGCAACATTCCCCGGCAACGTGTTGATCAGCAAGCAGTGGCGACAAGTGGTGTTTAGGTTTTGTTGTTGACACCGAGAGGGAGGTGCCATGGGCGGCTATGATGGTGTGCAGGGAGGATCTCCGTATAAGGCCCGTGATTTCGAGAGGCACATGATTTAAAAAGAAAATCTGATATATATATGATTTTTTTTAAATAGTAAATAAACACATAACAATTCTAATATATGCCAATTTACAAATACTCCCTTCGTCCCATTAAATGTGTCTTATTTTGAATTTTCAAAGTCTTTATTTATAAACTTTGACTTTAATTATCTACTTTTTGTGTTATATAAAACTTGATGAAAATTAATCCGATAAAAACACTTGTAAAACACACTCAAATGATATAACTTTCATCAAGTATTATCTAACACAAACAAAATTATTTAAGGTCAAAGTTTATAAATAAAGACTTTGAAAATTCAAAATAGGACAATTTTAGTGGGACGGAGGGAGTCATTTTTTATGGTTTAGAATTTGGTTCACTTGATATTAGGTTTATTGAGCTCAATACTAATTTGATTTTTTTTAAATACTAATACAACATTATGGAAGGGCTCATTTTTTTGAGCTCGAACAGGATACGTGAATTCTCAGAGACGCCTCTGAGATGTGCCATCCTAAAATCTAACCAATCACATTTTAGTTGGGGTTTTTTTTTGTTTTGCTTATAAATTGGTTCTGGCATGCGAGCATACGAAACGTGGCGCATTTCCTATGATTTGACAAGTTGAAGCAAGGAGATGATAAGTAATGTAGAAAGCTTGTTTTTTTTTAACGTCGAATTTCTTGCTCTTAGTGAGATTTGAAACCAATACCTCACACTTAAATATTTGAAAAGACTTTATCTAGCCTCATTGGTAAGTAGAGGAGAATGCTGACATCATAGTGATGTGAAGAGATAAGTGTTGTGTGGCAAGTGTGACATGAGAGACAAACATGAATATGTCCCTGATACTTTTATAGTTATTACTCACCAATACTTTTATAGTTATTTATATTTTATTAGTTAGATACACATATCATGAATACGGTGTGGAAATCAACCTTGGATCGTCCCTTATTCTGGACGTTCAAGCCGGTCCACTACAAGACAAAACCCCCTCATACACATATATATACATACAACATGTACATATATTTTAGGCCCATCTCCCATTTCCTTACCTCCATCCTCTTTGCCCCATCCTCACACCCGATCTACGTGGTGCTTACGTGGCGGATCATCCTCCAAGGATGGACCATCACCATACCGCATAGCCTAAACTTGAAATTCAAAATTTAGCAAAAGTTTGGTCTAAAATTCATAAGTCTTTTATGATTGGGTGTACCTATTGGCACACCCAAATGCTTATATGCACACCAAAAAAGGTTTTTTTGTTCTATATGCGCACCCTGCAGTGTCGAGCTGTGGCCAAACCACGGCGTTTTGGTCTGGTCAACCAGACAAAAGACTGACGGGTGTCTGATGGGTCTGTTGACCGGACCAAAACGCCGAGCTTTGGCCGAGTTTTGGTCCTGTCAACCAGACAAAAGACTGACCGGGTTTCTGGTTGACAGGACCAAAACGCAGCCAAAGCTCAGCGTTTTGGTCCGGTCAAAAGACCCGTCAGTCTTTGTCTGGTTAACCGGACCAAAACGCCGCACTTTGGCCACAGCTCGACACTGCAGGGTGTGCATATAGGACAAAAAGCCCCTTTTAGGCTGACTATCTACACACCAAGTGTGCAAATAGTCTCCCCTTTATGATTACATCGGAAATAATCCTACAAAGGGGAGATTACTCAGGGCGGGCTCAATGGAAAATGGGAATGGAAGAGCGGTTGGATGGTTAAGACATCCTATCTTTAGAGATAAAGAAGGCCGTGAACTTTTTGTGTGTTGTATGCTAACCTTTTTTGAAGCATTTCCGGTGAACCATTATTTGCTCTTTATAAACTATTTACATACTATTAATTTGCAACAAGGGAGTGTATTAGTAAGTTGTAAGTTGTGCATTAAGGATTTGTCTTGCAAGGTGTTATTGTACATTTGAATTGTTTGGTTGTAAATTGTGCTTAAGTGGTTGTACCTTAATCAAATAATGATTTCATTACCTTACCAAATTCAATTTATTTTGTATGCATGTATGGTTGTAAATTGTGCTTAAGTGGTTGTACCTTAATCAAATAATGGTTTCATTATCTTACCATATTCAATAGGTTTGATCCATTCAAAGTTGTGTTGTTTTATTTGTAAATTATTATTATTTATAATAATCTAATTAAATTAGCCAAAATCTTGTATAAATATAATTTGCAATATATTGATGCAATGGTTGTTGTCATGTATGCATTATGGTTTTATAGTGGTAATGATATATATTATATATAGATTACGATGAACCTGTCAAACGGAAAAAAATAGACGCAGGTTCATCGTAACGCGCGAGTCCTAGATCAACTTAGTTATTTTATTCTATGTTTTACGTTTCGGTCTAATTTCTTCGCATTAACACGCCGCAACTTCAGTGTCGGTAATCGTTGACAGTAGTGTAGAATTAGTGCTCGCCCCCGCCGCAACGCGGGGTACTTAATACTAGTTTTATTTAAATAACAATTCATTTGGTTTACGTATATTTTTCCACTAAATACCATCTAGGCTCTGTGGTGCAACTAAAGTTGCATTATTTCAGTGAAGATAGTCGCTAAACAGAGTGAAAAATAAATTGTGAAAACTCTTAACCTTAGTTAAGATAAGCCGAAAATGATTTGTTGACCGTAATATATTATTAGTGTTTACTTACCAAGCTTATGATTGAAAGTCTATGTTATGTAACACTAGTAAAATCCATTAAACACATATAAAAACTAAAAAGTTAACCTACCATTATAATGATTAAACTGTTATGAATATAGACATTCAGGCCCATAGGTCAAGCCTGACCTAATGTTAATGAGCTTTAAAGTTGTTGTATTGATCTATATATATGATATATGTACATGAAATTATAATTTTTAATGGGTCGAGAGTTTTCTTTTGTATTAGAATGAAAAGGTACAGGTTACATGCAAAGGAAAAGGCTATATATATACATAAAAAGAAAAGTAATTAGGCTAATTAGGCTAAAGATAGGGAGCAGAATACGGAACCAAATTAGTCAAATATGTGCCAAGAATAGAATATTTCTCTTACTCCCCCTCAAGTTGGAGCATGAAGGTCACAAATGCCCAACTTGTTGATTAGAGTGCGAAATTGTTGTGTTCCAAGAGCTTTGGTGAGGACATCCGCAACTTGCATTTTCGTGTCAATGGGTGCAGGCCGAACTTCTTGCGATTCTACTCTTTCCCTTACAAAGTAGCAATCCATTTCCACATGTTTGGTGCGTTCATGGAATACGGGATTATTTGCTATGTGGCGGGCTGCTTGATTGTCACAAAATAAAGGTGTTGGTGCATCAGGAGGTGCCCCTAATTCTGTTAGAAGCCATCTCATCCAAAGTACCTCACTAACGGTACTTGCCATGGCACGATATTCCGCTTCGGCGGAAGAGCGAGAAACAACGGATTGCTTTTTGGATTTCCATGATACCGGTGCACCTCCTAAGAGTAGTAAATATCCGGTTCTCGATCTCCTTGTTAGCTGGCATCCGAGCCAATCCGAGTCAGAATAGGCTGTGAGGTTCACTCCTCCCTCTTTTGGCAGGAGAATGCCTTGACCTGGAGTAGCTTTAAGATACCGCAAGACACGTGTCACCGCATCCATATGGCTTCGTCGTGGATCACTAACAAACTGGCTTAAAACATTTACCGAATAGGTGATATCGGGCCGCGTAGCCTGGAGATAGAGAAGTCTTCCCACAAGTCTCCGGTATTGGCTTGCATCAACACGATGTTCTTCTTCGTCTTTTGTTAACTTCAGATGTTGTTCCATAGGAAACATACTAGGTCGACATCCTTGCATACCAGAATCTTCTAGGATGTCAAGGGTGTACTTCCTTTGACTTAAAACTAATCCGTCTTTTGTTCGAGCCACCTCGATACCCAAGAAGTATTTTAGAGGGCCAAGATCTTTAATGCTAAACTCTTTGTCGAGGTATTCTTTGGTTTGTTGTATTTTGTTTAGGTCGTTTCCCACAATGATAACGTCATCAACATAGATAAGGGTCGCGACATAGGCGTCGCCTTTCTTGTATATGAAAAGTGAATGATCCACTTTTGATTGTTTGAATTCTATTTTGTGAAGAGCACTCGTGAATTTTTGGTACCAATTTCTCGAAGCTTGCTTTAGGCCGTAGAGAGATTTCTTGAGCTTGCAAACCTTTGTTCCTTCCCCTTTGTTAAAACCTTGGGGCATCTTCATGTAAACGTCCTCGTGTAAATCACCATGAAGAAAAGCGTTATTCACGTCAAGTTGTTGAATAGCCCAACCTCTTTTCGTTGCAATGGCAAGGAGACTTCTGACTGTCACAAGTTTGGCCACCGATGCGAACGTGTCATGAAAATCCACCCCTTCCATTTGTGTGAATCCTTTGGCAACAAGGCGTGCCTTGTATCTTTCGACTTCACCATTTGGCTTATATTTTATTTTATAGACCCACTTTGAATCGATGGCACGCTTTCCCTTTGGTAATTCTTCAAGGGTCCATGTTCCATTTTCTTCAAGAGCTTGCATTTCTCTTCTCATGGCCTCTCTCCACTTTGCATCCTGTACAGCTTGACCAAAATGTTGTGGCTCATCGTTTGAACTGATGGCCGCTAGAAAGACTTTGTGAGAGTCAGAAAAATTATCATATGCAACATAGTTAGCTAAAGGGTGTACCGTTGAGGACTCGTGACTGGTGGTGGGTTGTGCGTGATCCATAGATGGGGGAAGCTTGACAACATAATCTTCTAGATGTTTTGGTCGTGACCTTTGTCTTCGTTCTCTAATCGGTTCGGTGTTGTCAACATTTTCATCTCCATTTTCTTGAGTGGTTTGGCTACCATTTTTAGAAAAAATGGCTTGGGATTCTGGAATGGATTGTTGTTCCACTTCAGTGGTAGCAAATGTATTTTGTTGGGCTAAAGTCTCATCACAAAATGGTTGGGCCAAAGTGTCATAAATGGGGTCTTCGGCTAAAGGACAACTAGTAGGGTTTTGGGCTGTGAAATGGTTCATTTGGATGGGTTTTTGCACTTCGGTTGTAATGAACTTTTCACTTGTGACATTTTCTCTAGCATAATCATTTTTAAAAATTTCTAGTTCATCAATGACATTGGATTTCTCAATGGTAGAGAAGGGAAATATATTTTCCAAAAACTTTACATCACGCGAGATGATCATTTTACCATCCTTTAAATCATATATTTTGTAGCCTTTTGTTCCGGGTGGATAACCCAAAAATACACCCGGTCTCCCCCTCACTTCAAATTTGTCTCCTTTTGTTTCGATGCTCCTATAGTAGGCTAGGCAACCAAAAACCCTTAAATGATTAAAGTCGGGGTTTTGAGCATATATAATTTCGTATGGAATTTTGTTATTGATTGCCTTGGATGGTATGCGATTTATGAGGTAAGCCGCTGTTAGAACGCATTCTCCCCAAAATCTCGTGGGTATGTTTGCTTCAAATTTGAGGGCACGTGCCGTTTCAAGCAAGTGTCTATGCTTGCGCTCAACTACCCCATTTTGTTGGGGTGTGTGCGGACAAGTGGTTTCTAATACGATCCCCTCCTTTGCATAAAATTCATGCATATGATTTGATGTAAATTCTCCCCCATTGTCGCACCTTATTCTTTTAATATTTCTTTCAAATTGTGTTTTCACCATCTTATGGAAATCTATCAAACATTTACTTGCTTCATGTTTATGTTTTAAAAGAAAAACCCACACGGCTCGGCTATAATCGTCTACTATGGTTAGGAAATAATTTTCCCGTGTAAAAGAGGGTGTACGGTATCTTCCCCATATATCACAATGCAATAAATCAAAGCAAGCATTTGTTTTGGTAGTACTAACCGAAAAGGGCAACCTCTTATGTTTGGCTTTTGAACAAGAATCACAAACCAAGTTCTTAGACTTTATTGAGACATTTTTGAGAAAATCAACACGAGATAGTTTGGAATGTGAAGCATGACCCAAACGCTTATGCCATACATCAACTGTAGCCATCATTGCTTGTCTCTTGCTTTCCACCATCCCCATCTGATAAAGACCACCATTGCACTTACCCACTCCAATCAATGTCCTCGAACGCAACCCCTGCATAACACAAAAATCAGGAAAAAACGTCACGGCACATTGGAGATCTTTTGACAATTTTCCAACTGATAATAAGTTACAATTAAAATTAGGGACATATAAAACTCCTTTGATCTTGGTTCCATTTGGCAAAGTGTGGTCTCCTTTTCCTTCAACAGAGACACATTCACCATTTGGAATAGTAACAGGAAGTTCATGAGAATCTTTAAAATGATTTTCAAGGATGGAAGTTTCACATGTTATATGATCCGTGGCACCCGAATCTATAACCCAATTATTACCTCGATCGAGCTTACCTGCCATGTTGGCTACCGGTGGCGTGACATCCTTTGATTCAGTGTTCTCCTTTCCAAACAATTTTAGAAACTGTTGGTATTGATCATTTGTAAGTCCTTGTACGGGGCTTGAGTCGGTTTCAACATATGCTGCTTTGGGGTTCGCTTTCTCACGTTTTCCTCCCTTTCCCGGCCACCAATCCGGGTATCCGATTCTTTTAAAACACCCATCTTTATTGTGGCCATCTTTGCCACAAAAATCACAATGTTCAACCCGATCACTAACATTGCGCCTTCCTTCTTTTGGTCCGGTTCTGTTGACTTGCTGACCCGAACCACCTTCCCGCTTACTTGGGAAGGAAACTTGAAAGGCAGTGGTATTAATGGCTGGTCTATTTGTAGCAGCTATCATCCGCTGTTTTTCATCTTCAACAGCAAGATGGTATGCAGTCCCAAGGGATGGGGTTGGTTTCATTGCAAGAATTTGGGTTCTTATGGTAGTAAAATCACTATCAAGTCCGAGTAAAAACTCGTAAAGCTTTTCTTTTTCTTTCAGTTCAATTAACTGCTTACCAATATTGCAGGTGCAACCATTACATGAGCACTTCGGAATCGGCAAAACGGATTGGATCTCATCCCACAACACACGTAGTTTGGTGTAATAGGCTGAGATTGACGCCCCGTCTTGTTGAATGTTGGTGAGGCTTTGTTTCAATTCGTACGCTCGAGGAGCGCTTTCCTTCCCAAACCTCTCCTTCAAATCCGACCATATTTCTTCCGCCGTGCTCGCGTATTTTACACTGTTTCTGATCTCTTTCTCCATGGATGTGTTTAGCCATCCTTTGATCATGGCATCGCACCTCATCCACGGCATGTATTCGGTTGATGTTGGTTCTGGTTTCTTCATGGTCCCATCGATGAATCCGGTTTTGTTTTTAGCAAACAAAAAATTCATCATCTCTTGAGCCCAGTCGATGTAATTGTTGTCAGTGAGAACGTCGTTAACGTGCATTTGCCTTGGGTAATCGGAAGCGTGAATGTAATAAGGCGAATCATGGCTGATGGCGTTCTCTTGGTTCTTGGGTTTTTCTTTGTCGTTGCCGGCCATGGAGATGGCTGTTTTGATTTTGCTTCGTAGGGTAGGGATTTTGATTGGACTGTTTCTCTTTTCTTCTATCACTGCTCTGATGCCATATAATTTTTAATGGGTCGAGAGTTTTCTTTTGTATTAGAATGAAAAGGTACAGGTTACATGCAAAGGAAAAGGCTATATATATACATAAAAAGAAAACAAGTAATTAGGCTAAAGATAGGGAGCAGAATACGGAACCAAATTAGTCAAATATGTGCCAAGAATAGAATATTTCTCTTAGAAATAGGTGAGAATGAATTTTTTTTCTAATGTTTGCTCTCTTGTTCATAACACGTTATCAGCACGATTGCTCCCTTACATCAGTTTTTTTTAATCTCATTCTTTTTTACAAAATTATCATGGGAGATCCTTGACAATCTTTCGAAGATCCTTTTTTGTTATTGCTAGCATTGTGAAAAAAATCAAGCGAGCACCGTAGATAAAAACCGAAGGAGAGTTACTAGGATAGGTGATGGTTGTAATGGCTACATTGCAGTCACAACTCACAACCTCCAGAAACCATGGCATATGCCCACAGTGATAGACACCGAATTCTTCGGTTTTCCTTTTTAGTCGGCAACCATGTAACAACTAATTCCCTTTTAATAATATATATTCTGATCATAGCACAACCTAGGTAGTAGCTAAGTTTTAAATGAAAATATAATGCTGGGTTTCTGACCGTAAATTTAAATGGTGGTCGGAGATCTGTTATAGATCTCGATTAAAACCTATTCAATCAATTGGTATGTTACCTTCCATTGTGAATTCGATCATGTGATGCAACATCCAAATTTGTTTTACGGTAACACGGTCGGTTGTTCGTGAGGGCTCAAGAAAATGGAGTGGCCTGTAACCGTAACAGCCGGCAAATTTTTCGTCTTTTCTTGATTTTCCTTCGAACGGTTTTCCTTAATTTTCCCTGATTATAATGAAAAAAAAATCAAATAACCGTTGGTGCAACTTTTTAGCAACTGAGACTATTATTTTAAACTTAATACATTATATTTTTTTTCATTACATGAGTCATGCATTAACATGGGGAATTGAATAAATTAATGCTCTCACGTAACTCCCACATGCACTTTACTGGCAAATAAATGACACCTTTATTAATAAGTTAATTTCATAAAACAATGTAACTATACACAATTAATTAATTAATCCATTTAATAAAGGTAGTTGACCCAGCCTGTTATAACAACCAAGTCCGCCATTCCTGCATCACCTAACTTGGTTAATATATAACGAGAATACCTATTCAACGAGTTAATCCAATACCACTACAAATGTTGATAATCACTAAAATCACCAACACTTTCTTCAATCCTCGGAAATTCAATTGTTTTCTTTCTAGACATGACAAGCAAATTAATATGAGCTTAATCTCTTTAACACTCACACACTCATATATGTATACGTATAATGTCCTAGGATTGTGTGTGATTTATATATGTAATTGATATGCATATAAATTGTGAATAATTAACATGCATATAACTTGCTTATGGGTAGATATTACGGATTTCGTTTGTTTAGCAATATTTCTGTTGGTCTCATTGTTTTAGATAGCATATATGTTATATGTATTGCCTTTTGACAAGTTAAATGTGCTAAACAAATTAATACAATATTCATTGGTAGCTGGTTACCAAACAACTACACTGAGATAAACATTGTTATGCTTTAGTGATTTGAAATTTCAGCTTGTTACAATGCTATGCATAGTCAACATAATTAATTGTGTGGTTATTCTTCTAATTGCTTGTTGTTGCTAAACAAATATTAATATACATTGATATAGTCATTAGAAATGTGCCCTCACATGAAAATGATGCAAAATAGCTATGAAAATAATTAGTGGACTTTAGCTTAAGTAAACTACTCTGTTAGTTACTTAAATTGATAGATAATAATTCATTTGCATTAGTGTTGATGCTCATTTATACTGAATTTCACATGAATCCTAAATAAATGTTGAGAACCCGAAGTTCTCCCAAATGTATACAAAGTCCCGTTAGTTTTAATAATGATTTTTCAAGTTCAACCCAAATTTTAGTTCATCGCACTTGGCGTTTTTGGCTAACATATATCCTAGTGATGGAAAACCTTATGAATAGTACATGTTTTCCCTCTAAACAAATGCTAAAACTATAATATTTCTCATCCATGACGTATTCTAGACGTGTGAAGATACCCGATCGACATGTTTGACCACCAGAAGTTAGTCATCCTTTGAAAAGTTTACTATAATTCTTCTCGACATGATCCTGATCCAGCAATACCGAGAATGTGATTTCACAAAACGCTCGGATGTAAATGTTATAATTTGTTAATGTCACCAGAGGAGCAAAGGATTTTCGGCCGCAGTATAGACCTTACGTGTGGATGATCATAAAAAAAACTGACATCTATGGCCCAAACGAACATAATATGAGTCGCTTACTAAGAGGCTGATGTGTGTAAAATGCAACAAATAAATTACATTAAATAAGGCATAAAACTAACCATTTTTTAGTACTAATATTGGAAAAAGTGTATTTTTGTCTTCCTTTTGAATTTACAGGAACAAATGAGCTTAAATGAACAAAAGAAACAAATATACAGCCAAAACCAACATAAATACAAAGAAAAGGATGAAACGTGACATGTCCGACCCCTCGACAGCATTTCCCAAAGCAAAAAAAAAAAAAAAAAAAAACAAGAAGAAAGATGAGCATGGGGTTGTGCCCAGCTGAGCATGGGGCGTGCTCAGTTCAACACGAGGCGTGCCGAGCAGACACGGGACCATGTCCAGTTGTCTGCAGAAAAGACAAAGCTATAGAAGCTTCTATTCCCGACACGGGGGCGTGCCCAGCTCAACACGGGGCCGTGGTCAACGCTAAGATTCGCAGAATCCAAGCAAATCTTGATAGTACAGATACGCTTCTGCACACGGGGTCGTGCCCAGTGGACACGGGGGCGTGTGGAGCTAATACAGACAAACTGCAATTAATGAAGAAAGAGAAAAGGGTGGACACGGGGCCGTGTCCAGCGGACACGGGGCCGTGTCCAGGCTTCTGTGCAGGCTATAAATAGGGGTGCTTGGTTCACTTCAAAGGCATTCCTTGACAAACCACCTCTCTCCCACTTCACCCACACTCCACCACCATCACACACCCACATCCACCACCATCATCCATCATCCATCATAGAGTGTGTGTAGTAGTCACGGGATCCAAGATTGATAGTAAGAGTTCTTGACAATCAAAGGCCATGCTTGCCCAAGTCTCTTACATGACTTGGTGAAGACAAGCATTTAGTGTAATACTTTTGTTTTTTAATCATTTCGCACTTTTTATTTGGTTTTGTATTAATGACTTTAATAACTAGTTTCTTATGTTGAAGGTGAAACTTCCTTATCATTTGTCCATGGTGTCTTGGCGTTATTTTACAGTCTATATAAAATAAAAGATTTACACCATTCATATCTCCACGGTCGATATGGAGATATGTTGGCTACCTGGTCGGGGGTTAAGGGAATGGTTTGGTAAGGTTCTTGCCTTGTTCAGTGTATAGATCCTGCAAGGACCTGGGTCAATCTTAGTAGGAACTGCTTCAATACCCACTGGTATTGGATGGCGGGGGTGCGAATTTCTTAACCCTCTCAAATGTAAACTACTATTAATACATTAACCCGACTACTTGGGATTGTATCCCTGCTGACTCAAACCACTTAGCCGAGGGTAACGTCACCTTCAAAAGAGGGGCCTACCACATTACGCATTAATAACTTAATTAATTATCTTTCAATAATCCAACTCTTTAGGATTGTATCCTTGCTGACTCAAACTACTGGGTTGAGGGTAACGTCACCTTCAAAATAGGGGCCTACTACTATAACTAAGATAATCTCTTAAAAAGTGCAAAAGTGAGGAAAACATCAAAGGTTACACTAATGCCGAGTCAGATCCAAGTGATTCATCTTGTCTATCTGTTTTTATTTTTATTTCTATTTTCAGCATTTTTAGTTAGTTTTTATTTTCTTGTTTAAAATCTTTTTCTAAATTTTTTATTTGATTAGACGTTGAGGATAAACCGGTATTAAAAGTTCTTGTGTCCTTGGACGACCTCGGTATCTTACCAACGCTATACTACGCTCACGATGGGTGCACTTGCCCATATGTGTGTTTAGTGTTAGTAAAATATCGTGTTTTATAAATTTAAAACTTGACTAAAGTGTTAAAAATGGCTTAAAATATACATTAAAAACTATACGACACTTACACGCACCAAGGCAATTGCGAGAAGCGGAAATACAAACATTCACTTTGCTTCAAATGTGTATTGACCAACCAGTGATACACAAAGACCTTATCATACTCACGTGAATGCATGTATCATACATATGCAAATCTAGAAGCTCCAGTAGGGCGATCACAAATTGAGATGGCAAATATCTGATACACATCACAACTAACAATGTCACAAACATAAGTAATATAATTTTTAGTTGACTTGGTAGAAAAGCTATTGATACTATTTCACGTGTTAATAGCATATTAAATGCTCCAGAAGAGCATTGATAGTTTATCCGCTGATATCGAATTTTGTAATTCATAATGCATCATATTCTAATGTATACCGAAGAAATTTATTAAGTTTCCACTATGTTTGAATGAAAAGTCATCACCTTGGAATGGTGTCAAAGAAAATGTACTAAATATCTAAAATATATCATATAGCAAATATGACCAGAAGACTATATTAGAAGTTACTAGAAATGATACTAATTTTCCACAATATTCCATTAAATCAAATACGGTGAGTAACCAGAAGTTACTGAATATTTATACGTTCAACACATGGCATGACCAAATAGGTCATCATGATATGCTAAACAATCAAACATGCTAACCGGCACCTTAGCACCTCTAAGTAATCTAAAACCATTGCTCCCAAAATGCCTTATCATATGTCTACGCGTATGTGAGTTTTTAACTACCAGTATGTAGCATATGCCCAACACTATGGAACGTTGTTTTTTTGACATGGTTTAACACTGTTCTTTGACAACCCAATTGTAGGGACCATTGTTGGGTACAATGTGAAATATAGTGAGAGGCATACGTAGTCAAGACGGAATTCGTCGATTGATTATATCAATTCAAAACCAACTGCTTATCACAAATTCCCAGTCTTAGGGGGAGACAAGAAAATGAAAGACTGGTAACATAAAAAAATGCATCATATTATATATCAACCCCTAAAGTGGTCAACGCAAATCTGAAGTCCAAAAGAAAGAGCGTGTATTTGCAAATAATAACAAATGAAATACAAGATGCATTCACTAACACAAGTAAGGTGACAAAGTCACATATACCGGCTTAAACTTATATGCTCGAATGGAAGTACTCACAAAAATATTATCATATTAATAAATTGTGAGAGATAAATCGGTTCCAAAAAGATAAAACCCACAAACACAAAAAGAGCAGAGTAACGCAGTTGGTGTAACCCCAAAAGAGGTGGCACATAAAACACCATAAGTGGTTGCATACAAAACCCCAGAAGTGGTTGCATACTAAACCTTAAAGAAGGTTGTTGTCAAAACCCCAAAAGAGACTAATGGAGTTCTAAAAGAAACTCTAGTACCAAACAAATATGAGATCGCGATGAATTATGTACAAAATAAGTACAATATGGAACCGTAATGAAACACGTGTAAAATGATATATTTGATTATGCTATAGCAATAGATGTAATCGATGAAAAAAAAGATTACGTATATAGAAAGTGTGCAAGAGTGTACGCACACAAATAGCCAAACTGGCTACATGACTTAAGGTTGAACTAAATTTGCTCGACAAACTAAACGTTTTCGAACCAGCAGTTCGAACACCCATAGACGTCAAACCAGTAGGTTATAAATGGGTGTCTTTAAATAAAAGGAAACGTAAATAATGAGTTTTTGCGATGTAAGGCACGCATTTTAACATAAAGATTTTCCCAAATCCCAGCAGTTGATTACGAGGAAACGTATACCCCTGTAGTGGATGCGATAATCTTTAAATGTTTAAGCGGCCTCTCAATCTCAGAATGACTTCAGATAAAACAACTTATGGATGACATCACCGTATACATGTATGAGACAATTGCAAATGACATCTGTATGAAAACCCCTGAAGGATTAAAAATGCTCAAAGCATTATGAAACAATAACCCCATATGTGTTATATATATGAATCTTGAAGGAAACTACTCGTATGTGGTACAGTCGACTATACTCTGAAAAGAGAGGTATAATTTTGATAAAATGAGCTACATCTATTTAACAAGATTTCACTCTTACAGTGATAATGTAAACATCATCGAGAGGGAACTCTCAAACTAAAGAGGAAAATTTTGAATGAACTTTACAAAGTGTAGTTATTCTCGACCTGTAGTTCGAGTATATATATACTATTTTTGCTCATCAATCTGACTACATCTAGAAGATGTTATATAGAAAACGCTAATTCGTTGAGTACATGAACGATTGTCTGATCGCTTGACATACAAAAAATATTCTTATCAACCCCAAGAAAGGGATGTTGAACTACTTAGTCAAGAAGTACCATACTTAATTGCGATCAGAGCATTGACGTATCTTGCAAACAAGACGACATCTGATATTACGTTCTTGCTAGATGTATTGGTAAGATTACAGTTCTAATCTCAAATGTTGCACTCTTTTTCCCTTCACTAAGTGTTTCCCATTGGGTTTTCTTGGTAAGGTTTTTAACGAGACAACATAAATGATCCAGTAGTATCAGTTTATCTTATAGGTCCCGAAGTACTAATTTAACATCATCATAAATCAAGTTGTTAATTAGGTATAATGTGTAGTGCACTCTTTTCTCTTAGCTATGGTTTTATCCCATTGGGTTTTCCTGGCATGGTTTTTAACGAGGTAGAATTATAAAGCGCATTAAATAATTATTTGACATATTTACAAACTCAAGACACGAAATAGTTCCACAAGAACAATATGGCGTCCTGGGTTATGATTGATATATATTAGACTCGCATAGAGTTCGATCTCAATCCAGATACAAGTTATAAAGGTCGAAGATTTCAGCATATTTAAGATTAGAGTTGATCAAGAGAAGCTCAAGCCATACTGTATGAAGACAATGTAGACAACAAAACTCAAATCAAAGAAGACTACGCCAAATATCAAGTCAAGCAATTTTCACAGAAGATTGGATTCAATACATCAAGATATACAAGTAAAATTGAGGGGGAGTAATGTGCCCATAATATATACAGTGTATGTACTCTTTTTCCTTGACTAAGTTTTGTCCCACTTGGTTTTTCTTAGTAAGGTTTTAATGAGGCAACATAACTGGTCCTGCAGTATATGTTAACATCGGTCCTGAAGAATCGTGTAAACATTATCTAGTAGTATAATGTTAACAGTGTAAGTGTATTTCTAAATGTCTGAGGGGGAGTGTTATGAATGCAGACATTCAGGCCCATAGGCCAAGCCTGACCTAATGTTAATGGGCTTTAGGGTTGTTGTTGTATTGATCTATATATATGATATATGTACATGAAATAGGTGAGAATGAATTTTTTTTCTAATGTTTGCTCTCTTGTTCATAACATAAACACTTTTTTTTGTAATAAGAATAGATACACCGTTCTAATTAAAACCCAGTAAAACAATGTTTTCAAACAATAAATTTCTAACTTTTATAGTGTATTATAGATATTTTATTATTAAGAAAATTGATTGAATCAATTTTTTTGCTTAAAGAAAAATCAAATGAGTATATGTATGTAGTCTACTCTATATAATTTAGTGATACCAAGGTGTTAAAAATAAAAGTGGTGAAGGTTCAAGTCTCATTATGTATAAATGATATTTTAGG
Organism: Helianthus tuberosus; assembly: GCA_030545235.1. Classification (NCBI taxonomy): domain Eukaryota; kingdom Viridiplantae; phylum Streptophyta; class Magnoliopsida; order Asterales; family Asteraceae; genus Helianthus; species Helianthus tuberosus. Next base: position 91,204,758 of record CM060381.1, read on the forward strand.
AGTAATTGTAGACTTATAGAGTGTGTAAGTATGTTGTTAAAAAGGTCTATACATAAGTATATAACCCAAAATTAGGGCTGTAATCGAACCAAACGAACATAAACGAGGCCATGTTCGTGTTCATTCATTAAGGAAGTTAACATGTTCACGAACGCATACCGAACATAAGTTTATGTTCATGTTCGTTCGTTAAGGGAAATTCAGCTGTTCGCGAACCGTTTGTGAACACTGGTCTAGAACACAAACGAATTAAAATAAACGTAAACGAACATTTAACTTGAAAATGAAAAAATAAAAACATTATTAACCTTAAACATTGGAGATAATAGTTAAATACAACCATCAAATGATAAATCAAAATACAAGAAGACTACTACAACCACCAAATGACGAATCAAGTATAACTAACTAAGACATAATCATCTAGAATTATTTGGATATAATTATCCGTTTAACTAAGTTACACGTAAGTATCCCAAAAAATATCTTGATTGTCTCTATTTTAGCTAACTCAAGAAAAATAGAGGTTTAAAATTTTAATATATTTAGATAAAAGGTTTATTATTTATTATTTTAATAAACGAACACGACGAACGTAAATGAACGAACGTGACCGAACAAATTACCAGACGTTCACAAACGCAGTCGAACGAATGAGACCTTTGTTAGTGTTCATTTATCGCAGCCCCCGACCTCTGCCCTGGGAGCGGGCGGCCACGAGACGCATGCACACAGAGCGGGTGGTATCGGTGTTTATTAATTTGGCAGCAAAATTTAAACATCAGGACCGTAGTTAGGAAATATTTATCAGAGTTTAAAACACCAAACTTTTTATAATAAATAAATAAATGGGATAATACATAAGGTAGCTCTTCTGCCCACTTTCCTTTGTTGGATCCAAGCTTCTTCTTCAAGTTATTGATGATGATTTTATTGGATGATACTGCTTGACCATTAGCTTGTGGGTGGATTGGTGTTGATGTGATCATCCTAATCCCCAGCTATCACAAAAATTAGTAGTTCTACTCCCAATGAATTGGGATCCATTATCACAAACAATTTCAGAAGGTATGCCAAATCTAGTAATGATGTTTCTTTTAATAAAGGATATCACTTCTTTCTCTCTGACTTGTGGAAAGGCTTCAGATTCTATCCATTTGGAAAAGTAGTCAGTCATAGCAAGCATAAATACTTTTCCTCCTGGTGCCTTGGGAAGTTTACCAACTATGTCCATTCCCCATCTCATGAATGGCCAGAAAAAGGATATAGGATGCAGGAGCTCCGCTGGCTGATGAAGAATATTGCTATGTCTTTGACATGCATCACATTTCTTTGCATATTCCACAACATCCTTCTTCATTGTAGGACAATAGTATCCTGTTCTGAGGATCCTTGAGAATAGTGCTCTGCCCCCAGTGTGGTTTCCACAATCTCCTTCATGAAAATCCTTCAGAACTTCTTGAATTTCTGAATACTCGATGTACCTTAGGTATGGACCTGCAAGAGACCGCTTGTATAATATGTTATTTAGTATTATGAATTGAGATACCTTGACTTTGAAAGCTCTAGGATTTTCTCTAGTAGGAATCTCTCCATGTTATATATATCTCAGGATTGGAAGGATCCAGGATCCTGAACTTGATTGTGCACCATCACTAGGTATGATTGCAGAATCCTCCACTATCTCCATGGCTGTGTGATCCTCAATAGAAGGGGCTAAGATGTGGATAATTGGTATCTTAACATCTTTTGGAATCTTCAAACATAACCCAAGATTAGCTAAGGCATCAGCTTCTGCATTTTCTTCCCTGGGTACCTGTGACAACCCTCACCAAACCAGGTATCTGTACAAATTAATTAATATTTAATTAACGCTTAATTACTGTGCTTGCTTACAATTGTGGTTAAACTGCTTCTTGATTTCTGATACATACACACTCATGCATCATACTTTATTGCTGTCACTCCATTATTTACACAGAACTATAGTGACAAACTTGATGCACAAAAGCACAGTAGCACAATGAACGGATAACCCAGTAAACATACTGACATAGCCATCATCAGACAGGCATTGTCTCTGAGGCCAGTATGAGCCGAGAATAGATTACTACACTAGTAGGGAGTGTAGGGAGGTGAGGATTGTTAAACTGCGTCACTAGGTGATAGTTATAGTGACCGGATATGCCTAAAACATGCTCTAATTACAAAATTCTGCACTTTAATACAAAATTCAGCATTTAAGCTACCTAGTAAAGTGCCAAAACTTGGGAAAATAATACTGGACACTTTCCAAAGTGTCAGGAATTCATTGTGTCACTAAAACAAATATTAACGACACTTTAAATGCTTATTTAGCACTTTAACGGATCAGTATCCAACCGAATAACCGGACTTTACCCGGAACATAAAAATATTGTCAATGACATTGTTTTTCCTTTTCTGAGCCAGTTAGGATCCCCGAATACCCTAACACCCTTTATAATTCATAACACACATATTATACCCTAACTAAATATTTAAACCTTAACCATATCCTAACTAGTTCCATCACCATCCAACTATATACCCCCCACCCCAACCGATCGGATTTCCCCCATGTGGGACACACCACACATTGTTGAATATTTTATTAGTTGATGTCTAATATCTTAAGAACATAGTGCAAGATGGACAATAGAGATTTTTGGGCTATAAGTAAACCCCTTGGTTCACCATAATCATTCATTTCCACACATCAACAAAGTTTAGCTCCCTCTCTTTCTCTCCTCTTGCTTGCGGCTGAACCCACTCACCACCATCTCACCATCATTCAAGTTTGATCTGTCTAGTTTACATACATACAAGTGTGCTAGAGTTCATACGAGGAGACCCGGTGCTTACGGAATCGCAAGGACCTCTCTACCTCGCTTTTATCCACCTAGTTTTCGCTTTGATTCTTCCCTAGCCTTGAGCTAGTAGTAAGTGATGCTAAACACTCTCTTGTTCATGTCTAAGGTGGTTAATAAGAGATTTAACGGTTAAAACTCGAGAACACTTAAGATCAAAACTAAAAGACTTGAAAGTATGATGAACTTGATGGATAAAAAGAAACAAATGGTGTAAAACTTGTGAATCCTGTTTAGTTATGGTTATTTTATGTTGTTGGTTGCTAGTAGTGGAATGGATCGTCATCTAACCACGCTAGATCATGTTTATGGAACATGAACTAGCAATATGTTTAGTGTAGCAAATACAAGATGACAAACCCTTCCATACATAAACATGAACTTGTGTAAAGTTGATATTTCTTGTAAAATGGAGTTCTAAACTAGTAGATCTAAAGATCTACAAGTGGTATTTTCGAAGAACCAAGTAAAATATACAAGTCTTATTTTAAAGCCGGATCTTTCATAAACTAAAAGTGTTTTTGTGAACAAACAAGTGTGTAAACACTTGTGTAACAAAAGGATTTAACAAAGAAATATTTTCGTAACTTTTGACTAGAAGTTGTAAGGTTACATCTTCTTTAGAAATAAAGTTTTTCAGGAAACCGATTCATTCTTAAAGATAGAAAGATCTACTAAAAATGTTGGAAAGTTACTACATAGTTTCACACAACTTACAAGTTCATGTGTTTGCGATTATGCTTACTTTTGTCAAGTTTGATCCATATAAGTTGTGTGTTGATGATTGGAAAATTGTTGATTGGATTTTGAAAAGAAAATGATACGCTTGTAAGCGTGGCCACCTCCAGTTACAGAGGAAACTCTGGCGAAATTTTTCTAGAAAATAACACTTAAAATATTTTTGTGACAAGTGTTATGAATATATTTTTGACTTGTTTTCCAAACAAACTTCGCCAAGATTTTTATTACAAGGTAACCAAGTGTCGGAGGTGGAATTTTCGTAAATAAAACTTACTAAATATATATTTATAATATCTATTTCATAGAAAAACGCTTGCGTGATTTTATGATTATTTTGTGAACTATATATTATTTTTAAAGTAAAAATAATATAACTGGAATACATTATGAAAGCACGACTCCAAAATAATACCAACGCCTTCACAATTAAATATTTAAGTTACACCGGTATTATTAGTACCACACGAACCTTAAAATGTAACTTACGTATTTTTCGGAAAAATACTCTTAAATGTGTATTTTGACAAAGTATTATTTTGGAATTTGTATAAAGTAAAATATAATATTTTTGGGAAAAATATGTATATTTTGGAGATAGAATATTTTAGACAAATATATTTTATTAAGTGAGACTTAATAATATATTTTTGGAATTACGAAAACGCACATGTATTAAAACCCCCATCCTTGGGAAGGAATATAACTATAAAATAATTAAGAAGTGGAAAATACGAAATAGTTACCTAACTATTTCCCAAAAACTTAAACCTTAAGCCAAGGCACGGCCGTCCGTCTAATAGAAATTAGTACGTGTAGGTCGTCACGCAGCAGGTTATTTTGGGACGGACTATTTCGAGACGCACTTCAGTGAGTTCATGTCCCCCTTTTCTCTTAACTGTTTTCAGTTTTTATACTTCGGGGGTGAAATACATGTTACTATGATTACGAATACTTTTTACATGGTATGGTTAGCGTAAGGAGGGTTACTACTTAGATCATGTGAGTGGGTAGGCAGGAACTGGAGGCCATTAATCCTCATTGTAGGACCGAGGGTCTTTAGCGGTAGATCTATCTGGGTGTAGCGAGCCCAGCCCCAGGCCCAACAGAACGGACCTCGGGGTGACTTGGTACACGACGCAAAAATCTGCTAGGTTTGAGTCTTCCTACTGCACGTCACACATATCAATGGCCTTGCAAACCATTGGTGATCTCTTTATTTCCTTATTTGCTACATACCAAGGATTTTATACTTACAAAGGTTTTACATACTCACTTTCACATGAACTCGCTCAACTTTATGTTGATTTTTCAACTTACATGTATTTCAGGGAATTAGGGATCTGGCGAAGTATGCTACGTTTTCACGCTGCGTAAGAGTTATGAGGTCATCCACGTTTAGGGATTGTGACTTTTACCTGGACGAGTCTTAAGTCTTAAACGGTGTTTATTTTATGATTGTGGTTATGTCGTATGAACAATGTTTTTATTTTGATGGGTTGTAACTCGCTGCATGTGTCAACTTTAAACAATGTTGTCGTAATTTATTTTTCAAACTTAAATCAACGGATGATATTCATGGTTTTATTTTCATATAGCTTTGTTGTGGTTAAGCTATGGTATTAAGAAGTCACACCAAATAAACCCACGCTTCCGCAAAGCCAGGGTGTGACAGCTTGGTATCAGAGCTTTGATCATAGCGAACTAGGATTCCTTCTCGAGTCTAGACTATGATCACTAGGGCTCTCACGAAAACATTTTTACATTGCATACACTACGTCCAGATCCAGGTCACAAAACATTTTCCCAAACAAAAGAGTGAGCACATTTTATTTGTTAGTTATAGCTCAGTCTGAGAGGCTGAGGGAGTAGTCTAGTGGGACTAGGAGGTTCAGTCTGAGAGGCTGAGGGAGTAGCCTAGTGGGACTAGGAGACTCAGTCTGAGAGGCTGAGGGAGTAGTCTAGTGGGACTAGGAGGCTCAGTCTGAGAGGCTGAGGGAGTAGTCTAGTGGGACTAGGAGAATCAGTCTGAGAGACTGAGAAGATAGTCTAGGGTAGACTAAGATGATTACTTGTTTGCTTATTGGTGACTAACATGTTTATATGATTATATGATTGATTGTTTGTACGTATGTTTTTGTGTTACAGACATCATGCCTTCTTCATCAGACACTGGAGTTTCCGACACTCTGGACCCCATGGCCATAGTATCGGACGACATAGTTTCATCGGAGCACGAGGTATACACTTCCGATACTACCAGCAAAGATGATGATGACTTCCAGCCCTTTGCACTGCCTGATGTCGTAGCAGAGCCTGCTGATGGCCATCTTGCTGGGGATTTACCACTCGTGGTGATCCCTGCTCCTATACCCCTTGCTGCTGATCCGGTTGTTGATATGCCACTTGTTGATGTTTCTGACGATGATGTCGATTTATTTGAGGAGGACCCACTTGAGGGCGAGGCCCATATTGCTGCCGGCGATATCCTACTTCTTGCTGATGATCCTGCGGAGGAGGCTCCTGTTCATTCACCTGTTCCAGACTCCTTTGAGTCTGTGGCATCCGTACCTTCGCACACACAGGGTGTGCAGCACCACTCACACGACACCGACCCGGACATGGCGTCATCCGCTGCACCTGCTCCTGCGCACAGCTTTGAGTTCGATCATGATGTTGATGATGACTCAGATCCTATTTTTCCACCTGGCTTTTATCCAGACCAGGACATTGAGTTCGTACACTTAGACCAGCACTTGGAGGATCCTGTAGCCCCTGTCAACCCTACGTTGGCTGATCCAGCTGATTTTGAGATGGAGTTTGTTGATCCGGAGCCTGTCGTGGCCCCTGAGCCAGGCGTCGCTCCCGATCCCGCATTTGAGCATGACCCTGTTCATGCCGATGCACCTGCTGTTGCTCCTTTGGTTGATGATGTACCTGTTGATGATCATCCTGTTGTTGTTCCACAGTTGGTGGATGATCATGCTGTTGATGCTCATATTGATGCTCCACTGTTGTTAGAGGATCCTGTTGTCGCCCCACTTCCAGATCCTATGCCGGTGATGTTCGACCATGCACCTTTTACGACCCACAATGATCCACGATACGCTCACACCCACAATGGGTGGATAGATGACGACATTGATTACCCACCTTTCGTGATACCAGTTACACCACCTGTAGCCCCTGTTTCAGCTCCCATTGATGTTCCCTTAATTCCCCCTCATACCACAGATGTTCATCGCACCGACTTACCTATCACTTATCTTCAGGACATACCTCCACCACGTCCTGGGGAGGGTTCGTCACGTCATCCGTTTGGTCATACGCCTTTCGTGTCAGGAGGAGATTAGTTTGTACCTCAGGTTTCTCATCCCACTGTTGTTCCCACTGTTGCACCATTTACTGTACCATCCTTCGCTCCATCTAGTGAGCCATTCCTCTGGACCACGCCCCCCCCATTATGCCACCGACGGATCCATATCACCCATACCACGTGGGGTATTCTACGGAGGATGTTCTCACATCTTTCATGATACAGCAGGAGGCACTGACCCGTCACGTACAGGAGCTGGAGCGAGCTCAGCGACTCCCGTGCCAGTGCCAGACCCCACCTGCAGTATCACACCCTCCTCGTCCGCTTTCACCAGATTCTGCCGCTCGTTTTTGGACTCCCGAGCAGCAGATAGCATACTTATTGCGCGCCTATTGCGCTATGGAGGAGGACTGGCTTCATATGCGACGTTTACTCTTTTCTCGTTTTCCCCCTCCTCCACCGCCATCAGCTTAGGCCATTTTGATTCAACGCAGGTAGACTTTTGGTGAGACGACCGCGATTGTGCAGACTACACAGCTTTTGGAGACCACATTTTGACGATTGTGATTTTTGATGATTTGTATATTTGTTGTTGTTGTCACTGACTAGATAGTTTGGACTAGGGTGATGTGGCCCTTAGTCACTGATGATGTATGATACAATTATGTACTTGTAAACCTTACATTGTGGTCTTGATTTATAACAGCGCAATCGCAGTATTCTCATTATATGACGGGTTGATTATTGATATTTTATAACATGAGATGTTATGTGCTTGATTAGTTTATAACATGAGATGTTATGTGGTTGATTTATTTATAACATGAGATGTTATGCGTTGATATTATTGCTACATACGTACACTTTACTTATTATGACCTGACCTACGTGAACCATCTTTTAGAAGATGCCACCAAGACGTGAATCGCGTATGCCTGCCAACGAGGCAGAACTTCAAGGAATCATTGCTGCCGCCATTGCGCAGTACGCAGCCTCACAAGGAGGAACAAGCGGAAGTAATTCGAACACCAACGGCAATAACAACCCACCACATGGTAATGTTAAGTCGTTGAGACATACTACGATACATCTGGATATCTTTAGCATGTTTGCTAATACCATTTGTATATTCTAACGTATGTGCAGGGTGCACTTACAAGCAATTCCTAGATTGCAAGCCTGTAAACTTTGATGGCACCGGAGGTGCTGTTGCTTTTGTAAGATGGGCCGAAAAGACGGAGTCTGTTCTTCGAATGAGCAAGTGCGATCCAGACCAGCAAGTGACTTACATTTCTGGCTATTTTTGGACGGAGCCCTGTCTTGGTGGAACTTACAAGTGCAAACTCTTGGCGAAGCCGCAGCTTTCGCAATGACATGGAATGAGCTAAAGGAGCTCATGCGAAGAAAGTACTGCTCGCGGGCTGAGATACAAAGGTTGGAGACTGGGTTCTGGCATTTGAGAATGGAAGGACCCAAGATTGCTGAGTATGTTCAGAGATTCCACGACCTGTCTCATGTGGTACCTTATATGGTTACACCAGAATTCAAGCGAATCGAGCGCTTTATCTGGGGTTGAGCACCTCAAATCATGAGTAATGTCACTACTTCCAAGCCTGCGACTATCACAGAGGCCATAGATCTAAGCGTAGCTCTTACTGAGGAAGCTATCCTCCTGAACAAGTTTTCGAATGATGAGCCAAAGAAGAAAAAGACTCACGTAGAGTCGTCTGGTGAGAATAAAAGGAAATTCTCGAACTTCAAGCAGGGTACTAGCGGTGTTGGCAAGAAAGGGGAACCAAGCACACCGGTCCAAGCTGCAACCGGTGCTGGGAAGAAAGGAAAAGGATATATGGGTACGCATCCCAAGTGTAACACCTGCCAGCGTCATCATTCTGGCCGATGTGGGCCAAAAGTATGTGAAGCTTGTGGAAAAGTTGGCCACCTGAAGGATAACTGCTGGGCTAGTGCAGGCCGGGGAGGCCAAGGAGGTTTTGGTAATAGAAACAATAGTCGTGGTGGCAATGGAAATCGTCCACAAGGGAATAATGGAGGAAATGGGAACCGTGGGAACAATGCAAATCAAGCTGGGGACGCGAATCGAAATCAAAACAACAATCAAGCGGGGAACGGATGAGGTAATGGTCAAAAATTGGGTTGTTTTAACTGTGGCGACATTGGGCATTTTAAGAGGAACTTCCCAGGATTGGACCAAGCACGGGGAAGAGTCTTTAACATTGGCGCAAGGGAAGCGCGCCAGGATCCGAACGTTGTTACCGGTACGTTCCCTATCAACCAACGCTTTGCATCTGTTCTTTTTGATACTGGTGCCGATTATAGTTTCGTGTCATTAGAATTTAAGAATATACTTGGGTTGACGCCTAGTAAGTTAGAAGTTCCATATTTGATCGAATTAGCAAATGGAAAACTAGTTGAGACCAGTGAAGTTGTCCGGGGATGCGTGATAGAATTGGGAGGACACGAATTTACGCTAGACTTACTACCTGTCGAGTTGGGAAGCTTTGATGTGGTAGTGGGAATGGATTGGCTATCGAGTAACAAAGCCGAGATCGTTTGCCATGAGAAGACCATCCGCATCCCATGGACGGATGAAGAAACGATCATAGTGCACGGAGAGAAGCTGTTGGTGCACTACATCTGTTGACTTCGTCTTGGATCAAGTCTTAGTCTTAGATTGTTATATCAGGGCATGTTTTACGAGAAAACAGGATATTGTATGTTTGTTTAGAGATAGGTTCGCTTATAGTGACATAGGGAGGTCCGCTTTTATGTCAATCAGATAGGTCCGCTTTTATGTCCAATGGAGGTCCGCTTATTCGTACATGTCCATTGGAGCGGATCTCCATGCCCTATATATAGTCTCATAAGCGAACCAGTATGAGAGGACCTTGTAACTCGTACCGAAGTGCTGCCGGATCGAGATTTGGATGTAAACTGTTATAAATCAATACAAAAAGGTGTTTAAAGAGATTTGCTAGCTGTTTCTACGTTGATTACTTGTTTTCCGCACCTGTAATTGACGAAAACTCCTCTGAACGACTCGTTCGGGTCGAAACACGATCCTACAGAAGCATGATACGCCGTTGAGAATTATTAGCTGCCTGAAAGCTAGAAAGTGCTTGAAGAAGGGATGTGTTGCATTCTTAGCACACATCGTGGACAAGGAAGCTGCTGAACCGAAGATCGAAGACATTCCAGTCGTCAAGGAATATCCGGAAGTCTTTCCAGAAGACTTGCCGGGATTACCGCCTCCAAGGCAAGTTGAGTTCCACATTGACTTGGTTCCAGGTGTCGCGCCTGTAGCCAAGGCACCCTATAGACTTGCGCCATCAGAGATGCAGGAGTTGTCGACACAACTCCAGGAGTTATTGGACAAAAGGATTCATCAGACCAAGATTCTCACCTCGGGGAGCTCCGGTTCTGTTTGTCAAAAAGAAAGACGGTAGTTTTCATATGTGTATAGACTACCGTGAACTTAATAAGTTGACCATCAGGAATAGATATCCTTTGCCAAGAATCGATGATCTTTTTGACCAGTTGCAAGGTTCAAGCTTTTATTCGAAAATCGATTTGCGATCAGGTTACCATCAACTTAGGATACAAGAGGAAAGTATCCCGAAGACAGCCTTTAGGACTCGTTACGGACACTACGAGTTCCTAGTTATGCCATTTGGGTTAACGAACGCACCTGCAGTTTTCATGGACCTAATGAACCGAGTCTGCAAGCCGTACTTGGATAAGTTTATGATCATATTTATCGACGACATTCTGATTTACTCAAAAACAAAGGACGAGCACGAACATCACTTAAGAACTATTCTAGAGCTACTTAAGAAGGAGAAGTTATACGCCAAGTTCTCGAAGTGCGAGTTTTGGCTACGTGAAGTCCAGTTTCTTGGACATGTGGTTAATGGAAATGGAATCCCTGTTGATCCCACAAAGATCGAGGCGATCAAGAATTGGGAGACTCCAAAGACACCAACCGAGATTCGACAGTTCTTGGGTTTGGCTGGTTATTATCGAAGGTTCATTAAGGATTTTTCTAAAATCGCTCAACCTCTGACCGCGCTCACACAGAAGGATAAGAAGTTTGATTGGGGAATCAAGCAAGAAGAAGCGTTTCAGTTGTTGAAGAACAAGCTTTGTGACGCACCGATTTTATCGCTACCCGAAGGAACTGATGATTTCGTGGTATACTGTGACGCCTCACGTCGAGGATTGGGTTGTGTGTTGATGCAATGCCAGAAGGTCATAGCTTACGCGTCACGTCAGTTGAAAGTTCATGAAAAGAACTATACCACGCATGATCTAGAGCTAGGCGCAGTGGTATTTGCGTTGAGGATTTGGAGACATTATTTATATGGTACGAAATGTACAATTTTCACGGATCATAAAAGTCTGCAACACATATTCAACCAGAAAGAGCTTAATATGAGGCAGAAACGCTGGGTAGAGCTGTTGAATGATTATGATTGCGAGATCAAGTATCACCTAGGGAAAGCGAATGTGGTCATAGATGCCCTGAGTCGAAAAGAAAGGATTAAGCCCATAAGGGTTAGGGCTTTAGAGATGATTATCCAGACGGATCTTTCCCTGCGCATTCGTGCCGCGTAGAAAGAGGCTCTGAAAGAAAGGAATATTGAAGATGAATATCTCCGTGGGATGGAGAAGAAATTAGTGCCAAACGAGGAAGGAACGTTATGTTTCATGAAACGGATTTGGGTTCCCCTGTTTGGTGGTTTGGGAAAAGTTATTTTTGATGAAGCTCACAAATCACGGTACTCTATCCACCCAGGAGCGGATGAGATGTACCAGGACCTTAAGGATTATTATTGGTGGCCTAGGATGAAAGGCGACGTTGCTGTTTATGTTAGCAAGTGTTTAACATGTTCCAAAGTGAAAGCTGAATACCAGAAGCCTTCAGGACTTCTGCAACAACCTGAAATTCCCAAATGGAAATGGGAACAAATTTCAATGGACTTTATAACTAAGTTGCCAAAGACGCCCAGAGGCCATGATACTATTTGGGTAATAGTAGACCGTTTAACAAAGTCCGCACACTTCTTACCAATCAAAGAGAAAGACAATACGAGTAAACTTGCGGAAATGTACATACGAGAGATTGTTGCACGTCATGGAGTGCCTCTCTCGATCATCTCTGATAGAGATGGACATTTCATATCAAGGATTTGGCAATCCTTCCAAGAAGCTTTTGGCTCACAGTTAAATCTGAGAACTGCATTTCATCCGCAAGCTGATGGCCAAAGTGAACGAACTATTCAGACATTGGAGGATATGCTGAGAGCATGTGTAATGGATCTAGGTGGTAGCTGGGATAATCATTTACCATTAGTCGAGTTTTTATACAACAATAGCTACCACACAAGCATTGGAGCCGCGCCATTTGAAGCTCTTTACGGATGCAAGTGTCGATCACCACTATGCTGGGCTGATGCAGGTGATAGGTAGCTTGTTGGTCCCGAAATAGTCCAAGAGACAACAGACAAGATCACACAAATTCGAAAGCGCATCGAGGCGGCTCGCGACAGACACAAAGCCTATGCAGATCCAAAGAGGAAACCTTTGGAATTTCAAGTTGGGGATATGGTTTTATTGAAGGTTTCACCCTGGAAGGGTGTGGCACGCTTTGGAAAGCGTGGGAAGTTGAATCCGCGTTACATTGGCCCGTTCAAGATACTGCAAAGGATTGGTCTTGTAGCCTACAAGTTGGACCTACCTGCCGAACTCAATGGTGTTCACGATACATTCTATGTGTCAAATTTGAGAAAGAGTCCAACACAAGAAACGGTGATCATTCCTGCTGACGAAGTTCATATCGACGACACGCTCCACTTTACCGAAGAACCCGTCGAGGTTACGGATTGGAAAGTTAACAAAACTCGCTGGAGCAGTGTCAAACTCGTCAAAGTTCGATGGAATGCAAGACATGGGCCTGAATTCACGTGGGAACGTGAGGATCGTATGAAAGAGAAATACCCCCATTTATTTCCTAAGACCCCTGCAACTAGAAGCAGAGCCTAAAATTTCGGGACAAAATTTATTTAACAGGGGGAGAATGTGACAACCCTCATCAAACCAGGTATCCGTACGAATTAATTAATATTTAATAAAAGCTTAATTACTGTGCTTGCTTACAATTGTGGTTAAACTGCTTCTTGATTTCTGATACATACACACTCATGCATCATACTTTATTGCTGTCACTCCATTATTTACACAGAACTATAGTGACAAACTTGATGCACAAAAGCACAGTAGCACAATGAACGGATAACCCAGTAAACATGCTGACATAGCCAGCATCAGACAGGCACTGTCTCTGAGGCCAGTATGAGCCGGGAATAGATTACTACACTAGTAGGGAGTGTAGGTAGGTGAGGATTGTTAAATTGCGTCACTAGGTGATAGTTATAGTGACCGGATGTGCCTAAAACATGCTCTAATTACAAAATTCTGCACTTTAATACAAAATTCAGCATTTAAGCTAACTAGTAAAGTGCAAAAACATGGGAAAATAATACTGGACACTTTCCAAAGTGTCAGGAATTCATTGTGTCACTAAAACGAATATTAACGACACTTTAAATGCTTATTTAGCACTTTAACGGATCAGTATCCAACCGAATAACCGGACTTTACCCGGAACATAAAAATATTGTCAATGACATTGTTTTTCCTTTTCTGAGCCAGTTAGGGTCCCCGAATACCCTAACACCCTTTATAATTCATAACACACATATTATACCCTAACTAAATATTTAAACCTTAACCATATCCTAACTAGTTCCATCACCATCCAACTATATACCCCCCAACCGATCGGATTTCCCCCATGTGGGACACACCACACATTGTTGAATATTTTATTAGTTGATGTCTAATATCTTAAGAACATAGTGCATGATGGACAATAGAGATTTTTGGGCTATAAGTAAACCCCTTGGTTCACCATAATCATTCATTTCCACACATCAACAAAGTTTAGCTCCCTCTCTTTCTCTCCTCTTGCTTGCGGCCGAACCTACTCACCACCATCTCACCATCATTCAAGTTTGATCTTGCTAGTTTACATACATACAAGTGTGCTAGAGTTCATACGAGGAGACCCGGTGCTTACGGAATCGCAAGGACCTCTCTACCTCGCTTTTATCCACCTAGTTTTCGCTTTGATTCTTCCCTAGCCTTGAGCTAGTAGTAAGTGATCCTAAACACTCTCTTGTTCATGTCTAAGGTGGTTAATAAGAGATTTAACGGTTAAAACTTGAGAACACTTAAGATCAAAACTAAAAGACTTGAAAGTATGATGAACTTGATGGATAAAAAGAAACAAATGGTGTAAAACTTGTGAATCTTGTTTAGTTATGGTTATTTTATGTTGTTGGTTGCTAGTAGTGGAACGGATCGTCATCTAACCACGCTAGATCATGTTCAAGGAACATGAACTAGCAATATGTTTAGTGTAGCAAATACAAGATGACAAACCCTTCCATACATAAACATGAACTTGTGTAAAGTTGATATTTCTTGTAAAATGGAGTTCTAAACTAGTAGATCTAAAGATCTACAAGTGGTATTTTCGAAGAACCAAGTAAAATATACAAGTCTTATTTTAAATTCGGATCTTTCATAAACTAAAAGTGTTTTTGTGAACAAACAAGTGTGTAAACACTTGTGTAACAAAAGGATTTAACAAAGAAATATTTCCGTAACTTTTGACTAGAAGTTGTAAGGTTACATCTTCTTTAGAAATAAAGTTTTTCAGGAAACCGATTCATTCTTAAAGATAGAAAGATCTACTAAAAATGTTGGAAAGTTACTACATACTTTCACACAACTTACAAGTTCATGTGTTTGCGATTATGCTTACTTTTGTCAAGTTTGATGCATATAAGTTGTGTGTTGATGATTGGAAAATTGTTGATTGGATTTTGAAAAGAAAATGATACGCTTGTAAGCGTGGCCACCTCCAGTTACAGAGGAAACTCTGGCGAAATTTTTCCAGAAAATAACACTTAAAATATTTTTGTGACAAGTGTTATGAATATATTTTTGACTTGTTTTCCAAACAAACTTCGCCATGATTTTTATTACAAGGTAACCAAGTGTCGGAGGTGGAATTTTCGTAAATAAAACTTACTAAATATATATTTAGAATATATATTTCATAGAAAAACGCTTGCGTGATTTTATGATTATTTTGTGAACTATATATTATTTTTAAAGTAAAAATAATATAGCTGGAATACATTATGAAAGCATGACTCCAAAATAATACCAACGCCTTCACAATTAAATATTTAAGTTACACCGGTATTATTAGTACCACACGAACCTTAAAATGTAACTTACGTATTTTTCGGAAAAATACTCTTAAATGTGTATTTTGACAAAGTATTATTTTGGAATTTTTATAAAGTAAAATATAATATTTTTGGGAAAAATATGTATATTTTGGAGATAGAATATTTTAGACAAATATATTTTATTAAGTGAGACTTAATAATATATTTTTGGAATTACGAAAACGCACATGTTTTAAAACCCCCATCCTTGGGAAGGAATATAACTATAAAATAATTAAGAAGTGGAAAATACGAAATAGTTACCTAACTATTTCCCAAAAACTTAAACCTTAAGCCAAGGCACGGCCGTCCGTCTAATAGAAATTAGTACGTGTAGGGTCTGACTGTACCACGGGTGATAATTGATATGACTTGGAAACAAATATAATTGCGAGACCGCCCTCAATACTGTACATTGATTTTTATTTAAACTTGATTAAACTGGGATTCACTCACCAGTATTTCCCATTGACAAAATGTTTTTAAACGCGTTTCAGGTAACAAACTGTGAAAGCCAAATAGAAGCCAGCTAGACAGCTTTAAAGGCTTAGAAAAAAGTGGCAATAAAGTTACCTAAAATAAAAATAGATGTTTTGTAAATAAAATGGGATTTATTCCTATGAAAATGTGTGTACTGCAAACTTGGGTTTTATCCCATATGTTTAATATTATGAAAATGTGGTATTTTACTCTGATCCAATAATTCCTAACTACGATCCTGATAAAAATTCCATTGCCAAATTAGACAATACGCGATACCACCGAAGCTGGCTCGCGGCCGCCCGTTCCCGGGGATTTGGGATCGGGGGTTGAGACAGAAGGTGGTATCAGAGCTAAGCCACTGATTCAGCCACAGAAGTATTCTACTGACATCAAAATTCAATCTGTTAGGAAATAAATTACGGGAATACGTGCATAATTGTATTTCCTGTTTTGTGTTATTTGACTATTTGTTAGTTTACAGTATGAGCGACCAAGGACCATCTGACGCGTATCGTCAATTGTATTGTTCTCCTAGAAGCGAAGGCACCTCCTCATCTCAGCCTGCCCTCTCAGGGTACTCTGCTGATACGGAAGAAGGAATATTCGTGTTTAAGGCTCAGTCAGAGGAGCCATTTCCTCAGAAAAAGAGGGGATGGTTCAGTCGAGGGGCACACGAGCGTAGAAAGCGTATGAAAAAAGTTACAAGACCAGAGAGCACTAGAAGCAGCCAAAAGAGAAACCGATGCCTATGCCCAGGATATGATTAATAGGGGTATAGCCAACATCCACATCCTAGCAACTACTGCAGCTGACCCTAACCTGGAACAAATGATAGCACCCCAACCACAACTGCCAATCCCTGACCAACCAATGGAAATAGAAAACCCTGAAAATCAAGTAGAAATGCATGACTTCAATCCGGAAGAAATACCTAGGGTACCAGCACCAAACCCATTAGACCCAATTTACGACCCATGGTGGGACGATAATAGGGACTATGTGCAACGATACCCGATACATGAAGACATGCCCATGCCAAACATAGGAGCCTACCCAGGTTTGGATCCTTTAGATCCCTATTACCATGATGAATACATTAGGGAGATTTTAGAAGATCCTTACCGATTCCAGGCACCTACACCCCCATATCAGGAACCCGCACCCCAGATTTCGAACCCAGTCCTAGAACCTGCACCCCCAATGAGTGCAGACAATATACAAGAACTTAGGACATTTGGTAAGGAAATTTTAGAGAGTAGTGAACGAATGAGACAGGTGGGAGAGCGACTCATCTGGAAGTATGACGAGCGCAATATGGATTTCTGGATGAATCCATATCCATGAATGTGATGGTGGGAACGGTAATAGTAATAATAATAATAAAATAATAATAAGAAAATATGTGTGTGCGGATGCCTACTACTATTAGTGTAATTTTATTTCAGTTGGTATTGTAATTTTAATTTCAGTACTGGTGTGTAATAGATGCATACGATATGAATAGAGTAAAGTCGCAATGATCGACGCTTTTGACCAAAATGCGTGTCATGTGATTAACTCTATTAAATATTATTTTGTGATATTAATATGTGGTAAAAGTTTAAAATTCAGATGGCCGACGAAGGAAATCAAGAAAATCTGAATAACGATAACCAGAGTAACATTAACTTGGTTAATGAGAATCCAAGCATCAATAACAATGGGAACCAAATGGACAAGAGTGTCGTCCAACACATAGTGGCACAAGGAATCATAGATGTAATGCCATTTAGTATTCGAACGGTTCAGGAAGCGAATAATAAAAGTAAACATAGCAGTAAACGACCAATTGAACCAGAACACGGCGTAAACAATGGACCCATACTTCAAGCGCCCATTCCCAAAAGAAGAAGAACCATGCCTTATGGTTGTTTTTACAAAGAATTTTGGTCCTGCAAACCAATAGAATTCTCGGGCAATGAAGGACCCATTGCACCTCTACGCTGGATAGAAAAGACTGAGGCTGTTTTAAAAATAAGCAAGTGTGCTGAAGAAGACAAAATAATGTTTGCTTCTAATTTATTTAAGAACTCAGCCTTAGAATGGTGGAACACTATCCTCCAGTCAAGAGGAAGTGATAGGGTATATAACATGCAATGGGAAGAATTTAAAAATATGGTAGAAAGGAAATTCTGCCCTCCCAATGAAAAGGAACATATAGCGAATAAGTTTCTAAACCTAAGGATGACCGGGGTAGATAGTAAGGGTTATACTACTACATTCTTTGAATATGCTAGAATAGTACCAACCCTTGCATCACCTGAACCAGTATTAATCTCCCGTTACATCTGGGGGTTAATTGGAGAGATTAGACATGTAGTCAAGGCAGCTAGACCTCAAACTATAGAAGAAGCCGTAGAACTAGCAAACACCTTGACAGATGAATTAATCCATACTAGAGAAGAAGACCAGAGGAGAAACCTAACTCAAAGGCTTACCCAAGAATTCCGTTCTGGGAATTACAACCGTAGGAATATGGGTTCTACCTCTGCACCATTCTGCAAGGTCTGCAAGAAAAAGCATTCGGGAAAATGCTCCACTCATTGCAATTTCTGCAAAGCACCCGGACATAAGGAAGAAGATTGCAGGAGGAAATCCAGTAATGGACTGTGCTTCAACTGTGGAGAAAAAGGTCACATCAAGCCAAACTGTCCGAAATTAGCTTCAGCTGTGAACAACAGGAACACTAAAAATGCTAGAGCATTCGTGCTGACTGCAGATGAAGCTAAGATGATTCCAGACGTGATAACTGGTACATTTTTAGTTAATGACGTGTTTGCTAAAGTATTATTTGACTCTGGAGCAAACCAAAGTTTTATTAATACTTCGTTTTGCAAACTTCTAAATCAGTCATTAACTAAACTACCACAAGAATGTTTAGTAGAGACAGCTAATGGAGAAAATGTTAGGATTTCTGAAATCTTGCAGGGAGCAAGAGTAGAGTTTTTAAATCAAAAGATTATGGCAAACCTTTATCCCATGAATCTGGCAGGATTTGAAGTCGTTTTAGGAATGGATTGGTTAATAGCCAATAAAGCCAGTATTTTATGTGATCAAAAGTCAATTCAAGTAAATTTCACCAAAAGGTGAAAAGATCACTATTAAAGGAGATAAGCCCTCTAGGTCCACTAAATTTATCTCTGTGATGAAAACTGCAAGTTATATAAGAAAAAGGTCTATAGTGTATTTGATTTCCATAATCACTAACACTAAAGGAAAAGTATTAAAAGACATTCCAGTAGTGTCTCAATTTTCAGATATATTTCCAGAAGAATTACCAGGACTACCGCCAGACAGAGAAGTTGAATTCAGAATTCACCTGCTACCGGGAACAGCACCAATTGCTAAAGCACCTTACCGTTTGGCACCCGCCGAAATGCAGGAACTGAAGAAACAGTTAGATGAATTATTAGAGAAGGGATTCATACAGCCAAGCTCATCGCCATGGGGAGCGCCAATTTTATTCGTTAAAAAGAAAGACGGATCAATGCGTATGTGCATTGACTACCGTGAATTGAACAAAGTCACAATTAAGAACCGGTACCCATTACCAAGAATCGATGATATGTTCGATCAATTGCAAGGAGCTCGATTTATCCCTAAAATTGATTTAAGGACAGGATATCATCAATTAAAGGTACAGGAAGAGGATATTCCTAAAACCGCCATCAGAACAAGGTATGACCATTATGAATTTACTGTCATGCCATTTGGTTTAACCAATGCCCCAGCTGCATTTATGGACATGATGAACCGAATATGTAAGCCATATTTGGATAAATTCATAATTGTCTTTATAGATGATATTCTCATATATTCTAAAAGTAAAGAGGATCATGCAAAGCATTTGCGCTCACTTTTAAGTCTATTAAGAAAGGAAAAGCTTTATGCTAAATTTTCAAAATGTGAGTTTTGGTTAGAACAAGTACAGTTTCTTGGACACTTAGTGAACCATGAAGGAATTCATGTGGATCCCACAAAGATCGAGGCGATTACTAAATAGAAGACCCCTGAATCACCAACAGAGGTTAGAAGTTTCTTTGGATTGGCTAGTTATTATAGAAGATTTATTCGAGACTTTTCTAGAATAGCCATTCCTTTAACTAAGTTAACCTGTAAATCCATTATGTTTGAATGGGGACCAAAGCAAGAAGAAGCATTTAGAATTCTTAAGCAAAGATTAACCATGCACCCATACTAGCGTTACCAGAAGGAACTGAAGACATGGTAGTCTATTGTGATGCTTCTAAATTAGGTTATGGATGTGTATTAATGCAACGCCAAAAGGTTATAGCATATGCGTCTAGACAACTTAAGAATCATGAAGAGAATTATTCAACCCATGATCTAGAATTAGGAGCTATAATTTTTGCCCTTAAGATTTGGAGACATTACCTTTATGGTAGTAAGTTTACCATATTTACTGATCATAAAACTTTAAGGTATGTTTTCGGGCAAAAAGAGTTGAATATGAGACAAAGATGCTGGATGGAGATGCTTAGTGATTATGATTGTGATATCCAGTATCATGAAGGAAAGGCAAATGTAGTGGCAGATGCTTTAAGTCGAAAATATCGTGAGAACCTAAAAGGGTACGTTCTCTTAAATTAAATCTACAAGTAGATTTAAATGATCAAATTAGAAAAGCACAAGAATCAGCAATCAAGGAAGATACTGAAAAACTAAAAGGTATGATTAAGGAATTAGAACAATGAACAGATGGAATTTGGAGATTCCATAAGAAGAGAATGTGGATACCTAAATTAGGAAATCTACGTCATCGTATATTAGAAGAAGCCCATAAGTCCAGATATACGATGCATCCAGGAAGTGATAAAATGTATCAGGATTTAAGAAATAATTTTTGGTGGATAGGAATGAAAAAGGACATAGCAGCTTATGTTTCAAAATGTTTAACTTGTTCACAAGTTAAAGCTGAACACCAGAAACCCTCAGGATTGTTACAACAGTTAGAAATGCCAGTGTGGAAATGGGAATTGATAACAATGGATTTTGTTACCAAATTACCCAAAACAAGGAAAGGTAATGATACAATCTGGGTAATTGTAGATCGGCTAACCAAATCAGCCCGTTTCCTACCAATGAAGGAAACTTTCAGTATGGAACAGTTAGCTGAATTATATGTAAATGAAATAGTTTCACTACATGGGATTCCTTTTTCAATTGTTTCTGATAGGGATAGCCGTTTTACCTCTCATTTTTTGTCAAGTTTTCAAAAAGCAACGGGAACCATGTTAAATCTAAGCACAGCTTATCATCCTCAAACAGACGGACAAAGCGAAAGGACAATTCAAACAATGGAAGATATGCTTAGAGCTTGTGTAATTGATTTCGGAGGTAATTGGGACGATCACTTACCTTTTATAGAATTTTCTTATAATAATAGTTATCACACAAGTATCAATGCTGCACCATTCGAAGCACTGTATGGACGAAAATGCCGAACCCCAGTCTGTTGGGAAGAAATTGGGGAAAAGCAACTATCTGGACCTGAGATAGTGCAAGAGACAACCGACAAGATTATCCAAGTCAAGGAACGACTGAAAGCAGCACGTGATCGACAGAAGAGCTATGCTGATAACCGACGAAAACCATTGGAGTTTCATGTAGGAGACAAAGTATTATTGAAAGTCTCTCCTTGGAAAGGAATAGTAAGATTCATCAAAAGAGGGAAGCTAAGTTCCAGGTATGTTGGACCTTTTGAGATTATTAGAAGAATAGGACATGTAGCCTATCAGCTACAACTGCCAGAGGAAATGGCAGGAATACATGATGTATTTCATGTATCTAATCTCAACAAATGTTTAGCTGATGAATCGCTAATGGTACCTCTTAAGGATATAGAGGTAAATGAACAACTCAAATTTGTAGAAAAGCCTCTAGAGATTGAAGACAGGAAAGTCAAGAACCTCAAGCATAAGAGATTAGTTCTGGTCAATGTGAAGTGGGACTCCAAAAGAGGACCTGAGTACACATGGGAACTCGAATCAGAAATGCAAATGAAGTATCCACACTTGTTTCAGTAGATCTCGAGGACGAGCTCTAAAACAAGGTGGGGAGGATATAACAACTCTAAAGAAAACCGACACCCTCGAATTATTTTTGACACCCTAATATATTTTAAAATATCCCAATATGTCCCAAAATACACCCCATACGTGAAAATGGGCCCCGAATACCTTAAATATTATCAAAAATAATTAAAAAAACTAATTTTTGGGTTGAGGCGGGCCGCGTAAGCCACACCTCAACTTTTACGCGGGCCGCGACAAGGTTAGGGCTGGCACGACACTGGGCTGCCACGTGGCCCAACACATGTCAAGGCTAGTCGATGATCCGGATCAGCTATATCGTTGACTTGAGTTGACGCTGGCCGCGTAGCCCCTTGGTTACTCTTTACGCGGGCCGCGTAGAACCCAAACTCAACACCTATATATAGAAGGCCTCGGATCTTCAGTCGAACTCGCACACTTTCTTTTCTATATCTCGAAAATCTGATAGTAGGTATTATACTCGAGTCTAATACCCCCCTAAATAGCGAAGTTCTGCTCCGTTGTAAGTATCATAACCCCTGGATACGTATTAGATACTTTTCCCGATTGATCTAGGGTTCCGTAACGGCTGTCGTGGCTCTGCCCGACGTAGTCGTTGAAATGCCGTCTCGGGGAGGGTATTACTAATGTTAAAATGGGTTATTATACTAACACATGTGCATTTGTGTAAATTATAGATTGTCACCAGCAAACCCTAAAGGATAATCTAAGACAGCAATGTGAGTTGATCCGCTTTTTGTAAACTTTCTGTTAACTGTTTTTACAAAACCTCATACGATTAATTATATATTAAACAGTTATTGAGTATTTGTAAGGATACAATTATCGTGGGTATGTTGGGGTTTTGTATACAAAATTTGTTACTGGAGGGGTAACATTTCCATAATTCGGGTCTGACAGTACCACGGGTGATAATTGATATGACTTGGAAACAAATATAATTGCGAGACCGCCCACAATACTGTACAATGATTTTT
Organism: Helianthus tuberosus; assembly: GCA_030545235.1. Classification (NCBI taxonomy): domain Eukaryota; kingdom Viridiplantae; phylum Streptophyta; class Magnoliopsida; order Asterales; family Asteraceae; genus Helianthus; species Helianthus tuberosus. The sequence continues at coordinate 91,227,654 of CM060381.1, forward strand.
ATTTAAACTTGAGTAAACTGGGATTCACTCACCAGTATTTCCCACTGACAAAATGTTTTTAAACGCGTTTCAGGTAACTAACTGTGAAAGCCAAATAGAAGCCAGCTAGACAGCACTGAAGGCTTAGAAAAGTGGCAATAAAGTTACCTAAAATAAAAATAGATGTTTTGTTAAATAAAATGGGATTTATTCCTATGAAAATGTGTGTACTGCAAACTTGGGTTTTATCCCATATGTTTAATATTATGAAAATGTGGTATTTTACTCTGATCCAATAATTCCAAACTACGGTCCTGATAAAAATTCCGCTGCCAAATTAGACAATACGCGATACCACCGAAACTGGCTCGCGGCCGCCCGTTCCCGGGGATTTGGGATCGGGGGTTGCGACACTGCGATCCTCCCTGTCAACCTTTGCACATCCTTAGCATTGGAAGGAGATTTGATGTTCACAATGGCCTTGATTTGTTCTGGACTTACCTCTATCCCTCTTTTTATCACCATGTAACCTACGAATTTGCCAGCTTTTACTTAAAAGTGGCATTTGGAAGGATTCAATTTCATGTTGTATCTATCAAGGATATCAAATGCTTCCTCCAAATCTTTAAGGTGATCCTCAACTTTTTTGGACCTAACCACCATGTCATCAATGTAGACTTCCATTGTGTGTCCAATCTGTTCTTTAAACATCATATTTACTAGCCTTTGGTACGTAACACCTGCTTTGAGCAATTTTTCTACCTCTTCTTGGATAATGGCGTTTCTTTCAGGTGCAAACTTCCTCCTTTTTTGATGGATTGGCTTGAAGGACCTGCCAATACCAAGTTTATGAGTGATTACATCCTTAGAAATACTGATGTGACCGTGTCGTCCCGATCAGTCAAAAACCCAATTAACCTAAGTAGCTAGGGTAAGTCGGGTATCGTATCCACGAAGAGCATGTGGTCAGTATCGCACGACCCGTTTTCTATTAGTTATACTATTTACAAATAATGTACAAGGTGATTGTGAAGTTTGCTAATTTTATTCGTTTGTTTGGTTTTGAAAATAAATCGGAGTGAATCGACAATTGGATGTTATTCTTAAAACAATGTGTGATTAACTAAATTTGTAAACTAAACTAAAAAGTTGAAACAAGAAATTAGAGTACGGATCACATCCGGTTCGATAATTGCAAGACCTAGGGTTCCTACATGTTTTAACTTGATTCAATTGCATATAGTGATTAATGGATTACTATCACGAAGCTTAGGTGCCAATTGCTATCAACGTCATAGACAACGGACCGTAATGCACTTCGTTGCCTCAGACATGTGAATCCTAACCTACGATAAGGCATAAGTGCTCAAATTCATTTTGCAAAGTCATAACTTTATCATCGTTCGACAATTCACAAATTCAATTCCAATGCACGACAATTATCATAAGTTTCAAATACTAAACAATTTGTCACAAAACCAAATTAAAATACAAATGTATAAACCCTAGAAATCTTACAACAATCTACACCGGGGTGAAACCGACGAGACTATCCGCTCATTGTTGAATGGACGCGATCACAAGCTTGATATAGTGATGAAGACATGATCGGTCTGGTATTTTTCTGAAGGATGATGATGATTAATCGTGATGATTTTAGAGCTCTTCGGTGTTATACGGCTGCCAATCGATAATAATGCAGACCCCCTAGTCTGCCATCACAAGTAGTCCAAGTCGGCCCAATATCTTCATTCAAACTGTATGCGTATAAGCCCCTTCTCACATGTGCGGCCCACTTGGATGATGATTTGTTTAGAAACAAAGGCCCTTTTCTATAAGATATCGGCCCACTTCAGCGTTTGTGTGTTGATGGATGTTGGATATTATTAATTAAAATTAACAATCCTAATAAAGATTATGTCCACGTGATGTTTGATGATGAGTATTTTGACATTCTTGTCCTCCTCTTCACGTGAGTATGACTTCTCTAAAAGTTGTTCCCCAAAAATCCTATGTTGGCCGCCACTTATGTTCACATGATTTTTGGGTTTTTTGACTCACTAAATGCTCCAATCAAAACACATGTATGCGCTGCCAATCTAACCCAACCGTAGCCTACGGTTACATTCCGTAGGTTACACTATCAACATTCTGTTTCTTTTACTTTGTGACTGTGGCCGTATTCTTCATATGTATTTCAACTTTGAATAAATGACATACAAGCCCTTGCATTTCATTCTTTTGCGCATCTCGAACTTTCAAGCCATCTCTTTGACCTGAACATCTACCGAATAGTATCTTTCGCCTTGTTTATCATCCCCGGTAGTTCCACTTCATCAACACGCACTCTAACTTCACCGATTTAGACGGTTAACCTGTAAAATCATAAGAACTCGTAGTTATCACATTCGAAATGCATAACCACCTAAAATGCACTAAAACACATAATATAACACACTTTATCACTCGGTTTTTACACTCTCCATTACATCCCCACACTTGTCGTTTGCTTGCCCTCAAGCAAATCTGTTTTTCACTTTCACGTGGGTCGAACGAGAAACACACTTTCCATTCCCGAGACAAAGGTTAAGGTCTAATGGCATACCCGGTTCAAACTTTTTTTACAATTTACGAAATACTTAACGGAAAAGTGAATAATCCCATATAACATGGTTATCCAAGACTAGCCCGCCCTTGAAACCAATAAATCATGCACATCCCTCCCAATGTTCCCTCCACTCGGTTTATACTTTGGCTAATTTTTTAAGATGTATTAGCACTTTTAAAAGTAATCACTCAAAACCGATTGGAACACGTACCCGCATAGGCTTGCGATTCAATCATTCTCCACCACTGAACACGAATACTAAGCACAAGTCAAAAGGTCTTTGGAGGGTTGTAACGGGGCTAGGTTAAGGGTATGGAATAGGATTTTTTTTTTAAGTGGCTAAGGTGATCAAAAATCCGATTTTTATTACAAACGACTACTCTAAACAAAACTAAACTATAAACATCAACTACAAGGCAACAACTTTAGCCTTTTATTCAACAACTACTAACTTCATATTTTTGTATTTTTCTCATCATTTTCTTAATTTTTTTTTTTGCATAAGTAAATCACAACTATACAAACATATATTCCTATTATCAAATTTTCAACACACGGGTTTAAAAAAGAAAAGGTTTAATGGTTGTGGGCTAAATGGGTTGGTCAAACGAAAGGATTAGGCTCAAAGTGGGCGACTAGGGGATTTATTTGGGTAAGGATGGATAAATGGTTTTAAAGGAAAAGGTTCACCTAATGCCTTAATCATCCTCGTGCTTGTAGTCGGTCTATGGTCTCAAACGTATCAAAAGTTGCAAGTTCTACAACACATGACTAATGGTCCACTCAAACAAAGAAACATAAATATGTAATTCTATGATGTAAAAGTGTCTCAAAACCTCACATATATAAAAGGGTATGGTATGTGACATGCATAATGTGATAGTTTCTTAGGCGAATCATTCCCAAATAACCACCCTCTAAATACCCGTCATGCTATTAATTTGAACTTGACCATGACAAAAGACCAAATGGGTTGTGTCATCCCTCTTTGACTTAGTTAATTGTGCTTTTGAGATCGCTTTTGAAACAAGACATTTTGTGAATTTTTTTTGTAAATTTCCCCCCATCCCCACACTTGAGGTAAACATTGTCCTCAATGTGTAGTGTTTAAACGAACGGGTCAAAATTGAAAAACTTTTGCTACTCCCTCATCCCCACACTTAAGGTAAACATTGTCCTCAATGTGTAAGAACTAGAGTTTTTAAAATGCACAAGGGATGTGACACGGCTAACCTCCCCAAAATTTCACCCCGAAAGATAAAATACAATTTACAATCCACTTGTTTGCTAACTAAAAATCAAAAGTAAAAAAGAAACGTATGCACCTGATTTTTGAGCTCATTCCTCGTGTACTCTTCTTCTCTTCAAGAAAGTGGTCGTCCAACGAACATAATGTACCTACAAATCTTAACCCTTGTGTAGAAGTGTGCTTCTCACAACCATTAAAATTTATTAGCTACCTATTTCAACCACTTTTATGAAAATATTACCAAGTCATACGTTAATTCACTTTGATTTATGTGGAAAAATAATTTACAATAACAACAAACCTAACTCACTTTCGTAGGAATCACAGTTGCATTTAGCTTATGCAACAAGCCCTTTTAAACCACCCGATAGCTCGGGAGGACGAGTAGGTCTCGTGAGGGTTATATAGGGAACACACCCACAACATTCATTTAACTAAGAAAATAAAATAAAACAAAAATGATACAAACTCTACAACAATTATACTTGATTTGCCTCTCATGGTGGTCGAAGTGCACATTTGCCTTCCGAGTTTCCAACATACGCTCGGTAGTTGGCATGCCGGATCCATTCTCTTTTTATTTTACGCGGCATGCATAGTAAGCTACTTTGGGGTCGTTTCTTGATGAATTGTCCAATGTCTTGCAACGCCACCCTTCGAATCCTTATACCCGAACCCGCATCCCCAACTTTGTAGGTTGGAGTGATAAGTATGGGAGAAAGAAGGATATGAACATGGGCCTCTTTCGGATCCGACTCGTCTCCCGGTGTCATGTCTTCTACTAGGTTCAAACATTCATCTTCTTGCTTCGGAAGATCTATAACCTCTTCCACCACATTACCATCAACTATTGTACCATTAGCCAACATCTCTTGGTCTCGTCTAAGTTGAGCCAATTCTTCGACGAGTTGACCCACTTTCTTTGCCAAGGCTTCATTAGCTTTATCTTTCGCCTCAAGTTCCTTCTTCAGTTCCATCTTAATCTCTTGATTTGAAGTAATGATAGCATTCATGAATGCATCGAGCTTGGAACTTGTTGAATCTTGAGGTTCTTCAGATGCCGGTTGGGGGTTTTCATAATAGTAGTCATCATACTCCTCCTGGTAACTTGGGAAATGTGGCATCTCGGGTTCATAACTATCATAATCCCATTTTGGCTCATAATTGTTGTTGACATTTGACTGATGGTATCCCTGATATGAAGGTGGCTTGTAACCGGACTTTATTTTTCCTTTCCAAAACACTGGATCTTTCCAAAACACTAGGCAATCTTCATGTATGTTAACTTTTCCACAACAAGCGCATGACTGGTAAGCTTCGCTTTCTTGCTCTGGTGGTGGAGGTGGATTACCGTATGGATAATATGAGGATGGACCATTGAAATCTTCATACTCCGCCCTCCTATGTTCATACAATCCGCTGAGGTAGTCTTCCCGATCCTTGTTAGCTTGAACTTTTTCGTAGAAAACAGAGCAATCCTCTAAATAATGCTCTCCGCTTCCGCAACACTCACACGGATCATTATCTACCCAATTCATATTGAAAGATGGTGCCTGCAAAACATGTACCTGCACAGACAAGCTCGACCACCCAAAGTAAAATCACAAAAATACAAGAAAGAAAACTAAACTAAAATCGAACAAGCAATGAAATACTAAGCGCACTAGCTCCCTGGCAGCGGCGCCATTTTGACGTGACCGTGTCGTCCCGATCAGTCAAAAACCCAATTAACCTAGGTAGCTAGGGTAAGTCGGGTATCGTATCCACGAAGAGCATGTGGTCAGTATCGCACGACCCGTTCGATTAGTTAGACTATTTACAAATAATGTACAAGGTGATTGTGAAGTTTGCTAATTTTATTCGTTTGTTTGGTTTTGAAAATAAATCGGAGTGAACCGATAATTGGATGTTATTCTTAAAACAATGTGTGATTAACTAAATTTGTAAACTAAACTAAAAAGTTGAAACAAGAAATTAGAGTACGGATCACACCCGGTTCGATAATTGCAAGACCGAGGGTTCCTACATGTTTTAACTTGATTCAATTGCATATAGTGATTAACGGATTACTATCACGAAGCTTAGGTGCCAATTACTATCAACGTCATAGACAACGGACCGTAATGCACTTCGTTTCCTCGGACATGTGAATCCTAACCTACGATAAGACATAAGTGCACAAATTCATTTCGCAAATTCATAACTTTATCATCGTTCGACAATTCACAAATTCAATTCCAATGCAGGACAATTATCATAAGTTTCAAATACTAAACAATTTCTCACAAAACCAAATTAAAATACAAATGTATAAACCCTAGAAATCTTACAACAATCTACACCGGGGTGAAACCGACGAGACTATCCGCTCATTGTTGAATGGAGGCGATCACAAGCTTGAGATAGTGATGAAGACATGATCGGTCCGGTATTTTTCTGAAGGATGATGATGATTAATCGTGATGATTTTAGAGCTCTTCGGTGTTATACGGCTGCCAATCGATAATAATGCAGACCCCCTAGCCTGCCGTCACAAGTAGTCCAAGTCGGCCCAATATCTTCATTCAAACTGTATGCGTATAAGCCCCTTCTCACATGTGCGGCCCACTTGGATGATGATTTGTTTAGAAACAAAGGCCCTTTTCTATAAGATATCGGCCCACTTCAGCGTTTGTGTGTTGATGGATGTTGGATATTATTAATTAAAATTAACAATCCTAATAAAGATGATGTCCACGTGATGTTTGATGATGAGTATTTTGACATTCTTGTCCTCCTCTTCACGTGAGTATGACTTCTCTAAAAGTTGTTCCCTAAAAATCCTATGTTGGCCGCCACTTATGTTCACATGATTTTTGGGTTTTTTGACTCACTAAATGCTCCAATCAAAACACATGTATGCGCTGCCAATCTAACCCAACCGTAGCCTACGGTTACATTCCGTAGGTTACACTATCAACATTCTGTTTCTTTTACTTTGTGACTGTGGCCGTATTCTTCATATGTATTTCAACTTTGAATAAATGACATACAAGCCCTTGCATTTCATTCTTTTGCGCATCTCGAACTTTCAAGCCATCTCTTTGACCTGAACATCTACCGAATAGTATCTTTCGCCTTGTTTATCATCCCCGGTAGTTCCACTTCATCAACACGCACTCTAACTTCACCGATTTAGACGGTTAACCTGTAAAATCATAAGAACTCGTAGTTATCACATTCGAAATGCATAACCACCTAAAATGCACTAAAACACATAATATAACACACTTTATCACTCGGTTTTTACACTCTCCATTACATCCCCACACTTGTCGTTTGCTTGCCCTCAAGCAAATCTGTCTTTCAATTTCACGTGGGTCGAACGAGAAACACACTTCCCATTCCCGAGACAAAGGTTAAGGTCTAATGTCATACCCGGTTCAAACATTTTTTACAATTTACGAAATATTTAACGGAAAATTGAATAATCCCATATAACATGGTTATCCAAGACTAACCCGCCCTTGAAACCAATAAATCATGCACATCCCTCACGATGTTCTCTCCACTCGGTTTATACTTTGGCTAAATTTTTTAAGATCTATTAGCACTTTTAAAAGTAATCACTCAAAACCGATTAGAACACGTACCCGCATAGGCTTGCGATTCAATCATTCTCCACCACCGAACACGAATACTAAGCACAAGTCAAAAGGTCTTTGGAGGGTTTTAACAGGGCTAGGTTAAGGGTATGGAATAGGTTGTTTTTTTTTAAGTGGCTAAGGTGATGAATAATTCGATTTTTATTACAAACGACTACTCTAAACAAAACTAAACTATAAACATCAACTACAAGGCAACAACTTTAGCCTTTTATTCAACAACTACTAACTTCATATTTTTGTATTTTTCTCATCATTTTCTTAATTTTTTATGCATAAGTAAATCACAACTATACAAACATATATTCCTATTATTGAATTTTCAACACACGGGTTTAAAAAAGAAAAGGTTTAATGGTTGTGGGCTAAATGGGTTGGTCAAACAAAAGGATTAGGCTCAAAGTGGGCGACTAGGGGATTTATTTGGGTAAGGATGGATAAATGGTTTTAAAGGAAAAGGTTCACCTAATGCCTTAATCATCCTCGTGCTTGTAGTCGGTCTATGGTCTCAAACGTATCAAAAGTTGCAAGTTCTACAATACATGACTAATGGTCCACTCAAACAAAGAAACATAAATATGTAATTCAATGACGTAAAAGTGTCTCAAAACCTCACATATATAAAAGGGTATGGTATGTGACATGCATAATGTGCTAGTTTCTTAGGCGGATCATTCCCAAATAACCACCCGCTAAATACCCGTCATGCTATTAATTTGAACTTGACCATGACAAAAGACCAAATGGGTTGTGCCATCCCTCGTTGACTTAGTTACTTGTGCTTTTGAGATCGCTTTCGAAACAAGACATTTTTTGAAATTTTTTTGAAATTTTCCCCCATCCCCACACTTGAGATAAACATTGTCCTCAATATGCAAGAACTAGAGTTTTTAAAATGCACAAGGGATGTGACACGGCTAACCTCCCCAAAATTTCACCCTGGAAGATAAAATACAATTTACAATCCACTTGTTTGCTAACTAAAAATCAAAAGTAAAAAGAAACGTATGCACATGATTTTTGAGCTCATTCCTCGTGTGCTCTTATTCTCTTCAAGAAAGCGGTCGTCCCACGAACATAATGTACCTACAAATCTTAACCCTTTTGTAGAAGCGTGCTTCTCACAACCATTAAAATTTATTAGCTACCTATTTCTACCACTTTTATGAAAATATTACCAAGTCATACGTTAATTCACTTTGATTTATGTGGAAAAATAATTTACAATAACAACAAACCTAACTCACTTTTGTAGGAATCACGGTTGCATTTAGCTTATGCAACAAGCCCTTTTAAACCACCCGATAGCTCGGGAGGACGAGTAGGTCTCGTGAGGGTTATATAGGTAACACACCCACAATGTTCATTTAACTAAGAAAACAAAATAAAACGAAAATAATACAAACTCTACAACAATTATACCTGATTTGCCTCTCATGGTGGTCGAAGTGCACATTTGCCTACCGAGTTTCCAACATATGCTCGTTAGGTGGCATGCCGGATCCATTCTCTTTTTATTTTACGTGGCATGCATAGTAAGCTACTTTGGGGTCGTTTCTTGATGAATTGTCCAATGTCTTGCAACGCCACCCTTCGAATCCTTATACCCGAACCCGCATCCCCAACTTTGTAAGTTGGAGTGATAAGTATGGGAGAAGGAAGGATATGAACATGGGCCTCTTTCGGATCCGACTCGTCTCGCGGTGTCATGTCTTCTGCTAGGTTCAAACATTCATCTTCTTGCTTCGGAAGATCTATAACCTCTTCCACCACATTACCATCAACCATTGTACCATTAGCCAACATCTCTTGGTCTCCTCTAAGTTGAGCCAATTCTTCGATGAGTTGACCCACTTTCTTTGCCAAGGATTCATTAGCTTTATCTTTCGCCTCAAGTTCCTTCTTCAGTTCCATCTTAATCTCTTGATTTGAAGTAATGATAGTATTCATGATTGCATCGAGCTTGGAACTTGTTGAATCTTGAGGTTCTTCAGATGCCGGTTGGGGGTATTCATAATAGTAGTCATCATACTGTCACACCCTGATATTTCCACATATTACCGGTGGGCCCGGTGGGGGTATCGTGACGTAGTTGATATCGTCATAGTCAAACAACACAATTTAATGCACAGCGGAAGCAAAAGATATAAACATTACAAACCGAATGAAAAGTAATATCAAAGTATTACAAACGGAATGTAAAGGATCCACAGGCGGATCAACTAAAAGATAATTGTTCAACAGACTTTAACACCTAAGCTTGCAAGACTCTTTATTGATGCTAGGAGTAGCCAGCATATTCCGTCTGGTACCTGCACTTAGCTCTTTTTGGAAAATACGTTAGTTTACATTGGTAAATACAATTAACTGAATCATTTTAAAAATGTTTTAGAAAATTGATTTAAATGCACATGGCACAAAACTTTTTATAACTTGGGATAATTATTTATATATAAACTTGTAAAACAATTACATGTTCGTTATACGTTCAGTAGCCCGGGTTGAATACCGGGTTAAGGATTAATAGACACACCACATGGTATAGTCCCACGGCGAATTATTCTCGTAACCAGCGGCTATACCTTATTATTTATATATGCACTGGCGGGTGTATGCCTACACCCCGTGCTAAGGTCGTGGCCATTCTCTGAATGATGCCAAGGATATCCGGGACATGGTCATTAACCCCCAAAGGCTTTAAGCAAACAAAACAATTTAAATGGGTCATTTCAATAAATTAACCTTCATACGATTAAAGATTCAATGCCCGACCAAGCGGTATTTTATATACCGTACCCCAAGCCCGTATAAGGGAAAATAAGTTAAAAGTATTTACCTGAGCAAATTATTCAATTTATCTCAACCGTATTCAATCAGAAAATGCAGATAGCTTTTACTGGGCTCCTAAATCTGGAACGAAGGTTTTTAATAACCTATTAGATTCCTAACGGGTCTTAATTAAGCCTATGCTTAGACCGGTTAGTTTTAAAGGAAGATGTACGGTTCAAACGCAAGATTACGCGAAGACCGGATTAGAATGTGATTTAGACCCGACAAGTTTGTATACTTGTTCAATATGGGTAAACTAAACACATTCTAGATTTTGAGATAAAAATGATAAGGTTTGACCCGTTTCGGCTAATTTATGCAAACTAGTTACATAAACCGATCCGAACGCGAAAAGTGCGTAACGGGTAACCAAATGAGTCATTAACATGTTTCCTAAGTTAATATGCCATAAATATGTTGTGGCATCAGCAAGATATCTTCTATTATGCCCAAAACGAATTTAAACTCAAATTGTGCCTCGTAGGGGTATTTTGGTCATTTAAAAGGTTATAAAAGAGTTTAAATAATAATCTGAGGTTTAGGCCTGATATAATCAGTAAAAATACTCAATTTAATAAGTTATATCAGTAGGGTATTGCCTATGTGTGGAATTTATCACTTTTAACCCAACTATGCACCGAAGGGGCATTTTGGTAATTTCACATAGGCTTTAAAGGTCAAAATTAGAATTCTAAGTTTAAAAACTTTTTCCTACTGTTTAATTATGAAAATTTACTTAAAATATCAGTAGGTATCAAGTCTTATATATTTAAAATAGTTTTAATACATACTATGCGTTTAAAACGCGTAAAAAGACGCTTTTAAGCGATTTCCGGGTTTTATAAGAAAAGTTGATATTTTTATCATTACAGAAGGCTTAAAATATTTTATTTATCATATAGGATTAGTAGAAAAAGGTTTGGTATCAAAAGGTTTTGTAAAACTCATTTTATAGGCCAAAAGGGCAAAACTGACAATTACCGAATCAAAGCTAGAACCCTATGTTATGCTCATCCGAAAAATAAATAAAAATCTTCAAAAATCCCAAAATATTATTTTACATCAGTGGGTAAAAAGTTTGGTATCAAACATTGGGTTTAAATAGGCTATATGCTAATTACGCCGTTTAATTAATAAAAAGCTTTTCATTTACGCTAATGAGCATAACTCCTAATCTAGACCTCAAACAGATGTCAAATTTTTAGGGACAAGTTTATAAATCAGTAACTAAGGTTTCTATTCTTTTACATTTTCAAAAATCATGTTTTAAGGTCAAAAGGGCATAATAGTCAACATTTAAGCATTTAACGGAAACATGCATATGAATCGGATAACTAAGGATCCAAGTTGTATAACCTCAGAGGGTTATACTAACCTATAATATGGTCCTAAAGGAATCCTAAGGTGTAGGATCGATTTGACGATCAAGTGAGTTAATTAAAGTCAATACACCACTGTTTGAGTGGCGGAAACAAACAAACAGTGTTGAATCAGAGAGAATGGAGTAGAAAACAGAAGAATATCACTTTAACACTTGTTTCTCATTCATATATCACTTGAAAATACGGTAGCAGTTCGGTACACTACTGATGGCAAAGTTACAAATGAGAAACTACTAACACCTATATATATACTTCTGATTTCGCTTGAAAGATACATGTCAGATTCAAGCGAAATCACCTCTTTTAAATTCAAGCGAAATCACCATTTTTCATTTCAAGCGAAATTATAGTAACCAAACATAAACTGTTTTGTGTATGATCATTCTGTTTCATGTGATATTCCAATGATGATGTCATATTGTGATGTCATATATATGATGTCATCATCAAGAATGATGACATCATTCTTGTTCAGTTCTTGTTCAGATTCGCAACGAAACCGAGACTCGATATAAGACGAAGTCAACAGACATATGCACTAACATAAGGCATATCTAAACTAAGCTAAATCGGGTCAGAACTGAAAGTCAAAGCAAAAGTCTACTTTTGCGACTTTCGGTTCCGAACCGAGCCTATACTCAAAATCGTTAGGTTGAACATGGTTAAACATGTTCTTGTATTAGTTACCAAGTTATTTAAGTGTTAAAACATGTTCCATAACTTCAGTATTATTAGTTATGAATTTATTTGAAAAGACTGACTCGTTTGACTTTTTATTAAGAAGTTTGACCCGACAATTGACTGAGTAAACGTGGTAATTAGGAGGTATAGTCACAAGAGACTAAAACCATCGTGATTACGCTCACGTTATGAAGTTTAAACGAACTTCATGTTGACCATAAACTGGTCAAAGCAGAAAGTCAAACACAGTTTGACTTTCACGCGAAAAAAGAACGAAAGAGGCCTTACAACGGGTCCAAGAATGGAAATCTAGATCCAACTTGCTCAAGTACATGTCAGATTCAAGCGAAATCGCCTCTTTTAAATTCAAGCGAAATCACCATTTTACATTTCAAGCGAAATTATAATAACCAAACATAAACTGTTTCGTGTATGAACATTCTGTTTCATGTGATATTCCAATGATGATGTCATATTGTGATGTCACATATATGATGTCATCATCAAGAATGATGACATCATTCTTGTTCAGTTCTTGTTCAGATTCGCAACGAAACCGAGGCTCGATATAAGACGAAGTCAACAGACATATGCACTAACAGTCTCCCCCTTGGATGTTGACGGAGTCCTCAGTACGGGACTTTAGTACGTCAAAACTTCAGTCTTGATCAGTCTGCACGCTTTCTAAAATATTTGACACTGAAGCATCCTTCAAACTCTCTCTTTCTCTTCAATCACCATTATCAGCTATTCTCCAGAATCTGAATCTAGCTCTTTCACTCTTCAAACTCCCCTTTGCTAACAGACTCCCCCTTAAATTGTTCCGGGATCGCAGTCTGATATAGCATTTTCACAGGTTTTGTATCGGAAACCTGGCTTTAACTCTGCACAAAATTCGACACGGGGATCAACACAAACTCTAACCAACATTAAGTTTTAACTTTATGCTTACCACTTGTATTTAAAATGATTAAATTGGTTTCAAATTAATGATCCATTTATTCATTTTAAAAACATTTCTCATCTCAAATAAACTCTCCCAACCTTCTGTTCTTCCTGTTTAGCACTTAGAATTTTGAATATCAAATCTTCAACATCAGTTGTCAAAAATCTTTTTGGATTTTTCAAAATTTTATGCTAAAACACACTAAAATCTTTTTGGATTTTTGAATAATGAAAAGCAGAATTAAAATGCAATAAAGAAATATTTACAGACAATATTTTTTGTGAGTTTGCGTAAGAGAATCATATCAGTTTATGAGACAAATCACTAGCATCGTTAAGCTTTAAACATATTAAGTTCTAAACGATTCACATAAATTGACGATATAGTTGTCCTCTTAAACTCAATCTAAAAACTTTCGAAATGCTTACCGATACGTTAAGGTGTATTAATTTTGCACTAAGTTCTTATGGATCCCACGATCTCAGCATATCCCCTCATCATGCTATACACTAACTCGAGTAGTGCCTTTAAACTTTCATCAACTGTGATATGTGCGAAAACAACGCAGAATGTTTAAACATTAACAATCAGGTCGATCTTTCGATACGCAGAGAAAGTCCAATGTTTAAACAAAATAAGAAATAAAAACAAGTTGAAATTTTTTAGGCTTTAACCACCAGTTCGATACTCCCGTATACGCAGAGGTGATCCAAAGCTTAAACGAAACACCAAAGAAAATAAAGCAGAACGTTTAGGCATTAACATCCAGGTCGATACTCACGTATACGCAGAGGATGTCCAATGCTTAAACAAAATAAAGAAATAAAACAAGTTTAAATCTTTGCAAAAAGAAATGCACAATCACAGCGACTTTTTCAGCAAGATGTGAAAGTTCACAAACTGACTGGTTTTTATGCTCTTTAGCATTCAGCGATTATTGAGTAGGCACACAATCAAGAAGGACAAAACTAAGTACTATGCTTTCAACCGTGTTTCCCACTAGAACTAGGCTTTTTCATTTAAGTTTGTATCGTTATCGCAAATCTACTAATCTAGCTGAGCCTATCGTCACATCTTTAGTGAGACCATTTATCACATTTGACATTTCATTTCTTTAGCATGCTGTGATAGTCCAACAGATTTACTATCATTTCCTCTTTTTCACAACAAAACTCATTTTGAATTTTTCAATGTTTTTGTCATTTTCAAATTTTCAAATTTTTTTTAAAATTTTACTCCCCCTAAAATCAAAATATGTTTCAATTTTGATTTTCTGAGAAAATTTGAAAACAAACTATACAGATAAAGTGACAACATGATATCGAATCGCTTCAATTCGCCATCCACTTGGCATAAACAATCAGAACTCCCCATGTCAACAAACTATTTTCCCATTATTATTTTAAAACACTTAAGTTTGTTTTAATCAAAATGGTTTTTCCAGAAAATTAGTTTTGTTTGCCATTTCACAAACATGGGGTTTCATCACATTGTTCTTCAAATTACCACTTGTAGGAAAGATGAATCAAGTACAACTTAATGTCCTTAATTAATCTTTTGAAAGTCGAAATATCACCAAAGTGAATTTCTCAAGAAAGATGCCGATTCCTACTCCCCAATTACCAACCTGGGAGTTCCGGCAAGTCAGGATTTTCAATTACAGAAATGTGACACCCAAGTCTGACCAGTCTTGGGTGCATTTGAGTTATTTTCACTCGGGGTTTGAACATTCCTTTTTGTTTCATAAAATTCTTTAACCCCTTTAACCTTACCCTCAACCATCTTTCCAAAAATATTTTTTACTTTGTCATTAAAAGCTTTGTCGACATCAAATTCTTTCTTTTCAGAATAGAACTGATTCGAAATTTTCACTTTCCCATCTTTTTGTTTAAAATTTTCAGTCCGCAATGGTGGAAAATTGATATCATCCATTGGCGGAACTGAATTTTCACTTTTGAGCTCAACTTGTGGCTCCTCTGGTTTTGACGAATCAGAATCATCACTAGAATGTGGCTCATCTGACTTAGATAAGCCAGATTCATCGCCAACACGTAGCTCCTTTGTTTCCGAAGAAACAAATTCATCGCTAACCACTTCAACCTTCTTTATCTCCTCTTTTGTCCTCAGATTTACATCTGAAGAATTCGGTTTACTTGACTTTGTTGTCGAGTGAAGCGATTCATCAGCACTCTTATTTGTTGTACCCGAAGACAAAATCCTTTCAAGATACTCTCGAACTTTCTTTCTTTTCTTTCTCAGTCGGTCTTTCTGCCCTTGTGAAAGCTTCACTTTCTGTTCTTTCACCTTCTGTTCTTTGGGCTTTTCTTCTACCTTGACTGATTTCTTTGTTTTAGCCACCCATGATTGAGTATCAAATACTTTTGTCTTTGGATAAATCTTTGAAGTCTTTTGGGTTTTCGAAGATTCACCAATCTCAAAAATTAATTTCGGTTTTTCTTCGGACTTCAACGATTCACCTCTTTTCAGAATTCGGATAGACGAAACCATTGGCTTTTTACCCTTATCATCAGTTGAAGTTTTACGTTTTGGTTTTTGCAAAACAGGTTTCTTGAAAACGGGTTTTTCAATCTTTTTGGTACATTGCTTCGCCATATGACCAATCTCATTGCAGCGGTAACAAACTCTTTTGTCATATTCGACAAAAGTTGATTTGTAGGTCTCTTCTCTCAACTTTTTCGCTGCATTGAAATCATCAATGGCTTTTTGACTGAAAATATACTCCTTTTCAGCATCAACACTTGGACCAACAACAAAAACATCACTCATCTTTTCCTTTAGCTTTACATTCTTAGCCATTCTCTTTTCAAACCTAATACCTTTGTTTTTAAAATTGTTTCCATTTTTCTTGTTAGACCCATTGTTACCTACCCAATCTTTCTTCCCATGATTGTTTTGTTTCACAAAAGGTTTTTTAGGTATTGAAAAGAACTCATTGTTGTTAACTTCAGAAATATCAATCTCGACAAGCTTAAACACCTTCTCAACATTTTTCATGTTTGCATTCTGGATTGGATACTCAAAATCAGAATAGAGTTTGTCAGTTCCAGTCATAGTATAAACCACCATGATCGAATCATCATTCGCAATCTTTTCTGATTTTGGTATAAACTTGTCCAAAAAGTTACCATCATCTTCACATTCAGAACTGGAATTTTCCAAATGTGTGTTCACAGTTTCAAAGTCTGAGTTATCACTCTCTTCGTCTAACACTTGGTCAACAACGGTCTTGATCACCTGTGACTCATTGTCAGTATCGGACGGAGAGAATGTAACATCAATACTCTCAGGTAACTCATCCTCAATGGTTCTCAACTTGAGGTTCAAAGCAGCTTCTACCCCATCTGGATACTTCTGAGTGTAATGACTCCACATTGGGGGTGGAACACTGTTAAAGACAGGTGTTGCATCTGGTTGTTTCAGGACAATCTGCTCAATCACATATGAAGATGCAACACAACTCATCAACTTCTTATCAATTCTTTCATTTTCAATTTTTGTTAACTCCAATTCCCTTTTTAATGAAGCAATAGTGTCCAAATGAAAGTTGATTTCTTTTTGTTTATCCAGAACAATTGATTTTAGCAATTTTGTGACTTTATCATTTTCAAGACTCTCATTTTGAATCATTTTGATAGATTTAGCCAACTTGTCATATGCTTCTTTTACTTCACTCAGATCAAATTTGAGTTCATCAGTGTATCGTTTCAATTCCTGAAACTTTGTGTCTTTTTCAAGACACTCCATGCAGGGTTTTGAACAGTTTTCGCATGAAGTTTCAGAAATTGAATCAATCTTTTCAACAACCTTTTCCTCTTGTTCAAAATTAACATCATGTTTACCGACATTATCAGACTCTGACTCAGACACTCCTTCGGTTTTGACCTCCTGACTTTTGGATTTCCCATCAGACTCCTTTTAACCTAACTCTGTTTTGACCGACTCAGTATCAACAGACTTCATTTTTCTAATCTTTTGGAGTTCAAGTTATTGAGCTTGAATCTTCTCGATGAAACCACTAAGATTCATATAGCCAAAATTTGAATCGTTCTTTAACACCATCAGATAAGTACCCCATTCATCGTAAGGCAATGCATCTACCAATTTATCTATCCACTCCTCATTAGTCTTGGTTATCTTCAGCCTTCCCATCTCCAAAACTAGATGACAGTATCTTTCAATCAATTGTTTTGTAGTTTCACCTTTCATACCTGTGAAGATGTCAAATTGTTTATTTATCAAAGCCTTCTTACTTTTCATCATTTCTCCACTCCCTTCAAACTTTACTTTCAGTTTATCCCAAATAGATTTTGAATTGTCCTCATGCTGTAACAACACCAAGATATCCTCTTTAATTGCCTTTTGAAGAATACTCATCATCTTCTTTTCAGCTTTGAAATCTGCTAGCTTGTTCAGCTTGTGTCAAACTCCCAAACACTTTTGCATGACCCATACCATCTGATGGATGAACATATTTCGCTTCAATCTTCAACCAGCATTCAAAGTGGTTTGCTTGAACCCATGTTTTAAACCTTCCAGCCCAACCCGAATACTCATCGATATTCATCAGTTTAGGTGGTTTCTGCATCGTTCCTAGCTCGTTCTCCATATTCACGTTTTGAACAACACTACCCAATGTTTGCCCTGCTGTCATACCACTGCCGGCGAAGAAGTTATAAAAATCTTGATTTTCCATTTTAAGAAAACAGTTTACGAACAGATTTTCAAGTTATGAAAACAGGTTTTATACAAAATCAGATTTTCGAACGAAATCACGAACAATATGGACTTTCAAGCGAAAACTAACTTTCAAGCGAGAACACTTTCAAGCAATATCAGTATTTCAAGCGAACTCAAAGCTTTCAAGCGAGAACAGATTTTTCAAGCGAAATGACCTATTTCGCTTCAAAATGATACAATTTTCAAGCGAAAACTAAATGTCCGTTCAAGAGAAATGAGGTTTTCAGGCCATTTTTATCAGTTTTACTTCGAATTTTGATCTGATTCTCTCAACGGTTTGTTAAAACTCACTTTTACACACACTGTCAAAAACTCAGTCCATTTTGTCCGTTCAAATGTCCAGAAATCAAATTTTGAGTAGAAAAAGCTACAGATTCAAGTGTATTGGCTCATAACTGGCTCTGATACCAATTGTAGGATCGATTTGACGATCAAGTGAGTCAATTAAAGTCAATACACCACTGTTTGAGTGGCGAAAACAAACAAACAGTGTTGAATCAGAGAGAATGGAGTAGAAAACAGAAGAATATCACTTTAACACTTGTTTCTCATTCATATATCACTTGAAAATCCGGCAGCAGTTCGGTACACGACTGATGGCAAAGTTACAAATGAGAAACTACTAACACCTATATATATACTTCTGATTTCGCTTGAAAGATACATGTCAGATTCAAGTGAAATCACCTCTTTTAAATTCAAGCGAAATCACCATTTTACATTTCAAGCGAAATTATAGTAACCAAACATAAACTGTTTCGTGTATGATCATTCTGTTTCATGTGATATTCCAATGATGATGTCATATTGTGATGTCATATATATGATGTCATCATCAAGAATGATGACATCATTCTTGTTCAGTTCTTGTTCAGATTCGCAACGAAACCGAGACTCGATATAAGACGAAGTCAACAGACATATGCACTAACATAAGGCATATCTAAACTAAGCTAAATCGGGTCAGAACTGAAAGTCAAAGCAAAAGTCTACTTTTGCGACTTTCGGTTCCGAACCGAGCCTATACTCAAAATCGTTAGGTTGAACATGGTTAAACATGTTCTTGTATTAGTTACCAAGTTATTTAAGTGTTAAAACATGTTCCATAACTTCAGTATTATTAGTTATGAATTTATTTGAAAAGACTGACTCGTTTGACTTTTTATTAAGAAGTTTGACCCGACAATTGACTGAGTAAACGTGGTAATTAGGAGGTATAGTCACAAGAGACTAAAACCATCGTGATTACGCTCACGTTATGAAGTTTAAACGAACTTCATGTTGACCATAAACTGGTCAAAGCAGAAAGTCAAACACAGTTTGACTTTCACGCGAAAAAAGAACGAAAGAGGACTTACAACAGGTCCAAGAATGGAAATCTAGATCCAACTTGCTCAGGTATGAGGTGCTATGAGGTGCTAAGCCCCAACTTAGAGAAAATAGATCAGATTTTTTGAGTTGCAACAATGAGGAGCATGGGTATTTATAGGATTTCTAGGACCGTTAGGTTCGTTCCTCGAAAAACGAGCTTCGATCTAATCCGTACACATGTGCCCATGGTTTTGTGAAACCATGGGAGCCCCTAGTTTCATTAAAACCATGTGCAAATGAGGAGAACAGCTGGAACAAGCTGGAATTTAGATTTTTCATTTTGGTCCCTTCCTAAGATAACTATTGCAGATTGTCAATTTTGGTCCCTGAATGTGCAAAACATGGTTTTTGATGCATTTTTGACACGTTTAGGCCCTGTTAATCCCATTTCAAGGCTCTAAAATGAAGTTAAAGTATAGGGAACATGAAACACGAATGAATGCAAAAATATCTCGTATGTCGGTTCGTTTGGTCGTACGGTTGCGTTGTTCGGTTAATTACGACGAAACACGAATGAATGCGAAAAACGATCCAAATTACGCGACAAATGGAATTTTATCATGCCAATCACTAAAATAAAATATTTTAAGTATTAAATAAAGTTTTGGATGTCCGGATATATTCAGAATGTAAGATATGCGCGAAAATGCAAACTTGTGCACTTTTTGACACTTTTAGTCCCTGCATGACTTAAAAGTTTATTTTTTGCGCACCAAACACCTCTAAGACTATATCTAAGCTATATATAGGATAATTAGGGCATGTTTAACTCATGGTCATATTCTATAAGGTCCGTTACCATACAAATCGGCATACTTTTGCAGTTTGACGCATATAGTCCTTTAATCGCACTTAGCAGCGCGAAATGTCGTTTACTGACATCCAAGCCTTCCATGGCCCATAATGGGCATTCACAAGCATGAGTTTAATTATTGCTACGCTCTCGATCGCTTAAATGGTCACCAAAAGGCGTAGATTCAAAAGTTGATGCTTTAGGTCCCTCTAATGCGCAAACTTGCGTATATCATCGTTTAATAGCATCGAAGCCTCATTTAATCCATATTAGGCATTCTTGAGAGTATTATTAAACATCATGATGCTTCGGGTTCGCTAAAAGGTCATTCAGAGGTATAATTAAACATATTGACACTTTTAGTCCCTCTAATTTGCAAATTTGCGCGTAACTTTACTTATAGGCATAAAAACCTTAGATGGCCAATAATTGGCATTCCCGAGAGTGTAATCAAATATCATGAAGCTCCCGGTTTGTTAAAAGGTCACTCAGAGGTAAGAATTAACATGTTGGCGCTTTTAACCCTTCATTGCGCAAACTTTCAATTAATTACGCATACGGCTACACTTGATCATCAAGTGGCTCATTTGTGAATATAAACATCGTAAGAGGTTATTTAGAAACTTATTTTAGGTATGCTAACACTTCCAGTCCTTTCATAATCAAAGTTTTCGATTTTTCGAAAAATTAGTCCCTAAATTTCAATGTTTGACTTCATTAGGGTTTATTACACGTGTCAATACATCATTGGACGTGATTTTAAGAGGTGTTACATCCTCACCCCCTTAAAAGAAATCTCGACCTCGAGATTTGCTAAAATGCTGGAAGTACTTTTTGTCGCATAATGGACTTAACTTCTATAGCATATCTGGAGCCTCTCCAAGCTCCCAAGTTGACCTCTATAATAGGTACATGTATCCTTTTTGGAGCTTGTTAACCTGTCGATCCTCAATCGATACAGGTTTCTCATCATATCATAAATCTGCATATCATTATGTGATAATGCTCATCGACCTATTGGTGAAACACATCCTTAAATCATTAGTGTGTAATGCATCGCGAGCTCTGCTAAGCTCCTTAAATTGGTTTTAGCTTATAAGCTATTTGATCTTGATACATTCGATTCCCTCAAATGATTTTATATATTCAGAGCTTAACTAGCCTGATATTTAACAAATTGGCACACCCTTCCAGGGTGATATCTTTTGTCGAATCTTATTCCTTAACACAAACTTAGGAGGGTTGCTATTTTCATTAATCCTTGATTTTCTGCCGAGCACTGGCAACTTACAGATGATTATGGATTTGTATGATCTTATTCGTTGCTTCCAAGGAAACTTTTAGATTCTGATAATTGGACTTACATAACAACTATTATAGAAAAGCTTATTTTAAGGTGAGATGGTTATTCCAACCATTGCTTAAAACTAATCTTAAGGAATAGCTAATCCTAGCCGCTAGTCGAACAAATCGACGATCCTGAGCAGCTGATGGCAATTCTTAATTGTTGCCTAATTAGGGTTGCGGTAATCAATGCATAAGCAAAATGAACCGTCTTTCTTAATTAACTATACCTAATTCTCAGAATATTGAGTTAGGCTATATGAACCTCTATTTTAAAACTAACTTAATCAGGGTTTCGATTCTTCCAATGATGGTACTATCCGTCTTGGAGATTTCATAATAATATAGCCCTAAATGGGATATAAATCTTAACTCTACTTGCCTTTCAGGAGATAAACAGGGTAGTCCTAGGAGAAGATAATCAAGACACAAGGAGGTTACAGAGATTTTCCAAATCTCAGGCTCCATTTCATCTATCACATTCTGTGTCAGATAAGTGACATATTTATGTTATAAGTCCACGAATTCCTTAATCAGAGACATTTACTTGGACAATTCCATGCTGGATATCTTCTTTGAATACCATTAGCTGACTTTAGTATCATATGATCATTGGAATATCCTTGCGGTTCCATGCATTAAACCTCCATACTGATCAGGCATGGAAGCAATCTATGGAACTTGTTAAGATATATCAATCCTCATGTGGCGCTTTTGTCATACCGACTGGTATTCGCAATCAATAGAGATCAAAGAGATATCAACTACATATACTGACGTACAACATCTAGAGAGAGGATGCTTCTAGAACTCTACGATTGGAGGTTTCTGACAGGAACAGAAGAAATGGTTCTTATGATTTTGCCTATAAGTTTTACCTTACACTTAACTTCTAGGGTTCTTTCGGGAGAATTTCTAAAAGTTTGCTAAACTTATGGTCTTATGAGACACTTAGCAGCACCTGAAACCAAACGTAACTCCTAGCAATAAAATCACAATAAGGGATTTATCTGGTGTCATTATTAATGTGAACTGCCTCTAATCATTCATCAGGAGGGTTAAACGCCTCCATTCTTAATCCTTTTAAACTTAGCTGCAAAATCTTGGACAAATTTAGGGCAGTCTCAGCTTTGACTGGTTATTTCTTAATCTATATAACGTGAGTAGCTGAGGTAGATCCATAATGGATTTATAATGAGCAGGCTTTGAAACCTTAATGTGCCCTCTTATTGTCGTTACTAACCACCAATAATTATTGCATTAAGATTAGATTTTGGGTAAATGGAATAGGGCACTATCTCAGCCAATGAATTAAAATTTGCAACATATTGTCGACAGTCTAGAACTTTTATGGTGGGAGTCAGAAAATTCTTATTCCATCTTTTTCCATTTCGTGATGCGGATAATAGGTTTTACTAATAAGGTCCCTAAAACTTGGACCATCCCATATTGTATAAGGGGATCTTTCTTGTGGACTTCATTAATGTCCTCACTAATTAAGGGTATTGTCATCGAATGACTGTGATGCATACCTCACCGTGTCCTTTCCAGCATAACTGCAGATACACCTAATGGTTTTTACTTCATCCAATAATTTCCTGCAATCGATGGCCCCTTTTTACTATTTGAAGTCTCTTGACTTCCAAGAGACGAAGTACCTATAAGTACATCCTAAAAGAATGGAGCTCCTTGCCATGTATGATTTTGTTTGGGTTATTCTTTGCATTTGAAGTATGAATAAAGCTCTTCTCATGAGCAGCGACATGTGTTTTAGAGCAAGCAGCATTCGGCTTCTTGAACCTTTTTATGACTTTTCTCATAGCCTTTCTAACAGCTGCGTTAATTACCATTTTGGAGATCAACTCCATCAAAATTGAGGTTCACTTTTGGTGCACCATTAACATTTGTCGCATCTCTAGCATCGAGACTGTTGTTTGTCTCTTCCGAGTTTTCCATACTCGGAGCTTTGGTATTAAATACCAAATTTAACAAGTGCTTAGGCAATCCGTACCATGTGTCTCCTTGAATTGTCAAAGGCTCACCATAAGGAGTCTTGATAACTACTTGTTTCTTATCACACACAATATGGGCTTGGTTACAAGACGACCAATCTATATCTATCACTATATCGAGTTCCTTTATTTTAACGAAAACAAGGACAACGGAAAAGAATGATACCTAAAGGATATAAAACATCCATCGTCGTTTCCTCATGTTTAAGTCATTCTGATTAAACAAGTGTTGAAGGCTCTTGTGATCAGAATAGATCACGCACTTGGTACCATACAAATAATGCCTCCATAGTTTTAGTGCAAATACAACAGCACCCAACTCCAAGTCATGGGTGGTGTAGTTCTTCTCGTGCACCTTCAACTGTCGAAAAGCATATGCAATGACCTTGCCTTTCTGCATAAGCACACATCCCATACCCGTGTGTGATGCATCACAATATACTACAAATTCTTCGATTCCATCAGGCAACGTCAATACAGCAGCATTGCTTAACTTCTGCTTAAGGATATCAAAAGATTCTTGCTGCTTAGGCCCCAAGTTAAATTTGCTATTCTTGTGGGTCAATAAAGTCAGGGGTGCTGCAATTCTTGAGAAGTTTTCAATAAATCGCCTATAGTATCCTGCCAGTCCTAGAAAACTGCGAATCTCCGTGGGCGTCTTTGGCTCTTGCCAATTCATAATAGCTTCAATCTTAGCGGGATCCACTTGGATACCACGCTCACTAACGACATGTCCAAGAAATTGGACTTCACGAAGCCAAAATTCACACTTCGAAAAATTGGCATAGAGCTTTTCTTGTTGAAGCAGTTTCAGAATGCAACGGAGGTGCTTCTCATGGTCAGCTTGGCTCTTCGAGTAAATGAGAATGTCATCGATGAAGACGATGACAAATTTATCTAAGTAAGGCTTGCAGATGCGATTCATGAGATCCGTGAATGCTGCAGGTGCATTAGTGAGCCCAAAAGGGATCACTAAGAACTCGTAATGACCATAACGAGTCCTAAATGCAGTCTTGTGATCCATCTCCTTACAGATGCCACATCTCCTGGTCTGTTCACGGAAACATTTTCCGAAGTGCTGCTTCCCGTAGGTTTTACATTTGGGTTTCGCCTCATTTGGCTTGGACTGGTTTGAACCGGTCTTACCCTTTTTATAACCCTTATTTGGGGTATTATCGCACTTTCGCTTATGATTCTTTAATACTCGGTCCACGGCTTTGTTTACGGCTATATCTAACATAGCCTGTAACTCGGTGCCCGTTAAGTTCAGTCTTGCATCATTATTCTGATCAACTGGATGATTGTGGGCTTCATAGGAATCAGCCATGGTGAAGCTTTGAAGGCTACAAACCAAGTAATAATAATTTATTTAATTTTATAACGAATCGTCGAGTTTGATGATTAAATAGCCCTGGTGCAAATAAACCATATAGGCCAATAAATAGTATTAAATTTATTTGATTATGTTTGGCCTAGGTTTTTAAATAAACCATCTTTGGCATTTAAACGGAATATAATCCTTCATATTTATTAGATAGGGGACATAAGTCACGACTGTCAATGTCGTACCGACATTTTATATATAGCACAAGGGCTTGTCCCAAATGACTTTTGATGGCACAGAGGCCTTGTCACTAGGGAAATTTTAAAACATAATCAATGATCCTTTGGGTCGGAAAAATTTCATTGTTCATTGCCTTTTGGCAGGAAGTTATGAAATAAAACTATCTTTGTCATGATTACATCTTTGCCCGTAGGCATACATCTTAAATGGATGTTTTGATGTATACATCATGTTCGACGTTTATTAGTCATGATTCCTATTAATCATTTAGGCTAAGTAAGGGGTTTGGGAAATTCCTAATATAAAGATGACAAGTGTGATTTTATCGCATCACTGTTGTCGGGAGTGTTAACATGTTTTCAGATGTTAAGAAGAATCTGAATCTCTTTTAAACAGGTTTTACCATCATAACCAGGTCTTTATTGACATTCGAGCTAGGTTATACCCTTTAAGATTCTTTTTAATATATATACTGGCAGATCAATTTCAAAAAGTGATTTTATCGCATCACCGTTGTTAGGAATGTTAACATGTTTTCAGATGTTAACAAGGATTTGAATCTTTTGAATAGGTTTTACCATCTTGGCAATGTCTAAAATGACATGTGGCTAGGTCTTACCCTTAAGATTCTTTTTAATATTTAACGCAGAACAATCCTAAATTGAGATGTTAATAAGGATCTGAATCTAATTGAGGAACTACCATCTTGGCCCTGTCTTAAAATGACACATGGGCTAGGTCTTGTCCTTTTTAGATTTTGCCATTTTATTATAATGGTAGATCTTATAAAAGGAATGTTATTTTAATTTATTTCATATATTATATTCATATACAATGATATGAATGAAATTTAGATAAAACACTCCAATGATTTTTAAAAGAGGTACAGAATTGCCCTAAACAGGACTTGAAAAGAAATAATGTTGTCCACGAAGGGACTGAAAGATAAGTATGTCCTTATAAGGACTAATAAAGAAATGAAAAGCAACGAAAGAGTTTCTTCTTTACTTTATTTCCAGAAATTTTCTCCTTGGTTCTCTGCGTGAGGTATGAATAGCAAAAGTTTTGGTGGGTAATCCAAATCTTCTATTTTGGAATCTTTGTAAGAGTGGAATCCAAGGATTTAATAGGTAATCAACAATATGGATCATGAAATAGATCAGAACAGGTATATTCCAAGTCTGGGATTCCAAGACTTGGAGGTAAGAAATATGAGTCCTTTGATTTCATAGGTATTATCTTTGGAATAGGACCTTCAAGGACAGCAAGTATGAACTCCTCCGATGTTGGCTTCTCATTTGAAGTTTCCAAAGTCTTGGGTAAAGAATTTGAAATATGATTAATGGGTTCAAAAGGTCATTGCTCCATACAGGTCGTGCGCCTATTTGAGCTATAGTACGAAGCTTTACATTCTTAAACTTCGGATTTGGAGAGCCTCCACCAATGGCAGCTTTGCTCGGCGACACGATCCGGAGATACAGAAGTATTAAAAACAATGCATACATATAACAGGGATGAGATCATTCCTAGTTCAATTCTAGACTCGGAAGTTAAGGAATGTGCTACTATGTCATTGAGATTAAACACAAAAGGCTAGTGTTTAATTCACTCAATGTTGGCTCTGATACCAACCTGTCACACCCCGATATTTCCAGGTATTACCGGAGGGCCCGGTGGGGGTATCGTGACGTAGTTGATATCGTCATAGTCAAACAACATAATTTAATGCACAGTGGAAGCAAAAGATATAAACATTACAAACCGAATGAAAAGTAATATCAAAGTATTACAAACGGAATGTAAAGGATCCACAGGCGGATCAACTAAAAGATAATTGTTCAACAGACTTTAACACCTAAGCTTGCAAGACGCTTTATTGATGTAGGAGTAGCCAGCCTATTCCGTCTAGTACCTGCACTTAGCCCTTTTTGGAAAATACGTCAGTTTACACTGGTAAATACAATTAACTGACCCATTTTGAAAATGTTTTAGAAAATTGATTTAAATGCACATGGCACAAAACTTTTAATAACTTGGGATAATTATTTATATATAAACTTATAAAAGAATTACATGTTCGTTATACGTTCAGTAGCCCGGGTTGAATACCGGGTTAAAGATTAATAGACACACCACATGGTATAGTCCCACGGCGAGTTATTCTCATAACCGGCGGTTATACCTTATTATTTATATATGCACTGGCGGGTGTATGCCTACACCCCGTGCTAAGGTCGTGGCCATTCTATGAATGATGCCAAGGATATCCGGGACATGGTCATTAACCCCCCAAAGGCTTTAAGCAAACAAAACAATTTAAACGGGTCATTTCAATAAATTAACCTTCATACGATTAAAGATTCAATGCCCGACCAAGCGGTATTTTATATACCGTACCCCATGCCCGTATAAGGGAAAACAAGTTAAAAGCATTTACCTGAGCAATTTATTCAGTTTATCTCAACCGTATTCAATCAGCAAATGCAGATAGCTTTTACTGGGCTCCTAAATCTGGAACGAAGGTTTTTAATAACCTATTAGATTCCTAACGGGTCTTAATTAAGCCTATGCTTAGACCGGTTAGTTTTAAAGGAGGATGTACGGTTCAGACGCAAGATTACGCGAAGACCGGATTAGAATGTGATTTAGACCCGACAAGTTTGTATACTTGTTCAATATGGGTAAAGTAAACACATTCTGGATTTTGAGATAAAAATGATAAGGTTTGACCCGTTTCGGCTAATTTATGCAAACTAGTTACATAAACCGATCCGAACGCGAAAAGTGCATAACGGGTAACCAAATGAGTCATTAACATGTTTCCTAAGTTAATATGCCTTAAATATGTTGTGACATCAGCAAGATATCTTCTATTATGCCCAAAACGAATTTAAACTCAAAGTGTGCCCCGTAGGGGTATTTTGGTCATTTAAAAGGTTATAAAAGAGTTTAAATATTAATCTGAGGTTTAGGCCTGATATAATCAGTAAAAATACTCAATTTAATAAGTTATATCAGTAGAGTATTGCCTATGTGTGGAATTTATCACTTTTAACCCAACTATGCACCGAATGGGCATTTTGGTAATTTCAAATAGGCTTTAAAGGTCAAAATTAGAATTCTAAGTTTAAAAACTTTTGCCTACTGTTTAATTATGAAAATTTACTTAAAATATCAGTAGGTATCAAGTCTTATATATTTAAAATGGTTTTAATACATACTATGCGTTTAAAACACGTAAAAAGACGCTTTTAAGCGATTTCCGGGTTTTATAAGAAAAGTTGATATTTTCATCATTTCAGAAGGCTTAAAATATTTTATTTATCATATAGGATCAGTAGAAAAAGGTTTGGTATCAAAAGGTTTTGTAAAACTCATTTTATAGGCCAAAAGGGCAAA
Organism: Helianthus tuberosus; assembly: GCA_030545235.1. Classification (NCBI taxonomy): domain Eukaryota; kingdom Viridiplantae; phylum Streptophyta; class Magnoliopsida; order Asterales; family Asteraceae; genus Helianthus; species Helianthus tuberosus. The sequence continues at coordinate 91,256,213 of CM060381.1, forward strand.
ACTGACAATTACCGAATCAAAGCTAGAACCCTATGTTATGCTCATCCTAAAAATAAATAAAAATCTTCAAAAATCCCAAAATATTATTTTACATCAGTGGGTAAAAAGTTTGGTATCAAAATTTGGGTTTAAATAGGCTATATGCTAATTACGCCGTTTAATTAATAAATAGCTTTTCATTTACGGTAATGAGCATAACTCTTAATCTAAACCTCAAACTGATGTCAAATTTTTAGCAACAAGTTTATAAATCAGTAACTAAGGTTTCTATTCTTTTACATAACTTTAGTATTATTAGTTATGAATTTATTTGAAAAGACTGACTCGTTTGACTTTTTATTAAGAAGTTTGACCCGACAATTGACTGAGTAAACGTGGTAATTAGGAGGTATAGTCACAAGAGACTAAAACCATCGTGATTACGCTCACGTTATGAAGTTTAAACGAACTTCATGTTGACCATAAACTGGTCAAAGCAGAAAGTCAAACACAGTTTGACTTTCACGCGAAAAAAGAACCAAAGAGGCCTTACAACGGGTCCAAGAATGGAAATCTAGATCCAACTTGCTCAGGTATGAGGTGCTAAGCCCCAACTTAGAGAAAATAGATCAGATTGTGTGAGTTGCAACAATGAGGAGCATGGGTATTTATAGGATTTCTAGGACCGTTCGGATCGTTCCTCGAAAAACGAGCTTCGATCTCATCCGTACACATGTGCCCATGGTTTTGTGAAACCATGGGAGCCCCTAGTTTCATTAAAACCATGTGAAAATGAGGGGAACAGCTGGAACAAGCTGGAATTTAGATTTTTCATTTTGGTCCCCTCCTAAGATAACTATTGCAGATTGTCAATTTTGGTCCCTGAATGTGCAAAACATGGTTTTTGATGCATTTTTTACACGTTTAAGCCTTGTTAATCCCATTTAAAGGCTCTAAAATGAAGTTAAAGTATAGGGAACATGAAACATGCTCAAAAATATCTCGGATGTCGGTTCGTTTGGTCGTACGGTTGCGTTGTTCGGTTAATTACGACGAAACACGAACGAATGCGAAAAACGATCCAAATTACGCGAAGAATGGAATTTTATCATGCCAATCACTAAAATAAAATATTTTAATGATAACATAAAGTTTTGGATGTCCGGATATATTCAGAATGTAAGATATGCGCAAAAATGTAAACTTGTACACTTTTTGACACTTTTAGTCCCTGCATGACTTAAAAGTTTATTTTTTGCGCACCAAACACCTCTAAGCCTATATATAAGCTATATATAGGATAATTAGGGCATTTTTAACTCATGGTCATATTCTGGAAGGTCCGTTACCATACAAATCGGCATACTTTTGCAATTTGACGCATATAGTCCTTTAATCGCACTTAGCAGCGCGAAATGTCGTTCACTGACATCCAAGCCTTCCATGGCCCATAATGGGCATTCACAAGAATGATTTTATTTATTTCTACGCTCTCGATCGCTTAAATGGTCACCAAAAGGCGTAGATTCAAAAGTTGATGCTTTAGGTCCCTCTAATGCGCAAACTTGTGCATATCATCGTTTAATAGCATCGAAGCCTCATTTAATCCATATTAGGAATTCTTGAGAGTATTATTAAACATCACGATGCTTCGGGTTCGCTAAAAGGTCATTCAGAGGTATAATTAAACATATTGACACTTTTAGTCCCTCTAATTTGCAAAGTTGCGCGTAACTTTACTTATAGGCATAAAAACCTTAGATGGCCAATAATTGGCATTCCCGAGAGTGTAATAAAATATCATGAAGCTCCCGGTTTGTTAAAAGGTCACTCAGAGGTAAGAATTAACATGTTGACGCTTTTAACCTTTCATTGCGCAAACTTTCAATTAATTACGCATACGGCTACACTCGATCACCAAGTGGCTCATTTGTGAATATAAACATCGTAAGAGGTTATTTAGAAACTTATTTTAGGTATGCTAACACTTCCAGTCCTTTCATAATCAAAGTTTTTGATTTTTCAAAAAATTAGTCCCTAAATTTCAATGTTCGACTTCATTAGGGTTTATTACACATGTCAATACATCATTGGACGTGATTTTACGAGGTGTTACACATACTCTGCCTGGTAACTTGGAAAACGTGGCATCTCGGGTTCATAACTATCATAATCCCATTTTGGCTCATAATTGTTGTTGACATTTGACTGATGGTATCCCTGATATGAAGGTGGCTTGTAACCGGACTTTATTTTTCCGTTCCAAAACACTGGATCTTTCCAAAACACTGGGCAATATTCATGTATGTGAACTTTTCCACAATAAGCGCATGACTGGTAAGCTTCGCTTTCTTGCTCTGGTGGTGGAGGTGGATTACCGTATGGATAATATGAGGATGGACCATTGAAATCTTCATACTCCGCCCTCCTATATTCATACAATCCGCTGAGGTAGTCTTCCCGATCCTTGTTGGCTTGAACTTTTTCGTAGAAAACAGAGCAATCCTCTAAATAATGCTCTCCGCTTCCGCAACAATCACACGGATCATCATCTACCCAATTCATATTGAAAGATGGTGCCTACAAAACATGTACCTGCACAGACAAGCTCGGCCACCCAAAGTAAAATCACAAAAATACAAGAAAGAAAACTAAACTAAAATCAAACAAGCAATGAAATACTAAGCGCACTAGCTCCCCGGCAGCGGCGCCATTTTTACGTGACTGTGTCGTCCCGATCAGTCAAAAACCCAATTAACCTAGGTAGCTAGGGTAAGTCGGGTATCGTATCCACGAAGAGCATGTGGTCAGTATCGCACGACCCGTTCGATTAGTTAGACTATTTACAAATAATGTACAAGGTGATTGTGAAGTTTGCTAATTTTATTCGTTTGTTTGGTTTTGAAAATAAATCGGAGTGAACCAACAATTGGATGTTATTCTTAAAACAATGTGTGATTAACTAAATTTGTAAACTAAACTAAAAAGTTGAAACAAGAAATTAGAGTACGGATCACACCCGGTTCGATAATTGCAAGACCTAGGGTTCCAACATGTTTTAACTTGATTCAATTGCATATAGTGATTAACGGATTACTATCACGAAGCTTAGGTGCCAATTGCTATCAACGTCATAGACAATGGACCGTAATGCACTTCGTTGCCTCGGACATGTGAATCCTAACCTACGATAAGGCATAAGTGCACAAATTCATTTCGCAAAGTTATAACTTTATCATCGTTCGACAATTCACAAATTCAATTCCAATGCACGACAATTATTATAAGTTTCAAATACTAAACAATTTGTCACAAAACCAAATTAAAATACAAATGTATAAACCCTAGAAATCTTACAACAATCTACACCGGGGTGAAACCGACGAGACTATCCGCTCATTGTTGAATGGACGCGATCACAAGCTTGAGATAGTGATGAAGACGTGATCGGTCCGGTATTTTTCTGAAGGATGATGATGATTAATCATGATAATTTTAGAGCTCTTCGGTGTTATACGGCTGCCAATCGATAATAATGCAGACCCCCTAGTCTGCCATCACAAGTAGTCCAAGTCGGCCCAATATCTTCATTCAAATTGTATGCGTAAAAGCCCCTTCTCACATGTGCGGCCCACTTGGATGATGATTTGTTTAGAAACAAAGGCCCTTTTCTATAAGATATCGGCCCACTTCAGTGTTTGTGTGTTGATGGATGTTGGATATTATTAATTAAAATTAACAATCCTAATAAAGATGATATCCACGTGATGTTTGATGATGAGTATTTTGACTTTCTTGTCCTCCTCTTCACGTGAGTATGACTTCTCTAAAAGTTGTTCCCCAAAAATCCCATGTTGGCCGCCACTTATGTTCACATGATTTTTGGGTTTTTGACTCACTAAATGCTCCAATTAAAACACATGTATGCGCTGCCAATCTAACCCAACCGTAGCCTACGGTTACATTCTGTAGGTTACACTATCAACATTCTGTTTCTTTTACTTTGTGATTGTGGCCGTATTCTTCATATGTATTTCAACTTTGAATAAATGACATACAAGCCCTTGCACTTCATTCTTTTGCGCATCTCGAACTTTCAAGCCATCTCTTTGACCCGAACATCTACCGAATAGTATCTTTCGCCTTGTTTATCATCCCCAGTAGTTCCACTTCATCAACACGCACTCTAACTTCACCGATTTAGACGGTTAACCTGTAAAACCACAAGAACTCGTAGTTATCACATTCGAAATGCATAACAACATAAAATGCACTAAAACACATAATATAACACACTTTAACACTCGGTTTTTACACTCTCCATCAAATACCTGTCATGTCTTCATGTTTCCAAGCAAAGGTAGTTTTCCTTCTTCTCAAGAAGGATATTAAATCATGTTCAATACTATCAAGGATCCCGGATACTATAAAAATCTGGGATTCAGGATCCTCCGGGTTTAGCAGAATATTCTTGACATCCTATTCTCTTGCCTCCAGGACATTCCTTTGAGGATACTTTAATTGCTATGCCTCCCTAGGCCTTGAAGCTGGCTTCATTGATGATGTGTAGCAATTCTTAGCTTCTTGTTGATCACTTTCAATCTTCACCACACCCCAGGGAGGGAGCTTCACACACTGATGATATGTTGAGGGGACTGCTTTCATATCATCTATCCATGGCCTGCCAAGGATAACATTACAGCATGATAAGCAATCTATGACACACAATTTTTAACAGAATTTACTCCCTCTATATAAATAGGAAGTTCGAGGTCCCCCAATGTATTTTTGGTCTCTCCACTGAATCCCACAAGGACAGATGATCTTGGAATGATCTCGGATTCAGGAATGTTCATTCTTTTGAGGACATCTAGCTGGATAATGTTCACTGAGCTTCCCCCATCAATGAGAATCTTGTGAACAAAATGGTTAGAGATAAATAATGTAATAACAAGACCATCATGATGAGGATCCTGAATATCCACACGGTCATTTTTGTCAAAGGATATGACTTTTTCCTGAGTAAGGACGGAAGTTCAAATAGGTCTATCCCCATTCTCCATCTTTGTCTCTTTTGCATGCCTCTTTGCTGCTGAGAATGAAGTGCCACATATGTCAGATCCACCGGAGATGAAATTAATAATTTGTGCATCGGCTGGTGGAGCAGGAGCTCTCTCAAAAATTTTCTCAGGATCTTGGATCCTTGATTTCTTCCTTCCGAACAACTTTTTCAAGTATCCTTTACTCAATAGGTAACCGATCTCTTTCCTTAGTGCTATGCACTCATCTGTGAGATGACCAAAGTCTTCATGATAAGCACGCCACTTTGATTTGTCTTTGGTAGCAGCTGGCTTGTCATTCTTTCTTGGCCACCTAGCTTTATCACCTAAATTCTGCATAACAAGGATTAGTTCACTATTATCAACAGCAAAATAATACTCAGAAATAGGAGGATAATCTTCATCATCTTCCTCTTGTTCCACAGCATGAACATTCTAATTATCAGATTTGTTGTATGGCTTGGATTTGTTATTTCTGAAATATGATCCTTACTTTTCTTGTTTTGAGGATCCTGACAGTAGCTCTTGGATCCTTTTATCATCCTCTAATCGGTTGAACCTCAGGGCCCTATTTCTTACCTCATCAAGGTTCCTGCATGGTGTCATAACAAGATCATCATAGAATTGTGAATCCTTAAGTAAACCCATTTTAAAAGCTTCAACAGCTGTTGCAATGTCTAAGTTAGGAATCTCTGAGGATTCTCTACTGAATTTAGTTATGTAATCCCTTAATGATTCATTATGACCTTGGGTTACCCTATATAAATCACTAGTTAATCATTCAAATCTCCTACTACATGTAAACTGGCTATTGAACAAGTTAACTAGATTAGAAAATGAAGTAATAGAGTAAAGAGGAAGACTTGGCAGCCATTTAAGAGCTGATCCTGTCAACGTGGACCCAAAACCCTGGCAAAGACATGCTTCCTTTAACCTTGCTGGAATGGGGTTGATCTACATTCTCTCCCTGTATTGAGCTACATGCTCTCCTGGATCAGTTGTGCCATCATAGAGCTTCATGTTTGGTGTTTGGTGTTTGAAACCTCTTCGGTATCTCTGCATCACATATAGGTGGTGCAAAGCGAGATACCTTGTGACTGCCATCCGGAATCTCAGGAATGGGTTTAACCACTCTCGGGACACTGGATATCATATCCTTGAGTTTTTGCCACTCCCTTGCCGTAGCTTGGTTGATCCCTGGTTCCTGCACCAAACCATGGTTAGTATTATAAGATGTTTTGAAAATGTTACCTTCTGATTGATTCAAGGCTTGGATTCCAGATGTGAATCCAAACTGATGTGATTCTGGTATGATTGTGGGACCAGATGAAGCAATAGTCTGCATGGGGATGAAGTCTCCCACATGAATCTCTGAACTTCTGGGTTGTTGACTCCTTAAGGATCCTTGATCTTGTGATGAGGATCCTGGATGTTGAGGATAGGATCCTTGAGACGATAGCATCCCCGTGTATCCTCCCGAAGTAGAGAAGGGTCCTTGATGCTGGAAGGAGGATCCTTGAGGTTGAAAGGAGGATCCTGAAGGCTGGAAGTAGGATCCTTGAGCCTGTGTCATTGCTGATGATCCATAGTGCATACTTGATGATCCTCCATGGTACTGGACACATGATGCCTTAGAATATGGATGGTTGTTGTTGGAGTAGTGAAATCCAATGATCTGGGCACCAATGGAGAGTGATCCTCTGTTGATCTCTTCAATTTCTTGATTTCATCAATCTCACGAAGGATCCTGTCATTAGTTTTATCCTGTTGTTGCATGTAATCCTTCATCTGCAAAATCAAAGAATAAAGATCATTGTTAGTAGGTGTAGAAGAAACAGAAGTGGTTTCTTTTGTAAAAATGGGGGTTGTCTTCTTCGCGGCATTCTCAGCATTCTTCTGGGATCCAGAAGAAATAGGAGGCAAAGGTGGAACGCCCTGTGATGAGGAGATTGCCGGCATGGAGCTTGAAGTGTTTTTCCCTTGGGAAGCCATGTGGTTGAAGGTAATGAATAGAAATGAATGAAAAGAATAGAAATTTCAAGAATGAAGCACCGATTGCCCCACGGTGGGCGCCAAACTATTTTGGTCAAAAATCACACAAGGATAATGTAACCAAATCTGATTTTTGTGAGGTTAGATGCTTGGTTAATTGAACAAAAGTATGAACAATAAATGAATGAAAATGATGATGAACATAAGGTTTGTATGAGGAAAAAGCCCTTGATCAATGAATGATCTTCGGCATAAAAAACCTCGGACAGTGAAAATTCATCACTATCAACTATATTGAATAATCAAGTTTACAACTTTGGATGATAACAAGCTTGTTACAAAGATTGCTAAAGTGTTTGTGTGTGTAATCGCCAAGTGATTGTAGAGAGTTCGAATTGTGTGTTGCTAACTAGCTAAATAAAGCTTGTTATCACATTCAAAAATAGAAAAAATCTAAATAACTAACTATCCGAATAATGTGCTAGTCCCCCATGATCACCATAACGGTCATGACGCTTTTGCACGTGCACAAATGTGGAGCATATTCCCCTAGAATCTCGGCAAAAACAAGTCTCCTTCGAATACACCTGCAAAACAAGCTAAAGAATAAAGGAAACAATTGTTAGTTCAGAATAATAAAGAGGATCCTGGATCCTTAGCCTTCCTGTACCATCTCCTGGAGATCCTCGATCCATACTAAACTGAGGATCCTTTACCCTGGCTACACTAAGGATCCGTGATCCATAACCAATAAAATTCTATCCCTAACACCAAGTTTTATACATAATATATTTATAGGGATAAACCCTAATTATTGAAAACATAAACTCCTTTTTATTTAGGTAACTTTTATATCCACTTCTTTAAGCCTTCAGTGCTCTCCAGCTGGCTTTTATTGGCTTCACACTAAGTTACCTGAAACGCGTTTTAAAAAGATTTTATCAGCAAGAAATACAGGAGAGTACATTCCAATTTGTAAAACATCAGTTGTTATTACATTACAGTATTAAGGGCGATTACAATGTTTATATCTAGCCAATTACTCGTTCAGTACGTCTCACTCGACGGATCTGTGACTATGGTCATATCACACATTTGATACCCATGCCCAATTGTGAAGGTTATCAAGTACTGTATACAAACCCCATAATACTGGCAGCAATTGTAGAATTACAAAGACTTAATCACTGTAATTGTAATTGATAAACATTTATGGTTATGGAAAACATTTGAAATAATGGCTCACAAACTGTGAGAAAAGGAGAATGACTCACAAAAAGAGTTTATAAAAGGAGAATGTACTCACATTGTAGACTTAGATAATATTATAGCTTCCTGATGATTCTTCTGGTTATTATCTATTAAAATTAAACAATGCACACGTGTTAGTAAAATAACCCAAATCACATTAGCCATACAACACAAGACAGAACTCCAATGAACTGAGTTAGGCAAAGCCTTAACATGCGTTACGGAGCCCTAGATCAATCGGGTAGGGTAACAAATACGTGATCGGGGGTTATAATACTTACAACGAGACAGAGCTTTGCTTTTTAGGGGTATTATTCTCGAGTATTTCGCCTATTAGAGAATTGAGAGAGAAGAATTTTGAGCGATGATGAACTGAGGCCACGACCTCAATTTATAGGTCTGATCAGGGGTGGCTCGCGCCCCGTGGCCCATAACTGTTTTTCCTTCGCGGCCCGCGAGGGCCCTAAGCTAGGACATGTGGCGCAAGGGGGAGTCGGGTAACCCTAGGGGTGTCGCGCCCCGCGACTCTCCTTGGGGACTTGCTCGCGGCCCACGAGCGGTCCTCAGATTTTGTTTTATTTTTTTATAAATATTAATGTTATTTAGGGTCGTTTACGAGTATACGGGGTTGAATTAGGGCGTTTAAGGGTGTTTTAGGAGGGTTGTTATATCCTCCCCACCTTGTTTTAAATCTCGTCCTCGAGATCTACTGGAACAGGTGTGGATATTTTCGTTGCATTTCTGTTTCGAGCTCCCAAGTGTATTCTATTCCTCTCTTGGATTCCCATTTCACTTTGACTAGAACTAATCTCTTGTGCTTGAGATTCTTAATCTTTCTATCTTCAATCTGAAGTGGTTTATCTACAAACTTAAGTTTCTCATTTACCTCTATGTCCTGTAGAGTTATCACTAATGATTCGTCTGCTAAACACTTCTTGAGATTACATACAAGAAACACATCATGTATTCCTGCCATTTCCTATGGTAGTTGTAGCTGATAAGATACTGGTCCTATTCTCTTGATAATCTCAAAAGGTCCAACATATCTGGGGCTTAGCTTTTTTCTTTTAACGAATCTGACCACTCCTTTCCATGGAGAAACTTTTAATAATACCTTATCTCCAACTTGAAATTCTAATGGTTCTCGCCTGTTCTCTGTATAACTCTTTTGACGATCTTGTGTTGCTTTTAGTCTTTCCTTAACTTGAATAATATTATCCGTTGTTTCTTGCACTATCTCTGGTCCAGATAGTTGCTTTTCTCCAATTTCTGCCCAACAGACTGGAGTTCGGCACTTTCGTCCATAAAGTGCTTCAAATGGTGCAGCATTAATGCTAGTATGATAGCTGTTATTATAAGAAAATTCTATCAATGGTAAATGATCGTCTCAATTTCCTCCGAAATCAATTACACAGGCTCTAAGCATATCCTCAATTGTCTGAATTGTCCTTTCGCTTTGTCCATCCGTTTGAGGATGATAAGTTGTGCTTAGATTTAACCTGGTTCCCATTGCTTTTTAGAAACTTGTCTAAAAATGAGAAGTAAAATGGCTATCTCCATCAGACACAATAGATAAAAGAATTTCATGTAATGAAAATATTTCATTTACATATAACTTGGCTAATTGTTCTATACTGAAAGTTTCCTTCGTTGGTAAGAAATGAGCAGATTTGGTTAATCTGTCTACAATCACCTAGATTGTATCATTACCTTTTCGTGTATTGGGTAATTTGGTAACAAAGTCCATTGTTATTAATTCCCATTTCCAAATTGGCATCTCTAATTGTTGCAATAACCCTGAAAGTTTCTGATGCTCAGCTTTAACCTGTGAGCAGGTTACACATTTAGCAACATAGTTTACTATATCCTTTTTCATTCCTATCCACCAGAAATTCTTTCTTAAGTCTTGATGCATCTTATCACTTCCAGGATGTATCGTATACTTAGACCTACGGGCTTCTTCTAAAATTTGATCTCGTAGGTTTCCTTGTGTAGGTATCCAGATCCTGTTCTTATGGAATCTCCAAATTCCATCTGTTCCTTTTTCTAATTCCTTAGTCATTCCTTTTAAACCTTCAGCATCGTCCTTGATTGCTGTTTCTTGTATCTTTCGAATTTGCTCATTTAAATCTATCTGCAGATTTAATCTGAGAGAGCGTACTCGTTTTGGCTTTTCATTATACTTTCGACTTAGAGCATCAGCTACTACATTAGCTTTTCCTGCATGATACTGGATATCACAATCGTAATCACTAAGAATTTCCATCCAACGTCTCTGTCTCATATTTAATTCTTTTTGCCCAAAAACATATCTTAAACTCTTATGATCTGTGAAGACAAAAAACTTACTGTCGTAAAGATAGTGTCTCCAAATCTTAAGGGTAAAAATTATGGCTCCTAACTCTAGATCATGGGTCGTATAATTCTCTTCATGTTTCTTAAGCTGTCTAGAGGCATAAGCTATAACCTTTTGACGTTGCATCAGGACACATCCATATCCTAGCTTAGACGCGTCACAATAGACTATAAAGTCTTCAGTTCCTTCTGGCAACGCAAGTATGGGTGCGTTGGTTAACCTCTGCTTTAAAATCCTAAAGGCTTCCTTTTGTCTTGGCCCCCACTCAAACTTAATTGATTTGCAGGTCAGTTTGGTTAATGGAATGGTTATTCTAGAAAAAAACTTGAATGAAACGTTTAGAATATCATGCCAATCCAAGAAAACTTCCTACTTTCGTTGGTGATTTAGGGACCTTCCAAGGATATTGAATGCTTCCTCCAAGTCTTTAAGGTGATCCTCAGTTTTCTTGGACTTAACCACCATGTCATCAATATAGACTTCCATAGTGTGTCCAATTTGTTCCTTGAACATCATATTGACTAGCCTTTGATAAGTAGCACCTGCATTCCTTAGTCCAAACGGCATAGCAATATAACAGTATATACCAGTTGGGGTCATAAAGGCTGTATCCTCTTGATCAGATGGTTCCATCTGAATTTGTTGAAATCCAGAGGAAGCATCCATAAAAGTCAACAACTCATGACCCGCGGTAGCATCCACCATGGAGTCAATGTGGGGTAATGGGAAAGGATCCTTGGGACATGCCTTGTTCAAATCAGTAAAATCAGCACATACCCTCCACTTTCCATTTTTCTTTTGAACAACAACCACATTGGCTAAACATCTTGGATACTTAACCTCTCTTATCATACCTGCTCGAAGTAGCTTATCTACCTCTTCCTGGATAATAGCATTCCTTTCAGGTGCAAACTTCCTCCTCTTTTGATGAATTGGCTTGAATGACCTGTCAATGCCAAGTTTATGAGTAATTATATCCTTAGATATACCTGTCATGTCTTCATGTTTCCAGGCAAAGGTAGATTTCCTTCTCTTAAGGAAGGATACTAGCTCCTGTTCGATGTTGCTAAGGATCTCTGATCCTATGAGGATCTTGGATTCAGGATCCTCAGGATTCATGAGGATTTCTTTCAAATCCTGTTCTCTTGCCTCCAAGACATCTCTTGAAGGATACTTTAATTGCTATTGCTCCCTTGGTCTTGAGGCTGGCTTCATTGATGAGGTATAGCAATTCTTAGCTTCTTGTTGATCACTCTCAATTTTCACCACTCCCCAAGGACTTGGAAGCTTTACACATTGATGATAGGTAGATGGAACTGCCTTCATATCATGTATCCATGGCATGCCAAGGATAACATTGCAACATGATAAGTAATCTATAACACAAAATTTTTGATAAGAATGTAATCCTTCAATGTAGGTTGGGAGTTTGATGTCCCCCAATGTATTCTTAGTTTCTCCACTGAATCCCACAAGTACTGAGGATCTTGGGATAATATCAGACTCCGGGATATTCATCTTCTTGAGGACATCAAGCTGAATGATGTTCACAGAGCTTCCTCCATCTATAAGGATCCTGCGAACAAAGTGGTTAGAAATAAACAATGTAATTACAAGACCATCATGATGAGGATCCTGGACATCAAGACGATCGTCCTCATCAAAAGTTATGGTCTTATCCTCGGTGACAGTGGACGTCCGGATGGGTCTATCTCCATTATCCATCTTGGTTTCCTTGGCATGTCTCTTGGCTGCTGAAAAGGAAGTACCACAAATGTCTGATCCACCGGATATGAAGTTTATAACTTGTGCATCTGCTGGAGGAGCAGGAGCCTTTTCCGGATCCTTTCAGGATCCTGGATCCTTGACTTCTTTCGTCCCAAGAGTTCCTTCAAATGCCCCTTGCTCAACAAGTAACCAATTTCCTTTCTTAGTGCAATACACTCTTCAGTGAGATGCCCGAAATCCTCATGATATGCACACCACTTGGACTTATCCTTTGTAGCAGCTGGTTTATCACTTTTCCTTGGCCACCTAGCTTTCTCACCTAGATTCTGCATTGCAAGGATTAGTTCATTGTTATCAACAGAAAAACAGTATTCAGAAATAGGAGGATAATCCTCATCATCCTCTTCTTGTTCCACTGAATGCACATTCTGGTTATCAGACTTATTGTAAAACTTGGATTTGTTGTTCCTGAAGTAGGATCCTTGTTTCTCCTGTTTTGAGGATCCTGTCAATCTATCCTGGATCCTTTTGTCATCCTCCAGGCGGATGAACCTAAGGGCCCTGGTTCTTACTTCATCAAGATTCCTGCAAGGTGTCATGACAAGATCATCATAGAATAATGAATCCCTAAGCAATCCCATTTTAAAGGCTTCTACAGCCGTAGCAATATCCAAATTAGGAATATCTAAGGATTCTTTACTAAACTTAGTGATGTAGTCTCTAAGTGATTCATTTTGACCTTGTGTTACCCTATATAGATCACTAGTTAATCGTTCAAATTTTCTACTACAAGAGAATTGACTATTAAACAAATTAACTAGATTAGCAAATGAAGTAATATAGTAAGGGGGAAGACTTAGCAGCCATTTAAGAGCAGATCCTGTAAGTGTGGATCCAAATCCCTTGCAAAGACATGCTTCTTTTAACCTTTCAGGAATTAGATTGATCTCCATCCTCTCCCTGTATTGAGCTACATGCTCCTCTGGATCCGTCGAACCATCATACAGCTTCATAGATGGTATCTGGAATCTTTTAGGTATCTCAGCATCACATAAGGGTGGTGCAAAACGAGATATCCTATGGCTACCATCTGCAATTTCAGGAATGGGTTTAACTACTCCCGGTACACTGGATATCATATCCTTAAGCTTCTGTAGCTCTCTAGCCATAGCCTGATTAATACCTGTATCCTGCATTAAGCCATGGTTAGTGTTATATGAATTATTAAAAGTGTGACCTCCCACAGGATTCGTGTTTGGAATTGCGGATGTGAATCCATATTGACGAGACTCTGGCATGATTGAAGGACCAGAAGGAGCAATGGTCTGCATTGGTATGAAGTCTCCTTGATGAACGTCCGAACTCTGAGGCTGCATACTTCTCAAGAATCCTTGATCCTGAAGGACGTTGGATCCTTGAAGTTGAGATGATCCTTGAACCTGAAAGGATCCTGGAACCAGAGAGGATCCTGGGACAATGGAGGATTGATATTCGTTAATTTACACATATTTTAGTCCCCCGTTTTCCCCTATTTTATGCGTTTTTGGCCGTAAAACCGTCATTCGGATACTTAATTATCTACATTTTTGTTTACAGGCCTAGAACAGCATACCAGACAAGATGATAGCGAAAACGAGGACTTTCCGGACAAAACGACGAAGCTGCGGACATTCTGTTAAGGAAACTGACCTGGGCCAGTGGAACGGTCGTGCGATCTGATGCACGACCGTGCATCTCCGACAAATGCTGAGTAACCCGGCATTGAACGAGGGTGCGATTAGGCGTGCAAGGCATTTAAGGTCAGCTCGGTGATGCACGGACGTGCCATCTGAAGAACGACCGTGCGTCTACGATGATCCAGCCTGATCTCGGTGATGAACGCCCGGCCCAGCAGCTCGTGCAACAAGAACCCGGAACTGAACGACCGTTCCATCTGAAGAACGGTCGTGCGATATCGTATCTGGTCAAAGATCTGATGACGTATGCAATATGGTGCCCCATCCCTAATAATTGCTTAAAGTGCACGGTCGTGCCATCTGAAGAACGACCGTGCGACAGCGAAAAAATATAAAAACAGAACAGAAACATTCTGTTCGACATTCTGGATTTTTGGGAGCTTCACAGGCGAATTTACAGGCTCCGGAGGCTTTGCTTTTGACCCGGATTCAAGCCACATTGTGCTGTTTAGCTCCATTACTACCCGGATCCTTAGTCTAGTACTTGTTTATGGTTTGGTTTTCTAATCTTTCCATGATTTTGTTAATCTTTCAAGTACTTAGATTAATGTTTATGTATTATTGTAGCCTTTGGGCAAAAACACAAACAATCCCTTGCTAGATTATAGCCATTAGTGTGTTAAGCTTTGTTTGTAATGACACTTGAAGTATTTTCTATGCTTATCTTTGATGATTAGTTTGCAACCTTGTTATTGATATTGAATTCTTGATTATAAGTAATTATGTTGGATGATTGATGCTTGGTTAGTTAAGATAGTTGAAAAATGAAGCTTAATTAATCTTGTATTAGTAAACTTTGAATTTGGTTAACTAGTTTAGCTTGGTTTAAATGTATGCATCATGATACTAGAAATGGTTAGTGATTTTATAAAATGTAATTATTGTTAATCAAGAGAGCTTGCCTTCACGTAAGGACCTTAACGGGTTAGATGGTGTCGTTATAAATTCTTGCCATGATTTGTTAGCTTAGTTAGTAGTTTAGGCCAAAATTGCTATCTTGGTGAATTATTGTGCAAGATTTGTAAAATGAACTCGGTTGTGATTTAATCTAGTTTATGCTTGTCTCGGTGGTTGCATTGTGTTTATCGGTGTCTCTTTCCTTGATTAAGTGCGGTTAGAAAACTCCTAACGGATGACTAGCTTATTTTTAAGAGATTTTCATAGACATTTATCAATTGCACGTTAAAGAACAATTTTAGGTGGTTAAAATGTGTTTATCGTTTTAGCTTTCCGAATGATTGTCATGTTAGGATTCCCGAAAGGGATACTAATTGTCTTAAATTGGAATATTGACCGAATGCTTCTAGTGCCAAAACCGACTTAGTTGACATGATGTGGTTGTGTATTAAGCAAGGCTTTTTATCTATTACCTATTATGTTTTTATTATGTATTTGTTTATGCTTACTTTAGTTTAGTTAAAATCAAACAAACCTATGTTTTTACCGGTAGTTTAGTGACAAAGGTCTAGTATTATTTCTCCGCCCATTTCCTTGGATTGATACTTGGTTCTTACCGATACTTTATTACATATGTGACGGGGTACACTTGCCTCTTTCGTGTGTGTTTTGATGTAAAAGTAATAATCACTTTTATAAATTTAAAACCAAATCGTGTGTAATTTCATTGCAAAATTATGTATATATACGCACACGTCAAGGATCCTTGGACCGGGAAGGATCCTTGGACCTGGGAGGATCCTTGGACCTGGGAGGATCCGTGGACCTGGGAGGATCCCTGGACCTGGGAGGATCCCTGGACCTGGGAGGATCCTTGGACCTGGGAGGATCCCTGGACTGCATGCATTCCCAAATATCCTCCAGACGTGAAGTATCCCTGATGCTGAGAAGAGGATCCTGATGGCTGAAAATAGGATCCCTGGGGCTGGTAGTGAGAGCCAAATGCCTGACTCATTGTTGTTGTTCCATAACGCCTTCCTGGTAATTCACCCAAGTATTGCACGTCCGGAACTGCTGAGTGTTGGGAAGTTATGACTGGAGTGTCGAAGTCCAGCGATCTTGGCATCAGAGGAGAGTGATCCTCCACTGATTTCTTCTGTTTCTTGATCTCATCGATCTCCCGGAGGATCCTTTCGTTGGTTTTGTCCTGCTCTATTGCATGATTCCTCATCTACAAAATCAGAGCATAAAGATCATTAGTAGTAGGATTAGTTGAAACAGAAGAAGTTGGTGGTTTTGTGAAAACGGGGGTTTGTTTCTTCGAAGCATTCTCAGCATTCTTCTGGGATCTAGAAGGTGGTGGAGGCAAAGAAGGAACGCCTTGTGAAGAACTGAATGACGGCATTAAGTTTGAATTCGCTGAAGAATCCATCTGCCTGGTTGTTATGAACCGAATTGACCACAAATGTATGAATCTTCTTAGGAATGAAGCACCAATTGCCCCACGGTGGGCGCCAAACTGATTTGGTCAAAAATCAAGCAATGATAATGCAACCAAACTTTCTGTTGTGAGGTATGATGCTTGAATTGATGAACAACAATAAGGATCACTCTGAAATGTAATGAACAAGTGACACGAAGATTTATACGAGGAAAAAGCCCTTGATCAATGAATGATCTCCGGCATAAAAAAACCTCGGGTGATGGAAACTACCGATCACCGACTCAAATTAAACAAGAAATGTATTACAACTTCGGATGATAGCGAGCTAAGTACAAGGATCATTATAGTGTATCGTGCAAAAGGTGTATGAAAAGTGTATGAAATTGCTAAGCGAATTGCCGAGAGCTGGTGAAAGCAGTTGTTAGTGTGTGTGTAGCCAAAAATAGCCCAGTGTTTTCTATTTAGCTCGCTACCCCTTTAAAAATAGAAAAATATCTAAGTTAACAAACATTCCGCAATTCATGCAAGTCCCCCACGAACTCCATAACGTCCACTTCAGGTAAGCACGTGCGGAATAATTCATGGAATATGCTCCAGGAATATCGCCAAGACTAAGTCCCGCTCCAGAAGTTGTTGAGCCGTCAGACGAGCCCGAGCGTGATCTTAGGAGACGTCTTCGTGAGAAATCTCGTGCGGTTGGGCTACTGCTCGCCAGGGGTGAGCCGGAGCCGGAGCTACCTGTTGAAGCCGAGGGCTCAGGAGGAGACGTAATCATGGCAGACGATGAGCGACCGTTGAATGAGACGAATCAGCCTGGAAGGACAGGCCTGGAGCCGAGTATCCTTCAACCTACTATTGATGTACCTACTTTTGAAATTAGATCTAGTATTATAAATACGGTACAAAATTCAGTACAGTTTGACGGACGTGAGCACGAGGATCCCGGGAGGCATATTGCTGCTTTTCTCCATGTTTGTTCTACGTTTAAGATTACAGGTGTTTCAGAGGACGCAATTCGGTTGAGGTTGTTTCCGTTTTCGTTACGTGACAAAGCCAGAGCTTGGCTTATGTCGCTTCCAGCCGGGTCCATCAGGACCTGGAATCAGTTGGCGGAGCAATTTATGCAGAAATATTTCCCACCTGAGAAAACGAACAAGCTACGGAACCGAATTGTATCTTTTCACCAGGACGAGGGGGAGTCGTTGCATGCAGCTTGGGAGAGATTCAAGGATTTGTTGATCGATGTGCCACATCACGGCTACTCCAAGAGACAGCTGGTTTTGACGTTCTATCAGGGGCTCAGTTACAACACACAGGAGCGATTAGACGTGAACGCGGGAGGCGATCTGGGAACTAAGACGCCTAATGAAGCGTATGATATTATAGAGAAAGCCACGTTAAAATCCAGCTCGCGTCGGGAGGGAGACAGAGGGCGGGCATCATCATCTTCATCTAGCGCAGGAGTCCATGCTGTAGACGACTATATGGCCATTACTACACAAATCTCGACTCTCGCATCGAGATTCGACAGGTCCCATATGATTGCGCATGCGGGCTCGGGTTGTGACCAGTGTGGAGTGTCACACGAGCCTGGGGCATGTTTTCAGGGAGTCATATACGAGGGCCACGAAGAGGTAGATTTCGTGAGTAATCAGGTTAGGCCGCAGAACAACCCTTACAGTAACACCTATAATCCCGGTTGGAGAAATCACCCAAATTTTGGGTGGCGAGCGAATAGTGGCAATCAAAATCCTTTGGGATTCACTCCGCGCGCTCCAACGCAACAGGGTCAGGGTCAGGGTCAGCAGTTCCAGCAGTACAACCAATCCTACCAGCAGCGTCCATATTCATATCAAAATCAGGGCACTGGGAGTGGTTCCCAGCAGCAGGCCCCTCAGTCTAGTTCTAAGCTGGAGGATATGATGGCCCAGCTTCTTACTAGCTCCTCGAGCGCGAATCAGTTAGCTGAAAAACGCTACCAGCAGAGCGAGGATCGTTTTCTCTCTCATGAGGGAGAAATGAGGAGTCACAAGGCCTCGATTCAGAATATAGAGAATCAGGTTGGTCAGCTAGCACAGATGATGTCAAAGAGACCCCAGGGTGGTCTTCCGGGTAATACCGAACCTAACCCGGGTGGACATAGGGATGTGAATGCTGTGATGACCAGGAGTGGAAAACCTACCGGACCCGTCATATCGGACTCACCACCGATCACTGAAGCGGTCCCGACTGACACACCGGACGAGGTGCAAGCCAGGCTACGCCCAGCAAGTACAGCACAAGTCCAGGAGCCGGTCACAGGTTACACGCCTCCAGTGCCTTATCCAGGAAGGCTGAAGAAGTAGAAGAATGATGAACAACACGGTAAGTTTCTCGAAATGTTTAAGCAATTGCATATAAACATATCGTTTGTTGAAGCTTTGGCCCAGATGCCAAAGTATGCGAAGTTTCTAAAAGACATCCTCTCAAACAAACAAAAACTCGAGGACATGTCTTGTGTGGTTATGAATGAAAGCTGCTCTGCTATTCTCCAGAATCGCCTGCCTACAAAAATGGGAGATCCGGGCAGTTTCACGCTTCCTTGCCTCATTGGCAATATGTCCGTCAGTCATGCGTTAGCAGATCTAGGAGCGAGTATAAACCTTATTCCCTATAAGGTTTTTACAAAGTTGGATCTAGGTGAGCCGTCACCTACGAGGATGAGTATTCGACTTGCGGATCATTCTGTCAAATATCCACGCGGGTTTGTAGAGAATATGCTTGTCAAGATTGACAAGTTTGTATTTCCCATGGATTTTGTTATCCTGGACATGGATGAGGACTCGAGAGTGCCTCTGATACTCGGACGCCCATTTCTGAATACCGCCCGGATGATTGTGGACGTGGCGGCGGGCCAAATTACACTCCGAGTAAACGATGAGCATGTGACGTTTGACATTAAACGTTCTATGCAGCATCCTCAAAGTCAAGACGACGCGCTCTATTATGTCGACATCGTCGACACTTATGTGAGCACGCATTTCCAGGGTACGATCGAGGAGATAGATTCGGACACACATTTGTTGTGTGGGGACCTAGATGGCATTACGCAGGAGGGCCACGATTTAGAGCAGCCAGTCTATCAGATTGGTGATGATGGTCCCCAGAGTCCGGATCGATTCACAGAAATTGATCATGAAAGTGAAGTGAAGTCGAAGCCTTCAGTGGAAGATCCTCCTACCTTGGAGCTTAAAGAGCTCCCACCGCACCTGGAGTACGCATTTCTGGATGAGGAGCGTCATTTGCCTGTCATTATTTCATCTGGATTGGCGGGAGAAGAGAAGAGCAGACTGCTTAATGTGTTGAAACTTCATAAGAAAGCAATCTCCTGGAAAATCATGGACATAAAAGGAATAAATCCCTCCTTCTGTACACATAAAATTCTAACGGAGGATCAGTTCAAGCCGTGTGCGCAGCACCAGAGGCGGCTGAACCCGAACATGCAAGAGGTCGTTAAAAAGGAAGTGATTAAGTTGTTAGATGCTGGTATGATCTATCCCATTTCCGACTCTGTTTGGGTCAGTCCTGTGCAGGTAGTGCCCAAAAAGGGGGGCATGACTGTGGTCACAAACGATAGGAATGAGCTCATTCCAACCAGGACGGTCACTGGATGGCGGGTTTGCATTGATTATCGCAAACTCAACGACGCCACCCGCAAGGACCACTTCCCGCTTCCATTCATTGATCAAATGTCGGAGCGTCTGTCAGGGAAGTTATTTTATTGTTTTCTGG
Source organism: Helianthus tuberosus (assembly GCA_030545235.1). Classification (NCBI taxonomy): domain Eukaryota; kingdom Viridiplantae; phylum Streptophyta; class Magnoliopsida; order Asterales; family Asteraceae; genus Helianthus; species Helianthus tuberosus. Next base: position 91,276,427 of record CM060381.1, read on the forward strand.
ATGGGTTCTCTGGTTACTTTCAAATTCCTATCGCTCCTGAGGACCAGGAGAAGACCACATTTACCTGTCCCTTTGGTACATTCGCCTACCGGCGTATGCCGTTTGGGCTGTGTAATGCGCCGGCCACTTTCCAGCGATGTATGGTCGCCATTTTCCACGACATGATTGAGGATTCCATGGAGGTGTTCATGGACGATTTCTCGGTATTTGGGGATTCCTTTGATCAATGTCTGGAAAATTTAAAAAAAATGTTGAAGAGGTGTGAGGAGACTAATCTGGTCCTGAACTGGGAGAAATGCCACTTCATGGTGAAGGAGGGCATAGTTTTGGGACACAAAATTTCTCACGCGGGCATGGAAGTCGATCCAGCTAAAGTCGACGTTATTTCACGACTTCCGCCCCCCATCTCTGTTCGAGCTATACGGAGCTTTCTCAGTCATGCCGGGTTCTATCGGCGATTCATCAAATATTTTTCAAAAATCGCCAGACCCATGACCCGTTTGTTGGAGAAAGATGCTCCGTTCGTGTTTGGAGATGATTGCTTGAGAGTTTTTGACCTTCTCAAGCAAAAGTTGATTGAGGCCCCTATTTTAGTCGCACCGGACTGGAGTCTGCCATTTGAAATCATGTACGACGCGAGTGATTACGCTATAGGGGCCGTTCTGGGCCAAAAGAAGGAAAAGCACTTCCATCCAATCTATTATGCGAGCAAAACTCTTCACGACGCTCAGGAGCATTACACCACGACTGAAAAAGAGCTCTTGGCGGTCGTTTTCGCATTTGATAAATTTAGATCGTATTTAGTGCTTTCGAAAACCGTTGTATACACTGATCACGCAGCCATTAGATACCTCTGCAGCAAACAGGACGCTAAACCGCGTCTAATCAGATGGATCCTGTTGCTGCAAGAGTTTGATATTGAGATACAAGATAAAAAGGGTGCTTTGAATGTAGCGGCCGACCATCTATCTCGGTTAAAGCACGGAGACTTCGAGGACTCGCGTTGGGATTCAATCAATGACAATTTCCCACACGAATCTTTGATGGGTGTTGAGATATGCGATGAGTCGCCATGGTTCGCCGACTTTGCGAACTATCTTGCTTGCGGGATTCTGATTAAAGGATTGACTCACCAGCAAAAGAGGAAATTCTTTTCGGATCTCAAGCACTACATATGGGACGACCCTTTCTTATTTAAGGTGGGTGCTGATCAGGTGATCAGAAGATGTGTATCAGGGGCTGAGGCGACCGACATTATGCGCCAGTGTCATGAGGGACCTACCGGAGGCCACCACGGAGCCAACTTCACCGCGAAGAAGGTGTTGGATTCCGGGTTTTAGTGGCCGACCATTTTTCGTGACGCGCAGAGTTGGGTGAAAGCGTGCGATGCTTGTCAGAGGGCGACGAACATATCGGCACGCGATGAAATGCCCCAGAACTGGATACAAGTTTGTGAAGTCTTTGATGTTTGGGGGATAGACTTCATGGGACCATTCCCCCCTCACGTGGAAACAGGTACATACTCGTGGCTGTTGACTATGTATCAAAGTGGGCGGAGGCGCAAGCCTTACCCACTAATGACGCCAGAGTAGTTGTGAGGTTTCTTAAGAGTTTGTTCGCCCGATTTGGCGCTCTGAAAGCGCTCATTAGTGACCGAGGGACTCATTTTTGTAATACACAGCTTGAAAAGGCTTTGTCCCGATACGGTGTGCATCACCGTTTGTCCACTCCCTATCATCCGCAGACAAGCGGGCAGGTGGAGGTCACGAACCGTGGGCTTAAGCGCATCCTTGAGCGGTCTGTTGGAGCGAACCGCAAGGAATGGTCGGACAAACTCGAGGATGCATTGTGGGCATTCCGTACAGCTTATAAGACCCCTATAGGGACCACCCCCTTTAGGTTGGTATACGGAAAGGCATGCCATTTACCGGTGGAGTTGGAGCACAAGGCTATGTGGGCTTTGAAAACCGCGAATTTGGACCTAAAAACCGGAGGTGAAGCCCGGTTTCTCCAAATTCATGAATTGGAAGAATTGCGGCACCAAGCCTTTGAAAGCTCCGTGCTCTACAAAGAGCGCACGAAGAAACTTCACGACAGACGCTTGAAGGACCACAAAGAATTCCAAGCGGGTGATCTTGTTCTTCTGTACAATTCAAGGCTGCGCTTATTTCCTGGGAAGCTTCATTCACGCTGGACAGGACCATACACGGTTAAGGAAGTATTTCCGTATGGTACTGTTGCAGTAGAGAACGCGGATGGCGTTACATTTAAGGTAAATGGTCACCGGTTGAAGTTGTATGTTGCCGGGCCGATAGAGTCGGCGGTGGAGGTGATTGAACTCCAAACCCCGCACACATCATAAGTGTGGGGAGGAGAGAGTCTACGCTACTGACTCGCGGATCAAAAATGTAGCAGGAGCGTCTTTGGCGCTATAAGGGTAAAATAGTCCTTTTTTTGTATTTTTGTAGTTTTAGCGTAATTTAGGTTAGTTAGGTAGTTTACGTTAGTTTGTTTAGTTTTCGTACGTGCCGAGCGAAGGTTCTGTATTGTAATATTGTTAGAACAGTTGGTGTGTCGAAAAAACGGCGAAAAACGGCCGAAACAGTTGCTGGAAATAGCTTCTGCAGATATTTCCGATCTGCACCTGATGCACGACCGTTCCTCGGGTCGCACGACCGTGCGTTTCCGAGGGCCGGCACGGTGGATCGCACTCCCGGTGCATTTCCGAGCAAAGTTATGAGGGTTTGGGCGATGTCGGCGACGCACGACCGTGCCACACGGAGAACGACCGTGCGTCAGGCTGAGGGCATTTTTGTCATTTGGCACTATAAATACCCTCATCTGCAGCCCCCATTCACAATTCGCGAAACCCTAGTCGTTGCAGGCCGTTCCAGAGCGATTCTTCATCATTTTCGCACGGTTTTTCGCACGATCTCACACCCTTCTTCGCACGGTACGTTCCTTGTTGTAGATTTCTTGTTTCCTTGCTTTCTAGGTTAGATTTCCTCCGATTCTTCAAGAGATTTATTAGGGTTCTCTTCATAAACAAATCGAAACCCTAACCCTTGTTGAATCGAAGTATCGTGAACACCCGGTTGACTTTCAGACCCCTGTTGGCCCAATACTTGTTGAAATTTTGCAAAAATCAGGTTGTTCTAAGTACAGGGGTCGAAATCTGCAGACACTGTGTCGCACGGACGTTCCTTAGATGGAACGGTCGTGCCATTCCGGCTTGTTCACGATATCTGCTGTTTGTTCGGTGTTGCACGGTGGTGCCATAGATCGCACGTCGTGCAGTTCCGACATCTCTGGGCAGATGGTGCTTGTCATCGGCGACGCACGACCGTGCATCTGGTCGCACGATCGTGCCATATGCCCAGATCAGTTTAACAGTTTCTTCATAATTGGCTGCTTGCCTGTTTGTGATTCAAACTTCCCCTGTTTCCATCTCTCTAATGTTTTTCCTCTTACAGATGGATCACCCTTTCCTTCAGTTTGACCCCGACATTGAGAAAGAAGCTTTGTGCATCCTGAAGCGCGACGCCTGGTGGGAAAGGCGGGGACAGTTCGGAGTCCCACAATGGTTGGATTGGGAAGTCATGCGTGAACTCAATCAGTATGACAGACTGGACGACATGATGAGTCGCCGCTTGCAAATCTGGTCGGTTGCAACCGACCCGTTTACCGGGAGCTAACTATAGAGTTCTTTGCATCTTATTCCTATGAAAAGCCGGCTGCTTATAGAAGACCTAAATTTCGCTACAAGCATCGTGTAAATTTCAGGTTATGTGGGCGATGGCATAGTTGGTCGGTTGGTCGTTTGGGAAGGAGGCTAGGGATTTATACTAGGGACGACATGGATGATGAAGATGTCTTCACTGAACAGTTCACCTTCCCTTCTGATGCAGCACGGGATGCATTTTGGGCAGAAAACGCTATTGGGGAGCCCTACAACCCGAGGATGTCAAAGGCCTCGTGACTCCGAGACCCTCTGGTGCGAGTGATGCACCATGTATTCAGCCATTCGATATGCGGTCGCATGGACAGTCTCGGTAACTGTCCCACACCTGACTTGATCTTTTTATATGCGTTGGTTGACAAAGCACCAATCAACCTGGGCGCACGCATGGCTGAGTATTTCGTCAAGAGTTCGGGGCGGACCCCGAACAGTGAGATACATGGCGGTCAGTATGTGACCGAAATAGCCTACAACGAAGACTATATGACTGAGGAGGTTCTTCAGGGTCTCACTTTGATTACTGAGGGGGTTCATGTCGATATCCGGTCACTGAAGGCCATGGGGGTGATTGTAGAGCTTGATAGAGGGGATAGGTTGAGGGGATTGAACAATGAGGTCTGGGACCCATTGCCTCCAGATGAGGAGGAAGATGAGGATGTTGAGATGGGAGAGCAGGGTCCGCAGCAGCAGCACCAGCCACCGACACCACCACACTCGCCGCAGCACCATGCATTTCATCAGCATGAGGACTGGCCCACGTTCTACCAGCAGTTCCAGGATATGCGTGTGACGCAGGAGCAGCATGGTACCTACTTCGGCGAGATTAGATCTAGCCAGGACCAGCTCCGGGCTAACCAGGATCAGCTTCAGGCCACACAGGACCAGCTTCGGCAGAGCCAGGATGCTTTATACCAGGGGGTGTCTGCGGGGTTTTCTTATCTTTTCGGGGAGATGCATCACGCATACCCCGACTATTTTCAGCACCCGCCGGAGTTCCCACCGTGGAACCCCCCTGGTTTTGGCGATGCCGGCCCGTCCTATACGAGACATGATGATGATGATGATGATGATGGAGATGAGTAGTTGGCAGTGGTGATAGCAGTTGGTGGTGTTTTTCTATTTCAGTACTTTATTTATTTATGGGTGTTTATTTTGACTATTATTTAAAACACCCCGGTTATGTATTTCAGACAATTTCCTTTGTGTTTTGTTTGGATTTTAGTATTTATGTATATTATGGTTGTTTTGTGATTTTTCTATTTCTGTTATGTTTTGGGTGCACATGTGACATACTCGCAGGTTTTATCTATCGGATCTTGGACCGGAGCACGTACCAGATACAGCTTCGGAAGTCTCGTGGCATCAACATCATCTTGAGGGGAGTATTTTTTATCCCTTTCTCTATATTTCGGGTCTCGCATTGGGGACAATGCGAAGTTCAAGTGTGGGGAGGGGGTTAACTTTGTTAACTTAGCTTTGTTTGTCCTCTAAAAAAAAAATCAGAAAATCAGAAAAATCATTCAAAAATACTTGTATTTTGTATATATTTTTGTAAATAAACCGGTTGGTTGTGTTTTTGAAAGCATCGGACATGATAAAAACTCGACAAGCAAAATATTTTTGAAAAAGGAAACCGGAAAGCGTGACAAACAAAGAAAGACTTACATGATAGTTTTCACACTTTTACCCATTCCTTCCGTTATGTGAGCATATTTGAGCCTATTGTTATATATTTGTTCATTTCGGATATAGGAGTGAGCCGGATGTTATGTGCAAATTAGAACTTGTCACTAGTATGCTTGTTAAGACCATGAACTTGTGAATTTGTGTAAAAATGATAGAGGCACTTAGATTACCCCTTTGTTGTGTACTTGTTCTTTGTGTTGTGCTTCCCGTTCACCTTATATTACCCCTTAGGATTAACCATGTCGAGCCTTCCCGTTCACTTTTGTTTACCCACATTATCGCCCACTTAGCCAAATTTAGCCTTTGTATGTTTTGAACCTTTTTAGTGTTGAAACTTGGTCAAAATAATCGTTTAACTAGCGCTTGTTGTTTATGTTTCATTGTATAAATCCATTAGTTTGCAAAAAAAAAAAAAAAAAAACAGAAAATAAAACACCCTAAAATAGGGTGAAGTTGATAGAAATCGAGCAATTTTGAATGCTTAAATGTTAAAATTTCGTTGATAAGCTCGATTGCGCTTTAGTCGCCTTTTTAAGGCGGTTGTTTGTATAGTTGTATTATTTCCTTGCTAGTTAAACGCTACTACCGAGTTTTAACCATTTTCGCCATTTTAAATGTCCACTTCCATACCCTTCGCCCAAGCCTAACGTTATAACCCGTAAAGACCTCTTGATTTACACTTGTTTGCATGTTAGTTGGTGGAGACGAGATCTTATGACAAGCTTATGATATTGCACATTTCATTGACTAGGCATTGAGTGTTTACACATACACATTTTATGTATGTTTCATAAATAAAACCGAGTGTGTGAACATTGTGAGTCGTGTGAAGATTAACATGTGAGTCAATTAAATGTGAAGTCACGGCTTTTTGGTTGTCGCTTTTTAATTGCATATGCTTGTTGGGTTTTGAGTCTTTTGATGTTGTCTTTCGACAAACCGGCTAACCGTTTATAGTAGTTTTAAATAAAATAGTGTGTAAATTATCGTTCTTGTTTGTTTATGTCTTTTATTGCTTTTTAGTTTAGCTTGCTTGAGGACAAGCAAGGTTCAAGTGTGGGGAGATTTGATATTCGTTAATTTACACATATTTTAGTCCCCCGTTTTACCCCTATTTTATGCGTTTTTTTCCGTAAAACCGTCATTCGGATACTTAATTATCTACATTTTTGTTTACAGGCCTAGAACAGCATACCAGACAAGATGATAGCGAAAACGAGGACTTTCCGGATAAAACGACGAAGCTGCGGACATTCTGTTAAGGAAACTGACCTGGGCCTGTGGAACGGTCGTGCGATCTGATGCACGACCGTGCATCTCCGACAAATGCTGAGTAACCCGGCATTGAACGAGGGTGCGATTAGGCGTGCAAGGCATTTAAGGTCAGCTCGGTGATGCACGGACGTGCCATCTGAAGAACGACCGTGCGTCTACGATGATCCAGCCTGATCTCGGTGATGAACGACCGGCCCAGCAGCTCGTGCAACAAGAACCCAGAACTGAACGACCGTTCCATCTGAAGAACGGTCGTGCGATATCGTATCTGGTCAAAGATCTGATGACGTATGCAATATGGTGCCCCATCCCTAATAATTGCTTAAAGTGCACGGTCGTGCCATCTGAAGAACGACCGTGCGACAGCGAAAAAATATAAAAACAGAACAGAAACATTCTGTTCGACATTCTGGATTTTTGGGAGCTTCACAGGAGAATTTACAGGCTCCGGAGGCTTTGCTTTTGACCCGGATTCAAGCCACATTGTGCTGTTTAGCTCCATTACTACCCGGATCCTTAGTCTAGTACTTGTTTATGGTTTGGTTTTCTAATCTTTCCATGATTTTGTTAATCTTTCAAGTACTTAGATTAATGTTTATGTATTATTGTAGCCTTTGGGAAAAAACACAAACAATCCCTTGCTAGATTATAGCCATTAGTGTGTTAAGCTTTGTTTGTAATGACACTTGAAGTATTTTCTATGCTTATCTTTGATGATTAGTTTGCAACCTTGTTATTGATATTGAATTCTTGATTATAAGTAATTATGTTGGATGATTGATGCTTGGTTAGTTAAGATAGTTGAAAAATGAAGCTTAATTAATCTTGTATTAGTAAACTTTGAATTTGGTTAACTAGTTTAGCTTGGTTTAAATGTATGCATCATGATACTAGAAATGGTTAGTGATTTTATAAAATGTAATTATTGTTAATCAAGAGAGCTTGCCTTCACGTAAGGACCTTAACGGGTTAGATGGTGTCGTTATAAATTATTGCCATGATTTGTTAGCTTAGTTAGTAGTTTAGGCCAAAATTGCTATCTTGGTGAATTATTGTGCAAGATTTGTAAAATGAACTCGGTTGTGATTTAATCTAGTTTATGCTTGTCTCGGTGGTTGCATTGTGTTTATCGGTGTCTCTTTCCTTGATTAAGTGCGGTTAGAAAACTCCTAACGGATGACTAGCTTATTTTTAAGAGATTTTCATAGACATTTATCAATTGCACGTTAAAGAACAATTTTAGGTGGTTAAAATGTGTTTATCGTTTTAGCTTTCCGAATGATTGTCATGTTAGGATTCCCGAAAGGGATACTAATTGTCTTAAATTGGAATATTGACCGAATGCTTCTAGTGCCAAAACCGACTTAGTTGGCATGCTGTGGTTGTGTATTAAGCAAGGCTTTTTATCTATTACCTATTATGTTTTTATTATGTATTTGTTTATGCTTACTTTAGTTTAGTTAAAATCAAACAAACCTATGTTTTTACCGGTAGTTTAGTGACAAAGGTCTAGTATTATTTCTCCGCCCATTTCCTTGGATCGATACTTGGTTCTTACCGATACTTTATTACATATGTGACGGGGTACACTTGCCTCTTTCGTGTGTGTTTTGATGTAAAAGTAATAATCACTTTTATAAATTTAAAACCAAATCGTGTGTAATTTCATTGCAAAATTATGTATATATACGCACACGTCAAGGATCCTTGGACCAGGAAGGATCCCTGGACCTGGGAGGATCCCTGGACCTGGGAGGATCCCTGGACCTGGGAGGATCCCTGGACCTGGGAGGATCCCTGGACCTGGAAGGATCCCTGGACTGCATGCATTCGCAAATATCCTCCTGACGTGAAGTATCCCTGATGCTGAGAAGAGGATCCTGATGGCTGAAAATAGGATCCCTGGGGCTGGTAGTGAGAGCCAAATGCCTGACTCATTGTTGTTGTTCCATAACGCCTTCCTGGTAATTCACCCAAGTATTGCACGTCCGGAACTGCTGAGTGTTGGGAAGTTATGACTGGAGTGTCGAAGTTCAGCGATCTTGGCATCAGAGGAGAGTGATCCTCCACTGATTTCTTCTGTTTCTTGATCTCATCGATCTCCCGGAGGATCCTTTCGTTGGTTTTGTCCTGCTCTTGTGCATGATTCCTCATCTGCAAAATCAGAGCATAAAGATCATTAGTAGTAGGATTAGTTGAAACAGAAGAAGTTGGTGGTTTTGTGAAAACGGGGGTTTGTTTCTTCGAAGCATTCTCAGCATTCTTCTGGGATCCAGAAGGTGGTGGAGGCAAAGAAGGAACGCCTTGTGAAGAACTGAATGACGGCATTAAGTTTGAATTCGCTGAAGAATCCATCTGCCTGGTTGTTATGAACCGAATTGACCACAAATGTATGAATCTTCTTAGGAATGAAACACCAATTGCCCCACGGTGGGCGCCAAACTGATTTGGTCAAAAATCAAGCAATGATAATGCAACCAAACTTTCTGTTGTGAGGTATGATGCTTGAATTGATGAACAACAATAAGGATCACTCTGAAATGTAATGAACAAGTGACACGAAGATTTATACGAGGAAAAAGCCCTTGATCAATGAATGATCTCCGGCATAAAAAACCTCGGGTGATGGAAACTACCGATCACCGGCTCAAATTAAACAAGAAATGTATTACAACTTCGGATGATAGCGAGCTAAGTACAAGGATCATTATATTGTATCGTGCAAAAGGTGTATGAAGGTGTATGAAAGTGTATGAAATTGCTAAGCGAATTGCCGAGAGCTGGTGAAAGCAGTTGTTAGTGTGTGTGTAGCCAAAAATAGCCCAGTGTTTTCTATTTAGCTCGCTACCCCTTTAAAAATAGAAAAATATCTAAGTTAACAAACATTCCACAATTCATGCAAGTCCCCCACGAACTCCATAACGTCCACTTCAGGTAAGCACGTGCGGAATAATTCATGGAATATGCTCCAGGAATATCGCCAAGACTAAGTCCCGCTCCAGAAGTTGTTGAGCCGTCAGACGAGCCCGAGCGTGATCTTAGGAGACGTCTTCGTGAGAAATCTCGTGCGGTTGGGCTACTGCTCGCCAGGGGTGAGCCGGAGCCGGAGCTACCTGTTGAAGCCGAGGGCTCAGGAGGAGACGTAATCATGGCAGACGATGAGCGACCGTTGAATGAGACGAATCAGCCTGGAAGGACAGGCCTGGAGCCGAGTATCCTTCAACCTACTATTGATGTACCTACTTTTGAAATTAGATCTAGTATTATAAATACGGTACAAAATTCAGTACAGTTTGACGGACGTGAGCACGAGGATCCCGGGAGGCATATTGCTGCTTTTCTCCATGTTTGTTCTACGTTTAAGATTACAGGTGTTTCAGAGGACGCAATTCGGTTGAGGTTGTTTCCGTTTTCGTTACGTGACAAAGCCAGAGCTTGGCTTATGTCGCTTCCAGCCGGGTCCATCAGGACCTGGAATCAGTTGGCGGAGCAATTTATGCAGAAATATTTCCCACCTGAGAAAACGAACAAGCTACGGAACCGAATTGTATCTTTTCACCAGGACGAGAGTGAGTCGTTGCATGCAGCTTGGGAGAGATTCAAGGATTTGTTGATCGATGTGCCACATCACGGCTACTCCAAGAGACAGCTGGTTTTGACGTTCTATCAGGGGCTCAGTTACAACACACAGGAGCGATTAGACGTGAACGCGGGAGGCGATCTGGGAACTAAGACGCCTAATGAAGCGTATGATATTATAGAGAAAGCCACGTTAAAATCCAGCTCGCGTCGGGAGGGAGACAGAGGGCGGGCATCATCATCTTCATCTAGCGCAGGAGTCCATGCTGTAGACGACTATATGGCCATTACTACACAAATCTCGGCTCTCGCATCGAGATTCGACAGGTCCCATATGATTGCGCATGCGGGCTCGGGTTGTGACCAGTGTGGAGTGTCACACGAGCCTGGGGCATGTTTTCAGGGAGTCATATACGAGGGCCACGAAGAGGTAGATTTCGTGAGTAATCAGGTTAGGCCGCAGAACAACCCTTACAGTAACACCTATAATCCCGGTTGGAGAAATCACCCAAATTTTGGGTGGCGAGCGAATAGTGGCAATCAAAATCCTTTGGGATTCACTCCGCGCGCTCCAACGCAACAGGGTCAGGGTCAGGGTCAGCAGTTCCAGCAGTACAACCAATCCTACCAGCAGCGTCCATATTCATATCAAAATCAGGGCACTGGGAGTGGTTCCCAGCAGCAGGCCCCTCAGTCTAGTTCTAAGCTGGAGGATATGATGGCCCAGCTTCTTACTAGCTCCTCGAGCGCGAATCAGTTAGCTGAAAAACGCTACCAGCAGAGCGAGGATCGTTTTCTCTCTCATGAGGGAGAAATGAGGAGTCACAAGGCCTCGATTCAGAATATAGAGAATCAGGTTGGTCAGCTAGCACAGATGATGTCAAAGAGACCCCAGGGTGGTCTTCCGGGTAATACCGAACCTAACCCGGGTGGACATAGGGATGTGAATGCTGTGATGACCAGGAGTGGAAAACCTACCGGACCCGTCATATCGGACTCACCACCGATCACTGAAGCGGTCCCGACTGACACACCGGACGAGGTGCAAGCCAGGCTACGCCCAGCAAGTACAGCACAAGTCCAGGAGCCGGTCACAGGTTACACGCCTCCAGTGCCTTATCCAGGAAGGCTGAAGAAGTAGAAGAATGATGAACAACACGGTAAGTTTCTCGAAATGTTTAAGCAATTGCATATAAACATATCGTTTGTTGAAGCTTTGGCCCAGATGCCAAAGTATGCGAAGTTTCTAAAAGACATCCTCTCAAACAAACAAAAACTCGAGGACATGTCTTGTGTGGTTATGAATGAAAGCTGCTCTGCTATTCTCCAGAATCGCCTGCCTACAAAAATGGGAGATCCGGGCAGTTTCACGCTTCCTTGCGTCATTGGCAATATGTCCGTCAGTCATGCGTTAGCAGATCTAGGAGCGAGTATAAACCTTATTCCCTATAAGGTTTTTACAAAGTTGGATCTAGGTGAGCCGTCACCTACGAGGATGAGTATTCGACTTGCGGATCATTCTGTCAAATATCCACGCGGGTTTGTAGAGAATATGCTTGTCAAGATTGACAAGTTTGTATTTCCCGTGGATTTTGTTATCCTGGACATGGATGAGGACTCGAGAGTGCCTCTGATACTCGGACGCCCATTTCTGAATACCGCCCGGATGATTGTGGACGTGGCGGCGGGCCAAATTACACTCCGAGTAAACGATGAGCATGTGACGTTTGACATTAAACGTTCTATGCAGCATCCTCAAAGTCAAGACGACGCGCTCTATTATGTCGACATCGTCGACACTTATGTGAGCACGCATTTCCAGGGTACGATCGAGGAGATAGATTCGGACACACATTTGTTGTGTGGGGACCTAGATGGCATTACGCAGGAGGGCCACGATTTAGAGCAGCCAGTCTATCAGATTGGTGATGATGGTCCCCAGAGTCCGGATCGATTCACAGAAATTGATCATGAAAGTGAAGTGAAGTCGAAGCCTTCAGTGGAAGATCCTCCTACCTTGGAGCTTAAAGAGCTCCCACCGCACCTGGAGTACGCATTTCTGGATGAGGAGCGTCATTTGCCTGTCATTATTTCATCTGGATTGGCGGGAGAAGAGAAGAGCAGACTGCTTAATGTGTTGAAACTTCATAAGAAAGCAATCTCCTGGAAAATCATGGACATAAAAGGAATAAATCCCTCCTTCTGTACACATAAAATTCTAACGGAGGATCAGTTCAAGCCGTGTGCGCAGCACCAGAGGCGGCTGAACCCGAACATGCAAGAGGTCGTTAAAAAGGAAGTGATTAAGTTGTTAGATGCTGGTATGATCTATCCCATTTCCGACTCTGTTTGGGTCAGTCCTGTGCAGGTAGTGCCCAAAAAGGGGGGCATGACTGTGGTCACAAACGATAGGAATGAGCTCATTCCAACCAGGACGGTCACTGGATGGCGGGTTTGCATTGATTATCGCAAACTCAACGACGCCACCCGCAAGGACCACTTCCCGCTTCCATTCATTGATCAAATGTCGGAGCGTCTGTCAGGGAAGTTATTTTATTGTTTTCTGGATGGGTTCTCTGGTTACTTTCAAATTCCTATCGCTCCTGAGGACCAGGAGAAGACCACATTTACCTGTCCCTTTGGTACATTCACCTACCGGCGTATGCCGTTTGGGCTGTGTAATGCGCCGGCCACTTTCCAGCGATGTATGGTCGCCATTTTCCACGACATGATTGAGGATTCCATGGAGGTGTTCATGGACGATTTCTCGGTATTTGGGGATTCCTTTGATCAATGTCTGGAAAATTTAAAAAAAATGTTGAAGAGGTGTGAGGAGACTAATCTGGTCCTGAACTGGGAGAAATGCCACTTCATGGTGAAGGAGGGCATAGTTTTGGGACACAAAATTTCTCACGCGGGCATGGAAGTCGATCCAGCTAAAGTCGACGTTATTTCACGACTTCCGCCCCCCATCTCTGTTCGAGCTATACGGAGCTTTCTCAGTCATGCCGGGTTCTATCGGCGATTCATCAAATATTTTTCAAAAATCGCCAGACCCATGACCCGTTTGTTGGAGAAAGATGCTCCGTTCGTGTTTGGAGATGATTGCTTGAGAGTTTTTGACCTTCTCAAGCAAAAGTTGATTGAGGCCCCTATTTTAGTCGCACCGGACTGGAGTCTGCCATTTGAAATCATGTACGACGCGAGTGATTACGCTATAGGGGCCGTTCTGGGCCAAAAGAAGGAAAAGCACTTCCATCCAATCTATTATGCGAGCAAAACTCTTCACGACGCTCAGGAGCATTACACCACGACTGAAAAAGAGCTCTTGGCGGTCGTTTTCGCATTTGATAAATTTAGATCGTATTTAGTGCTTTCGAAAACCGTTGTATACACTGATCACGCAGCCATTAGATACCTCTGCAGCAAACAGGACGCTAAACCGCGTCTAATCAGATGGATCCTGTTGCTGCAAGAGTTTGATATTGAGATACAAGATAAAAAGGGTGCTTTGAATGTAGCGGCCGACCATCTATCTCGGTTAAAGCACGGAGACTTCGAGGACTCGCGTTGGGATTCAATCAATGACAATTTCCCACACGAATCTTTGATGGGTGTTGAGATATGCGATGAGTCGCCATGGTTCGCCGACTTTGCGAACTATCTTGCTTGCGGGATTCTGATTAAAGGATTGACTCACCAGCAAAAGAGGAAATTCTTTTCGGATCTCAAGCACTACATATGGGACGACCCTTTCTTATTTAAGGTGGGTGCTGATCAGGTGATCAGAAGATGTGTATCAGGGGCTGAGGCGACCGACATTATGCGCCAGTGTCATGAGGGACCTACCGGAGGCCACCACGGAGCCAACTTCACCGCGAAGAAGGTGTTGGATTCCGGGTTTTAGTGGCCGACCATTTTTCGTGACGCGCAGAGTTGGGTGAAAGCGTGCGATGCTTGTCAGAGGGCGACGAACATATCGGCACGCGATGAAATGCCCCAGAACTGGATACAAGTTTGTGAAGTCTTTGATGTTTGGGGGATAGACTTCATGGGACCATTCCCCCCTCACGTGGAAACAGGTACATACTCGTGGCTGTTGACTATGTATCAAAGTGGGCGGAGGCGCAAGCCTTACCCACTAATGACGCCAGAGTAGTTGTGAGGTTTCTTAAGAGTTTGTTCGCCCGATTTGGCGCTCTGAAAGCGCTCATTAGTGACCGAGGGACTCATTTTTGTAATACACAGCTTGAAAAGGCTTTGTCCCGATACGGTGTGCATCACCGTTTGTCCACTCCCTATCATCCGCAGACAAGCGGGCAGGTGGAGGTCACGAACCGTGGGCTTAAGCGCATCCTTGAGCGGTCTGTTGGAGCGAACCGCAAGGAATGGTCGGACAAACTCGAGGATGCATTGTGGGCATTCCGTACAGCTTATAAGACCCCTATAGGGACCACCCCCTTTAGGTTGGTATACGGAAAGGCATGCCATTTACCGGTGGAGTTGGAGCACAAGGCTATGTGGGCTTTGAAAACCGCGAATTTGGACCTAAAAACCGGAGGTGAAGCCCGGTTTCTCCAAATTCATGAATTGGAAGAATTGCGGCACCAAGCCTTTGAAAGCTCCGTGCTCTACAAAGAGCGCACGAAGAAACTTCACGACAGACGCTTGAAGGACCACAAAGAATTCCAAGCGGGTGATCTTGTTCTTCTGTACAATTCAAGGCTGCGCTTATTTCCTGGGAAGCTTCATTCACGCTGGACAGGACCATACACGGTTAAGGAAGTATTTCCGTATGGTACTGTTGCAGTAGAGAACGCGGATGGCGTTACATTTAAGGTAAATGGTCACCGGTTGAAGTTGTATGTTGCCGGGCCGATAGAGTCGGCGGTGGAGGTGATTGAACTCCAAACCCCGCACACATCATAAGTGTGGGGAGGAGAGAGTCTACGCTACTGACTCGCGGATCAAAAATGTAGCAGGAGCGTCTTTGGCGCTATAAGGGTAAAATAGTCCTTTTTTTGTATTTTTGTAGTTTTAGCGTAATTTAGGTTAGTTAGGTAGTTTACGTTAGTTTGTTTAGTTTTCGTACGTGCCGAGCGAAGGTTCTGTATTGTAATATTGTTAGAACAGTTGGTGTGTCGAAAAAACGGCGAAAAACGGCCGAAACAGTTGCTGGAAATAGCTTCTGCAGATATTTCCGATCTGCACCTGATGCACGACCGTTCCTCGGGTCGCACGACCGTGCGTTTCCGAGGGCCGGCACGGTGGATCGCACTCCCGGTGCATTTCCGAGCAAAGTTATGAGGGTTTGGGCGATGTCGGCGACGCACGACCGTGCCACACGGAGAACGACCGTGCGTCAGGCTGAGGGCATTTTTGTCATTTGGCACTATAAATACCCTCATCTGCAACCCCCATTCACAATTCGCGAAACCCTAGTCGTTGCAGGCCGTTCCAGAGCGATTCTTCATCATTTTCGCACGGTTTTTCGCACGATCTCACACCCTTCTTCGCACGGTACGTTCCTTGTTGTAGATTTCTTGTTTCCTTGCTTTCTAGGTTAGATTTCCTCCGATTCTTCAAGAGATTTATTAGGGTTCTCTTCATAAACAAATCGAAACCCTAACCCTTGTTGAATCG
The DNA here is from genome assembly GCA_030545235.1 of Helianthus tuberosus. NCBI lineage: Eukaryota > Viridiplantae > Streptophyta > Magnoliopsida > Asterales > Asteraceae > Helianthus > Helianthus tuberosus. The sequence continues at coordinate 91,292,349 of CM060381.1, forward strand.
AAGTATCGTGAACACCCGGTTGACTTTCAGACCCCTGTTGGCCCAATACTTGTTGAAATTTTGCAAAAATCAGGTTGTTCTAAGTACAGGGGTCGAAATCTGCAGACACTGTGTCGCACGGACGTTCCTTAGATGGAACGGTCGTGCCATTCCGGCTTGTTCACGATATCTGCTGTTTGTTCGGTGTTGCACGGTGGTGCCATAGATCGCACGTCGTGCAGTTCCGACATCTCTGGGCAGATGGTGCTTGTCATCGGCGACGCACGACCGTGCATCTGGTCGCACGATCGTGCCATATGCCCAGATCAGTTTGACAGTTTCTTCATAATTGGCTGCTTGCCTGTTTGTGATTCAAACTTCCCCTGTTTCCATCTCTCTAATGTTTTTCCTCTTACAGATGGATCACCCTTTCCTTCAGTTTGACCCCGACATTGAGAAAGAAGCTTTGTGCATCCTGAAGCGCGACGCCTGGTGGGAAAGGCGGGGACAGTTCGGAGTCCCACAATGGTTGGATTGGGAAGTCATGCGTGAACTCAATCAGTATGACAGACTGGACGACATGATGAGTCGCCGCTTGCAAATCTGGTCGGTTGCAACCGACCCGTTTACCGGGAGCTAACTATAGAGTTCTTTGCATCTTATTCCTATGAAAAGCCGGCTGCTTATAGAAGACCTAAATTTCGCTACAAGCATCGTGTAAATTTCAGGTTATGTGGGCGATGGCATAGTTGGTCGGTTGGTCGTTTGGGAAGGAGGCTAGGGATTTATACTAGGGACGACATGGATAATGAAGATGTCTTCACTGAACAGTTCACCTTCCCTTCTGATGCAGCACGGGATGCATTTTGGGCAGAAAACGCTATTGGGGAGCCCTACAACCCGAGGATGTCAAAGGCCTCGTGACTCCGAGACCCTCTGGTGCGAGTGATGCACCATGTATTCAGCCATTCGATATGCGGTCGCATGGACAGTCTCGGTAACTGTCCCACACCTGACTTGATCTTTTTATATGCGTTGGTTGACAAAGCACCAATCAACCTGGGCGCACGCATGGCTGAGTATTTCGTCAAGAGTTCGGGGCGGACCCCGAACAGTGAGATACATGGCGGTCAGTACGTGACCGAAATAGCCTACAACGAAGACTATATGACTGAGGAGGTTCTTCAGGGTCTCACTTTGATTACTGAGGGGGTTCATGTCGATATCCGGTCACTGAAGGCCATGGGGGTGATTGTAGAGCTTGATAGAGGGGATAGGTTGAGGGGATTGAACAATGAGGTCTGGGACCCATTGCCTCCAGATGAGGAGGAAGATGAGGATGTTGAGATGGGAGAGCAGGGTCCGCAGCAGCAGCACCAGCCACCGACACCACCACACTCGCCGCAGCACCATGCATTTCATCAGCATGAGGACTGGCCCACGTTCTACCAGCAGTTCCAGGATATGCGTGTGACGCAGGAGCAGCATGGTACCTACTTCGGCGAGATTAGATCTAGCCAGGACCAGCTCCGGGCTAACCAGGATCAGCTTCAGGCCACACAGGACCAGCTTCGGCAGAGCCAGGATGCTTTATACCAGGGGGTGTCTGCGGGGTTTTCTTATCTTTTCGGGGAGATGCATCACGCATACCCCGACTATTTTCAGCACCCGCCGGAGTTCCCACCGTGGAACCCCCCTGGTTTTGGCGATGCCGGCCCGTCCTATACGAGACATGATGATGATGATGATGATGATGGAGATGAGTAGTTGGCAGTGGTGATAGCAGTTGGTGGTGTTTTTCTATTTCAGTACTTTATTTATTTATGGGTGTTTATTTTGACTATTATTTAAAACACCCCGGTTATGTATTTCAGACAATTTCCTTTGTGTTTTGTTTGGATTTTAGTATTTATGTATATTATGGTTGTTTTGTGATTTTTCTATTTCTGTTATGTTTTGGGTGCACATGTGACATACTCGCAGGTTTTATCTATCGGATCTTGGACCGGAGCACGTACCAGATACAGCTTCGGAAGTCTCGTGGCATCAACATCATCTTGAGGGGAGTATTTTTTATCCCTTTCTCTATATTTCGGGTCTCGCATTGGGGACAATGCGAAGTTCAAGTGTGGGGAGGGGGTTAACTTTGTTAACTTAGCTTTGTTTGTCCTCTAAAAAAAAAAAATCAGAAATCAGAAAAATCATTCAAAAATACTTGTATTTTGTATATATTTTTGTAAATAAACCGGTTGGTTGTGTTTTTGAAAGCATCGGACATGATAAAAACTCGACAAGCAAAATATTTTTGAAAAAGGAAACCGGAAAGCGTGACAAACAAAGAAAGACTTACATGATAGTTTTCACACTTTTACCCATTCCTTCCGTTATATGAGCATATTTGAGCCTATTGTTATATATTTGTTCATTTTGGATATAGGAGTGAGCCGGATGTTATGTGCAAATTAGAACTTGTCACTAGTATGCTTGTTAAGACCATGAACTTGTGAATTTGTGTAAAAATGATAGAGGCACTTAGATTACCCCTTTGTTGTGTACTTGTTCTTTGTGTTGTGCTTCCCGTTCACCTTATATTACCCCTTAGGATTAACCATGTCGAGCCTTCCCGTTCACTTTTGTTTACCCACATTATCGCCCACTTAGCCAAATTTAGCCTTTGTATGTTTTGAACCTTTTTAGTGTTGAAACTTGGTCAAAATAATCGTTTAACTAGCGCTTGTTGTTTATGTTTCATTGTATAAATCCATTAGTTTGCAAAAAAAAAAAAAAAAAAAAAAAAAAAAACAGAAAATAAAACACCCTAAAATAGGGTGAAGTTGATAGAAATCGAGCAATTTTGAATGCTTAAATGTTAAAATTTCGTTGATAAGCTCGATTGCGCTTTAGTCGCCTTTTTAAGGCGGTTGTTTGTATAGTTGTATTATTTCCTTGCTAGTTAAACGCTACTACCGAGTTTTAACCATTTTCGCCATTTTAAATGTCCACTTCCATACCCTTCGCCCAAGCCTAACGTTATAACCCGTAAAGACCTCTTGATTTACACTTGTTTGCATGTTAGTTGGTGGAGACGAGATCTTATGACAAGCTTATGATATTGCACATTTCATTGACTAGGCATTGAGTGTTTACACATACACATTTTATGTATGTTTCATAAATAAAACCGAGTGTGTGAACATTGTGAGTCGTGTGAAGATTAACATGTGAGTCAATTAAATGTGAAGTCACGGCTTTTTGGTTGTCGCTTTTTAATTGCATATGCTTGTTGGGTTTTGAGTCTTTTGATGTTGTCTTTCGACAAACCGGCTAACCGTTTATAGTAGTTTTAAATAAAATAGTGTGTAAATTATCGTTCTTGTTTGTTTATGTCTTTTATTGCTTTTTAGTTTAGCTTGCTTGAGGACAAGCAAGGTTCAAGTGTGGGGAGATTTGATATTCGTTAATTTACACATATTTTAGTCCCCCGTTTTACCCCTATTTTATGCGTTTTTTTCCGTAAAACCGTCATTCGGATACTTAATTATCTACATTTTTGTTTACAGGCCTAGAACAGCATACCAGACAAGATGATAGCGAAAACGAGGACTTTCCGGATAAAACGACGAAGCTGCGGACATTCTGTTAAGGAAACTGACCTGGGCCTGTGGAACGGTCGTGCGATCTGATGCACGACCGTGCATCTCCGACAAATGCTGAGTAACCCGGCATTGAACGAGGGTGCGATTAGGCGTGCAAGGCATTTAAGGTCAGCTCGGTGATGCACGGACGTGCCATCTGAAGAACGACCGTGCGTCTACGATGATCCAGCCTGATCTCGGTGATGAACGACCGGCCCAGCAGCTCGTGCAACAAGAACCCAGAACTGAACGACCGTTCCATCTGAAGAACGGTCGTGCGATATCGTATCTGGTCAAAGATCTGATGACGTATGCAATATGGTGCCCCATCCCTAATAATTGCTTAAAGTGCACGGTCGTGCCATCTGAAGAACGACCGTGCGACAGCGAAAAAATATAAAAACAGAACAGAAACATTATGTTCGACATTCTGGATTTTTGGGAGCTTCACAGGAGAATTTACAGGCTCCGGAGGCTTTGCTTTTGACCCGGATTCAAGCCACATTGTGCTGTTTAGCTCCATTACTACCCGGATCCTTAGTCTAGTACTTGTTTATGGTTTGGTTTTCTAATCTTTCCATGATTTTGTTAATCTTTCAAGTACTTAGATTAATGTTTATGTATTATTGTAGCCTTTGGGAAAAAACACAAACAATCCCTTGCTAGATTATAGCCATTAGTGTGTTAAGCTTTGTTTGTAATGACACTTGAAGTATTTTCTATGCTTATCTTTGATGATTAGTTTGCAACCTTGTTATTGATATTGAATTCTTGATTATAAGTAATTATGTTGGATGATTGATGCTTGGTTAGTTAAGATAGTTGAAAAATGAAGCTTAATTAATCTTGTATTAGTAAACTTTGAATTTGGTTAACTAGTTTAGCTTGGTTTAAATGTATGCATCATGATACTAGAAATGGTTAGTGATTTTATAAAATGTAATTATTGTTAATCAAGAGAGCTTGCCTTCACGTAAGGACCTTAACGGGTTAGATGGTGTCGTTATAAATTATTGCCATGATTTGTTAGCTTAGTTAGTAGTTTAGGCCAAAATTGCTATCTTGGTGAATTATTGTGCAAGATTTGTAAAATGAACTCGGTTGTGATTTAATCTAGTTTATGCTTGTCTCGGTGGTTGCATTGTGTTTATCGGTGTCTCTTTCCTTGATTAAGTGCGGTTAGAAAACTCCTAACGGATGACTAGCTTATTTTTAAGAGATTTTCATAGACATTTATCAATTGCACGTTAAAGAACAATTTTAGGTGGTTAAAATGTGTTTATCGTTTTAGCTTTCCGAATGATTGTCATGTTAGGATTCCCGAAAGGGATACTAATTGTCTTAAATTGGAATATTGACCGAATGCTTCTAGTGCCAAAACCGACTTAGTTGACATGCTGTGGTTGTGTATTAAGCAAGGCTTTTTATCTATTACCTATTATGTTTTTATTATGTATTTGTTTATGCTTACTTTAGTTTAGTTAAAATCAAACAAACCTATGTTTTTACCGGTAGTTTAGTGACAAAGGTCTAGTATTATTTCTCCGCCCATTTCCTTGGATCGATACTTGGTTCTTACCGATACTTTATTACATATGTGACGGGGTACACTTGCCTCTTTCGTGTGTGTTTTGATGTAAAAGTAATAATCACTTTTATAAATTTAAAACCAAATCGTGTGTAATTTCATTGCAAAATTATGTATATATACGCACACGTCAAGGATCCTTGGACCAGGAAGGATCCTTGGACCTGGGAGGATCCCTGGACCTGGGAGGATCCCTGGACCTGGGAGGATCCCTGGACCTGGGAGGATCCCTGGACCTGGGAGGATCCCTGGACCTGGAAGGATCCCTGGACTGCATGCATTCGCAAATATCCTCCTGACGTGAAGTATCCCTGATGCTGAGAAGAGGATCCTGATGGCTGAAAATAGGATCCCTGGGGCTGGTAGTGAGAGCCAAATGCCTGACTCATTGTTGTTGTTCCATAACGCCTTCCTGGTAATTCACCCAAGTATTGCACGTCCGGAACTGCTGAGTGTTGGGAAGTTATGACTGGAGTGTCGAAGTTCAGCGATCTTGGCATCAGAGGAGAGTGATCCTCCACTGATTTCTTCTGTTTCTTGATCTCATCGATCTCCCGGAGGATCCTTTCGTTGGTTTTGTCCTGCTCTTGTGCATGATTCCTCATCTGCAAAATCAGAGCATAAAGATCATTAGTAGTAGGATTAGTTGAAACAGAAGAAGTTGGTGGTTTTGTGAAAACGGGGGTTTGTTTCTTCGAAGCATTCTCAGCATTCTTCTGGGATCCAGAAGGTGGTGGAGGCAAAGAAGGAACGCCTTGTGAAGAACTGAATGACGGCATTAAGTTTGAATTCGCTGAAGAATCCATCTGCCTGGTTGTTATGAACCGAATTGACCACAAATGTATGAATCTTCTTAGGAATGAAACACCAATTGCCCCACGGTGGGCGCCAAACTGATTTGGTCAAAAATCAAGCAATGATAATGCAACCAAACTTTCTGTTGTGAGGTATGATGCTTGAATTGATGAACAACAATAAGGATCACTCTGAAATGTAATGAACAAGTGACACGAAGATTTATACGAGGAAAAAGCCCTTGATCAATGAATGATCTCCGGCATAAAAAACCTCGGGTGATGGAAACTACCGATCACCGGCTCAAATTAAACAAGAAATGTATTACAACTTCGGATGATAGCGAGCTAAGTACAAGGATCATTATATTGTATCGTGCAAAAGGTGTATGAAGGTGTATGAAAGTGTATGAAATTGCTAAGCGAATTGCCGAGAGCTGGTGAAAGCAGTTGTTAGTGTGTGTGTAGCCAAAAATAGCCCAGTGTTTTCTATTTAGCTCGCTACCCCTTTAAAAATAGAAAAATATCTAAGTTAACAAACATTCCACAATTCATGCAAGTCCCCCACGAACTCCATAACGTCCACTTCAGGTAAGCACGTGCGGAATAATTCATGGAATATGCTCCAGGAATATCGCCAAGACTAAGTCCAAGCTGGTTCTCCTGCAAAACAATACCATATTCAAAGTAGACAATCATTAGTATAAGGATCCTTAAGATGATCCATGATCCTGATCTTGAAACACTTCTGAGGATCACTAATTCAAACAGAAGTGAGGATCACCAAACCCAACAGTAATTGAGGATCACAGGTCATTGAGAAATCCTCCCCTAACAAAGACAATTATGAATTTATCTAGGTATGGCTTACATATCATGTTCATCATGTCCATAAATACGGCTGGGGCATTGATTAAACCAAATGGCAAGACTGTAAATTCATAATGACCATACCTTGTTCTGAAAGCAATTTTAGGAATGTCCTCTTCCTGTACTTTCAATTGATGATATCCTGAGCGAAAATCTATCTTAGAAAAGAATCAAGCTCCTTGAAGTTGATCGAACAGGTCATCGATTCTCGGTAGTGGATACCGATTTTTAATCGTAACCTTATTCAATTCTCGGTAATCAATGCACATATGCATCGAACCGTCTTTCTTCTTGACAAACAACACCAGTGCTCCCCACGGTGATGAACTAGGTTGTATAAAACCTTTTTCAAGTAGTTCGTCCAATTTTTTCTTCAGTTCATGCATCTCCGTTGGTGCTAGTCGGTATGGTGCTTTGGCGATCGGCGCCGTTTTGGGTATTAGGTGAATTCTAAATTCAACCTCTCTATCTGGCGGTAATCCAGGTAACTCTTCTGGAAAAACGTCTGATAATTTAGATACTACGGGAATATCTTTTAATTCATTTCCTTTAGTGTTAATGATTAAGGAAATCATATACACCATTCCTCCTTTCCTTTTATAACTTGTAGTTTTTATCACAGAGATGAATTTTGTCGATCTGGTTGGCTTATCTCCTTTAATTGTGATCTTTTCACCATTTGGTGCACTTAATTGCATAGACTTTTGATCACATAAAATACTAGCATGATTGGCTACCAACCAATCCATTCCTAATACAACACCAAATCCGGCCAGATTCATTGGAAAAAGATTAGCAATAAACTTATGGTTTAGAATTACTATTCTTGCTCCCTGCAAGATTTCACTTATCTTAATGGATTCTCCATTTGCTGTCTCCACCAGACAGTCTTGTTGAACTTTAGTTAATGGTTGGTTGATAAGTTTGTAGAAAGACGTATTGATAAAACTTTGGTTTGCACCAGAGTCAAATAATACTTTAGCAAAAAACATCATTAACTAAAAATATACCGGCTATCACATCCAGAATCATCTTGGCTTCTTCAGTTGTCAGAAAGAATGCTCTGGCATTCTTCTTGGGTCCTTTAGTTGCCTTGGCTTTGCTGGTTGTCGCTAGAGCTAGTTTCGGACAATTCGGTTTAATATGACCAGCTTCTCCACAATTGTAGCATATTCTGGCACTAGCCTTTCTCCAACAATCTTATTCTTTATGTCTTGGGTACTTGCAAAAGTTGTAGGACACAACACACTTTCCTGAGTGCTTCTTTTTACAAAACTTGTAGTAGGGTGCAGAAGAACCTGTCCCTTTTCCACGGTAGGTATTACCAGAATGAAATTCTTGGGTAATCCTTTGAGCTAAGTTCTTTATCTGGTTTTCCTCTTATGTACATACCAATTCATCAGTCAGGGTGTTGGCTAGTTCTACTGCTTCTTCTATGGTTTGTGGCCTAGCTGCCTTGACTACGTGTCTGATCTCACTAATTAATCCCCAGATGTAACGGGAGATTAACACTGGATCAGGTGAGTCTAAGGTTGGTACTATCCTAGCATATTCAAAAAATATGGTAGTGTACTCCTTACAGTTTATTCCAGTCATTTTAAGATTTAGGAACTTATTGGCAATTTGTTCCTTTTCATGAGGAGGACAAAATTTCCATTCAACTATCTCCTTAAAGTTGGTCCATTCCATATTATAGACTCTGTCACTTCCTCTAGACTGGAGAATGGTATTCCACCACTCTAAGGCTGCATTCTTAAAAAGATTAGAAGCAAACATAATCTTTTCTTCATCTGCGCATTTATTTATTTTTATGTCTGCTTCTGTCTTTTCTACCCAGTGCAAGGCTGAAATGGCTCCTTCATTGCCTGAGAATTCTATTGGTTTGCAGGCCAAGAATTCTTTATAAGAACAACCATATGAGATGGTTCTTCTTCTTGTTTTTGGAACTGGAGCTTGGATCATTGGTCCGTGATTTTCGTTCATGCTATGACTTGGTTAAGTGATTTGACGCTTACTGCCTATTGCAAAATTATTATTTTCTGATTCTTTAATGGTCTTAACAATATATGGAATAGCATCTATAATTCCTTGTGCCACTATATGTTCAATGGCACTTTTATTCACTTGATTCTCGTTATTATCGTTATTCTGGTTTTCCTGATTTACTTCGTTCGACATCTGAATCGAAAACATTTATCAGGTATTAATATCACAGAATAAGATTTAATATAAAAAGCACGTAAGCAGATTGATCAAAAACGTCGAACACTGCGACTTTACTCTTTATATATATATATATATATATATATATATATATATATATATATATATAATCAAAGTACAAAATTACACACGTATATATTATATTTTACTAGGTATCGTTCATCCAATACTGCATCTCACGCTCGTCATATTTCCAGACGAGTTTCTCTCCTATTTGATGGATCCTATTTCCCTCTTCCACTAAATTTTTGCCATACTGGAGGAGTTCCTGCACATATCCGTGGGTCATTGGTGGTGTAGGGGCTGGTAATGGGTTAGGGTAATGTGGTATGGGTTCTTCGTAAGGGTCTAAGTTATTTAACAATTCCTGGAATGAACGGTGGTCGTCCCGCCACGGGTCATAGTCTCTAGGGATTGGGTGTGGGAATTCTAGGGATCTCATTGGGGTCGAATGCTGGTATCGGGAATTGGTTTTCCTGGTTTGGTTCTAACTCCATTTGTTAATCTGGGAATAAGGGTAGAAGTTCGGGTTCAGCTACTTGGTTCAAATTTGGGTTTGCTACTGTATCTGCTAACATATGGAAATCAGCTAACTGTCTATTAAGTTCCTCCTCCCAAAATGGCCTATTAACTTCCCGGGTTTGGGCATTCATCTCCCTATTTGCTTTTGCTAATGCTCTCTGTTGTTGAAGTTTCTTCATTCTCTTCCTCCTCTCATGCGCTCCCCTACTAAACCATCCTCTCTTTTTAGGAGGGAATGGTTCCTCAAATTGAGCCTTAAAGATAAAGATTCCTTCCTCAGTATCAGCTGAGTATCCTGAGGGAGTTGGCTGGGATGAGATTCCTTCATCTTTTGGGGAACTAGCTAATTGACGATAAGCGTCTGATGTACCTTGCTCACTCATACTGTAAACTAACAAATTGTCAAATAATACCAAATAATAATATACATATTTACACAAAATCACATACATTATTTCCTAACACAATTGATTAAAATTTAGGTATTGGCAAAACACCTAAACAACTTAAACCAGTGGCTTTAGCTCTGATACCACCTTCTGTCGCAACCCCCGACCCCTGCCCCGAGAGCGGGCGGCCGCGAGACGCATGCACACAGAGTGGGTGGTATCGGTGTTTATTAATTTGGCAGCAGAATTTAAACATCAGGACCGTAATTAGGAAATATTTATTTGAGTTTAAAACACTAAACTTTTTATAATAAATAAATAGGATATAAACCCAAGTTTCATACATAATACATTTATAGGGATAAACCCCAATTATTGAAAACATAAACTCCTTTTTATTTAGGTAACTTTTATAGCCACTTCTTTAAGCCTTCAGTGCTCTCTAGTTGGCTTCTATGGGCTTCACACTAAGTTACCTGAAACGCGTTTTAAAAAGATTTTATCAGCAAGAAATACTGGCGAGTACATTCCAATTTGTAAAACATCAGTTGTTATTACATTACAGTATTAAGGGCGATTACAATGTTTATATCTACCCAATTACTCGTTCAGTACGTGTCACTCGACGGATCTGTGACTATGGTCATATCACACATCGGATACCCGTGCCCAATTGTGAAGGTTATCACTTATCAAGTACTGTATACAAACCCCATAATACTGGCAGCAATTGTAGAATTACAAAGACATAATCACTGTAATTGTAATTGATAAACATTTATGGTTTTGGAAAACATTTGAAATAAAGGCTCACAAACTTTGAGAAAAAGGAGAATGACTCACAAAAAGAGTTTATAAAAGGAGAATGTACTCACATTGTAGACTTAGATAATACTATAGCTTTCTAATGATTCTTCTGGTTATTATCTATTAAAATTAAACAATGCACACGTGTTAATAAAATAACCCAAATCACATTAGCCATACAACACGAGACAGAACTCCAATGAATTGAGTCAGGCAGAGCCTTGACATGCGTTACGGAGGCCTGGATCAATCTGGTAAGGTAACGAATACGTGATCGGGGGTTATAATACTTACAACGAGGCAGAGCTTCGCTTTTTAGGGGTATTATTCCCGAGTATTTCGCCTACTAGAGAATTGAGAGAGAAAAGAATTTTGAGCGACGATGAACAGAGGCCTCGACCTCAATTTATAGGTCTGATCAGGGGCGGCCCGTGCCCCGAGACCCATAACTGTTTCTCCTTCAAGGCCCGCGAGGGCCCTAGACTAGGGCCTAGCCTTGGCGACTCACACCGTAGACCCACCACGCATGAGGACACACAAGGGGGAGGCCCCGCGATTCTCCTTGGGGACTTGCTCGCAGCCCGCGAGTTGTCCTCAGATTTTGTTTATTTGTCTTTTTATAAATATTAATGTTATTTAGGGCCGTTTACGAGTATACATGGTTTAATTAGGGCGTTTAGGGGTGTTTTAGGAGGGTTGTTATATCGTTCGCTTAGCTAGCCGAATGAAATTTTTTGTTCGTGTTCGTTCGTTAAGCTAATCGAACTAATATAAATGAACTTCCTGCCGAACAGTTCATGTTCATATGTAAATATAGGAGAAAAAAATCTGGAGAGAGAAAACCTTATAAATTTTTTAATATTTTTAGAAATGGTTGTGAGTAGAGGAAAGAGAAAAAGTAATTTTAAAAGTATAAAAATATTATTTAATTGAAAAGAAAATAGAAAAAATAATTATTTTTAGAATAAATATATTGATATAGATAAGGAATTCATTACGAATCCTCACTGAAGTTAGGGATATGTATATGGCAATCATTTGTTTATTTTTTATATTATTGGTTATTTTCATACTTACCTAAATCTATGACAACTTGTACAATACATATTAACAAAACCAAGTACAAAACAATTGTGAAAGAGTACAACAAGACAATGCATGTTACCAATAAGTTGGTTCAAACGGAAACAAAATCATTTATTTGTATTTTAGGTTTGATTTGATCACCTAACACAATGTAAAAGACAACATTTGCATCATTGCCTCCTCAGAACTATTGTCCACGTTGAAGTAGCTTATCTTCCATCAATTACATATAAGCCTCGGTTATACAATCAATCATTCTCGGTTAGTGGTGTGTGACAATACAATGGACAAAAATGTGATGTTCATTCAATCATTCTCCGCATCATGGTCCCTACACGAACCTCCACCTTGAGCCACCTTAATCACCTAGATTTGAAATGAATATTACTCTTGTAAAAAACTAAAGATAATAAATGTTATTTGTGGTATAGGAGCCGGTATAAAGGGGGTACGGTAGATTGGAAACGTTGGAATTCTTGTTGTATTGATGTGATGTAATTGCGTGTGGGTCTCTCCGTCTTGGAGAGGCTCCTCGTTTGTGTTTAATGAAGTTTATCTTTCAAAAAAAAAAAATAAATAAATAAATAAATGTTATGTGGCGTAAATAAATATTGAATGACTAATAGCATTGGAAAAGATATTACAACATGTCATAATTTCTAACTTTAGGGAAAGATACGGAATATAAACTTTAAACTATAGTTTAAGGGTCAACAAGGAAATCTATCTATCTATCTTCTTTTCCTTAATGTTCATTTACAACAATAAATCTCTCTCAAAGTATATACTCTAGGAGTGGGGCCCAATTAAGACAACATAATCTAACTGGAGTGGGGTAATGAGACTCTCTAATTTAGGAAGTGCGGTAGCCTTATACAACAAAGTCGTCATTCCAAAAAAAGGTATATACTCTAGGAGTCACACTACCAACGTACTATCACACTATCAATGTCTCAATGATGTGTTTGTAGTAGGGCTGACATATCGTGTATACCTGTACACGATAATACACGATACACAAATACTACACGATAAGGTTTCGTGTCCAGTTTTCCATACACGAACACGGAATATTTTTTAACAGGTATACACGATAATTACCTGTTAATACCTTTTTACGAATGTTTGAATAATTACATATCTAGGAACCTGTTTAATGAACCAAACGTTGCCAAAAGTTTACAATAGGCTTAAATAATGCATAAACGCAAGTTCACATGGGTCTTTCTTCTCAAATCTTCAATTCAAAGTTCACATAGGTCTTTCTTCTCAACGACCGGTGGTTAGGGTGGTGTCGCTGGGAGTAGGGCTGGAGAAGGGAAGAATTAGGGTTTTTTTTAATATGTCCGTTGGAATGGGAACGTGCCGGAAGGGTTAGGGAAACTAGAGAGATAAATAATAAGATCAGGTTTTCAAATCACATGGTCCCACTAAATTATTTTTTTATTATATTAAAATTGTTAACATGTATTAACAGGTACTAAACAGGTAAACATGTATTTTACCTGTTTAGACACGAAAATTAACAGGTATTTTCGTGTCTACCTGTTTAGTACATGTTACCTATTAAGGCCATACACAATACATGTTAACTTCGTATAGATTCGTGTCGTGTATTTGTATACGTGTCTAAAATTGCCAGCCCTAGTTTGTAGTAGGGGACGTAATCGGATTGCGGATTAACACCAAACATGGCATAATACCAACCACGCAAGAGTTTCACCAATAAAAGTGCTTTTGGTTGTTTTTTAGGATTGATAGGGTGAGGTGGAAGAGAGAAGATGGTAGGAATTTTTGGCAAAAAATGGGTAGGCTGAGTGAATGTGAGTGCAATGAAGGTCGGCGAAGAAAGAAGATGAGTTTTTACTAGGGGTGTTTAGTAGTTGAATCAGACTAAAAAAACTTGAAATTCGATGCAAATCGAATTAAAATTTCAAAGTTCGAATCCGGTTATCAAAATTCCGAATTCTATTTAGTAATCATATAAGAAATATGTTTTTTTAAATTCGATTCGAAACTTTTAAGATGCATTTTATTTTCATATATACATACACACTCAAAAAAAGCTTCTAAGAATTTTATTCACGTTTAGGCCTACTAATTCATTATTCCTTACTATTATCCTAAAATATAAACTAAATCTCTAAACCTAAAGTCCAAAATTTGTACATTGATCCCCCAATGTTTGATGTGTTCAATATTATAATAAGTACTGAAAAGCTCGAAATTGAATTCAACTTTTAAATTCAAATAATTCGATTCGTTAAATATCCCTAGTTTTTAGTGAGTTCTTTGGTTGTGAGAGGGACAAAAGACACTGTCGTTTTTGAGGACCTTATTGGGCATGCTCCGATAATTTCAGAAAACTCTAAATTACTAATTGTTTAAATGTGTTAACATGATCAATATCATGCTAAGAAACATGTGACAATGAGTACAAGCTAAAATGATTTTTATTGCATGTATGGATACCAAATAGACGAGTATTGGTAACCTCAATCTCATATCCAATTGTAAAATTAAGCCCTATACTCGTTAGGTATCCGATTACACATTATCCGCTATTTATTATATGTATAACAACTTATCAAGCTAACTTTGTTACATATTATCTGTAGAGATTTTAAGAACAAATCGATCTTAACCATTCTAACTTTGATATAAACTATATTTTTTGTATACATACAACAAATCTATACTATATAATATAAGAACGCCTTATTACAGTATGTGTCATCTATACAAGAGCCCTCCTTATTTTCTTGACAAGTGGCATCACTCACAAGCCTTCTTTTCTTCTGTTCGCCACGTATACCTCAAAATGTGGTCTTAGTTGGTAGTTTTCTTCTTTCATGTTACTAGTATTTTTTAAGGAAATTAACTTAGGATGTTTATATACTTCAATTCAAAATTTGAATTTTGATTTTTTTTTTTTTTTTTAAGCTTGTACCATAAAGTTTATTGTATACGTTAATAATAAGTGCACTTTACATCAATATCGCAGGTAAGCGAGCAACAAGTTGCGCCGCTACCCCTTTCTGAATAGCGAACCCTAGCCTATTAAAGACAAACCCCTGTCCCCCTGTTGATGAGCAACTGTTATGGACAACCTTTTGGACCCTAGTCAACAAACGGATAGCTTCTGGAGCTAGGGAGCCAAAGGTGTCAAAGGCGAAGGGGACAAATGCATGTTGGCTATCAGCACATGCTTTAGCGTGTTTATCCACATTTTTTTATTCTGCTTTCCTTATAGCTTGTCCTGCTACAAACCCGCTTTCCCTTAAACCAGCTAAGGGGGAGACTCCTGTGAGATCCACACAAGCATGTTTCCCTCCTGCCCAGCCAAAGACGAGCAGATCCGCTGGTCTCAGTGTAGATCTCCCTTCCATGGGGTCTGTAAAGAAATTCACAGGGGCCTCCTTCTTCGCAGAAATCCCCGCTCTCCTCAAGATGTCCCCCAAAACATCTCTCACCCAGTCATGCCGATATTTGAAACCAGGGAGCTCCTTACAATGAACAGCATGCTCCCCGTATTTATCCATGCAGGCTTTACGGCAGATTGGGCAGGTTTCGTCTTCTGGATACATAGGGATCATCAGCCGGTATTTGAGGATAGCCCTATACTCAACAGCCGACATGCATTGCCCCAGCCCCTCGATCGGGATAACAGTCAAAAAGTCTTGCGGACGGGGGCCTTTCAAGCACTCAATCACCGCCTTCTGGCGGGGAGACAGATCAAATGTTTCTCCCAGACTCTGAGCGATTTTGTCAAATAGAGCATTCGCCAAAGTTTTTTGTGGCTTTTGGGGGGCGGTGTCCATATTAGAGAAACCGCCAATATCAAAGTCTGGAAGAGAGACACTTAAGTACTCAAGGGCCTGTTGGTAGTCTACATCAAGCTTAACAACCCCGCTGTTCCGAAGGATATGGTCTTGCAATACATACGACTGAGCTCTAGACGCCACAAAAGCATAAACTCCAACCTCCCGAGCTGAGAGGAGGCCCAAACCACCCAAACGCATCGGCAAAGATGCCAAACGCCACTGAAGGTCACCAAAGTAGGACCCCCCGCAAACAACAATGTCTTCGATAGCCTCTCGGAGACCATCGTCAAAACAGGATACTGCATTTGCCATCAAGTGGGGTTGGCAGGTCCGCAGCCCAAATAGTAACTTAGCTACCCCCATGCAAGACCTTAAAAGAAGAAGCTCGCACTGGGGGTCCTGGAGGCAGGGCAGGAGTTTTATAAGGTCAACCGCTGCCGATGCCCGCCGCCCAGCTAATTCCCCGATAAAATGAGAATCTCGGCTAACCGCCCCCCAAGGAGCTTAACCCCCCTCTCAGGTCTACCTATCCCTCTCGGGAAAAGGCCGTCCTGATCCTTGAGACCGTCACACGATGGCCAGTACACTTCCGTTTTCTTAATATTGAGATGGAGCCCTAGGGATGGTCCCTCTGTGTTGATGATGTCCAAGGCTTTAGCAACTTCTATTGCATTACCTATAATCGTGCCATCATCCAAATACCAAGCATTAAAGGGGAGGTTACAGTGCTCCTGGACTCGGAGAATAAGGGGGTGTAAGGCTAGGGCAAAGAGAAGGGGCCCCAATGGATCTCCCTGTTGCACTCCAGTGGTGGCCCCAATACACTCGCTGCCAACATACAACCTAGCGGGTTGGGCGTACAAGAACTTGACCCACCGATAGATAGATGGACAACGTTGGTGGACCTGTTGGAGAAACGCTAAGCGGTCAACCATGTTGAAACTATTGGTGAAGTCTACCGTAAGCAAGGCCATGGACCCATCTTCATGAAAAGAGTTCAGTGTGGTCGATCAAATATTTGTTGCACATTTTGTGGTCGATCAAATTAATATGTTTTGACTTCAAATCTTCCGGTCATCTCTGTTGATGGCAAGATTTTTCTAACCCTCATCCACAATGATTTTGAATTCTACTCTACATCTTCCAGGTTACTACTGTCTTAAGTAAAACAAAGTTAATTTTTGTATCTGGTTGTCTTTCTTAGTATTTGTTTTGCAATTTTCATGTTCAATTGTTTACGAATGATGATAAATTTCTTTAAGTTGTTTTAAACTCTACTTTTGATTTCTTTAAACCTTTTAATTGATTCTATGTACAGTAGAACGATTTTACGTTGATGTCCGAGTCAAAATCTAGTAGCCACGAAGGTACGTTGATTTCTGATCCTTTCATCGTTTGATATTGGTGTGTTCTCCAAACTTTATCCAAAATGGATTGTTATTCCTTTTTTGCTATGTCCAAATTTCTGTTGATAAATATGCAAACTAGATTGTTATTCCTTTTTTTTTTTTTTGCTACGTTCAAAGCATTCCAGGACCATGGTCGAGGATAGGTTAGTTATTTAAATGGGTGGGGTAGACTTTTAATGGTTTTTTTACGGGATCTTGTCATATTTATATTTTCTTGTATTGTTATAGGCACTTAATACCTTTGCACAGATCTAAGAACGTCATAATGCAATAAAATAAGTAGAAAGGAAGCTACTTGAGTTGCAATCAATGCGTATGTGTCTATATAAAATGATAATGTTAATCGCTTACTTATTTATTCCATGTGACTATGTGAGAAAATAAATAAATATTTAAATTGTTGAGGTAGTTGCTACTGCACTCACCATATTGTACCACAAGTCATCAAGGAAAATGCTGAAATAATCTTAGAAGCACACTTGGCAATGGACAAATCAGAACTAGAACTGAATCATAGTATGATTGGACTAGATTCTAGTAAAAAAAAAGTTGCAATATTATTGTTATTCATATTTAATTTTGATAATTTATATCAAGCATATACATCACTAAATCTGCAGAGGAAGAATTCTACTTGAGAATACATCTGAAAGTAAAAAGCATTCAAGACGTATCACTTCATACCAAGTCAGATCCGTTGTCTTTAGTCATCAGTAATGCATGTTTTTTTTATATTTAACCTTTTGGTATACATAAATGTTTATTTAGTTGTGTTTGAACTTTTACAGGTTTATATAATAATTTATTAAATGAAACAAAGGCTTAAGCTCAAATATCGATGTTTTCTAGGGATGAAATCAGTAAGTTATATGGTGCGGAGGTTTGTTTTGCTAAGTTCAGCTATTAAATAATAGACAAAATTGCAGAAAACAACCTTTATGTATACCTCAAACTGCACTTTATACCTTTCACTATGAAATCCGCCAAAACCAACCTTTACGTTCATGTTTTGTTACACATCACAACCTTTACACCAAACCTAGTAAAAAAAGTCAGCTTAGTTGCCCCATATGCGATGCATGTGAGGACATATATGTCTTTTTCTTTGAATAATATATTTACATAAATAATTAAATCAGATTTTAAAAAACTAATATATATATATATACCCCTTATCTTTTTCTCTTGGCTCTCTCTCTCTATTCAACAAACCCCCACCACCACCACCAAATTCAACCACCTTCACCACCAAATTCAGCCACCGTCACCACCGAATCCAGCCGGCATGAATCAACGATCGGCTTGAATCAATGATCTCTTCCGCCATCGTCTTGAATCAACGCACGTCGTCTCTCTCTAACTCTATCTCTTCCGCCATCAGCTTGAATCAGAAATCGTCATCGGAAACTTTTGTTTCACCGGCACTGCTATGGCTGCCGGAAAAGGAGGACTGGTCGAGAAGCTGTGGAGGTTTGTACGGACGGTGTATTTTATGGTGGTGATGATGACGTCACTGCTGGTGTTACGGTTTTAAAGAGCATTTGAGGAGATACTTGGTTATCAGATCTCTCGCTGATAAATTGTAATGGTGAGGGTGCTTTATTTGTTGAGGCTGAATCGAATTCGTGTTTGGATGATTTTGGTGGTTTACTCCGTCGCCAGAGTTTCGGAGTCTTACTCCGACCGTTGATTATTCTGGTGATAATAGTTTGTATCCTCTGTTTTTCGCACAGGTATTGTTTGGTGTCCTAATTTGATCAGATCTGTTTGCTCTGTTTTTTTAACCTAATTGTGTTCAGTTATTAACGTATTAGAGATTTAGATTGTGAATTATGAAGTTGACATTTATGAAGACATTGAGAGTGGTATTTGTTGTCCAATTGTAGCTGGTGGATGATCTGGTTGGAATTTAGAGTTTTTGGGAAGTTGGTGGATGCATATTTGGCAAAACAGAGAGACAAAGATGGAAACCTTTTTTGCATTAATCAGATATGAAGAGATCAAAAACCTTGGCTATGTTGTGCATGGTCGGAGGTGGTGGAGTTCAGGTGGTAGTGACGGTGTAGGTGGTTATCCGGTAGTGGAGATGGCGTGCGGTGGTGGTTACAGGAGATCATCGATGGGAGGTTGACGGGAATAGTGGTGTTCGGAATTTCAGTTTCAATCTGGTCGAAATTGCAAATGGTTATCATCAAATGTAAACCACCTCCGACCACCAACATTCACCGGTTATCATCAGTTATCGACGGTGCATACTAATGGCACTCTATACTTACTACTCATCGGAATTTCAGTTTCATTAATTGGGGGTAATCTGATATCAGGTTAGTTGAAGGAAATAAATAAAAAGGTTTAAATATAATATTCTTTGTAAAAGGGGTCAAAGGAAAAGACATATATGCCCTCACATGCATCGCACATGGGGCAACTTAACTGACTTTTTTGACTAGGTTTGGTGTAAAGGTTGTGATGTGTAACAAAACATGAACGTAAATGTTGGTTTTGGCGGATTTCATAGTAAAAGGTATAAAGTGCAGTTGGGGTATACATAAAGGTTGTTTTCTGTAATTTTGTCTAAATAATACTATATTCCATAAATTATAGAAACTAACTAGGTGAATTTATATTTTGTGGCAGATAACAAACACGTCAACATTTGACAAGAGATTTGTCTATTGGAGGTGTATGTGTAAGTATTCAAATTTCTAGAATCACAATTCAGAAAAGATTTTTTTGTAATATACTATGATCCTTTCCAACCATATTTTTTGTGCCATCATCTTATACTCTCAAAATGAACCAACTCGAAAGTGAACCACGACTTGTGGAGTTTATAAAATTTGGAGTTATTCGAGTAGAACCTTAACAACTTGAACAACAGATTATAACAAAATATCTATAACTAGATAAGAAATATCTAGAATCCAAGTATATTTTTAAAAATATACTTCACCGTTTTTAAATTTAAGCATTTGAATATCTAAATATGATAATGTGTTAATATCCTAATTTATATCTTTTATTTTGGTTCAAGATCAATCAATGATGAGGCAAACGATAAAGTATTGGAAGTCGAGCATAATAGTTATAACAAGGTTCGGAAGCCTTTGTACGATTAGCACAGTGATATCATTAAGTCATTACTGACTTTTGGTTAACTGTTGTAAGTCATCATAATTTTCTACTTCATGTTTTTATTTTATTCAACATTTTTTTATTAATACGAATCATATGATTTTGATCAGTTAGTATGACATAATCACTTTTAAATCCAACTTGGACATCTTGTTGGCTTCACACAAAACGATAACAATTTAGTAATAGAAATACAATATTTGGTCGATGATGGACATAAGTTCCACTGTATTAAACCAACAAAAAACTTATTGATTACTACCTCCGTCCCATTAAAATTGTCCTATTTTGAATTTTCAAAGTCTTTATTTATAAAATTTGACATTAAATAATTTTGTTTGTATTAGATAATACCTGATGAAAGTTATATGATTTGAGTGTGTTTTATAAGGGTTTTTATAGGGTTAATTTTCATCAAGTTTTATATAACACAAAAAATATATAATTAAAGTCAAAGTTTATAAATAAAGACTTTGAAAATTCAAAATAAGACACATTTAATGGGACGGAGGGAGTATAATTTAATTCAGTTTGTTATATAAATGATTGATACCTTAGTCATAAACTCATTATGCTAATTCATACCAAACACATATTTCAGAATTCAACGTGTGTAACACACAGGCTATTATGATATCTTAGTGTGTTGCTGATTAACATAGGCTGGTTTTTTATGATAAATTCAAGTTAGTTGTGTGAATTGTCATATGGTTATAATAATAAGTCAATTATATGAAGTTGTTTTTTTTTACAAATTATATAATTATATGGTTTTTATTATACAACCTCGTGTAATACACGGGTCTATAATCCCATTTACACGTTCATTTTGTAATACGATTACGTTGTCCATTAAAATAAATAATTTATAGTTGGATACTTGTAGTATCTCGAGATAAAAATAGAATTCATGTCCATCATAATGACTTTGCTATTTAAGAAAAAAACTTATAATTGTTTATTCATATAAATTAGTGCTATGATGTATTCTATTAGTTTGTTGGTTGTTAACCATGGCGTTCTATAGACTGATATGTGGCAAACGTGCTTGGTCACGTAACGGGTCAAATGAAAAACCAAATCCGATGAGCCGAAGCCATAATGTCCAAGTCATATTGCGTATCACGTGAAAAAAACGACCAAAGTGCATTAATTTGAACCAAAAATCAAGCCAATTCTATTACGTCCAAGTCACATTTCGTATTCATTTATTTCATTTAAGTGTAATTTAATATTTATGTTAGTACTGAAATGTTTCTTTCACTAAAATATTTATGTCAATAGTGCTAAATAATTTTTTTTTTGTGAAGCCGTCCGTGTAACACACGGGTACTTAAACTAGTTTATAATATGATAAATCACGTACTCTATTTCCTAAGGTAAGGTAAAAAGAATATTTTCATGTACGCTTCGGGTAAACAAGCATATATGTTTCGCCTAATCAGGGCGACTATTGCTTGATACCATATTCCTACCTGGACTGACAATTATTTTTTAATCCCATACCAGATACTCATCTTGAATCTTGGGGGTTTTCGGATTTTTTTATCGGGTTTGAGTTTTTCTACCGTCCCTACTAACATGGAACTAATACTAAGGCTATATGGTGTGATATAAAGTCCCTCGGGGCTTTATCACACTACATTAGTGTCACGTAAGTGAGGGATTTTATTGTTAACGTCCATGCGATGAGATAAAGCCCCTTTAACTATTAAATAACAAAAGAAAAAAAGAGAAAAAAACAAACAAATCTGATTGGTTTATGCACATGAGCCCCACTCAGTTCTCCCTCTTACACCCGTTTTGTGGCTGGCGAGTTGGTCTATGGCGCCATGCTATAAGGCTTTATATGACCGACATGGAACGGGGCACCCCACTTTATGTAGCCTAAAGCTCAAAGTTTGGGTAAAAGTATTACCATGTGTCAAGTGAAACAAAATGTCATAACAGTGTATGTTTTGAACAATGTTTTAAAAACTGGTTTGAGTAAATTGTCAAAATCGTCCCTGAGGTTTGGGTATGTTTGTCATTTTCATCCAAAACGATTATTTTTTTATACCATATAGTCCTTTACTTTTGGGACTTTTTGTCATTTTCATCCAAATGTTTAATAGAAAAAATAAAGCAAATTAGATGTTTGGATGAAAATGACAAAAAAATCCCAAATGTGAGGGACTATATTGTACAAAAAAGTTGTTTTGGATGAAAATGACAAACATGCCCAAACCTCATGGACGATTTTGGCAATTTACTCAACCGGATTTTTATTCATACCGGGTTGGGCTATGAAATGGTTTAACCGGTTGTACCGGGCGGTTCAACCGGGTTATTAGTTAACCCTGTAATTTCATAAAATACAATTCATCTAAAAAAATAATCAAATCTCAATTAAGATAATGTAACTAATCACGGTTTTATCTAAAAACAACTATTTTCTTGTAAAATATTACGCATTTTAAGAGCACTTTTATTACTTATAAACAATATTACACTGGACAATGTGTGGGTAATAGTTTCAACAGCGATGAAATATTGGAATGCAAGACACTAGGTTAATTACTAGAAATATGGAAGATCGGTATTACCTTAATATTGCATTTAATTATAATTAAAAATCAAATGTTAAGATAATGCAAACCGGTTCAACAGTTTGAACCGGTAGAAACGAATTTACCACCGATACATAAGACATACTGTAACGCCCCAAAATCTGAATGTTAATATTTGTCGTATGTTCTTATGTGACACGTCATGAAATAAATAACTAGGCTATTTAACCTAGTTAAAGGTATGGTCAAAAGTATTAAATGATGAGGGTAGTGTCAGTTATGTTTTAAAGGTAAACCCGAGGGGCTAAAGTGGAACAAATGAAAGTTAAGTTATAAAATAACTAGACACACACAAACACACACATACGTGTGTGTTCGAGAAAGATCAGGAGGCTCCCATGGAGCCTCAAACCCTAAATCTTCTTTAGGCTCAAATCGGAAGGCAAGATGAAGCTTAAATCCATAACCGAGCATGGATTAATGATCACCAACACGAGAGGATCATAAGGTATGTTTTAAATCTAAGATTGGTGATCATGGGTGAAGTGGGTTATGTTCTAATCCGTGAGTTAATATGAAATTGATCATGTACAAGGGTTAGAATCCTCGTATAGAACATGGGTTATGTATGGTTTGCGTTAATTTGATGATTAGAGGTGAAACTCGTTAGTTAGGGTGAAGATGATGACTAGAATCACCTCCTATGTTCAAGTCTTGTTGAATGATTCATGTATTATGTGGGTATGATGAATTATTGTTAGATGAAAGTATAGGAATATGATGATGTTATGTTTAATGTTCATTTGGAATGATATATGATGATTAGTAGAAGGATTTGATGAGTTATGTATGAGTTTAGAAGATTCATGCATGAATTAGTTGTACGTTATGCTTAAAAGGTGGTACGCACACCAAGCGTATGATAAGATGTATATAGTGTCGTCCGTACAGTCGATTATGATGTTAAGGGTATATGATGATAAGTCGATAGTTAAGTATGGTTAATAGTTGACTTTTGAAAGTCAACTAAGTATAAGAAACATGATTTGACTCGTTGTCGTAAATGTAGGTTGATGGGAAGTCGTATGGTACATGTTATAGCAATCCGTGTTAAATGTAATGACATGATGAGTTACATGAGTTTAACGTATACGGATATGATTATATGAAGTTGATTATACATTTTAATGCTTGTTAGAAATGACTAAGGAAAGTTAAGTGTGAATTATGCGAGTGATATGATTGTTACATGTACAAATGTGTATGCTAATAAGAGCGTGATTTCGATGAAATGAAAGTATAGGAATCACGTCGAGACGGACTCAAGCATGAGGTGTTAACGGGTCAAGAAGAGGCAAGGAATCGGATACGAGCACAGACGCCTAAGGTAAGTGATTTCCGTAATCACTTCTTAGTTCAAGTAAGTAATAAAGTGTTGTAATTAATTAAACATGATGTTTGAGGTCAAATATGTGTTAAAGTCTTTCGTCGTAAATGATGGGATTAAAGTTGACCAAAATGCCCTTGATGGGTATTTTGGAGCAAACGATCTTAAAAGTAGCTTAGAAATAAGTTATTCGATTAGTGTAATGTTTTGGACAAGTATGGGAGTGGGGATTATGGTTTGGTTAGTCGTAGACCAATTAATGCGCGAATACCCTTAACGGGTCAAAATAAGCATATGAACGATAAGGTGTTAAGAGGATGCATGACACCCAAGAATTTAGTAAATTATGATAGACGTCACTGATATTATTATGTTTATAAGAGGTTATGGTAAAACGAACAAGTTATGTTGATGTATGCATGACGGGTCAAAATTTGGTAAGAGGGTAATAAGCCGAAGAGTTAAAAGTCTGAAATTTTATTAAGTCGGATGTTGGATTTTAGTTCCATTAGATGGAGAATTAAATTACGGACGTGTAGGAAAAAGAATCGGGTAAAACGGATCAAAAACGAGAGAGTTATGCTCGTTTCCGTAAAACGGGATCGTGCTGGGAATGTGCAGCACCTGTTCTGTGAAAACAGGGGCCTAGCACGATGCCAAGGCCCTTGGCGTCACGCGAGCCCCCTGGTTGTCGAAAGTTGCTCGTTTGCTCAGTTTTGGCTTGGGAACTCGTTTAAACGCGTTTCAACTTACGTTTGACTAACTTAACTTACGTTTTTATGAGCATAAATGTATGCATCTATGTAGATAGGCAAGTATGTATGTTTGTATGTATCTAACACGTATGTAGAAGCGTATGTAAGCATGTATGCGCAAACGTATGTAAGATTATAAGTGTGTGAACAAGTACACGCGGATATATGAAGACGTATATGAGTAGGTAAGTATGAGTTGGTGATGTGTGTAAAATGCAACATATAAATTACATCAAATAAGGCATAAAACTAACCCTTTTTAAGTACTAATATTGGAAAAAGAGTGTTTTTGTCTTCCTTTTGTATTTTCAGGATTAAATGAGCTCAAAAACGCAAAAGAAGCAAAAAGACAGCTAAATCCAACATAAATACAAGAAAAGGAACAATAGTGGACTGCCCGACCCCTCAACGACACCTTCCAAAGCAAATTAGAGAAGTCAGAAGTCTGAACACGCCCCGTGCTCAGCCAGCACGGGGCCGTGCCCAAGAAGCAGCAGAAAAGACAAACCTATAGAAGCTTCCATTGCCCACCACGGGGCGTGCCCAGCGGACACGGGGGCGTGTCGAAAGTACAGCAGGCGCATTAGTTGTAATTGCGAATTACAATTAATGAGGAGAGAGAGTGTCAGACAGGCACGAGGCCGTGCCCAGCTCTCTGTTCAGCCTATAAATAGGAGTGCTTGGATTCATTTCATCTCATCCCTTGGCACACCACCTCTCTCACACTTCATCCACCACCCACCACCATCACAACACCATCATCCACCACCATCATCCATTGTCCATCGTAGAGTGTGTGAGTCGTCTCGGGATCCAAGATTGATCGTAAGAGTTCTTGACAATCAAGGCCATGTTTGCCTTAAGTCTCTTACATCACTTGGTGAAGACAAAGTGTCTAGTATAATACTTTTTATTTCTAATCTTTTGCACTTTTTATTTGGTTTTGTATTAATGACTTTAATAACTAGTTACTTATGTTGAAGGTGATCTTTCCTTATCGTTTGTCCGTGGTGTCTTGGCATTATTTTACTGTCTATATAAAATAAAGGATTTTCACCATTCATATCTCCACGGTCTATATGGAGGTATGTTGGCTACCTGGTCGGGGGTTAAGGGAACGGTTTGGTAAAGGTCTTTCCATTGTTCAGCGTTTAGAGGTCCTGCAATGGACCTGGGTCAAATTTAGTAGGACCTCCTTCAATACTTCACGGTATTGGATGGCGGGGGTCCAAACTCTTTGACCTCCTCATAAGTTAACTACTATTAATACTATAACCCGGCTATTTAGGACTGTATCCCTGCTGACTCAGACTACTTAGCCGAGGGTAACGTCACCGCCAAAAGCGGGGCCTACCACAATACTGCATTAATAACTTAATTCATTATCTTCCAATAATCCACCCTTTTAGGATTGTATCCTTGCTGACTCAAACTACTGGGGTGAGGGTAACGTCACCTTCAAAAGAGGGGCCTACTACAATAACTAAGATAATCTCTTAATTATGTGCAAAAGTGCGGAAATAATCAAAGGTTATACTAGATACGAGTCGGAACCAAGTGATTCATCTTGTCTATCTGTTTTTATTTTTATTTTTATTTTCAGCATTTTAGTTAGTTTTTATTTTTCTTAGTTTAAAACATTTTTCTAAACTTTTATTTTGGTTAGACGTTGAGGATAAACCGGTATTAAAAGCTCTTGTGTCCTTGGACGACCTCGGTATCTTACCAACGCTATACTACACTCAACGATGGGTGCACTTGCCCATATGTGTGTTTAGTGTTAGTGAAATATCGTGTTTTATAAATTTAAAACTTGGCTAAAATAAGTGTTAAAAACGGGCTTAAAATATACACCTAATAAATATAACACTTCACACGCATCAAGTTTTTGGCGCCGTTGCCGGGGACACAAGGATTTTAAGAAAGTTAGGAATCAACGACCTAATCATCTTTTATTTTTCTTTTTAATTTTTTAGGATTTTCTTAGTTTTTCAGTTTCTTCAGAGCTCAGCACGGGCCGTACCCGGTCAGACACGGGCCGTGCCCAGCATCATCACTGGCAGTTTTTATTTTCTGAGTTACAGAGAGCTGAACACGGGGCCGTGTCGGTGCAACACGGGGTCGTGTCCAACTCCCAGTAACTGGGATACAGAAAACGATTACTGTACTTCTGACCACGGGCCGTGTTCACTGAGCACGGGGCCGTGGTGAACATTCTGACCAACGTTCTTTTCTGTTTTTGTTGCAGGACTTGGAACCCAGGCGCCACATTTGAATCTCCTACGTAGTGCATGAGCTCCAGTTCTAGTAGAGACATAAAAGAACCCCTAGAAGAACCCGAGCGCTTTCTCAGAAAAAGACTAAAAGCTAAAAATCAAGAGAAAGCTCCGGGGGACCCACTTCCAATGGCGGACCAACGTACCCTCATGGATTACCTACGGCCTACCGTAGGCAATCTTGGAGCCGCTATCAATGCACCGAATGTCGAGGCCAACAACTTCGAACTTCGACCGCATTTGATACAAATGCTCCAAAACTCCGCAACCTTCCACGGGCTTGCGGACGAGGATCCCCATCTACATATTACTAACTTCTTAGAAATATGTGATACCTTTCGGATCAATGGAGCATCAAATGACGCCATCCGCCTTAGGATGTTTCCATTTTCACTAAAAGACCGAGCTAAGGCTTGGCTTAACACCCTCCCAGTTGGATCGGTAAACACTTGGGATGAACTTGCTCAAAAGTTTCTATATAAGTATTTCCCTCCTGCTAAAACGGCTAAATTAATGACTGAAATTAATACATACTCACAAGAGGATGGGGAATCCTTATATGAAACTTGGGAAAGGTTCAAGGAGCTTTTAAGAAAGTGTCCTCATCATGGTCTAGCGGTGTGGCAACAAGTATCCACTTTCTACAATGGGTTGTTGCCACACACAAGACAAACACTTGACTCAAGGTCCGGGGGACTTTTAGGTAATCGTCGCCCAAATGAAATATATAATCAAATTGAGGAAATTGCTCAAACCAATTTTCAATGGCACACTCCCCGAGGTAATAAATCTATTGCCCCGGGCGCCCATAAGGTTGATGAAAGCACCTCTTTACAAGCCCAAATCGAGGCCCTCTCTTAAAAAATAAAAAGGCTAGAAATGACAAAAACGGCCTCGGTTATGGCTTGTGAAGGGTGTGGTGGGTCACATGAAAATTGGAGTTGTATGAAAGAATTAGATGAACAAACAGAAACGGTAAACTACATGGATAATAGACCTAGGCCGTCGGGTCCTCCAACGGGTACCTACAACCAAGGATGGCGTAACCACCCAAATCTTGGTTGGAGAGATCCCGGCAATAGTAGTAACCAACAAAACCAACGAACTAATTTTCAACAACCGCAAAATTTCTCTCAACAACAAGGTGGAAGAGAAAGGCTTGAAGATACTGTATCTCGCCTCATCTCTGACACTGAAAAGAAAACTCGGATCGATTTCAACAATTGGAATCGAATTTCAGAAATCAACAAACTAGCATTCAAAACGTTGAAAAACAATTAAATCAACTAGCTCAAAATTTCTCCGAGAGACCACAAGGCGCGTTACCTAGTAATACCGAAACAAACTCGAAGGCACAAGTACATCTCATCACATTAAGAAATCGAACCGTGGGTCCCGAGGATGCTCCATTGCCGCCAAATGAAGGAAGCCATTCTAGCCAGCCTATGACTCCTCCTGCGCCAGAAAAGGCTTCTACACCAAATCAAGAGCCCACCAAGACTCCTCCAATTCCGTACCCCGGTAGGTTAAATCGTCAAAAGACCGATGAGCAATTCGCAAAGTTCGAAAGTTTACTAAAACAATTGCATGTTAATATTCCTTTTATTGAGGTCCTAACCCAAATGCCTAAATATGCAAAATTCATGAGGGATTTCCTCACTCACAAAAGGAAAATTGAATCATTGCAATTAGTTAACTTAGGCGAAGAATCCTCAGCTTTAGTACTTAACAAACTTCCACAAAAGAAAATCGACCCCGGGAGCTTCACAATCCCTTGCTCGATTGGGAAGTCCCCCGTCCGAAATGCTTTAGCCGATCTTGGGGCTAGCATCAACCTCATGCCCACATCAATGTTCAAGCGACTCGGCCTAGGAACAACAAGCCCTACAAAGATGAGCATACAACTCGCCGACATGTCCGTCAAATTCCCACAAGGTGTCGCCGAAAATCTGCTAGTCAAGGTTGACAAATTCGTCTTTCCAACCGACTTTGTCATCCTAGACATGGAAGAAGACACCGATGTCCCTCTCATCCTCGGGAGGCCATTTCTAGCCACCGCCCAAGCATTGGTGGATATGAATGACGGAACTCTAACATTGAAGTTTGGGGATGAGGAAGTGAAATTTGAATGTGGAAAGCGAGTAGAGGAAGAAGATCCGGTCAACTATATGAAGGTCATAGACTCAAGCTTGGATGACGCTCTCCGACGGTATAACATGGGATGCAATACATCCCACTTGGGTAACATATAACCAGGCTTTGGGTCTAGCCAAGGACCCTTATAAACGTGGCGCACCATGGAGGCATTCCACGGAACTATCCTTAGTTTAATTTAGATTAATTTTTATGTTTTCTAGTTAGTTTTAATTTTCAGGAATAAAACACACTCATGGTGGTAAAGGATGAAAAGGGGGACGAGAAAAATGAACTCATGCACAAGAACAAGGCAACCCGACAATTCTCTCCAGTTCAGAAGGTTCAACACGGGCCGTGCCCAACCAACACGGCCCCGTGCTGAACCACCTGCAGAAAAACGCCCAGTTCAGGTACCTGGACACGGGCCGTGTTCACCCAACACGCCCCCGTGTCCAGACTTCTGCTCTTCTTATTTCAATTTTGTTACTGGCACTTGAACACGGGGCCGTGCCCGGATAACACGGGGCCGTGTTCAATGCCCAGTAACACAAATTTTTGCTTTTTAAACACTATTTTACACATCTAATCAACCTAAAATTTATTTTTGGGACACATTGAGGACAATGTGTAATTTAAGTGTGGGGGGGATGCTAAAGCTTTGAATTTTGCAAAGTCCTAAATACAAGCCTTACACAAAACTCTATTGGAACCGCTAATCACCCCAAATTTTTTTCAAAAATTTCATTTTTTCTTACTTGTCTAGGTTTAATTCGGGAAATTCAAGTTCTCAAAAAGGTTATATTTTTACGAATTTACAACCGATAGCGTAGTGATAAAAAGAACCAACATAAGAAAATTATGAAAAGGCATGGCAAACTTAGTTAAAATTTGATTATATATACTTGATCACATAAAAACCCATTCCCACAAAAAGTGAGTTTTGAGCCTTTATTGAGCACAATTACATATCATTAAAACTAAATGCTCATTTTTCGTTTCTTGTGTGAATAGCCGCTTGGTTCTTACGACTCTAGAACTTGCCATGACGATACATTCCCGGTCCTTATCAACTTAAACCCGAATAAGTAAATGATGGAGGCATTAGGACTAACCCTTTTTATTTCTACACCATTATTTTTCTTTTTCTTTTACCACCTACCCAAAAATCCCCCTAGTTAGCCCCTTTGAGCCTAAACCTTTTCATTTCATCACCCAAAACAAAAACCCTTTTTCCCACCAAAACCTTTTTCATTTTTAACCCTTTGTTTTAGTAACAAGTTCGGTTTTTCGTTTGAAAAAAAAAATGTGTTGATGATGAAGCAAAAATAAAATAAACAAACAAGTTCATCAAAAATAACTTTGTTTGAATAAAAGCTTCATCAAAATAAAAAGTTGAAAAAAATAGAAAGTCTTACGAAAACCGACACTTGTTACGCTTTTCGTTTTTTTTTTTCTACTAACCACTAACCACTATCCCAACCACCTACCTTTAACCCAAGCCTAACCCTTAACCCACAAAGTCCTCTTGATATCTACAAATGTATAAAAGTTAAAAAGGAGGAGGATTGATTGCTTGGCAAGCCTATGGTAGAAATAAGTCCCATGCCGCTCTCGAGTGATTCACTAAAAATACACCTTCGGCCGAGTGTGAGTGATTTCTCCCGTGAGGTATGTGAACTTGTATATAAATGGAATTTAAAAAAAAGGCATGTTATGCCCAAATAAGTAATTTCTCCTATGAAACGTTCTAAATAAATCATTACGAATAGGATTGTAAATAAATAAAAATAAAACCCAAAAAGATCTTGGACATCCCGACACTTTACGACAAGCCCAAAACCTTCTCTTCTACCTATTCCATTTGGGAGTGTAAGCCACATATTAAAGAGTTTTGCTTGAGGACAAGCAAAAGTTCAAGTGTGGGGGTATTTGATGTGTGTAAAATGCAACATATAAATTACATCAAATAAGGCATAAAACTAACCCTTTTTAAGTACTAATATTGGAAAAAAGAGTGTTTTGTCTTCCTTTTGTATTTTCAGGATTAAATGAGCTCAAAAAC
Organism: Helianthus tuberosus; assembly: GCA_030545235.1. NCBI lineage: Eukaryota > Viridiplantae > Streptophyta > Magnoliopsida > Asterales > Asteraceae > Helianthus > Helianthus tuberosus. The sequence goes on from CM060381.1 coordinate 91,323,775, forward strand.
ACAAAAGAAGAAAAAAGACAGCTAAATCCAACATAAATACAAGAAAAGGAACAATAGTGGACTGCCCGACCCCTCAACGACACCTTCCAAAGCAAATTAGAGAAGTCAGAAGTCTGAACACGCCCCGTGCTCAGCCAGCACGGGGCCGTGCCCAAGAAGCAGCAGAAAAGACAAACCTATAGAAGCTTCCATTGCCCACCACGGGGCGTGCCCAGCGGACACGGGGGCGTGTCGAAAGTACAGCAGGCGCATTAATTGTAATTGCGAATTACAATTAATGAGGAGAGAGAGTGTCAGACAGGCACGGGGCCGTGCCCAGCGGACACGGGGCCGTGCCCAGCTCTCTGTTCAGCCTATAAATAGGAGTGCTTGGATTCATTTCATCTCATCCCTTGGCACACCACCTCTCACACTTCATCCACCACCCACCACCATCACAACACCATCATCCACCACCATCATCCATTATCCATCGTAGAGTGTGTGAGTCGTCTCGGGATCCAAGATTGATCGTAAGAGTTCTTGACAATCAAGGCCATGTTTGCCTAAGTCTCTTACATCACTTGGTGAAGACAAAGTGTCTAGTATAATACTTTTTATTTCTAATCTTTTGCACTTTTTATTTGGTTTTGTATTAATGACTTTAATAACTAGTTACTTATGTTGAAGGTGATCTTTCCTTATCGTTTGTCCGTGGTGTCTTGGCATTATTTTACTGTCTATATAAAATAAAGGATTTTCACCATTCATATCTCCACGGTCTATATGGAGGTATGTTGGCTACCTGGTCGGGGGTTAAGGGAACGGTTTGGTAAAGGTCTTGCCATTGTTCAGCGTTTAGAGGTCCTGCAATGGACCTGGGTCAAATTTAGTAGGACCTCCTTCAATACTTCACGGTATTGGATGGCGGGGGTCCAAACTCTTTGACCCCCTCATAAGTTAACTACTATTAATACTATAACCCGGCTATTTAGGACTGTATCCCTGCTGACTCAGACTACTTAGCCGAGGGTAACGTCACCGCCAAAAGCGGGGCCTACCACAATACTGCATTAATAACTTAATTCATTATCTTCCAATAATCCACCATTTTAGGATTGTATCCTTGCTGACTCAAACTACTGGGGTGAGGGTAACGTCACCTTCAAAAGAGGGGCCTACTACAATAACTAAGATAATCTCTTAATTATGTGCAAAAGTGCGGAAATAATCAAAGGTTATACTAGATACGAGTCGGAACCAAGTGATTCATCTTGTCTATCTGTTTTTATTTTTATTTTTATTTTCAGCATTTTAGTTAGTTTTTATTTTTCTTAGTTTAAAACATTTTTCTAAACTTTTATTTTGGTTAGACGTTGAGGATAAACCGGTATTAAAAGCTCTTGTGTCCTTGGACGACCTCGGTATCTTACCAACGCTATACTACACTCAACGATGGGTGCACTTGCCCATATGTGTGTTTAGTGTTAGTGAAATATCGTGTTTTATAAATTTAAAACTTGGCTAAAATAAGTGTTAAAAACGGGCTTAAAATATACACCTAATAAATATAACATTTCACACGCATCAGTTGGGTATGTTGAAATAGGTGATTATAAATATATATGTAAGTATGTAGGCATGTACGTATGTATGTTTTATAAATCTAAGTGTATGTATGTAGGTGTGCATGTAGGTAGTATGTATAGGTACGCAAGTGAGTATATACAAATGTATGCACGTATGTAGGTTTGTGTGAAGGCATGTAATAAGTATGTATGTATGTATGTACGTATGTATGTATGTGTGTATGTATATATGTGGGATATCATGACCGTACGTAACGATGTAGGTATGTATATATGTAGATACATATAGAATGATTGATATGTATTTATATGTAAGTTTGCATGTAGGTTGGCATGTATGTGTGTACATATGTATGTATGGAGATAATGTGTATGAAGTTTAGGTATGTATGTAAGTCTCTCGGTACGATTAAGTGTTTACGTTGTTTATTCGTGTACCTGGAAGTTATAAGTGAAATGCAGGAATGGCAAAGAAGCCTCACCACGGATGGTATGACAGGATGGAAAAGCTGGGATGTAAAGAGTTAACGAAACGAGAAGTAAACGTGAACAAACCTTGTATGTTTATAATGCGTACTAATGTGTGAATTTTATGTGGTGAGCGCAGGTAGTACCAGTCATGAGGATATCCAAGGATTGGAGATCGAGGATCGAGTCACAAGATAGATTGTACGGAAGTGTTGAGTACGTAATTGAGTGAAGCTAGTTTATGGTTTCTTATTGAAAATGAGTATAATAAATGTATTTATTGTGAAAGAATTTATCTTAAAAATGAATTTAAGTGCGTCAAGGTGTTTGTAACGAAAGAAATTTTCATGGTACGATTTTCCGCTGCGACTTTTGTCATGTACGAATTAGGGTCTTACACATACCGTAATCGAGGTTTACCGGCCTTTATCATACAGGACATGTGTCCAGTATCCAGTTTAACCGGCCGATTCATACTGATATTTAAAACATTGGTTTTGAAGTACAAGTTAACAAGTCTAGACCATCTCACCTTCTTTATGCGGATGATGCTCTTTTTATGGGCGAATGGACCGAAGAAAACTTTCATAACCTTGCGAGGATGTTGAGATGTTTTCACTTGTCGTCGGGTCTTAAGGTAACTTTTTCAAAGAGTCAACTCTATGGTGTGGGTGTGGGTGTGGGTGTGGATGATGTTGTTATAGCACATATGGAAACCATACTTGATTGTAAGAGGGGTTCCTTCCTGTTTACCTATCTCGGTCTTCCGGTGGGGGAAAATATTGGGCTTGTAAAAAATTGGCAGCCCATAGTTGAAAGATTCGAAAATAGACTATCAATATGGAAAGCAAGGACACTATTTTTTGGAGGTAGAGTGACCTTAATAAAGGCAGTGTTGGGCAACCTATCAACTTATTTTTTCTCTCTTTTTAATGCCCCCACAGAGGTGTTGAAATGATTGGAGAAAATAAGAAGGAAATTTCTATGGGGTGGGTGCCTTGAAAACAACAAAATAAGTTGGGTTCCGTGGTTCAAAGTAATTGCTCCAATGGAACAGGGTGGCTTGGGAATCGGTAGTTTAACGGCTACAAACAAGGCACTTATGGTAAAATGATGTGTACGCTTCAAAAACGAATCATCACAACTTTGGGTACGAGTCATTAAGGCGATTCATGAAGGAATTAGAGGAGTGTCTTCAATTCCACTCAAAAGTTCAATCGGTGGAGTATAGAAAAATATTGTAAATATGGGGAGGAAATTGAGTAATCACCACATCGATGTTCAAAACAGGCTAAAACTCAAGCTAGGATGTGGAGACAACGTCTATTTCTGGCTGGATAAATGGCTGGGGAACTTCACGTTACGGGCCCGGTATCCTAACCTCTTCGCGATGGAGTCAAACAAACATTGTAGCGTAAAACAAAGATATACAATAATAAATGAGAAAATTGAATGGTTCTGGGGCAGCACAAACGTCTTAATGGAGACAAGGGTAATTGAGGAATGGAATGATTGTTTGCGGCTACTTGAAGGGCAAAACATTGGGTCAAAATCAGATGAATGGTGGTGGCTCTCGGGAGATTTAGCTGAACCGTTTCAAGTGGGTGAATTGAGGAACGAGCTGGATAAAATACAAGTCATTCTGGAAACAAAAGTGCTAAAATGGTTAACTTGGCTTCCAAACAAAATCAATTGCTTTATGTGTCACACCCCAACCGATGGCGGAAACATCAGGGCGCGAGCACTAGGCGTTCAGATTGCTCATGAGAATTCCATAACACTATTGTTTCAATAAAGATTAATAGATTTCACGATATAGATTATCAAATGTCAAACAAGCATCATCAAAATTACATCACATAATAAAATTGTTCAAAAGTCAAAATTATTTAAGTGACGTTTCTAGGCATTTCCTAGCTTGATTTCCATGTGTTCCATAGCAACCTATCAGCCTGCAACAATAGATTAAAACAACTCATATCCACGATGTATGTATAAAAATAGTTTCAGTCGTGCTAATGTCGCAGTCCATGCAGTGATAGCCCAAGTATCCCGATGCTTTAGTGTTTACCCAAGACTCAAGGTAAACTACAATCCTCCTAACAATACCCCCTGAGAATAATGGGAGAGGTGCACCCCCTATAGCGCTACTATTGTTAAGGCGGAACTACACACCCTGGATTAAACGTCACATAGCACAAAATAGAATACTAGAATGCACAAGTGTCACATACACGTAGGATAGAGTTTAGTTTGCAAAGTCTCAAGTATCGTAGTTTAGTAGAATACATGTTACATCCCAAAGTTTAAAACAAAAAGAGATCGAGTATACTCACAGTGATTGCTTAACGGTATAGACCGTTATTGGATCAAAGGGAGCTCTTTTAGAATTAGCCTGATTAGATCACAACAGATAAGAGTCGGGCGGAATAACGAGATTACGCAAAGTGTCGGATCAGTCACCGGATCGGATGGCTGTCCGATCGGATGGCTATCCGATCGGATTGCCAGTCGATTGAGTGCCAAGTGTGTGAGGAATGGACGGCTGCCCGATCGGATGACTATTCGATCGGGTTGCCACTCGATACAAATTCCATAAAGCGAGAAGGGATCGGATGGTTGTCCGATCGGATGGCTGTCCGATCGGGTCACCACTCGATCGAAGTATTTAGTTTAGTGTTGGTCACCTCTATCGGATGGCAGCTCGATCGGATGGCTATCTGATCGGGTTGCCACTCGATTGATATTCCCAAGTTCCAAGTTTTCTGGAAAAGTTCTAAGTGTTGAAAGGCTTCAAGGCTAAAGGACAAGTGTCTCCTGATCGAGTGGTTGTCCGATCGGGTGGCTGCCCGATCGGGTTGCCGTTCGATCTGGCGGTCCTTGTTCTGTTCACCATTTTGTAAAATTTCTAAGTTTCTGGATTAATGATGTCAGCAGGTCACGTATTGAGACGACGGTATACTCATCGGCACACAGTCGTTCTGATTGAATGGGAACCACCCCAGTCCGATTAGTCAACTGTCCGCGATAGTGTTAATGTCAAAATCCGTACTCCGGCCACCATTTTCCCATAGAAATCCATCTCTAAGCCGGCTCTAGACTAATCATCAAGTCTACAACCCGTTCCGAGCCGGATTCCCTAGTATAAGGTAAAAGTTTGAAGAAAAGATGAAGATAACTCAAGTTTTATATGAAAAGTCGAGATTTAGTTTAGATTTAATGCAAAAACGTATGAAATTCCTTAGACCTGAGCTAGATCTTTGGAAGAAATGACATCATTCAACAGTTTTTACAACCTCCATGATGACATCACCTTCAAGAGCTCAAATCTCGGGGATTTCACGGTAACAAGTGTGATTTCAAAGGTGAATCACGTAGAGAATGGAGTGTAGATCAAGGAAGTACAAGGTTCTAGTGTAAAACGTACCGAAATCACCAAGACAAATGGAAGAAAAGGTGTTTGTGCGTCTGAGTCAAGCAGGGCTGTCACATCAGTGAAGGACTGATGTGACAGCTCCTTTTTATAGTGTGGGTGAGTGTGAAAGGTGAAGGTGTGCACGAATCAGATGGTAGTCCGATCGGGTGGTCATCCGATCGGATTGCCACTCGGTCAATCCCATCCTTTCCGTTTCACGTCTTTGATTCGATTTACGAGTTAGATTAAGCGTTGCGTATTATTGGCAAGAGGAAGAACTAGATTACATCATAAACACCAAAAATTTTCCAAGAGTAATAGATTCCGCCAGTGACAAGACTCCAGTCTCTCGTTCCACCAAGAATCAAGTTTCACAAGTCTCAAGAGTCAAGCACCAAATAGATTTAGACATTCCAAGTATAGATTTAGGCATTCCAAACATATAGATTTAGGCATTCCAGACATAGAGTTAGACACTCCAAGCATATAGATTTAGGCATTCAAGACATAGAGTTAGACATTCCAAGCATATGGATTTAGGCATTCCAATCATAGATTTACCAAGTTAACAAAATGTCACACATTATATGGTACAGGGGCTAGACTTGCCAATTAGGTAAAGTTCAGGGACTAGATCTGTCAAAAGTATAAAGTTTAGGGACGCTGGGCGTTACAGTCCCCCCTCCTTTAGGAGATTTCATCCCCGAAATCTTAGAAGAAGACTGCTCAAAGAGCTGCGGGTACTTGGCCTTCATATAACTTTTCAACTCCCAAGTGAATTCGGCGCCACACTTTCCTTCCCATCGAACCTTAACAATGGGAATTTTGCTTCGCCTCAGATGCTTGACAGATTGATGCATGATCTCGACCGGTTTCTCCACAAATTGTATAGCTTCATTTATTTGCAAGTCCTCAAGGGGAACCTGAAGTCCCTCGTCGGCTTGGCATTTATGTAAATTAGATACGTGGAACACTGGATGCACATTGTTTAGCTCTTGTGGCAAGTCGAGTCTGTACGCCACCTTGCCAATCCTTTCGAGTATCTTGAAAGGACCCACATAGCAAGGAGCAAGCTTTCCCTTCTTTCCAAAACGAACTACTCCCTTCCAGGGAGATACCTTGAGAAGAACTCGGTCACCAACATCAAATTCCAGAGGCCTACGCCTAACATCAGCATAGCTCTTTTGTCTGCTCCTAGCCTTGATCAAGTTATCACGGATCTGAAGAATCTTATCCGTTGTATCTTTAATCTCAGGGCCAGTAAATTGCTTGTCACCAATCTCATGCCAGCTGAGAGAAGATCGGCACTTGCGGTCGTACAAAGCTTCGAAAGGAGCCATCTGAATACTGGAATGATAGTTGTTGTTGTACGAGAATTCAATCAATGGTAAATGTACATCCCAGTTACCACCAAAGTCGATGACACAAGAACGGAGCATATTCTATAGGGTTTGAATAGTACGCTCGGTCTGTCCATCCGTTTGAGGATGGAAGGCCGTGCTAAGATTCAAATGAGTACCCATAGCGGATTGAAAGGTTTGCCAACGACGCGAAGTAAAACTACCATCACGGTCAGAGATTATATCCAAAGGTATGCCATGACGGCATATAATCTCATCGGTATAGATTCGAGCAAGTTTCTCCACCTTATAGTCCTCACGAATACGAAGAAAGTGGGCGGATTTGGTCAAACGGTCAACAATCACCCAGAATACTGTCGTGACCAACAGGTGTTCGAGGTAGCTTGGTAATAAAGTCCATAGCGATGCTATCCCATTTCCAAACTAGGATTTCAGGTTGCTCTAAGAGTCCTGAGGGACGTTGATGTTCAGCCTTAACTTTCGTACAAATGAGGCATTTAGAAACATACACAGCAATGTCCCTCTTCATGCCAGGCCACCAATAAGTTGTACGCTAATCATGGTACATCTTATCAGCGTCCGGATGAATGGAGTAATAGGATTTTTGAGCCTCCTTCATAATGAGCTCACGGAGATTATCGCGATCCGGTACCCAGATGCAATTGAGGTAATATTATAGCCCGTTAGGTTTAGTTTCAAGCTGATCAATTCTGGCGCCATGGATTTCTTCTTCTAGACTTCCTTCATTCGCTGATGAATACTGGGCGTCACGAATACATGCATGGAGATCATTAGAGATACGAATAGCACTCACATGAGTTTTACGACTAAGAGCATCGACCACTACATTCGCCTTGCCAGGATGGTAACGAATTTCGCAGTCGTAGTCGTTAAGCAATTCCACCCAACGTCTCTGTCGCATGTTCAGCTCTTTTTGGTCAAATATTGTTGGTGCATATTTGTGACAACAGCTTAGATTTGGTCTTTGGATATCTTGGAATTAGTTAAACGATAAACGGTTAGCGGGTTTAGTTTTGTAATAGTTAGTAGAAATGTTTGGGCTAACCAAACCCACACGAATTGGGTTATGGGGGACGAAATTGGGCTTTGCCCATGTAGGAATCCCTAGCCCAAGTTGCAAACCTTGTGTTATATAGGGTTTTGGTTAATCAGCCAAAACAGTTTTAGAGTAAGAATTCGTGAGAGCATTAGGGCTTGGACGAATTTGAGAGGGTTAGGGTTTTGATTGATTGTAATTCTTGTAATTGATAATCAATAGAAACCCGGTTTGATTGTGAATTGCTGTGTCTACTCGTTTCTGTAATATTCTGATCAAGAGAATTCCGCACTCTTGATTAGATTGACAATTCTGTGACGATCCATACGAAAAGGGGACCTACAATTGGTATCAGAGCATTAGGCTCTTGAAGGCTCAGTTCAGAATTGTGCTTGGAGAAACAGGGAGATTTTCGAAATTTAGAAACCTGAAAATTAGGGTTTCGAAATTCTTGAGTTCTGATAATTTTCAGCGTTTTTGTTGGTGTTTGATCAGTTTGTTTGTTTGATTTTGCTAATTTGCAGGTTTCCAGGACAGTTTTTGGTTGATTGTTTGTAGAATTTTGGTTGAAAGACTTGAAGATTCGAAGACTGTTCTTCGTATTCTTCGTGTTTTTCGATCAGTTCTTCATATTTTTTTTGAAAATATTGTGCTGATTAGGTTGTTTGATTTTGCAGATTTTCGTTGGAGAGGAGATAAAATCTTCAAAATTCCGAACAGATTAAGTTTCCTAATTTACTGGACCAGCGAACTTAACCAACCAGCGAATTTGTGACTTAATAACACGGTGACCGGCGAATTTAAAATCCAAAGGCGACTTTGGTAACCGTATAATTCTCCTCAGCGAAATTATTATGGTGTTCAGCGACTTTACTGGTCGTCGTAATAGCGAAATTGACCAGCGATTTTGGAAGCGAAATTGATCAGCGAACTTGGCAGCGAAATTGACCTCTTCAGTGAACTAGACCTGCGAAATTAACGTGAACTGACTAGCGAAATTAACCCAGCGAAATTAATAGCATAATTAAGTGGTGGAATATTTTCTGGCAAGCGTAAGAAAAATTAACGTTTTCGTGAATAGAAATTGATCCATAGCTCGTTTGGGAAAACTGTCTGCACTGTTAAATTCCTTGCATTTTTTAGGACAAAAATAAAAAATAAAATAAAGACTCTGGAAAATCCCGAATTTGGTTTTCGACATTATATATAATTGGATTCGTCTTTTCGAGACGATTCTAACAGTGTAATTTGGTAACCACTGTTTTCGGAGATATTTTGTACGGTTTTATCAGTCTGCAACGTTTAAAATGTCGAACATGTCTACTTTGAACGAGCTTTTGAAAATGGAGCATGAGGTTGGCACTACCAACAAACCGCCTAAGATGATGAATGTGGAAAATTATTTAACATGGAAGGATCGTTTTCAATCCTTCGTTGAATATCAGGACACACGCATGTGGATATGTATTGAAGATGGGTACACAAACCCAACACACGACTTTGAGGGCAGACCATGTAGAACAGCCTATGTAAACATGCAAGAGGCTAATAAAAAGATGTATGAGGCTGAAAAGAGAGCCTTGGCTGCAATAAAGATGTCCTTACCTGATAGCATCAAGCATACCTTCAAGAAGTACATTAATTCAAAGGATATGTGGGATGCATTAGAAAAGCGATATGCGGGAAATGCAGATGTTAAGAAGAACAAGATTGATCTACTGAAGAAGCAGTTCGCTGTTTTCAAGTACATGAAACATGAGTCACTTGAGGACATCATCACTCGATACTACCATCTGATGTCGGAAATGGAAAATTATTAGATAGAGTGCTATACTGACGTAGAAAAGAATGACAAGTTGCTCGATGCCTTACCTACTAAATGGGATATCTACACTCCCATGATCAAGGGAGAAGCAGATTATGAGACAAAAGAGCTTGAAGAAGTGGTAGGAAAGCTGAGAGCTTATGAGCTCAGTATAAAGAAGAAAGACACTGGATATGATCAGGTTCAAGATCCAGGGATTTACAATGGGCTTACATCTTCTTCATCTCACAACGCTTCTAGCGACTCTGCTACTGCATTTCTATCGTGTGAGAATGAGCAGGTCACAGTGAATGAGGATGGTGATGTTTGTTTTGTAGCTGCCTCAGGAGGATCAACAGGAGCCAAGAGAACATCAACTTCTAAGCAGAGTAGTAGTACAAAGTCAATGCCTATGAGTGTGAAGTCTGCTGAAGAACATCTTGCTCTACTTGCTTCATTTGTTGCTTCATATGAAAACTACATTCAGGGGAAGATATCTAATCCTGCTACTTTAGATGAAGATTACAATCAGATTGACCATGATAATCTTGAAGATATGGATTTGCAGTGGCAAATGGCCACGATTACTAGACGAGTGAAGAGATTTATGAACCGAACATGAAGGAAGTTTGTAGGAAAGACTGTTGGATTAGATAAGAACAAAGTGAGATGCTTTAACTGTCAAAGTTATGGGCATTTCGCTAGGGAATGTCAAAAACAAAAGCAGGAGACTTCGAGTCAGAGTTCAAACAATAGGAATGCATCAAACAACTCTAACTCGAGAGCGCTGATCTCTACAGCTAGAGAAGGTTCATATGACTGGAGTGTTCACTTGGAAAATGATGACAATGTCACTCAGGCATTCATGGCAGAAATTGTACCAGTTGATGATGGTGAAGCTATAGTAGATGATGCTAAAGTGGAAGCTGAGGTAGATAAGGCTGATCAGACAACAGATGCTGAAGAAGAAAAGCAAAAGTCTGACCATGAAAAGGAAGCTGAAGAAAAGGAAGCTAAATACAAAAGAATGGAAGCTCAACTTGCAGCGCTAATGGCCAATCTTGACAAACAAACAGGAGAGGTACAATCTAATTCTGTGTGTTTAAAATGTCGTGAACTATAGGGTGAGGCAGACAGGTTGTCAACACAAAACCAAAGTCTGGTAAGCGAGATGTCTAACATTAAAGAATCAAACTTTTTTGCTAAAAGAAACGAATCTTTATACTTGAAGAAGATAAAAGGTTATGAAAGTGAAATTGAAGCTTTAACCTGCAAATTAAACGAAAAACTTCAAGTCATAGACTTAGCTCATGAAATGATGGCTGAGAAAACAAAAGAGATTTCTGAAAAATGCAAAGAGTTGTCAGATGCACAACTTAAAATTGTTGAACTTGAAAAGAAATTAGGTCAATTCAGGGACTCTACTTTAGTTATGAAACATATTATGGGTGGCTTGAAGAAAAGTAATGACAGAACCAGTGTGGGATTCTATGGTTTCAATGAAGTTCCACCTCCTGTTAGTCATGACTATTCTTTCTTGCCTGATGAAGATGAGCTCATGGACTTTGTGTCAACATCCCCAAGTAGTTCCACATCAAGTCAAGGAAATGTGTCTGAGAGTGCTGATGCTGAGAATGATAATAACAGCAAACCTGTTTTGAAAAAGAAAACATCACATCCTAAGAATAAAAATCCAACTTTTGTTAAAAGGGTTAATTTTGTTCAAGGAAGTGACATGAAAAACGAAACAGCTGTTATTGAAAACGAATCTAATGTAGAGTTTGCTAAAAAAAAGAACAAAGAAAATTCTGAAACTAAGCAAACTGAACCAAATCCTTCTAAGGCATCATCATTAAAACCTGAATCTAGTTCAAAGGCTTCAGATAAGAAGTCTTTGAAAAAGAGATCGTGCTTCAAGTGTCACACAAAGGGACATGTAGCTAGCTGCTGTCCTAATAAAAAGAATGAAGCACGAGTGAGTGAGAAAAAGAGAGAGAAGTCACCAGAGAAGAGTGGTGATAAAAAGGAGAGAGAGAGTCCAACTCTCCAAAGAAGTCAGCGCCTAAGCAACCAGAGAATGTTGCTGTTGGTGAAGATAAGGCTGAAAAAGGAACTCCACAAGTTCCTCGTTTTCAAAGAAATCAGCCAAAACAGTTTTAGAGTAAGAATTCGTGAGAGCATTAGGGCTTGGACGAATTTGAGAGGTTTAGGGTTTTGATTGATTGTAATTCTTATAATTGATAATCAATAGAAACCCGGTTTGATTGTGAATTGCTGTGTCTACTCGTTTATGTGATATTCTGATCAAGAGGATTTCGCACTCTTGCTGTGATGATCCATACGAAAAGGGGACCTACAAATATATGTTGAAGACTTCTATGGTCAGTGAAAACCACACACTTAGTACCATATAAGTAGTGTCGCCATATCTTTAACGCAAAAACAACTGCACCAAGCTCCAGATCGTGAGTAGTATAGTTTTTCTCATGTACCTTGAGTTGTCGAGAAACATAAGCAATAACCTTGTCCCGCTGCATGAGCACACAGCCCAATCCACGGTTTGAGGCATCGCAATATACCACGAAATCATCATTCCCATCGGGTAAAGTAAATACAGGTGCATTACACAAAAGAGTCTTAAGAGTCTGAAAAGATTCCTCTTGCTCGGGACCCCAAGAAAAAGGTTTCTCTTTTTGGGTTAGCATAGTGAGAGGTACAACAATCTTAGAAAAGTCCGAAATGAATCAGCGGTAATAACCAGCCAATCCTAGAAAGGAACGAATTTCAGATGCGGATTTAGGCGTGCTCCAATTCTTCACGGCTTCGATTTTTAATGGGTCAACATGAATACCTCGCTTACTAACGACATGACCAAGAAATTGTACTTCATCAATCCAAAACTCACACTTATAAAATTTAGCATACAGACGTTCACCACGTAAGAGTTCAAGCATGAGACGCAAATGACGAGCATGATCAGCCTTAGATTTTGAATAAATAAGAATATCATCAATAAAGACTATAACAAAACGATCCAAATAGGGTTTACACACACGATTCATAAGGTCCATGAACACAACGGGTGCGTTGGTCAGGCCGAAAGGCATAACCACGAACTCGTAGTGTCCGTAACGGGTGCGAAATGCGGTTTTAGGAATATCATCTTCGAGGACACGTAATTGATGATATCCAGATCGTAGTTCGATCTTAGAGAAGTAGGACGCGCCTTGTAGCTGGTCAAATAGGTCATCAATACGAGGGATCGGATAACGGTTCTTCACGGTAAGCTTATTAAGTTCACGGTAATCGATACACATACGAAACGAACCATCATTCTTCTTGACAAATAAAACAGGAGCACCCCATGGAGAGGCACTTGGGCGAATGAAACCTTTGTCGAGCAATTCCTGTAGCTGACTAGCTAATTCTTGCATCTCGAAAGGTGCAAGACGGTAAGGAGCTTTAGCGACAGGAGTTGCACCCGGTACGAGATCAATACGAAAGTCAACGGTTCTAGGAGGAGGAAGACCAGGAAGATCTTCAGGAAAGACATCAGTGAACTCACACCCCACTGGAACGTCGCTTATGTTCTTCCCCTTGCCCTTTTGTTCCACCACGTGGCCCAAGAAGGCAAAGTTCTGTTTACGTAAGCATCTGCTCGCCTGTGTGCATGACATCAGCCTCAGTCATTTTGAAGGTCGGTCTCCATAGACATTCAAAACATCACCAGATGGAAGAGAGAGACGAACAAGCTTATTATGACAAACAATCTCGGCATGGTTCTTACGTAACCAGTCCATATCGATAATGACATCAAAACTTCCCAAACGCATGGGTATGAGATCAATAGAGAATACATGATTGTTAAGAGTCAGGGAACAATCACGCACAATAGAATTGACAAGAATCGACTTACCATTGGCAACCTCCACAGAGAACGACTCAGGTAACTTAGTGCGTGTACAGTTTATCAAAGACTCAAATTCCACGGACACAAAGCTTTTATCGGCACATGTATCAAATAGGAACGAAGCATAAAGATTATTAACAAGAAACGTACCATTCACCACATCATTGTTGTTGCGAGCCTGATTAGCATTGAGATTGAATGCTCGTCCACGAGCGGCTGCTTGTTGATCTGGGTTCAGCTGGGGGCAACGATTACGAAGATGAGTAGTATCTCCACACTGGAAACATGCACGAACAGCATTGACCGGCTTGAGATTATGTAGAGGAGCTGGAAGAGCTGCTTGAACTGCCTGAGTTGGGGCTTGCTGAGCTGGCTGTGCAGGGTTAGCTTGACGACAGTAGGGAGTCGTGTGGCCATAGCGGTTACAGTTGGTGCACAGACGACATGCAGAAGTAGTAGGATGATGAAAGTTGCAAGTTGCACACTTGGGGTAAGACCCAGTGTACTGCTTCTTAGCTTCTGGAACAGCAGAGTTAGCAGCAGCAGTAGCAGCAGCAGGTTTAGCAGCAGGAAGAATAGCATTGCATCCTGAACCCTGAGATTTCCTTTTCTTGTTCTTGCTGCCACTTGACTGCTGGACGACTTGATTCGCAGACTTAGAGGTAGCAGTAGTAGCAAACTGCTTATCACGCACACGGTTGTTGTTCAAACTTGCTGCCAAACGATAGACTTCTTCAATGGTATCAAGTTGAGCTGCTTCGATTGAATCACGCATCGCAGTAGGTAGACCATTGATGTACTTGGCTATCATCCGCTTGGGAGTATAAACCAAGTAAGGAACGATCAAGCTAAGCTGCTTGAATCTGGTAGTATAAGCCAGGTTATCATCACCAACCTGCTTCAAATGCCAAAACTCTTCTTCAAGCTTCAATTGTTCATGAGGAGGGCAGAACTCGAGCATCATGAGTTCTCGCACCTCAGCCCATGGAAGAGCATAGGCTTCTTCATTAGAACTGATGTTCCTCTCATTCGACCACCACTCCAACGCTCTGCCGTGGAACATTCCAGTCGCACTCCTAGTCTTTAGATGATCTGGGCATTCGCTGTTAATGAAGGTAACTTCGATGCTGTCGAACCACTCGAGCATAGCAGTCACCCCATCACTACCCGTGAAAGGCTTAGGGTTGCAAGAGATGAAATGTTTGTAGCTGAACTTAGTAGACTTTTGCTTTTCGGCCTTTGAGTCCACAGAGGATGGAGGAGTGTTTGACCCTTGGAGCTCAGAGATGATCTTTGGCACGACTCGAGCAATCTGGTCGGCCATAAAAGACATCATCTTTTTCTAAGACTTCTCCCTAGATCTCTTGAGAGTGTCGGATACCTTTCGAGAAGACATCTAAAAGATCCAACAAAAGGATCGTATAAGTCTATATTAACATAGACTAACATAGATTCACGCAGGATAGAATAAGACTCAAGACTTCACAAGGTTTTCATAGATACCGCAAACCCACGACCTTCTCATGGCGCGTTGTACGGAGTTTGGCAACAAGTCAGAAACGCTTATATATAGGAAGTACCAGCGGCGTAGCCACCACGTTTAGGGCACATCGCTTCTACCCCGTACTCCACGTCATGTTACGTGTCACAATTGTAGATTGATAGATTTCAATAGATTTAACATCTCAACCCACGACCTTTGCATGGCATGTTGTACGAAGCTTGGCAGCATGTCAGAAGTGCTTATATATAGGAAGTACCAGCGGCGTATCCACCACGCTTCGGACACAATGCTTCTACCGCGTACTCGATGTCATGTTACGTGTTGTAATACACACTCCTCTTTATGTTCATAGATTTACATAGATTTCAATAGATTAAGATAGATTTCAAATAGATTTACAACAAACTCAATAGACTTCAATAGACTTCAATAGATTTCAATAGATTAAATAGACTTTAATAGACTTGCCATAGATTTCAATAGACTTTCCATAGACTTCAATAGATTCACATAGATTAGTGCTAACAATCCACAACCACGAAATCTCGCATTGCACGTGCTACGAAAGTTCGGCGACATGATAGAAGCACTTATATATAGGAAGTACCAGCGGCGTATCCACCATGCTTCGATCGCGCCACGTCCCCCTCGTCATCGGTGTCATACTTTGCCAATCACAACATTTGAAAAATCAATTAGATAGCATAGATTGACCCAACTGATCCACATAGATTGCCCAAATATCTTTACAACATAGATTTATCCAAATAGACTTCACAACTTCAATCTGAGCCTACAAACTACGATCTTCACTTAGCGCGTGGTACGAAGGTTTGGTAACATGCCAGAAACACTAATATATAGGAAGTACCAGCGGCGTATCCACCATGTTTCGGACATGCCACTTCCTCCTCGTCTTCGGCGCTAGGCTACGTTTCGTATTTTGTTTCTCAATCCACACATATGCAGTTTACACATAGATTTCACTAGAGTACACAATAGATTTCACATAGGGTTCTCATAAAGTACACATATAACAACCCTAAATTAAACCGACACCCTCGAATTATTTTTGACACCCCAATATATTTTAAAATATCTCAATATGTCTTAAATTACACCCCGTATGTGAAAACCGAGCCCAAATTATGATCTAACATTAAAAATAAAATAAAAACAAAGAAATTCACCTTGTCGCGGGCCGCGTAGCCCATGGCTACGTCTTACGCTGGCCGCGAGCAATCGAGAACGGGGCAACATCCGGTGATAACACGTGTCTTCATCGTGGTGAAGCTAGTCGATGACCCAGATGAGCTAAACCCTACCCGACCTACTGCGCGGGCCGCGTAGGCCTTGGTCTCACCTTTACGCGGGCCGCGAGAAACCCGAACTCAGCCCCTATAAAGCTTGAGCTCGGGCCTTCAGTCGAATTCGCTCAAATCTTTCTTTCTTTCTCTAATTTTCACGTAGTATACATTATACCCGGGCATAATACCCCCCTAAATAATGAAGTTCTGCTCCGTTGTAAGTATCATAACCCCTGGATACGTATTAGATACTCTGCCCGATTGATCTAGGGTTCCATAACGGCTGTCGTGGTTCTGCCCGACGTAGTCGTTGGAATGCCTTCTTGGGAGGGTATTACTAATGTTAAAATGGGTTATTATACTAACACGTGTGCATTTGTGTAATTTATAGTTTATTCCCCGGAAATCCTTACTGAAAACCTAAGACAACAATGTGAGTAATCCTCTTTTTTTGTGTAAACCTTTTTGTGAGTAATCTCCTTTTTGTAAATTGTTTTTACAAAACCTTTATTTATTTAAATTATAATTAGCAGTGATTGAGTCTTTGTAATCTTCAATTACTGCCGGTATGTTGGGGTTTTGTATACAAAATGTGAGACACGTTACCATTGGAGAAAGAGTTAGCCAATGTGTAATATGACCCACCAGTCAGGATTGATAGTACTGAATGAGTAATTGGGTAGATGTAAACATTGTAATCGCTCTCAATACTGTTTAAATTAAATTAACCTTTCTTGATTAAACTGGGATTCACTCACCAGTATTTCCCCACTGACAAAATGTTTTTAAAACTCGTTTTAGGTAACACAATGTGAAAGCCAATTAGAAGCCAGATGGACAGCACTGAAGGCGTGGAAAAGTGGCTATAAAAGTTACCTAAATAAAAGAAGGCGTGTATTTCAATAAAATGGGAATTATCCCTATAAATCAGTTTGTAATGAAAACTTGGGTTTTATCCCAATGTGTTTATTTATATAAAATGTGGTATTTTACTCTGATAAAATATTTCCTAACTACGGTCCTGTTGAAATTTCCGCTGCCAAAATTTGACAATACCAGATACCACCGAAACTGGCTCGCGGCCGCCCGTTCCTGTATTTGCATAGGGATCGGGGGTTGCGATAGAAGGTGGTATCAGAGCTAAGCCACTGATCCAGCCACAAAAGTGTTCTGCTGACACCAAAATTCAAAGTGTTAGGAAATAAATTACGGGAATACGTGCATAATTGTATTTTATTGTTATGTGTTATTTGACTATTTGTTAGTTTACAGTATGAGCGACCAAGGACCATCTGACGCATACCGTCAATTGTCTGGTTCGCCTAGAAGCGAAGATGCCTCTTCTCAGCCTGCCCTCTCAGGGTACTCTGCTGATATGGAAGAAGGAATATTCGTGTTTAAGGCTCAGTCTGAAGAACCATTCCCTCAGAAAAAGAGAGGATGGTTCAGTCGAGGGGCACATGAGTGTAGGAAGCGTATGAAAAAGCTACAAGACAAGAGAGCACTAGCAGCAGCTAAAAGAGAAACCGATGCCTATGCCTAGGAAATGATTAATAGGGGTATAGCCAATATCCACATCCTAGCAACCACTGCAGCTGACCCTAACCTGGAACAAATGATAGCACCCCAACCACAACCACAAATTCCTGACCAACCAATGGGAATAGAAAACCCCGAAAATCAAGTAGAAATTCATGATTTTAACCCGAAGGAGATACCTAGGGTACCTGCACTGAATCCCTTAGACCCAAATTATGACCCGTGGTGGGATGATAATAGGGACTAAGTGCAACGTTACCCGATACACGAAGACATACTGTTGGTGCACTACGTCTGTCGACTACGTCTTATATCAAGTCTCAGTCTCGTTACAGATCTGAAAGATGATGATGTCAATATCTTGGATGATGACATCATACTAGTGATGTCATCATTACATCATCACATATAAGACAAAGGAATTTGCATGTGAAATAGTTGGTATTTTCGGTCAAACATGCATATCTCGATGATTCCGCTCTTTAGTCAAAGATAATTCCGCTTATGTGTCAAGTGATGATTCCGCTTTTGTGTCATGACCGTATGAGCGGAATCATGCAGTCTATAAATAGGTCATATGTGCGAAATCACATTAGAGTTGTAGGTGATTGTCTTCCGGTGAGCCACGAAGTGCTGCCGAAGTGTTGTTAGGTCTGTAATCGCATTCGTTATCAATACAAACAACAGATTAAAGTGAATATGTGCTGAATTACACCGAAACACTTGTTTCCGCCTCTTGTTTTGGTGAAAAACTCTTCTAACCGACTCGTTCGGATCCGAAAACATACCCATGCAGAACCTTGGAGCCTACCCAGGGTTAGACCCTCTAGATCCCTATTACGATAATGATGTGTTCATCAGGGAGATTCTAGAAAATCCTTACCCATACCAGGCCCCTACACCTCCGTACCAGGAACCCGCACCTCAGTTTCCGAACCCAGTCCTAGAACCTGCACCCCCAATGAGTGCAGAAAACGTACAAGAACTTAGGACATTTGGTGAAGAAATTTTATAAAATAGTGAAATGATGAGACAGGTGGGAGAGCGACTCGTCTGGAAGTACGACGAGTGCAATATGGATTTCTGGATGAATCCATATCCGTAGAAGTGATGGTGGAGAAGGTTATAATAATAATAATAATAATAATAATAATAATAATAAAATATGTGTGTATGTGTATGAAAAAAAAACTACTGATGCCTATTACTAGTAGTGTAACTTTAAATTTCAGTCGGTATTGTAATTTTAATTTCAGTACTGGTGTGTAATAAATGCATATTATATGAATAGAGTAAAGTTACAATGATCGACGCTTTTGACCAAAGTGCGTGTCATGTGATTTACTATATTAAATATTATTTTGTGATATTAATAAGTGGTAAATGTTTAAAATTCAGATGGACAAAGAAGTGAACCAGGAAAACCAGAGTGATAACCACCCGAATAATGATAATCTGAATAATGAGAATCCGAACAACAATAACAATGGAAATCAAGTGGATAATAGTGCCATCCAACACATAGTGGCACAAGGAATCATAGATGCAATGCCATTTATTATCCAAACTGTTAAGGAAGCAGATAATAAAAGTAAGCATAGCAGTATGCAACCAACTGAACCAGAACACAACATGAACAATGGACCCGTACTTCAAGTGCCCATTCCCAAAAGAAGAAGAACCATGCCTTATGGTTGTTCCTATAAAGAATTCTGGTCCTGGAAACCAATAGAATTCTCGGGCAATGAAGGACCCATTGCAGCCCTACACTGGATAGAAAAGACTAAGGCTGTTTTAAAAATAAGCAAGTGTGCTGAAGAAGACAAGATAATGTTTCCTTCTAATCTATTCAAAAACTCAGCCTTAGAATGGTGGAACACTATTCTCCAGTCAAGAGGAAGTGATAGGGTTTACAACATGGAATGGGAGGAATTTAAAAATATGGTAGAAAGGAAATTCTGCCCTCCCAATGAAAAGGAACATATAGCAAATAAGTTCCTAAACCTTAGGATGACCGGGGTAGATAGTAAGGGATATATTACCACATTCTTTGAATATGCTAGAATAATACCAACCCTTGCATCACCTGAACCGGTATTAATCTCCCGTTACATCGAGATTAGGCATGTAGTCAAGGCAGCTAGACCCCAAACTATAGAAGAAGCTGTAGAACTAGCAAATACCTTGACATATGAATTAATCCGTACTAGAGAAGAAGACCAGAGGAGAAACCTAGCTCAAAGGCTTACCCAGGAATTCCGATCTGGAAATTCCAACCGTGGGAAAAATGTAGGTTCTACATCTGCAACTTATTGCAAGTATTGCAAAAGGAAGCATTCTGGAAGATGCTCCATATATTGCAATTTCTGCAAAATATCAGGACACAAGGAAGAAGGCTGTAGGAAGAAAGCCAACAACAGGATATGCTACAATTGCGAAGAACAAGGACACATCAAGCCAAACTGTCCGAAATTGGCTCCAGTTGCGAACAACAAGAACACTAAAAATGCTAGAGAATTTGTTCTGGTGCAAACCAAAGTTTTATTAATACTTCATTTTGCAAACTTCTCAATCAACCATTAACTAAACTCTCACAAGAATGTCTAGTAGAGACAACAAATGGAGAAACGGTTAGGATATCTGAAATCTTGTAGGGAGCAAGAATAGAGTTTTTAAATCAAAAGTTTATTGCAAACATTTACCCAATGAATCTGGCAGGATTTGATATTGTATTAGGAATGGATTGGTTAATAGCCAATAAAGCCAATATTTTATGTGATCAAAAGTCAATCCAAGTAAATTCACCAAGAGGTGAAAAGATCACAATTAAAGGTGATAAACCATCTAGATCAACAAAATTCATCTCTGTGATGAAAACTGCAAGTTATATAAGAAAAGGATTGTTGGTGCATTCATCTGTCGTCTTCGTCTTATGTCGAGTCTCGGGTTCGTTGCGGTTCTGAACAAGTGTGATGTCATAAAGATGACATCATTACATGACATCATCACTTGAAATAGCTTGAACATGTGTGATAGCTTGAACATGTGTGATAGCTTAAACCGTGTATGTGTTATTTCAAGCTGTCTAGCATGTACTATATATATATATGTGTCATGATTGTCATTTGAAGGTAACAGGTAGAAAGTATAGATTCCATACCGAGGTGCTGCCGGTGTGAAGACTGATTGTAATTGCTATTATATCAATCAAATCAGTGTTTAAAGTGATATTCAAGCTGTTTTGAATTCAGTTTCTTATTTTCCGCATCTGAAACTGATAAAATATCTTCTGAACGACTCGTTTGTGACACAAACCGATCCTACAAGTGGTATCAGAGCTCAGGAGGAAGAGATCTTGCCAAAACAGCCTGTTTTCGCACTTTTTCTGATTTCTACACCATTCTTTTTCAAATTTAAAAAAATTTCACTGTAAAAACAGCTCAAACTTTCACATCTTGTGCGTAATCATGTATTAACGAATCCTGGAAAGTTTCATCATTAAAATCGATCTAAAACTTGATTTTTTCGGTATACTCGCTTGAAATTGGTTCGATTGTTGCTGACATCATCAACTGTTCAAGCGAACATAACACTGTGTGTCCGCTTGAAACTGGTTTCTCGCTTGAAAATACACCGTGTTCGCTTGAAATTGACCGGTCGCTTGAATTTACATTGTTGAGCTCGCTTGAAAAACATTGATAGCTTGAAATCATTGACCGCTTGAAAACATTGATCGCTTGAAATCATTGACCGCTTGAAAACATGTATCGTGTATTGTGAAACAGTCTAATCGAAGTGATCAGTTGGTTGGGAATAGATATCACATGTGTTTGTGTCAGTTTGCATTAAAGCATTCACGTTTTGTTGGCCATCGGGTTTAACTACCGATAAGGTTGCATGTGATCTGATTAGTTACATTTGAGGCCCAATGAGATATTGTTCAACGTGAAGGCCCAATCATATTTTGGTTTAGTGAATTTACAATCAGATCCTAAAAGTGAATTTGTCGGTTTATTGGATTTACATTAAACTAAGCGGTCCAATCAAGTGAGTGATAAAGGTGGCCCAATCATAGTTTGATATAACAAATCGTTGTCGGTTTATTGTATCCGATTATTTGAACCGATTTTGAGCAGCCCAAGTTATCACGTGATTCATACACATTCTCGGCACAATCAGACGTAAGTGTTTGAACAGATTGTTTGGGGTATGGAAAAAATGTTTGATGAAATGGAAAATCATGATCTTGAAAGGTTAAATGATTGGTATATGGGGTGTTTGGAAAGTAGTTATAGAAGTGAAAATGTGGATATTTGGGTAAAACGATTTGAACATTTTTTTGTGTCAAAAGAATGAAACATTGAATCAGTTGGGAGATCGGTTTGAAAGTTTAATAGAAAATTTGTGGCAAAAGGGTATAAAAGTGCAAAAAGATGAACAGATAGCAAAATTGGCAGATGCATTACCTGCTAAATGGGATGAATTCTTAATTGAACTAAAAAAGAATCCTATTTTTCCAGAACTTCATCCAAGACAGTTCATCAATGAGGTTAATGCAGAGTTTAGAAAGGAATGTTTTAAAAGGAAGGAATTGATAAATGAAATTGAAAAGAATTTACAAAAAGTGTCATGAAATACGACATTAAGAGGGGTTTTTATATCGATGAGAATGCAAATCCTCTTAATTTCATTAAATTTTTTTGTGCAGGATCATTCAAGACAAGAACAAAGGAAGTTCCAAAAAATGAAGAATTTGTGAAGAATGAATCTTTAAGTTCTGCATCAGTGTGCTCTAAATGTGATACACTTGAAGCTGACAATGGCAAACTCTTGAAAGATGTGGAAAGTTTGACATTGGAAGTCAAAAAGTTGAAGGATGAGAAGCAAACTGATGTTAAACAGATTTTTATTTTGCAGGAAATTTGTGAGAAGCAAAAATCTGAAAATGTTAAACTGTTAAATGAATTGAACAGTTTGACATCAGAAAACAAGAAGTTGAAAGAAAATGGAAAAAAAATTTGAAAATAAAATTAAAAGTTTTGGAAATGAAAAATCAAAAATTGAAAAAGAATTTCAAAGTCAAATAAAAATTCTTGAAGATGGGAGATTTGTTTTTAGCAAGAATAACATTGAAAAGCAACAAATGATAAATTCTCATCTTCAGACGATTATTCGACTTGAAAAAGAAGCTGAATGTGCTCAAAAGAAAATCAAAGAGTTAGAAGGTAAAATCAGGGAATGGGAAGAAAAGTTGAAGGTTTTTGTGAATACTTCAGCTATTCCCTGTCCAAAACCTATTAATTCAGTTCCAATAAGTGACAATGTCACAAACTTTGACAAAGTTGAAGATTGTGATGAGAAAACTGATGATGAAATTGAAAAAAGAAAAATATTTTTGAAATTAAATGAAATGTTTAAAGATACTGTTCTACATTCTACTGAAAAGGTGAATGCTCCATGCAAAAACCTGTAAAGAAGAATGTGGAACAAAAACAAAAGGATAAAAAATCGAAAAATGTTCAAAAAGATAATAAAAGCTCATCAGTTCAATCATCCAATCGTAATAAAAAATTACAAAAAGTAAAAAATGAAAATTCAAAAATTGTTGGTAATGAGTGGTGCAGGTCGGACCACAGTGCTCAAAAGCCAATTCCAGCAAACAAGAGGAGGAAAGATTATCACCAAGCCAAACAGTGCTTTGATCTAAATGTTTGGACTGAAAATGGTGATTGGTATGATAACAGAGTGTGTTACAGATGCGGCTATCAAGGACACATTGCTGTTAACTGCTAGAGTTGGAGGTTTGAGTCAAGGAGATGTTTTAACTGTAACATCATTGTCCATATTGCTAGAGATTGCTCAATGAGATCAATGAAAAAATCGAGGACTGAACCTCAGAAGCAGGTGAAGAAACCAGTCAATGTCAAGCCCAAAGAACAGAAGGTTCAAGAACCTAAAGTTCAAGAAAAGAAAGTGAAACTTTCTCAGGGACAAAAAGACAGACTGAGGAAGAAGAGGAAGAAGGCCAGAGAGTATCTGGAGAAGATTTTGTCCTCGGATACAACTAGTAAAACAGATAAAAGTTCTGATAAATCGTCTTGTTCGCCAAAGAATGAAAAATCAAGCAAAACGAATTCATCAGATACAAATCTGAGGACGAAAGAGGGAAAGAAGAAAAAGAAAGTTCCTGGCAATGAATCTGTTTCTTTAGAAACAAAGGAGCCACATATTGGCGATGAATCTGGCTCATCAAAGTCAGACAAGTCACGATCAGGCAATGATTCTGGTTCATCAAAGCCAGAAGAGCCATGTATTGAGGTAAAAGTTGAGAATTCTAGTTTAACAATGGATGATGCAAATTTTCCACCATTGTTGAACAAGAATTCAAAATCACCCAAGAACAGTCAGGCTTGGGTGAATCTTTTCAAATGAAAACCCTGACTTGCCGGAGTTCCAGGTTGGTAAGCGTGGAACATGAATCAGCACATTTCTTGAGAAATTCACTTCGGTGATATTTCGACTTATAGGATTAATCAGGGACATTAAGTTGTACTTGATTTATTTTTCCTACATAAGGTTGAAGGAAAACAATGTGATGTGATAACCCCGTACCTACAAGTGGTTGGTAAACAAACTAATTTTTTTGGAAAAACCGTTTTGATTAAAACAAACTTAAGTGTTTTGAAATCATAATGGGAAAATAGTTTGTTGTAAGGGGGAGTTCTGATTGTTTATACCAAGTGAATGGGGAATTGAAGTGATTCTCATCATGTTGTCAAGTTTGTATAGTTCGTTTTCAAATTTTCCCAGAAAATCAAAATTGAAACATATTTTGATTTTAGGGGGAGAAAAATTAAAAAAAAATAGAAAATTTGAAAATGTCAAAAACATTGAAAAATGCTAAAAAGAGTTTTTGTTGTAAAAAGAGGAAATGATAGTAGATCAGTTGGACTGTCACAGCATGCTAAAGAAATGGAGAGATAAAATGTGATAAACGATCTTACTAAAGATGTGACGGTAGGCTCAGCTAGACTAGTAGATTTGCGATAACGATACAAATCTAAATGAAAAAGCCTAGTTCTAGTGGGAAACATGGTCGAAAGCATAGTACTTAGTTTTGTCCTTCTTGATTGTGTGCCTGCTCGGTAATCGCTGATTGTCGTAAGACATAAAACTGGTTAAGTTTGTGAACTTTCACAACTTTGCTGAAAAGTCACTGTGATTGTGTATTTCATTTTGCAAAGATTTAAACTTGTTTTATTTCTTTATTTTGTTTAAGCATCGGACATCCTCTGCGTATACGTGGGTATCGACCTGGATGTTGTTGCCTAAACGTTCTGCTTTATTTTCTTTGGTGTTTCGTTTAAGCTTTGGACCTCCTCTGCGTATACGGAAGTATCGACTTGGTGGTTAAAGCCTAAACATTTTCAACTTGGTTTTATTTTTCTTATTTTGTTTAAACATTGGACTTTCTCTGCGTATACGGAAGTATCGACCTGATTGTTAATGTTTAAACATTCTGCTTTGTTTTCGCACAAATCACAGTTGATAAAAGTTTAAAGGCATTACTTGAGTCAGTGTATTGCATGATGAGGGGATATGCTGAGATCGTGGGGTCCATAAGAATTTAGTGCAATATTAATATACCTTAACGTATCGGTAAGCATTTCGAAAGTTTTTAGATTGAGTTTATGTGGATAACAATATCGTCAATCAACGTGAATTGTTTAGAACTTAAAATGAAATCAAGCTTAACGGTGTTGGTGATTGATCTCATAAACTGATATGATCCTCTTGCACGAACTCACAAAAATATTGTTTGTAAATATTTCTTTATTGCATTTCATTACAGTCAAAAATCCAAAAAGATTTTAGTGTGTTTTAGCATAAATTTTGAAAAATACAAAAAGATTTTCGACAACTGATGTTGGAGAGCTGATTTTCAAAATTCCAAGTGCTGAACATGATGAACTGGTTTGGGAATGTGTGTGCTGAATTGAAAATATTTTGATTTGAGAAAGATGTTGAGATTAGTTAATCAGGGTTATTAATTTGAACTTGATGGAACTATTTTTAATAAGTTTTTCTTATTGATTTAAGTAAAAACTTATGTTTTGATGAGAATTGTGTAGGTGATGAGCTTAAACAGACTTAAAGCCAGGATTTAATCTCAAGGTGATAACTAATTCCAGACTGCGATTCCAGTATATCGAAAGGGGGAGTCTGAAGACATCCGAGTAGAGATTGTTCATGGGGAGTCTGTTGATGCTGAAGAGGAGAAGGAGATAGAGTTTGAGGATGCTTACACTGTGAGATATTTCAGAGAGTGTTCAGACTGATAAAGACTGAAGACGTTGAAGACTCGACACTTAAGACTCGTCAACATCTGAGGGGGGGTTTGTTGGTGCATTCATCTGTCGTCTTCGTCTTATGTCGAGTCTCGGGTTCGTTGCGGTTCTGAACAAGTGTGAAGTCATAAAGATGACATCATTACATGACATCATCACTTGAAATAGCTTGAACATGTGTGATAGCTTGAACCGTGTATGTGTTATTTCAAGCTGTCTAGCATGTACTATATATATGTGTCATGATTGTCATTTGAAGGTAACAGGTATAAAGTATAGATTCCATACCGAGGTGCTGCCGGTGTGAAGACTGATTGTAATTGCTATTATATCAATCAAATCAGTGTTTAAAGTGATATTCAAGCTGTTTTGAATTCAGTTTCTTATTTTCCGCATTTGAAACTGATAAAATCTCTTCTGAACGACTCGTTTGGGTCACAAACCGATCCTACAAGTGGTATCAGAGCTCAGGAGGAAGAGATCTTGCCAAAACAGCCTGTTTTCGTCACTTTTTCTGATTTCTACACCATTCTTTTTCAAATTTAAAAAATTTTCACTGTAAAAACAGCTCAAACTTTCACATCTTGTGCGTAATCATGTATTAACGAAGCCTGGAAAGTTTCATCATTAAAATCGATCTAAAACTTGATTTTTTCGGTATACTCGCTTGAAATTGGTTCGATTGTTGCTGACATCATCAACTGTTCAAGCGAACATAACACTGTGTGTCCGCTTGAAACTGGTTTCTCGCTTGAAAATACACTGTGTTCGCTTGAAATTGACTGGTCGCTTGAATTTACATTGTTGAGCACTTTACCGTTTAGCACCCGCTGAAATGCAAGAGCTGAAGAAACAGTTAGACGAATTATTGG
The DNA here is from genome assembly GCA_030545235.1 of Helianthus tuberosus. Taxonomy (NCBI): domain Eukaryota; kingdom Viridiplantae; phylum Streptophyta; class Magnoliopsida; order Asterales; family Asteraceae; genus Helianthus; species Helianthus tuberosus. The sequence goes on from CM060381.1 coordinate 91,350,928, forward strand.
AGAAAGGATTCATACAGCCAAGCTCATCTCCATGGGGAGCACCTATTTTATTCGTCAAAAAGAAGGACGGATCAATGCGTATGTGCATTGACTACCGTGAATTGAACCAAGTCACGATTAAGAACCAGTACCCATTACCAAGAATCGATGATATATTTGATCAATTGCAAGGAGCACTATTTTTCTCTAAAATTGATTTAAGGTCAGGATATCATCAATTAAAGGTACAGGAAGAGGATATTCCTAAAACTGCATTTAGAACAAGGTATAGCCATTATGAATTTGTTGTCATACCATTTGGTTTAACCAATGCCCCAACCACATTTATGGACATGCTGAACCGAATATGCAAGCCATATTTGGATAAATTCATAATTGTTTTTATTGATGATATTCTCATCTATTCTAAAAGTAAGGAAGATCATGCAAAGCATTTGCACGCACTTCTAAGCTTATTAAGAAAGGAAAAGCTTTATGCTAAGTTTTCAAAGTGCGAGTTTTGGTTAGAACAGGTACAGTTTCTTGGACACTTAGTCAACCATGAAGGAATTCATGTAGATCCCACAAAAATCGAGGCGATTACCAAATGGAAAACCCTTGAGTCACCAACCGAGGTTAGAAGTTTCTTAGGATTGGCCGGATATTATAGGAGATTTATTCGAGATTTTTCTAGAATAGCCATTCCCTTAACCAAACTAACCTGTAAATCCATTAAGTTTGAATGGGGACTAAAACAAGAAGAAGCATTTAGAATTCTTAAGCAAAGATTAACCCACGCACCCATACTAGCATTACCAGAGGGAACTGGAGATTTTGTAGTATATTGTTACGCCTCTAAGTTAGGTTATGGATGTGTATTAATGCAATGTCAAAAGGTTATAGCTTACACATCTAGACAACTTAAGAATCATGAAGAGAATTATTCAACCCATGATTTGGAATTAGGAGCTATAATTTTTGCCCTTAAGATTTGGAGACATTACCTTTATGGTAGTAAGTTTACCATATTCACTGATCATAAAAGTTTAAGGTATGTTTTCGGGCAAAAAAGAGTTAAATATGAGAGAAAGACGCTGGATGGAAATTCTTAGTGATTATGATTGTAATATCCAGTATCATGCAGGAAAGTCAAATGTAGTGGCTGATGCTTTAAGCCGAAAGTATCATGAAAAGCCAAAAAGGGTACATTCTCTTAAATTAAATCTACAAGTGGATTTAAATGACCAAATTAGAAAAGCACAAGAATCAGTAATCTAGGATGATACTGAAAAAATAAAAGGAATGATTAAGGAATTAGAACAAGGAACAGATGGAATTTGGAGCTTCCATAAAAAGAGAATGTGGATACCTAAATTAGGGAACCTGCGCCATCGTATATTAGAAGAAGCCCATAAGTCCAAATATACGATGCACCCAGGAAGTGATAAGATGTATCAGGATTTAAGAAAGAATTTTTGGTGGATAGGAATGAGAAAGGATATAGCAGCCTATGTTTCTAAATGTTTAACATGTTCACAAGTTAAAGCTGAACACCAGAAACCCCCAGGTTTGTTACAACAGTTAGAAATGCCAGTATGGAAATGGGAATTGATAACAATGGATTTTGTTACCAAATTACCCAAAACAAGGAAAGATAATGATACAATCTGGGTGATTGTAGATAGACTAACCAAGTTAGCTCATTTTCTACCAACGAAAGAAACTTTCAGCATGGAACAATTAGCTAAGTTGTATGTAAATGAAATAGTTTCATTACATGGAATACCTTTATCAATTGTTTCTGACAGAGATAGTCGTTTTACCTCTCATTTTTAGTCAAGTTTCCAAAAAGCAATGGGAAGCAAACTAAATCTAAGCACAACATATCATCCTCAAACAGACGGACAAAGCGAAAGGACAATTCAGACAATGGAAGACATGCTTAGAGCTTGTGTAATTGATTTCGGAGGTAAATGGGACGATCACTTACCTTTAATAGAATTTTCTTATAATAGCAGTTATCACACTAGTATCAATGCTGCACCATTCGAAGCACTTTATGGACGAAAGTGCAGAACCCCAGTCTGTTGGGCAGAAATTAGGGAAAAGCAACTATCTGGACCTGAGATAGTGCAAGAAACAACTGACAAGATCATTCAAGTCAAGGAATGACTGAAAGCAGCACGTGATCGACAGAAGAGCTATGCTGATAACCGACGCAAACCGTTGGAATTTCAAGTAGGAGATAAAGTATTATTAAAAGTCTCTCCCTGGAAAGGAATAGTAAGATTTATCAAAAGAGGGAAACTAAGTCCCAGGTATGTTGGACCTTTTGAGATTATTAGAAGAATAGGACCTGTAGCCTATCAGCTACAACTGCTAGAGGAAATGGCAGGAATACATGATATATTTCATGTATCTAATCTCAAGAAATGTTTAGCTGATGAATCATTAATGGTACCTCTTAAGGATATAGAGGTAAATGAACAACTCAAATTTGTAGAAAGACCTCTACAGATTGAAGACGGGAAGATTAAGAATCTTAAGCACAAGAGATTAGTTCTGGTCAAAGTAAAGTGGGACTCCAAAAGAGGACCAGAATACACATGGGAGCTTGAATCAGAAATGCAAAGGAAATATCCACACCTGTTCCAGTAGACCTCGAGGACGAGCTCTAAAACAAGGTGGGGAGGATATAACAACCCTAAATTAAACCGACACCCTCGAATTATTTTCGACACCCAAATATATTTTAAAATATCTCAATATGTCTTAAATTACACCCCGTATGTGAAAACCGAGCCCAAATTATGATCTAACATTAAAAATAAAATAAAAACAAAGAAATTCACCTTGTCGCGGGCCGCGTAGCCCATGGCTACGTCTTACGTGGGCTGTGAGCAATCGAGAACGGGGCAACACCCGGTGATGACACGTGTCTTCATCATGGTGAAGCTAGTCTTTGACCAGGATGAGCTAAACCCAACCTGACCTACTACGCGGGCCACGTAGGCCTTGGTCTCACCTTTACGCAGGCCACGAGAAACCCGAACTCAGCCCCTATAAAGCTGGAGCTCGGGCCTTCAGTTGATTGTTTGGTTTCCTTAAAACCATACCCATTTTCAGGCGGTGTCCTTTAGTGTTTACCCAAGACTCAAGGTAAACTAGGTATGGTTTCCTTAAAACCATACCCATTTCGGCGGTGTTTCCTTAAAACCATTTAAATTTTAATGTAATTAAATGGTTTTTATTTTTAAGGAAAAATTACAAGTTTTGTCCTTTATCTATATACCCATTTTCAGGCGGTGTCCTTTTTAATGAATTTTGACAGCTTTTGCCCTTTATATGGAATTTGATTGCAAGTTACGTCCTTTAGGTCTAACCCATTCAATTTTTTATGTTAAATCTGATCATGTGAGTTGCATGTGAGGGCATTTTTGTAATTTCATCTGAAAGGATTAAATATGCAAATAACTTATTTAAATAAATTAAAATGTATCTCTCTATCACCACAACCAAACACCCACCCACCACCAAATCCTGGCTGCAACCAAATATCTCAGAAATAATGGATATTCAAAACATTCTCAATTCGTTGGATCTCCGCACAATATCTTTTCTCAAGTTTCTCCATCTTATGCCGACACTGAATTGATGTTTTCGGTGGGTTGGCCATCGGACACCTAGCGGCAACACCGCCGGCCACCAGTCTTGAATATATCAGGTTTGGATCCAAGTTTCATGAACTTCATCTTCAACACCTTCTAAACTCCGAGCTAACTTTACACTTTCCAGTTAATCTAATCAACCTTATTATTGTATCCCAAAGCCCTAAAGATTGATACAAAACTAACTTTAAACTTGTGGGTTGCATGAAAGATTATGGGGTTTGCTTCAAGGAAAGAAAAACAAATAAATATGCAGAAAAGGTTATGAATTTATACTGTTCAAAGAGAATCTTAACACCAGTGTGTGAAACTATGTAAGAGATATAAAAGTCTAGAGAGAGAAAGAGAAGCAAATGATGCTAATAACTTGTAGATGAAGAGGAATAGAGACGGTGTATCCTAGTTAAGCGGCAAATCCCACGTCCGATCAAAACAGGAGACAAAACCAACAGTAACACACACTCCTCCACACTAATTTATTCCTTCTCTCTCTTGAACACACCAGTAGAGAAAGAAACAAAGACACCCCATAAGCTCAAATCAGACTCAAACCAAATATTGATTATAAAAATTTCAACTTTCAGGTTAACATTATTAAAGAAATCAAACTGCAACTAACAAAACCAACAGATATCGGTTCCAATTCCACTAACAAACCCCCAAATTCTGATTTCGATGATGTGTTTGGGGTTTTCAACCCTTCGAATACCTATAATGATGATGTGTTTGAGGTTTTCAACGCTTCGCCGGCTTCTGGTGATGTGCTTGGGAACAAGGATTCAGTTGATGATTTCATTGGGAGTTTTGGTGGGATGGGGGTTCATGGACATGGTGATGGAAATCTCAATGCAAATGTGATGATGAAAAAGCAAGAAACTGTTTCTGAACCCACAGATCTGCTATCGGATTTTGGTGGTGTTGGTGAAGACGGTGGTGGTGGGGGCAACATATGGTGGTGGTGAAGACGTTAGACGGTGGTGGTGGTAGGTGAAGGGAGAGAGAGGGGGAGGGGGAGGGGTGGGAGAGAGAATATCTGTATTGTGTGTTTTATTTATATATATATACGAGTAAAATTCACCCCGCGCGTTGCGGCGGGAATTTAGTCGAATATATTTTATTCATCGACACACACCATATCAACCGAAAGAGAACAAAATATAAAATCTTCCAAATGATATCTAAAGCAGATAAAACAATGTGAGGTTTCTGTAGACTATTTTTTAGGGTTAAATTTAGGGTGAGGTTTCTGTAGAAAAATAGTATTAAAATGTAGAATAATTGTTAATAAAAAAATTAAAGATACAATTCATGTTTTAGATTTAGATTACTACTAAGGGGTTGTTTGGTAGCCTCTAAATAGTCATTAAGAATCTACCTCTTAATGGAACCATTAAGAATTTTATCAATGAGAAGTAGAAGAATGTGACATGTGATGATTTACCATTCAGAGGTTACCTCTTAACCATTCAGACTTGAGGTTACCTCTAATTCATTTAGAGGTTTTAAACCATTAAGAGGTAACATCTGAATGGTCATTAAGAGGCTACCAAAAAACCCCTAAGATATGCGATTTATTAGATTCCTGGAACGTTTTGAATTCGTAAAAAAAAAGATAGTATAATAATATAACATATAATTATATTACTAAAACTACTATCATAAAAATGATATTTAAATTTGCTTATAAAGCTTTAGTGTTGTTATTAGATATTAATAAAACTACTATAATAGTAACAAATAAATTTGCTTATAAAGCTTTAGTGTTGTTATTAGAAATTAGATCAAACCATAAGGTTAGTTTAGAATTTTTGCTAATAGTCAAGGGGCTATATAAAAAATTGAGATGAAATTGAAAAGGTATCATCTTCTCAGATGATTTGAAACCGTCACAGTGCCCACGCCTTCTCCACCCAAACCGCCGTCGGAAACCACAACCACCCTGGAAATCACGACCTCGCTCAATCTGCAAACCCCATCCATGAACTTCGCCTGACCAACACACCGCCACTATCGGTTGCCATTTATATTCCAAAAAATATTTGAAAGTACCTCTCTTTTTAAAATTTATATGTGTTGTCAGACAAAATCAGGTGTCTTGTAAAATAGTTGGAATGGGTTGGATCTCAAATACATAACATATATTGATAACTTGTAAAATAGTTGGAATGGGTTGGATCTCAAATAAATCAAAATCAGGTGTCTTGATTTAACCGTTTTCTTCATTGGATCTGTGTTGATCTTCGATTACTAATCAGATATTGATTACTATTGGAAAACATTAACATAAAAGATTTGTATTTCATTGAATTTAATTGAATTTGATTACAATTTTTAACTCTGATCTTATTCGTGTTAGGCGGTGGGTTAAAGTGACCGGCAATTAAATTAAATTGTAATTCCGCCGATGCTTTGTTGGTAATACCCATGGAACCAACATAACCGTTATCTCCGGTGGGATTTTCTGGATTTAACCGTCAGGGGTTGTGTTGATCAGCAGTGGAAAATCAATTGAGTGCGATAAAACTGGCTTTGGTTTTGTGGTACCATGTGCGTTATTGGCTTGTACCATCATCATTATGGGCAAAAACAAAGTGGTGTGCAGAGATTAAATTGGCAGAGATGGCACGTGGCAGAGCGGCAGGAGGCATATATAAAAATGCTTGTACACATCAATTATGGTTAACAACAACAGATTATCGTGTGAGGGACTTGAGTTTTATACGCGTGATTGTTGACGGTTGGTGGTGGTTAAGGTGAGAAGTCGCAACCCATGAATTTTATCATAAACCCTTCTCATGAAAAGGTGCCAAATAGTTATAAGAAGTCGTATCCCTTGAATTTTAACGTAAAGGATCTCATGAAAAGGTGCCAGTTGGTTTTTGTATATATATATATATTGAAATATTTTTAAAGAATAAATTACAAGTTTTGTACAAAAAATAAGTAAAAAGACTAAATTACCCATGTGTAATAAGATTTAACAAAAAAATTTAACTGAGTTAGGCTCAAAGGACGTAACTTGCAACAAAATTCCCTATAAAGGGCAAAACATGTCAAAATTCGTTAAAAGGGACACCGCTTGAAAAGTGGTATATAGATAAAGGACAAAACTTGTAATTTTTTCCTATTTTTAATAAATATAATTTCATATATTAACATAATTCGTCCTCAGCATCTTATGCTCCATTTTTTTCTTGACACGTGGAAAAAAAGACATGTCTCAATTAGAATGTTAAGTTATCTAATTGTGACAAAAACGAAACGAGTGACCTAATTAGAACACTTTTAAAACTTGGTTACTATTCTGTGAAATTTTCCCAAATCTTCTATACAAACCACTAAAACACAGTATGTACAAGTCGTAGTGGCATTCAAAATCTAATACTAACAAAAGATTGCATCTAATGTCATGTGTCATTCTCTAACTTAATTAATTTATATAATGTCATGTGGCATTCTCCTATATAATTTATTTATATATGAAATTAATGCTATATTAATATATTAGATTAATATCTAATATTATTAATTATTGATATATCTAATAATATAATAGGGTCATGATATAACAGAAAGTTTATTTTGGCTAAGAAGGTTAAGAAGTAATCTTGACCATCAATTGATTAATCAAGAGCTTTGATTAAATGAGTATAATTGATAAAAAAGAAGGAGGCGCGTGAGTTTCTGTAGTGGTATTCTAGTCAATCCAAAGCAATAGTTTCCAATGTTTTTAAACCCGGACCGGACCGGCCGGTCGGACCGGTCCGGTCGGGAGCCGGAAGCATCACCGGGCCGGTTCGTGCATTTAACCCGTTTCAACATCGACCCGGAGGTCGGGCCGGGATCCGGGCGGTCGGGCCGGCGGTTCATGTAGTTAAGGTCGGACCGGTTCATCTAATTTGACTAAAAAAAATAAAAAGTGAACGCCATATTTCCGGTGAGCTCTGCAATTGAGGGAGAGGAAAGAGATGAAAGAAGATAGTGATTTAAATTTGATAATATGGTTTTGTTGCTTTTGTTTTATGGGGAAGGTAAACTAAATATGATCAACAAGATTGATGGGAGTTGTGATAAATTTATATTTAAAAGAATATTAATATAGACTATCAATTATGGCTATGCAGAAAAATTAAATGTCGCTGTTATATTATTTTTTTTTTTCACTTGTCAATTATTTTTATCATTATTAAATTAGTTTTTGTAATTTATAACTAGTTCTGTTTAGTTCATATTTTAATAGGGTGTGCCTATTGGCACACCAAACCCTAGCAAAAATTAGGGTTTATCTACGCAGTGTATAGGTCAATACGCAGCGTATAGGTAACCCTATACGCTGCGTATTGACCTATACGCTGCGTAGATAGACCATAGATCTCAGTGCCTGCTAACCAATCATTGCACAGAAAACAAGGTGTGTCTACGATGCATATATGTCAATACGCAGCGTATATGGTTAACCCTATACGCTGCGTATTGACCTCTACGCTGCGTATATAAAACATCTGAAAAATTGGGGTCATTTTGGTAGGTTTGAAGCATCAAATTTTTACCAGGTTTATATACGCTGCGTATAGGCCAATACGCAGCGTATATAACCTTCCAGAATTTTGTTTCAACATTCGGCCTACTTGTGGTATAAATTCTCATCCGGTTACAACGTTAAGTCGCTTAAAATGTATAACGAGTTAAAAATATATAATGTTTTTTTATTATTTAGTCGACGTCGTCGTTAATTTATTTAGTCGATGTCGTCGAAAAGCGTATAATGTTAAAATTTTGAAAAGCGTATATACGGATAACTTTAAAATATTATAGCTTAAATAAGTGGAAATACCCGGGTACTGTTCGAATATGTTAAACCGTTTACAGCAAAAGTTTTATATGTACACCAAAAGTTTGATATATACAAGAAAAGTTTGTGCATACATAACAAAATGATAAAATGATAAAATACTATGGTTGCTGTTCCTGCTGCTGCTCCTGCTCCTGCTCCTGCTGATGCTGATCCCAATCCGCATCCGTAATGAAGGGTCGTGGAAGTAACCCGTCATGCTGTCGACGCTGCTGCAGCTCCGCAGCCACCCACTCCAACAGATAGTTGTTCCTTTCAGCGAGTCAAAGTAGCCGCTGTTGTGATAGGTCCCGACCGGGCCAAACATGACGTGGGAACTGAGGCGGCCCGGGTGGTCCACGCGGATGTGGTGGCTCCAGAATGACGGCGTCCGGCTCATGCGGCTCCGGCACCTCTGGATCGGGCGGGGGAAATACCGGAGGGAACTGTGCCGGCAACTGTGTAAGCTGGTATTGCAACCGTATCCACTTTGTTGACATACGGAGATTCATACCCGTATCCGTAATCCGGATACACTTGATGCGCCGGGTAATTTGGTTCATCAACAGGTGGAGTGAGAGTCTTTTTCAAGTCTGGAAACTGTGTTTTTTGATCAACAGGGACTCCAGACACAACCTCCTCCTCCTCATTGGCATCATTTGCTCCCCATGTGTCGTTAGAATAGCGATTACCGAAATAATTCTCGTTCCAAAATGATGACATTTTAACAAGATTGAACAAAAAACAGAACAAATGATTTTGGTTTGGGGTGTAAATTGTTTACTGAAGAAGAGTATGAAAAACAGAAGAATAGATGAAGTAAGTGTTGTTCTTGTGCGAAAATGAAAAGAAAGCAGAGCTAAATAGACTTTTAAATTTACTGAAATACGCAGCGTATAAATCTCTACTCTCCGTATTGCTTTATTCACGTGCCTGGACAACATCATATCAGTGTCAAATCAGTCTGACATACGCTGCGTAGAGACCTCTACACAGCGTATAGGGTTACCTATATACGCAGCGTATAGGTCTCTACACATCGTACGTCTGACTTATTTGACATGGTACTAGGTTTGACTGTCTGGTCGTGTACCTGCCCCTTACATACGCAGCGTAGAGGTCTCTACACAGCGTATGTAAACCCTAAGTGTGTAGATAGCCTCCCAAGGTGTGCAAATAGTTAGAGCCTTTTAATATTATGAGTTTAAAAAAATCGACTTACGTTCATAAGAAAATACACGTTAGTTTTGGCTGACACAACAAGTTTTACCCGACCCGAACTAGGCCAATTTTTTATTATTTTTTGGCGATAGACATCCAACACCCCAAAATTCCGCCCCCATGAAAATAATTACTGGGTCCGCCACTGATCAAAGGCTAAGTGATCTCTATATTTTATTTATGACGTAATCCGGGTCTTAAATCCGGTCGAACCGGTCGGACCGGTCCGGCCTTTGACCCCGTAAGGCGACCGGGTCGACCTCCGGTCCGGTTCTGAAAACATTGATAGTTTCTCTCTACTCCAATTCCCCCCGTTTTTTAAACGTTAATAACTCTTTCATATGACATTATTTTTTAATAAAAATTACACAAAAAAAACGAGCGTTTTTTATCTTTAAAACGAGTATACTATTGCTATATTTAAAAAAAATTTTGAAAACCCAGATGCGTAAAATACAATGGACAAAAATCATAAAAAATAAATTTTTTTCTAAAACGCAATTGACAAAAAACACAAAAAATGTCTTGTTTCTAAAACACAATAGACAAAAAACACAAAAGAATTGTGTTATTTCTAAAACGTAATTGCTGAAAAACATAAATAAATGTTTTTTTTTTGTAAAACAAAATGGCCTAAAAACACAAAGAAATGTCTTATTTTTAAAATATAATGGCCAGAAAACACAAAGAAATTTCTTATTTCTAAAACGCAATGACCAGAAAACACAAAAAATGTTTTTTTTCCTAAAACGCATTGGTCAGAAAACACAAAAAAGTGTCTTTTTTTTTTTTTTTTCTAAAACGCAATAGCCAGAAAACATAAAGAAATGATTTTTTTTTCTAAAACACAATGGACTAAAAACACATAAAATTTGTTTTACCTAAAACGCAGTGGACTAAAAACACAATAAAATGTATTTTTTTTAAAACGCAATGGACTGAAAATAAAAAAAAATGTTTTTCCATTCCTTTGTAAAATGCAATGATTCAATTCAAAAACCCAGAAAGTAAAAATGAAATTCAAAATTTTCTAACATAGATCGAAGCCGATTTCTTTAGATTTCTTTAACGATTGACGAAATTTGAATGCTAGAAACACTTATCAGCGATCGAATCGAACGAATCAAGGGATTTGCTTCAAAATCATGGGAAAAAAAATGAGATATTGTATGAAATTAAACTAGGTTTCTTCAAAAAAAGTTGAAGAGCACGTTGATTGGGTGTTTGAATCATTGATTGGTGACGAAAATCGCACTATAATGTAGTGATTATTGAGATAGAAAGTGAAGAAAAGGTTGAAGATGATGGGTTTTGAAGTTACAGAGAGAGAAGAAGAAAGAAGATTGGATAAAATTGACTAAAATACCATTGCTCTTTATTTTTAAATTTTGTCACATGTCATAATCCTATTATTTCCTATCCTTTCTAGGCAAACTAAACTTCCTATTTGATTCTCTCCCTGTATAATTATAAATAATTGATGTACATTATTCATTTTATCTTTGCGTTAATTTCTTAAACTTTAATTTTTTAAAAATTACATAGATTTTGTCTTTATTTTCTTTTTTTATTAAAATATTTAAAATTGTAATTATAAACTGATAAATAATTAAATGATTATTTAAAATAAATTGATAAATAATTAAATGGGTATTTAATTTAATTTTTATATAATCTTTAACTTGTATTTTAATTGATGATCAATAATAATTAACTTATTTCTAATTATTGTAGAGGATATTATAACATCTTCAATTTACATTTTATCAGTGGGATAAACTAACGGTACATATTTGATTTGCTTTAGTTATTAATAATAACAAATATATAATTTGAAGTAATAATTACTAAAATCCCTTGTGCGATTTGACGGGAATTTAATTTCGATCATATCGGTTTGGTTCCTTACGTTAATGACACTCTGTATAACAACCGAAAGAAAAAAGCAAAGAAATATAGTCGTTAAACTTCAAAGTATAAAATTTTTGGGTCATTTTAAAAAATGTTTAAACTTTAATATTCTTGTCATAAAAACACAAAAGAAAAGCAAACATTATATTAAAGTGAAAACCGTTAATGAAATCTATGCTTAAGCTGCTGTTTAACATTTAGAAGCACAACCATATTGTTCATGTTAGTGTTCTATTTTAAATTATTTATAATTCAAGTTGTTTAAATTGTAAGGTTTAAGTTATGTATTTAATAATAATAATTAGCAATAATTATCCGTTATATATTGATCTCTTAACATGTGTAAATTCATTTCAAAATTGTTATATTTTTCTTTAAATTTTAAAGAAAAAACTTTGATATTTTCTTGATTGTTGATGGTTTAATTTAAGCATTTTTATATGATATTTATCATCTTTAATTTATGTAAGATATTTTATACATGGTCTATAACCTAGTTACATAAAATAAAAAGAAAAATAAAACATGCATTAGGCCACCACACCACATGGCATACACCACTGCCATTTGTTGCCCTTCATTATTAAATGATTTCAACGCGAAGTTGCAACTCCAATCCTGCCTTTCTCACAAGTGATCCCAATTCCCCGTAGGCCAAGAGCTGCCTCCACTGACTCCCGATGTTGTCGCGCCGGTACAAACGGGATTTATAGAAAAAAGGTCCATTCTAGATGGGCCTCTTATTGTTAGTGAAGTTATATCATGGGCCAAAAGCAAAAGAATAAATAAAATAAAATAAAATAAATAAAGTGGATTTTGAAGTGAAGTTATATCATGGGCCAAAAGCAAAAAATAAAAAATAAAGTGGATTTTGAGAAGGCATATGAGTACCTCTGAAGAACCAAAAAATCGAGTCTAGGCCGGAGCCTGAAAACGAGGGTTTGGATCTGGTAAGAGGGCTTGAGGAATAGTCCTGCAAAACAGAAAACCGTTAGGCTCGCCGCAGAGATGGGAGGGCCCCTCTGCGACCACCCTCCGGCGTGAGGATAAGTATTGGTAGAGAGAGAAAGTAAGGACGAAGGTTCAGAAAATCGTACTTGGCTTTGTACTTGATGGGGTATTTATAGTAGTCAACTGAGATGACGTCATTCGTCCAGACGCACTTAAATGGAGATTCGTCTCCGGAGGTGATTGGTAAGGAACGGACATATTTTGGATGCCCGTTCAGGTGGAGTCTGGTTCGCCCCAAGGGTCATGTCCGGCCTCGGATATGTATCTTCAACCTCAAGGCAGTGAAGTTTCCTTTGCTATGGAGAAAGTGGGTGGGAGCTTACTTAATATCTAGTCGGGCATCGGTTTTGGTGAATGGATTGCTTACAATGGAGTTCCAAATGGCTAGAGGATTACGCCAAGGTGACCCGTTATCATCGTTTTTATTTGTACTTGCACTCGAAGCATTGGATGTGATTATGAAAAGAGCGGTTGATCGTGGGGTTTTTAACGGGGTCTCCTTACCGAACAATGGTCCTAAAATATCACACCTTTGCTACGTAGATGATGTGATTTTTTTGGGTGAATGGTCCGAAAGAAATATTAAGAACTTGAAGCGGATACTTAGATGCTTTATATATGTTCGGGTTTGAAGTTCAATTTGAATAAATCTTGCTTGTTTGGAGTTGGTGTGGGAGAAAGAGAAGTATACAACATGGCAAAGGTAATAAATGGGAAGGTTACTTTTATCTTTCCTTGGTTTACCCATTGGTGCCAACATGAAAAGAGTAAAACATTGGAAATTGGACAAATTTAGTGCCAAACTAACCATGTGGAAAGCAAGATGGTCCTTGGTTTTGGGAGCCTTACCAAATTACTACTTATCCATGTTCTTGGCACCAAAAAAAATTATCAAAACGATTAGGAGGGATTTTGTATGGGGCAAAAAAGGAGCAAGAAGCAAGATGGCGTGACCCAAAAAATATGGATGGCTCGGTATTGGGGATATTCGATGTGCAAATCTAGGGTTGCTTGCAAAATGGTGGTGGAAACCAAATTCTTTATGGGCAAAAGTGGTGACATCTGTGCATACCGGCAAAAAACAAATGTAGCGGTACCTGAAAAGACATAGTGGCAGTATATATATATAATTGGGGTTATCATTAGAAAAGAAGTTAACTGTTGAAGTTGGTTTTGGGAAGCAGACACATTTTTGGTTGGACATTTGGCTTGGAGATAAAGATAGATTTCCTACAATATATGCATTGGCAAAAGACAAAAGAGCAAAGGTAGAGGACTGTGTTTTGAAACTAAACAGGTGGACTTGGGGTTGGTATCATGGGCCAAATAGTGGGGTGGAATGGTCTCAAATGGAAAGGTCTTGCGGATCAGGAACTATCGGTCGCATTTATTCGTGAGCAAATTGTTAAGGCATCGATAACGGATCAAGACGTAGTAGCATGGAGATTTTGGAACCACCAAAAATATACTATTTGTTTGGAAGGCAACTTTACCGACGAAGGTGGAATTAGCGAAACAGGGAGTCTTAGTACAAAATCAATTATGCATCAAGTGTGGGTTACAGGAGGAAACAGTTGACCATTTGTTGGTCACATGCAAAATCAATCTGGTGGAATGTTTTTGTTTGGTTAAAATTGCCAATAGCGGATAATTTTGAAACATGCCAACAACTCTTGACATGGGCAAACAACTTGTGGGTTCCAAGGTTTGGAAGAAAGTCATTCGTATGATTTTCATGACGACGCTTTGGCAAATATGGAAGGCAAGGAACAAGAAGGAGTTCAACGGAAACAACATCCCGGGTTTGAAAACAATCGAAGACATTAAAGCGGATTCATTCTTAAGGTTGAAAGGGAGATCGAATCTGCATACTTTGGACTGGGAGAGGTGGCACGAATTTAATGTTAGAGATGTAGTGACATAACATTGTTTTTTGTTTTTTTATTTATCTTGTATATTTTTGGGTTTTTACACCATATACAGCCCTGTTCTATAATCATAAAATTCCAATGTTCAAAAAAGAAAATTTGTGATGGTGTTATAAATTGTTATAGACCTTACAAAATTATTAACTTATTAGTTAATAGTTCCTCGTATATTTATGTCTTAATAAATCTAGAAAATTATTAAGATTTAATCCGAAATCACTTTACACAACCCCATATAATAAGCTATAATAGTCTCCAAATTGTAGTATAATTAATTGATTAATTAATAAAGAGTAAATTGCCAAAATCGTCCCTGAGGTTTGGTTATGTTTGCCAGTTTCATCCAAAACATTTTTTTGTACCATATTGCGCTTCACTTTTAGAATTTTTTGTCATTTTCATCCAAACGCCCAACTTTTTTTTTTTTTTTTTTTTTTGCTATAATCCTCCCTAAGGTTTGTGATTTTTTGCCATTTTCATTCAAATATATGACAGAAAAAATAACCTAAATTAGACATTTGGATAAATATGGCAAAAAATCTCAAAAGTGAAGGACAATATGATACAAAAAGTTGTTTTGGATGAAACTGGCAAACATGCTCAAACTTCAGTTACGATTTTGGCAATTTACTCATTAATAAATTAATTTATAGTTCAATGATTTTTATATAAAATTATGTAAATGTAAATATTATGTTACACTGCGACCTGGGGTTAAAAGTTGAAAACACTTCGATAGACTGGAGCCAATGTGGGGTAGCGGCGGTAGCCCATTTGGTAGAGGTACACGCCTCTTAAGAGAGGAGGGGGGGGGGGGGGGTTAGGTTCTAGGCAAAGAGAAATAATTTAGAAATATTGGTGTAATAAGAGGCGGGGAGGGGGGTTTAGGTTCAAACCTAGGCAAAGAGAAATAGTTTAGAAATATTGGTGTAATCCCTTCAAAAAAAAGTTCGATAGACTGGACTGGTGTCTGACGGTGTTGGGCTGCAGGGAAAGGTACATGGGCCTCGAAGACAAGAGCCCACCCAGAAATAAATATATAAAAACCCGTTTAAAAAAAGTTTAATTTATTTTTTAATTAGCTCTAGGTTTCCATCCTGTTTTTTACTTGACAACCTTTAATTGGTTCTATTTATTCAACGATACATAAATCACATAAAAAAATTATAAATCATATATATTACATGCAATTATGAGTTTTTTTTAATTATTTATATTCCTCTATTTGGTTGTCGAGATTACAAGATGGTCAAACGCTTGGATTAATAGAGTGCCTAGCATTATATGTAAATATTGGACACATTAAAGTGCTACTTGGAGAAATGTTCTCTAGATGCGTTGTTGTTAAAAGTTATACAGGTACAATGGTTAAAAGTTAAACATTATATGTTGCGTCGAGTTAACATTGGGGTAGTATTTTTATATTGTTAAAGCAACAAGAGTATGGCAGGTGGGAAGGTCCAGGAGAGCGGCGGAACTAGCCTAAAAATTTAGGGGTATCCCAATTTTTTATTTTTTAGACCGGTGGTATCCTTTGTATAACGGAGACGAAGTTGTGGGGTATTTTTACACTACAGAAACGAAGTTAAGGGGTATTTTTACACTACGGAGACGGGGTTGAGGGGTAGCCCGTGCCACCCCTACTAACATTGTAAGTCCGCCACTGGTCCAGGACTCCAAGAGGTAGCTCCTTGTTCAGAATCTGCAATTAAAGAACACCGTTAGTTTTAATACGAGAGGTGGCCTCCCGCGTTTGGACTCCGACGTGAGAATCAACAAATGTTTCTTAAGAGTCTAAGCAAAGTGAAAGGATAAGAGTTTAGAGTGAGAGTGAGAGAAATCAACTTACTTTGGGCTGAACAAAACTCTCATTTTATAGGCAGATTGCTCTGCCAAAGGGAGCCTTGTGCCAGCTGGTACCTTCTAGTCCTGGTAAGCTTATCCTCCCTTGATGTTGCTTGTAGGGTTAGCCTTGCCTCTTTGGGTAAGTTTCAGGTTGTATGTCTTGAGGACACCTTTTCATGCTTTAGGAAAGGTCTCATCAGTTTGATTTGTTGGATTCAAGTTCCAAGGTTGTATAGTAACTTTAGCTCCCTGTCACAAGCCGTTGGTGCATCAACTTCCCATCGGGAGCCTTCAGCTTCCGACTTTCAACTCCTTACTTTTAAGTTTATGTTTGTTATTCTTTGATGTTTTCTTGCGATTGTTATTTATCTTGATTTTGCTGACTGGGAACTCCGAGTACCCACGTCATCAGACCCTCGGTCATAAGTATCGATGTTATAGATATCGGTGCTTATTACTCTAAGTCTAGGAGTTTTTATCTTTTAACCTTGCTTTTTCTCGAAGGTCTTTAGCTGGCTTGGTTATGCTTCTTTAATGTGTTTGATAATATGTAAGTCATGAAAAAAGAAAAAAAGTTTAATTTTATCAAACAAGGGAAGCAGGAGCATGAGGCCTTTTTTTGTGCCATTGGCTTCACGTCGGAAGGTATTGGTCATCCCCTGGCCTTTTATTCCAGGCTTTTGCTATTTCATCATGTGCCCTTTTTCATTTAAAGCCCACTTGCCCAGTTGCGTGCCCAAGCGGCCCAGATGTGATTGATGGGACAGTGCCGCAGGGGAGCCCTTAAGTACCCTATGCTGCCAGCTGTCGGCAGTTAAATCCCTGCCTTCCACCTGTCCGATTTATTTGGGATACGAAAATTTTGAATTCTATAACTTCTATTTAACCGCTCACTTTCCTCTTCAACTTCTTCTTTTTTCCTTTGCATTCTCTGTTAGTGCATTTAAGTCTATCGCCCCCGTCAAGACAGATCGTAGCAGAAACAGTTTAATTCTAGCCTTTATATTGTAATATGTAGGAAAAGGCAAGGTGACATTTCTGTAATTAATGAGAAATCTCATTAAGCCCCTTGGCCTATAAATAAAACTCTTAGGCTTAGAGTTAGAGACTTTTGCCATCATGGAGACTTGGAGAGCTAAAGGCTAGAGAGAGAAAGTGACATTGTGATTCAGGTGCTTGTACGTTTTCAGATTCATCAATAGAATCATCAATTATATTACGTCTTGTGTGTTCGGTCACGTTCGTGAACGGATTCCGCACGTTACACGAGTCGGTTCGCAATCGTTACGAAGTCAAAACCGGTCCTACAAGTTCACATCCAAAATTGAATCAAATCACGTGCAATATTAAATTTCAATTGATTTCTATTGGACCTCAATTTTTAGTGGGCTGTCAATCATTTCTCTTGCAAGACTTTAATGGCCGATATTATAGAGTTGACTGACAAAAGCATTTAAACTAGTTTGACCAAAGTGACTCGATCGGGTGAGGACCTTGAATCGGATGGTCACCCGATCCTATTCGACGGTTTCTCTGGTGACATTTTCCGGTGGTTTTTCTTTATAACCCCGGTAAGTCCTTTTCTTCTTTCTGTACTTTTCTTCATGGGGTCTACTAAAAATGATATGCTCTCTCAATTTTCGAAACTTACTGAATCGGAGATTGAGAAGTTATGTTCGGATCATGGTATTGATCCTTCCCTTGAAACTCAACTTCCAGGGGAGAGGACTCTTGATCAATGTCCGGATGAGTTTTTAGTATTTTATAGCCGAATCCTCGATCAACCAAACTTGCGGTACCCTTTTACAAACTTTTTTTCTTAAAGTGTTGAAGTATTATCGTCTTTCTTTGGGCCAGTTAACCCCTGTCGATGTTGCACGTATAATGTTTTTTGAGATCATTTTCCTTGCACTGAGTTATGAACCTTCTTTGGTGATGTTCCGTCGCTTTTTTCGCCTTGCCTGGAATGGGGATTGGTACACCATTGAGAAGACTCAGTGCGAGGTTCCCCTTCTTTCTACCATTGTTGGTCATACATACGCTTGGAAAAACTAGTTCTTTTTCATTTTCGACCGATTAGTTCCTTTTATTGTTATTCCTCGTAAGTTTTCTAAGGGTTTGAATGAAAGGGAACCAGAAGTCCATGAACTTGAACAGGTGTTGCTCCTCAGGCTTCATTCTTACCATGCAAAGTTAAGGGCTTATCCGGAGGAGCTTCTTGTGGTTTTGGGTATTAGCCAAAATTGGGTTGATTATAATTTTGAACCAATCTTTTGTGTTGATCGGAAGGGTATGTATTCTTGTGTTTATCGTGTCTTTATGTGTTTGCTCAAAATTTTTTATTGTTCTTGCATTTGTTTGTTTTGTAGAGATGAGTGCTTTGGACTTCATTCTTTTGGGTGATCCGTCGGTGTAGAGATTGAGCAGAGGGAGATTGCTGAGGGTAGTCCCTCCATAGTTCGGCGTACTGAGCATGTTAGAACTACTGGGGATTTGCAAGCGTTTCTTTACAGCCTATCATGGATGGCTCCTCTGCCAAGAGGTTACCTATTTCGGTTCGAAGGCCCACCCAGGGAACTGCTTCTCCTAGGGTTGGTCCTCAATCTTCTGACCCTATCTCTGTTGATAGTGGTAATGAGGATGATGGTTGTGTGATTGCTTCTATCACCGGGGTAAAGTTTTGAAGAAAGAAGTTGTTCCGGAAGCCTCTAGTGGGGTAGGTGATGCTTCCGGTCGGAAGATAGCTGCTGTGTTGAAGAAGTTGAATGAGACCAAGAGGAATGTTCCGGAGAGATCCACTCAAGCTATGGGATCAGGTGATGTGAAGGCATCGAAGCCTATTGCAAAGAAGAATGTTAAAGGGGGGATCTTCTAAGCCTACTTCCTCTGGGGGAAGGGGCTTCTGATGAGGTTGGGTAGGAAATTGTGAAGAGTGATGTTTCGGCTATGGCTAAGGAAAAAGAGAAGGAGAAGGTGGAAGAAAAGGCGGAGGAGGTTGTGAAAGACAAGTCTGTGGTTGACAAGGGGAAGGGGCCTGTTAAGTCTGATTTTCCTGTTTTTGTGCCTCAGTGGAAGGTTTATTCTTCTGAGAGTACCAAGAGTAGTGATGTTTGTCATGATATGTTGAAGAACATGGCTACTCCTGCTGAGAAGGAGGCCTTGTCAAAGTTGTTTGATGAAGATGTTGTTTATCGGGTTATTACCCAAGCTGCCCGCCTGATTACCTCCCTTCCTGATAGCATTGGGCTGCCTGTCTTAGCAAGAATGATGAGCTTGCTGCCTCCTTGCAGAACAAGGAGGGGGAGCTTAAAACTTCTCAAGAAGATTTGGCAGCTTTTCAAGTTAAAGTAAAGGAACTTGAGGGTAAATTGCTATCTTCCCAGGCCAAAATGGATGAAGAAATGAATAGGGTTGAGGTTTATGCTGGGCAGCTGTCTGACTTTAACATTCAGCTTGTCAGGGAGAGGGCCGAATTTGGATTAAGAGGACAAAGTTTAGGCAGGAGCTTGTTGCCAATGAGGCAGTTACGGAAGAGTTGAGGCAACAAGTGAAACAGATGAAGGATGAAAAGAGATGGTTGGTTGGGACCGGCATTCGCCAGTTTGTGACGTACCTCCTCCACAGCCAAGAGTTTAATCTTCATCTTGCATGTATATATTCTAAGGCAATGGCTCATGGTCGTCATATAAGTCTTATCGCAGGAGTTGATGCTGCTTCCCGGGGGAAGCCATAGAGAAGCTTGCTGCTTTCAAGCCTAACTCCCTTCCTGACTTCATGAGTGCCGTGAAGAAGATGGAAACTTAGTCTTTCCCATATGTGGAGGCTTTGTCCTAGATGGTTGATTGCCCTATGGCTGAGTTGGAGGCTTGGGAGCCGGAAGGTCTAAACAAGGAGTTATGCACTCAGTTGTTTTCTACACCTTCTGTTAAGCGAGCCTTGTTTGAGACCGGTGATGAGGAAGGTAGAGATGCTGGTCTTTCTTCAAAGAAGTTGAAGGTAACCACGGAACCTGAGCCAGTTTCTTCTATGACCATTCCTATCGATGCTCCCCACTGTCCTTTATGAGGGGTGATCCGGCTCCTCTTGTTGCTGATGATGTTGAAGGTCTTGATGATCCAGATGGCTTATATGCTGACCTTCCCCAAACAAGAATGTCTTCTGTGAAGGTGCTGGTGGCTCAGCTTAACTGTGTCTTTTATTATCTTTTGTGGTTGTAATGTGAACAATTTGGACCTTCTTTTGAAGGTGTTTGTGGTTGTACCCCTATGAGGGCTTATGATGTATTAACTTTTCTAATATCATGGAAGCTGCTCCATTTGGGGTGTTTAGATTCCCCTTATGTTTTATACTTGTGTTTGTGCATTTCTCTTTTTTTGTGATATCTTTTTGTTTGTCAAACTTGTGTTTGGCTCCTATTGTGGGGGAGCTTATGCTTCAGCTTCCCTTTGACTGTTGTATGTTTTGCAATGTCTTTGTCTATCAAATTGAAGCTAAGTGTTGCAGTCATTTGGCTTTAATTCTTTAGAAAAGAACTGATGCAATTTGATGTTATTCTATCTCTTTTCTAGTGCATGTTTTATTTTTATTGTCGTGGTATATTGTACATAGGCTAATTTTTATAAGTGTCTAGCCGATGAAGCAGAATTGGTGTGAGGTGCTTACCCTTTTTCATGGAGTTGTCTTATTTTTATTTGACTCCATGGAGTTGTATTGCTTTAGGAACTCACCCTTTATACAGGAATGTATAGTGCCTTATTTCCTGCTGAGCAATATGGCCTAGGAGCTCATCCCCTTTTCATGGGTAGATATAGCGTCGGATCCCATGGAGCTTTGTTTGGAGGAGCTCACCCTTAGGATAGAACAATAATAGGTTTTTGACAAAAGTCTTATTTTTGTTTCCATTAAATGGTTATAGCCAAGTACAAGTTTGTTTCAAACATTACATTAGTCGATTAGACTATAAATTTCTTCAGTTGCATTCCATTCCAATGTCTTGATACCTTCTTGCCATCAGGCGTCTCAAGTTTATAGGAACCTCCCTTGTGCACCTCGTCGATAACATATGGGCCTTCCCACTTTGGGCCCATTTTCCAAGATCTTCTTGTTTACTTGCCTCGTTGTTTCTGAGTACCAAGTCACTAGGTTTGAAGGCTTCTTTTTTGATTCTTGCATCGTAGTAAGCTTCCATTTTTTGCTTTTACCTTGCTTCTCTGATCAAGGAAGCTTCCCTGGCTTCTTCAAGTAAATCAAGGTTTAAGAGTATTTCCAAGTCGTTGGAGGTGTTATCTTTTCTTGCACTCCTTAGTGTTTTCTTTGATTTCTGCTGGAATCACAACCTCTGAGCCGTATACAAGGCTGTATGGGGTTTTTCGGTGGATTGTCTTTTCTAACGTGTGAATGGCCCATAATACGCTAGGGAGGTCCTCCACCCATTGTTTGCCATATCTTCCTAACCGATTTTTCAACCGCTCGACGATGCTACGCTTCATTCGCCCCACTTGTCCGTTTGACTGGGGATAGCAAATGGAGCTGAACACCTGCTTGATATGGAGTTCTTGACACTAAGTACTGAATGGCTTTTCCGCAAATTGTTTTCCATTGTCGGTTACTATCTCCCCCGGTAGCCCAAACCTGCATACTATCTGCTCCCAGACAAAGTTGATGGCATTGTTTCCTGTGATCCTTGCCAATGGCTTCACTTCTGGCCATTTGGTGAAATAATCTACTACCACCAAGAGGAACTTGAACTGACCAGCTGTCGTGGGGAAGGGTCCCACGATGTCCATCCCCCACTTGTAGAATGGCTAGGCAGTTATAATGGGGACCAAGTCATGCTTTGGGCTTGCCTTAACAGGGGTATGTAGCTGGCATGTTTCACATTTGTGGATGACTTCAGCCGTATCCTTGTGCGTCGTGGGCCAGTAGTAGCCCATATTCATTAGATTTGCCACAGTTGTTCTTATCCCCGCGTGTGATCCGTTGATACCCTCATGGACTTCTTTGATCAAGTCGTTGCTTTGGTTTGGACCCACACAACGTAGTAATGGGGAGAGGTAACCATTCTTGTAGAGCTTCCCTTCTTCTAGGACATGTTGTTTGGATTTTGTCCTTATGTTGGCAGCTTCTGCCTCCTCGGGGGGGGGGGGGGGGGCTTCCCTTCTTCTAGGAACTTTTGAATGGGTGTCATCCATGTGTCCTCATTCTCTACTACCACATCTTGGACCCCCGCTTCTTCGATAGATCTTGCCTTGAGTACTTCAACAAGCACCTTCTTTGTAAGGTGTGCAAATGTTAAGGAAACTATCTTGCTCAAAGGATCAGCTTGCTTATTTTTCGTTCTTAATACTTGACTTAATGAACAAGATTCGAAGCTAGCCATGAGTTCCTTTACTTTTTCCTTGTACTTTACCATTGACAGCTCCTTTGCTGTGTACTCTCCCCCAACTTGGCTTGCTACCAATCTTGAATCAGTGAAGGCATGGAGTTCCCTTACTTTCATGGTTTTGGCTAATTGTAATCCAGCCAATAATTTTTCGTATTCAGCTTCGTTATTTGTACAACGGAAGTCAAGACGAAGTGCATAAGTATATTCGGTTCCATGGGGGTCTGTAATGATGAGACCTGCCCCGGAACCTTCTATACTAGAAGCTCCATCCGAGAACCACGTCCACTTCCCTGGTATTATCATTTGGCATTCTTCCTTCTTTATCTCATTCACTTCCTTGACTATTGGCATTTCTGACAAAAAGTCCGCTAGCACTTGCCCCTTGTAAGCCTTTCTTGGTACGTATTCAATCTTATGCTCCCCTAATCCCACAGCCCACTTAGCCAACCTTCCCGAGTCTTCGGGCTTTTCTAGAATGGTTCTCAGTGGCTGATTGGTGATGACTTGAATGGTATGAGCTTGGAAGTATCTTCTTAGCCTTTTTGCTATGTGTACTAATACTAGTACCAGCTTCTCGATCAGGGACTAATTGATTTCAGTTGCCTTCAGAGCTCTGCTCACGAAATACAACGGTATTTGCTCCCTTCCTCTTTCTATCACAAGTACAGATCTTATAGCTTTTTGTCCTGTGAACAAAGACAAGCGTATTTAAGGAGCTGTTAGCTGTTAGCATTTATAACCATGAGCTTAGGGCTCGAGGTTTGGAAAGTAATGAGATATCTAAAGTCTTTGAACCTGCCGGCAGCTAGACTGCGATTGTTTCTTCTTTCATGGGTGCTGCCATGGTTGGCAGGGAAGCTATGAGCTACTTGAGTACTATGAAAGCAGCTTCTGCCTCCTCCGTCCACTTGAAGTCTTTCTTGTCAGCACAGTTCTTCAATGTTTTGAAGAATGGCAATGATCATTTTGCTGACTTGGGGAGGAAGCATTTAAGAGCTGCTATCTTTCTGTTGAGGCTTTCAACTTCCTTCGTGGTTTTCGGGGATTTCATTTCTATAACAGCTCGAACCTTGTGTGGGTTTGCCTTAATACTTTGCTTCCCCACTATGTGACCAAGGAACTTGCGTTCCTCAAACCCAAAGGAGCACTTGTTTGGGTTTAACTTCATGTTGATTGCTTTGAGATTGTGGAATGTTTCTTTGATGTCTTGTAGCATGTCTTCTTCCGTGTGACTTTTTATTACAAGATTGTCAACATATGCTTCCATGTTTCATCTTATTTGTTTGGAGAAGGCCTTGTCTACGAGACGTTGGTATGTTGCTCCTGCATTCTTTAACCCAAAAGGCATCTTTTTGTAACAGAAAATCCCTTTGTCGGTGTGGAATGTTGTTTTCTCCTCGTCTTCTTTCATCATTTTGATTTAGTGATACCCTTTGTAGGCATCGAGGAAGCATTTGTACTCGAAGCTTGTGAGCGAGTCTACCTTACAA
Organism: Helianthus tuberosus; assembly: GCA_030545235.1. Taxonomy (NCBI): domain Eukaryota; kingdom Viridiplantae; phylum Streptophyta; class Magnoliopsida; order Asterales; family Asteraceae; genus Helianthus; species Helianthus tuberosus. The sequence goes on from CM060381.1 coordinate 91,375,197, forward strand.
TCAATTTCTGGTAATGGGTAACAATATTTAGGACATGCCTTGTTAAGATCTTTAAAGTCAACACACATCCTCCAAGAACCATTAGGCTTCTTTACCATTACAGGGTTCGCCAACCAATAGTGATATTTTACCTCCCTTAGAATGGCAGCTCCTACTAGCTTTTCCACCTCCTGACAGGCAGCTAGCTTCGATCAGGGGCTATGATTCTTTTTCTTTGTGTAACGGGCTTGTACGTGGGAGCTATATTAAGTGCATGTTCAACTATTTCTCTTGGTACCCCTACCATATATGCCGAGCACCAGGCAAACACGTTTGTGTTCCTCTAAAGGAGGTCTTTAGCCTGTGCTTGGTTGCTTCAAGGAGGTAGTTGTTGATTTTTATCTTCTGGTTTGGGTAGGAGTCGTTAATGCTTATTTCTTCAACTGGGTTTTCTCTTGCCTTACTGCTCACCCCTTCTTTTCTTTCCATGGATGCAATTAAAAGGGCCTCTTATGTTGGTGCTAATGAGGCAATACCCCTATCCATTGGAAACTTCATCATTCCATGTGCAGGGGATACTATAACGTCGAATGCTGCAATACCTGGCCTTCCTATCAACAGGTTGTAGTTTGAAGGGGGGGCTTATGACAATGAAAGTATGCTCCTCTTTTCTTGCAAAGTCACCATCCCTAGGGGTTGTACCTTTTTTCATGTGAAGCTTCTGAGAGATGTGTCGGTTGCTTGTAGACGAGCCCTTGTTTCTCTTCTAAGTTGGTCAAAACATCTTTGATACATGACATTGGAAGCAGCTCCTTGATCCATGTATAGCCTATATAGGAGGGAACCTTCAAGCTCAACTTCCACGATGATGGGAAGCTCCAGCTTGTCGTCCGAATCCGTTAGAGGGAAGCAAATGAACTGTTGGTTCCATGGTGTGGTCCCTCTTCTTTTTCCTTCTTGTTTTTCTTCTGACTATACCATGTTGACACTGACTTCTTTCTTCCCCTCCTTGTATTTTATCTCCTTCACCAGGTGAGCCAGCTCCCGTGATTTGACAACCTCCTCTATCCTCTTCTTTAGCTGGAAACAGTCATTGGTATGATGCCCCGTATCATTATGGAAGGCACAAAACTTGCTTGTATCTCTCTTGCTGGAGGGTTTAAGAGGGGTCTAGGAGGTCGTAAGGTGTACTTGACTTCCTCTGTCGATAAGATTTCTTGGGGCGTCATGGTGAGGAGAGTGAAGACGTGTTTATCTTTGACATGATTCTTGCTTGAACGGGGAGATCTTCCTCTGTCTTCAAATCTTCTTCCTTCATAGGACCTGAATGGTCTTCGGTCCACGAAAGGCTGGAATCTTGACCTTTTAGACGAGGGAGGTGGTTCCCTCCAGCTTCCTAGTTTTCTCTTTTTGGAGGCTTGTTTTTCCAAAGCTTCTTCACCCTTTAAGAAGGATTTTGCCCTTTCGAAAGCTCCTTCCATCGTTTGATGGTTGTTTTCATGGAATCTTCTCAAAAGCTTATTAGGCCTTAAGGCGTTCATAAAGGTTGATACCCTCATCTTTTTAGTTGCACCACTGTACATCAATCCTTCCCTCTTGAACCTTTGTATGAAGGTTCGAAGATCCTCGTGGTCTTTCTGTTGGATTTGATGCATGACAGTTGCATCCCTGGTGCATCTCTTCTGAGGTGTGAAGTTAGCTAGGAAGCTTTTGTGTAGGTCATCGAAAGATGTTATGCTTCTGGTGGGGAGACCATAGAACCATAACCTGGCTGGCTCAATGAGGGTTTGCATAAACATGTGACAACATTCAGCATTTTTCCACCGTTCCATTATAGCAGCTCCCGTGAAGACCCGGAGATGGTCTTCAGGATCTTCCAAACCATCATATGTATTTACGTTCGATGGCATCTTTATCTTTGTCTGGAAGACATAGTTGGCTATTTCTTCGCAGAAGCACGATAATGATCTTGGCTTGTAAGGCTTGGAAGGTGTGTCAGGGTTTGTCCCTGCTCCGCTCGTGCTAGTGTCTGCTTGGGTACTTGGTTGGACATGAGCCAATGGTCCAACCTGAGCAGCTTGCCTGAGCCAGGAGGGTAACTACTTGGGGGTATTGAGTACCGTACATGGGGAAGCTTTGCTGAAAGCTTGAAGATGGTGACAAGCTTGTAGCTACAGCTTTACTGGCTATAGGTAACGACCTGAGTGCTTCTTCAAAAGTTGTCTGTGGATGCAGGGGAACAACTTAAGCTTATTGGAGAAGCTACTCAACGGTATACTCTGGGCTTCTTGGAAGGAAGATGGGGGAACTAGTGTGACAGCTCCCAGTGCAGAGTGATCCATCAGACATGAGATATGGGTTTGGGTCAGGACTAGGTCCTGCTCAGCTAACACTTGGAGATGTGATGGTGCACAATGAAGGAAGCATAGGGGAGAGTGTAACTTCTGGCTCATCATAAGATAAACGTACCCTAACGCCTTTGGTCTGTTCCTCTCGAACATATCTGTTCAAGAGCTCCCTTAACTGTATAAAGTTATTCCTCACTCCCTCCACGGTTATTTCCATGGTTTCAACCGGGAAAAATACTTCACTCGGTGAAGATGGCATAGTCTGTGTAGAGGGAGGTGTTTGGAACTGTTGTACATCTTGTGCTACCGGTGCGACATAAAGTCCGTCCGTGTTGGTCGAGCAACTGCCAACTCCAGGAGTGGCTGGAGGGCTAGATGAAGGCAAGGAACTGCTCGAAACCTCTTTTGGATGATGATCCATTCTGGCCAAAAAAGAAGATAACTTAGGAACAGTGCTGGACTACCATAAAAACTGTTCTAAGTAGCGCAACCCCACAGTGGGTGTCACTTGTTAAAGCAGCAAGAGTATGGCATGAGGGAAGGTCCATGATCAACTCCAAGACGTAGCTCCTTGGCCGGAATCTGCAATCAAAGAAGACCATTAGTTTTAACACGAGAGGTGGCCTCCTGCATTTGGACTCCGGCATGAGAATCAACAAATGGTTCTTAAGAGTCTAAGCAAAGTGAAAGGATAAGAGTTTAGAATGAGAGTAAGAGAAATCAACTTACTTTGGGCTGAACAAGACTCTCCTTTTATAGGCAGATTTCTCTGCCCAAGGGAACCTTGTGCCAGCTGGTAGCTTCTAGTCCTGGTAAGCTTATCATCCCTTGATGTTGCTTACAGGGTTAGCCTTGCCTCTTTGGGTAAGTTTCAGGTTGTGTGTCTCAAGGACACCTTTTCATGCTTTAGGGAAAAGTCCCATCAGTTTGACTTGTTAGGTTCAAGTTCCAAGGTTGTACAGTAACTTTAGCTCCCTATCACAAGCTGTTGGTGCATCAGCTTCCGACTTCCAGCTCCTTACTTTTCATTTTATGTTTGTTATTCTTTGTTGTTTTCTTGCGATTGTTATTTATCTTGATTTTGCTGACTGGGAACTCCGAGTACCCACGTCATCATATATGATTTATCTTTGTTGTTCGTATATCATGTAATGATGTTTTTGGAGTTGTATGCTACATGAATCGATTTATATTATAATAGACACTAGACATGTATTATATTTATGCGTATTATGGGTCCTCCAAATAGATTAATGATAAATATAGACGGTGAAAGAGAAAGGAAAGATGAATAACCTAGCCCTTTGGTGGATCTGCCCCTTAGTTTGGTGTAGTGTGTTATTCCCCAAATGGTGCACATAATACACTTGGTTAATCATTTATGAGAACCCGAGTACGATACATCATGTGGTTGACAGTTAAATAAGTAGTAAACAAGTTGGTGGGCTGTAAACATGTTGTTAAGCTAAATCTATCAATGGTATATTGTTTTAAATCAAATTTAAAACAGGTAAATATGTTTAGTTTTAGTATAATCCAATTCCCAAACACCACTAACAAGGAAAAGATAGACCTATTGTGGAATGGTTTCGGTTGAGAACAATTTAAAAGATTATAGAATTAATTACATGGTTAGTACATGTGGTTTACTTGTTTTGTCATTTTTATACATATTTTTGGAAATTACATCATTAATACCAACTTTTACAAATTGTTTCACCATTAGTACCTGTGGGTAAAATCATTTGTAGAATTAATTTCATGGTTAGAATCTATTAGGTACTAGTGGTGAAACAATTTATAAAAGTTGGTACCAATTGTGTAATTTTCAATAAATAGGTATGAAAATTGCAAAACTAGTAAACCACATGTACTAATCATGTAATTAATTCAAGATTATAGAAGTCGGTGGTAACAAAAACAATCAACACTAGAACATGCGGTCCGAATATAACGGACTTCCGATATCCAGTGTTTTGTTGAGCAAGAATGTGTGCCATATATTGTATTCAGATTTGACAAACATCGGAGGCTTGTTTCCGAATCCAGTGTTGTGAGGATCGTGATTGTTTTGAGACATCCTTTTTATCTTTTAAAAACAGAGCGTGTTAAAAAACTTTAGTGAAATTGACACTTTAACTTAGTAATTCAATTCAACGAACAAATTGGTTATTCGTTATGTGAGCTGATCCTTTGTATTAAATTGATTGTTAAGTCAAATTTAATGGAGTCTAGCTCTAATACTAATTTTTGGGATTGGAGTGTGTTATCAATGAAACTATGAAGTGTAGTTGATCATATTTAATTCTGAAAGGAATTAGATGAATGTAGCGGAAATTAAAAACCTACACAAATATGGAAAGTTGTTATACTGTATTTCAAATCTAATCAAAAGATTACAATTACTAGTATGAGTTTCATCCCTTCTCAACCTGATCACTATCTTTCTGTTCGTACGTAAGGAATGTTGTGAAAGGGATAAATAGAACTTAACAAAGAAGATCTATTTATAGTAAGTACAAACATCTATTAGAAAACCAGGGCTGACATCACCATGATAGTGACATCTAACATTGCTAACATAATATATTTTCAGATGTTAGAAACATCCGATCATTTTTTTCATATGTTCTAAGAGTCTCAACAACTGTTTACAAACTCTGTTATAGTTTTAATATATGTTTTGGCAAATCTCTGTTTGTTTATACAACAGTCAAGTTCATATGCTTTCCAACGTGGGAGTAAAGGGAGTTGGTAGTTCAGGCTTAAACAGATGTTTAGTATTTTCATCAATGCTTTATTCTTTATCAGAGCTTTGATGTCACACCCCATCTTGCAGCGGAAGCAAACCACGGGATGCAACAGACACATGGCACAAACACATTGTTTACGAAGATACTATATTGTATTCCGAAGGTACATAAATTTACATTGTTGATTCCATACTACAAGTATGCTATCACAGTACGTTCTTGCAAATCACGTTAATCTTCTAATCCGAATGTTTCTATACATGTATTCAGTTGTAGAGTGGTTCTTGTAACAGAAAACACAAGTATCACACAAGTCTCAAGTCACCTGAAAAGCATGTAAAGTTTGGATAATGTTAACAACAAATAGTTGGTGAGTTTCACTGTTTTAGTTTGCATCATACAGTTGAAAATGTAGTTCAAGTTTGACACATTTGATTAAATGTATACTGAGCCCACAAGTGAAATTTTGATTGTTCACAAGTGCCATGTCCCACATCCGACACCTCAGCACTTTTCCAACCAAAGTAGCTATGTCTAACACCACATAGCGTGCTCATAGAAGTGCATGGACATCTGCAATTGTAGTAGAACCCATGGCATTCGTGCCATCTCAATTGGGTTTGTCAAACCAATAGTACTATTCACACATCCATCGGCATATAATTGATCACTCGTGCTTGTGGGGACTTTTCACGTGTTAGTATAACTCAGATAATTCACATCAAGTCATGTATTCATGTGCAAGTTTGTACGTATGTAACATGCAATTCACCCCATGTAAAACATGAAAACAATTTGAAAATGGGGCAGTGAAAACTCACTGGATAAGAAATGCACTGCGATCACACAATGGATAGGTGTCAGTTTGCAACTACTTAAGTCCTGTTATCAGGCAGTTTTGGGTTAATTATCAAAATCAGGGTCCGGATCAGCAATGGTCATAACTTGTTCTTGGATGGGTATATTCATCCAAGAATCGACCTATAGCATAATGGTAGGGCTGTGGTATTATCTGAGTGTCAAAGTTCAGTTCGGCTTCCGTGCCTTGTTTTACGTGACAGTCCCGGTTTCTTGTTCTACATGTTCGGAGAATGATATGATCATATGGAGGGTTCCAATGAGAGTTCGGGCGTTTGGGGGACACAGGTTGCCCAAATTTTAGTTTCCGTTTTCGCCGTCAGGGAATTTCCCAAATTGGCATGTAAGGTACCCCAAGTACCCATTTTACCCCGGAACAGTTCAGAATAATTCAGATGTTCCATTTATCGCCAATTTAGCCATCGGTCAGTTTACGGTTCCGGCACGCTTGTTACGCGTTTAAAATTGTCGGGTTTGTTTAAAATAATGCAATTTTAATCCAAAAAAACTTGTTATTCAATGTATATAACTTGTAAAATTCTGAACATTTTTATATATCTTGGTAAAAATATATAGAATTCTGGAAAAATATTTTCAGAATTTATAAAGTTAATTTATCAATTTTAATAAATTCATTTTAAAACTGCATTTAACCGAATAATTGGTGTCTAACATGATCCAACTTCCAAAAATTCACAAAAGTGTCCCAATGTATCCAAAAACTTTCTAGAAAAAATTGAGATTTTTCTGACTTGGTTACATTGTGTTTCCTGCTGCCAAAAATTCGCGAAAACGCGATTTTTAAAAGCATGATTAAACTTAGTCAAGGGTCCCGAAACTTTCCCATAATATTTTATATATCAAAACCAACAACCTTTTTGATGATTTATCAAGCTTGTTTTGTATATTTCCCGAATTTAATCCTTTACAACAGTTAAAAATTCACTAAAAATCACCCAAAAATCACCCAAAAATTCATAAAATTCTAAAATTTTATAGGGAACTCATGTTCAACTAATGTGATCAGCACACCAAATTTAAAGTTCATCCAGTACCCACGGACCAAGTTATGCTATAAACAATTATGTAGGCCCTATATTCGCTTTTCGGGAATTATACCGAACGGTTCTTGCGTTTTCAAGCAACTCTTGTGCTTCCAAAAGTGAAAGATCCTTATGTTCAGTATCTATAGACCATAAACAACACAAATATGCAAATACCCATGTCAATCAAGCCTTAGAATTGTTATTTTTCGATTAGGGTTTTGTTTGTTCGGTTTATGTCCAATTGGTTGTGTTTTAATATCCTAATCCATGTTTTTACATAACCCCCAGCCAAGTATGATCTTTTTATGCCCTAAGAATCTTAGAACAGCCCATGTTTGATCAAAGCCCTTAAATTTTCATGGTTAAATTTGTTCCTTTTTATCAAAACCCATGTTTTAAGCATAAAAATATATGAAAAGTTAATCAACACTAGTGTTATACCTTGATTCAGATCTTATTCTTGCTAAATCTTAGCAGATTTTCTGATGTGTGTGTGGAAAGGTGTAAAATTATGAGAATTTTGGTTTTAACTGAAATATATATGATATATATGTTATTTAATTCCAAAGAATAGTCTAGAACCCCCTAGGCCCCTTTGACTTAGTCAAGGGCGGTTTTGGAGGTGGGGGATGATTATCAACTGATTCCAAACGTTTAAGTTTGTTATCGTGTCTTAAACACGTCCCAGGTTAGCTAAACAGACTCCGTTTCGCACGTTTTTCACTCTATTATTCATGTTTTTGAAAACCGAACCCACCGGCAACGAAACTCGAATGCCTTGTGTGACACCCCGACCGGTAAAACAAGAAAACGCGGCGGAAACATTGGGGAGTCATGTTATAGGAATTGTTTCACAACACATGGTATTTAAAGTTTTGTATTATTAAGATAATTGTTTACATTGTCTTGGGATAAACCGAGAACAAAATAAAAATAAATTGTCTTTCATGTTTTAAAGTCACTAAGACCCGCGCCCATCCTATGTGAAGTATGCATTCATGTCATCAAACAAAAGCTCCTGAAACATATGTGAAAAGAGAGTCAGCATAAAAAGTTGGCGAGTACATAGGTTTTGTGAATGTGTCAAATTCATGACTTTGTATAGATATTGCAACACCTTGTCCGACTACGAGAGTCGATAAGTGAAGACCTTGTATCAAAGTGTTTGATATTGCAATATAATATTGGTTTATGTTTGTGAAAACCTTATTTCCGTGAATCTTGACCAAAACATTTCTTTTGTAAAACCGAGTAGTAAATTGATTTAAAAGAAAACTTGGTATGGTTTATATCTTTAAGTGAAAATCGTTGTGTGACATCATTTGAAAACATTTGTCCAAGTGATTCGGATAATGCTACGGTATGCAATACGATAGAAGCACTTATATATAGGAAATACCAGCTGCGCACCATGCTTTTATCATATTACACCTGTCTCGTTATCTAAATCGCTTACCATAAACCAATCGCCCATTTGTACGTGTCATAAACCATTTGTTCGTGTCATAAACCATTGTACATGTCATAAACCATTATACGTGTCATAAACCATTGTATGTGTCATAAACAATTTGTTCGTGTCATAAACCAATGTACGTGTCATAAACAATTTGTTAGTGTCATAAACCAGTTGTCTGTGTCATCAATCAATTTTCCGTGTCATAAATCAATTGTTCGTGTTTTAACTGTGAAAACTTTTGGTCGTTCTTTAATGAATATATTCAAACCTGTGTTGACTATACTACCAAAGGGTATCATTAATAGACCACCAAAGGGTCTCTTTAACTAGACTTACAAATCAATAAATGATTTGTTAATCAAAAATAGTTTCTGTCGTTACCCAAACTTCAACCAAATCTAGTGGACAGTCTGCTAACGGGATTGTCAGTCCTATAGTACCATAACATACTACTGGTCGGCCCAGCCAAAGCTAATGAATGTCATTCGTGTCATGGATAACGCACCAACAAGTTGATCACATTATTGAAATTGTATTATTTTATATAAACCATCGACTTTGTTTTTGAAAACTTGAAAATGATTTAGCACATATGAGTCACCCCAAAACATTTGCAAAACGTAAAAGAGGGGAACTATGTACTCACATGAGCTAATCGTAGTAAACTTATATATTCGAAAGATAGTTTGGCACATATGGATCACCCCAAAATATTTTAAAGCAGAAAATAAGGGAACTGTGTACTCACATGGGATTGCGAAAGTGTCCTTGATCAAAAGAATAAACAAAGCTCAAGTGCATCCTAATGTGTCGGATAACTATGTTAGTGTAACGGGTCTTTAGTCGGAGGATTCGGGTAGAATGAAGTCTTATAAACCAAATTAGTGTTGGGACTCATGTGACATGGTTTAACAAACTCAACATTTTGATTTGGAAAGGATACTAAGTGCTTTTGACCCGTTATGACTCGTTAAGGAAGTTTACGCTACTTTAACGGGTCATTTGCTTAACATGCGTTTGGATGGTTAAATATGTCCTATGATAAGTCTTATATGACAAAAAAAGTTTGATAATGTTGTAACATCAGTTTATATGTCAAAACTTTGGTTACATATGCTTAAAATGGATTTATGCGCAAAAAGGGCATTTTGGTCATTTTTAAAGAACATAGAATTGACTTATCATAACACTAACCAAACGACGTGACCATAAGGTATAATCTCAGTAGGTTATTCCCTATACAACTATGGTCACAAATATGTGTTTGGTCGGATGCGAAAGTCAAAGCGGTGGTCAAGACCGCTCGACTTACGACCCTACATAAACACTAAACTTGAAGTGACGAGTTAGACATGTCAAAACATGTCTAACTAAGTTATAAAACTGATTTGGTATCAAAACTTGGTGTTTTGATACCTGAAAATAGTTTTGTCGTAAAATCCACATTATTTGCATCTTTGACTCGTCACTTCGACTAGTAAACGTGGTAATCAGAAGGTGCAATCGCAAGGGATTATAACCTTCGTGATTACGATCATGTTGCAAAGTTCAGTGGAACTTTGACTTGACCAATTAAGGCCAGAACCGAAAGTCAAACAAAAAGTCAAATTGTTATGACTTTTAGCTCATAAACAACTAAATAAGTGAAATAGAACTGAAAGGAGCACTTACTAGTGGTCCTTAGATGATAAGAGAACTGATTAGGAAGCTCCTTATGGTTAGGAACCTCCAGAGGAGAAGGATAGAAGGATTTCAAGATTTGGTGCAAGTTGAAAATGAATTCATCCACCTATTTATACTTGTCAATCATGAATTTGATCATTACAAGTATTAAGGATCAGTGTAAGATCACTCCACATGTCCCTAAATGTGGCAAGATCAATGTTATAGCCCATGGTTTCAAGTTAGAGGTATTGTGGAGCTTTGAGTGGGCTGCAAGAAAAAATTTCGTAGTTGGGCACCCCTTACGGACCGTAAGGGGTTTTCCTTTATGGTCCGTAAGGACCTAGTAGGGGCAGATTTGTGTCACACCCTGATATTTCCACGTATTACCGGTGGGCCCACCGGGGAGTATTGTCACACCTCAACCGATGACGGAAACATCGGGGTGCGAGCACTAAGCGTTCAGATTGCTCATGAGATTCCATAGCACTAAATAGTTTCATTATAGCTTAGATTGATTCAAATATTGTCTAAAACCAATCAACTATCATTTGGTATCATAGTACATCAAGTCTTAAATATTGTTCAAAACGTATTTATCTAGATGAGTTTCTAAGCATCATCCTAGCTTGATTCCAAGATTCCTAGCATCCTGTCAGCCTACAACATGCATTAAAATAGGGTTAGTACAAAAATGTACCAGCGAGTATACAAGTTTGAATAATAGCATACTAGATTAAAAGTCTCATATCTATATGTAAATGTAACAAAATAGTTTCAGCCATGCTAGTGTTCGCAGTCCAACAAGTGATAGACCAAGTATCCCGATGCTTTGTTGTTTTCCCAAGTCTCAAGGAAAACTAGAATCCTCCTAAAAATACCCCCGAGAATAATGGGGAGGTGCATCTCCTATAGCGCTACTATTGTTAAGGCGGAACTACACACCCTGGATTAAACTTCCACATAGCACAAAATAGAATACAAGAATCACAAGTTTCACATACACATAGGATAGAGATATCGTAGTTTAATAGAATACATGTTACATCCCAAAGTTTAAAACAAAAAGGGATCGAGTATACTCACAGTGATTGCTTAACAGATAAGAGTCGGGCAGAATAACGAGATTCAACCAAGTGTCGGATTAGTCATCTTAATCGGATGGCGGTTCGATCGGATGGCTATCTGATTGGATTGCCATCCGATTGGGATGACTATTGTGAGTGATGATGGATTGCCACTCGGTCGGATGGTCATTCGATCGCGATCCAAGTGTCCAGCTTCCAAATGTTCAAGTTGCTGAAAAAGTTTCTAACTGTTAAGGATTTCAAGATTCAAGGTTACCTTGATCGGATGGCAGTTCAATCGGATGGCTATCCGATCGGATTGCCATTCGACGATCAGGACTTCAAGTTGCAACATGTTTAAGGTTAGGAGACCATGTCACCTGATCGGATGGCTATCTGATCGGATTGTCATTCGACGATCAAAGATTCACAGTGTCCAAGTGTTAGGGTTAATGAGGCAAGAGTCACTTGATCGGATGGCGGTTCGATCGAATGGCTATCCGATCGGATTGCCACGCGATCGGGTTGTCCTTGTCCCATTCCTAAACTTGTAAAATTTCTAAGTTTCTGTTTAAATAATGACGACGGGGTACGCATTGAGACAACTGTAAACCCATCAGTGTACAGCCGATCTGATTGGGTGGGAATCACCCCAGTCCATTCAGTCGCCCATTCGTGACGGTATTCATGTCAGAATTCATACTCCGGTCATCTTTTCTGGCAACAATCCTTCTCCAAAACAACCTCAGACTAATCTTTAAGTCTACAGTCCGTTTGAATCCAGATCTCACCGTTTTTTGATAAAAGTCTTAAGAAAAGATGAAGATAAACATGAGTTTTAGTCGCAAAGTATAGATTTAGTGTAAAAACTTATGAAATTCCTTAGATCTGAGCTAGATCTTGAACAGAATGACATCACTCAACAGTTTGTCCAAACCGCCATGATGACGTCACCCTCAAGAGCTCAAATCTTAGAGATTTCATGGTGAAAAGTGAGATTTCAAAGGAGAATCAGGTAGAGAATAGTGTGTAGATCAAGGATGTACAAGAATCTAGTGTAAAACGTACCGAAATCGCCAAGAAATGAAAGAAAAGAGGTGTGCGTGCGTCTGGGTCGAGTGAGGCTGTCACATCAGTGAGAATGATGTGACATGCCTATTTATAGTGCGAGAGTGAGGGAGTGAGGTGGTGGGCACAGATCGGATGGCAACTCGGTCGAATGGCCATCCGATCGGTTGGTCATCCGATCGGATGGTCGTCCGATCGGATTGCCATTTGGCCAATCCCATCCTTTCCGTGTTCCCGTCTTTGATTTGTTTCGCGAGTTAGATTAAGCGTTGCGTTGTGTATTATTGGGTAATAGTATAACATAACTAGATTATATCATTAACACAAAAGTTTCCATAGTTTCCATAGTTTCTGCCAGTGACAAGACTCCAGTCTCTCGTTCAACCAAGTCTCAAGTTTCACGAGCCTCAAGAGTCAATAACCAAAGTATCAAGTATTCTAGAATCATAGTCTCATAGCATCATAGAATCATAGTTTCATAGAATCATAGAATCATAGTCTCCAAGTATTAAGTATCAAGAATCATAGAATAAGTTTCACCAAGTATCAAAAGTATTACATATCACATAGCTTAGGGACTAAAAGTGACAATTAGATAAACGTCTCGGGACGCAGGCATTACAGTCTCCCCTTCTTTAAGAGATTTCGTCCCCGAAATCTAGGAAGAAGATTGCTCGAAGAGCTGCGGATACTTGGCCTTCATCTCACTTTTCTGTTCCCAAGTGAATTCGGCACCACGCTTCCTTCCCATCGAACCTTGACTATGGGAATTTTGCTGCGCCTCAGTCGCTTGACGCCCTGATCCATGATTTCAACCGGTTTCTCCACAAAGTGTACAACTTCATTTATTTGCAAGTCTTCAAGGGGAACCCGTAGGTCCTCGTCGGCTAGGCATTTACGTAGATTAGATACGTGGAACACTGGATGCACATTGTTTAGTTCTTGTGGCAGTTCGAGTCTGTACGCCACCTTGCCAATCCTTTCAAGTATCTTGAAAGGACCCACATAGCGAGGAGCAAGCTTTCCCTTCTTACCAAAGCGAACTACTCCCTTCCAGGGAGATACCTTGAGAAGAACTCGACCGCCAACATCAAATTCCAGAGGTTAACGCCTATTATCAGCATATCTCTTTTGTCTGCTCCTAGCCTTGATCAAGTTGTCACGGATTTGAAGAATCTTATCTATTGTCTCTTGAATGATTTCAGGGCCAGTAAACTGCTTGTCACCAATCTCATGCCAGCTGAGAGGAGATCGGCACTTGCGGCCACACAAAGCTTCGAAAGGAGCCATCTGAATACTGGAATGATAGCTGTTGTTGTACGAGAACTCAATCAATGGTAAATGTGCATCCCAGTTACCACCAAAGTCGATGACACAAAAACAGAGCATATCCTCTAGGGTTTGAATAGTACGCTCGGTCTGTCCATTCGTTTGAGGATGAAAGGCCGTGCTAAGATTCAAATGAGAACCCATAGCGGATTGAAAGGTTTGCCAAAGACGTGAAGTAAAACGACCATCACGGTCAGAGATTATGTCAAGAGGTATGACATGATGGCATATGATCTCATCTGTATAGATTCGAGTAAGTTTCTCCACCTTATAATCTTCACGAATAGGAAGAAAGTGGGCTGATTTGGTCAGACGATCAATTATCACCCAGATACTATCGTGGCCAAAATGTGTACGGGGTAGTTTGGTAATAAAGTCCATAGCAATGCTATCCCATTTCCAAACTGGGATTTCGGGTTGTTCTAAGAGTGCTGAAGGACGCTGATGTTCAGCCTTAACTTTCGTACAAGTAAGGCATTTCGAAACATATATAGCAATGTCCTTCTTCATACCAGGCCACCAATAAGTCATACGTAAGTCATAGTACATCTTATCGGCTCCTGGATGAATAGAGTAACGGGATTTGTGAGCCTCATTCATAATGAGCTCACGAAGATTATCGTGATCCGGCACCCAGATGCGATTGAGGTAGTATTGGAGTCCATTAGGTTTAGTTTCGAGCTGTTCAATCTTAGCGCCTTGGATTTCCACTTCTAGACTTCCATTATTTGCTGACGAATACTGAGCGTCACGAATACTCGCATGGAGATCATTAGAGATACGAATAGCATTCACATGAGCTTTACAACTAAGAGCATCGGCCACTACATTCGCCTTGCCAGGATGATAGCGAATTTCGCAGTCGTAGTCGTTTAGCAATTCCACCCAACGTCTCTGTCGCATGTTCAACTCTTTTTGGTCAAAGACATGTTGAAGGCTCCTATGGTCAGTGAAAACCACACACTTAGTACCATACAGGTAGTGTCGCCATATTTTTAACGCAAATACAACTGCACCAAGCTCCAGATCGTGAGTAGTATAGTTTTTCTCATGTACCTTGAGTTGACGCGAGGCATAAGTAATAACCTTGCCCCGCTGCATGAGCATACAACCCAAACCACGGTTCAAGGCATCACAATATACCACAAAATCATCATTCCCATCGGAGAGGGTTAGAACAGGAGCATTACACAAAAGAGTCTTAAGAGTCTGGAAAGATTCCTCTTGCTCGGGACCCCAGGCAAAAGGTCTCTCTTTCTCAGTCAACAAAGTAAGAGGAATAGCGATCTTAGAGATGTCCGAAATGAATCGGCGGTAATAGCCCGCCAACCCTAGGAAGGAACGAATCTCAGATGCTGATTTAGGCGTACTCCAATTCTTCACAGCTTCGATTTTAGACGGGTCAACCTGAATACCTTGCTTACTAACGACGTGACCAAGAAATTGTACTTCATTAATCCAAAACTCACACTTAGAAAATTTGGCATACAAACGTTCATCATGTAAGAGTTCAAGCATCAAGCGTAAGTGACGAGTATGGCCAGCTTTAGTTTTAGAATAAATGAGGATATCATTGATAAAGACTATTACAAAACGATCCAAATAGGGTTTACAAACACGATTCATGAGGTTCATGAACACAGCGGGTGCGTTGGTCAATCCAAAAGGCATGACCACGAACTCGTAGTGTCCATAACGAGTACGAAATGCGGTTTTGGGTACATCATCTTCGAGAACACGAAGCTGATGATAACTAGAACGGAGATCGATTTTCGAGAAACAGGACGCGCCTTGTAGTTGGTCAAATAAATCATCGATACGGGGGAGGGGCTACCGATTCTTAATGGTAAGCTTATTAAGTTCACGGTAGTCGATACACAAACGGGACGAACCATCCTTCTTCTTGACGAATAGCACGGGAGCACCCCACGGGGAGGTACTTGGATGAATAAATCCCTTGTCGAGTATCCCTTGGCGACATGGAAGCATCCCTTGTCGAGTAGTTCTTGAAGCTGAGTAGATAGCTCTTGCATCTCGGAAGGTGCAAGACGATACGGGGCCTTGGCGACAGGAGTCGCATCAGGTATGAGATCAATATGAAAATCAACAGTTCTAGGAGGTGGAAGACCAGGTAGATCTTCAGGAAAGACATCGGGGAAATCACACACCACTGGAACGTCGCTTATGTTCTTCGCCTTGCTCTTTTGTTCCACCGCGTGGGCCAGGAAAACAAGGTTCTGTTTACGTAAGCACCTGCTCGCTTGTGTGCATGACATCAGCCTTAGTCCTTTCATAGGTCGGTCTCCATAGACGTGCAAAATATCACCAGACAGTAGAGGTAGACGAACAAACTTCTCGTGACAGGAAATCTCGGCACGATTCTTATGCAACCAATCCATACCGATAATGACATCGAAACTACCCGATTGCATGGGTATTAGATCAATGGTAAACACGTGGTCGTTAAGAATCAAGGAACAACCACAGAGAATAGAATCAACTAGAATAGACTTCCCGTCGCTAATCTCCACCGAAACGACTTAGGTAACATAGAGCATGCACAGTTTAGCAAAGATTCAAATTCTACGGACACAAAGCTTCTGTCGGCACCAGTATCAAATAGTATCGAAGCATAAAGGTTATTCACAAGAAACGTACCATTGACGACATCATTGTTGTTACGAGCCTGATTAGCATTGAGATTGAACGCTCGTCCACGAGCGGCAGGCTATTGATCCTGGTTCAGCTGAGGACACTGGTTACAAAGGTGAGTAGTATCTCCACATTTGTAGCATGCACGGACAACGTTGACTGGCTTAGGATTATGCAGAGGAGCTGGGAGAGCTGGTAAAGCTGCCTGAGCTGGGGCTTGCTGGGCGGGTTGAGCTGGATTAGCTTGATGATAGTAGGGAGTCGTGTAACCATAGCGATTGCAGTTGGTGCACAAAAGACATGCATAATTAGCAGGATGATGAAAGTTACAAGTTGCGCACTTGGGGTAAGACCCAGAGTACTGCTTTTTGACTTCAGGGGCAGCAGGGTTTTAAACAGTAGCAGCAGGAGTAGGTTTAGCAGCAGGGCTTGCAGCAGGAACAGGTAAGACCCAGAGTACTGCTTTTCACCTCTTGTTCTTGCTGCTACTTAGCTGCTGGGTAACTTGATGTGCAGACTTGGAGGAAGCAGGGTTAGCAAACTTCTAATCACGAACGCGGTTGTTGTTAAGACTAGCTGCAAGACGGAAGACTTCCTCAATAGTTTCGAGCTGGGCTGCTTCAATAGAATCACGCATAGCAGGAGGTAGACCATTGATGTACTTGGTTATCATGCGCTTGGTAGTAGAAACCAAGTGAGGAACGATTAAGCTGAGCTGCTTGAAACGGGTAGTATAAGCTAGATTATCATCACCAATCTGCTTCAAGTGCCAGAACTCTTCTTCAAGCTTCAGTTGTTCATGAGGAGGGCAGAATTCAAGCATCATGAATTCTCGCACCTCAGCCCATGGAAGAGCATATGCTTCTTCATTCGAACGGATGTTTCTCTCATTTGACCACCACTCCAACGCTCTGCCTTGAAACATTCCCGTTGCACTCCTAGTCTTTAGATGCTCTGGGCACTCGCTGTTAATGAAGGTAACCTCAATGTCGTCAAACCACTCGAGCATAGCAGTCACCCCATCACTGCCCGTGAAAGACTTAGGGTTGCAAGAGACAAAATGCTTATAGCTGAACTTTGTGGATTTTTCTTTCTCCGTCTTAGAGTCAACAGAAGAGGGCGGAGTGTTCGATCCTTGGATCTCAGAGACGATCTTTGGTAAGACTCGAGCGATCTGGTCGGCCATGAAGGACATCATCTTTTTCTAAGACTTTTCCCTGGATCTCTTAAGAGTGTCGGAGAGCTTTCGAGAAGACATCCTAAGGATCCAACAAGAGGATCGTATAAGTCTAGGTTTGCAAAGTCTCACAATATAGATTCGCACATGATAGATTAAAGACTCAAGATTCAACAAGATTTACATAGTTCATAATAGTTTCAACACTGCAACCAACGACCTTCGCATGGCACGTTGTACGAAGTTTGGCAACATGTCAAAAACACTTATATATAGGAAGTACCAGCGGCGTATCCACCACCCTTCGGGCATATTGCTTCCACCTCGTACTCGGTGTCATATTACGTGTCGCAAAACACACTCATCATCATCATCATAGATTCACATAGATTACTCCAATAGATTCACATAGATTCCCTGTTGGACCGTTTGCGTGACCCTAAATGTCAGTAAAAGTAGTTCATCTCTGAATACGAAGGCGGAATCAATGTATACAAAGTCATAACAACTTGTATCCTCTTAATATTTCTTTCTATTACTGATTACAATCCTTTACACGTGTTTCTGATGCAATTTTGATAGAGTTTCGACACCAACACTATGACCTGATTTCGCTCCAATGTTACAAATGAACTCAACATGACACCTATATATAGCCAGCTGATTTCGCTCCTATGAACATGAACATTACGAGCGGAATCACAAGATTCAACAGGAGCGGAATCACTAAGATCATTTGGAGCGGAATTAACATGAACTTATCATCTAGGAGCGGAATTACCAGATTACAACATTTCCTGATTTCGCTCCAAATGACACAAGTGTCATTTGGGGCGGAATTACATCCTAAGACCACTTTTTGTGTTTTCCAACTCTGTATAACCTATCTAGACCTAAGACTCACTAAAGACGTAGTTAACAGACATTCCGTGCACCAACAGACTCCCCCTTGGATGTTGACGAAGTCTTCGGCATTGAGTCTTCAGTCTTAGTCTCTTTCCAACTCTGTCTTCTCATTACATATACTTTTTCTTCAAACTCCCCTTTGACTGTTGATCCAGAATCCTGACTCCCCCTTTCACAGACTCCCCCTGTCAGACAGCTAGGGCTCTGATTCTGGTTCAAACTTTAACGATTTGATGCCATGGGGATTCCTGTATAAACTCTACCCAAAAATAAGATATATGATAATAACAGATTCAAATCAAAACTTACCATTTAATCTCCAGTGTTAGCAATCCACTCAAGTATTCAGGTTCAAGTTAATGACCCTGATTACTCAATTTATCTACCAAGTCCAACTTAATGACCTTGGTTGATCAGAGATAATTCACACTGACATTTAGATCAAATTTTCAAACAATTTTCTGAAAATTACAAGTTTCAAATTAATGAACGTTTTTTTAACTTTTCAACTTCTTAAGTTTATCAAGATTAAGCTCATGACTCATTCTCCAGTCCAGAAACCTCCTGCATCTGCTTTCAGCTTTCGAATCCGAAGATCAACTCTCCACTTTGGTTTGTCAAAAATAAAGCAGAAATGAAAAATCTTTTTGGATTTAAAAAAAAACTTCTAAACTAGGAATGAAATACAGAACTAAAATGTAATGAAAGTAAACTATTTACAAACATATTTTTTATGAGCGTGTTAGGGAATCATATCAGCTATTCAACAAATCACAAGTACCGTTAAGCTGCAATTACATACTCAGAATTAAACAATTCGCTTAGATTGTCAATATACTGATCCACTTAAATTCTCACACAATTTTCAATCTGTCCAGGATACGAATTTAATGTTTTAGAGACTTAAACTTATACGTGTGTCCCACCTCTTGAATATACTCCCATATCCAGATCCCGATATTCAGTCTTACAGGCAATTATAACACAAATGATATCTGTAGGGGTTAATAAATTATGAAGAATCATGAGAGCTCAGGTCAGAACTACCGTTCAGTAGAGAGATCATGACTCAACTTTTGAGCGTGTCCCCTTTAGAGGATCTTTTTTTACAACAACATTGCTAAGCAATTTTATTGTCTTATCATATATGCTGAGGGTGATGCTATGTTTCAAGCATTTGCAGAAAGTATTATTCGAGGACTAGGTCAGAACTACCGTTCAGCAAAAAGTCCTGGAATAATACCCCAGATATCACTGAGTATAAAGACCTAGTATATCAGAAAAAGGAATCTTTCAAACGAGATTTCAGGGGTTACCTATATATCCAAGTAGTGTTCCCCACGAAATAAGCAAGTAAGATTTAGGTTTATATCCCGAACAAACCTACTAAATGTGCAAAAACCTATCGGCATATCATCAGCGAGACTGTTTAACGCATTTAAACATTCCATTTCATTAGCGTACCGTGACTGTCAAGCCGATGTACTATCAGTTTCCCTTATTACACAAGCTCTTTTTCTAGTTTTCTATTGTTTTTGGATTTTGAAAAATATCTCATGTTTTTGTATTTTTGTCATTTTTTAATGTTTTTGTATTTTCTGAAATATTTACCCTATACTCCCCCTAAATACCAAAACAGGTAAAAAATCGACAAACCATTGCAGATTGCTTCTCAACATCATCTACAATGTCACCTTCATCAACGCCAATAATCTCCTCCAACACCGATAAAAGCTTCATACCATTCAATTTTAGTAAATATTGAAAACGTGCTTTGTCAAAAGCTTTGGTATGTAAGTCTGCTTTTTGATCATCAGTGTGGATTTTCTCAATTCGTATCAACTTCTTCTCGAATCAATCGTGAATGAAGTGATGACGAATCTCTATGTGTTTCGTTTTAGCGTGATGAACTGGATTTTTAGTAATGTTAATCGCTGCCTCATTATCAACAAAGATAGGGGTGTTTAGAAATTTCAAAACTTCCACACTCCCAACTTTTCGAATTGGCTCAGTTCCTCCTGCATTGCATTGACCCAAGAATCTTAAGTAAGTGCCTCTTTGTAAGTCCTTGGTTCAACCTGCGATATAAAACAACTCAATGAGAATTCAGTTTGCAAAGGAGCAACTGTTGTATAAAAACATGTAAGCCCTTTATCAATCTGTCTTCGAGTGCAGACGCCTGTCTGCAATTCTCCAATGATCAATTCCTCTGGATGATATGAAAGAGTACGTGGCATTACTTTGCCTGGAACATCTACATCACCCTCCAGATTAGTAACATTCTGATTTGCATCTTGCTCACTGACTGGGTTTGTTTGACCTGAAATCTGAATTTGCTCTCCCTCAGAATCTGAATCACCACGATCAAATATTGGCATGTTCTCAGATTCTTGATTATCATTCTGTGCCGATTGATTATCTTGAGCAACTTCATTTTGTTGGACATCATCATGTTCACCAGCATTGCTTGGACCTGCTTCATCATCATTTGAAGTTTGTCGAAGTCTTCTTGAATATTCAGCTGGGAACCTTTCCTGCGATTCTTCATACTCTCTTAGAATATCCAACTCGTCAAAGAAATCTTCTTCTTCTTCCTTTTCTTCTTCCATGTCAAATGAATCCCACAATTTATCGTAATTAAAACGCCATGAGTCACCAGGGTTCTGAGGCGGCATAGTATACCCCTGACACTCAACATGTTGTGCTTCGATGATCTGCTTCATGCTTGGAACAAAGACTCGTCTTTGTGGACTTGAGTAACCCACAAATATTCCTTCGATACTCTTTGGACCAAATTTACCAAAAGGCTCTAGAACTGTACAAGGAGACCCAAACGGTTCTAAAAACTTCAGGTTCGGTTTGCGGTTATTGATCAACTCAAAGCATGTCTTGTTGAATTTCTTTACAGTGAGAACCCGGTTGAGTGTATAACATGCGGCAGAAACTGCTTCTGCCCAAAAATTTATCGGTAACTTTGAATCAGCAAGCATTGTTCTAGCCGTTTCGATTAGCGTCCTGTTTTTACGTTCTGCGACTCCATTCTGCTGCGGAGTGTACGGAGCACTAAACTCATGCAATATACCTCTTTCATCACAATATTCTTCCATCTTGTTGTTCTTGAACTCAGTACCATTATCACTTCTAATTCTTCTGATACGCCTTTGGTACAGATTTTCAATCTTTCTGAACAACGCCATCAAACTATCAAACGTTTCATCTTTCGACTTCAAGAATGATACCCAAGAAAATCTGGAATAATCATCAGTAACCACAAGACAGTAGAGATCCCCTGTAATACTTTTGACGTTCACTGGACCAAACAGATCCATAAGTAGTCTCTCTAACGGTCTAGAAACTGAATTGACTTGTTTTTTAGGGTGTGACTTTGACACAACTAATGCACTCCCCTTCCAGATGAAAACCTTTGATATTTACTCCAAGAACCAAATCATTGTGCACCAAGTGATTCATTTTTCTAAGATGTATATGCCCCATCTTCCGGTGCCACAACTTCGATTCTTTCTCTGTTGCTCGAGACACAAAACAATAAGCCTGACCCGTGGTTGTAGTAGCTACACTCATGTCCAACACATACAGATCATTTACTCTTGGTGCCCGCATGATAATCCATTCTTCAGGAATAACAAATCCTGGCTTCAAGATCAAACATTCTTTGTCTGTGAAGTGAGTGGTATACATCCTGTCACAAATCTGCGAGATGCTCAGCAGATTATTCTCCAGCTCAGCAATGTAGTTAACTCTTTCAAACGTAACAATCCCATTGGATAACGTTCCTTCACCGACAATTCTACCACCTTGATTTCCAGCGAATCCCACGTAACCTCCATTGAAATTTCTAACATCATACAACAATGCAGTCTTCCCTGTCATATGTCGAGACGCTCCACTATCCATAATCCATCGTGAAATAGCTCTAGGAAGTTCCTGCACATATTACAAATAATTCAATAAAGATGCCGATTCATGCTTCACAATTACCAACTAGGAAGCTCCGGCAAGTCCAAAATCTTTAGTGAGATTTTGATGCTACCCAAGCCTTTTTCGACTCAGGTAACTGGACTTTAATGTGAGATTTTGTAGTGTAAAGTGGCGGAAAATTTTTATCATTCATTTTCAAACTTTCATCTGATCCAACCTCAACTTTTTTATATAAGAAAAACTCATCTATCTTAAGTTGACCGGTTGGTTGATTTTTCTTTTGAACATTCTCCTTCTCAGGTTGAGTAGAAGATTGTTTCTCCAACTTTTCATAATAATCCAAAGGAACATTCATCTTAACCGGTGTGGTAGAAGACGATTGTTTTTCCGACTCTGAAACCTTTGGTTTATCAACAACTTTTGGCTTCCATGTTTGTTGAGATGATGCAACCCGTTTGTAAAATTTATCATTTTTAGTTACCACATTCTTAACAGGTTCAACTTTCATTTTTAATTTCTCATTTTTCAAAACTTTCTCAACAGCCATTTGAGCTTTGCCTTTTGAATCAACCTTCTTCTGTCGATTCTCAACAACTTCAGTCTTAGGCTTGGAGTTGGTGCAATTTCTTGCAATGTGACCAACTTTGTTGCATCTAAAACACGTACGAGTATCAACTACCCGACTTGTGCCTTCAGACTGAGGTTGTGAGGCCCTCTTCACAAAAAAATCTTCATTTGATTTCAAAAATATTTCATTTTCCTCATCAGAAAGTGAACTTGAACCGTTCACAAACACCTTCTTTTCAACAAACCTTTTGTTTTGAACATTTCTCTTTTGATAACTCTTACCACCCTGATAACCACCCGACCAATTATTTCGATTGTTGTTATAAAAACGTGGTGGAACTACAGGTTTCTTATAGTAAGCTTTATTTTTCTCAAAATTAATTTGTCTCTTTGTTTGACTCAAACTGTTCACTTCTGACAATTCAACTTCAACCAATTTGAAAACATTCGTTAACTTTTTCACATTAACATTCTCAATGAGAAACTCAGAATCCGAATACAATTTATCAGATCCAGCCGTCTTGTACATCACAAGGCCCGGTTCATCACCTAAGTTGTTTCTGGACTTTTGTTTCGAAATGTATTTGTCCAGAAAACATTTTTCTTCCTCAGCTGAATCACTATCCAAAACACTTTCAGCCATACCTTTAACAATCTCAGTTTAAACACTATCATCAGATGATGATGAAGAAAATGTTACATCAATTGAATCAGGAAGTTTCACTTCATTTTCTTCCTCAAGATTAACCAACCCAGATTGCTTTTTCGAATAATTTTCAAGAATTGGTGGTGGAACTTGATGAAAACCCACCCCAGTTCCATCACAGTAAACATCTTCGCCTGGTTTGTCTTTCCCGATTGGTTTGGGAATGATGTGTTGCAAAAACAAAGCTTGCAGAGCTGTAACTGTTCAATTTCAAATTGATACGCTCATTCTCAATTTTGGCTTCTTCAAACTGAAGTTTCAATTTAGCAATCTTATCCAATTGTTTGTTTATTAATTCTTCTTTGATTCTCAAAACACATTGCAATTGGCAATTTTCTTTGTAAGTTTTACCGTTTCTATCATCATTATCTTTAATCGTGCTTTTAAGTTTCTCAAATTTTTCAGTGATCTGACGATTTTCAAAAACTAACCTTTCATTTTCTTTCCTAACCTTTTCCTGATCAATTTTATCAGTTTCAATTTTGTTAGTTAATTCTTTTAATCGTTCAGTTGAAGCTTTCACCATTTTATCACGATAAAGAATTTGATTCTCAACACTTCTGACTTTAGCAGTCAGATCCTCAATCTTCTTACCTTTGAAATAAGTGTTTGTACTACAAACCTTGCACTCTTTGATGCAATTTTTGCAGTCAACATCACCACTGACCTTTTTACCTGACTCAGTCGTTGACGCATTTGAACTGACTTGGATTTTAGACTCAGAAACGGATTTAGAATCTACCTCAATTGCCTTAGCTGCCAGCACCTTGTCAGCCATCTTTCCCATGTTTTATGCATTCAACTCCTGTGTCGTGTCAATGATCCCAGTGTCAATCTTCTTTAACTTATCTTTCTCTTCTTTCTCCTTCTTCTCTTTCTCTTCATCTTCACCGCTTCCCCACCATTTCTTCTGCCAATAATCATCTTCAATTTTATACTCTTGAATTATGGTTTCCAAATCAAGAGTTTTATGATCAACAGCAATGTTTCCATAAGGGTCAAGATAACACTCCCTGTCTGGATCCCATCTATTTGCTCTTTTTGCCTCATCAAAAATACCAGATATTCTGATCATTTTGTTTATAGCTAACTGCTTTCTGTAATTATACTTCTGTGCTTCAGTTCTGTTATCTTTCCAAGGAACAGGTTTAGATTTTGCCATGAATGCATAACCAACCGCATCCTCCTCAGGTAACAACTCGCTCCAGTCGTAACCTTCATCGTCGTGAATCACCGCAAGAGCTCTAGATTTTTCTTTGTTATCTTCAATCTGCTTCATCCTTGGCTGTTCTGATTTATTCTGATGATAAATCGCCTTCTTGTAGTAATCTTCTCTGAACGGGTTTTCAGATTCATCAGCATACGCATTTCTGCATTCACGCTTAAAGTGACCTTTCTGTTTGCACTTGAAGCATGTCACCTTAGACTTATCAAAGCCCAACTTAGTAGATGGTCCACCAATTGACTTTCTCCCAGTTATCTCCATGAAACGCTGTGCACGACGAACTGCACTGGCCATACACCTCCTTATGTCGATTAGTTCCATCTCCTCAGGATCTATCTGATCATAATCTTCTTTTGTCAAGTTGGTGTTGCCAATCTTCCCTGCTACAAGACTTTCATAAGATTCTAGCACAGATGCTAGGAAAACCATCTGTTGTTTGGCAGACTCCTCGCTGAAGTTCTGAGCGTTCTTTATGTCTACAGCGATGTTGCATTGAAATAAATTCTTTGCATCAGACTGGTTTAAAATTGATAAAGACCCACTATGATATCCACTGTGATAACCACTGCTTTGACTTTCTTTGCTTGTTGTGGAGACATTCTCAGCAGAAAACGCAGTCTTGGGAGATGTGTTCTTTGGCATCATGCTCTTTGGATAATACAAATCCAAGTTCTACTGATAAGACGAATGATTGACTTTGTGTGTCTTCTTTAATTCCAACTCATGACTCTCTAATCTCTCAATCAGCATATCCACCGTAAGATCTGCAGGTTTGATCGTATTCTTCAGCATCAACGCATAATATTGCCAATCCATTTCATCCGTTAGTGAGTCAAACAGCTTACCGACTAGCTCTTCTTGAGAATAGGAAATTTCATGTCTTGCCAATTCCAGCTTCAGATGCCCAAACCTCTCAATCATTTTACAAACTGATTCATTCTTTAAACACCCAAACAAATCAAACTCTTTTCTAAGTAGTTTCTTTTTGTTTTTCACAATTTCTTTGCTTCCTAAACATTTGTTTTTCAACTTATCCCAGAGAACTGTAGCACTAGAGTATTCGATCAAAGATATTATATCTTCTCTGACGGATTGAAACAGCAACGCAATACATTTTTGCTCAGCAACAAACGATTCTATTTCTTCAGTTGTTGTTAATGTTTCGCCACTTTTGCCTCCATTATCATAACCATTTTTTAGACTCTTCCAACTGAGAAAAGCAAAAGCCATCAACCAATCTTCAAAGTTCTTTGCCCACCGACTGTAATCTTCTATAGCCATCAACTTCGGGGGTTTATTGTAGGTTCCGAAAACACTTTCAACTTCCAATGCATCCGATAGCTTTTTCTTTGGATTCTGCGTGTTGTCATTGGTGTTACTCGAAGATGTATCATTTCCACCGTCTCCAGCAAATGCATACATGTCATAAAATGGATTGAAATCATCCATCTTGTACGTACCTGTAGACAATCAGCAAAACACTTAAAAATTTTTTAAAGTTTTGATAAACAGCTAATTTCGAGCGAAAGCAGCTTATGAGCGAAAACACAGAATATGTTCGAGCGAAATCAGCTAAATTCTGATTTCGAGCGGAATCAGAATGTAACTCTCAAACGGAATCAGAACTGATTTCGGGCGGAATCAGACAATCAGAATTATGTTTCGAGCGGAATCAGAAAAAACTCTGATTTTGAGCGAAATCAGAAAATGTTTCACGAGCGGAATCAGATTTTTTTGATTACGAGCGAAATCAACAACTAAATCTTGAGCGGAATTAGAATTTAGGGCGAAATCAGCGAAGTATGTCACGAGCGAAATCAGGTTTTTAGATCAATTTTACCATTTTTACTTCAAATTTTAACCTGATTCTTTCTAGGGTTTGTTAATTCTATGTTTTATACAATATACTCGAAATTCAGTCCATTCCGACCGTTGGAACTTGTTCAAATTAGAAAAGTATAAGAAGAAGTGCGTAGAAATGAGAAATTCTGGTAGAATCAAGCTGCTATGGTATGAACTCCTCGTCCTGAGCTCTGATACCACTTGTTGGACCGTTTGCATGACCCTAAATGTCAGTAAAAGTAGTTCATCTCTGAATACGAAGGCGGAATCAATGTATACAAAGTCATAACAACTTGTATTCTCTTAATCTTTCTTTCTATTACTGACTACAATCCTTTACACGT
Organism: Helianthus tuberosus; assembly: GCA_030545235.1. Lineage (NCBI taxonomy): Eukaryota > Viridiplantae > Streptophyta > Magnoliopsida > Asterales > Asteraceae > Helianthus > Helianthus tuberosus. The sequence continues at coordinate 91,402,124 of CM060381.1, forward strand.
GTTTCTGATGCAATTTTGACAGAGTTTCGACACCAACACTATGACCTGATTTCGCTCCAATGTTACAAATGAACTCAACATGACACCTATATATAGCCAGCTGATTTCGCTCCTATGAACATGAACATTACGAGCGGAATCACAAGATTCAACAGGAGCGGAATCACTAAGATCATTTGGAGCGGAATTAACATGAACTTATCATCTAGGAGCGGAATTACCAGATTACAACATTTCCTGATTTCGCTCCAAATGACACAAGTGTCATTTGGGGCGGAATTACATCCTAAGACCACTTTTTGTGTTTTCCAACTCCGTACAACCTATCTAGACCTAAGACTCACTAAAGACGTAGTTAACAGACATTCCGTGCACCAACATTCCCATAGACTTCAATAGATTTCCATAGACCCGATAGATTTCCATAGACTTCAAACAGATTTCCATAGTTTCAAATAGATTCCAAAGACTTCAATTAGTTTCACATAGATTAGTGTTAACAATCCACAAACACGAAACCCCGCATGGCACGTGTTACGAAAGTTCGGCAACATGATGGAAGCACTTATATATAGGAAGTACCAGCGTCGTATCCACCATGCTTTAATCATGCCACGTCCATCTCGTCATCGGTGTCATGCTTCGTTAACCACAACATTAGAATTCACCACAAGCTCTCTTAGATTGACCAAATAGATTCCACAACATAGATTAACCCAAATAGACATCACAACTCCAACCCGAGCTTACAAAACTACGAACTTCGCTTAGCGCGTGGTACAAAGGTTTGGTAACATGCCAGAAACACTTATATATAGGAAGTACCAGCTCTGTATCCACCATGTTTCGGACATGCCACGCCCGCCTCATCTTCGGCGCTAGGCTACGTTTCGTATTTCGTTTCTCAAACAACACATACTTAGATTACAAGTAGATCATGCTAGAGTACACATAGATTACGCTTAGATTGCACTTAGATTACACAAGTAGTTTCCCATAGTTTTAGAATTTGACAACCTCATCACCGGTCTGCAAAACGCTAAGTTTCGCATGGCACTTGGTATGAAAGTTGGTAACATGCCTGAAACACTTATATATAGGAAGTACCAGCAGCGTATCCACCATGTTTCAGACACGTCACTTCTGTCTTGTATTTCTATGCAAGGTTCCGTTTAGTGTTTTACAACCACAGTAGCACATAGATTCCTCAAATAGTTTCACATAGTGTCATAGTCTATCAAGATTCCAACATAGATTAGCATCATGAATAAAGCTCTATAAATTTAGTTTGATTCTGAGATTAGGGTTAGTGTCTTAGATTGCGGACATACGTACGAATTGTGTAAAAGTCTCAAAATAAACAAAGAACCAAAATAAATGAAGAATCGAGTTTAAAACCACACATAAAATCCGAGGTAGCATAAAAGATAGGCTCATAAAAGCATAGGGTTGTTCCGGGCAGAGGAACGGTGACTAACCAAAGTGATTCGAACCCCTTTCGAATTGAGGTAGCATGTCTTTACTTACTTAGACAAATACGTCATCGATGTTAGGCCTACGATATTCGTCCTTTTGGTCATTTCACGTTCCTAATCGATTGGGAGTTTCGAGACTTTGGTGAGACGTAAAATCAAAGAGTGGGACTAGTTATCATGGTCTGAGTTTCACCTCTATCTTGATAACTTCATACCCTAATAGCGTCGGTACTTATCAGCAGATAAGACCTACTTAGAATATAATTAGGAAATTTCCCATCAAGGTTTGGATATCACTCCTATCATGAGGGCAATTTCGTGCAAAATACAAACACGGATTAGCAGTGTTTTTCAAGTATCGAGTGTACATTGTATCAGCCTTAGGAAAGACATGTAAGTTCAGCTGGAAAATGTGCTGCTAGGAAGCAGATACGGTAGAATGCATAAGTCTTAAACAACAGATAAGAATCAAGATTCCTAGAACTATAGACTAGGGCAAGTATTCCTACTTATCCTAATTCCCTATAGTTATGGCTCTGATACCAATCTATCACACCCCAACCGATGGCGGAAACATCAGGGTGCGAGCACTAAGCGTTCAGATTGCTCATGAGATTCCATAACACTAAATAGTTCATTATAGCTTAGATTGATTCAAATATTGTTTAAAACCAAACAACTATCATCATGTATCATAGTACATCAAGTCTCAAATATTGTTCAAAACTTATTTATCTAGATGAGTTTCTAAGCAACATCCTAGCTTGATTCCAAGATTCCTAGCATCCTGTCAGCCTGCAACATGTATTAAAATAGGGTCAGTACAAAAATGTATCGGCGTGTATACAAGTTTGAATAATAGCATACTAGATTAAAAGTCTCATATCCGTATGTAAATGTAACAAAATAGTTTCAGCCATGCTAGTGTTCGCAGTCCAACAAGTGATAGCCCAAGTATCCCGATGCTTTGTTGTTTTCCAAAGTCTCAAGGAAAACTAGAATCCTTCTAACATTACCCCCGAGAATAATGGGGAGGTGCATCTTCTATAGCACTACTATTGTTAAGGCGGAACTACACACCCTGGATTAAACGTCCACATATCACAAAATAGAATACAAGAATCACAAGTTTCACATACACATAGGATAGAGTTTAGTTTGCAAAAGTCTCAAGTATCGTAGTTTAATAGAATACATGTTCCATCCCAAAGTTTAAAACAAAAAGGGATTGAGTATACTCACAGTGATTGCTTAACAGATAAACTGTTATTGGATCAAAGGGAGCTCTTTAGAATTAGCCTGATTAGATTATAACAGATAAGAGTCGGGCAGAATAACAGGATTCAACCAAGTGTCGGATTAGTCATCTTGATCTGATGGCGGTTCGATCGGATGGCTATCCGATCGGATTGCCATCCGATTGGGATGACTATGGTGAGTGAGTGACAGATTGCCACTCGGTCGAATGGTCATTCGATTGAATGGCCATTCGATCCAAGTGTCCAGTTTCCAAATGTTCAAGTTGTTGAAAAAGTTTCTAAGTGTTAAGGATTTCAAGATTCAAGGTCACCTTGATCGGATGGCAGTTCGATCGGATGGTTATCCAATCGGATTGCCATTCGACGATCAGGACTTCAAGTTGCAAGATGTTTAAGATTAGGAGACCATGTCACCTGATCGGATGACAGTTCGATCGGATGGCTATCCGAACGGATTGCCATTCGACGATCAAAGATTCACAATGTCCAAGTGTTAAGGTTAATGAGGCAAGCGTCACTCGATCGGATGGCGGTTCGATCGGATTGCTATCCGATCGGATTGCCACTCGATCGGGTTGTCCTTGTCCCGTTCCTAAACTTGTAAAATTTTTAAGTTTCTATTTAAGTAATGATGACGGGGTACGCATTGAGACAACGGTAAACCCATTAGTGTACAGCCGATCTGATCGGGTGGGAATCACCCCAGTCTGTTCAGTCACCCGTTCGTGACGGTGTTCATGTCAGAATTCATACTCCGGTCATCTTTTCCGGCAACAATCCTTCTCCAAACCAACCTCAGACTAATCTTTAAGTCTACAGTCCGTTTGAATCCAGATCTCACCGTTTTTTGATAAAAGTCTTAAGAAAAGATGAAGATAAACATGAGTTTTAGTTGCATAGTATAGATTTAGTAAAGGTTTAGTGTAAAAACATATGAAATTCCTTAGATCTGAGCTAGATCTTGAATAGAATGACATCACTCATCAGTTTGTACAAACTGCCATGATGACGTCACCCTCAAGAGCTCAAATCTTAGAGATTTCATGGTGAAAAGTGAGATTTCAAAGGAGAATCAGGTAGAGAATAGTGTGTAGATCAAGGATGTACAAGAATCTAGTGTAAAACGTACCGAAATCGCCAAGAAATGAAAGAAAAGAGGAGTGCGTGCGTATGGGTCGAGTGAGGCCGTCACATCAGTGAGAATGATGTGAGAGGCCTATTTATAGTGTGAGAGTGAGGGAGTGAGGTGGTGGGCACGGATCGGATGGCAACTCGGTCGAATGGCCATCTGATCGGATGGTCATCCGATCGGATTGCCATTTGGCCAATCCCATCCTTTCCGCGTTCCCGTCTTTGATTTGTTTCGCAAGTTAGATTAAGCGTTGCATTGCGTATTATTGGGTAATAGTATCACATAACCAGATTATATCATTAACACAAAAGTTTCAATAGGTTCCATAGTTTCTGCCAGTGACAAGACTCCAGTCCCTCGTTCAACCAAGTCTCAAGTTTCACGAGCCTCAAGGGTCAATCGCAAAAGTATCAAGTATTCTAGAATCATAGTCTCATAGCATCATAGAATCATAGTTTCATAGCATCATAGAATCATAGTCTCCAAGTATTAAGTATCAAGAATCATAGCATAAGTTTCAACAAGTATCAAAAGTATTACATATCACAAAGCTTAGGGACTAAAAGTGCCAATTAGATAAAATTCTAGGGACGCAGGCGTTACAAGTATCGTGACGTAGTTGATATCATCATAGTCAAATAATCACAGTTTAATGCACAGCGGAAGTCTTGGTGGAAAATATTAATATAAACCGAAATGCAAAGTATAAATAAATATATGCAAACGGTTGTAAGTGGATCCATAGACGGATCTAAAACAGAAATAGAAAATATTATTCAACAGACTTTAAGCATCAAGAACTTGCAAGATTCTTTAACTAATGCTCAGGAGCTCCCAGCCAATTTCGCTTATGCCACTTATCTTTTTGAAAAATACGTCTGTTTACACTGGTAAATACAATTAACTGACTCTTTTGAAAACATTTATGAAAATTGATTAAAAATGCACAAGGCACAAATATTCTTTTATAACTTGGGATAATTATATAAAATAATCTTGTATACAGATTTACATGTTTGTTGTACGTTCAGGGCCCGGGATAGAAGCCGAGACAAGATTAATAGACACACCACTAATATAAACCCACAAAAAGTTATCCTCATGAGTGGGTATATCATTTTACATACGCAACTGTCAGGTGTATGCCTACACCCCGTGCTTAAGTCGTGGCCATTTTCAAATGGAATGAGCCAAGGATATCCAGGACACGGTCATATTAACCCCCAAATGTTTATATATCAAACAAAACAGATTAAAACGGGTTATCTCAATGATTTAACCACTAATCTATTAAATATTCAATACCCGACCAAGCGGTAATAATTTACCGCATCCCAAGCCCGTATAAGGAAAAATAAGTTAAAAGTATTTACCTGAGCTAAAAATGTAAATTTTTGTATACTCAGCCATGTATTCTACTCAAACAAGTGTAGGTAGATTTTACCGGGCTCCTAATCTGGAACGAAGGTTTTAATAACCTATTAGATTACTAACGGGTCTTATTTAAGTTCTAAACTTAGACCGGTTAGTTTAAAGAAAGGTTTACGGTACGAAAGGCAAGATTAAGCGATGACCGGATTGGAATGTAATTTAGACCCGACAAGTATGGATACTTGTATAAAATGGGTAAACTAAATACATTCTGGATTTTGAAGTAAAAATGATAAGGTTTGACCTGTTTCGGCTAATTTATGCAAACTAGTTACATAAACCGTACCGAACGTGTATATGCATAACGGGTAGCCGGATGAGCCATGTACAAGTTCCATAAGTTATTATGCTTTAAACATGATATGATATCAGTAGGATATCAACAATTATGCCCCAAAAGAATTTAAAACCAATTTAAGTCCCGTAAGGGTATTTTGGTCATTTTAAGGTTATAAAAGAGGTTTAATAGTAAACTGAGGTTCTGGTCTAAAACATTAAGTAAAAGAATTTATTTTATCATGTTACATCAGTAAGATATCATACATATGTGAGGTTTACCATTTATGGCCAAACTACGCACCGTAGGGGCATTTTGGTCATTTCACATGTGTTTTTAAGGCCAAAATTGGAAGTCTAAGTTCATGACTTATACCTATTATAGAAATATTAAAATTTATCTATAAAATCACTAGGTAACAAGTCTTAGGTGTTAAATATGGTTTTAGACCATACTATGCGCCTAATTATCGTAAAAGTCGGTAATTGACGATATTTGAGATGTTTATGAAATCATGAGATTTTGATCAACCTTTAATGTTTAAAATATTCTATTTATCATATAATATCAGTAGGAATAGGTTTGGCATGTTAATCATGTGTTAATCTCATTTTATAAATAAAAAGGGTATTATCGTCATTTATCGAATTATACTAGAACTCAATGATATGGCCAGTTTATAATTTGACCAAAAATTCCAAAAATCCCTAAAAATAATATCAAAACAGTAGGCAATGAGTTTGGTGCCAAAAATTGGGTTTAAACATGACTTATGCTAAAAATCGTAGTATAATTAATAAAAAGTTTCATTTTACGATATCTTGCATAACTTTAGTTTGAGACCAGAAAATGATGTCAAATTTATTTGACATGCTTATATATCAGTAACAAAGATATTTGTATACTCATATATCCAAAAATCTCGTTTTTACAATATAAGGGCATAATAGTCAAATTTTAAGCAATTTACGGAAATATGCAAATGAACTCTAAATTCTAAGGGACCATGTAGTATAACCTCAGAGGGTTATACTAACATATAATATGGTCACAAACGAACCTTAATGTATAGCTAAACTAAGCTAATTTGGGTCAGAACTGAAAGTCAAAGCAAAAGTCAACTTTTGCGACTTTCGGCTGCGAACCGAGCCTAAACTCAGTATTGTCGGGTTGAACATGTCTAAACATGTTCTTAGAATATTTACCAACTTATTAAAGTGATAAAACTGATTTTATAGCTTCTACATTATCAGATATGAATTTTATTTTAATTACGTTGACCCGACAATTAACTAAGTAAACATGATAATTAGAAGGTGCCCTTATGAGGGATTATCACCTACTTAATTACCAACACATAGCCACTTTCAAATCGAATAATGGCTGGACCGTTAATGATTAATCAAAAAGTCAAAGTATAATTACGATATCTTTGACTTTCGGTCATTAAACTAATAAAAACTTAACTACAGAAGCTAAGAACACTTACAAGGGTCCTTAGCACGAAAATTTAACTTGAGAGAGAGCTTCCTTTAGGTCCAGGATGCTCCAAAGAAGAGTTGAGAGTGAAAATATGAGAATGCAAGTTCAAATGTTCAAACAATGGAGCTATTTATAGGAATTTGGAGGTTGATAAGATCATTCCTGCTGTTGAGGGAGGTAACCGGATGATCACAGGTGTCCCCATGGCAGTAAAAACCATTAACACAGTCCCTGGAATCGAAAACTTGCATGCAAAGGTGGTGGACAGCCTGCAACATGAATCTGCCAGTTTTTTGGTCGCTGGTGACTCTGTCGCGGCCCGTGTAGACATCAGAGGGGGCTTACGCGCCCCGCGACAAACCCTGATTCCGGTAAAAAGTTTGCAAACTTTGCATTTTCAGTCCCTGGTCCTTTATAATTTGAAATAACTTCTGTTTATTGCACTATTAACCCCCATAGTTAACTTTTAAGTGTCTTGGGTCATAATATATCGTTAAGCTTCTGATCAGTTACGGGATCACCTGAAAGGTATTATTTTCAAACGTTGACGCTTTTAATCCCTATTTCTTGGAAATTACAACCTTAATCATTTATTTGCATCGAAACTCCACGAATTCATTACCAGGTATACGTGAGAGTATAATGAAGTATTATAAATCCTCGGGATCATTAAAAGGTCACTCAGAGGTAAGAATTAACATGTTGACACGTTTAACCCCTGTGCTTTGTAAACCTTAGATTTTAAGCACAAACGGCTTCCTGCATTTGACAATTTATTCATTAAAGAATACGATCATCGTTTGAAGTTAATCAGAGGCACAAGTTTGGTATGTTGACACTTTTGTTCCTTCCACATACATTTTTACACTGCTTTTCAACTTTAGTCCCTCTAGGTTAACTTTTTATATGAATAGTGTTTATGACACATGTCACCACTATATTGGCCATGATTTAGCGAGGTGTTACAATTTGGCCCCTAGACTTGTTTTGTCGTGTTTTGTCACTTTTAACCCCTTTTAACCCAATATTTAGGCTATATGAAGGTGTTAAGGCATACGTAACTTGAATTTTGCCCAAAAATGTCATCTATCACTTCCATCAATCACGTATCGTGGCTTAATCAAATGATACAAGACTGGTGCTGAACAGAGCAGGGCACAAAGTGCATATGAGTTTAAGCAGCTTTGTACAAAGGGAGCTTGTTAGCTTCGTACGAAGGTACTCAGCCTATATATATGTGTGTAGGGTCTTGTTCATTTTACATCTTTGTGACTTGAGAGGGGAAACTCTTGTTGTTTGATTTCGTGGTTTTGTATTTATCAATATATCAATAGAAATCAACAGTTAATTACTTCTTTGTGTCTGATCTACACACGTACTTAGATTCCACACAAGATACGTGTTCATCGCATCATCAGTCAAGGAGTCGATCCTCGGAGCGAATCCACAAGTGGTATCAGAGCGGGTGATTATTTGCACGGATTGAAGACACGAAGATTCAAGCAGCTTCATTTTCATTAGAGCTAATTTCATCTTCTTCTACACACATCTTCTTCTACACATTTGTTTTGAACTTAAAACTTAGATCCACAACAATTTCACGGTTAAAAAGGTATGATTTTTGATATGTTGTGTGAAAATTGTGTTTGAATAACCCTACAAATTTTCAAGACTAAATTCGACTTAAATCATGTTCAAAATTGGGAAAAAGCATGATGAACAGGCTGTGTTCGAGTTGAGTTGTTAGTACGAACCCACATAGCTTCGTACGAACCCAGAGTTTGCTGCTTCGTACGAACCCAGTTTGCTGCTTCGTACGAACTGGGTAATAAAATCAGTTTTGTATTTCAAGTAGCTTCGTACGAACCGAGTGATTTGTGTTAGTGCTGCTTCGTACGAACCCGAATTCCATCTTCGTACGAACAGAGGGTTTGTGTTTGTTAATTTTCAAGCTTGATCAAGTGTTTGATTGTGTGTTTGCAGGTAATCATGGCTGAAGAATTTTACAACGAGTTTTACAACGCGTTCACTTCTGAATCATCCGAAACAACAGCTATTGCACCAAAGAGTATTTCGAAAGCTATAACTGATAATATAAAACATGAAAACTTTTATGGAACTCATTCAAAACAACCGAAACTTGATAATATTGAAGATTATACATGGTGGAAAGAGAGGTTTATTAACTGGGCAAAAGCGTATGCTCATGAGAGTTGGTTTTGTATGGAATTTGGGTATCATAGGCCAATAAATGATAAAAATGAAATAATTCCAATTGCAAGCTACAAACTGAAGACATAAAGACATTTTCTCATGAACAAATGATGATCGCGTTAATTCAACAATCGATCAGGGATGATATCTCTGCATTACTTAAACATGATGGATCATCAAAGTCTGTGTGGGAAGCATTGCGAGTGAAAGCTGAGGGAGGAAAACAGATTAAAAATAATAAAATATCATTGCTTAAAAAAGAATTTGATTTGTTTGATTATATAAAGGGTGAAACTGTGAGACAAAAACCAGAGAAGAAATCATTGACAAAATTATAGAAGCTTTACCACGTGCAGATCATTAGCAGACATTTGTCATAATTTTGAAAAATGATTCACAATTTGATGAGATTACCCTGGATACAATGATTGAGAAGCTTGAAAGTCATGAACTGGAGTTGCAAAAACAGAACAAAATGAGCAGTTCTACTTATCAGCAAAATGTGGGTCTTTACTACAGAGGAAGCTCACCCTCAACCAATCAATCATCAAAGATTGGTACTGCTTATAGTGTCGAAAAGTCAAAAGATTCACAGAAGAGTTCATCAAGTTATGATCCAGGTTATCATTCTTCTTCAACAGCATCAAACGCAGCAGAACCTGAAGAGATTCATTGTAACATTGCTTTGAAATTGAAAAATTCTCCAACATTGAGTATCAATGCTTCTAAACAACAGATGTGTTTCTTAGCATCAATTATGGAGTCATACGAGAGTCTGGTAGCAGGGAGAATTGGAAATCCCGAATTGACAAAAGAAAATTATGACCAGATAGACCCGGAGGAGATGGAACTCATTGATATCAGATGGTGTTTGGCAAGTGGCAGTGTTTTATGGAGATAATAGGTAGACGGATCTTGGAGGTTTGTTAAGCACCAAGCTAGGGTTTGACAAGTCGAAAGTAACATGTTTCTGGTGTAAACAGAAGGGTCATTTCAAAAGAGAGTGTGTCAACCGGGAAGTAGCTAATCATGGCAATCCATTTCATGATGATTACTACAAGAAGGCCATTTATCATAAAAATAGTGAACAAACGTCCAGATCAAATCTAAAGCAAATTCCTGAAGGTTCATCGAAAGAAAAAAACACAATCCTTAGTGATGATTCATGATGACGAAGGGTTTAACTGGGGTAAATACATAAAAGAAGAGAAAAGGGCGTTGGTTGCTGAAGTGAAAACAAAAACAAGAGAAGAAATTCTTCAAGAGAAAACGTACAGAGAAAGATGTTTTGAAGGTTACAGAATTGAAGAAATGTATAATGTGAAGCAGGTAGGTTATTGACAATGAAATACGCACAGACGTGACTGCGAGTTGTAGAATGCGCAACACATATCACCACTGTGACACGTAAAGAAAAGCCCTCAACAACCCTTGTCCACGACAGGTGCTGAGTCCAAACTATAGTACTATCGTTGCTAAGGTGTCAGGCAACAATCACTGTGTAAACATAACATACAAGCATTCATCGAATAACACGTATAACATGCAGAGCGGTGAGCATATAAAAATGTGTTTGCGTTGTGTGATTGATGTGATTTGAGATAAGTAACGTATGTAACACCCAAAAGTGCTTAAAGCAAAAAGGGATCGAGTATACTCACAGATCATGTTTAACAAGTAAACACAGTCTTGGATTGAAGGGAGCGCTGAAAGATTAGCCTGAACACAGTACGATAGCATGAGCGTTGAACGGTGCGTAAACGGTGTCGAGTAAACTGAGCGAGGAATTGTCATCTGATCCGATGGCCTTCCGAATGGATGGTCATCCGGACGGATGGTCATCCGGACGGATGGTCATCCGGACGGATGGTCATCCGGACGGATGTCCATTCGCTCGGAGGGTTGACCGTTTGGGATGGATGTGTTTGTGTATGGTGTGAACTTTGAAGTTTTCATTGCAACATTTTAAAACTCAAGAAGTGTTTCTACCATTCAGGTCATCCGGTCGGACGGTCATCCGGACGGATGGCTGTCCGCTCGGATGGTGATCCGAGTGGAGGTTTCATAGATTGAATGTTTGTTTAAGTGTTTGGCAACTTAAGTCATCCGGCCGGATAGCCGTTCGATCGGATGGCTATTCATACGGTGACTGGTTCGTTTGGAAAGTTGTAAAAATTTGTTAAGTTTTGAAAGTTTAGCGATTGAACCGAGATGGTATGATAACGTGTCGAGCAACGGAAACCTCAGCAAGCCCAGTCATCCGTTCGAATGGGAACCACCCCGTTCGTTCGGTGACTGTTCTTGACGGGATTTCATGTTCAACCCATGAATCGGTCGTTTCTTCGTTAGGATCCATTTTCAGTCCGGGTCTATACTATAGAATGAGTAGTGAGCCTGAATAGTCCAAATTCTAACGGTTTTGAGTTAAAAGTTTAAGAAAGTTGAAGAAAAGTTTGAAACTCTTGAAAAATGTTTAGATTTAGGTGAAATCAGTGTTTAAACATTGTAGAAACCTATTAGATTCGAGTTATTCTTGATGGAATGAAGTCACACTTTGGTGTTGTTGAGAACCCATGATGACATCATCCTAAAACAACCAAAATCCACCGATTTCATGGTGAAAATTTGAGATTTGATGGTGAAAATGATGAAGAAGTGTGTGTAGATGATAGAAGTACAAGATTTGAGGTAGAAACTTACAAGAATCGCGAGGAATCAAGAGAAAATAGGCCAAAAGCGTGCTGGTCGAATGAGAGCTGTCACATCACATGAACAATGATGTGACAGGTGCTATTTATAGGCAAGAGAGGAGAAAAGGTGGTGCAATGTGACAGATCAGAGGGCCTTCCGATCAGATGGCCATCCGATCGGATGGTCATCTGGTCGAATGGTCCTTCGATCGGATGGCTTTTTCCAGTTGGTTTCCGACTTTTGTTTCGTACGTTGAGTGTTGCGATGCGTTGCGAGAAAGCGGTGCGATAGTATTACACACTATTTATACAAATAATATAACTACTAATAATCACAAAAGTAAACCTTAGATTTCGAGTTTGCGATGAGATTGCGTTGTGATAGAGTTGCGATTGTGTTTGAGAATAACCACCTCAAACAAATATAAACATGCACAAGTAACACATAATAGCACACACACGTAAAGCAATATCCATAACCTGTAATTCGAGCTGAGATGCGATAGCGACGAGATAGCGATAAGTCGATTAGCGATTAAATTGCGAATTATTGCATTTACTCCATATAATACAACTAAAGTGACATAAATTAGAGTATCGATTAACAAGTCAAAGAGTACAAGCAATGACTAAGCAAGGAATGACAGATCGAACTAGCAATCTTTTCTTCCTTTGACTTTGACTTTGACTTTGACTTGTACTTTGACTTTGACTTCGACTAAGAATGTCGGGTTGTTACAGCCTCCCCTACTTTAGGAAATTTTGTCCTGAAATTTAAGGCGCAGGCGTAACAAACAGTTGTGGATATTTAGCCTTCATGTCACTTTCGAGTTCCCAGGCAAACTCGGTGTCGCATTTGCCTTCCCAGCGAACCTTCACAATGGGAATGCGTGAGCGTCGGAGTTTCTTGGTCTCTCAGTCCATGATCTCGACTGGTTTTTCCACGAAGTGTAATGTTTCGTCCACTTGTAGATCCTCAAGAGGGACATGCAAATCCTGGTCGGCTAGACACTTTTTAAGGTTCGAAACATGGAAAGTCGGGTGTGAGCTTTCCTTTGCCAATTTGCCAATTCTTTCTGGTAGTTCGAGTCTGTAGGCCACTTTGCCAATTCTTTCCAGAATTATAAAGGGTCCAACATATCGAGGCGCGAGCTTTCCTTTCTTGTCGAATCTGATGACCCCCTTCCAAGGTGCAACCTTTAGGAGTACGTGATCGCCAACGTCAAATTCAAGGGGCTTGCGGCATCTATTGGCGTTACTCTTTTGACGACTCCGAGCTTTCAGGAGATTGTCTCGAATTTGGAGGATTTTGTCAGTCGTTTCTTGCAATAACTCAGTACTGGTAAGTTGCGCATCCTCGATCTCGTGCCATACAATAGGCGATCGACATTTTCTTCCGTATAATGCCTCAAATGGGGCCATTTGAATGCTAGAGTGATAACTGTTATTGTACGAGAATTCGACTAAAGGTAAATGCGAATCCCAATTACCACCGAAATCTATCACACACGAGTGAAGCATATCTTCAAGGGTACGAATCGTGCGTTCAGTCTGACCATCGGTATGGGGATGGAATGCAGTACTGAGATTAAGAGTAGTACCAAGAGCAGATTGAAAAGTTTCCCAGAGACGTGAATTAAATCGACCATCGCGGTCAGAGATGATGTCACGAGGTGTCCCGTGTTGGCAAATGACTTCGTCAGTAGATTCGTGCTAATCGTTCTACCTTGTAGTCTTCCCGTATCGGTAGAAAATGAGCAGATTTGGTGAGACGGTCAACGATAACCCAGATGCTTTCGTGACCTGATGGCGTGTGCGGAAGTTTCATTATGAATGCATAGCTATACTCTCCCATTTCCACATAGGGATCTCGGGTTGGACGAGTAAGCCAGAGGGGCATTGATGCGCAGCCTTGACTTTCGAACAAGTTAGGCATTTCAAAACGTAGATAGCGATATCCCTCTTCATGCCCGGCCACCAATACTTGTAGCGAAGATCCTGGTGCATCTTATCGGCACTGGGATGAATGGAATATCGAGACTTGTGGGCTTCGTCTAGCAGAATCTGTCGTAAGTTGGTGCGTTTGGGAATCCAAATTCGGTCAAGGTAATGGAATATACCATTTGATTTATTCACCAGTTGTTCGCCGTTATTGATAACCTTTCCTTCTTCAAAGTGCGTTCGGTAAAACAAGCATGTTGGGTGTCACAGATAAGAGCTTTGAGATTGTGCTGGGCTTGAGTATTACGAACGCTATGCAAATAGCTTCAGCGTCTAAAAGCATCGGCAACGACATTTGCTTTGCCAGGGTGGTAACGAATCTCACAGTCGTAATCATTGAGGAGTTCAACCCATCGGCGTTGGCACATATTCAGCTCTTTCTGGCTAAAGATGTGTTGTAGGCTCTTATGGTCGGTGAAGACCGTACACTTGGTACCGTAAAGGTAGTGTCGCCAAATCTTTAACGCGAAAACAACTGCACCTAGCTCGAGATCGTGGGTTGTATAGTTCTTCTCGTGGATCTTGAGCTGACGAGAGGCGTACGCAATAACCTTGTCCCGTTGCATAAGATCACAATCGAGGCCGAGGTTAGAGGCATCGCAGTAGACTACGAAGCGGTCGTTTCCGCCGGGTAATGAGAGCACAGGGGCGTTGCAAAGCATAAGTTTTAGAGTTTGAAAGGCTTCCTCTTGTTCGGTTCCCCAAACAAAAGGTTTGTCCTTGTGCGTAAGAGAGGTGAGAGGGACAGCGATCTTCAAGAAATCAGCGATGAATCAGCGATAGTAACCCGCCAATACGAGAAAAGAAGGAACTTCAGACGGGCTCTTTGGTGTAACCCAATTCTTAACTGCTTCGTTCTTCGAAGGAACGACATGAATACCTTGACTATTGACAATGTGACCGAGGAATTGATCCTCCTCAAGCCAAAATTCACACTTGGAGAACTTGGCATAGAGACGGTTTCCCTAGAGTAGTTCAAGAACCAAACGGAGATGCTGCGCGTGTTCGGCTTTTGCCTTGGAATAGATCAAGATATCATCGATAAACACGATGACGAAGCGGTCGAGAAAGGGTTTACACACGTGATTCATTAGATCCATGAAAACTGCGGGGGTGTTGGTTAAACCAAAGGGCATAACAACAAACTCGTAGTGGCCGTATTGGGTTCGAAAAGCGGTTTTGGGTATATCTTCCTCTTGAATTCGTAATTGGTGATAGCCGAAGCATAAGTCGATCTTTGAGAAACACGTAGCACCTTGTAACTGATCAAACAAATCATCGATTCGAGGTAAGGGATAGCGATTCTTGATGGTAAGCTTATTCAATTCCCTGTAGTCGATGCACATCCGGAACGATCCGTCCTTCTTTTTGACAAAAAGGACAGGTGCGCCCCATGGAGAGGTGCTAGGGCGAATGAAGCCTTTATCAAGCAATTCCTGGAGCTGACTCAAGAGTTCGCGCATTTCAGACGGAGCGAGACGATAAGGCGCTCTAGCAACAGGATTTACTCCAGGAATGAGGTCAATTCAAAAACCGATATCACGAGATGGCGGTGAGCTAGGTAAATCTTCAGGAAAGACGTTAGGAAAATCATGAACCACAGGAACCTTATCCATTGCCTTCTCTTCCTTTTCCTCCGCTACTATGATGTGCGCCAAGAAAGCTTGGTATTCCTTGCGGAGATACCTGCTAGCTTGGACACACGACATGAGTTGCAACTTCTGCGAAGCGACTTCGCCATAGACGCACAATTGATCGCTGTTTGCGAGAGAGAAACGAATTATTTTATCTAAACAAACAATTTCAGGATGATTCTCCCGGAGGAAATCCATGCCTACCATGACATCAAAGCAACCAAGCTGCATCGGGATAAGAATGATCGGAAAAATGTGACTGATGAGCTCAAGAGTACAGTCACGTAGAACGGAACTAACAGTGACGGTTCTTCCAGTGGCAACTTCTACGTCGAATGTTGATGGGAGGTTAACGCGTTTACGGTTTAAGAGCCTTTTGAATTCGAACAATACAAAACAGTTATCAGCTCCAGTATCAAACAAACACGAAGCATATATACCATTTACGAGAAACGTACCATTAACCACGTTGTTGTCTGCCTGAGCCTGATAGGCGTTGATGTTGAAGACCCACCCACAGGCTGCTTACTGAGATGGTTGTTGCTGCTGCTGCTGTGGCTCTTCCTTCACCACTCTGTTTGGGCAAACATTTGCGAAGTGTTTAGGATCACCACATGCATAGCAGGCTCTTGCGTGAGCAACGGGAGTAGGAGCTGCTTGTTGTCCCTGAGGAGCTGGTAGAGTAGGAGCTTGAACTTGAGCTGGAGCTTGATGGGGACTAGTACGGCAGTTGGCAGTGAAGTGGCCGTACAGGTTGCAATGAACACAAAATCGACATGTAATCCCAACAGGATGATGATAAGTACAGGTGGGGCATAGCGGGTGTGGACCAGTATATGCACGCTGGCCGGCGGTGCATTGGTCACTAGTGCCGCTACCTGGCGGTTCTGGTTTTGGGGTGGAGCGGGTACTGCATTGAGTGGAGCGGCAATGACAGCACAGTTCTTATTGTTGTTGTTGTTCTTGCGCTTTCAGCGTGAAGGCTTGGAAGCTTGTAGTGCGACGGTTTCAGCGGTGGGAGCAGCGGTGACTTGGTGAAGACTTTTGGTGGTTTTGTCAAAGTAACCAGCCCTAACTCGCTTGTCATTAATCTCGGCAGCGAGCAGATAGGTCTCTTCGATGGTTATCGTCTTGGCGGCTTGCACGAAATCAGCAACACAATCTGGTAAAGCACGGATGTATTTCTTGATGGTGATGTCCGGAGTAGAGACTTGGCCAGGACACATTATGCTTAGCTGCTTAAAGCCGGCAGTTAGACCAGCATTGTCGCCACCCTCTTGCTTAATGTTCCAAAACTCGTCCTCCAGCTTCTGAAGCTCATGGGGAGGGTAGAATTCCTTCATCATGATCTCCTTCAGCTCTTCCCAAGTGAGCCCATAAGCTGCGTCATTCCCCCGCCTGTTCCTTTTGGCGGTCCACCAATCCAGAGAGCTGGACTGGAAAAATGTCAGTTGCGTTGACAGTGCGTAGGTTTTCAGGACAGCCACTTTGTCGCAGAGTGACTTCAATTGCATCAAACCATTGAAACATAGTAGTAGGCCCATCTTCTCCGGTGAAGTCTTTAGGGCCGCAGGCCTTAAACTGCTTGAAGCTAAAAGTACTCGGGGAGAGTCGGTCCTTGATTCTTCGGAGGACTTGCTAGTGTTTTCATTAAGTTCGCTGACAATCTGCGGAATGACCTTAGCCATTTGCTTTGCGACTAGAGAAGCGATGCGCTTGTCAGCGAGGTTGCGGCGGGAGTTGCGAGTGGTGTGCGATCTGAATGACGACATTGTCTGCAACAGACATCGTCACGGATTTAGACGATACACTCAATCTCACCACACAGGGTTTAACCAATTACTATAAAGCTCGGGAACACATCCAAACACTTATGCACATAATCACGTAGGCACGTAAACCACATAAGCATGTAAGCACATAAACACGTAGTCCAGGAAAGCACAGAAGCAGGTAGTCCACATAAGCACATCTTCCAGTATATTTTGCACGTATTCCCCTACATATATTGCACGCTTTCACCTATCCTTCAAAGTCGCGAGTAGCGATCAAAAGTTGCGAGTGCGAATAGCAAGTAGCGATTGCGAGTAACATAAGCGATTTGTTAGCGTATTTAGATAAATTCATGAAGCGAGTTGTGTGTGTTTATCGAGGAGAACAGCGAAAATCCAGTAAATCACCAAGATCAAAACATATAAACATGAAAATCCACATAAACCCATAAATTTACACATAAAATCGAGGAATCAGCGGTTGCGAGTCTAGAATTGAAATACATAAAAGCGATAAAGCGTAAAACCAGTGAAAATCAGGATGTCTTGGGTGTGCTAGACTTTGACTACCCAAAGTGATTCGACTGTTCATGAGGACTTTGAGCACACGTGTTGGCTTAATAGATTGTGCTCTTGCCTCAATCCGGGTGATCGGCACGCATCCTTTCGGCCATTACGTGACTCCAGTCGTTGGAACCCATTGAGACTTTGGTGAGAATTTGGTAAAACCAAAATATAGAGCGGAATAAGTCATAAAGATGCGGGTTTCACCCCTAAATTAACAACTTCCTTCCTGTTCATGTGATAGAATCACGAGATAGATAAGGAGAATCGCGTCGAAGTATGGATTTCACTCCTGATTCAACGCGAATTCTTGTGTTTATAGTAAAAATGCGCATCAAACGAGCGATTTGATCGAGAGTTTGCGGTTTTTACACCTAATCTCAACCAGATCGTTCGTTTGTGTGTGTGTTGCCAGTCTTAGGAAAGACTGATCTTGATGTTTGCGCAAGAGTGTAGTGTTCAGCGAATTCGAGCGAGAATATCAAATAAGCTTGCACAAAACCCCAATTGGGTTTGTACAAGTCGGTCAGTAGGTACTTAGACTATATACTAGGTCAATTCTAAGACATCGACCCAGACTAGGTCGAGTCTTGCCTAATTCCCTATAGTTATGGCTCTGATACCAATCTGTCACACCCCAACCGATGGCGGAAACATCGGGGCGCGGCACTGAGCGAAACAGATTGTCCAAGAGAATCCATAACAACTAAATTACCAGATATTAAACGTTACGTCCCATACGATAACATATCAAAATAAAGCAGTTATTACAGACAAATTGTTCTCAAAGACAAATCATAGTTTCGACAACACATAAATTGTTTATTTGTTTCTAGACTCCCCTAGACTTGATTTCATCACAGCAAGCAAGCATAAGCATCCTAAACACCTGTCACATACGCTAAAATAAAAGTCAATACACACAGTGTAAAGGTGAGCATACAAGTTTAATAGTATAATAGTAGCGAAAGCGTTGTATGCATAACCAGCATGTAACATGTATAATGTGAAGCAGGTAGGTTATTGACAATGAAATATGCACAGACGTGACTGCGAGTTGTAGAATGCGCAACACATATCACCACTGTGACACATAAAGAAAAGCCCTCAACAACCCTTGTCCACGACAGGTGCTGAGTCCAAACTATAGTACTATCGTTGCTAAGGTGTCAGGCAACAATCACTGTGTAAACATAACATACAAGCATTCATCGAATAACACGTATAACATGCAGAGCGGTCAGCGTATAAAAATGTGTTTGCGTTGTGTGATCGATGTGATTTGAGATAAGTAACGTATGTAACACCCAAAAGTGCTTAAAGCAAAAAGGGATCGAGTATACTCACAGATCGTGTTTAACAAGTAAACACAGTCTTGGATTGAAGGGAGCGCTGAGAGATTAGCATGAACGCAGTACGATAGTATGAGCGTTGAACAGTGCATAAATGGTGTCGAGTGAACTAAGCGACGAATTGTCATCTGATCGGATGGCCTTCCGGACAGATGGCCATTCGCTCGGAGGGTTGTCCGTTTGGGTTGGATGTGTTTGTATGGTGTGAACTTTGAAGTTTTCGTTGTAGCATTTTAAACTCAAGAAGTGTTTCTACCATTCAGGTCATCTGGTCGGACGGTCATCCGGACAGATGGTCGTCCGCTTGGATGGTAATCCGAGTGGAGGTTTCATAGATTGAAAGTTTGTTTAAGTTTTTGGCAACTTAAGTCATCTGATCGGATGGCCGTTCGATCGGATGGCTATTCATACGGTGACTGGTTCGTTTGGAAAGTTGTAAAAAATTGCAAAGTTTCGAAAGTTTAGCGATTGAACCGAGACGGTATGACAACGTGTCGAGCAACGGAAACCTCAGCAAGCCCACTCATCCGTTCGGATGGGAACCGCCCCGTTCGTTCGATGACTGTTCTTGACAGGATTTCATGTTCAACCCGTGAATTGGTCGTCTCTTCGTAAGGATCCATTTTCAGTCCGGGTCTATACTATAGATAGAGTAGTGAGCCCGAACTAGTCCAGATTCTGACGGTTTTGAGTTAAAAGTTTAAGAAAGTTGAAGAAAAGTTTGAAACTCTTGAAAAATGTTTAGATTTAGGTGAAATCGGTGTTTAAACGTTGTAGAAACCTATTAGATTCGAGTTGTTCTTGATGGAATGAAGTTACACTTTGGTGTTCTTGAGAACCCATGATGACATCATCCTAAAACAGCCCTAATCCACCGATTTCATGGTGAAAAGTTGAGATTTGATGGTGAAAATGATGAAGAAGTGTGTGTAGATGATAGAAGTACAAGATTTGAGGTAGAAACTTACAATAATCGCGAGGAATCGAGAGAAAATAGGCCAAAAGTGTGTTGGTCGAATGAGAGCTGTCACATCACATGAACAGTGATGTGACAGGTGCTATTTATAGGCAAGAGAGGAGAAAAGACGGTGCAATGTGATGGATCGGAGGGCCTTCCGATCGGATGGTCATCCTGTCGAATGGTCCTTCGATCGGATGGCTTTTGCCAGTTGGTTTCCGACTTTTGTTTCATGCGTTGAGCGTTGCGATGTGTTGTGAGTAAGCGATGCGATAGCATTACACACTAGTTACAAAAATAATATAACTACTAATAATCACAAAAGTAAACCTTAGTTTCGAGTTCGCGATGAGATTGCGTTGTGATAGAGTTGCGATTGCGTTTGCGAATAACCACCTCAAACAAATATAAACATGCATAAGTAACACATAATAGCACACACACGTAAAGCAATATCCATAACCTGTAATTCAAGTTGCGATGCGATAGCGACGAGATAGCGATAAGTCGATTAACGATTAAATTGCGAATTATTGCATTTACTCCACATAATACAACTAAAGTGACATAAATTAGAGTATCGATTAACAAGTCAAAGAGTACAAGCAATGATTAAGCAAGGAATGACAGATCGATTAAGCAAGGAATGACAGATCGAATTAGCAATCTGAAATTTGACTTCGAAAGTCGGGTTGTTACATTAAGAAAGTCAGAAAACAGTTTATGAAAATATGGAGAAGCCGGTTGGTGAAGTTGTTGCTGAAGAACAACAGGTGAAGGTCGTTGAAAGTGTTTTGAAAGATGATTCTACCAAAACAGCTAAGTCCGAATCACAGGATGAAAATGAGGGAAGTTTTCATGAAAGTTATCTAAAAAATTCAAAATCCGAGAAAGATGCGAATAAAGATCCGATAGGATTGGCATATACCATGATTGGATAGGACAAATTATTCTCAGATATTGAAGTTCCGATTCAGAATGTGATTCCGGAAAAGATTGACAAAGTTTTCAAACTGGTAGAAATTGAGAAATCTGAAATTGACAAATTTGCCGGAAAAGCGAGCAAGAAAACTTTTTCTAACAAACCTATTTACAAAAAGAAGAACATGAAGGCTGGGTTGGGTTATAAAAAGCAACAAAACAAAAAGAAACGGTTTGAAAAGACAAATTATCAGAAAAAGATGAACTTTGTTCATGGAACAAGTTCTGAGGAAGAGAAAGAACTCCAATTTAGGCGACAGTCTAATGAAAAGTTCTATGCTCAAAAGAAACAACAACAGCAGGTCAAAGATGTTTTAAAGAGAACATGTTTTAAATGTGATCAAATTGGACATATTGGTCGCAAGTGTCCAAATCTTAAACCTGTTGGTGTTGAGAAAAAGAAGTCTGATGTTGTGAATCAGAAGCCAACCAAGTTTGAATTAAAAAAACTTGCAAACCGAAAAGATCAAAGGTTGAACCACAACAAACTTGGAAACCAGTGACACCTAGATTTAAGACTACACAAAGTTGGAAAACAACGGTTGATGCAACCTCCAATTTTGGAGAACTAAAACTGAGTTGTCAAAACAAAACATTCAAAAGATTCAAGATTTTATCAAAGGAATGTTTTAAATGGACAAATCTGGGTGGCAAAGACAAAGACTTCTATGAGTGAGAAAAATAAAGAAAACATTTTTGAGAAAAATGACAGGAATTATCCAGTTTTACCTGGGAAAATACATATTAAGTTACTTGAGTCGAAACAGGTTTGGGTTGCTTTATTCAAATGATTGAATTGTTTGTATGTGCAGGTGCTCAAGAAGATAGTTGAATGTCAAATCGGAGAGTGGAGCAGCCTGGCACAAGAGGAGGCAGATCCGTGCAGTTGAAAATAGGGAGTTTGTTTGTTTTTGTACAAAAATAAACCATAAATCCAAAACCCTAAAAATAGAAAAATTTAAAAACCAAAAATATGTTTTCATTTTGTCGAAAATTGAAAAATAAAAAAGTATGTTTGTGTTTAAATTTGTTAAAAATAAAAAATTTACAAAAATATGCTTTGATTGAATACGCCAAAATCCTCATGGCTGAACAAACATGATTATTTCACAAATGAATAAATGATTTTAACATTGTTAAAAATCAATGTGTTGTAAATCATGGGGGTACTTTCTGTAAAACAGAGCATGTGAAGCAGAAAATGGATGGCGAGATGAAGCTATCTACATCGTTATCAAATTTTCTTTAAATGTTTTGAATTTTAGGGGGAGTAAGAATTTTGAAAATATAAAAACATTTGAAAATTTGAAAAAGTCAAAAACATGATAAAATTCAAAATGAGTTTTTGTGTAAAAAGAGGAAATGTTAGTACATCAGTAGACAGTCACATCATGCTAAGGAATTGGAATGTTAAAAATGTGATAAATGGTCTCACTGATGATGTGCCAGTAGGCTTGTACACATTTAGTAGATTGATTTCAAGATATAAACCTAAATATCAATTACTTTCTTATCTCGTGGGGAACATCTCTCAGATATATGGATAACCTCTGAAATTTCGTTTGAGAGGTTGCCTGATTCTGAGATACTAGGTCTTTATACTGCTTGATATCTGGGGTATTATACCTGGTCTTCTGATTTTGCGCCAGCAATGGCCTAGACCTTGTATAATACTTTGCATGCTTAAAAAAACTTTCCCTCTTCATAAAAATTGAGAAAATATCGAAAGATATAAATCAAGTGCAGTTGTAAAGAAGATCCCTAAGTGGGACACACCTAAAGTCGAGGCTTCATCTCTTTGACTGAACGGTAGTTCATACCTGAGCTCTCAAGGTCTCGCACTAACCCAGAGTACATATATCAATATAGTATATTCACCTGTAAGACTGAATCTAGGGAATCTTGATACGGGAGTATATTCTGAGGTAAGATACGCGAATAAGTTTAAGTATTTAAAACATTAATCTGGTATCTCAAATCAGTTGAACTTTGTGTGAAAATTTAAGGGGATTAATATACTGAGAATCTAAGTGAATCGTTTAGAACTTAAAGTGTCTATAGCTTAACGGTGCTAGTGATTTGTCATAAACTGATATGATTCTCTTATACAAACTCAAACAAAAATATTGTCTGTAAATATTTCTTTATTGCTTTATATTTCAGAAAAATCACAAAAAGATTTTCGGAGTGTTTTAGCATAAAGTTTGAAAAATTCAAAAAGATTTGGTTTCTTCTTTATTTTCGTCAACCGTTGTCTGAAAACTGAGTTTCGAAATCTAAAGTATGCTGAAATGTTTCTGAAAATAATCAAGTTCATTAATTTGAAACTTGAAGTTTTACATGAAAAATCAAAAACAGTTTGTGAAATCTCCAAGGTCATTAATTTGGACATGGATGATCTGTAACATCTGTACTTGTAATCATTATGAACAGTTCTATTATCAATAAAACAATGTTATTTGATCCCAATGTTTGTTTGGTTGTGTTTTACATTTTTTCATGTTTTGACTTTTATTCAATTTCAAACTCTATATCACTTTCTGGAGAGTTATACGCAAACTGGTGCGTAAACGTTATCAGTTTAACGCAACAAATACTCCGGAACATCAACATATACTTAACATACCTTAAATAACCTTTACATAACTTAGAAATAAGTTTTAAAGGCTTTGGTATGGCAAAAACAAGTTAATTCGCTTACAGGGACTAAACTTGACAAACTGCGAAAGTATGCCAATTTAAACTGTAACGAACATTCCGGATCATGATCATAAGCTAAACATACCATAAATATCCTTTACATAGCTTATAAATAGGCTTTGAGGGGTTCGGTGTGCTAAAATAAACTTTTGGGTCATTCAGGGACTAAAAGTGCCAAAAAGTGCACAAGTTTGCACTTTCGCGCATAACTTACGTTCTGAATACATCCGGACATCCAAAAATTTATGCAAGCACTAAAATATTTTATTTTAGTGTTTGGCATAAGAAAAATCCATTCGTCGCGTCATTTGGATCGTTTTTCGCGCTTATGCGCATTCCATCGTAATTAAGCGAACATCACGTTCGTACGACCAAACGAACTGACATCCGACATATTTTTGAGCATGTTTCATGTCCACAATGTTTAGGCATCATTTTAGGGCCTTAAAGTTGGCTTTACGGGCCTTAGAAGTGTCGGAAATGGCCTAAATACGCAACAGGGACTAAAACTGTCATTTCTGAAACTTGGTTCTGATCAGACAAGGCCATGCGGCCCGCTTGAGTTTTATGTACATCCTTACGTGGCCCGCGTCAGGCTCCCAGAACAGATAAGATCAATTAGTCAGCAGATTTCAGCTGATTAAACCTCATCCACACACTCACACTTGCCCTTTCAGCTCATAAGGGGCCATTTTTAGTCACCACAACTTTCCAACAAGTGTACGCACGAGATTCGATCACATTTTCCAAGAAACGATCCTAACGGTTCGGGAAATCCTATAAATACCCATCACATTTTCACTCATTCCTCACAAGAATCTGATAAAAAAGACTCTAAGTTGGAACCATTGTTTCATACCTGAGTTATTTTGATCTAGATTAGCATTCGGGGACCCTTCGTAAGTATTCCTTCGTTCTTTTATTGCTTTTCGAGTCCGAAAGTCAAACTTTGTTTGACTTTCTGCATTGACTAGTTTATGGTCAATGCGAAGTTCGTTTGAACTTCGCAACGTGATTGTAATCACGATGGTTATAGTCCCTTGTGACTATGCCTACTGATTACCACGTTGTCTAGGGTCGTAAGGGTAAGCGATCTAATAAATCGCTTATACCTTCGAACCCGACCCATTTGGTCGATCATTAGGATCCGACCAAACACATTAGGTGACCATAGTATATAGGGAATAACCTTCCGAGGTTATACCTTATGGTCACGACGTTTAAGTAGTTGTATGATAGGTAGTTTATATGCCTTAGGTAAATTACCAAAATACCCCTTTGATGCCAAAATTCATTTTAAACATATGTAACATAACTTTTGACATCTAAACTGATTTGACAACAATATTAGACATGTCAAGGCATATGTTACTTTTCATAGGACTAGTTAGGCGGTCCGAACGCATTTTACGCGAACGACGCGTTAAAGTAGCATAAGCTACCTAAACGGGTCGTAATGGGTCATAAGCACTTAGGTTAGGTTTCATTTAGTATGTAGGCTTTGTTAAACCATATGACACGAGTCTCCATACTCGTTTGGTTTACGAACCCTCATTCTATCTAAATCTTCCGATTTAGGTCCGGTTTATTAACACAGTTACCTATATTAGGTGCCGTTTGATTCCGTGATCTCTAGCATTGCTTGGTGGTTATCTTAGGACTTCTGAGCAATCTCAAGTGAGTACATAGACCCCTCTTTTACTGTTTTCCAACTGTTTTGGGGTGAAACACATGTGCCTACTTGTTACTTTCATGCTTTCCATGTTTTCACTTCATATACCTGCTATGTTCGTTAGTACATTATAGTACATGATTTCATTGCATTTCATGCTATGTATGCCCATTGTGTGTGTACTTAGTACATTGTTTTACATTACATTTCATGCTATGTATGCCCATTGTGTGCGTACTTAGTACATTGTTTTACATTACATTTCATGCTATATATGCCCATTGTGTGCATACTTAGTACATTGTTTTACATTACATTTCATGCTATGTATGCCCATTGTGTGCATACTTAGTACAATTGTTTACATCACATGCTTACATTTTGGTATGACATTTGGGTTGTTTACAATGGAATAATACATTCATTAACATTAGCTACGTCGTTCGTTAGTAGGTAGTGGTACCATAGGAATTGACAACTCCCGTTCCTGAAATCCTGGGTTTGTTTGGATTGGAAGGAATGACCGAATTCGATATACATAACTTAGATAAACCTTTAATTTGTTTAAGGGTTTATCGCCACAGTCTCAAGGCTTGGATGTATGTATTTTCACAATACCGCATAAATGTTTATATCAGTATAGCATGCATTTGTTCCACAAAACATAACTTTGATTTAAACCATGTTTTACTTCAATACCTTGTTTTTGTGCATTTTACATATGGTTTAGTTGATATATTTCACATACCATACATGACATTTTTGGATACACATTACATGATTTACATTAGATATAAACATTTTGACATTGATATACACAGTTCATGATTTACATTAAACACAGACATTTGACATGGTTTACACAATAACATTTTGACATTTGATTATACATAAACAATTTACATTGGTGGTTTGGTTTGAGTAAATGATATAAGTAACGAGGCGTGTGTAATATGATACAAGTATGGTGGATACGCCGCTGGTACTTCCTATATATAAGTGTTTGTATGGTATTACATATCGTAGCGTTATTTAAATCATTTCAATTTATGACACATGACATTTTATACAAATAACATACTTTTTACAAGACACTGTTTACAAACAACTTATCTTACACAAACTCATTTTTTTACATGGTTATTCATTTAACCTTACACTTATTTATACAGATCATCTGATCTTATCGTTTTTCAAATGATTTATAAGACAAAGCAAATTACAAGGTTCATGACTAAACATTTTCTTAAACACAAGTCATGAATCATGTTTTTACAAAACCTATGTATCTCACAGGCATTTTTATGCTGACGTACCTATTTTCACATGTGTTTTCAGGAGCTTTTCCATAGGATGATGACCGTGACACTAGGGCGGACCTGTGCCTTAGAGACATAAAACGATGATAGACTTAGTTAAATTATGTTTTGTACTCTTGTTTCTGGTTTAAGACAATGTAACTCTCGTGTTGATAAATAAAATACAACTTTGAATGCCATGGTTATGAAACAATTAGTTCTGTTACAACACTCCCCGACGTTTTCCGCCACGTTTTGTATGTTACACGTGGTCGGGGTGTGACAGAAGAGTTGGTATCAGAGCCAATGGTTATAGGGAATTAGGTTATTAGTAATTCTTTGACCTAGACTATAACCTTTCTAGGAACCTAACACAAGTTATCTTGTGTTTAGATCTTAAAACATGCACATCACCTATCCTTAGGTGATTATGAAAACAAGAACCCAATTTTCCGAAACGATTTTTGAAAAACAATCTTCTGTTTTTGGATAATTTACTACATGGTTTTGAACCCTCTTTTGTAAGGTTTTGAACCCTTCCAGTTTAACTAAAATTTTTGGCTTTATGCCTTTGAATTTTCAAAAATCTCGTCAAGGTTTTGGGTTTTAAATAGTGTGAACACGTGCAAACTGGAAGAGTGAATGCCTGTATTCTGGGTTTTCTGTCTAGGCAAGCACTTCGTATATATCTCATCAGACGCGAGACCAGTTGTGCTTACCTGGGAATTCTTGGGATGAGTGTTCACTTATAGGCGAGCATGTCTTCGCGATACATTATTTTTGATCCATTTGCTTTGATTAGTCACTGTGTGTTTTTTGTTTGACTTATGGTAACAAACAAATGACCACCATCTTTGCCATTATCAATTTTTGCATCATCTCATTCTTTTCACCCAATCATCTCACTCGTTCCCTTACATGTTTTCCTCTTTTAGAATGCCTCCTCGAAGCGAAAACCAGATAGCGACTGCCGAACTGGCAGAAATCATTGCACAGCAGATGGCTGCTCAATTCCCAAATCTCTTTGCTCAATGGCACCAAGCCAACAACAATAACAATGCTCCATGCAAATACAAGGATTTTAACTCGGATAAACCACTCAAGTTTAGTGGTTCTGAAGGAGCGACTGGGCTTCTTCAATGGTTCGAGAGCATTGAGAATACTTTCCGTCATGTTCAGTGTCCGGATAATCGCAAGGTCGAGTTTTCTTCGAGCGTGTTTCAGAAGAGGGCTCTTACATGGTGGAATGGGGTGATGAGAGACCGTGGTGCAGAAGTTGCTCTAGCACAGACATGGGCTGAACTTAGAGCTCTTATGATGAGGGAGTTTTGTCCTCGTCATGAACAACGAGCGTTGGAGAAGGAGTTTGATGACTTGAAACAGGATAGTGGCGAGCACAGGGCATATACTGATAGGTTTGAGGAGTTGAGTCTACTTTGCCCGACTATGGTTACCCCACTCGACAAGGCTATCGAAAGATACATCGACGGCCTACCTGACTCAGTGCAAGACATCATTACTGGTAGTAACCCTGCCACACTCCGTCAGGCGATCGAGTTATCAGCGACATTGACTGAGTCGCAGATTCGAAAGAATAAATTACACATGAAGGGTGACAAGGGCAAGAAGCAGTCGTCTGACAAGGAAGATAGCAAGAAAGGTCAAAACAAGAATGGAAAGGATTCTGGTTCATCAAAAAGGGCAAGGAAGCGTAAGGCTTCCCAAAACTATGATGTCACTGCCCAAGCTAACCAGGCAGCTCCCAACCAACCTGCACAGCCTCCAGCGAAGAAACCCTATTCAGGGAATGCACCTTTGTGCAATAGATGCAACAGTCACCATCAGCCGCAACATCAGTGCCGTTTCTGTACTAACTGTGGGAAGTCAGGTCATCTTGCCGATGTTTGTCGGTTTGCTCAAAATCGCGCAGTTCAGAACCCAGCTCAACAAGTTGCTCAGCCTCTTGCTCAGCAACAGGGTCAAGCTGCACGACCACACTACCCACCAGGTGCTTGTTATAACTGTGGGGATCTGACCCACTACAGAAACCGGTGCCCAAGGCTGGCTAACCAGAATTAGAATCTAAACCAGAATCAGGCTCAGGCTCGAGGGAGAGTCTTCAACATGAATGCTCAAGAGGCACAAGCAGACAATGAAGTGGTGAACGGTACGTTCTTTATTAATAATCAGCCTGCATCTGTTCTTTTTTATTCGGGTGCCGACAAGAGTTTTGTGTCATTGTCTTTTGAGCCAATGCTTCGCGTGTCTAGAACGAAACTAGGAAAACCTTTGACAGTAGAGGTTGCTAGTGGTGAACCCATTGTTCTTAATTCTGTTCTACGCAACTACCAGTTGAACCTTAACGACCATATTTTTCCTATTGACCTCACGCCAATGCAACTTGGAAGCTTGGACGTTATAGTGGGTTTGGATTGGTTATCTAGGCATCACGCAGAGATAGTTTGTTCTGAGAAGATTGTTCGTGTGCCGCTGTCAACAGGCGAGATCCTACAGGTTCGTGGTGAGAAGCCTGCCGGTGGTCTCAAACTCATGTCTTGTTTTAAAGCTCGGAAATATCTGCGGAAGAACTATGTGGATTTCTTAGCACATGTTACAGCAGATAAAGGCAAGGGTAAGTCTATTTCAGATATCCCTGTCGTTCGGGATTATTCTGAAGTATTCCCTGAAGACTTACCTGGTCTACCTCCAGCACACCAAGTCGAGTTCCGCATTGATCTCGTACCTGGTGCAAATCCCATTACCAGAGCTCCATATCGTCTTGCACCATCTGAGATGCAAGAGTTGTCTAAGCAGCTTCAGGAGCTCTCTGACAAAGGCTTTATACGTCCTAGTTTTTCACCTTGGGGTGCTCCCGTTCTTTTTGTCAAGAAGAAGGATGGATCTTTTAGGATGTGTATCGATTATCGTGAGCTTAACAAGCTTACCATCAAGAATCGATATCCCCTACCGCGCATAGACGACCTCTTTGATCAGTTACAGGGCGCTTCTTATTTTTTGAAGATTGGTCTGCATTCCGGATATCATCAACTCCGGGTGCATGAAGAAGATATTCCCAAGACAGCGTTCCGTACTCGTTATGGGCATTATGAATTCACAGTCATGCCATTCGGTTTGACTAATGCTCCTGCTGTTTTCATGGACTTAGTGAATAGGGTCTGCAAGCCTTATTTGGATCAGTTCGTCATTGTTTTCATTGACGACATCTTGATTTACTCTAAGACGCGAGCTGATCACGAGCAACATCTTCGTCTTACTCTGGAACTCCTAAAGAAAGAGCAACTTTTCGTCAAATTCTCCAAGAGTGAATTCTGGCTTAAAGAAGTTCAATTCTTAGGACATATTGTCAACGAACGAGGTATTCATGTAGATCCCTCCAAGATCAGTGTGATTAAGGATTGGGATACGCCTACTACTCCTACTGAAGTTCGTTCTTTTCTTGGTCTGGCGGGTTATTACCGCCGCTTCATTGAAAACTTCTCAAAGATTGCAGTTCCTCTAACTGCCCTAACTCAGAAGAACAAACCCTTTGATTGGGGATTCAAGCAAGAGGAAGCTTTTCAACACTTGAAGCAGAAACTTTGTGACGCGCCTGTTCTAACTTTGCCTGAGGGCAATGATGATTTCTTCATTTATTGCGATGCATCTAAATTGGGTCTTGGTTGTATCCTGATGCAAAGGAACAAAGTCATAGCATACGCATCGAGGCAGTTGAAGATACATGAGAAGAACTACACCACTCATGATCTTGAGTTGGGTGCAGTTGTTTTCGCTCTAAAGATCTGGAGACACTATTTGTACGGTACAAAATGTGTGGTTTTCACAGACCACAAAAGTCTTCAGCATATCTTCAATCAGAAAGAACTCAACATGAGGCAACGACGTTGGGTCGAGCTTCTAAACGACTATGACTGCGAAATTCGCTACCATCCTGGTAAGGCGAATGTCGTAGCCGATTCATTGAGTCGTAAGGAACGTACTAAGCTTCATTGTGTACGTGTTCAATCTGTTATTCAAGCTCGATCCGATATCCAGGCACTCATTTCTCAGGCTCAACAATCTTGTGTTTCACAAGGTTTGATAAATAAGGAATTTCCCTATCACATAACACCTGCTCTGGAACTGAAGGACAATGGATCGTATTACTTCATGGACCGTTTGTGGGTCCTAAGCTAGGATGATCTTCGTACCTTGCTTATGGATGAAGCCCATAAGTCTCGTTATTCTATTCATCCGGGCTCAGATAAGATGTATAAGGATCTTCGTATTCACTATTGGTGGCCTGGTATGAAGAAAGACATTGCCTTATACGTATCAAAATGCCTTACTTGTCTTAAGGTTAAGGCTGAACATCAGCGTCCTTCTGGTTTATTGGTGCAACCAGAGATCCCGGTTTGGAAATGGGAAAACATTACTATGGATCTCATTACTAAACTTTCGCGCACAAAGAAAGGTCATGATGCCATCTGGGTAGTCGTTGATCGTCTTACAAAGTCAGCACATTTCTTGCCAATCCGTGAGGATTTTTCTGCTGACAAACTTGCTAAAATCTACGTGGATGAAATTGTAGCTCGACATGGTGTTCCTTTGAACATTATTTCTGACAGA
This sequence comes from Helianthus tuberosus, assembly GCA_030545235.1. Taxonomy (NCBI): domain Eukaryota; kingdom Viridiplantae; phylum Streptophyta; class Magnoliopsida; order Asterales; family Asteraceae; genus Helianthus; species Helianthus tuberosus. Next base: position 91,433,642 of record CM060381.1, read on the forward strand.
GATGCTCGTTTCACGTCTCATTTTTGGAGAACCATGCAATCTGCTATGGGGACCCAACTTAATCTGAGCACAGCTTATCATCCGCAAACGGATGGTCAATCTGAGAGAACAATCCAGACTCTGGAGGATATGCTTAGAGCTTGTGTGATCGATTTTGGTGGTAGTTGGGATTCACATCTTCAGTTAATTGAATTCTCCTACAACAACAGTTATCACACCAGCATCAAAATGGCTCCTTTCGAGGCTCTCTATGGTTGAAAATGTCGTTCACCAGTCTGCTGGAATGAGATCGGCGAGGCTCAACTTACTGGACCTGCCCTCATTTTAGAGACAACTGATAGAGTCAAGAAAGTTCGTGATAACCTTCAGACAGCTAGAAGCCGTCAAAAGAGTTACGCGGACCCAAAACGCAAGCCCTTGGAATTTCAAGTCGGTGATCGAGTATTACTTAAGGTCTCACCTTGGAAAGGTGTGATCAGATTTGGAAAGAAAGGAAAACTTGCACCTAGATATGTTGGAACATTCAAGATCATCGAAAGAATCGGTAAGGTAGCCTACAGACTTGAGTTACCTCCTGAACTTGGAAATGTTCATCCAACCTTTCACGTGTCCAATCTCAAGAGGTGTTTAGCTGATGAGAACCTCCACATACCACTTGACGAAATTCGTGTTGGTAAAACACTGAAATTTGTTGAGAAACCTGTGGAAATCATGGAACGTGAAGTCAAGTGGCTCAAACGCAAGCGCATTCCTTTGGTCAAAGTTCACTGGGAAGCTAAACGTGGACCCGAGTTTACTTGGGAACGCGAAGATCAAATGAAGGCGAAGTATCCGCATCTTTTCCCACGAGTTTCCTCTAAATAAATTTCGGGACGAAATTTCCACAAGTAGGGGAGACTGTAACATCTGTGCTTGTAATCATTATGAAAAGTTCTATTATCAATAAAACGATGTTATTTGATCCCAATGTTTGTTTGGTTGTGTTTTACATTTTTTCATGTTTTGACTTTTATTCAATTTCAAACTCTATATCACTTTCTGGAGAGTTATACGCAAACAGGTGCGTAAGCGTTATCAGTTTAACGCAAAAAATACTCCGGAACATCAACATATACTTAACATACCTTAAATAACCTTTACATAACTTAGAAATAAGTTTTAAAGGCTTTGGTATGGCAAAAACAAGTTAATTCGCTTACAGGGACTAAACTTGACAAACTGCGAAAGTATGCCAATTTAAACTGTAACGAACATTCTGGAGCATGACCATAAGTTAAACATACCATAAATATCCTTTACATAGGTTAGAAAGAGGCTTTGAGGGGTTCGGTGTGCTAAAATAAACTTTTGGGTCATTCAGGGACTAAAAGAGCCAAAAAGTGCACAAGTTTGCACTTTCGCACATAACTTACATTCTGAATACATCCGGACATCCAAAAATTTATGCAAGCACTAAAATATTTTATTTTAGTGTTTGGCATAAGAAAAATCCATTCATCACGTCATTTGGATCGTTTTTCGCGCTTATGCGCATTCCGTCGTAATTAAGCGAACATCGCGTTCGTACGACCAAACGAACTGACATCCGACATATTTTTGAGCATGTTTCATGTCCAAAATGTTTAGGCATCATTTTAGGGCCTTAAAGTTGGCTTTATGGGCCTTAGAAGTGTCGGAAATGGCCTAAATACGCAACAGGGACTAAAACTGTCATTTCTGAAACTTGGTTCTGATCAGACAAGGCCATGCGGCCTGCGTGAGTTTTATGTACATCCTTACGCGGCCCGCGTCAGGCTCCCAGAATAGATAAGATCAATTAGTCAGCAGATTTCAGCTGATTAAACCTCATCCACACACTCACACTTGCCCTTTCAGCACATTAGGGGCCATTTTTAGTCACCACAACTTTCCAACAAGTGTACGCACGAGATTCGATCACATTTTCCAAGAAACGATCCTAACGGTTCGGGAAATCCTATAAATACCCATCACATTTTCATTCACTCCTCACAAGAATCTGATAAAAAAGACTCTAAGTTGGAACCATTGTTTCATACCTGAGTTATTTTGATCTAGATTAGCATTCGGGGACCCTTCGTAAGTATTCCTTCGTTCTTTTATTGCTTTTCGAGTCCGAAAGTCAAACTTTGTTTGACTTTCTGCATTGACCAGTTTATGGTCAATGCGAAGTTCGTTTGAACTTCGCAACGTGATTGTAATCACGATGGTTATAGTCCCTTGTGACTATGCCTACTGATTACCACGTTGTCTAGGGTCGTAAGGGTAAGCGATCTAATAAATCGCTTATACCTTCGAACCCGACCCATTTGGTCGATCATTAGGATCCGACCAAACACATTAGGTGACCATAGTATATGGGGAATAACCTTCCGAGGTTATACCTTATGGTCACGACGTTTAAGTAGTTGTATGATAGGTAGTTTATATGCCTTAGGTAAATTACCAAAATACCCCTTTGATGCCAAAATTCATTTTAAACATATGTAACATAACTTTTGACATCTAAACTGATTTGACAACAATATTAGACATGTTAAGGCATATGTTACTTGTCATAGGACTAGTTAGGCGGTCCGAACGCGTTTTACGCGAACGACGCGTTAAAGTAGCATAAGCTACCTAAACGGGTCGTAATGGGTCATAAGCACTTAGGTTAGGTTTCATTTAGTATGTAGGCTTTGTTAAACCATATGACACGAGTCTCCATACTCGTTTGGTTTACGAACCCTCATTCTATCTAAATCTTCTGATTTAGGTCCGGTTTATTAACACAGTTACCTATATTAGGTGCCGTTTGATTCCGTGATCTCTAGCATTGCTTGGTGGTTATCTTAGGACTTCTGAGCAATCTCAAGTGAGTACATAGACCCCTCTTTTACTGTTTTCCAACTATTTTGGGGTGAAACACATGTGCCTACTTGTTACTTTCATGCTTTCCATGTTTTCACTTCATATACCTGCTATGTTCGTTAGTACATTATAGTACATGATTTCATTGCATTTCATGCTATGTATACCCATTGTGTGTGTACTTAGTACATTGTTTTACATCACATTTCATGCTATGTATGCCCATTGTGTGCGTACTTAGTACATTGTTTTACATTACATTTCATGCTATATATGCCCATTGTGTGCATACTTAGTACATTGTTTTACATTACATTTCATGCTATGTATGCCCATTGTGTGCATACTTAGTACAATTGTTTACATCACATGCTTACATTTTGGTATGACATTTTGGTTGTTTACAATGGAACAATACATTCATTAACATTAGCTATGTCGTTCGTTAGTAGGTAGTGGTACCATAGGAATTGACAACTCCCGTTCCTGAAATCCTGGGTTTGTTTGGATTGGAAGGAATGGCCGAATTCGATATACATAACTTAGATAAACCTTTAATTTATTTAAGGGTTTATCGCCACAGTCTCAAGGCTTGGATGTATGCATTTTCACAATACCGCATAAATGTTTATATCAGTATAGCATGCATTTGTTCCACAAAACATAACTTTGATTTAAACCATGTTTTACTTCAATACCTTGTTTTTGTGCATTTTACATATGGTTTAGTTGATATATTTCACATACCATACATGACATTTTTGGATACACATTACATGATTTACATTAGACATAAACATTTTGACATTGATATACACAGTTCATGATTTACATTAAACACAGACATTTGACATGGTTTACACAATAACATTTTGACATTTGATTATGCATAAACAATTTACATTGGTGGTTTGGTTTGAGTAAGTGATATAAGTAACGAGGCGTGTGTAATATGATACAAGTATGGTGGATACGCCGCTGGTACTTCCTATATATAAGTGTTTGTATGGTATTACATATCGTAGCGTTATTTAAATCATTTCAATTTATGACACATGACATTTTATACAAATAACATACTTTTTACAAGACACTGTTTACAAACAACTTATCTTACACAAACTCATTTTTTTACATGGTTATTCATTTAACCTTACACTTATTTATACAGATCATCTGATCTTATCGTTTTTCAAATGATTTATAAGACAAAGCAAATTACAAGGTTCATGACTAAACATTTTCTTAAACACAAGTCATGAATCATGTTTTTACAAAACCTATGTATCTCACAGACATTTTTATGCTGACGTACCTATTTTCACATGTGTTTTCAGGAGCTTTTCCATAGGATGATGATCGTGACACTAGGGCGGACCTGTGCCTTAGAGACATAAAACGATGATAGACTTAGTTAAATTATGTTTTGTACTCTTGTTTCTGGTTTAAGACAATGTAACTCTCGTGTTGATAAATAAAATACAACTTTGAATGCCATGGTTATGAAATAATTAATTCTGTTACAACACTCCCCGACGTTTTCCGCCACGTTTTGTATGTTACACGTGGTCGGGGTGTGACAAAAGAGTTGGTATCAGAGCCAATGGTTATAGGGAATTAGGTTATTAGTAATTCTTTGACCTAGACTATAACCTTTCTAGGAACCTAACACAAGTTATCTTGTGTTTAGATCTTAAAACATGCACATCACCTATCCTTAGGTGATTATGAAAACAAGAACCCAATTTTCCGAAACGATTTTTGAAAAACAATCTTCTGTTTTTGGATAATTTACTACATGGTTTTGAACCCTCTTTTGTAAGGTTTTGAACCCTTCCAGTTTAACTAAAATTTTTGGCTTTATGCCTTTGAATTTTCAAAAATCTCGTCAAGGTTTTGGGTTTTAAATAGTGTGAACACGTGCAAACTGGAAGAGTGAATGCCTGTATTCTGGGTTTTCTGTCTAGGCAAGCACTTCGTATATATCTCATCAGACGCGAGACCAGTTGTGCTTACCTGGAAATTCTTGGGATGAGTGTTCACTTATAGGCGAGCATGTCTTCGCGATACATTATTTTTGATCCATTTACTTTGATTAGTCACTGTGTGTTGTTTGTTTGCCTTATGGTAACAAACAAATGACCACCATCTTTGCCATTATCAATTTTTGCATCATCTCATTCTTTTCACCCAATCATCTCACTCGTTCCCTTACATGTTTTCCTCTTTTAGAATGCCTCCTCGACGCGAAAACCAGATAGCGACTGCCGAACTGGCAGAAATCATTGCGCAGCAGATGGCTGCTCAATTCCCAAATCTCTTTGCTCAATGGCACCAAGCCAACAACAATAACAATGCTCCATGCAAATACAAGGATTTTAACTCGGCTAAACCACTCAAGTTTAGTGGTTCTGAAGGAGCGACTGGGCTTCTTCAATGGTTCGAGAGCATTGAGAATACTTTCCGTCATGTTTAGTGTCCGGATAATCGCAAGGTCGAGTTTTCTTCGAGCGTGTTTCAGAAGAGGGCTCTTACATGGTGGAATGGGGTGATGAGAGACCGTGGTGCAGAAGTTGCTCTAGCACAGACATGGGCTGAACTTAGAGCTCTTATGATGAGGGAGTTTTGTCCTCGTCATGAACAACGAGCGTTGGAGAAGGAGTTTGATGACTTGAAACAGGATAGTGGCGAGCACAGGGCATATACTGATAGGTTTGAGGAGTTGAGTCTACTTTGCCCGACTATGGTTACCCCACTCGACAAGGCTATCGAAAGATACATCGACGGCCTACCTGACTCAGTGCAAGACATCATTACTGGTAGTAACCCTGCCACACTCCGTCAGGCGATCGAGTTATCAGCGACATTGACTGAGTCGCAGATTCGGAAGAATAAATTACACATGAAGGGTGACAAGGGCAAGAAACAGTCGTCTGACAAGGAAGATAGCAAGAAAGGTCAAAACAAGAATGGAAAGGATTCTGGTTCATCAAAAAGGGCAAGGAAGCGTAAGGCTTCCCAAAACTATGCTGTCACTGCCCAAGCTAATCAGGCAGCTCCCAACCAACCTGCACAGCCTCCAGCGAAGAAACCCTATTCAGGGAATGCACCTTTGTGCAATAGATGCAATAGTCACCATCAGCCGCAACATCAGTGCCGTTTCTGTACTAACTGTGGGAAGTCAGGTCATCTTGCCGATGTTTGTCGGTTTGCTCAAAATCGCGCAGTTCAGAACCCAGCTCAACAAGTTGCTCAGCTTCTTGCTCAGCAACAGGGTCAAGCTGTACGACCACACTACCCACCAGGTGCTTGTTATAACTGTGGGGATCTGACCCATTAAAGAAACCGGTGCCCAAGGCTGGCTAACCAGAATCAGAATCTAAACCAGAATCAGGCTCAGGCTCGAGGGCGAGTCTTCAACATGAATGCTCAAGAGGCACAAGCAGACAATTAAGTGGTGAACGGTACGTTCTTTATTAATAATCAGCCTGCATCTGTTCTTTTTGATTCGGGTGCCGACAAGAGTTTTGTGTCATTGTCTTTTGAGCCAATGCTTCGCGTGTCTAGAACGAAACTAGGAAAACCTTTGACAGTAGAGGTTGCTAGTGATGAACCCATTGTTCTTAATTCTGTTCTACGCAACTGCCAGTTGAACCTTAACGACCATATTTTTCCTATTGACCTCACGCCAATGCAACTTGGAAGCTTCGACGTTATAGTGGGTATGGATTGGTTATCTAGGCATCGCGCAGAGATAGTTTGTTCTGAGAGTCGTCCGCTAATGCAATTTATCCAATTTATCCGCTAATGCACTTATTCCACACACTATAGTCCATGTATTAGGCAATTTGTATTCCCAGAGTCGTCCAAACATGCACAATTGCGTACTATTGAGTCAATAATGCACTACGTCAATTTAGGGTTTTTTATTAACTTTTGTACATTACGTAATTACTGTTTTGTATTGTACGTTCTATCAAGCATATAATCATATTTCCAGACTCAATTCCTCACGAGTCTAACTATTTGCACATCGTGTGTGACAACCCAAGATCTCAAGGTCCTTCGTCACAACCCTCCTGGACGAAGTATAGTTCTTCGTCATCTTCACTCTTGACGAAGTATAGTTCTTCGTCAAGAGAGTTCGTCGCCAAAAGGACTCTCGGCCCACACAATGATCTGGCCCAAGCCATCCAAGCCCAAACTGAGCCCCAAGCCCATGTCCTCCTTTTAATACGTAAATGCATATAGAGGGGCACACACCCTCTTTCAAAACGATTGCAAACCCTAGACCCTTGTGGAGTAGACGACGGCACCAAGACCATCCGAAGAACAACACTCCACTCGCTCCAATGCGTTTTCTATAATCTTGTGGTTAGTAGTCTTACCTAATTTGAATAGATTTTTCTTGTGATTCTTGGCCAAGCATGTTAACTGATTGAATATATATATATATATATATATATATCGTTGTTGTATTGTTATGTTGAATATGGTTGAATCGAGTTCTGTGATTATGTGGTCATGATAAACCGTATGATTGATTTAGACGTATATTTGATGATTATTGTGATGTTAAATTCTAGTTGATAAACGCTAAATCATGTGATGAAGAATGTTACATTCTCGACGAAGAATGATCCTTCGTCACTTACATTCTCGACGAAGAATGATCCTTCGTCACCTACATTCTCGACGAAGAATAGATCTTCGCCGAGAGGATTCTTCACCTTGAAGAGTATCTGGACAGAACAGTGAAACAACTTGTGATGAATATGATAATGAATACTTGTGTTTATAGAATTATAATTATTGCATGATAACAATGTTAACTAGAAATGAGGATCTTGACTTGACTAGTGTGAATAGCCAAGTCATCTGTTAAATGTTATTATGAGAACTACGTACCTGTTATGCGATATACGGTGATCTTGTGAGACTGTGTAAAATACGTGATTTAATTATTATGAAACTGATGTTATGGGTAACTACTGTTGGGAACGAGAACTCGTGTTATGAACGCGTATGAAATCTAAACGTTTTCTATGTGCTACGTGACAATGTTATTACATGTGACTTGTTGAATACGTGATCTAGATATGTGCTTACGAAACTGATCATCTTTGGTAACCAAGGTAGGGTTTGGTGACCAACTTGGAACGGGTAATGTAACGTAACATACCGAGCAATCTAAGGTGAGTTCACTGCTCTTTTTCAAGCATGCGTCCCGGGGAGGGACATCTTGTAAATATTCTGGGGAGGAGTATTGGGTAATGGGTTTGACTGGAATGTTAAACCGGAATGTTGGATAATACACTCACTCCTATCACCTTAAGTCCCATCTTCTACTGAAAAGGTTGCCGGGGAGGCAACGGGGTTATTAGCTGATAGTGCTATTAGGTTTGGCACCCTCACACCGTACCGGGGAGGACGGGCGTGAACTAATTACCTTAAATCATGACCAATGCTTTGATAAGGGCATTAGGGACGGGCAAATAATCTGGAGCCATCTTGTACGGTATCGAGTTATTATCAACATTGTTTTTGGAAATGCTTTTGAACTAAACTAAACTTTTGGCAGCAGAACATGTAACACAATTCTTGGTAAACAAAACTGTGAACTCACCAGCGTTGTCTGATACACTTCTCTACATGCTTGCAGGTCTATAGGTACATATCATTGGAACTTGTTGTCTGGGATGCTGGAGTGGTCATGGGTCGAGTTGCATGGAATCACGAGACACGTCTAATGGCTTATACACACTTGGGTTATGAAATTCTTAACTATTGTAGTATGCTTCTGCTGATTAGTAAACAATGTTTTGTAACGCTTATTTATATAAATGAAAGTTTCATTCGAAATATTGTTATGAGTTCAATGTGATTGGTGGCTAGATCCTGGTACGTCACACGCCTCGCGGGGGTCCCCGCATGTGGTATTTTGGGGGTGTGACGGTTTGGTATCAGAGCCACCGGTTATAGTGAACTTGGTTTTAAAACGTTTTTATAAAACCAGACTATAACCGAACAAGTTCTGAATACGACCATGACACTCAGCTCCAGACTGCAAGGTTCGTCTCTCGTTTACTCATTGCATTGCATAACTAGTGAACACCTACATATGATATTGCATGTGATTGCACGTGTAGCACAACAATATGAATTCATGTATTACTTGCATGTGTTAAGTGATTGATAGTGTGGTGTTTCCCTAGGCTTTCTGACCCACGTTTTGTGATGTCCTTGTCTTGCTACTCTAGTCTGAGGAACCATTTAACACGAGTTAGGAGGAACACAGACGAGCATGCAAATCACATTATTATTGTGGGTGCACACATAATAATAATAATGTGGGGTGCATGTGAGTCCCAACGAGGCCTAACAAGTATGAAAAGGGTTCCATTCCATTATTCGACCAAATGTGAAACACAACGATCCATAGGGGTCATAGCAATGATTGTCTCCTGTTTGAACATGGTCCTTTCACTTCCCTCTGAACCCTTACGAGTCTCGATGATATTGAGTGATACCTGAACACGTAACTGAACGTCAAGTGAGCCGTGTAGAAATGTTAGGTGATAGTTCGAACGTCTTTGAGACAGTTTTCGGAACGTTAAATGTTTGGACTATACTTTCTCACTTTTCTCGTTTACTTTGACGCAACAAATTGACGCCTCAAATTCAGAAGTATGGACACCCCTGTGATTCTCTAACGATTTACCGTGCGCTATTCAATCGACTCGCGAGACCGATGGACAAGAAGATGAACGTGATGCATTACCAACCCTAGTGTTAGGATGACCTTGCTCTCTGACAACGAACATCAGTAGGTTGACTTCAATCGAGTCCCTAACCCTAGCAAGCAACGTCTGGGAGACAACTCTTACAAATTAATCGGGGCATAAACGCTGGAAACCGACTGGAATATGGGATGTGTAATTACTAGCGCCATGGGCAGTACCCTAGGACATGACAAGAACAATGGGAAGGTGGACCCTAAGGGAAAAAGATCGCAAGGATCTGTTTTCAAAGCAACTACATTAGAGGCAATGGCCACGGCGACAACAAGGTACTCGCAAATCATAATTTTCAGTATGGAAATGGAGGTGACTTTGACAAGGATTGGCCGTTGTTAAGTCAAGACGTCAACAACCCAGGGAACAATGACAGTATTGGAAGTCCTCGTAACCGTAACAACGACACTGGAGGTGGTGCTCGTGGAAGGGCATTTAGGATTGGCATAGGCGACGCCAGGCATAATAGCAACATGGTAGCTTGTATGTTTTTGGGTAACTAATCGCTTCATCTCTGTTCTGTTTAACCCTGATGCCTCTTGAAGACAGACACATTGTAGAAGTGGCTGATAGCAAGCCAATTGAAGTCTCACATGTTCACCTAAGGTGCAACTCAATCTTGTAGGTCACAAGTTCGACATTGACTTTCCCCCTACTACTGTTAGAAGCTTTGGTGTAGTCGATAGTATGGACCGGATGTCCAAGCCTCAAGCAGAAATCTTCTGTAAGGAGGAAATCGCATGTAAATCCATTCATGGTGGAGATTCACTGATTGTCAGCAACACTTCGGCGGTGGGAGCCCAGAAGTGTTTCACCTACCCTGCTACCCTATCATTGATTACCGGTGCGTGGTCCGAAGAACTTCTAGGTTTTCCCCCACATTGTCAGGAGGCATATCAGATGTGTATCACGCCAGAAGCAGTCCTGATTTCTGGCACCTCTTATCGTCTTGCGCCTGGAGGGTTGCAAGAACTGTCCAATCAACTTCAGGAACTACTGGATGGGAGTTTCATTGATCTAGCTTCTCGTCTTGGGGAGCCCAAGCTCTATTGTGGAAATGAAGTACGAGTCATTTCGTACGTGTACAGACTACCACGAGGTGACAATCATAGACCGTCCCCCTTTATCTCGCATCGACGACCTGCTTGACCCGCTGCAATGATCAAGCTTCTATTCGGAAACTGACTTAAGATCGGACTGTCACCTGATGGAAGACCCAAGGGAGGATGATTCCTAACACGACGTTACAGGCACAGTACGACCACTACGATTTTCTGTTCTTGCTGTTTAAGTTATCCAACACACCAGCAGCCTTAGGGATCACATGAGTAGTATGTGTCAACCTCATCTCGCCAGATTCATCAATCGTGTTTATCTATGACGTTTTGAATCACTTCCAGGAGAAAGGAACACCATGAAAGGCACTTGTATTTCATCTTGGAACTCCTAGGGGAGGAGCAACTCCATGCGAAGTCTACCTAAGTGTGACTTCAGGATTCAAGTAATACATTTTCTTGATCTCGCTAGATACTATCACAGAATCATCGCGGGATTTTCGAAGAACACGCAGCTTTAGTCTCTTCAACACAACAGGGTGTTGTGTATTCGTGGGAGACAAAACAGGAGGACGTCTTTTCAGCTTTTGAAACCTAACTCTACAATGCATAGAGCATCGTCTTTACCCGAGGGTACGAGTGACCTAGTGGTATATCATGATGGTTCGAATCAGAGTCCCAGTTACATGCCAATGCAACACGAAAAGGTGATGGCTTACGTGGTGGATTTACAAGAAGAATTGCACCAGTCACAACCTACGATGGAAGCCATAGTCTTTGGATTTAAGTTGGAGGTATTACTTGGACGGTACCAAATTCACTACTTAAACCGATCACAAGGGCCTCCAGTGTACCCTTGTTTCGAAAGAGCTAAACATGTGATGGCATCGCTGGATGGAACTTTTGAATGATTTTGACTGCGAAACCTAAACGTGTACGAGCCTCGCAGCACACCATCGACTCTAGCCTGCCGGATCAGATTCGCCTGTTCAAACCGAAGCACTGAAGGAAGAGAATTTTCAAGTTGGGTCCATGCGGGGAATGGAGGAGCAACTTTTGGAAAGTCGGACGATATTCGCTACTTCATGGAACGAATATGGATCCCATAATACGGCAACCGTAGGGAACTTGTGTTGAGTAAAGCACACCAGCCTCGATATTCTAGTCGTCTGGGTTTTGATAGGAGATATTAGGATTTATAAATCTTGTACTCATGACCGGGCATGAAGGCCCACATAGCAATGTATGTGAACGACGTTTGACTTATGCGAAAGTCAGGGTGGAGTATCAGAAACCTCCTGGGTTGTGTCAGCAACCAGAAACACCCATTTGGAAATGGGAACAGGCAGCCACGGATTTTGTCACTGGTCTACTTAAAACTCAAAACGAAAACAATATCACCTGGGTGATCGTTGATTGTGTCATGTAACCAGTACACTCTCTTGCAATCAAGGAAAAATTAACAAGTCTTCGTATCCTGATAGTAATTACCTGTGAAGGGCGGTTCCTAGGCACGGGGTGCCAACTCCTGCTACCTCTGATTTTGATCTATACCTGATTTATGACAGGCAATACACAACACCCTTGGCTCACGTCTAGACATGAGCATTGCTTATCACTGTAGGACAGATGGTCAGAGTAAACGAACCATCCAGACACTCAAGGAAATGTTGCGAGCATGTGTGTGATTGACTTTAGTAAAATTTGGAAGGACACTTACCTTTGGTTGAGTTCTACTGCAGCAGTTACCATTCTAGTATTCAGGCAGCTCTATTTGAGGCATTGCATGGATGATAATGCCAATCTCCTTGTTGAACTAAGGTGGGTGACAACCTAATCACGGGTCCAGGACTTGTACTCGAAACTCTTATTAAAATGGGTTTGTTGGTTCAACCACCATTCATCAAAAACATATCGCTCCAATAGTGTTGTTTAACTGGTGCCAGTGCCAACCCAACCAACTAGGAGTCCGGTTCCCGTCTTACCAGCTCGTATGATCCACATTTGAAAACATTGATCTTGAGTGGATATTTCTTATGAATGATTGTATCCTAGGAAAAAGGATGTCAAACAGCTAGAGATTCATGTGGAAGAAGAAAAAAAAAACATACAGTTTTTTTTCATTTAAAAACTTAATTTACCACTAGAAACGCTTTGATTCAATTAGATAGTTCATTTAAAAACTTAATTTTAGCGATGTATTTTTTAAATTTTTGGGAAGCAGATATATCAAGTGTCCTATGATACTTTTACAGAATAACCATTTCTCGTCAACATTGCGCATAAATATTTTAATTGAACTCTAGTGTTTCACTCATATCGAAGTTCGAAACCATTTCATACTTCCTTTTTATCATTAAATCGTCTTCATTCGCATTACTTTGTATGAGAAAAACTTCATGATAAAATAAATATAAGAGTAAACTGCCATTTTGGTCCCTGTGGTTTTGGCAGTTTTGCCATTTTAGTCCAAATCTCAAACTTTTTACATCTGGGTCCCTGTGGTTTGCATTTTGTTGTCATTTTAGTCCAAAATTTAAAAACCCTATTTTTTGACTGTTGCAACCTCCTATTTTGTCCTTTAGTGCATGGGCATTTTGGTCATTTTGCTTTTCATTTAACATTTTCTTAATTCAAAAATTAATATATATATATATATATATACACACACATACATCAGATCAACCACCACCACTTTCTCTCCATTTGCATAAACTTTCTCGCCGCCATAACCTAGCGGTGATCTGCCGTTCTCCGATCGTACTCCGACCAATCTATCCCTATCTACTACCCTACCCTCTCCTCCTTCTATATCCATTTCAAAAAACAAAACAAATATCAATCATCCACAAAAAAAACCCAAAAAAATCCTAGGGTTTCTGCTGTTTCGACTCGAATTTATCTAATTTCCCTTCTATATATCAATAAGAAGGGGAGGAGGTGGCGGTGGTGGAAGGTGGTGGTGGGGAGACGGTGGTGGAGGGTGTACGGTGGTGGAGGGGAGGCGGTGGTGGAGGGGAGACGGATGATGATCTGTGATTTTGTGATGGATGATTGATGGGTGTCAAGTGTTATATATATTAGGTGTATATTTTAAGCCTCTTTAACACTTTTTAGTCAAGTTTTAAATTTATAAAACACGATATTTACTAACACTAGACACTCATATGGGCAAGTGCACCCATCGTGAGCGTAGTATAGTGTTGGTAAGATACCGAGGTCGTCCAAGGACACAAGAGCTTTTAGTACCGGTTTATCCTCAACGTCTAATCAAATCAAAAAGTTTAGAAAAATGTTTTAAGCTAAGAAAAATAAAAACTAACTAAAAATGCTGAAAATAAAAATAAAAAAAACAGATAGACAAGATGAATCACTTGGTTCCGACTCGTATCTAGTGTAACCTTTGATTATTTCCGCACTTTTGCACTTTTTAAGAGATTATCTTAGTTATTGTAGTAGGCCCCTCTTTTGAAGGTGACGTTACCCTCACCCCAGTAGTTTGAGTCAGCAAGGATACAATCCTAAAAGGGTGGATTATTGAAAGATAATTAATTAAGTTATTAATGCAAATTATGGTAGGCCACTCTTTTGGAGGTGACGTTACCCTCGACTAAGTAGTCTGAGTCAGCAGGGATACAGTCCTAAATAGCCGGGTTATAGTATTAATAGTAGTTAACTTATGAGGGGATCAAAGAGTTTGGACCCCCGCCATCCAATACCCTACTAAATTTGACCCAGGTCCATTGCAGGACCTCTAAACGCTGAACAATGGCAAGACCTTTACCAAACCGTTCCCTTAACCCCCGACCAGGTAGCCAACATACCTCCATATAGACCGTGGAGATATGAATGGTGAAAATCTTTTATTTTATATAGACAGTAAAATAATGTCAAGACACCACGGACAAACGATAAGGAAAGATCGCCTTCAACATAAGAAACTAGTTATTAAAGTCATTAATACAAAACCAAGTAAAAAGTGCGAAAAGATTAAAAATAAAAAGTATTACACTAGACACTTTGTCTTCACCAAGTGATGTAAAAGACTTAGGCAAACATGGCCTTGATTGTCAAGAACTCTTACGATCAATCTTGGATCCCGAGACGACTCACATACTCTATGATGGACAATGGATGATGGTGGTGGATGATGGTGTTATGGTGGTGGTGGGTGGTGGGTGAAGTGTGAGAGAGGTGGTGTGCCAAGGGATGGTTTGAGCTTGAGCCAAACACTCCTATTTATAGGCTGAACAGAAGCTCGGGCACGGCCCCGTGTCCAGTGGGCACGGCCCCGTGTCCACATCCTTCTCTTTCTTCATTTAATGTAGCTTTGTCTTATTAGTTGACCACGCCCCCGTGTCCGCTGAGCACGACCCCGTGTGCAGAAGAATCTTTGTACTATGAAGATTTGCCTAGATTGTGCGAATCTTATAGTTGACCACGGCCCCGTGGTGGGCAATAGAAGCTTCTACCACTTTGTCTTTTCTGCTGACACTTGGGCACGCCCCCGTGCTGGCTGAGCACGGGGCGTGTTCAGTCTTCTGTTGTCTTGTTTTGCTTGGGAAGATGTTGTCGTGGGGTCGGGCATGTCACGTCTTGTTCCTTTTCTTGTATTTATGTTAGATTTTGAGGTCTTTTTGCTTCTTTTGTTAATTTGAGCTCATTTAATCCTGAAAATACAAAAGGAAGATAAAAGCACACTTTTTCCAACATTAGTACTAAAAAAGGGTTAGTTTTATGCCACACTTGATGAAATTTATATGTTGCATATTGCACACATCAAATACCCCCACACTTGAATCTTTGTTTGTCCTCAAGCAAAACTCTTTAATATGTGGCTATTACACACCCAAATGGAATGGGTAGAGAAGAAGGTTTTTGGGCTTGTCATAGAGTGTCGGGATTTCCAAGATTCTTTATTTGGTTTTATTTTTATTTATTTACAATCCTATTCGTCATGATTTATTTAAAACTTTTCATAAGATAAATTACTTATTAGGGCATAACATGCCTCTTTAAAATTCTATTTATATACAAGCTCACATACCTCACGGGGATCACTCAACACTCGGCCGAAGATGTATTTTTGTGGATCACTCGAGAGCGGTATGGAACTTACTCCTACCATAGGCTTGCCAAGCAATCAATCCTTCTCCTTTTTAACTTATATACCTTTGTAAATATCAAGAGGACTTTGTGGGTGAAGGGTTAGGCTTGGGTTAAAGATAGGTGGTTGGGTTAGTGGTTAGTGGTTAGTAGAAAAGGGCGAAAAGCGTAACAAGCGTCGGTTTTCGTAAGACTTTTTATTTTTGTAACTTTATTTTGATGAAGCTTTTATTCAAACAAAGTTATTTTTGATGAACTTGTTTGTTTATTTTCTTTTGCTTCATCATCAACACACTTTTTTTTTTTGAAAAGTCAAATGAAAAACCGAACTTGTTACTAAAACAAAGGGTTAAAAATGAAAAAGGTTTTGGTGGGTAAAAAGGTGTTTGGTTTGGGTTATGAAATGAAAAGGTTTAGGCTCAAAGGGGTTAACTAGAGGGATTTTTGGTAGGTGGTAAAAAAAGAAAAATAATGGTGTAGAAAAAAAAAGGTTAGTCCTAATGCCTCTATCATTTACTTACTCGGGTTTAAGTTGGTAAGGACCGGGAATGTATTGTCATGGCAAGTTCTAGAGTCGTAAGAACCAAGCGCCTATTCACACAAGAAACGAAAAATGAGCATTTAGTTTAATGATATGTAATTGTATGCTCGATAAAGGCTCAAAACTCACTTTTGTGGGAATGGGTTTTTATGTGATCAAGTATATATAATCAAATTTTAACTAAGTTTGCCATGCCTTTTCATAATTTTCTTATGTTGGTTCTTTTTATCACGACGCTATCGGTTGTAAATTCGTAAAAATATAACCTTTTTAGAACTTGAAATTCCCGAGTTAAACCTAGACAAGTAAAAAAATGAAAAAAAAAATTGAAAAAATTTGGGGTGATTAGCGGTTCCAATAGAGTTTTGTGTAAGGCTTGTATTTAGGACTTGCAAGATTCAAGGTTTTAGCATCCCCCCCCCCCCACACTTAAATTACACATTGTCCTCAATGTGTCCCAAAAATAAGTTTTTAGGTTGATTGAATGTGTAAAAGGTGTGAAAAAACAAAAATTTTGTGTTACTGGGCGCTGAACACGGCCCCGTGTTATCCGGGCACGGCCCCGTGTTCAAGTGCCAGTAACAAAATTAAATCAAGAGAAACAGAAGCCTGGACACGGGGGCGTGTTGGGTGAACACGTCCCGTGTCCAGTTACCTGAACTGGGTCTTTTTCTGCAGACTGTGCAGCACGGGGCCGTGTTGGGTGGACACGGCCCGTGCCGAACCTACTGTAAATGAAGAATTTCGTCGGACGGTCCTGTTTTCCTGCATGGGGTGCTGGTTCAAGTTTCCCTTGTATCCTTTGCCATCTCAAGTGTGTTTTATTCCTTTCAACACCACCCAAATACCAAATTAACTAAAACCCATCATTCATTAGTCATAGAGAGAATTACATAATAGTCCTAAAAATAAAGCATAAAATAAAAGTTAAAAGTCCTAATATTAGATAGGTCAAGTGATCCGTAAAATCTTCCTAAGGAGTTCTACTTCTACAATAAGAACCAAAATTCTGGAAATAGATTCCCGGTCTAAAAGCCTTGTAGAACTCCAAGCCGAACGATGTCCCCTAGATGTTGCTAGAGCCATTCTTCTATTTCCCTTGGGAGAAGGGATGCGGCTTCATGTTCCTCAACATCTTGTGCAGGAGGAGCGACACCAATTGGAACCCCTTGTAGTATGTCTCGAGGGGGCTCCGGATGCAAGGCGTACCATTCAGCTGGAATGATGACTTCCGGTACCACATTCCATGCCATTTGGGTGATAATTGGCACCAAAGGAGGAGAGGCGAGAAAGTTCAACCTTTGGTGCAAAAGGTTGACTTCCCGGAGACAACCTTCTAGTCCCACCGTCAAATGATTAATACGGTCAACCAATGCCTCTTCCACACTTGTCACTTCATCAAGGGCTTCTCTTAAGGCGTAAACATAGTTTAAAAGAGAGTCTTCAACCGTTGATGGTCTTCTCCCCTGCCGGTTGTTCCTGGAATGCGATGAAGAGTTGCCGCTTGTTCTGCTTGCCATTCTGAGAAAACATACCGAAACGGGTTCAGTGAACACGGCCCCGTGTTCAGATGTCTGCGGGGTTTAGGAACAAGGAATCTTGGAGTTTCAAATTGTTTTCATGATTTTTAAAGCATTTTTGAACATAAACAGCTTAAAACATTATTGTACAACTTGTTTTTAACAAGATTCCATGATCAAAAATCGAACAAACATCTCAATAAGGCTTGAAATCATGGGATGTTCAAGCTTTAATGGAAGTATGAGAAAAATTGAAGAAGATGAAAGTGGATAAAAGAGGAAAGGACAAGAAGATAGTTGAGAAACTTCTTTTAGAAAATACCTAGGATGGTATGTGAGAATATTCCCCAAATCTCTGTCCCTGGAATGGTTCAAATGTGCAGGATTCTTGGCTGCATTTATAGAAAACGACAGTACGTTGCGCACGGACCCGTGTCGGCTGGACACGGCCCCGTGTGCAGATGGAATCCTGACACATTTTTGTTCGCATTCTGACAAAATCAGAAGGGAATCTTTGGGTGGACACGGGGGCGTGCTGACCTGGACACGGCCCCGTGTCTAGAAGCTGTCTTAAGGAATTCATCTATTTTCAAGGAACTTTTCCGGATCGGGCGGTTCCTTACTGGATGGAACAACCCCAAAGTGCCTAAGATACCTTAGTTGTTCTAGAGTAAGACGAGAACGCAAGAGGTTGTCGGTGAGGGTGATTCCTAGGTTATATGTAGGTGGACAAGTCCAACCCTTTTCCGGGCTCTCGTTAAAGAAGGTGTATGTCGAATCGCTCAGGTCTATGTATGCATCAAACGAAGTTGATGGGGAGTCCTTCACGGCACAATCGACACAGGGACGACTATCACTCAAGTGCTCGCTAGAGTTAGAAGTATCGTCGGAAACAACGAAGTTGTTTGAATGCGTTTCCAACCCTTCTTCTTGGTTATCGTCTTGGAAAAGATTATTGAAATCTTTCCTAAGTTCTTTTAACCAATCAATAATTAGATCTTCTAGTTGAAATAATTCATCGAGAAGCATTTCTCCTAGAAAATCCGGTTGGGAGCATTCGAGGGAGAGATAAGGATTATTTTTACTTTCACCCCTCTTAAGGATACTAGGAAATGATGGGTCTATATAGTGGGGTTTATAATTTAGAAAATAACATTCTAATTCCTTATGGTTACCACCACATAATTGACACCACATTGTACCATAAGAGTGCCGAAAGTAAAAAGCATCAGTATCACTCATGTTTGTGTCAGAGATTACCAACCGTCGGGATCTTACGGTTCTGTTTTCAGTAACTGAAACTTGGGCACGGGGGCGTGTTGAGTGGGCACGTCCCCGTGTTCAGCTACTGTCTGACTTAAAACAGGATTGCCAGTTCCAATGATTGGGCACGGGGCGTGTTCAGCGGGCACGGCCCGTGCTGAGTTCTGCAGAAGCTGGAAAATTAAGAAAAAAATCCTTAAAAAAATGAAAAATAAGGAAAGAGATTAGGGCGTTGATTCCTAACTTTCCTAAAATCCTTGTGTCCCCGGCAGCGGCGCCAAAAACTTGATGGGTGTCAAGTGTTATATATATTAGGTGTATATTTTAAGCCCCTTTAACACTTTTTAGTCAAGTTTTAAATTTATAAAACACGATATTCACTAACACTAGACACTCATATAGGCAAGTGCACCCATCGTGAGCGTAGTATAGTGTTGGTAAGATACCGAGGTCGTCCAAGGACACAAGAGCTTTTAGTACCGGTTTATCCTCAACGACTAATCAAATCAAAAAGTTTAGAAAAATGTTTTAAGCTAAGAAAAATAAAAACTAACTAAAAATGCTGAAAAAAAAAAAAACAGATAGACAAGATGAATCACTTGGTTCCGACTCGTATCTAGTGTAACCTTTGATTATTTCCGCACTTTTGCACTTTTTAAGAGATTATCTTAATTATTGTAGTAGGCCCCTCTTTTGAAGGTGACGTTACCCTCACCCCAGTAGTTTGAGTCAGCAAGGATACAATCCTAAAAGGGTGGATTATTGAAAGATAATTAATTAAGTTATTAATGCAAATTATGGTGGGCCCCTCTTTTGGAGGTGACGTTACCCTCGACTAAGTAGTCTGAGTCAGCAGGGATACAGTCCTAAATAGCCGGGTTATAGTATTAATAGTAGTTAACTTATGAGGGGATCAAAGAGTTTGGACCCCCGCCATCCAATACCGTTAAGTATTGAAGGAGGTCCTACTAAATTTGACCCAGGTCCATTGCAGGACCTCTAAACGCTGAACATTGGCAAGACCTTTACCAAACCGTTCCCTTAACCCCCGACCAGGTAGCCAACATACCTCCATATAGACCGTGGAGATATGAATGGTGAAAATCTTTTATTTTATATAGACAGTAAAATAATGTCAAGACACCACGGACAAACGATAAGGAAAGATCACCTTCAACATAAGAAACTAGTTATTAAAGTCATTAATACAAAACCAAGTAAAAAGTGCGAAAAGATTAAAAATAAAAAGTATTACACTAGACACTTTGTCTTCACCAAGTGATGTAAGAGACTTAGGCAAACATGGCCTTGATTGTCAAGAACTCTTACGATCAATCTTGGATCCCGAGACGACTCACATACTCTATGATGGACAATGGATGATGGTGGTGGATGATGGTGTTATGGTGGTGGTGGGTGGTGGGTGAAGTGTGAGAGAGGTGGTGTGCCAAGGGATGGTTTGAGCTTGAGCCAAGCACTCCTATTTATAGGCTGAACAGAAGCTCGGGCACGGCCCCGTGTCCAGTGGGCACGGCCCCGTGTCCACATCCTTCTCTTTCTTCATTTAATGCAGCTTTGTCTTATTAGTTGACCACGCCCCCGTGTCCGCTGAGCACGACCCCGTGTGCAGAAGAATCTCTGTACTATGAAGATTTGCCTAGATTGTGCGAATCTTATAGTTGACCACGGCCCCGTGTCCGCTGAGCACGGCCCCGTGGTGGGCAATAGAAGCTTCTACCACTTTGTCTTTTCTGCTGACACTTGGGCACGCCCCCGTGATGGCTGAGCACGGGGCGTGTTCAGTCTTCTGTTGTCTTGTTTTGCTTGGGAAGATGTTGTCGTGGGGTCGGGCATGTCACGTCTTGTTCCTTTTCTTGTATTTATGTTAGATTTTGAGGTCTTTTTGCTTCTTTTGTTAATTTGAGCTCATTTAATCCTGAAAATACAAAAGGAAGACAAAAGCACACTTTTTCCAACATTAGTACTAAAAAGGGCTAGTTTTATGCCACAATTGATGAAATTTATATGTTGCATTTTGCACACATCAATGATGATCTGTGATTTTGTTAGTTTTAAGGGATCGAGATGATGGATAATGATATGTGATTTTGTTAATGTTTTAGGTGGTTGAGGGTGATTTTGTAACAAACAGGATGATCAAAACTTGAACCCAGTCCTTTTATTTACCACGAGGCTGTGATGATTTCACCTAATCCGAGTCAAAATTGGGTCAACATTTGAGATTTTCCGCAGCTTGGCGTGGCAGAATCGGAGGAGGGCAAGTGCGCTTGCAACCTCTGTTTGCAGCCATGGCGGTTTTGATTTATCGTTGTATGTATTTTGATTTTTGTGATGGTTTCTGGTTTTGTTCTGGGTTCTTGATTTTCTTGAAGATGATGTTCTTGATTTTCTGGATTTTCTGGGTTTTGATGATGATGTTTGATGATGTTCTTGAAGATACATATCTGAGCCTCGTTCCTTTTTACAAATCGGTTTTTTGTTTTGATTTGTTGTTGTCTGTATTTTGATTTTTGTGATCGTTTCTGGTTTTGTTCTGGGTTCTTGATTTTCTTGAAGATGATGTTCTTGATTTTCTGGATTTTCTGGGTTTTGATGATGATGTTTGATGATGTTCTTGAAGATGATGTTATTAATTATTGAAATGTTATAATAAATTAACATGGACCAAAATGCCCCTGCACTAAAGGACAAAATAATCAGTTTTCAACAGTCAAAATAGAGGATTTTTGAATTTTGGACTAAAATGGTAACAAAATGCAAACCATAGGGACCCAGATGTAAAAAGTTTGAGATTTGGACTAAAATGGCAAAACTGCCCAAACCACAGGGACCAAAATGGCAGTTTACTCTAGCCTAAATATAATGAAAATCTAGCATCTAACTAAACATTATAAGTAGACTAGGGGTGGTCCGTGATGGCACCCCCATCACTTGTTATTTTTTTTAGCACACCGCCGCCACTACCAAGTTCAACGAGTGATAGAAATAACGCGTGGAAAAAGGAAAATGATAGAGTTTAAAACTGTTTTTTTTTAATTTTAAAACCAGAATTCTTTTTTTAAAAAAGAAATTCAGAAAACTGTTATTTTTTTAAAAAGCAGAAAACTGTTATTAAAAAAAAAACAGAAACTGTTTTATAAAAAAAATTCAGAAAACAGTTATTAAAAAAAACAGAAACTGTTTAAAAAAAAAAAACAGAAAACTGTTATTTAAAAAAAAACAGAAACTGTTATATAAAAAATTCAGAAAACATTTATTTAAAAAAAAAACAGAAACTGTTTTAAAAAAAAACAGAAAATTGCTATTTAAAAAAAACAGAAAACTGATATTCAGTGGCGGAGTCGATCTTCCGAATCGAAGAGGCGAAATTGGCGCAAAATAATGAAAATTGTAATTTTAATGTTTTATTGTTAATTTCTAATTTAAAAAAAATTAAAAAAAATTGTGAGTGATGGAATTCCATCACTAGAGATGACCACCGCCACTCAAAAATGCTTGTGAGTGATAGAATAGTGGTTGCTGACATGGCAGAACATGATTGGATGTTTGTGAGTGATGGAATTTCATCACTTGTGACCACCCCTATTCCTCTAAAAGGGAAGGTTTTAGGTTCAATGTTGCTGGACAAGGTGAATAATTTAGATTTATTGGTGTAGTAAAGTAAAATCAAGCATTACCATTAAAAAAAACTAAATATTATAAATGTAATAAAACAAAAACATAATGCTGAAGAGGAAGATTGATAAAGAACTTATGATAAATACGATTCCCTTAAAAGTGAAAACATTTTTGTGTGTATGTTTGTGACTTTTAGGATAAAGTAACTGGAACAACAATTGTAGTGTCCAAAAAAACCCATTTAAATGAACTTACACGTGAAATGGTATGTTCTTGTAGCGGAAATCATTCAACTATGTTAGATGAACATTTAAATTGGATTTAATTATGTTTTTTATCCATGTGATTTGTTGAAAATAACCGTTAAAATCTATTACTTTTTAAATTGTCAAAACAATACCAGAATTGTAAGTATCATACTTAAAGTGTGTGTATGGTTAAAAATTATAAATCTTTTTGTTGATTCATTTGATTCAGAACTTCAAAACTTGTTGCTGATATCAAATTGTGGTTTTGTTTGCTAGGTTGACCCTCTTATGTGTCTAAGATCTGCAGTGATCATACTAGGGCTCTTGAGATCCATTAACAATCATGAAGCTATGGCAAGAACTAGGGTGCTTAAAATTCGAAGGCTAACAGTTTTACTTTTTGTTAGTTGTTTTTTGTGTTGTATTTTATATCAAATTGAAGTTCATGAAATAAATGGCTTGGACTTTTGGGTAAGCTGATGTTTATTTTGTAATGAATGCACTAAGTTTTGGTTAATGAAAATTGTTCTTTTAGATTTGTTCATTTTTTTGTTGTATTGGCAAAATGTGCACCAATTGCAAAAATTGGACACAATGTTGAGTAATTGACCAAATGTGCACCAAAAGAACATGACCAAATAAGATGTGTTATTGTACAAGATGTGCACCAAATGAAGATGACAAAGTGTGGGCAGGTTTCCCAAAATGACCAAATGAGCATGACACATGCCATAACCAAAAGACCAAATGACACTGTAAAACCATGAACATCCCAAACCCTTTACAAGCTGCCCAATAAACAAACTCTGTCTTCCCATCCCTGCACAACATGATCCATTCCAACCATGCACAATCCCAAACCCTACACAACCTGGCCCATCCCAACCCTGCACAAACTGCAAAATCCCAAACCTTGCACAACTTGACCCATCCAAAACCCTAAACATCCCGTACATGCCATAACCAACTGACCCATCCCAAACCTGCACAACTTGACCTACCCTAAAGTTGCACACCCTGCACAATCCCAAACCCTACATAACCTACCCATCCCAAACTTGCACACATTCTGCCATAACCTAAAATCCTATAACCTGCAAGTGCCTTCACAATCCATATAACATACAACTATATATAACTCAACAAACATAAGACAGACAAACAAACCAACACTTCTGACTATATAAAATTGTCAAAGCAACCATCCAGATGACAAAATTAGTTTAAAAGAAATTCAAAAGCTAAATAAGTTAAGCATACTTCAAAACATGACCACCATTCAAAAGACATACCAAAAACACAAGAGCAATTCATGGTTGTGGTTGTGAAGTTTAACCCTACACTTCAACTGATGTCCCCTCCTTACAAGACCTTTGGTTGTGACCCTTGCACTTGCACTTTTTACATGTCATGGTGTTTCCCCTCCTACTCATGTTTCCTTCTTTCACTAGTTCAATATCCTCATTAGCACGTTTTTTTTTTTCTCTTTTTTGATGGCCTCCCTACCTATGTGTGATGCTTTGGAGGTTTAAGAGTTGTTGAGCATTGTGAAAGTGCCCAAAGCTCCATCTCATTGATTGGGCTAATTTCATGCTTATTCTTCTAAGTGTCCAGCCAGTAGACTTTTGAAACCTAGGACTATAGAAGGCCATGATTCATGCCATATTGAGCCATTGTTCAATTCACTGCCACTGCATGCTTACATGGCAAGCAACTCCCACCTCCCACAAGAACAATTCCTCTGATCCACATCAACTACATACTGATCTTTTCCACCACGCTCCCTAACTTGATATTTGCTAGTCCTATTCCACATGACTGAGTAATTTGATGCTTTAGTTTTGATGTCTTTATAATTTGTTGAGCACTACGACAATTATCTTCATCACGCATTCCCTAATGTATTCCAGACAGATTATAATGGGCTAGTCCCTTCCTCCAATTAGTTGCCTATTGAACACCTTACAAAAGTTGTTCAATAGCATATCACTTGTTGCTATTCCTTTGTTAGTTATTTGTTAAAATGTGAAATAGAAACAATGATATTGTAAAGTATAAAATGAATCATACCACTGAAGTAGACTCTAGACCAGTGTTTTGAAGGGATTTGTTTCAAGCAGTAATGTAAAGCAGGATCTTATAGCCTAACCAACCTCATATTTTTTATCAAACTGTGAAACAATAGTTGAAGCAACACATTCCTATAGCAGATTCTTATTCAAATGACCCTTCCACTTAGCCTTCATATTTTCATTGATATGTCTCAAGAAAAATCTGTGTTTAGCCCTTGGATATACATTCTTTAAGGTAGATATGATGCCTAGACATAAAACATAATGAACATATACATGAATCAACATAATGCAATATGATAAAATGACATAAGTAATAAAATATTAATATAATACATTTTTTCTATCAATTATAAAATTGAAGTTTGACTTGGCTTGTAGATCTAGATCTTCACCTAGACACTTTAAGAACCAAGTCCAAGATGAGGTGTTCTCAATCTCAACAAAAGCATATGCCACCAGATAAATGCCATTATTAGAATATATACTTACTGAAGTATGCGTCTGCCCTGGATATGGCCCATTCATGGAGCATCCATCCAAACCCAATATCCTTCTACCACATGCTTTAAAACCTTCTTTCAAAGGTCCTAAACAGATGCAGGTCCTTTTAAATTGTGTAGTTAAACTTCTTGGGTTGCGCTCTATCTTAGTTTCATTTTCATAGATGATCCTGGGTTGGATCTGATTAGCTCTTCACAATAGCCCCTGAGTAGTTTATGCTACACTTTGAAGTCTACTTCAATCCTTCTTGTAGACATCTGCTTAGCCCTAAACACCTTCATTCTAGACATACTAACTTGATACTTGTGTTGGATTTACTCTTGCAAGGCAATAAGTGGAACACTAGGGTTCAATGAAACTTCATCGTGAATTTCTATGGCAATATAACTCATTGTGCATATTTTAACATCCCTAGTCTAAAGGCAGTTATGAACATTAATGGATGTTTTCACCACCCAACTACACTTTTTATTGTGGTTGGATATATATAATATAAAAGAACAAGTTGGGACAGGCCTCTTATTCCTGGGAATCTTTTTCTTCCCACTTTTCAATAAAATGTCTGAACCGCCCTCTTGGGACCCACTAGACTTTGACCCGCTTGTGTTAGAAACTTTTGACCTTGCCTATGACCCATTAGCCTTTGAACCATTTGCCTTGGACCTACTAGCCTTTGACCGACTACATTTTGACCCACCAGCCTTGAACCCACTTGAATTTGACTCAGCGACACAACTTGGATTTAACACACCACACACAACATGAAATCTAACTTTGTTATTCCTAACAATTTGAAGCTGCCTTCTACTATCAACTGCAAATTTCTTGATAAGTGCCTTAGTCTCTTCTCTATTTGAGAATTGCGCCAATATAAAAGGGTTATACTACTGGATCTCTATTTGAGAATTGCGCCAAATTTCTTGACAAGTTCCTTAGTCTCTTCTTCTTCCTAAACTTTTTCAATGAGTTTTTTAAAGGTGGCTGATTCTCTTCATCACTTAAGCTATCAAATTCATCAAGCTCAAATTCAGATACAACTTCACCATAGTTCTCAATATGTTCCTCGTCAACATCATTTGTCTATTGCAGCTCTAAAGTCTTCCATGTCCACTTCATCTTCATCAATGATATTTGCTAAATCTACAATGAAATCGAATCGGAATCATTATGCTCATCATCTTTAACGCTGTTCTTATCATAATCAACATTGTCTTCATCACCAGAATTGGGTCTTGTAGCTCTATACTCTTCCATGTCTACTTCAGCCTCTTCAATGATATTGTCTTTGTCTATGAAATCAAATTTTTTGAATTAGAAGGATTGTGAAAACCATCTACATCAGAAGCAATGTTTTCATCAGTGTCATGTGCATCATCAGTAGCATTATTAGGAGCAATGTGTTGATCAGCAGCATTATGTTCATCAATAACATTATCAGCAGCATTGTGGTCTTCATTAGTTTGATTAACAATTTGAGTAACCTGACTTTCTTCAAACTAATGATCAGGAACTCATCTTCTACATTGTGTGGTAATTTCTTATGTGCTCATTCTAATACCACTATTAACTGCTACATTTTAATTCAATTCCTCATTCACACCTAAGCCATTATCTATTTATTTGTCCATGTTCAATTAATATTTCAACGACCTTACAGTCCTCCACAAACTATACCATACCCACTATATCCTCTTCATTTCTTAAGGCACTAAACCATTATCAAGATCTTCATTAGGTATCTTATAATATAAAAATATTACCACATCTTCTTCAGAATCTAAAGTCCCTAACATAGCATCCACTTGATTGAACCAAAACTCGAATGAATCAACCATGTCATTGTAGTTAAGCTGTCCCTTAAATAGCTTTTGCCTGGTGGCTTTGTAACAACACCCTTATGATCAAACTTCATGGAGAAAAGTCCTGGTTGACCCCCTAATAGTCAATAAAAGCACATAATATGGTGAGATTTTTTGTGTTTTATCCACGCAAAACATTAACTAATACATGCCAAATTTTACAATTTAACATAATAAGAATACTTACTATATGTTGAATCTAAGTCGAACACTTCTCTTGCTTGTCATTCCACTACTGATAAAATTCCACTCTTTGTTCGTGCGGATTTTGGTTGCATGTGTTGTTAATGATGATTGTTAATGTTGGAAGATTGAAAACGATGGGTGAAAACGAAAGGGCTTTGTGATTTCTGGGATGTAAATGAAAGGGTTGGGGTTTTTATATTACAAGGGTTTGATTTTTAAAAATGAATAGATGAAAATACCCCTACGCGTGCCAAGCATGTGGGTTTGACTAACAGATGTATTGGATGGTATTAAGTGAGCTGGACTGTAATTGTTACAAAAGTTTAAAGTTCTGGTATTGTTTTGGCAATTTTTAACCTAATGAATTGAAATGGTTATTTTCAACAAACCACGGGGACGAAAAACGTAATTAACTCTTTAAATTGTAATAAACGTTTTAAAAAAAAGTTAGTCAGTTGACGTGCTTAGAAAGTAACAAATAAATTGACACATAACACAAGCGAGATTTAAGGATAAAAAACACTAATACTAACTTCACTCATCATATATCTATCAGTATATAAAAGGTGATATTGCGTTTTACCTTAGCAGCACACAAACTCATTCTTTACATTCTTTATTATATAATGTGTTAATAAGGAACTCTTTCAATTTTTATTTTAATTGCATAATGCTTATGTTTTGTAATATGCAATGGTGAACTATCATCACCTTTTTAAATGGTGTTTTATAACACACTTTTTTTTTAATCTTTTTATTCTATTACGTTTTAAAACAAAACACATTTTTTGTGTTTTTAGTCCATTGTGTTTTATAAAAAAACACATTTTTTGGTGTTTTTAATCCATTACGTTTTAGAAAAAAAAAACACATTTCTTTGTGTTTTTAACCAATTGCGTTTTAGAAACAACACATTTATTTGTGTTTTTAGGCCATTGCGTTTTAGAAAAAAAAAAGACATTTATTTGTGTTTTTAGACCATTGCGTTTTAGAAAAAGACACATTTTTTTTGAGTTTTTAGTCCATTGCGTTTTAAAAACAAGACATTTCTTTGTGTTTTTTGGCCATTAAACAACACATTTATTTGTGTTTTTAGGCCATTGCGTTTTAGAAAAAAAAAACATTTATTTGTGTTTTTTGTCCATTGCGTTTTAGAAAAAAGAAACACTTTTTTTGAGTTTTTAGTCTATTGCGTTTTAAAAATAAGACATTTCTTTGTGTTATTTTGGCCATTACGTTTTAGAAATAAGACATTTTTTTGTCTTTTTAGTCTATTAAAAGACATTTCTTTATGTTTTCTGGCTATTGCGTTTTAGAATAAGACATTTCTTTGTGTTTTTAAGCTCTTACGTTTTAGAAATAACACATTTCTTTTGTGTTTTTTATCCATTGTGTTTTAGAAATAAGATATTTCTTTGTGTTTTTTTGTCAATTGCGTTTTAGAAAAAAAATCATTTTTTATGCATTTTGTCATTGCGTTTTACGCAACTGGTTTTTGATTTTTTTTTCCGAAAATATAGCAATAGTATACTCGTTTTAAAGATAAAAAAACGCTCGTTTTTTTGGTGCAATTTTTATAAAAAATAATGTCGTATGAAAGAGTTATT
Organism: Helianthus tuberosus; assembly: GCA_030545235.1. Classification (NCBI taxonomy): domain Eukaryota; kingdom Viridiplantae; phylum Streptophyta; class Magnoliopsida; order Asterales; family Asteraceae; genus Helianthus; species Helianthus tuberosus. The sequence continues at coordinate 91,462,907 of CM060381.1, forward strand.
AACGTTTAAAAAATAAGGGGGAATTGGAGGAGAGAGAACTATTGTCTTGGATTGACTAGAATGTCCCTAAACAAACACACACGCCTCCTTTTTTTTTTCTTCAATTTTACCTATTTAACTTTGGCCATTAATTAATAAATAGATAGTCAAGATTACTTTATAGCATTTCTACCCGAATAAACTTACTAGTATATCCTAATCCTATGTAACAAATCATGATCAAATGATTTCTCAACTTGTCCTTTTACTTTTTGTACGCTTGGCCATTTATAGCCTTAGATTATTTTTGTCTATAATCAGTGGCGGATCTAGCTCAAAAATTCATGGGTGTCTCAAAAAAAAAAAAAAAAAAAAAAAAAAGATCAGGGTACCATTTGTATAACAGAGACGGAGTTGATGGTATTTTTACACTACGGAGACGAGGTTGAAAGTTATTTTTACACCACGGAGACAAGGTCGAGGATTAGCCCGTACTACCCTTGATAACACTCTAACTCCGCCCCTGTCTATGATCATTGATAATTTAATCAACCGGTGTTGACACTCTTTTTATCAATGGATAATCTCTTCCTATTGGTTAGTATGCCACAACTAGTCATTATAACTCGGCGCATGTCAACATAACATAATTTTCAACACATACAAAGATCAATGCAGGGAATAGTATCTCTCTGCCATTGGTTCAAATGGACTGCCAGTCCTCCCCCATTGGACCAACCAGTTTATTATTTTATAGACACTTTAAAATTACGTTTTTGCCCCGGAATAGTGTTCCCTATCATTGGTTCAAATGGGCGGCGAGCAATACCCATTGGACCAACCAGTTTATTATTTTCTACCCACTTTAAAATTACGTTTTCACCCCAGTTCAAAATAAAAATATGTTTTCCCCCGGCTCAAAATTACGATTTTACACCAGTTTATTATTTTATACCCACTTTAAAATTACGGTTTTGCCCCCAGTTTAAAATTACGTCTTTGCCCCCCAGTTCAAAATAAAATTACGCTTTTGCCCCCAGCTAAAATTTACGATTTTCCCCTCGGTTCAAAATTACGATATCACCCTCAATTCAAAATTACGTTTTTTCCCCAGTGCAAAATAAAAATATGGTTTTCCCCTAGCTAAAAATTATGATTTTCCCTCGGGAAAAAAATTTGATTTTCCCCCAAGTAAAAATAAAAATATGACTTTGCCCCCAGCTAAAAATCGTATCAAGGAGCTGCCTAACACTCTTTTTACTTTTTTTCTAGCAAAACTATAGTACTATTTTTTCTAATTGGTTAAGAATTATTCGGCCATCGCCCCGTAACGCGGGCGGGGCATCACCTAGTTGCTCAACATAATGTAGTGTTAGTGTAGATTATCGTAAGACAACTTAGGGTGGAGGGTATGGTTAATACTCTATGTAATTGAGTGAAATCCTATCCAATAATATTATGCCATGTCAACTCTCCATTTCACTCCCCATTTTGCACTCAATCAGGGGGTATGGTTAATCACCCAAGTGTGTTTGAGTTATATATTTTTTATTTTCTAGAAATTATGCATAAATAAATAAAACATATTTTAAACTAAATAAAAGTACTTTTAATTAAAAAAACACATTACATTTAAAACTAAAAAATTAAACCATAAAATAAACCTAATATTTTAAACTAATATTTAGAAATTGCATGGCCAATTATATTTTTTTGCGATATCTCGTTTCCTCGCGAGAATAAACGGCAACATCTCGGGTGGAGCATGGTCGTGTGGCTCAGTAAATGTCTTCAAATCCCGATCATACATAAGTTGTTTCACCGCCTCGCGTTGTTCCGCCACTAACGCTATGGTGTCTTCCTCGCGTTTCTTTCGTATACTCGTCAACTCTATCGCCTGTGCTTTTTTTCTTCTTTCATAAGAGTGTATTGCGCGAGCTTCTCGGTGAGGGCCTCTTGGCTATCGTTTGATGATGTTGCGGGCCTCTTTTCTTTCCTTTTTTGTCTTGTTGGTGACGGGTCTACGTTTATGTCCGGTATATCGATCGGTGACTCAGTTCCCGGTGTACCTGTATTGTAGTTGCCCGAATCGGACGACTTTCTTTTTTGTCCCGAACTTCCACTATCTTCACCCAACAATGGTACCGGTGCCCATTTGTCGTGTTTACGAACGACCTCCCATGCCTCAATATGTTGAAAACCACTCGGATATTTGGGTTTGAAATCACTTAAAGCCCTATTCATGACGTCGAGGCCGCTAACCCCACTACCACGAATACGATCCTACATAGATAACAAATATAAAGTAAAAAAAATTAAACATAAACAATGTTATGGAAAACATTTTTTAAATGTTCAAATAAAATATTGCCGCTTGTTGCCAAAGACCGTTGAAGTGGTTTATCTTAGTCAACATAGGCATCCATTTTGAACGTACTTGATGAACTGTTCGAGTACTTCCGCCGACCGTTTCGTTGTAATGAGCAAGAACTTTTTTCCAAAAACTGTCCCCTTTTTGTGTATTTCCTTGTTTCTTGTTTAAAGAACAATGAACCCATGCCTTGGCTAACGCCTCTTCATGTGTTTTCGTCCAACTTTGACGCTCCGCCTTGACTCCCTTTTGTTTCGGGTCACTTGCTTCACCAATATCATCATCTTTATCCTCATATTCTTCTTCGTCCTCGCCACTATCTACATCCAAATGTTGTGTTTCGGGGACAACTTCTAAATCTTGGTGTTCATCGTAGATAGGAAGTGGGCGCTCGACATTCTCTCTTGGTGATTGAATTGGTGGGGTCCTAAATCCAAATGGATCGAACTCGGTTGTGAAGCTTGGGTGTGAAAATATTTGTGGTAGAAAAGTAGGTTGGGTGCTAAAAAAAGTTGGTTGTGAAGTTTGGGGGTAAAAAAATTGAGGTTGAGTGGTTGGTGAATATCCGTAGGAGGTTTGAACCGGTGCACTTGGACCTCTAAAATCCCCTTGTCTCGTTTGCGAAACCTTTTTTCTTGAATCCGATCATCGGCTAGCGGAACTTTTTTTCTTGGGTTCACCTTTGTTTTGTTTATCCATGATGTTTGTGGGTGTAGATAGAGAGATTTTTGAAAGAGTTGTGTGTTTTAAATTGATTGAAAATATGGATTTTATATAAAAAATGGGGAACGGTCAAAAAATAACGTTCAAAAATAAAAAGCAACGGTAAAAAAAAGGGGAAACGGTCAAAAAAATTACATCACTCTCTCTCAATCACTTCGGTAAACTCTCACCAATTTTGGTACACTCTCTCCCACTCACCGCATAACTCAATCAAGTGGGTATAGTCACCGATCGATGACTCCCACTCCCCGCACCACTCACCGAACATTATACCCCCTACCCTTACCTTTCATTAGTTGACAGAAGATAATACGATTCAGCAAAGCAAGTCAAAGCCTTGGTTCAATATACTTGCTTACATGTTGGGAGTCTGAATTATCTAAGTTATCCTGACTAATTTTTTAACAACTTGCATAATATATACATCATATGTTCCAAATTTTGATTTCAAGTCATCTTGACTCATCATATAACTACTCCTATAGACAAGTCGAGTAACATATAGTACTTGAGTAATATGTCAAGGACATTCGGTAATCTAAAGGTAACTATTTGACTTCTTACCTACTTTAAAGATAACGAACGATCCAAATCGCTTTGGACCACACATTCCTTACGTTATTCTTAAACTCCTCTCATATCATTTCCACGGGTTCAAACTTAAATAATTTCATATATCATGTAGTTTATTAAAATCTATAGCTAAATGTCATTTTAGTCCCTGTGGTTTGGACCATATTGGCAGTTTAATCCAAATGTTTTATTTTTAGCCTGTGAGTCCAAAACAGTTTTACCGTTGTCATTTTAGTCCACCGGGTTAACTTCATCCATTTTTTCTGTTAACGAGAAGGACAATTCGGTCATTTTATATGGCTGAATTGTCCTTATTGTTAACAGAATTACATATAAAATATGACTGAATTGGCCTTCTCGTTAACAGAAAAAATGGATGAAGTTAACCCAGTGGACTAAAATAGCAACGGTGAAACCTTTTTGGACCCACATGCAAAAAAATGAAACTTTTGGACTAAACTAATAAAACAGCCCAAACCACAGAGACTAAAATGACATTTAACTCTAAAATCTATGTTATACTTGAATATAAATCTGTGTCCCCTAATTATATTTGTATAACTCTATTAAAAAAACTAATTAAATACACTTAACTTTAAGCAAATCCATCCTTCATTATATAAAATCCCAAATTCACCACCAACCATTCATGTACATGTGATCAATCAAACTTTGCTCTTTGACCAACCCATGTGTTCTCAAAATTAATTTATAGAAATTTATGACTTCACAGTTAATTAATACCTCCAATGACAAATTGACACGTATGAGATTTTTTGGTACACTCATTTTCCTATTTCTAAATCCAAAAATTAAATTAAATTAAACAAACTAGTAAAATGTAACATCTTCACCATTATATAAATCATCACATGCATCCTCACATGGTTTACTTCTTACAACCACCTTCTTCCGGTACCTCTTCAGCAACCACCACCACAGCCCGCCACCACCGCCACCACCACCGCCGTCGTCTTACCATAATAAGAAAACTTGTTTTTAAAATATGACAAGCAAGCCTAAGAAAGGAGTAATGCACGTGTACAAACTAGACACCGGAGGCCACCACCCTCCACCGCCACCCAAGAAAGGCGGTTCCCGGAGTTGGGGACTACTAAAAAGATCGAAAACCTACCGGGAATCCGACCTGAATTATGAGAAAGAAGAAAAGAAAGAAGTAATTCAAGAATCCACAAGAAAATCTGTTTCGGTTATTGAGGGAGGGAGGAACTCAATCTCGTTAATGGAGTTTGCAGGGCGGAGATCGGTGGGGAACACAGCGGAGATGAGCGTGGGACCGGTAGCGGCTTTACTGCAAGTGAGGGTTTTGGTGACGGACATGCCGGCCTTCATGCAAATACATGCATTTCGGTGTGCTAGACAAACGTATGATAGTTTAGAGAAATTTAGCCCTAAACAAATTGCACTTAACTTAAAAAAGGTATGTATGTTTTCCTTATTCTTTTTTATTAATTAATTAATTGAAAAAAAAATATTTGTAAGAATATAACAACTTTGGTTTTCAATTTTATGTTTCCTTGGTTTTTTATTAATAGTTGATACAAAATAATTTCATATTATGTAGCCAAATAATAAGTAGAGTAAATTAGTTTTTAACTTTCTGTATTTTAGTGATTTTAACCACTTGAGTTCAAAATCAAAATGTTTAACGTCTTGAGTTCCTAATCGCTCATTTTATAACGTTTTGAGTTCCAATTTTGTTCATTTTTAACATTTTGAGTCCAATTTTGTTACAAAAAATTGTACTCAAAAGGTTAAAAGTTGGACTCAAAAAGTTATAAAAAAGCATCTAGGGACTCATGGCGTTAAACATTTTGATTTTGGACTCAAATAGTTAAAACCACTAAAATAAAAAAACTCAAAAAGTAATTTACTCCAAGGCCAGAGGGTGTGGTTTAAAGCCCTAGAGGCTTTATTACGCCACGTAAGCGACACATAAACAGGGGGCTTTGTCGTTAAGTTACACGGTGTGGAATAACGCCACTTATAAATTCCCCTTTTAACTATATTAAAAAAAAGATAAATAAAAAATCTGATTGGTTGATGAAGGTGAGGCCCCTTGATTTCTTCCTCTCGCGCACGCTATTTCTTTGGCGGAAGCCAAGGATAGCGCCCCCTTTAACGAAGGGACTCCCATTCGCACGAAGGGTCTATTACTTATATCGTGCCGTACTTTTTCGCATTATAGAGTCTGATCCAAACCCTTATCACATTGTATCGTTCCGTACTTTTTCGCATTATACTCACACCTTAGTTTACCCATTTCAGGATAGCGCCCCCTTGAATGTGTAGTTAGTAAAAGTCATATAGCCTACTCACTCGCTAACTAAACCAGTATACATAGTTATTAATATGTAACTAATAATAAGTGTATTCTCGTGTTTTATGTTTCCTTAATCTTTTTGGTATTTAGTGATACAAAGTACACTGTATTACGTAATTAAATATTAACCCTTTTATGTTTCATTAATTTCTATTTTCATTAACACGTATTAACCCTTTTATATGAAAAGTTTTTGCATCATGTAATTTATAATAGATTTTTTTGTTTCCGTTACTATTTATTAATAAATGATAATTATATATTTTAAGTTTTGTTAATTTGTTTATAATTAGTTGACATAAAACAATTTCGTATTAAGTAATCAAATAATATGTTTAATAAAGGTTATATTTTATGTTCCCAACTTAAAATAAATCACACATTTAATATGATATGGATCTTGCTCAGTATATAGCGAACATTATCAAACTGTCACAATAGCCCCATGTGCTTTGTGTTTGTTTTTTAGTGACAGTTTGCATTAGCTTTCGGCCTCCTACCACTATGGCATGGCTTTAATTATAACTATTTATGTTATCCAACGTCTTTATCAAATAACACTTTTTTATAATATTTTGATTATGAGATTTCATATGTCCTAATTATATTCTTATAGTTTTATTGTAAATTTTGACTTAAACGTTATGTCCTTATTTTTGTATAACTTTACAAAAAGTTCAAGTGTACTAAAGTGTAAATAAATTTGTTTTTTATCATATAAATTCGAAACTGGCCACCAAGTATTCGTGTGCATGTGATAAAACTGGTTTTAACCAACCCATGTGTGTACAAAGTCAAATGATTTTAGTTTGAATAAATTATTTTTATATATGGATATAAATAGTTTTTTTTTTATTGTGTGTGGCAGGAATTTGACAAGGTGTATGGGCCGGCCTGGCATTGCATTGTGGGCTCTAATTTTGGATCATTTGTGACCCATGCAACCGGGTGTTTTCTCTATTTCTCCATGGAAAAATTGTATATTTTAGTTTTTAAAACAAAAGTTAAAAAAATGTAAATTAATTTATACTAAGATTATTCTTTTTAAATAGCCTATGAGGTATCAAAACTGTATTTACATATTTTTTACTTTACTTCGTCATTGTTGCGTAACTACTAGTTTGTTTGAAACTTCTTTTTTTTTTTTTTCACATTACTTGTTATGTTTATATATTTGAAAAGTAAGGACCAAAGTTACAACGGATGATGATGATTATTACTTGAAGATTTTTGTTTTATTTTTTACATCGTGGAATGTTATTTATATACTATTATTTTGCAACAAGTTTGTACATATATGAGTTGTACATGTTTTAGTGGTTTTTTTTCTAAACCAATTTGTTCAAAAATTTATTTGCAACAAATTTGTGCATATATGAGTTGTACATGTTGCTTTAGTGGTTTTTTGTTCTAAACCAATTTGTTTAAAAATTTATTTTGCAACAAGTTTGTGCATATATGAGTTGTACATGTTGCTTTAGTGGTTTTTTGTTTTAAACCAATTTGTTAAAAAATTTAAATTAAGTTGTAATGATGAATGGTATTTTTATACCATACATGTAAATATAATTTTTTTTTAATTTCGACATATTTTGTTGATAGCAGAGTTGTATACGCAATGGAATGGAGTTTCTTTCTTATATTGTAAGCCATAACTAGTGTTGGTACTAACGGATACTTTCGCAACAATATGAGTTCTACTTCAATTCCATTCGAACAACATCGGTATTGATATTAGTTTTTTTATGGTTTTTTATCAATGTGAAACATGTATCAATGTTCTTTTGGGCATACTACGACTATATTTTTGAGTTTTATCTTTCAGCTTCCATACCGAATGTTAGTAGTGTACTGCATTGTAACGAACCGAACCGATATTGACCGAATTCTAGCCGCAACATGCGAAGCTGAAAGATAAAACTCAAAAATATACTTAACAACCATTTCTTTTTAGATTTTGATGTAACATATATAAAATGCTCTTATTTTATGTATGCAGTACAATAACACCAAAAGTCAAATTGAACCAAAAGAGAAACCAAAAGTGATGGAAACAATAGAAAAGTCAAGTGTTAGCCTAAGATCAAGCGGTATGGGGGCCGGCTTAGGCTCGGTGAAGCCCGGCGCCGGTCCCTCACACCGCCCTCCTTGGCCCGGCTTGTGATACCTGGCTACCCCAAGACGTTTATGACGGGCTGCTTTCTTCCTCTCTCTCTCTCTCTCTCTCTCTCTCTCTCTCTCATCTTTGTCTCTCCTCTCTCTCTATCTCTCTCTAAAATCAAATAAAGTTATATATTTTTTAATTGTTGTGGGGGCCCATCCTCCACCCCTAGGTTCATCCCCTACAAGCCACTCCTATGTGGCGCTAACGTAACGGCTCATCCTCATGGGGATGAGCCTCTCCATACCCACTAGTCTTATAGTCCATAATCATGATGGCTTTGGTAGGCTTTCCTTTGTATCTAAAATCTAACATGTAACTTTTTACCAACCAAATATATATTTTAATGAGATTTCAAATCTCACGAATCAACTTCACCTTCATGACATAAACTATCCAACTTGAAACGTATACATGACCAACATAATGTGAGTTAATTGGTGACCGACAAGCCAACATATACTCAATTGCATGTTAAAGAAGTTGTATCAAACAACTAATTTGTTTGCTTTTTGCATGTTAATTGAGTTTTTGTTTTGAAAACATGTGTTGGCTCGAATGAGGTTTTATTTATGATAACTTTATTTTTTTTTCTATCCAGGTGATCACGTGGGTAGCTCAAAGCTTAAGAAACTAGCTTAAGTGCAATATAGCTTAAAAGGTTAAAAGGGTTCAATTGACGACCCAGCTGTGGTGAACAGCAAAAAGCATGGGACAGGGTCACGTCCCATCACACTTTACGTGTGACATCCTCGCTCAGCCGCAAAAGAGAAACATGTGGGACGAGGCACTCTTTTATCCGCAGGTTAAAGCCTTCAACCCTCCAAAACGGGCAACCCCCTCTCTGCATACTTGGATCACTTAGTCAAAGGTTTCCCATTTAAGAATTGTCCTCCTCTATAAATGACTACACTCGGTCACCTAACAGGACATTCCGAAATCTCTGACTGTCTCTCTAGGATATGCACTTTGCATATTCTATTCTTCACATTCAATACAACTATCACATTGCATGCATAGAATCTGGGTTGAGTCATCCTTGGCCTTGAATTACAAGCAATTGATAAGAAAAGTGATCCAACCCTACGTATTGCATACGTAGGGGGACTCGTAACCTGCGTTACACAAAACGAGACTCGTGAAGCCTTTTGCCTGACTAGTCTCTCCACTATACTTGGTCTCATATTTGTTGTAGCAACAAGTTGGCCCCCATCGTGGGGCTACGCCACTAAATTCATCTTTGAAGACCAGTAGTGTAGCTCCAATTTCGACAAAATCATCATGTCTGAAGGGGAATCCCCGGGAGAGGTAAACCAAGTTACACGTACCTCTACTCCCAGCGCTAGCCAAACTCCACCGGCTATGCCTACCTCGTTTTTAACTCCGGGAAGCACTCCAACAGGAGTCACATACCCTGAGTTCCTTACCTTTCAGACGCCAACCCCGTCCCGTTCAGGCGTCCTATCCCCTCATGTCGGTGCAACAGGCACTCCTACACGTATCGACCTAACACTGGAGGGGTTGCAAATAATTTTCTACAGTTGAGGTCTCTCCTTAACCAGTACGTGAACAGAGAAAGAGACAAGGGGTGAAAATCAGGCTGGATTACGATGAGCCAGAGCCCTCATTGTTACCTGGACCACCTGTACTTCCTTTTACAAGCTCATAGCCTGTTGTGTCAAGAAATGAAGTTGGTCCTAGCCATCCTACTCCAAATCCAAGTCCGTATACGTTTGCAAGGCCAGATCCAACATCCTTTCCTTTGTTTTCTTTTCAGCCAGTGGCAACCGGTGCACCGTTGGGACACGAGTTAACCTTGGATCAGTTACTACAGTCTCCTGTTGCAAGCCTTCCACCTCATGTGTCCACCACATGGGAGCAAGCCTTATCCGTTCTTCCCTTGGCACGAAGTGCTGCCATGAGTACCCCTATGGGAATGAACTATTGGTGTGTGTAAGGTGTGTTATGTTTTTATTGATATTTTAAGCCCATTTTACACATTAGTCAAGTTTTAAATTTATAAAACACGATATTCTACTAACACTAAACATACACATGGGCAAGTGCACCCATCGTGAGCGTAGTATAGCGTTGGTAAGATACCGAGGTCGTCCAAAGACACAAGAGCTTTTAATACCGGTTTATCCTCAACGTCTAATCAAATCAAAATTTTTGGAAAAGGTTTTAAACAAGAAAAATAAAAACTAAAATGCTAAAAATAAAAATAAAATAAAAACAGATAGACAAGATGAATCACTTGGATCCGACTCGCCTTTAATGTATCCTTTGATGATTTTCGCACTTTTGCACTTTTTAAGAGATTATCTTGGTTATAGTAGTAGGCCCCTCTTTTGAAGGTGACGTTACCCTCAACCTAGTGGTTTGAGTCAGCAAGGATACAATCCAAAAGGGTCGCAATATTGAAAGATAATTAATTAAGTTATTAATGCGAAAACTGGTAGGCCCCTCTTTTGAAGGCGACGTTACCCTCGGCTAAATGGTTTGAGTCAGCAGGGATACAATCCCAAGTAGCCGGTTTAATGTATTAATAGTAGTTTACATATGAGGGGATCAAGCCATTCGCACCCCCGCCATCCAATACCAGTGGGTATTGAAGGAGTCCTAGTAAGCTTGAACCAGGTCCTTGCAGGATCTATACACTGAACAAGGCAAGAACCTTACTAAACCATTCCCTTAACCCCCGACCAGGTAGCCAACATATCTCTATATAGACCGTAGAGATATGAATGGTGAAAATCTTTTACTTTATATAGACAGTAAAGTAATGCCAAAACACCATGGACAAATGATAAAGAAGTTTCACCTTCAACATAAGAAACTAGTTATTAAAGTCATTAATACAAAACCAAATAAAAAGTGCGAAAAGATTAAAAATCAAAAGTAATACATTAAAGACTTGTCTTCACCAAGTGATGTAAGAGACTTAGCCAAACATGACCTTTGATTGACAAAAACTCTTACGATCAATCTTGGATCCCGAGACTACTACACACACTCTTAGGTGGATGATGGATGATGGTGGTGGATGTGGGTGTTGTAGTGGTGGTGGAGTGGAGGCAAAGTGGAAGAGAGGTGGTTTGCCAAGGGATGCCTTTGAATTGAACCAAGCACCCCTATTTATAGCCTGATCAGAAGCCCGGCCACGGCCCCGTGTCCGCTGGACACGCCCCCGTGCCCATCCTTTTTCTCTTCCTTCATTAATTGCTCTTGTCTGCATTAGGCTCCACACGGCCTCGTGTTCGCTAGGCACGACCTCGTGTGCAGAAGCGTATCTGTACTAACAAGATTTGCTAGATTCTACGAATCTTAGCGTTAATCACGCCCAGTGCTCAGTGGGCACGCCCCCATGGTGGGTGATAGAAGCTTCTACAGCTTTGTCCTTTCTGCAGACACCTGACCACGCCCCCGTGCTCAGTGGGCACGGGGCCGTGGTCAGCCTTCTGTTTCTTGTTTTTGCTTGGGGAGATGCTGTCGAGGGGTCGGGCATGCCACGTTTATTACTTTTCTTTGCATTTATGTTAGTTTTTGCTGCATAATTGTTCCTTTTGTTCATTTAAGCTCATTTGGTCCTGAAAATACAAAAGGAAGACAAAAGCACACTTTTTCCAACATTAGTACTAAAAAAAGGTTAGTTTTATGCCTCATTTGATGTAATTTATATGTTGCATTTTGCACACATTAAATACCCCCACACTTGAATCTTTTCTTGTCCTCAAGCAAAACTCTTTATTGTGTGGCTTACACACCCAAATGGAATGGGTAGAAGAGAAGTTTTGGGCTTGTCTTGAGTGTCGGAAATCCAAGATCTTTACTGGGTTTTATTTTTATATTATTTACAATCCTATTCGTTATGATTTATTTAGAACGTTTCATATGAGAAATTATTTATTTGGGCATAACATGCCTTTTTAAAATTCCATTTATATACAAGTTCACATACCTCACGGGAGATCACTCAACACTCGGCCGAAGATGTATTTTTGTGAAACACTCGAGACCGGCATGGAACTTACTTCTACCATATGCTTGCCAAGCAATCAATTCTCCTCCTTTTTAACTATAAAGCTTTGTAAATATCAAGAGGACTTGGGGAAAGGTTAGGCTTGGGCTAAAGGTAGGTGGTTTTGGGTTAGTGGTTAGTAAAAAGGGCTAAAAGCGTAAAAAGCGTCGGTCATCGTAAAACTTTTTGTTTTCGTGACTTTTATCCAAACTAAGAATTTTCAAACAAAGTTTCTTTGAGGACTTTGTTTATTTATTGCTAGACTTTTTTTTTTTTGATAAGGAAACGTCACAAGAAAACCGAGCTTTTTACTAAAATAAAAGGTTGAAAAGAAAAAAGGGTTTTAGTGGGTAAAGGGTGTTTGTTTTGTGGGTTTAGAAATGAAAAGGTTTAGGCTCAAAGGGGTTAACTAGGGGGATTTTGGGTAGGTGATAAAGAAAATGAAAAATAATGGTGTTTAAAGGAAAATGGGTTAGTCCTAATGCCTCCATCATTTACTTACTTGGGTTTGAGTTGGTAAGGACCGAGAATGTATCGTTGTGGCAAGTTCTAGAGTCATAAGGACCAAGCGGCTATTCACACAAGAAACGAAAAATGAGCATTTAATTTAAATATGTATGCTTGTATGCTCAATAAAGGCTCAAAACTCACTTATTGTGGGAATGGGTTTATAATGTGATCAAGTATATATAACCAAATTTTAACTAGATTTGTTATGCCGTTTCATAATTTTCTTATGTTGGTTCTTTTTATCACGACGCTATCGGTTGTAAATTTGTAAAAATATAACCTTTTGGAACTTGTTCTTCCCAAATTAAACCAAGACAAGTAAAAAAAATGAAAAGTTTTTGAAAACATTTGGGGTGATTAGCGGTTCCAATAGAGTTTTGTGTAAGGCTTGTTATTAGGACTTGCAAAATTCAAGGTTTTAGCATCCCCCCCCCCACACTTAAATTACACATTGTCCTCAATGTGTCCCAAAAATAAGTTTGTCGGTTGATTAAAATGTGTAAAAGTGGGTTAAAAACAAGATTTTATGTTACTGGGTAGCTGAACACGGGGTGTGTGGGCTGAGCATGGCCCTGTGGTCAGACTACCAGTAACAAAATTGAACAGAATGTTGACCACGGGGCGTGTTTACTGAGCACGGCCCGTGGTCAGTTAGTTACCTGATCTAGGACTTTTTCTGTAGAGCCTGGGCACGGGGCATGTTGGATGGCCACGTCCCTGTGCTGGACATGCTGAAATGATGGAAAACTTGACGGAAGGCTCTGTTTTCATGCATGGGGTGCGGTTTTAACGTCCCTTTGGCAATATCCACCTTGTCGAGTGTGATTTATTCCTGAAAAGTAAGACTAAACTAGAAAACATAAAAGTTAAACTAATCTAAAACTAAGGATTGTTCCGTGGAATGCGTCCGTGGTGCGCCACGTTTATAAGGGTCCTTGGCTAGACCCACCTTATCGGGTGGTTCTGGCTCATCTTCAATTAGGGGGTCATCATTGCCGATTGGATATTTCATTGATCGCTCAAGATCGACACTTCTTTTGAATGCCCCTAATCGAATGGGTAGATTCTTCCGATTAATCAAAGCTTTGTCGGTTTTCACAAAAGGTTATCCCAACACAAGTGGAGCGTCATCAAGGATGACAAAGTCGGTTGGGACTACCGTTTGATTTGTTTGGACCAACACATCTTCAACTATTCCCATTGATTTTTTTTATTTTCCGATTAGATAGAAAATGGGTATTTGAAGTGGAGAAAAATCACCAATACTTAAGTTTTCGAAAATGTAGTTTGGCATTATATTAACACAAAGATCTTTTATCAATTGTAATATTACTAATAAAGGAATTTTGAAAGAAACATGGAACCGATGTAATGTTAATTTCAAATGGATCATCTTTTATTAGTGTAGTTTGATCATTTGTTAACTTAACACTTACCATTTCGTCAATTTTAGTGTTAGTGTTCAACTCTTTTAAAAACTTAGCATGAGTAGGTACTAAACAATGGTTTTCGAAAGAAGGTGACAAGAGGGTAATTTCTTGAAAATTAGACTCTTTATGAAGATTAACGTTGTCGGACTCACCTTTTTCGTTGTTTAGTTCATGTGTCGGTTTTTCACTTACTTGTTCTTCCATTTTTACCTCTTCAACTATCACTTCTTTGGTACAAATTACCTCTTCCCTTGCGCGGGATTCCTCTTCCCTTGCGCGGGATTCTTTTATATAACGCTCGATAGTTTTAAGGTGTTCTGTTATCTTTTCGGCTACGGGGGAGATAGTTGGTGGTTCATCAAAGCGATCGGAATAAATATCCCCACTGCTTGAGTTCGGAAGTTCGATCCTTGGTTCCTCATAATACTCATATGAGGTAGATGGTTCATACCATGGTTCCTCATTGTAAGTATATGATGGATTAGGGTCGTAACTTGGTTCTTCATAATACTCATACGAGGTGGGTTGTTCACGCCATGGTTCCTCATAGTAAGTATATGAAGGTGAAGGCTCATAACTTGGCTCCTCAAAGTATGAGTATGAAGGCTCATACCTTGGTTCATCAAGATATGAGTATGAGGGAGAAGGTTCATACCTTGGCTCTTCATAGTATGTGTATGAAGTGGTTGGCCCGTACCTGGGCTCCTCATAGTATGTGTACGAAGGGGATGGTTCAAAGAGGTCACAATATTGTACCGAATGAGGGTTACCACAAATGACACAATACTCTTCTTCATAATCATCCTCCTCATAGTGGTAGTTGTAACCTCCTGAGTATTGATCCATAAGAATCACTCAGCAGACCACAACAGAGTCTCGGGACCAGAAAACAAAAATAAAAACGGAAACAGAGGCTGAGCACGGCCCCGTGTTCAATGAGCACGGCCCCGTGTTCAGGTTCTGTATCTAGGCGTTTTAAAAATGTGAATGGTTTAGTTCAGCATGGGGGCGTGTTCAGTGAGCACGACCCCATGTTCAGACTCTGTATCTGGGTGTTTGGTTAATTTTTATGCAGCACGGCCCCGTGTTCAGCGAACACGGCCCCGTGTTCAGTCTACTGTAATGCAAAAACTACCTAAAAATGTAAAAATGTGCGCGCAATTTTAAAAAGGTTTTAAAAACGATTAGGCCGTCGATTTTAAGCTTTCTTAAAATCCTTGTGTCCCCGGCAACGGCGCCAAAAACTTGGTGCGTGTAAGGTGTGTTATGTTTTTATTGATATTTTAAGCCCATTTTACACATTAGTCAAGTTTTAAATTTATAAAACACGATATTCTACTAACACTAAACACACACATGGGCAAGTGCGCCCATTGTGAGCGTAGTATAGCGTTGGTAAGTTACCGAGGTCGTCCAAGGACACAAGAGCTTTTAATACCGGTTTATCCTCAACGTCTAATCAAATCAAAATTTTTGGAAAAGGTTTTAAACAAGAAAAATAAAAACTAAAATGCTGAAAATAAAAATAAAATAAAAACAGATAGACAAGATGAATCACTTGGATCCGACTCGCCTTTAATGTATCCTTTGATGATTTCCGCACTTTTTCACTTTTTAAGAGATTATCTTAGTTATAGTAGTGGGCCCCTCTTTTGAAGGTGACGTTACCCTCAATCCAGTGGTTTGAGTCAGCAAGGATACAATCCCAAAGGGTCGCAATAATGAAAGATAATTAATTAAGTTATTAATGCGAAAACTGGTAGGCCCCTCTTTTGAAGGCGACGTTACCCTCGGCTAAATGGTTTGAGTCAGCAGGGATACAGTCCCAAGTAGCCGGTTTAATGTATTAATAGTAGTTTACATATGAGGGGATCAAGCCATTCGCACCCCCGCCATCCAATACCAGTGGGTATTGAAGGGGGTCCTAGTAAGCTTGACCCAGGTCCTTGTAGGATCTATACACTGAACAAGGCAAGAACCTTACTAAACCATTCCCTTAACCCCCGATCAGGTAGCCAACATGTCTCTATATAGACCGTAGAGATATGAATGGTGAAAATCTTTTACTTTATATAGGTAGTAAAGTAATGCCAAGACACCACGGACAAATGATAAAGAAGTTTCACCTTCAACATAAGAAACTAGTTATTAAAGTCATTAATACAAAACCAAATAAAAAGTGTGAAAAGATTAAAAATCAAAAGTAATACATTAAAGACTTGTCTTCACCAAGTGATGTAAGAGACTTAGCTAAACATGGCCTTTGATTAACAAGAACTCTTACGATCAATCTTGGATCCCGAGACTACTACACACACTCTAAGGTGGATGATGGATGATGGTGGTGGATGTGGGTGTTGTTGTGGTGGTGGAGTGGTGGCAAAGTGGGAGAGAGGTGGTTTGCCAAGGGATTCCTTTGAAGTGAACCAAGCACCCCTATTTATAGCCTGATCAGAAGCCCGGCCACGGCCCCGTGTCCGCTGGACACGCCCCCGTGGCCATCCTCTTTCTCTTCCTTCATTAATTGCTCTTGTCTGCATTAGGCTCCATGCGGCCCCGTGTTCGCTGGGCACGACCCCGTGTGTAGAAGCGTATCTGTACTACCAAGATTTGCTAGATTCTACGAATCTTAGCATTGACCACGCCCCGTGCTCAATGGCACGCCCCCGTGGTGGGTGATAGAAGCTTCTACAGCTTTGTCCTTTCTGCAGACACCTGACCACGCCCCCGTGCTCAATGGGCACGGGGCCGTGGTCAGCCTTCTGTTTCTTGTTTTTGCTTGCGGAGATGCTGTCGAGGGGTCGGGCATGCCACGTTTATTCCTTTTCTTTGCATTTATGTTAGTTTTTGCTGCATATTTATCCCTTTTGTTCATTTAAGCTCATTTGGTCCTGAAAATACAAAAGGAAGACAAAAGCACACTTTTTCCAACATTAGTACTAAAAAGGGTTAGTTTTATGCCTCATTTGATGTAATTTATATGTTGCATTTTGCACACATCAACTATGTAACTGCACCAGAAAGCCTTCAAGGCTTCAACCTCACGCCACAAATGATGGCCTAAATGATGGCAAGCTTCCATTGGCAACATTTCATTAACCAAGTGCTAGCCACCCAAGGGAACACTAGCAATAATCCGGGTACAATAGCAGAAGAAGATCTAACCAAACAATACAAGCCGAGCAATTTGTCTTGTTTTTCTCAACAAATTGCTGACTATGATTTCCAAACCCAGATCAAAATGCCATCTCACATAAGAACGTATGATGGAACGAAAGATCCAGAAGATCACCTCCAAATCTTCACCGGGGCTGCAAGAATTCAGAAGTGGTCCAACACTGAATGTTGCTTTATGTTTATGCAAACCCTTGTAGGGTCTGCTCGAATCTGGTTCAATGTCCTACCGGACAGAAGCATTCGAATCTTCGATGATTTGAGCAAAGGCTTCTTGGCTAACTTCTCACAACAAAGGAGGTATGTCAAAGATGCAACTATGATATTCCAAATCAAGCAAAGGGATGATGAAAGCCTCAGGGATTTCATTGAGAGATACAGAAAAGAAGGGTTGACATACGTGGGAGTCGATGAAAAGATGAGTATTGCAGGCTTCATGAATGCAATCACCTCCAAGTATCTCACTAGGGACTTCAACAAGTGCCTGCCCAAGATCCTTGAAGAAGCCCTTGAAAGGGCTGACGATCACATCCGAGGGGAGGAAGCTGTCGATATTAAGGAACAAAGAAAGAGGGGTCCTATCTGGAGGAGTAGCAGCCCCAACAGAAAAAGAAGCAACTATAGTTCTTATGATAAACATTCTAGGAACTCAGACCCTCGAAGGTCTTAAGGCAGGAACTTTTCAAGCAGGGAGAAGGCTGTGAACTTCACAGCCTTAACCAAAACCCCGCAGAAAATCCTTGCTATTGAAGAGGTAAAGCATAGCTTCCGACCACCCAGACCTTTCCCCGAGAGCAAAAGGAATGAAAACTCTACTCAGTTTTGCGAGTTTCATGAAGAAAAAGGCCATCACACCAACGACTGTTTCCAACTCAAGAAAAGAATTGAGGAAGCCATTAAGTCTGGAGAACTTGCCCATTTGGTTAAAGGGGTGAAAGACAAAATGGCTGATGGAAAAAGCAAAGAAGTAAACATGGTGAACTTTGATGAAGAAACCTCCAACAAACGGCAACGCTTGGAGGCTTGGGAGCTTCAATGCTTGTGCTTCCCACCACCAAAAAAGGGGCTTCACTTGAACCCTTTGGTAGTGGAGACCATTATGGGAACCCTGAAAACAAGCAAAGCTTACATCGATATGGGGGTAGCAACGGAGATAATGTTCGAGAAGTGTTTTAACCAACTCAACAACGATGAGCGTTCAAGGCTTCAACCAGCTGAGTCATCTATTAAAGGTATTGCTGACATCCCTATCAAGCCTCTGGGCCAACTAACACTTGATGTTTGCTTCAAAGAAGGTGAAATGGAAAGGACCAAACCACTCACCTTTGTCGTAATCAACATGCCTTCTAGCTACGATGTTATCATAGGAAGGTCGGGGCAAAGCGAGTTTGGTATGGCTGTTTCAGTTGTCCAAGGTGTTATCAAGTTTCCCACCAAAAGAGGAATTGCAACCCTTCAACCTACCCAGGAAGCCTTCCTGGTTGAAGGGGAAAGCTCAGGAAAAAACGAAGATGAAGAACGAGGTTGGGTCACCAATCCTAAGTATCCCCAGCAAAGGATAAGAGTAAACACTAACCTCACTAAAGACACCCTCTCGTATCTCAAGAAGTTGCTGATACACAACATAAACATCTTTGCATGGTGCCCTAATGACATGACCGGCATCCCTCGTGATATCGCCGAACACTAGCTCAAAATCCCCCCAAATGTGAAACCTATTGTTTAGCTGAAAAAGAGCTTAGCCCCAGATCGAAGTCTAGCAGCATGCAAAGAGGTTGAAGGGTTGGTACAAGCTGGCATACTCCGAGAGGTTAAGTATCACTCTTGGATAGCCACCCCGTAATGGTCAGAAAGCCCGATGGATCATGGAGAATATGCATTGATTTCAAAGACTTGAACAAAGCCTGTCCAAAGGATTGTTATCCTTTGCCCGAGATTGATCTAAAAGTAGACTCACTCACAGGCTTCCCTTTCAAATGCATCCTCGATTCTTATAAAGGCTACCATCAAATTCAAATGAAGAAAGAGGACGAGGAGAAGACAGCCTTCCACACTGATAAGGGTTTTTTTTGTTATCAAAAAATGCCTTTTGGCTTGAAGAATGCATGGGCAACCTACCAACGGTTGGTGGATAAAGCATTTGCTGAACAAATAGGTAAAAATATGGAAGTTTATGTGGATGACTTGGTAATCAAGAGCAAGACTGAGGCCCAGAAGCTTGATGATATACAAGAAACGTTCCGAAACCTCAGGAAGATAAACATGAAGCTCAGCCCTGTGAAGTGCTCTTTTGGTTTTGAAGAAGGCAAGTTCTTGGGGCACATTGTAGGCAAGCAAAGCATAAAAGCCAACCCCAACAAGGTTAAAGCAATCCTGGATGCAAGATCCCCACAAATCAAGAAGGAGGTTGAAAGCTTAAATGGCAAGCTGGCAGCCTTGAAGCGTTTTACCTCTAAATTGGCTGAAAAGTCCCTTGTTTTTTTCAAAACCCTTCAAGGGTGCACAAATAAGAAGGACTTCAGATGGACCGAGGAAGCTGAAGAAGCCTTTAACCAAATGAAGTAGCACCTAGTTTCATTACCAGATATCACTGCTCCTGAAACCGGGGAGCTGATCTCTGTCTGCCTATTAGTTGCTGAGGAAGCAATCACTGTCGTCCTGACCATCGAAAGAAACAAGGCTCAGGTACCTGTTTACTTCTTCAGTAAAACTTTAAAGTTGGCAGAGACCCAGTATCCCCCGTTGGAAAAACTTGCTCTTGCACTAGTGAAAACAGCCAGAAGGCTTCGATGGTACTTTGAAGCACATCCCATACAAGTGGTCACCGACCAACAGATCAAGAATGTGCTTGAAAACCTGAAATCTCCGGATGTTTAGCCAAATAGGTAGTGGAACTAGGTGAACACAACATCACCAACGTTCCAAGAAAAGCTGTAAAAGCCCAAATTTTGGCTGACTTCATTTTGGAAATACCCAAGGAAACAATAACGGAAGTTAACACAGCCTCCACTAAACCTTCTGACCCTAATACCTGGAAGCTTTTTACCGATGGAGCTTCCAACATTGAAGGCTCAGGAGCAGTCCTGATCAATCCTAATGAATTAGAATTCACATATGCTCTTCGGTTTGAATTTCAGACTACCAACAACGAAGCCGAATACGAAGCACTGATCATAGGGCTCAAGCTGGCCAAAAAGATGGATGTCAAAAGGCTTCAAGTCTTCACAGACTCTCTACTTGCTTCAAACCAAGTAAACGACAGCTACATAGCTAAAGAGCCAAACATGAAGAAGTATCGTGAAAAGGCAAAGGAGCTTATGGGTACATTTGAATCATGTACCATCAAACAAGTCCCAAGATCACAAAACAAGAAAGCTGATGTACTAAGTAAGCTTGCATCACTTACCTTTGCTCATCTCACCAAAAAAGTGTTGGTTGAAGTGTTGAAGAAATCATCTATTCAGGAACTCGAGGTACAAGATGTCATTACCTGTAACGCCCTGCATTCCTAAACTTTAGACTATTAACAAGTTTAATTCCTGGACCTTGCCTAATGTCAATTCTAGTCCCTGAACTATATAGTCGTTAATACTTTGGTACTTGGTGAATTCTATGTCATATACTAGATACTTGAAATGCCTAATTCTAGATACTTGGAATGTCTAAATCTAAATACTTGGAACGCCTAATTCTATATACTTGGAATGCCTAATTCTATATACTTGGAATGTCTAAATCTATATACTTTGGTGCTTGACTCTTGAGGCTCGTGAAACTTGAGACTTGGTTGAACGAGGGACTGGAGTCTTGTCACTGGCGAAAACTATGAAACTTTGAAAACTTTTGTACTATTGACTATAATCTAGTTATACTATTACTCCATGCTACGCAACGCTTAATCTAACTCGGAAATCGAATCGAAGATGGTGAAACGGAAAGATGGGGTTGACCGAGTGGCAATCCGATCGGATGACCATCCGATCAGACCGCCATCCGATCGGATGACCACCCGATCGGACCGCCATCCGATCGGATGACCACCCGATCGGACCGCCATCCGATCCGTGCACACCGCCTCTCTTCTCCTCTCTGACACTATAAATAGGCCTGTCACATCACCATTTTCACTGATGTGACAACCTCACTTGACCCAGACGCACGCACTCCTATTTTCCTCCATTTCTTGGCGATTTCGGTACGTTTTACACCTGATTCTTGTACTTTCTTGATCTACTCTTCATTCTCTACGAGATTCTCCTTTGAAATCTCACTTTTCACCATGGAATCTCTCGGATTTGAGCTCTTGAAGGTGATGTCACCATGGCGGGTTGTACCAAACTGTTGTGTGATGTCATTCTAGCCAAGATCTAACTCAGATCTAAGGAATTTCATGCGTTTTACACTAAATCTATACTAGATCTACACTTTTCAAACTAATAACCTATCTTTATCTTTATCTTTTCTTGAACTTTAACATAAAACGGTAAGATCCGGATCTAAACGGACTGTAGACTTAATTATTAGTCTA
Organism: Helianthus tuberosus; assembly: GCA_030545235.1. Taxonomy (NCBI): domain Eukaryota; kingdom Viridiplantae; phylum Streptophyta; class Magnoliopsida; order Asterales; family Asteraceae; genus Helianthus; species Helianthus tuberosus. The sequence goes on from CM060381.1 coordinate 91,484,721, forward strand.
GAGTCGGCTTGGAAAAGGATTGTTACCGAAGAAGATGACCAGAATACGGATTCTGACGTAAATATCATCACGAACTGACGACCGAACGAACTGGGGTGATTCCCACCCGATCGGATCGGCTGAACAACTGATAAGTTTACAATTGTCTTAATGCGTAACACGTCATCATTGCTTAATCAGAAACTTAGAGTTATACAAAATTTAGAACGGGACAAGGTAACCCGATCGAGTGGCAATCTGATCGGATAGCCACCCGATCGAGTGACACTTGCCCTTAACCCTAAACATTCTTGAAACTTGAAGTCAAAATCGTCGGGTGGCAGCTCGATCGGATAGCCATCCGATCGAACAGCCATCCGATCGAGGCAACCTTGAATCTTGAACTTGGATCGAGTGGTGACCCGATCGGATAGCCATCCGATCGGACAGCCATCCGTTCCCTTCACACTTTTGTCAAATTGAATCGAGTGGCAACCTGATCGGATAGCTATCCGATCGGACAGCCATCCGTTCCTTCACACACTTGTCACTCAATCAATTGGCAATCCGATCGGATGGCCATCCGATCAGACAGCCATCCGATCCAGTGACTAATCCGACACTTGAGCAAACTCATTGTTTTGTTCGACACTTATTCGTTGCAATCTAATCAGGCTAAACATAGAGAGCTCCCTTTGATCCAATAACGGTTAATCTATTAAGCAATCACTGTGAGTATACTCGATCCCTTTTTGCTTTAAACTTTGGGATGTAACATGTATTCTATTAAACTACGATACTTGAGACTTTTGCGAACTAAACTCTATCCTACGTGTATGTGAAACTTATTATTCTTGTATTCTATTTGTGCTATGTGAACATTTAATCCAGGGTGTGTAGTTCCGCCTTAACAATAGTAGCGCTATAGGAGATGCACCTCCCCATTATTCTCGGGGGTATTGTTAGGAGGATTCTAGTTTTCCTTGAGACTTGGGAAAACAACAAAGAATCGGGATACTTGGACTATCACTTGTTGGACTGCGAACACTAGCATGGCTGAAACTATTTTGTTACACTTACATATGGATATGAGTTGTTTTAATCTAGTATGCTATTATTCAAACTTGTATACTCGCTAGTACATTTTGTACTGACTTTATTTTAATACATGTTGCAGGCTGACAGGATGCTAGGATTCTTGGAATTAAGCTAGGATGATGCTTAGAAACTCATCTAGTTAATTAAGTTTTTGAACAATATTTGAGACTTGATGTACTTTGATACCTTGTGATGGTTGGTTGGTTTTAGACAATGTTGAATCAATCTAATTTATAATGGAACTATTTAGTGTTATGGAATCTCATGAGCAATCTGAACGCTTAGTGCTCGCACCCCAATGTTTCCGCCATCGGTTGGGGTGTGACATTACCGAAGAAGGCCCAAGTTGGATGGCCCCTTTGGTCAAATTCCTTACAAATGGTGAGCTACCAAGTGATCCGGTAGAAGCTGAAAGGGTTCGGATCAAATCAAGACAATACGTGTTGCAAGGAGATATCCTCTACAAAAAAGATACCTTGCACCGTTGCTTTGTTGTGTTGGCCCAGAGTAAAGCCAGTACCTGATCAAGGAAGTTCATGAGGGAATTTGCGGGGCTCATTACAGCCCAAGATCAATGGTTTTAAAATTGATGAACCTTGGATATTTTTGGCCCACCATGCATCGAGATGCAACTGAGCAGCTGAAAAAGTGTGAAGCCTGTCAAATACACGTCCCAGTGCCAAAACGCCCAAAGCATGACTTGGTTCCCATCTCATCTGCTTGGCCATTCCACAAGTGGGGAATGGACATTGTTGGCCCATTTCCTCCGGCTAAAGGAGGAGTCAAGTTCCTTCTAGTGGCCGTAGACTACTTCACCAAATGGCCAGAGGTGAAGCCATTGGCAAAGATAACAGGGAAGCAGGTCATTGACCTCATCTGGGAAAGCATCATTTGTCAGTTTGGGATGCCAGGAGTGTTGGTCACTGAAAATGAAAAAACAATTCGCTGAGAAGCCTTTTAACTCCTGGTGCAAGGAATTCCGAATAACAACAGGTGTTCAGCTCAGTGGCCTACCCACAATCCAACGACCAGGTTGAAAGAACAAACCAAAGTATCGTAGAAGACATTAAAACTCGTCTGGGAAAGCATGATAGCAACTGGCTCGAAGAACTCCCTAACGTGTTGTGGGCAATCAGAACTACCGAAAAAACAAGCCACAAGAAAACTCCATACAGTTTGGTGTTTGGATCTGAAGCTGTAATCTCGACAGAGATAGGAGTTACAACAAAAAGGACGTTCAACATTGATCTAGAATCAAACAAGTAAGAGACGATGTTGAACTTGGAACTCCTAGAAGAAGCCCGAGATCAAGCAGCCATACAGGAAGCGAAATACAAACAAAAGATGGAATCTTACCACAATGCCCGGGTAAAATACGAACGATTCAAGCCTATTGATCTCGTTCTTCGAAACAACGAGGCCAACAAGAAAGAAATCCAAGGAAAACTTGGCCCTAAATGGGAAGGGTCGTACACCATCCTCGAAGCTCACAAAGGAGGATCCTACGAGTTGGCTGACTCACAAGGCAAAAAGCTTCCCCGGCATTGGAATGGCAAAAACCTTAAAAGTTTCCATGTTTAAGGAAAAAGTGTTAGGAAAAGATAGCAAAGTGTTGTTTTTGTTCCCTTTGTAACCCATACACTTTGATGAATGAACAATGAAGTTCTTGTTAAAACTTGTCTTTCTATCCTATAATCAGGTTGAGAACCTAGCAAAAAACTCCATGACAAGGGTCATGTAAGGGAATGATCCCAGGCCACATCGCTCAATAAGTTCAAGGGTTGAATGGACCTATATAAGGGTGAGTTCCTAAATTAATACAAATCCATGAGACTTAGAAAAATTTTCAAAAAATAAGTCTCATAGACAGGTTTGAACAGCCTACACTGAATGTTCCTTAAGCCTTAGCAGTGGCTTAGGAACCAAAATCAGACTAAGTAAAAGTCGTAAATAGGATAAGTGTTATGCCTTCTTGTTAAAAATATTACAAGGCTAAGTGACTGCAGCACTGGACCCTTTAAGGTATAAGTAACATAAGGTAAGCAAACTATCAACAAAGACAATTAAACAAACAAAAACCCAAGGGAATAAGCAAAACAACAACACAACATACAACAAAAGTTAAACATAGCATAAACATAATCTAAGTTAAAAGTACCAAGGGCCACACCAGGCCATAAACATGAAACATTGTCTGGAAGCCTCAAAGGCTCTAAGCAACAAGGGACCTAAACGGTTCTCTTGAATAAAAGATGTTCAAAAAACATAAACCACATAACATTGTTTTAAGTGCTAAGACAGCTACGAATAAATTGTTCAAGCATCAGAAATAGACTTAGAGGCCTTAGCCTCAACAGTCTTAGCCTTCTTCCCCTTTTTTGCCTTCTTCTTCTTCTTCTTCTTCCTGCCTCCATCATCGCCAGCAACCTCGGAGCCTTCAATACTTGCTTCCAACGAACCCTCAACAATATCTGAGAAGATATGCTCACTATCTCCAGAGTGGGAACGCTTCTTAGATAAGGAACTTAGCACTTCAGCACAAATGACCTCATTAAGGCAGGAGGGTTTCAAGTCCTGCAACACAGAAAATGGGTTTACCAAAGCAAGTAGAAACCTCACCAACATAAGGATAGGTTAGACGCTCCATCTTGAGAACAGTTTCCTTAAAAATGGTTGAGGCTTGAGGCTGATAGAACGAAGATTGTTCTTGAGGCTGGCCAGATTCATGAGCCTTGTAACTAGCAACAAACCCCAAATGTTTGCCATGACTGATGAGCTTTGTGTAAACATCACCAAGAGCAGAATTAAACTCAGTCGAATGGAGAAGCTAGGTAACCACCTGCTGAAACCCATGCTCGATCAACCACTGGTTGTCACTAGTAGCTTGGGACAAGGAAGCCTTGAAGCCTTCCTTCTCATCTAGAAAGGCCTTTTGTTGAACATTAAAGGCTTCCCTATCAGCCTTCAACTGAAGCCTATTTGCTTCCATCCTTTTCGTCTCATTGCTTAGCTCAATCTCATGTCTTTTAGTCAGTTCATGAACTTTCACCACCCAAGATTTCTCATTCTCAGCAAAACCCTCGATCTCCTTCTTCATGGCTTCCATCGAATCCTTTGTTTTCTCCCTTTTCTTTGAAAATTCCTCACACTCATGCATTCTTTTACGAAAATGGGAGACTCCTTCAAGAAGCATAGCAGCCAAATTACAAACACCTAACAACATACGTGAAATCAACACATCATCTTACATCGCTGAGTTTGAACGACGAACTGTAGGAGGAGAAAAGTGGTTCAACACATCCTCACAAACAGTGGAGGACTTGAAGTTATCCCCAACCTTGACCTGCCAATTGGGAACATAAACATCCTCAGCATTCCCCTCCACTGGTTCTTCACCACTTCTCTCCGAAGAACCTCCAACAACAGACACCATAGCCTTTTTACCACTTGATTTTCCTTTCTTCCTAGTAACAACTGCCAACTCCTTTTTTCCTTCAACTTTAATACCCTGATCCTCAGAAAATTCAATCTCATCACTGAGATCAACAAGCTCAACAGCAGACGATTGACCCAGACCCTTCAAGTGACGAGAAGAATGACGGGTCGAAGGCTTGGAAGAACTAACCTTTATAAAGCCTTTAACGTTTGGAACATTCACATACTTCCCTCAGGAACCAATCTACCCTCAGCAGTCCTGGTAATGACATCTTCACCCTCAATGGCTTCCGTATCCCCAAGAACAACATCAGAAGTGTTATCTGACTTAATGAAATCCAAAGCAGACATAACTGCACACAACAAATAAAAGATTAGACAAAATAAACATAAAGAGACAAGGAATGGAAAAGCCAAAAAAACATATCCTGACCACCCCTCATGAACGAATGGTCTCGATTTGGCTTATCCCACAAAACGCTAACACCGGTAAAAACCAAAAGATGTTCAGGAAAAGGACGAAGCCGAGAAGGATAAGCCCTAAGGGCTTTCAACATCCCCACATTCAATTTAGACTCGGAGGGTTTAAGTTCGTTTAAGACAGCATCTGGATGCCTCCACACCATCTTAAAAGGGACAACTGACTCAGAGACCCAAAAGAATCGATCTTTCTAGGACCCAAGGGCAGTGACAAGTGAAGAAATCAAAGACACGTCAATCTGGGACGTTTCAAATGTAAACAAGTCGCCATTTTTGGCTAAACGAAAAAATTGTCTAAACATTAACAAATTAGGATCATAACCAAGGGCATGACATAAAACTTCAAAGTGAAGAACCCTAGAAACCCCTTGAGGATGTAATTGCCCAAAAGAAACACGATAATATTCAAGCACATTCAGAACAAACACAGAAAAAGGGTTTCAAAGATTTGAAAACTCAAAGTGATGACAATATAGAGCAATAGAACCGGTGGGACATCGATCAACGGTTTTATCACAACCTGGGGCCACCAGATTAACGGAAGGATCAATACCCCATTGTTCGTAGAAGGAATCAACTTCCTCTTGTGTTAATTTAGAAAAAGTTTTACCCATGTCCTTCCTAGCACCCATCGTTCCAAGGGATGATCAAGGAAAATCAAGCAAAAGTAAAAAGTAAAAAAGTAACCTGTGAACCAGAAAAGAGAGAATGAAGGGATTCTGGTTGTGAGAATTGTTAAAGAAATATGATGATTAAAATTAAATGAGAAGTTAAGGGGATAATAAATTCAAAAAACAGCGGTTAGAGTGCATAGGGCAGACAACCGCCGCCTAAATAACTGTCAACATGTCAAATCAAGTTGTCCAATCAAATTCAAAATACTACCGCCCAAAAGCCTTGCAAAAGTAAGCCTTGAAGCCTTTTAGCTAATAAAAATATTGCACAAAAGTCAGAAGCCTTTGAGCTTAGACTCAAACACCTCTGACTTGGGGGGCTGATGACGTGGGTAGCTCAAAGCTTAAGAAACTAGCTTAAGTGCAATATAGCTTAAAAGGTTAAAAGGGGTTCAATTGACGACCCAGCTATGGTGAACAGCAAAAAGCACGGGACAGGGTCACGTCCCATCACACTTTACGTGTGACATCCTCGCTCAGCCGCAAAAGAGAAACATGTGGGACGAGGCACTCTTTTATCCGCAGGTTAAAGCCTTCAACCCTCCAAAATGGGCAACACCCTCTCCACATACTTGGATCACTTAGTCAAAGGTTTCCCATTTAAGAATTGTCCTCCTCAATAAATGACTACACTCGGTCACCTAATAGGACATTCCGAAATCTCTGACTCTCTCTCTATGATATGCACTTTGCATATTCTATTCTTCACATTCAATACAACTATCACATTGCATGCATAGAAACTGGGTTGGCTCATCCTCAGCCTTGAATTCCAAACAATTGATTAGAGAAGTGATCCAACCCTATGTATTGCATACGTAGGGGAACTCGTAACCTGCGTTACGCAAAACGAGACTCGTGAAGCCTTTTGCCTGACCAATCTCTCCACTATACTTGGTCTCAAATTTTTTGTAGCAACACCAGGTGTGTTCTATTCTTGATTTTTATCATCACATTCTGCATGTGGACCAACTTATCTAGTTTTTATTGATAATTAATTTTAGTATTTTCAACGTCATATGATCACTACAAAAAAAATGCCATCTAGTGGCATGCAAAAAGTGCCACAGAAAAACAAGAAAGTGCCACTAAAGAACCTTGTAAGAATGGGTGGCACACAAAAAAAGTGCCACAAGAAGTGCTGACGCTAAAGCCTTTTAGTGGCACTTTTTCAATGTGCCGCACAAAGTTTTTAGGCTTTTAGTGACACTTTTTTATATGCCAGTACAAACTTTTGAGCTTTTAGTGGCACATATTTTTTGCCACAAAAATCACATCAAATTAAATGCCATTGACGTTTATCATATTAATTTTAATTAATTACAATTATCATTTATTTACATTAAGAAATAAAAACAAAATTGTAAAATGTAGAAATCATAAAATAATCACTTCAATTAAAAGTTCAATCAATCTTCCAAATATTCCAAGTGTCTAATAATTGTCGATCCAAGTCTAATGATCAAACATATAACCCAAATAAAGTAACAAGTGTATGAATAAAAACTCAAAACTTTATTGTGTTCATGAATCTCTTTCACAATCTTCATGCGAGTTAAATAATCATGTTAACATTTTCTTTGTAGTCATACTTCCACTTCATAGTTCCCAGCACTTGCTACTTATTGTCGCTACATCAGCCAACAGACTATACTCAACCTGAAATTTCACAGTTCATGTTAAATTGATTAGATCTGATAACCATAGCTATCAAAGATGTAAGAGCAGTTAATAAAAGGTAAACTTAATTCTTTTGACAACACTTTAAGCTCTTCATTGTCGGAATTGCCATCACGCAACAACAAGAGAGTTCATGATGAGAATGTTTACCCGTCAATTTATAATGAGTCGAATTGAGTTATCTTCTGCCTTAGATAGGTCAATTGATGAACTAAAACATTGTTAAAAATATGGTGAATGGGTAATAGGGTCAAAAGATGCCCAAAGTATATTCTTTAAGCATGCAATCTCTATTTTTTGTACTGATGTAGTTTTTTAATCAATTAACATCCGCTAACTAGAAGTTACACCTCTAGATGGAGTAATAGAACACATGTATACCTGTAAACATGGTAGGCTCTTAATATCTTATTCTGTAAAAAAGCCACCTAAAGAAAATGCATAAGTGAATTAAAGTTAATACAACACACCTTCAAATTTGTAGCATATAAGATGAGTAACCTTGGTTGCAATCAGCGGTTTCGAAACTTGTGCCACCATCAATTCAACCATGGTCTAAAATTTAGCACATAACAAAAGTTTCATATGATGTAAATCCATTATCTAGTATAATAAGAAAGTTTGCAGTAAAAATAGCAGATTGAAAATAGACTAACCATAATGTCCTCTCTATCTTCACATTGATATCCTGTCAAACATATAACTAGTGACGTTGCACCTGGAATCCCATTCAAATCTCTCACAGGTACGTACATTACCTGATAAAAATACAAATGCACATACTTGGTTACAAACCAGTAACTCAGTCCTGAATAGATTCATAATGTAACCTAAAACCAATCGGATTAGCGTACTGACCAAGTCTGCTGTAACTTAGAAGTGCAACCCTAAACCGAGTTAGGAACTGAACCCGACAACCCTACCTAACCCGAACCCGGTTTGAACCCGATCTCTAGCCAACCTGGTTTGGACCCGTTTCAACCTATAGGGTAGGACTTCGTTGGGTATTTCACATACAAACCGGTTTCAACCCGACAAATCACAACCCGGTTTGAGAACCGGGTTTGAGAACCCAGTTTGAACATGATATCTCGAACCCGTCCAGATGTATTGAACTAGCTTGTTATACAACACTCAGGTGCACAAAAACAACCCACGTACAAAAAGTGTGCGCCTCACTGCGCCTTAGGTCAATTTTTAGCCTAAAAAGCGTGCCTCACATGCGCCTTTGGTACACTATGCGCCTTATGTCATACAAGGCGCAAAGGTTAGCAGCTGAAATTTGATAGGATAACTATGTCATAAGGGCATTAGGCAACCCATATGGTCACCGATGGCATGATAATATTGCTCGAATGACATAGTAAAACTTGTTAATAACTTGCTAACAAAAATCTTTGTAATCATTTCTTCGTAAAGTACCAGCTCTAAAACAAAAAACTTCAAAATCTATAAATCATATCTATTTCAGTACAAGAGAGTCACTTTCAAAATGGTTACCTTTGTCTCCCATGGTCAAAGCTGTAGTTTTGTTGTAAATTGTTGCGGCCGCATTAGTTGTCCAAAAATGAGCATTGTAAGCACTTAATTGGTGTTGCTAAACCAAATGAAAGAAACTTGAATGAGAAAATGTAACCGGTGTGCATAGGAACTTGCTTACTTGTTAATCAAGGTAAGTCGTTTTTAGTTATTTACTTAAGTTCGGTCGAGGGAGGATGAGATTCGAACATAATTGGACTTGTTTTAAATTGCCATGTTCTAACCCGAACCCGATCTGAACAGTGACTCGACCTGACCACTTTCCCATGCCTAATGTCATTGAAAGTTAAATAGCACTTATTACCTTTCAGCTCACACCCTTTGACTTTCTTATTATCAGTTGACCTCTCATACATACTTTTCGTATTACTCCACCATGTCGGATGTTGTCTTGCTCCGAATCCATAGCTCTCACCTGCAAATTCTTTTCCTTAAGCTTGTAACTCTTTTCATTTACACTATGTAGATCAAATAAATTGTTCCCATTTTATAAGCATGAATATACAAAAAAAAAAAAATTTATTACATCGATTGTATAACTATTACTTACCAATGCATGTTGGTACCTTGGTGATGGTGTGCAAGCATCCATTCCTATGCATGAGCAATCCATAAGCATTTGCTAACGGCTGCAAATGTGATAAATTCAGACCCAAAGGCTTCGAGGAAACTACATAGCTTTAACAATAACATAATGCTAATATAGACTTCAAAATCAAAATACTTGTAACAATAACATAATGCTAATATAGACTTCAAAATCAAAATACTTATGTCAAATACATGTATAAGTAAACAGTAAGAAGTGGACAAAGGTTCAACAATTGACACCCCATATACCTCCCTGTAATGTAGTTAAACTTCAAGTAGAGAATTTTAGAAAATTCTTGATTGGTTGTAAAATTTTAAGATTCAATGACACATAGATAAGTGTTCACTGTTCACTATCTGAAATGTATGAACTATAAAGAGGTGACAGGTACAATTCAGTACCTACTATATAATCACCTTGTGTGGAGCATGTGACTCGTAGACAAAGCATTATACAATATAGCACCTTAAGCCAAAACAAATAGCTTTTGAATGGTATTTTCTTTGAAACTCAACATTTCGGTTATTCAATTCCATTTTTTTTTCAAATATGTTCTAAGTAATATTTTTATCATTCCAATCTTAACTATGAATGCTTAAACATACTTTAAAATAAAATCCCCAATCTGGGTGAAATTTGGTCAAAAAATAATTTTTTTCTTAGAATCTTCATTTTTTCTTCTTTCAGCTAACTATACATAAATTCATGTTGTTTCAAGCATCATCTTAACAAAAACCCATTCTAGACCCGAACTCTTTAACATTCTTGGAAAACACTTTAACCCTAATTACTGAAGCAGAAGCAGACAGGGGCTGACCCCCCCCCCCACACACACACACTTAAATTGAATTCAGATTCCCAAACTTCCCCCCAGTTCTCATATGTTATTCCCCACAGTTTTAAACTAAAAGACAACCAAACATGTATTAATTGCCTTGATGCCATCAAATCTTTTTGTGGAACCAATAGACTGAAAGAACATGATGATTGTTTAAATTATAATGGAAGGTAAGAGTTGCCAAGCAGCCATTGAAAATACTGTAGTTCCAGGATTCCATTCAACAAAAATTATCTTATCAATAACAATAAATCAAAAAAAAAAAAGACATGTGACAAGAACTTACCCAGTTCTTACTAAAATTGATACACAACCAAATCATTACATTTACCATCAGGGAGAGTCTCTGGCTTCGCCACAAAACCCTAGTTAACAAAGTTCAAATCAAACCAAAATCCCCAATCCTATCAGTAATCACACACATGACTCAATTACAAAATCCAATCCACAAATTTTTATCATAGTGCACACATAAATACATAATTATGATGAAATTAAATGATGAAAGATATACCTAAAGTCGTATTACAGGTGTTTTTTTGGGTAAAAAATATTAGAACCCTGATTCTAACATGGTATACCCCCTCAACCTACATATGCCCAAATTTTATTACCAAATTCAAAATTTTGATAAAAACCCTAAATGTGATTGAAGCAGTGTTGATGGAAGATAAAAAAAAGTACCATCCCAAGACTGAAGTGAGGATTAAGGCGACGAGGAGTCGACTGACAATGATGAGTGGTGATGGTGGTTCGTCTGGTGAGCTGCGACAAGAAGAGAAGATCGAGCGGGTTGAGGGAAAGAAAACCGACTGGGCTGGGTAATGGGAGAAATGACTTGTGAAATCTGAGAGGGAAATCTAAAATTTTCGGAAATCTAAACTATTTAGATTTTGGGAGGGAAACAAGGGTGAGGATATACATTTATTAATCAAATTTAGTTAGGTAAAAGGTTAGAAAATAATCTTAATCATCTATTTATTAATTAAGGGCTAATATTAAATGACTCGAAACGGTACAGGTTGAAACGGATTCGCATCGAAACGGTACGAGTCGAAATGGTACGGGTCAAAACGCTACGGGTCGAAACGTTTCTCGCCGAAACGATACGGGTCGAAACGGTTCAGATCGAAACCAGTATGGGTCGAAACGGCACGGATTGAAACGGTGCGGGTCGAAACGGTCAAAGATTCCAATGAACTTACTTTAATTCCTTCACATATAGGAAGGATTTTGAATTCCTTTAGTTAAAGGAATTTGAAGGAATTAATGCATAATTCCAATTCCATTGTCAACCAAACACATGAAGATTGGAATTGGGATTCTAATTCCATCAAATTTTGTGGACCAAACATCTTAAGAGATGAAATTCGAATTCCAATTTCCTTAAATTCCATTGAATTCCTGCGAACCAAACGCCCTATGACACTAGCTAGCTGGATAGTAATATAAATAATGTTATATACTAAGTTTTACATCGAGATAGTTGAATTAATAAAAAGAAAAATCGGACGAAAGGGTAAGTGCCTTGTGTCGAACTCGCGTGTGGTGAGATGTATTGCGGCATACTCACCTCAAAGCCAAAGCCAACATCTGTTAATATTTTGTTTTCAAATTATTTAACCGAGTAAATCTAATCGAAAATAATAAAAACTTAACCATACATATCTACCTTGAGAGTTAATATGTAGATAACGTTTCAAAAATAGCATTTGCTGAGGTTCATCAAAAGTTTTATAACAATTATTTTTTAGTGTATTATTTTCTTAAAAATATATTTTTCTTAGACTTCATGGGATTTGTTTGTTACTTTTCTAAAAAATGATTTTTTTCGTTAGATCTGTTGACAACTTATTTTTCCATATATTTTATTAAAAAACATATTTTAATGTTACCAAATAATAATGAAGTTTCTTTTATTATTTACAAATCAAAACTTTCTATATTTTTATTGTTTTCAATGAATCATGCAACTTTTTAACACTAAAGTCTACATCTAAGTTTTAACAATGCAACTTTTATTATAAAAGTTGCAAATTTCAAAAAAATATGCAACCTTTCAAGAAAAAAGTTTCAATTTTAATAAAAGTTTGTAACTTTTTATGAAAAACTTTGCATTAGATATTTTGATGCAACATTTATGTTGAGTGAAGTTGCGTTAGAGTTAAATGCAACCCAATTGAAAAAAAATGCATCTAAAAAGTTATATTAGGCTCATTTTCTAGTAGTAGGCATATATAAAGTGCCACTAAAAATTCATAAAAGCTATAGTGGCACATACAAAGTGTCATTAAAATCCTAAATTAGTGGCATAAAAACTAAATGACATTAAAAATGTGTGCTAAGCAAATATGGCATACACAAAGTGCCGTTAAAGCCTAAATTAGTGGCACAAAGGCTAAATGCCACAAAAAACGTGTGCCACTAGATGGCATTTTTTTTGTAGTGGATTTCGCATAGATGTTAATATATCATGTTTCACACCATTATAACCTGACCCTAGAAACCAATAGGTGACACATAGCACTCCATGGTTCTACCTCATTGGTTTTTTCCCGCCTATTTTCACACCCTAATTAAACAATAGAGTTTTTAATTTTGAGCTCCATCACAAAATATTAATTGACTTCACCAGGTTTTTAATGTCTTTCCTAATTTTGATTACCACATAATAATATCCTAAATTAATACCATAACTCTCATTACATCTCACATCTTTCCTCTCACCTATTGTTCTAGATGTCACACCCCAAAAACGTCGCAGCGGAATATTAAACGTAGTGGTGACGGAAGTTGGTGCCCATTTATATCTTGTCGAGCGATGCATTTTATTGTTGGACATATTGATTTATTTTAAACATAAGTTATTAAACATTACGTTTTAAGACACGACACAACCACATAGTTAAGTTGTCTTTGATCCTCGCGGATCTTATTACAAACGTCCCTGATAGTTTAAAAGTTGTCCAACATATTTAAGCAAAACAACATGCATCGTCAAACACAAGATACGCCATGATTTCCCGAAGTCGAACTCAAGTACCTGTAGAGCACGTTAAAATCAAGTGTCAACACAAAGGAAGGTGAGTTCACATATTCACATACATACATTATTATTACAAGGAAAACTTTCTGATTAGGTGTTTATTTGAAAACATCCATATAAATTTTAGAAAGACCATTTTACTTCCTTAATAAAATCCATGGGCCTTCCGTCGGTTCATCAATCCGACAACAGTAATATTGCCCACGTTTTGTATATTAAATTATTGCGTCAATTTTCAGACTCGTATGTTAGCTAGACAATACGAACTATATATTAGCCATGCATGGATTATCAAAGCTAGACAATAAACAGAATATCAATTCGTCGTTTGACTTGACACGGGGCGACCGGTCACGACGGGGTTGTCAACCCGATAGATCTACCAACAATTCCTCGCATGCAATACTTAAATGATTAAACGACATCATGGGCGCAGGGTCCTCTTGAAGGAAAATATGATGTCTGCCTCACGTACAATATATATATCCTACTAATATGACAATTTAATACACGATGTTGTACGAATCCCCTGAATCTCCATCATTCGAGACCCAGGCCGGCATCCGTCCCAACTATACGGTCATGTTTCGCCTAGGAAATACCGTATCATCCCAATGTCCAACATTTATTCATCAAAAACATTTTTACTTCAAAACGTATGACTTATCAGATTTCATATATTTTCATCGAAAATATATATTTTATATTAAAAGGTATGTTTTATTTCAAAAACATTATTAAACTCTTTTATTGGCGTGTTCTACCCCCAAAATATATACAAAGCAGTAAAAAGAGGGGTTTAGTGACAGTCACCTTTGGGTGCGTATTTTAAATAGCGCAATCCCAGAGATTGATTTTCTACACGTCCTAATATAGGAACGATTCTAAATCAATATACATAACACAAAAATCCTAAGTTTCTCCGTTTCTTAGAATTATCACATAACTTTGAGATTATCTCGAAAAGTTGTTATTTTTGGATTATGTTGGCACGTTGATATATACATGAGTCCATATATATATAGGATAATGCTCTACAAGAAACCCCATTTTTTTAGAAAACTTAGCAAACTCAATGCATGGTCTAGATTTTGCCATGTGTCCATAGTAAATATCATATTCTTTTTATCCTTGAGGGCATTATGGTATTTTCACCTCTATCTTAGATATTTCCCCTTTTTGATTTGACAATAATTAATACCCCATCACATCCAAATTTACTTTCAAAACCCAAGATCCACCATTCAAAACCTCCATTTTTTCATTAACTTACTTCATCTCTGTGTTTCAAGATCCACTCTTTCAAAACCTCCATTTTCCATTAACTTCATATCTGTTTCAAGTTCTACCCAAAATCCATTTCCATGAACTTCATTTCGGTTTCAAGATCCACCATTTCAAAACATCCATTTCAAGATCCCCACTGACGGGAACGTCATTCACAACGAGTTCCCTACTGACGAGGACAAGAATGATCAAGGTTTTTCATCCTTTTTTTTATGGGTTCGAGTTTTTCTTTTTTTTCTTTTTTACACCCCAAATTCAACTTTACATGTTAATTTCTTAAAAGAAATCGAAGAACCAAGATACTGTCGAAGAATCAAGATCCTGTCAATAATAAGTTGGTTTTCATTTTTTAATTGTCATTTACTTTGATTTTCGTTCTTCACAATTGGTTTTATTTTTTTCCAGAATTAAGAATGTTGCCAAAAGATTAATTATTTTTCAATACCATTGATTATTGTTTCAAAAAAAAGAATGACGTTTATAGGTAATAAATTTCAATACTATTGATCTTAGTTTGGTTTTCATTCTTCTGGTGTTTATAAATTTTGATTTTGATTCATGGATTACTTGTTTTGGTTTCAAACTCGTTTGATTTTGATTCATGGATTAGTTATTTTTGTGTTAAAAAAATGTGTTTGATGGTTTGGGGATTTTGATCTGAACAGTAACTGTTTTTTTGTTGGTTTGGTTGCCTTGTTTGGTGCTTTTTGATCTGAATAGTAACTGTTTTTTGTTGGTTAGGTTGCTTTGTTTTGGGCTTTTGATCTGAATAGTAACTGTTTTTGTGCGTTATAGTACAGAAACAGACCCATAACATGTGTTAATCCCCTGTTAGAATGATATATAACGTGTGTTGATTTACAGAAACAGACCAATAAAGATATTCAATCGACAAGCTGGATGGATGTAGGCGACGTTAATGCGGGGACATGTGTTAAAAAAAAGATATTCAATAGGTCACATTTTTTGGGAAGGAACTATTCGTTCATTTATAACATGTGTTAGTGGTTCATGCTGTAACAGAACTCCATGATGTAACCTGACATGTGTTCATGTATAACATGTGTTAAGCCCCTGATAGAATGATATATAACGTGTGTTAACCTTTGTTAATTTAAAAAGTATGTACAAAGGACAAAAAGAACATGATTACTTCTTTGACCATGTGGATAAATGTAGACCATGTATTTTATTTCATTTGACTAGATTGACATTCGAAACCATTGTGAAATTCTATGAAGCCAAACATCAACCATTGATTATGTTCTATTAACTAGATCTATGGTTGTCATTTAATTGGTATATTTTTATAACATTTAAATAAAACAGTAGTTCAAAAGCAAACATCCCGAACCATGGCGCCAACACAAAACATTTTTGTTGGTGAGTTTACAATAAAACAGTAGTTCAAAAGCAAACATCCTGAACCAGGGGATATTTGGTGGTTCATGTGTTACTGGTACGTGTGTATAAAATCTTAGGTGGTTCATGTGTTACTGGTACGTGTTGTTGAATCCAAAAAATATCATTTTTGTTTCTCTAAGGCCGAATGGATCGCACGATGGAAAAATGACTGCCCTCCATAGTTGGTCAGATACTAACATGTGTTAGTGTACATGTAAGGTCACATTTGTTTTCATTAACATGTGTTACGTTTATGTCAGCGTTTGTTTTCACATTTGTTTTCATTAACATCCGGAACATATGATATATAACGTTTGTTAACATGTTAGCATGCGTCAAAAACGGGTGACTCCAACACAAAACATTTTTGTTGGTGAGTTTACAACAAAAATGGATGCATAGAGCCCAATAGTAACACAAATATCCTTTTTTGCTTGTTGGTGAGTCTCATGGCGGACTAAGAAGGGATGGATCTTCCGTTGACGGTCTGTCTTTGCTGTTTATCTGCTAAATTTGCTGACTCGTCCTTTGCATGAAATTGTTATACATTCCAAAATGTGCAAAACAAATTGTAACACATGTTAGATCAGTATATACATATCATGGTGTTTTGTAAACCACTAGCTTATACATGAATACATGTCAGGTTACAAAAAGATTATAACAGAGTCTTAACACATGTTATACATTTACAAGATGTGCAAAACAAATGACCCGTTTCATATTACATATTCCAAAATTACCGGTACATGTGTTACCATAAATGGCTCGTTTCATATTGCACGTTACATACTAACTTGTACTTTTATTACTTGTACATGACACCATGTTGGGTTAAACCAAGATTATACAAGTTAATATTGTTTTGGAAACCACTAGCTTATACATGACACCATGTTGGGTTAAACCAAGATTATAGCAGAGGCTTAACACATGTTAAGCAATTACATGTTCCAAACAGAAAAATTGTAACACATGTTAGATCAGTATATACACATCATGGTGTTTTGTAAACCACTAGCTTAAACATGAATACATGTCAGGTTACAAAAAGATTATAACAGAGGCTTAACACATGTTATACTTCCAAAATTGTGCAAAACAAATGACCCGTTTCATATTATATATTCCAAAATTACCGATACACGTGTTACCATAAATGGCTCGTTTCATATTACACGTTACATACTATCCACATTACCGGTACATGTGTTACTATAAATGACTCGTCTCCAGAATCCGTGACCATGTAAAACCGTTAAGTCGTTGCCTCCAATGGCATTCCGCCCAAAACCGATACCACAGTCTGCAAGGCGCATGCGGTTCTTTTGGCAGTTCGGGGCACACGTCCAGCAGTCATCAATGGGATTACCAGTTCCACATGAGAAGAATCCTAGTTTCCTTTCTTTCAGTGCTGTTTTCTCAAGCTCCTGCTCATCACAACAAACTAATATGTTGAATATGCAATCCCAATTTACCGAAAAAGTAACATTGCCTCTAATGAACAAAATGAGTAATTGTTATCATAATCAACATATTATGATTAACACGCGTTATATATCATTCTAACAGGTGCTTAACACATGTTATGGGTCTGTCTTTGTAAATCAAGCAACCCAACAAAAAAAAAAAACAATTATTGTTAACAAAAAAAAAACACTTACTGTTCAGATCAAAAACCCAAACAAGCAACCTAAACCTTTATGGGTTTGTTTTTGTAAATCAACACACGTTACATAACATTCTAACAGGGGGCTTAACACATGTTATGGGTCTGAGTCTGTGAATCAAGCAACCAAACAAAAAAACATTTACTGTTCAGATCAAAAACCCAAACAAGGAACCCAAACCAACAAAAAAACAGCTACTATTAAGATCAAAAGCATCTAACAAGCAACCAAACCAACAAAAAAAACCCGTTCAAAATCTCATCCTAAAGTTTTTTATTTATTTAAAATACAAATCATATTAACAACCATTACTAAAACACTTTCAGCACACAAAAACATATTAATAACCATTTCAACAAAAAATCAAGTGTGAAATGATATTTCAAGAACACTTACCGGATCTATAACCGTCCGATGAACATGAAGAAGATCTTCAAACCTTCTTCTCACACACACACTCGTGCGTGTGTCATCATTCTCTCTCTAAAACAACATACTTCAAACTTCTTCTCTCTCACACACTTGTATGTGTGTTCTTGGCTGGAAACATACCAGTTTTCTATCTCTCTTTCGATTTCTCTGGACATCTCTTTCTCTTTCGATTTCTCTGGTACTCTCTCTCACGGCTCTCACTCTCTCTCTAGGCTTGCAGGTTGTAAGTGTTGTGTAGAGAGAAGGGAAAGTCATGGGGGCTAGGGTTTTGATTCGGGGGAGGAGAAGATGAGATCTGTGATTTTTAGAGAGAGGGATTGTGATTTTGAATTGGATATGAAGAGAGAGAAAGATGATTGCATTAAAGAGAGATGATAAGACTAGCCAGTGGAGAGAGAAGGAAATGTTCTACCCAAAATGCCCTTTTCAGTTGACTAATGTGTATTATTACATTTCTTTTAAATCTAATTGTTACCAAAATTATGAGAGCCATTGATCAAGTGTGATGAGAGACAATCAATGGCTCACATTGGGTTTCCAAGGTTTCTTAAAAAAGATGGGGTTTCTTGTATAGCCAAGCCCTATATATATATATATATATATATATATATTTATTTATGATTTTGCGACTTGAACGATTTTATTGGTGACCATTATTGTGTAAATCCGTTAACTTTCCCGTTTATACGCAATATATCTATGATTTGCGCGTCGTAATATATATACATAAACGTTCATATAATTTAACACCGAAACACGCGAAATATTGCTAACTTATCTATTTTGTCATTTTTAAAGAAAATATACGTAAAATATCATATATTTATCAAATTTCATGCTCGACAAACAAGTTTCACGTCTAACACAATTTTCATTGTTTCTACCGCACAAAACGTACATGCATACATGCGTAAGCTAGATTTCTAACATCATGTTAAAAACTTAACATATTTTCATATTCTTATGTTTAAATCGACACATTTTGCCACATAAAGTTTACCCAAAATTTTACCCACACTAGTGTACATTGAAAAATGCGTATTTTAGCGATTCGGTAACGTTTTCGGGAGTCGGAAGTCACGTATGACCAACCAAACACAAAGTAAACTTAAAATTAGTTAAAATAATTATTTTCAAACTAAAAATATCAGTTTACTTACTAATCTAAATCAGTTTTATAAAAATCACTTGAAAAGCCGATTTTTGACCGTTTTAACGCATAGTTTTGTGTTAAACATTACTATAATCATCCCAAATCGAAACGACTTGATATTTTAACACAATACATTTTATTTACTAATTAAAATAATAGTTATAATCAGATTAGTGCAGGTTTTGTATAAGTCACATAAATCATGCGATTTCACGTATTTTACAACTTTTAATGCACCATGTACAACATGCAAAGCTAGTAAACATTATGACAAGGTTATATGTCACTAAACACTTTAAAATAACTTTATTTTAGTGTTTATATTCTGATTAAATCTGACTTTTATGAAATCATAATCATATGATTATTTCATGCCTTCAAATATCCATATAAGTTCACATATGTGCATCTAATGCACTCACACAACCTCATTACCATTATTTATGATCTAATCATGCTTTGAAGTTTACTAACATCATGTTATTACAATATTACACATATCACCAAGATTATTCAAATAATCCATATTTATTCATGCTTAGATCTTGCACATTTAAGATTGTACAACAATTTTCACATGCATTCATACATATACACATACATATATACGGAATTTATACATACATATATACTTCCAAAAATTCACTTTTCAATATATCACTTTCAAATCTCTAATCACTTTAGAACATTCTTGTATGACAACTAAAAATTCCTTCATACTTTTCAAGAAATCAAATAACCAAGAAATCTTTCATCAAAAATTCAAAATACAACTTATACACACACACACACACATATTCTCGGCCCTATATACACACATGCATACACCCATTTTTATTTTGATTAAAATCTCATTCATTGTAGTTTTCAAGTTAATGTTTAGATTCAAGAATCAAGAGAAACTTTCGCTATCTTCTTTGTCACTATGAATCAAGAACAATATTTAAAGAAACTATGTTATACCTTCAAGATTTTTAGTGGGTTTTTGATAAAGATGGTGATATAAGGTCTTGTTCTTGCTTGAATCTACTTGAAATCACTTCCAAACCTCCTTACAAGCTTGAAATCACCATGTAAGGCCCTTGAATCTTCATGTTTTGGATTTGAAAATGAAATGGTAGTGTGTTACGGGGGTGTTCGGACGAAATGTTTGAGGAGAGAGAATGAAGTTTTTAAAGTGCATTTCTTGAGAATATGCAATTTATGGAAGATGTTGGAGTAGTAATCATCTTCATCATTCTCTATGGTGGACAAGTGTCCAAAATGCAAGAATCAAGAACAATTTGGGTACCCATGGTGCAGCCACATATGTCCCATCTCACACATTTTATATATACATACATATGTTATATGTATATTAGTTCAAAAATAGGTATTTTACTGAATACCGGGTATTTTATCTAGCCTTTTAATCCCGTTTTAGTGTGTTTTAAATTATTTTTATCGTTCTATAAAAATAATCACTTAAAATTATTACTGAAATAATTACCAGTTGCCTTGACTGGCTGCGTTGACAGTATTTTGTCTAATTCGCGCAGTATCGAGCGGACGCTCTTAAACTCGAAAAATAGAGTTTCTTAGCATTTTAATTTATTTTTCCTCACGAATATGATTAAAATTATTATTCTAATCATAACAGACTATTTTTAGGATTTTAGCACTGATCGGGTGGTCACCGACGTTCGTTTCGCATTTTAAACGTTACGCGATAAGCGTTAGTTTTATCGTTGCCAACATAATTTTTCTACACATCTAAATTACAGGATACAGGATCTGGATATTTACCTTATTAAGAAAGGAGGTCATGGGCTCGATGGATTCCATGAAGCCAAGGTCATCATAAGAGAAACCTTCGGCAGCAGCAGCAGAGGGCTTAGAGTTGGTGGCAACAGATGGCTCCTTTTTCACCAAGGCAGGCTTAGAAAAGCTGTCAAGCTCCTCTAGATCGAAAGTAGCAGGGTCCTTGGTGGAATCTGCGTCAAAGGGAGTAATTCTAATTTCATTACATGATAATATTCTGAAGTAACCAAACATATGCAGGAATATTTAAAACAGATATCCTTACCAGACATGCCAGAAGATTACCTACTTATAAAAAAGTATAACCTTGGAAGTTGCACGAAGTCGCATCAACGTCTCTATCTCATTAAGGATGTTGAACGACTGAAAAATATATTCGTTGGAATCGGGATATCCAACAGTTATATTTTTGGGGACAATTGTTATAGGTGAAATTCTGAGCCCATATCCTGACACTATATCTTGATTTTATGATAGTTGATTACGATCAGGATACCGGACCAGGATATTGGTAACATCCTGAGGCAGTATCCTGACTATTACTAATAATTTACTTGTAAACGTTGGTTACAAGGGACTAACGTTCATGAAGACCAAGTCACCCTGAAGACTCGCTCAAATTGGTTAGGATAAGGACGTTGATGGCGGAAGAATGGGTCTTGTAACGGTCAGCATTGAAGAAAGACATATTTTACGGGAGTTACAGATGCTGATTAATGCTATTAATGTTGTAACGCTTATGGGAGCCGAAGACCCTGATTCATAGTTAATATGCACGTGGAAAACGAGTTGAAACAGTCCCTAACGTTCAGAAGGGAATATTCCAAGTATCCCGGATTTTTAGCATAGTTAGTTAATTCTTGTAACTATAAATAAGGATGGCCAGATCATAGGAAACACACACTTTCGAGTTCTCCTACTCATTCACTCTCTTTTCTAGCAGCAATCACGCACTAACACTCATCACTTACAATCATTGTACCACTTAGTAGCGATCTGAGCATTATCCTGCACTGTATCCTGGTTATTCAAGCAATAAGAAGAACAAGGCAGGCGACGATTGTCAGCTCCCGAGGTTTTATGCCAGAGATCTAGATTGATCAAGGGCTTTCCTCGTACATCTCGTGTCAACCTTTACATTTTTGCTCATTGTTTGATTATTGATATAGCTTGGTATCCTGAGCTATATTCTGAAAATTGTTTTTGTAAACAACTGTCACACCCCGACCACGTATAACATACAAAACGTGGCGGAAAACGTCGGGGAGTGTTGTAACAGAATTAATTGTTTCATAACCATGGCATTCAAAGTTGTATTTTATTTATCAACCACGAGAGTTTACATTGTTTTAAACAAGAAACAAAGAGTACATAACATAAATTAACTAGTTCTTGTCTCGTTTTAAGTCACTAAGGCACAGGTCCGCCTAAGTATGTCTTGATAAGTCCTATGCTTCATCTCCTGAAAACACATGTGAAAATAGGTACGTCAGCATAAAAATGCCTGTGAGATACATAGGTTTTGTGAAAATAGAATTCATGACTTATGTTTGAGAAAATGTTTAGTCATGAACCTTGTAACTTTGTCTTGTAAATCATTTGAAAAATGATTAGATCAGATGATAGGTATAAATAAGAGAATAATGTATGGTTAAATGAATAACCATGTAAAATGAGTTTGTATGAGATAAGTTGTTTGTAAAACAATGTCTTGTGAAAAGTATGTTATTTGTATAAAATGTTATATGTCTCAAACTGAAATGATTAAAATAACGCTATGATATGTAATACCATACAAACACTTATATATAGGAAGTACCAGCGGCGTATCCACCATGCTTGTATCATATTACACACGCCTCGTTACTTAAATCACTTACTCCAACCAAACCACCAAGATGTAATGTTTAACGATTGTAGAAATGTTTATGTATAGTCAAATGTCTATTGTCAAATGTAAATCATGTCAACAGATACAAATGGTTCACACGGTTCAACAGTTACAAACGGTTCATATAATCAAAGGGTTACGACGGTTCACATAATCAAATAGTTACAACGGTTCAAAATGTAGTATAATGTGTTCATATGCTGGATGAGCATATGAAACAGAAATGCAATGTAAAACAATGTACTAAGTATGCACACAATGGACATACATAGCATGAAATGTAATGTAGAACAATGTACTAAGTACGCACACAATGGGCATACATAGCATGTAATGTAAAACGATGTACTAAGTACGCACACAATGGGCATACATAGCATGTAATGTAAAACGATGTACTAAGTACGCACACAATGGGCATACATAGCATGAAATGTAATGAAATCATGTACTATAATGTACTAACGAACATAGCAGGTATATGATGTGAAAACATGAAAGCATGAAAGTAACAAGTAGGCACATGTGTTTCACCCCAAAACAGTTTGGAAAACAGTAAAAGAGGGGTCTATGTACTCACTTGAGATTGCTCAGAAGTCCTAAGATAACCACCAAGCAATGCTAGAGATCACGGAATCAAACGACACCTAATATAGGTAACTATGTTAATAAACCGGACCTATATCGGAGGATCGGATAGAATGAGGGTTCGTAAACCAAACGAGTATGGAGACTCGTGTAATATGGTTTAACAAAGCCTACATACTAAATGAAACCTAACATAAGTGCTTACGACCCATTACGACCCGTTTAGGTAGCTTATGCTACTTTAACGCGTCGTTCGCGTGAAACGCGTTCGGACCGCCTAACTAGTCCTATGAAAAGTAACATATGCCTTAACATGTCTAATATTGTTGTCAAATTAGTTTAGATGTCAAAAGTTATGTTACATATGTTTAAAATGAATTCTGGCATCAAAGGGGTATTTTGGTAATTTACCTAAGGCATATAAACTACCTATCATACAACTACTTAAACGAAGCGACCATAAGGTATAACCTCGGAAGATTATTCCCTATATACTATGGTCACCTAGTGTGTTTGGTCGGATCCTAATGATCGACCAAATGGGTCGGGTTCGAAGGTATAAGCGATTTATTAGATCGCTTACCCTTACGACCCTAGACAACGTGGTAATCAGTAGGCATAGTCACAAGGGACTATAACCATCGTGATTACAATCACGTTGCGAAGTTCAAACGAACTTCGCGTTGACCATAAACTGGTCAATGCAGAAAGTCAAACAAAGTTTGACTTTCGGACTCGAAAAGCAATAAAAGAACGAAGGAATACTTACGAAGGGTCCCCGCAAGATTGATAATCCAAGTATTCTCAGGTATGAGGTGATGAAACACCCCAACTTAGAGAAATCTCAGATTTCAAGTGGGTTTGGCAATGAAGGGGGTTGGGTATTTATAGTTTTCGGTTCACCGTTAGGATCGTTTCTTGGAAAAGAGGGAATGATCTCGCCCGTACACTTGTCGGAATGTTGTGGTAGCTGATATTGTTTCACCACAAGAGTTTGACACTTGGCCTTGGCCTTTTGGAGGGGTTAAAGGCTGTTAACAGCTGAGAAAACGATTTTCTGCATATCTGACCCCTGCTTGCGCACCGCAACAATGAGAGTGTTGAGGTGCGCAAGGGTCAAGTTTGGCAGAATTACAGTTTTGGTCCCTGCAGCCTTAAAACTTGGTTTTCGATGCGTTTTTGACACGTTTAAGCCCCGTTAACCCCATTTCAAAGCTCTAAAATGAAGTTAAAGTATAGGGAACTTAAAATGTGCTCAAAAATATCTCGGATGTCGGTTCGTTTAGCCGTACGGTTGCGTTGTTCGGTTAATTACGACGGAATGCGCATAAGCGCGAAAAACGATCCAAATGGCGTGACGAATGGATTTTTCTTATGCCAAACACTAAAACATTTTATTTTAGTGTTTACATAAATTTTTGGGTGTCCGGATGTATTCAGAACGTAAGTTATGCGCGAAAGTGCAAACTTGTGCACTTTTTGACATTTTTAGTCCCTGAATGACCCAGAAGTTTATTTTAGCACACCGAACCCCTCAAAGCTTATTTCTAAGCTATGTGAAGGATATTTATGGTATGTTTAACTTATGGTAAT
Organism: Helianthus tuberosus; assembly: GCA_030545235.1. NCBI lineage: Eukaryota > Viridiplantae > Streptophyta > Magnoliopsida > Asterales > Asteraceae > Helianthus > Helianthus tuberosus. Next base: position 91,509,900 of record CM060381.1, read on the forward strand.
GTTCCAGAATGTCTGTTACAGTTCAAATTGGCATACTTTCGCAGTTTGTCAAGTTTAGTCCCTGTAAGCGAATTAACTTGTTTTTGCCATACCAAAGCCTTCAAAACTTATCTCTAAGTTATGTAAAGGTTATTTAAGGTATGTTAAGCCTATTTCACTATTCCGGAGTGTTCGTTGCATTAAACTGGTTATATTTACGCATCAGTGCGCGTATAACCTTCCAGAAAGCGATTTAGAGCTTGAAATTGAACAAGAATTGATATGTGCAAAAGATACACATATTTATACAGATCCCAAGTATGAAATACAATATTTCATTGGCTTGGTATTTGTTTGATGGTCACAGTGACACAGGTGTCACAACAACTAGATCAGCATATTTTCTACAAACACTGCTAGCACACTACCTCACAAAACTAATTTGATCACTTAATTGCTTAGGTAATTTTTGACCAAAACAAAAGGTATTCACCTTTCTCTCAATTTGGGTTTAAACACTCCGCCTGGAGCGCAAGTTATCCGGGTATAGTTCAAGATGGCGGGACCAGTTCATGTAACAGTGGCTGACAATTTCGTTATTATTGGCTATATCCTGGATCCTTACGGTATATGAGGATTGATCACCCTCTCTCACGGATGAGTATTTTCATACTCTCTAAGGTTTAAAGGTTTTCACCTTTCTAAGTCTTGGAGCTTATACACTCCTGCCTGTGGCGCATGAAATATGGGTTTATCCCTAGAAAAACACGGAATTTTGGGTAGTCCCAAAGTTATGTTAAACTGCGATTGTGTTTATACGAATTTCTTTGTTAATGGAAGATTACAAAGTTTAATCACTAAGCAAAGGATTACTTAAGTAGGCTATATGCTGATGAAACACCTTGTACGGACAGGGGACATCTATGCTGGGGACATAGCAAATGGTCCTAAGGTTAATTATGAAGTGCTACCTAAGTGTTTCTGGTATGGATTCCTGTTTCTCCTAAGTTCGAAGGCCTTATATAAATAAACGGGATATTTTTTAAGAAAAGTTATATTTTACTAAATTTCAAAAACGAAAGTTTTGGAACTAGAATGGTAAAACAATCAAGATCATACTAATATTCTGATCATGATACTGAGACTAAATTTTTCAAAACAACATGTAACACAGAGATATGGTCGAAAGGTTAGTTTAATATTAATGATTTAAAATATTACATTCTTGGCTTCATCTCAAACCGAGACCCATCCACCAAGAATGTAAATTGTTCTTAAGCATATTAACATAAACAGTTGAAGGCTTCATCATGAAAACAGCAGGATCCTTCCACCATCAACTGTTATACTGTTCTAAGTGTAGGAAAATAAAATTGTTCTAAGTGTAGGAAATGTAAATTGTTTAAAGATTACAAGCCATTCAAATTAAAAAGTGGGCTCCGGCCTAGGCATCATTATCCATCATCGCCCACTTCGCTGCCATCATAGGGGAGCACCATCACCAGCATCCTTGACTCCACCTTCACCAGCATCCGCCCCAGCCTTAGTCTTGTCACCCGCTTCAACTGCTGCCTCTGCCACCTTCGAAGGCTCACCAGTCCCAGATTTGGCAGGATATGGCACATGGCTCCCTCACAGGTCACTCAACTTAGCCACCCAAGAATCAACCAGCCAGGTTGGGCATTCGAAGCCTGCATCTTTAGCCTCATATGCCATTTTTATCCTGGCCTGAAGAAGGGAGACAACAGCCGAGTTTTTAAGACCGTCCCTGAAGGAGGACATCGCCTGCTCATGTTCGACTTGGGCAGCAGCTAGTTCGAATTCCGCGTCCAGGGTGACCTTTTTCAGCTTGTCCTCATAAGGCTGAGTCTTGGCCTCGGCAATCTTCCGCTGGTCAGCTATAGTGACCTTGGCTTTTTTCAGTTTAGCCTTCGCAAGCCTCGGTGTACAGGGCCAACAGATGTTGCAGAACCTACGAAGCAAAACACATGTATAATTAATACAGACTATCTAGGATACAGAATCAGTATATGTATACAGGATACAAGGTCAGGATATTTACCATTTTGAGGAAGGAAGTCATAGGCTCAAAGGAGTCAACAAAGCTGAGGTCATCGTAGAAGCCTTCAGGAGCAGCAGCAGCAACAACAGTATCAGAGCCCTTTCTCTTTTTGGACCCGGAAGCACGGGCCCTAGTCTGTGTAGGTCTGGGAGGAGGAACAGGCGGCTTGGAGCTGGTAGTGGCCAGTGTCTCCTTCATCACTTGGACAGGCCCCGAGTAGTTGTCAAGTTCTTTGAGATCAAAGACGATGGGATCTTTGGCAGAGGCTACACAAAAATGGAGTAATTTCAAACTTAATCATAAAATATCTTGACTAACAAAACTTATACAGAAATGTTGAGATCAGAAACCCTTACCAGACATATTGGAGCTGGAATGTTTGCTTGAACTTGCTTGGTTTGGGAAAAAGCTTCTTTCGATCTCAGGCGGTTTATAGATGGCTTCAATCCTTGCCACTGATTTTGGAGTCGGAGGAGCTAGCTTCCTGAAATCCGCTGCACAAAAGAAAATGAAGATATCGGTTCAGGATACTGTCACCATTAGGGATGGAGTTCCTTTTTAAAATAAAACTTGGTTTTCCACTCTTCCTCGTTCCTGGTGGCCAGGCCGATAAGAGGGTTGTTAGAGGTAGAGTAAAGCAAGAATCGACTGGACCTGTGGGATCTTAAACGTAAACTATGGGAAGATCGTTGATGTTAAGACCAGGGAGGAGATTCTTCTTAATACGGTCAAGCACGATTAAAATCCTCCAAACCATGGGCATGGTTTGCCTGAAGCTCAGATTGGTGGTCAGGAAAAACTCCATGATAAAATCGGAAAAAAGGGAAATCTCAAACCCAAGGTGAAAGGGAAAGCTAAGAAACAAAGTCACTCGCTGGACGACACATCTGATTGGAGATCCCGATCAAATGGCCGGAAGATCGCACCGTCCGGGAAGGCACCTGAAGAATGGAGAGTTGCTATGTCGACATTGTCGAAGGAGCGGATCTCTCGCTCCGGATTTTGGAGTAAATCTTGGGGTGTGAATGTCGGAGCTGAATCGTCAGAGGAGGAGCGAGTTCTTTTTGCCATAACCGACTAAGGACGAAGAAGAAGAAGAAGATGAAAAGGGTTAGAGATAGGGAGAGAAGATTACCTTTTTAATCTCTGCAATGGCAATTAAAAAGAAAGGAAATTAGGAGAAATTATAGGCATGCAATGAGTGAAAATTTCATGGGGAGTTATTCCATGTCACGTTCTATCTTCAATCCATTAAGGGCCTTGAAAAACTAAAAATATAACTGTTAGATTGGGTATATCCAACGACAATATTTTTTGGGACAATTGTTATGGGTAGAATTTTGAACACATATCCTGACAATATATCTTGATTTTATGTTAGCTATCTGTGATCATGATACCAAACCAGGATATTGGTAACATCCTGCGGTAGTATCTTGATTATCACTAACGATTTGTTTGTAGGTTGTGGCTGCAGGTAGTTAACGTTCACAAAGACTAAGTCCCCTGAAGACTCGCTCAAATTAGTTGGAAGAAGGACGTTGAAGCCGAAAGAAGTGGTCTGCAACGGTCGTTAAAGAATATTCCGAGTATCCCGGAATAATAGGATAGTTTGTTTATTCATGTAACTATATATATGGGGTGCCGGATCATAGGAACACACACACTCTCGAGCTCTCATACTTGTACACTCTCTCATTCTAGCTGCAATCACACTTAAACACTCACAATTCACAATCGTTGTAACACTTAGATCTGATCCGAGCATTATCCTGACATTGTATCCTAGTTATTCAAGCAATAAGAAGAACAAGGCAGCTGACGATTGTCAGCTCCTGAGGTTTTGTGCCGGCGATCTAAATTGATCAAGGGCTTTCCTCGTACATCTCGTGTCCACGTTTACTTTTCTTGTATGTTATCTATTAACTGTTAGAGTTTGATATCCTCGAACTGTATCCTGAAACTGTTACTATTTTCAATCAAGTTAACACATTTTTGTAAACATCAATAGCACACTACCTCACAAACTAAATTTGATCACCTAATTGCTTCGGTAATTTTTGACCAAAACAGTATCCTTCTCTTTTGGTTTAGTCAAGTATATAACTTGCCTTAACCATTTATTCTTAGTGTACTTCCCGGGTTCGAGTGTATTAAAATACCCCTCACATACACTTTAAATCATTTTCTTTTCTAGTATTTTCAATTGAAACTCATTTCATAGTTAATTCTTACCGGATGTCTTGATCAAGCCTAGAACCGAACACATTTAATCTTTAACCTTGAGCTCTGATTACCAACTTGTAAGACCCAGACTTACATAACTATAAATTTATATAAAAGTGTTGCATTTATATACAAGTAATGCAAATAAACGTCCATACAAAATTTCAGGTTTGATAAGAAACTTCATAAGTATTTAAAACACTTCAACACGTTAACGTTGTTCGGTTCATAAAATAACTAAACAAAAAGCGGAAGCTTGATCTTCGGTTGTGTTCGATTCTTCGTTATGCTTGATCTTCATCCGTAACATCATAACTATCACCTATATATCAAATATCATCTCACACGTCAGTTATATGATGCTTAAACGTAGTTTGATAACCCAAGTTTACCAAAACAAACAAACAAAAAGATGGTGAGAAGACCCGCCGTAAGCTACGACATGTATACCGTAACTTACGGCACCCCTTTTCTGTTGTTTCCAGTCATCCCCAGCCGTAAGTTACGGCTAGGAGCCGTAGCCTACGGCGCAGCCCAGCTGCAGCATTTCCATTCTTGTCCCTTTTTTTTAACAAACATGTCCATATCTTCCCGATTACTTATCCGTTTCGCACGAAAATTGTTTCTACGTACATTTGCCAACATTCTTATCTTATAAACCCATAACTCGGGTTTATAACTTTATGTTTTACGCTATCGGTTCTAAATTTATATGTTTATTTATCTGACCTGTTTGCATGTTTAAGCAATCGAGACTATGAAATTTACATCTTTTTCGCAATAACATCATTTTACAACTTTACCTGATTACCCGGGTTACTAAATTTGCGTTTCACGCATCCGTTACCCGGTTTGCGTTTATGCTTATTTGACCCGTTCAACCTTTTAATGGTCGAACTTAATTAGTCCGAATTATTTTTAAGAAATCATAATCTTCCGATTATGACCCATTATCCGGGTCCATTGATTTATTGTTCGCGTTCCCATTACTCGATTTATGCATGCCTTCGTAAATTTAACCCTTTAATTGGGTTTATGCCGAAGTCATTACTCTCGCACCCATTTCGGTATGCGTTACAACTTCGTTTTGACCCATTTGTTTGTTTGTGTGAAATCCATCACTTGGAACAAACCAAACTTATTATTAATTCATTATTTGACCCATTTGGTTGTTTCATGTGAAATCCCTTACTTTAAACAAGCCAAACTCATCAACATTCCTTATTTTGACCCGTTTGGTTGTTTCATGTGAAATCCATCACTTTAAACAAACCAAACTTTATGAGTAATTACCATTATTCAGTCATACACAAATAAGACATAATTTAACAAAAACACAACGAAGCGTAAAGCCACGTACCTTAAAGCTTTCCTTTCAAGCGCGTGTCCGCCCCGGCTTGACCACTCGATGTTTCACCCAAATTGCCTATAGAGTTCAATCCGATTTATCATTTAGAACCCATAGTACAATTTATGATTCATAAACTTGTAAGTATTCAATTACAAGGTTCATGTTATGATTCTTCCACACCTTTCAACAACTCACATTCACTTAGGCATTATATTAAACACATTATGGGCATGGATTTTTACACCAAGTTTATTAAGTTTTCACTTCAACAATTACCCATGTTTTCCCACCTTATTAAGTCAATATGACTAGTATAATCAATTAACATCTAGAGCTCACTATATTAACATCAATACATCAAAGTTACTACCACAATTCATGTGTTCAACATATCTACAAAAACCCACTTACATATACATAGTATATTACCCTAATACTTAATCATAACATTTTCTCTACCATTATTTATCAAGGGTTTGCCTCAAATCATATGGGCACTACAAATTTTATCACAATTTCAACAATCCCTACTTCAACTACACATCATAAGGTTCATCAAGAAATCACTACTTCAACATATACTAGATTTTTGACATATCTTATGATGAGATGATGTTGTAAACTCTAATTTATCAAGCATGCATCAAATTCACTTTGATTTTCAGTTGAATTAGATGGATTTTGTTAAGTTACATCAAATCAGAAGGTAGAAGGGCAACAAGCTGCGCCGCCACCCCTTTATTAAAAAAAAAAAAAAAAAACGAACTGATATGTTAACATACACTAAGAACTATTTTTTTTTCTTAAGAACGCAAAGAATGATTTTCATACACTCCGAAACTGGCTAAAACGAATTTTGATAACTCATTACAATAGTGTTGGAACTCATTAAAGCTAAACTATAAAATTTAAGATTGTAAGATTCAACGAGTCAGTTCCAACGTCGCTACGCCGCAGAAATGAGTTGAATTGGAGTTCGTTTGAGTCGGTTTTAGAGTCCTAAAAGTCATTCTTAGGCAAAAAATAGTTCTGATGTGATCTTTCACACACACACACACGTATATATATATATATATATATATATATGAAGAGTATCATGAGAAAACTGCATCTAAATATATATATATATATATATGGAGAGTATCATGAGAAAACTGCATCTAAATAAAAATAGTGTGGTCCAGAATGCTTCTCAAGTTTCTCAAATAGCCTACTACTTCTCACATGATCCTTATCCTATAATATATATATATATATATATATAATATCATATATATTTGTAATTCAAAAATGTATATAGGATTCAAAATTAAAAATAGTGTTAGAAACATAAGTTTGGGGATAAAAATACTTATCTAACTTTAAACAACCTAAGACGTGAAATGTTTTAATGTCGTACGTACCTCTTCCTCTTCTTAACCGAATCAAATTTGGACTCGGTTGGTGCGAAATGTGTTCATACATCGTCCCATATTCTACATCCTCTTTTCTCACCGTATCAAAGTCATGAAAACTTGAGTTTCTTTCACCACCTTTTATACTCCACACGTGACACTCTTCTTCATTAGAACTACTCACACAAATGTAACGCAAGCTGATGTTGATAACTTGTTCAACTTCACCAAAACATTCCAAGTCTATGTTGAATATCTCATGGAGTGTAGTACATTCATGTATTCGCACTGCTTCTAGATGTTTCAATAATCGCATTGGATTGGTTGGAAATAGATTCACAAGCCTAGGACACTCTTCCACCCAGATATTTTTTAACATGGGAATATTATCAAATTCCTCCTCACTACTACTCGGCCATATCTGCTTCAGATTCTTCATATCATCAATACTTAGGTTTTTCAACTCTAAAGTTCTAACCTGCAAAAATAGCTCCGTCCAAACAATATACATTACATTAATTATTATATTGGCAAAAGAAATGACTAAACCAATTGACATATACAAATCAATTACGTGTAATCAGCTACCTGACTATTAAAGAGTGCTTGTTGCAATGCAGAAGTATTTTTATTGTCAGGATAAATGCAAGTGATGCTGGGAAGGTCAAAAACCCTCAGTTCAACCAGTTGCGGTAGCTCAACCACACTGTCAACCGGGAACAAACGTACAAGCTTTGGTAAGCAACCTAAACATAAATACTTTAGCTCCTCAAAAATGATCATCTCGCCTTTACCATTTATCTCGCCATTGTAATCATGCACCAGTGCTTCCAAAACAGAGCATGACGAAATTGTGAGGCGCTCAAGTTTCCTCAAACCACGTGTCACATGTATTGGGAAGAGGTATTTCAACTTACCACAACGATGAACATGAAAGTCTCTTAGATACAAAAAAAAGCTTTGATCAGAAGGATTGACTGGAACAAAATCTTCAAGACGATTCATATGCCTCATATTTAAAAATAGACTCTCTGATTTCTTGACCAACTCATCAATTTTGTAGTCCACAAGGTCGCTTCTGTGCTCGTCCCAAAGGTTCAGCTGTAATGTAGTTTTGAATGAAATTATATTTTCAATGTATGCACGACCTATAGATATCTTGAACTTATCAAGTTTCTCAAAGGATAGATCTTTTAGGTGGGTCATATCATAGAAATTGACCTCTAATGCACAAAGTTGGCATGAAAGCATCTTTAACTCTTTCAAATTAGCATCCGTGAAGTGGATTCTGTTCATAAGAGAACCTCTCATATAAAGCTCTTCAAGTTTGACTAAATTTATAAAGACGCCATCATCAATATGAAGGTCGTCACATCCTGTCAGATCTAGTAACTTCAGCTTTCTTAGATTCCCTATCTTAGATGGTAACTTGTCGATGTAACAATAGGCAAGACTGAGCACCTCCAAATTCATAAGATCTCCAATGAAAGAGCAATCAGACATCAATTTGCATTCACGGAGACAAAGTGATTTAAGGTTGGTCGAAAATTGAAGAGATGTCGGAAGCGGTGGATATTGCATGTTATAAAATGCAATGACTTTGAGATTTTCCATACTTGCATAAAAATCTTCCGGAAACTTGAGCGACAAATCCCCATCCTTAAGTTGTATAAGAGAGAGGTCTGGATACTTGAAGTCTCTAGGAAACTCCGACATACCCATGCATGTTAATGAAATTCTTTTGCAAGATTCATTCATTTCGTCTCTACCCCACGTGGACACATCGCCATGGTTTACAATCCAGGCAAAATCACCTTTGGAAACTCTTGCTAACACAAAAGCAAGTACAAGATCGTGCAATTTAACACATCCAAGCCGTTCACTGTCCATCAACAAATTAGCGTTTACAAGATTGCGCACACATGTATTTGTCCTGTCTCGAGCCTCTCTCAAAGTGGAAACATTTTTAAACAACTTTAGACCCCATGCATGTCTAACCAGATCCTCTATTTGAATATTAGAGTCCTCGGGGAACAAGCCACAATGTAGAAAAATTTCTTTATCCTCATCTTTTCTTACATACTCGTAGCTTATTCTGATAATTTCTTGCACACTATCATCAAGATCATGATTCATTAGACGGTTAAGTGTATCCCTCCAAACATAATCGTCTTCAGATTTAAGGGTTTTGCCAATGAGCTTGATGGCAAGTGGCAAATTACCACATTTTTTGACAATATCACATCCTATTTGAAACAGATTTTGATCATGTTCTTCAGAAACTCCAGTATATTCTGAAAAGAACTTTTGTGCTTCCACGTCTGACAACTTATTGACTTTGACTACTTTAAAAAGGGAAGTATCCACAGTTAGTTTGCAATCATTTGAGTCTCGTGATGTCAACAACAACTTGACGCCTTTTGGCAAAGGACTTGTTAGTCCAATATCCTTGATGTCAACCTTCTGCCACACATCATCTAATATAACTAGAATCTTTTTTTTATCCTCTTCTAACTTTTTTTTAAATTTTCTTTGGAGAGTATCTGCCCTTGCTGTTACAGTTTCTTCACGTAAACCTTCGCCTCCTATGCATACGGCTATATCATTCTGAATAGAAAACATGTTAGGATTTCTCCCAAGAGTAACTTTTACAAAGAAATCAAACATCTTCTTGTCTTCTGCAACTTTTTTAAGTTGTTCCATCATGGTGGTTTTTCCTACACCACCCATTCCACACAAGGCTATCACTTGACTCTTGTAGTCGTCTTGTTGAAGGAGCTTCAATGCATCGTTGAACGGCACGTCTCTGGACTTGAAGTCATCTCCACCCGGTGACGATGATAACGGTGCAGAAGTGGTGGAGGATGTGGCTCTTCCAGTAGCCAATGGGGCATCGGTCCAAGTAGTCTCGGAATATTTTGAAATAAGTTCTTGGATCCTCGTAGTAGCCTTAGAAGCGTTTCTTCCCACTCGATACCTATTTTTCATGTGCAAACATCCAATGTCATCATTTGGGATGCTTTGGACTTCATCCTTGACCTTCTCAACCTCTCCCAACCAAGCCTCTATACGAGCAGGTATCTCTTTATCATTTGTTTCGTTTCTGTTCTTGTGCTCTATAACTTCAGTGCTTGTATCCACCAAATCTTTCAATTTATCTTTCATGCCCGTAACATGTTTTGTAGAGCAAAACACATATCCTAGGTGTTTCGTGATATGACTTGCCATAAATTTCACAACAGGAGCAACGACTTGGTCATATAAAATCTGCTCCATTTTCCTGATCGAGACCAACAAATCACGCAAACATATCAACAAAAACAAGTTAGTCTAGTTTCAACTTCAAAAGTTAAATATTGCAAGAACACACAAATAAGAAAGTCAATTATCAAGTGATTTAGGGTCTTCAATAATCGAAAATGAAATCTTACTTGCAAAGTTTATTTAATTAGAATATTGTACATACTAAATAAAATAAATAAGAACACAAGCATACAGTTATGTACATGATCTTAATGTGAATTCAATACAATACAGGTTTTAAGCATTGAACTACGGGTTGGAAGAAAAAAACCAAAACCACATCATCTTAACGTGAATTCAATACAATACTAGTTTTAAGCAGTGAACTACGGGTTGGAAGAAAAAAACCAAAACCACATCATCTTAACGTGAATTCAATACAATACTAGTTTTAAGCAGTGAACTATGGGTTGGAAGAAAAAAAAACAAAACCACATCATCTTAATGTGAATTTAATACAATACTAGTTTTAAGCACTGAACTATGGTTGGAAGAAAAAACCAAAACCACCAATGATGTCTCGATCAAGTCGTGCAAGGCTTGCATTTCTATTGGGAGAGCAAGTTCAACTTCTACTTGGTGCAAAGTGAGGCATTGGTGGGCAATGATAGGAGACTCGGGGAAACCTGGGTTCGATCCTTGATTTTACCAGTAATTTCACCATCATGCCTATGAGCGGGCGGGTTACCGGGTTTTCCTCGGAATTGGTGGTGAACTCGGGTTACTCTCGGAGTACTCGGTTTGGTCCAGTGGGTGTCCCGGTAGTGCTGGGGATTGATCATGTTGGTCGTTTAAAAAAAACAATCATACTAAGACTTTAACTCTAATGGGGTGTTTGGTTTGCGGAATGATTTGGAATTGGAATTTATATAGGAACTAGAATTTGAAGAAATTGGATTTCGAATTTAAACATTCCAATTGGAATTGGAAACTGTTGGAATTGGAATCTCAATTCCATTTTTGTTGTGTTTGGTTGTCAAATGAATTGAAATCCATCACCCCGGCATCCACAACCACCAGTTCGGGTCGAAACGGTACCGGTCAAAACGGTTCGGGTCGAAGCGGTTTACGCATTTTTCGTCCTTTATGTTTCAATGTTTTATCAGATATTGTCCTTGAACTTCTAAAATTACACCGGCTCTCTTTTACGTTTGCACATGATAACAAACGGTGTCCTTATAGCTTAACCCAGTTAAGTTTTCTTGTTAACTCCATCCATGGGCCACTCATGTGAGGGCATAATAGTCTTTTCCTATCTTTTAATGAATTAAAAGAAAACAAGAAACTAGAAGGAAAGTACATAAAAACATTCTCTCTCTACCCACGCTCTCAACTTTCTCTCTCTACAAATTTTTTCAACCTTGATTTAATCAAGATCAAAGCTTTTTGATCGTTCACATCTTTTCCAGCAAACACAGCCATCAAATTCACATGTAAAAACTAGGCCTCACATCCCAATACGATCCGATCAACTATCAACAATTCGATTTCAAAAATTCATATTTTCATTTACACAGTAAAAGGTTTTTATCAACAACATATAGTCATGCCGTTTAGATTGTAAGGTTATATAACCCAACCCCTACACTAATGATTGTAATATACTCATATGGTCAATTATCAAAGTGGATTGTTCAAACAAAATTACCCTTCTGTTAAAAATAATTACATTTTTATTACTTTATTACCTTTTATTACTGTCTAACTATTTTATCTTTTTATGTTCTTATTTTTGTTTTGTTACATGCAACTTTGGAGTTGGGCTTGGCTTGAACCTGACAACAACTTTGGAGTTGGGCTTGGACTTGACAACTGCTGCTAATGGGCTGGATACGCGGAGAAGTTCTTAGAGAGTCTTGTCTTCATATGAGATGTATTCATCACACGTGTACAAAATATATGTCAGTTCCTTTTTCTTCTCTCTCTTACGTCAATTCTTGTAGATCTTGTGTTGAGATCGAGTGTTCATAGCTTAGATCTGTTTTAGAGAGTGCAGATCATCGTGATGATTTGCTGGTAAGGTTGTGAGAGATTGTTGTGTCTGTTTCATCTTGGGTTGTTTCTATATTGTCTGGATTCAATTGTGTTAAGACTTAAGAATAATAAAGCGTTTCTTCCTTAGATCCATGTATTTTTGACACCTTCCTGTCAATAATACTTGTCATTTCCTCCTTCTCGCGTATGCTTTGCCCGCCATGTACATGATCCAAGCACTTGAAGTTGAATGCATTTTTTTAGTTTAAACAAAGTCGAATGATTTTAAGAGAACAATGAAATTATTTAGCATTAGGTCTAATGGCATATTTATATTATTATTTACTGTAGCAGTCGTTTTTATTCTTTAGATAATTTCCCTTTTTTTCCCCAAAACTTAAAAATTACAAATTTGGACACACTATCGAAACAATTGTTGGGAAACACAAAATCGAAACAATTAACAAAAAGACAAAGAACAAGCAACTAAAAGCAATTAGAACAGCAATAAACTACAATCACACTAAACATCGAAGAACCATAATAAAAATAAAAAACAGAAAAAGAAACACATGATGTAGCATGGAATTGAATCAAGTTGCAAGCAGAAGAACAGAATCAGAAATAAATTCATACATAATTAAAGCTAATTGATCAAGAAAATACCTCTCTTTTGCTTGCGATCTTCTTTCTTCAAAATCTGTGTTGAGAATGTACTGGTAAGTGTAAACATAAACAAGATGATTGATTAGTGGGGTTTTATAGTATTAAGTTTCAAGGTTGGTCCCCAAGATTTGAGCCAAAGTTCGGTTTTCGTCCATCTTTTTTTATTTTCTGCGTTGGAACGCCAATCAAGCATCTATTTCTAATTGTATTCCTAGTAGAACACCCGTATTGGGGCGGTATTTTTAAAAAAAATTGAAAAAAAAAACGCCGCAAAACGCCCCCCCCCCACCATTACACCCGGCGTTATTAGGCGTGATTTTTGAAAAAAAAATTCGTTTGGCGTTTTATTTAAAACGCTGAAATTGCATAGGGGGAGAGATTAGACCGTTGCCAACGGTCAAATGTTAAATATTTTTATTTTTTTTTAATTTCAAAATTTACCCACTATATAAATATCACCCACTTTCTCCTACTTTTTTTATAAAAAAACTCACACTTTCTCCTACTTTTTTATAAAAAAACTCACACTTTCTCTCCTACTTGTTTTATATTTTATACAAACATGCATCCATACCGACCCCCCTTTGGTGTCCCCGCAAGACCCATGAACCCGAACACAACCCAACCGCAACACACGTTTAACCTTCAAGAAATGGACCCGAGCATGTTAACGTACGCGGCTTACTTGAGTGGCGCCACTCCGTTCGTGCCTCCCACCTTCGGCTATGGTCAAGTCGGCGGGTCGCAACCGTCACATCAACAACCCGAATCCGAACCCGATGTCGATGTCGTGCCGGAGACGCAAACCGAACCGATGGAAGAGAAATCGAAACGCGGCAGAATGTCTCATAAGAAGAAGGAAAAGGACGAACCTCGACGTACAAAAACTCACCTTAAATGGACGAAGGACGAGGAATTCACGTTGACTCGGGCGTGGCTCGACATTTCGGAGGACCACGAAACTGGTAACTTTTATATTTTTTTTTACTTATTTTTTATTTATATATATTTTTAACATCAACTTATATTTTTACTTTTATATTTTCAATTTGTAGCAAACTTTCAAACGGGCCCCGTTTTTTGGGATAGGGCTCGTGCACTCTTTTATAGCACGTGGGGTCAAGGCGAACATCGGGACAAAGATTCCATTTCTAGCAAATGTGTTGGTGCATCCGTCTGTCGCCTACGTCTTGTATCGAGTCTTGTATAGAATAGGATTAGATTAGAGCACAAGAATCAAGAATATATGTAATTGTTGATTTCGCTCCTAATGATATTTTGTCTTTTGGAGCGAAATCACATAAACATCTGATTCCGCCCATAGTGCCTTATATGCTGATTCCGCTCCTGATGATGAGATGTAGCTAGGAGCGAAATCAGAAACCCTATATATAGGGGTTGCTTGGAGCGAAATCAAAATATAGTTCTAGGTGTTGTCTTCCGGTGAGCCACGAAGTGCTGCCGAAGTGTTGTCTTGATTGTAAAAAGCTTTCTGATCAATAGAAACAACAGATTAAAGTGAATATTCGCTGAATTGCACCGAAACACTTGTTTCCGCCTCTTGTTTTGGTGAAAAGCTCTTCTAACCGACTCGTTCGGATCCGAAATCGATCCTACAAGTGGTATCAGAGCTCAGGAAGAAGAGTTCTATACGATTCAGCTGCAATTTCTGTTTTACTACACCTTCTCATCAAATTGAACATCATTTTACGGTCCGAATTGGCTCATATTTTCACTTAGTGCTCGGATTTGGTAGTTAACAAATCCTTAGAAGTTTCATGTCCAAATTCGAACTAAAACTTGATATTTTTGAGGTTCCGCTCGAAACTGTTCTCGGAAAAGATGACGTCATAATGATTCAGCTCGAGAATTGATCTTGATTCCGCTCCAAAATTGGTTTTCAGTTTAATTCCGCTCCAAAGATTCAGGCTGATTCCGCTCCAAAATTACATTTCAGTGATTCCGCTCCAAAGATTTCAGTCTAATTCCGCTCCAGCTGATCATCGTCTGATTCCGCTCCAATCAAAAGCCTGATTCCGCTCCAGTTGTTCATCACATCTAATTTCGCTCCAAATTACAAAGTTGATTCCGCTCCAAGGACACAGTAGTGTTTTAGCTTGAACTTGAATTACTGATTCCGCTCCAAACCCGATTTCATCGAAAAACTTGGAACTTGTGAAATTTTGGAAAATTGAACAATGGACAACGATTTTTACAATGCATTTGCTAGTCCTATCACCATTACTCAGAATGCTTTGCTTGAAAATGAAACCGGGACATCACAGAAACCGCCCAAGCTCTTGGATATTGATGATTACAATGGTTGGTCCGAACGTTTCAGAAATTGGGTTGAAGCTTATCATTTAGATGCTTGGGAACACACTGAAGTCCCATATGAAAGACCCACAAGGAATGGTATTCAGTTAACAATTAGAGATATGAGTGCTGAGGAGAAAAAGAAGTATAGAGATGAGAAATTGATGGTGAATCTGCTTCAGCAAGCAATTAAAGAGGATATTCTGATTTTGCTTCAACATGAAGGAAGTGCTTATTCAATCTGGACTGAATTGGAAGCAAAGTCTATAGGAAGTGATGATATGCTTAAAAACAAGATGTCTCTCATGAAGAAAGAATTTGATCTATTTCGTGGTTTGAAATCCGAAAACACTAAGCAGATTATTGAAAGATATTGTAACTTGGTGAGAAATATGACGAAATTAGGGATCAAAAAGGATACTGATGAGTTAATTGAGAAACTTGCAGATGCATTACCACATGATACTTGGGGAACTTTTCTGATGATGTTGAGAAACAATCGGAAAGAATATAAAAAGTTAACATTGGGAGAATTTATCAAACATTTGGAAGCTCAAGAGATGGAGCAAAGGAAGATCGCTAGGATGAAGAACTACGATGGAGAACAGGATATTGGCTTATATTTCAAGAGTGGTGTTAATGAAAAGACAATTTTTTCTCCAAAGGTTGAAACTGCGTATAATGCAAAAGGTTCTTCTAAAAATACGTCTCAGGGATCAAGCAGCACAACAGGATTCTCTTCATTTCCAACATATGATCCACAGTTTTCTACAACAAAGAGTGGCAAAGTTCTTCAATGCAACATTGCTTTAAAGCTTGAGAATGATCAGAATTATACTGAGGAAGTTGCAAAAAGTCACATGTCTTTGTTGGTGACCGTGCTTGAATCTTATGGAGGTTTAGTTGCAGGGAGGATCGGAAATCCAATGCTCACAAAAGAGGATTACGATCAAATTGATGCAGAGGAAATGGAATTGATGGATATTAAATGGTGCATGGCTAGTGTGTTGAGACGGGCTGAAAAGTTTAAACAAATCACAGGCAGAGATGATTTTCGCGAGGCACATGTTTCACCTTTAGGTTTTGATAAGACTAAAGTTACTTGTTTTCGTTGCAGGGAAAAAGGGCATTTCAAGAGGGGGTGCATAAATCGTGAAGCTAGTGGAGCTCAAAACCCTTTCGGGAACAACGATTACTACAAAAAGGCGATTTATCATCAAGTCTCACAACAGCCATATCAACAACAACAGGCACCGCATCAGGCTCAAACTGCACATGGTAGAAAAGAAATTGAAGATTCAAAGAGAGCATGTATGGTTAATCAGGGCAAGGATGGTGGTTTCAGTTGGGATAAATACATTCCAACAGACAGCAAAGTGTGTTTCGCAGATCAAGATGATGAAAGATTGCCTGAAGGTTTCAGTTGGGATAATTTTTGTCCAGACCAAGAGTTCATGGATAAAATGATGTCCAAAGAGATGTCAAATGTTAAAGCTTTTATTGCTAATGCTTATGATGAAAAATGGGCTGCAAAATGCAGAAAAGTTAGGGAAGCTGTCACACCCCGATTTCCACGTGTCACCGGTGGGCCTGGTGGGGGAGTATCGTGACGTGGTTGGCAACATAATAGTCAAACAACACAATAATTAATATGCACAGCGGAAGTAAATTTAAAAGATATAATACAACCGAATTTATTATTGTAATGTCAAATGTCACAATATTCGGAAGTTTATCCACAAATGGATCGGAAACAAATGGAAACAATAGTTCAACAGACTTCAGGCATCTTAAGCTTGCGAGACTTCTAATGATGCTAAGGAGAAATCCCAGCCAATTACGCTTAGTACCTGCATTTAGTCTTTTTGGGAAAATACGTCAGTTTACACTGGTAAATACAATCAACTGACTCATTTTAGAAAATGATTGAAAATTGGTTTGGATGCACGTGGCATAAACATTTTATTTAACTTGGGAGAATTATTTAAATATATAATCTTGTGAACGAATTACATGTTCCTTGTGCGTTCAGTAGCCCGGATCAAGTCCGGGTTAAAGATCAATAGACACACCACATTATTCTTTTGAGCACTGACGGGTGTACGCCTACACTCCGCGCTTAAGCCGTGGCCATTTCGTAAAATGATGCCAAGGATATCCGGGACATGGTCATTAACCCCCCAAAGGCTTTAAGTAACAAGACTGTTTAAACGAGCCGATCAAATTATTCAATTAACCACCCAACGATGGAAGATTTGATGCCCGATCAAGCGGTATGCTATATACCGTAACCCAAGCCCGTATAGGGAAAATAAGTTAAAAGTATTTACCTGAGCAAAGTATAAATCACAACAAGCAAACGCAAGTAGCTTTTACTGGTACTCCTAATCTGGAACGAAGGTTTATAATAACCTATTAGAATCCTAACGGGTCTTTAGTTAAGCTTAAGCTTAGACCTGTTAGTTTCAAAGACACGGTTCGCACGCACGATTAAGCGAAGACCGGATAGAATGTGATTTAGACCCGACAAGTTCAGAGACTTGTTTAATATGGGTATTTCATACACATTCTGGATTTTGAGATAAAACCGATAAGGTTTGACCCGTTTAGGCTAATTTATGTAAACTAGTTACATAAACCGAACCGAACGCGTAATAAGCGTAACGGGTATTCATGAGAGCTATTTACAGGTTTCCTAAGTTAATATGCTTCATATATGTTGTGACATCAGTAAGATGTCTTTTATTATGCCCGAAATGAATTTAATCACAAACTATGCCCCGTAGGGGTAGTTTGGTCATTTTAAAGGTTGTAAAAGAGTTTAAGTGTCAACCTGAGTTACAGGCCTGATGTAATCAGCAAATATACTCAATTTGCTAAGTTATATCAGTAGGTTAAAGTATATAAGTGAAATTTATCAATTATAACCAAACTATGCCCCGTAGGGGTATTTTGGTAATTTCACATAAGCCGAAAAGCTCAAAACTGAAGTCTGAGTTTAACAACCTTGGATTACTGTTAAAATATTATAATTTGCCTCAAATATCAGTAGGTATCAACCCTTGTATGTTTAAAATAGTTTAGTACATACTATGCGTTAAAAACGCTTAAAAAGGCGATTAGAGGCCATTTCCTGGTTTGATACATAAATCTGATATTTTTATATTTCCAGAAGGCTTAAAATAATTTATTTATCATATATGATCAGTAGCAAAAGGTTTGGAGTCGTTTAGATATGTAAAACTCATTTTATGGCCCGTAAGGGCAAAACCGACAAGTACCGGTTTAAGCCTACGACTATGAGTTATGCTCAGCCTAAAATTAATTAAAAATCTTCAAAAATCCCAAAATAATATATTACATCAGTGGGTAATAAGTTTGATATCAAAAAGTATGTTTAAGTAGGCTATACGCTAAATACGCCGTTTAATTAACATAAAGCTTTAATTTTACGCTAACGAGCATAACTCTTAACCTACACCTCAAACTGATGTCAAATTTTGTATGCAAGTTTATATATCAGTAATTAAGGTTTCTACTCTTTTACATTTTCAAAAATCACGTTTTAAGGTGAAAAGGGCATAATGGTCAACATATGAGCAATTAACGGAATCATGCATATTAATTGGATAACTAATGATCCGAGGTGTATAATCATAGAGGGTTATACTAGCATGTAACCTGGTCCAAATAAAGCTCTAAGGCATTTCTAAAACATACCATAACGGGTTAGAACTAAAAGTCAAAGTATAAGTCAAACTATGCGACTTTCGGTTCCGAACCAGGTCTAAACAGGAAATTGTCGGGTTGAACATGTTTAGACATGTCCTTACACTAATTACCAAGTTATATTAATGATCAAACAGGTTGTATGTGTTCTACATTGCTAATTATGCATAAATTGTAATTTACACATTCTGTTGACTTTTTAAATACAAGTTTGACCCGACATTTGACCTAGTTAGAGTGGGAATTAGGGGGAACCCTTTTAAGGTTTTATTACCCACATAATTACCAACTTATAACTACTTTTGATTCGACTAATCACTGGACCATTAGTGATTAATCTTAAAGTCAACCGTTAATTACGACGGTTTGACTTTTAAGTTAATACTAAGCTAAAACTTAATTAAGAAGGGTTAGGCAAACTTACTGAAGTCCTAAGCTTGATTAGTGATCACTTGAGAGAATACTTGAGCTCCAGAAGTGATCCAAAAATGCAGATGAAGGTGTGATTGCAAAGTTGCAACTCATGGCCCTTTTATAGTGGATTTAATCACCACAATGTGTTGACATCTAAGTCTAGCACTGACCACAACATTCCCACAGGTGTCTTAGATGTTTAGGGGTTGTTTAGGGGCCAAGGGACATGAGGAAAATCGTTAAAGGTCGAAAATTGCGCTTAAAACAGGCAACAGCCGGTTTCTGTCGCTGGGCTCTACCTTACGGACCTCAAGCTCAACAATGTTGAGGTCCGTAAGCTTGACATCAGGCACAAAAATATGTTGTTCTTTGGTGTTTTGAAAGGGAAACTCGTGGTTTCGAATATGGGACTTGTTTTTATCAGTTTGGGACCTCCCAAAAGGGCCTTGAACAGTTACAAACCCTACCATTTTGTTATGTTTGCTTGGATCCATTTCAAAAGTGCCGAACAAGAAGGTTTACCGTAGAAATTTCCATACGAACCTATCATGCACTTTGAATTCAATTGTTGTCAACACATTTCTGGATTTAAGATATATTAGATGTTTAAGATATATATACTTGGGTCTTGGGATTTATAAATGAGGTCGTTCAGAGGTAAAAATTAACATGACGCCACTTTTAAATCCTGCCAAAACATCTTTATTAAATCCGGGTTTACAACGCTTTTTGTCTTACATGACACGTGTCATTATATCATTGAACACGAATTTTCGAGGTGTTACAGAAGCTGAAGAAGAAAAATGGAGAAAAATTGAAGAAGAGGAAGAAGAAGAAGAAAGATTAAAAGCTGAAGCTGAAGCTGAGAAAAAGAAAAGAGCTGAGTTTTTCCAAATAAAAAGAACAGTCAAAGATGTTCCGGAATTTGAAATCAAAGTTGATACTGAAGCAGTCAAAGTTCCTGAAAAGTGTTTGAATTGTAATTCTTTGATCATGCAAAACAACGAGCTGCTACACAACATAAAAAGATTGAAAGAATCTTATGATACTTTGAACAGAGAGATTAACAAGTACACTGATTCGAACAGTGAACAAGCTGTTGCATTGAATACACTCAAAGGAGCTTACATGAGACAGCTTGATGACGTCAACTATTACACAGAGAAGTGTGCTGAGCTGGAATTGAAGCTGGCAACACAAAAGATTGAAACTGAAAGAGTCAACAATTTATTGAAAAGTTACTCATGTTCTACTTTTGTTGTTGACAGGATTTATCCGATTGTGGAAAAATTGAAGACTTTTGATGAAGAGAAGACTTCGGAAGAAAAGAAGTCCGAGACAAAAGAAGAAGAAGAAGTGGAAATTTCTGGTAAGAACCCAAGTGTTGTTTACAATAGATGTCCGCCCCCGGTCGAAAATGGATATTTGTCTCGAAATCCAAATTCCGAAAGAGTCAAACAGGCAATTAACCTACAGTGGGAGTCAGGGTCGTCGGATAATTTGCCAGAAAATATTGATGTTACGTTCACATCGTCTGACACTGATCATGAGTCCGAGTTGATTAAACGTGTGGTCGATCAGGTGTTA
Source organism: Helianthus tuberosus (assembly GCA_030545235.1). NCBI lineage: Eukaryota > Viridiplantae > Streptophyta > Magnoliopsida > Asterales > Asteraceae > Helianthus > Helianthus tuberosus. The sequence goes on from CM060381.1 coordinate 91,530,901, forward strand.
GATAAAGATGACATAGAGGAGTCAAAACCGGAGTCCAAGTCAGAGTCAAAGTCTGGGTCTGACAAGTTAAAGTCAACAATCCAAAAGGACAAACGGTTGTATGATAAGAAATTTTTGCTATCAAAATCTAATTTGAATGAAGAACCAGTCAAAGTAGCATATACTTTGAAAGATTCTGACAAATTATATTCTGATGAGACTTTTCCAATAAGAGGTGTTAAAAATGAAATGATTAAAAAGGTTTTCAAACTAACAGAAATCAACATTTCTGAAATAAAAGATATTAATTTTTCTGGAAAACCTAAATTTTACACCTCAAGAGTGCAACAAAGATTAAACAAGAAAAAGGGTTATAGTTCTGGTTCTGATATTCATAAAAAACCATACCATAACTGTTATTTCAAAAAGAAAGGATTAGGATTTAATCAACCGAAAAATCATACAAATGAAAAAGTTTATAAACCAAAAACTGTGTTTGTTTCAGGAAACTCTTTAGAAGCTGAGAAAGAGCAAGCATTCAGAAAGCAGACAAATCAAGAATTTCTTGCAAAGAAGCAAGATGAGATGAAGAAAAGTGTTATTCAGAAGAAGATTGAGACAAGAACCTGTTTTCAGTGCAAAACTGCTGGTCATATTGCTAGAAATTTTCCGAAAACATTCAAACCAAAACATGAAGTCTCTGGTAAAATGAAAGAAAAAATTGTTGAGAAAACTGAACTTACAACCAGAAAATTTACAGGCTTTGAAAATTCGACCTTTGAGATTGGTGAATGTTCAAAGAATGTGGTTAAAAGAAAAGAAAATCTGAAAAATAAAAAATGGGTTGTTAAGGGTTCAGGAAACAGTTCTGGTGATGAATCTGATTCCATAAAATCAGAGGAGCCAAAAGTTGTTAAAGAAAAGGTTGAGAAATCAGTTCCGAATGTGTATGATATGAATTTTCCACCTCTGCGGGCTGAAAATTTTAAAAAGAAAGTTGGGAAAGTTGAAATTCCAAATCAATTTTATTCTGACAAGAAAAAAATTGATGTTGATAAGGCTTTCAATGGAACTGTGAAACATATTTTTGGAAAAATGGTCGATGATAAGGCCAAAGGAGTGAAAGAATTTTATGCTTCCAAAAGAAATGTTCACAGGTTGGTTGAAAGTAAGATGAAGAAGAGGTTGTTACACCCAAGGAAGGTCAGGCTTGGGTGGATATATTTTTTAAACAGTAAAACCTGACTTGCCGGAGCTCCCAAGTTGGTAATCGCGGAGCATGAATCGGCATTATTCTTGAAAAAGTTTTTTGAAAATTTTAAATTGAGAAGTGTGAATTGCCGGAACTCCCAGGTTGTTAAGCGAGGAGTAGGAATCGGCATCTTGAGAATTCAACCTACATATGGTAACTTACATGTGGTATTGGTTGGTAAGCCATGTGGTTGAAAAAGAGTTTTTAATTCAAGGTCAATCAAGGTCATTAGGTTGAACTTGATTGAACTATTCTTACAAGTGGTAAATCAGGGACATTAAGTTGTATCTGATTTCCTACAAGTGGTTGAAAAACAAAGTGATGAACCAAACCCCAAACCTACAAATGGTTAAAATCAATTAACAAAACTTATTTTCTGGAAAAACCTTTTGATTAAAACAAACTTAAGTGTTTTGAAATCAATGGAAAAATAGTTTGTTGTGAGGGGGAGTTCTGATTGTTTATGCCAAGTGGATGGCGATTTGAAGCGATTCGATATCAGTTGTCACGTTACTTGTACAGTTTGTTTTCAAATTTCCTAAAATGTGTTTGTATTTTAGGGGGAGTAAGAAATTTCTGAAAATCAAAAAACATTAGAAAATTTGAAAAAGCAAAAAACATGATAAAATGAAAAATGAGTTTTTGTTGCATAAAAGAGGAAATGATAGTACATCAATGGACTGTCACAACACGCTAAAGAAATGGAAAGTTAAAATGTGATAAACGGTCTCACTAAGGATGTGACGATAGGCTCAGCTAGACTAGTAGATTTGCGATAACGATACAAACTTAAATGAAAAGGCCTAGTTCTAGTGGGAAACATGGTCGAAAGCATAGTACTTAGTTTTGTCCTTCTTGACTGTGTGCCTACTCAGTAATCGCTGATTGTCGAAAGACATAAAACTGGTTAAGTTTGTGAACTTTCACAACTTTGCTGAAAAGTCACTGTGATTGTGCATTTCATTTTGCAAAGATTTAAACTTGTTTTATTTCTTTATTTTGTTTAAGCATCGGACATCCTCTGCGTATACATGAGTATCGACCTGGATGTTGTTTCCTAAACGTTCTGCTTTATTTTCTTTGGTGTTTCGTTTAAGCTTTGGACCTCCTCTGCGTATATGAAAGTATCGACCTGGTGGTTAAAGCCTAAACAACTTCAACTTGTTTTATTTTTCTTATTTTGTTTAAACATTGGACTTTCTCTGCGTATACGGAAGTATCGACCTGATTGTTAATGTTTAAACATTCTGTTTTATTTTCGCACAAATCACAGTTGATAAAAGTTTAAAGGCATTGCTTGAGTTAGTGTATTACATGATGAGGGGATATGCTGAGATCGTGGGGTTCATAAGAACTTAGTGCAATATTAATATACCTTAACGTATCGGTAAGCATTTCGAAAGTTTTTAGATTGAGTTTAAGTGGATAACAATATCGTCAATCTATGTGAATCGTTTAGAGCTTAAAATGTTTAAAGCTTAACGGTGTTGGTGATTGATCTCATAAACTGATATGATCCTCTTGCACAAACTCACAAAAATATTGTTTGTAAATATTTCTTTATTTCATTCTCATTAAAAAATCTAAAAAATTTTTAAGTGTGTTTTAGCATAAATTTTTGTAAAAATCCAAAAAGATTTTCGGCAACTGGTGTTGGAAGGCTGTCGTTCAAAATTCCAAGTGCTAAACTTGACGAACAGGTTTGCGAGAGAGTGTATGAAAAAGTGTTTACAAGTGGTTTGCAGAGAATAAATCATGTTTTGGATATTATGTGCAAATAGTTTCTAAATTTGCAAAAGTTTAAAATTTGTGAAACTTATTTTTGGGTAGAGTTGTGCAGGTTAGCCAGGTTCCGAAACCTGTTGAAACTGAATTCCAGACTACGATCCCAGTACATTGAGAGGGGGAGTCTGAAGACAACAGGATAGAGATTGATTGAGGATGCTTACAATGAAGAATACTTCGGAGAGAAGCATGTAGACTGATAAAGACTGAAGGTTTGACAACCGAAGACTCAACACTGAAGACTCCGTCAACATCCGAGGGGGAGTTTGTTGGTGCATCCGTCTGTCGCCTACGTCTTGTATCGAGTCTTGTATAGAATAGGATTAGATTAGAGCACAAGAATCAAGAATATATGTAATTGCTGATTTCGCTCCTAATGATATTTTGTCTTTTGGAGCGAAATCACATAAACATCTGATTCCGCCCATAGTGCCTTATATGCTGATTCCGCTCCTGATGATGAGATGTAGCTAGGAGCGAAATCAGAAACCCTATATATAGGGGTTGCTTGGAGTGAAATCAGAATATAGTTCTAGGTGTTGTCTTCCGGTGAGCCACGAAGTGCTGCCGAAGTGTTGTCTTGATTGTAAAAAGCTTTCTGATCAATAGAAAGAACATATTAAAGTGAATATTCGCTGAATTGCACCGAAACACTTGTTTCCGCCTCTTGTTTTGGTGAAAAGCTCTTCTAACCGACTCGTTCGGATCCGAAATCGATCCTACAAAATGGACCGACATCAACAACAAGTGTCATGCGTTCCAAGAAGTGTACCAACGTAACTTCGATAATCGCCCGAGCGGTGAAGCTGACATCGGGGTTTTAACGAGGACTTTGGACAAGTTCGAGAAAATGAAATGCCCTTTCGCATACTATAAGTGTTGGGATCTACTACGAAAAAGTCCAAAGTGGGCGCTAGTAGGTACCATGACGTCTATTAGTAGACGTCGAGCTAAACGGTCAAAAACATCATCCTCCGTTGACCCTGAAACACCGACATACATCATCCTTGCGCAAATGCGTCGCCAAAAAATGCGTCGCCAAAAAATTCGAGAAAAATATGGACTCTACATCATCTTTTTTTTTTTAAATTTATTTTTTTTCGGTTTTTTTTTATTTTCTGTTTTTTTTTTTGTTTTTTTTTTTATTTCAAGTAGTGTAATTTTTATTTTATATTAATGAAGTTTTTTATGTTTTAAATTAAAAAAAAAATTGTGAAATGATTGCATGGGCGTTATTGGAATAATGCCCCACTACCCCACTTTTGGAATAATGTCCCATGCTGACTGACTGGACTGCCACGTGTCGAATAATGCCCCATGGTGGGGCATTATTTTGTTTAACCACTACACATGGTCTAATTGAGTTGGTTTTTTCTTTTAGTTTTGGAGCTATTTAGTTTTAATATAGCAGCACCCTAAACTAACAAATTTGTTCATGTTAGAACCTCCATCTCCATCTATATAATTTAACTAAACAACATTTTTATTTATTTGTTTATTTTTCAAAAACCTCTCACATTCAACTCTATATATTTATCACTATCTTACTCATAAACACTAATTTTATTTTATTTATTTCCTACACACTTATAATATAAGAATATAAAGAGTTATGTGCAAACTTCTAAATATAGTAATGTACTTTAGTTTCTAAGAATGTCGAGGAGGAAAATGACGCAATTTTAAAATTTGGCCTGAAATGACAAAAAATAAACAAACCACAAGGACGTAAATGACATTTAATTCTTCTTATATTTTGTTTTTATGTATAGCTCTTAGGAAAAAGTTGATTGAAAGGTTCAATTTTTCTTTCTAAATATTCAGAAGAAACTGTAGAAGGTGGGGTCTACTGCTTCACTAAAAATTGCAATGTTTGACTTAATAGGTGAAACAAAAAAGATGGCAGATTAAAAAAATTGTTATATGAAATGCCTTGTAATAAAAAATAATATAAAGGAGTCTAGCAGACCCAAATTAATAGTATTTATATTTTGTAACAGTGATGGTGGAAAAATATGTAATTTTAACTAGTAAACGTCGAAAAAATAAATGTTTTCAGGCTTAAAAAAAAAAGTAGCAATTTTTATGAGATAAGAGGGGTTTGATCAAAATTTCTATGCATTATCATTATCCGTAGATTATGTATTATTGTCTAGGTGGAAATAGCATCTTAGGTCGTTATGCATATCTTTCATTTTGGTTTTTCTTTTTCAAACATAAAAGGGAGCATTTATTCGTAACATTTATGGTGTTAGGTGAGGGTGAAGACGATTTGCTTATCTTTTTTTTTTTGAAAGGTAATTATATAAACAAACGGCCTGACAGGCAAAAAACCAACCAGAACCTACCCAAGATTACAACATATACAACGGGGAACTACACCTGTCACTCCAAACTAAGTTACAATGCTTCAATCTAGGCAGTTTTATTATCCACTTAGGAATCCTAGAAAGTATTCCACAACATTGATTTTGCCGTTAAGCATCAATTTTGATGGGTGTTTTAGATTGTTTTTCAATAGTTGAACATCTAACTTTTTTTTTTTGAAACATGAACTTCATTAGAACGAAACAGCACACCTCAAACCGAGGGGCCCAAACAAAATACAAACGACCCTACATTAACACAAATTTACACCAATCTTCTCACCTAATATTTTTACATTTGCTCCTGTTTTTGAACCATAAAAAACCTAGAACTTTAACTTCGTTGACGATCTCCCCGACTCTAGCCACCTTGTTTTCGAATCTCACTTTATTCCTGGCTTTCCAAATACACCAAACGGCGATCCTCACGATACCCATGAAAGCCTCCTTTGCCGGTCTGCTTAAACCCACAAAATCGTGAATCTTAGCGATGTCACTAAAATAAAAAAAGAATAGGTTTTGCACCTTGCACCATCTGCTAATGTTATGCCACACGACAGACGCCATATAGCACGAAGAAAATATATGAGAGACCGAATCCACACCATCGTTACAGAACCCGCACACATCGTTCTGGACCTCTATGTGCCTTTCTCTTAAGGCTTCCACCGTAGCGATCCTGTTGAGATTAGCTCGCCACATAAAAATATTGATCTTACTTGGAATCCACCTGCATTCCTCCACCAAGTTCAGCCGAACTCCATCCTGATCACCGCTTTTGGCGAGCAAATTCTTGACCGACCGAACACTGAAGTCTTTATCTTCAGCGCCGATCCATTCCCATTTGTCCATATTCTCGTCGAGTGTGATGTGCAAGAGCCTACCGCAGAGATCAGCCAATTCATTGACTTCCACCTGTAACGAAATAATCCTTCTCCAATTCCAACTGAAAGCCGAAACAACACCCCCTCCCAATTCCCTCGGCTTGATTCTATCCACCACCAGGCAGCCCTTGTCCTTCTCCAACTTAAATAATTCTGGGTACTTATACTTCAGAGGATCATTACTCATCCACGGGTCCAACCAGAAAGCCGTGTTCTCACCGTTTCCAACTTTACTTCTGAAAAAGGACCTAAGAGGAACACCATCCACCGAAGTTTTAGACAGAGTTTTCGCTATATTGCACCATACCCCTCCTATCGAAGTTCTATAAGGAATGAAATTCCAACCGCTCTTGGATTTATGAATGGCTTCCACCACCTTCACCCATAGTTTATTCTTCTCTACTTTAAATCTCCATCCCTATTTCGAAAGCAAGGATATGTTAATGTTTCTAAGGCTGTTTAGCCCCAATCCTCCTTTGTTTTTAGGGCGCGACACTGTTTTCCATGCCACCCAATGAGTTTTTTTGTTAGTATCGTCCCCTCCCCAAAGAAACCTTTTGATTTTGGCCACCAAATCTGCTATGACTTTACAAGGCGCTTTAAACAGAGAGAAAAAGTAGTTCGGTAGGCTTTCGAGCACTGATTTGATTAACACAACTCTACCCCTATAAAAGTAGATGCAATATCCACTTCGGACTCTTACTTCCATTACAACCCGCGGCAATGTGTGAGCATTCCCACTAGTTTCACGATGCTATCTCCACTTTCTTTGCCCCTAAACGGACTCTTACTCCGTCGACTATCATTAACACTCCCAAGTTGGCCTGGGAGTTCGTGTTCAATGCCTTGCCAGCTGCTCAAAGGTATGTTGATTCCTCTCTGGATCAGAGGATCATGGATGATCAATATTTTCTTTATGTGAGAACTTTGGGAGGAGTGTTGAGATATATCCTGCGTCACTCAATCTCTCTTTTCCCTCTTGCTTCATATGATTTTTCTATGGTTAGTCCTTCCATGGCTTCTGTTTATGCTTATTGTAGGGTGAGCTCTGGGATACCCTGGGTCATTTAGAAACGGTTCTCCAGGAGAAAGAATCTGGATAGGAGGATGAGAGAGGCCGCATGGTGAGAGGTCGAGGAGGAAGATCTGAAATATTTCATGTAAACTTAAACAAAAAGTGGAAGTTAACAAACTTTTGGGAATTGTTCGGTTCTTGACGTGGCTTGATCTTCATCCGATGCTCAAACTTAGTTGTTACCTACAATTAGATTTCATTCAAACAATTAGTATTCAAGTTATTTGACCAGAAAACAAAAACATTTTTTTCTGATTCAGGGTGGGGCCCCGCCACGCGAAAGGGTAAGCCCAGGGGCGGAACTAATTAAGAATGAGCCGTAGCACGGGCTACGGCTCAACCTCGTATTCGTATTCGCAGTGTATATTTTTTTTATACATAGCCTACCCAAAAACATATACAAGGATACCCCTAAGAGAAAATTAAGAAACTTGATATTATTCATTAAGCCCAAAACATGTTTAGTAACAAAACCTAAATGATTAGTTTTATGATAATTAAGCCTAAATTGTAATAACTAATAAAGCTCATATAATAGAATAAGTGATCTTGTGCATCTTATGGTTGAAATGGGAACACATAGTTCTTGTCCTTTGTTTTATTGGGTAGTGAAACTAGTTTTGGTTTTACCTGTTGCAACCGCAACCGTTGAAAGATGTGTTTTTGAAAATTGAAGATTATCAAGACGGATTTACGCAATCGAATGGGCCCGTAATTTTTGAACAGTGCCATGTTTGTGCGGTCGAAAAGGATTTTTTCATAAAGTAAAAGACGACGATGTGATGGAACGATTTCAATCTATGAAAAAAAGAAGATGCCAAATCTATTAGTTATTTGTTTACTTTATTAATTTATTGTCTTTTTTTTAATATAGTATGATTGCACGGTAAAAAAAATTTATGATATCTCTGATTTAATGGGCTAGTTCCGCCAATGGGTAAGCCCATTCTCTCGCATGGCGCGAGGGCTACTTACTTAACCAGATCCATTGACGGGCTCCCCCTCGCCACGCGGAGGGGCCAGGTCTCTCCCTGGCGACGCTGGGGGGAGACACTTTTTAAGAAGGTTGTCAATGTTTTTCCAATTTTCTCATACTAAAGCCATTTTTTTAACTTTTCACTAAGTTTATACTCAAGTTGGTCCAAACCCAAACTACTCTATCTATCACTCTCACTCGTTGATCTCTTGTTTACTCTCTTATTTTTAATTATGAAATAATAACTAAAATTCATCTCATTACATAAAACAAATAATCTTGTTATATACATCTCTTTTTTGCTTTTCTTTTTTCCTTTAAAACATTTAGGATGACTATAAAGTTTTATAATCTCACTTACACAGAAACATCACCTTACAATTATGACAATGACACCAGGACAGAAATCACCAAGTATATTCTAGCCCCATGTGTCAATTATTGAAGGATGTGGGGACACGTGAGCCCAATATGCACATAATTGATAATGGCACCCACTATACACACTCCTATAATCTTATTTTCATATTTGTAGTGCATATGGACCGTATAGCCTTATACGGCCTGTATAGAATGCTATTGCACAGAAATAAATGCAGTGGAATGTTTTTTTTTCCATGTATACGAGCCGTGTAACATCATACGAGCCGTATACAATTGTATAAGAGCAATATAATGTTATACGACCAAATGTGTTTAGTTTTGTGAGGTTTTGAGTTTTTAAGATCTGTATACGAGCCGTATAATGTTATACGACCCGTATATAAGGTTTTTTTTTTGTGTAAAACCGACGATGGGTTGTGAGAGTACTGAGAGTATGATTGCTAAGGTTTTCAGTATTCGGAGTTTGCTGGTCACATATTTGTGTGTTGCAGTTTGGAAAGATGACCGAATTAAGATCATAGCCAACCTAAATCCATGAATTCGTGTGTCTTGTATTTACCAACGATGTTCTGATATCGTAAAAGTTTTCCCAGCTCGTTACCGATGTATGCCTTGTGGGTTGTCGCCAGAACCCTGCCGATGTTCGTCTGTTAACTCCCTGATGGAGTACTTTCGTGAACCAAAAAAAGCTTGTTGCTGGTGATTCCATCGTGTTCATGCGAGCAGATAAAGATGAACTTTACGTAGGAATTAGACGTGCTAAAAATGCGGGAATCGGTGGGAATAAGTTTATTAACAGAGGATTCATCGCGTATAAGTTGGTTTATGGGAACCATTTCTAGCTAGGGTTTGTTAGGTTGTTTGTAGCTAGGGTTCAGAATGCTTGAAGTTTTATTATAAACACCTTGGTGAAAGTTATCATCTTTTGGGTCAAGTGAAGCAATGAATGGAGGAATATATTTTACTTATTTTATGTTGGGTTATTGGATTTTATCACACCTAACTATTGGTTATTGGCCGCGACCACCCTCAACTATCACTTTGATGCCCATCACCCCCAACTTAACACTTAGTATTTTCTGTCACCACGTTGTTAACTAATCACTAACTTTTGTCTTGGTACTATACTTTTAGGGGTGTCATAAGGATCTTATGAAGGTTTTAGTGATCTTAGGGCACCCCAAAAGTATAATAACAAGATTAAAAGTTAGTGATCAGTTAATGACGTGGTGACAGAACACACTAAGTGTTAAGTTGGGGGTGACAGGCGACAAAGTGATAGTTAAGGGTGGCAACGGCCAATAACCAATAGTTGGGGCTGATAAAATCCAATAACCCTTTTATGTTTAATATATGAAACATATTATATAAGTTTTTAGATGGTGTTTGTAAGGTTTAATTGCCTTGTGTAACTTTGATTGACATTTGTCATTGACATTTATATACGGAACGAGATTCTTCGAGAACTAGAAAATGAGAGAATACGGAACGAGATTTTTCGAGAACTAGAAAAGGAGAAAATACGAAACGAGATTCTTTGAAAACTAGGTATGAAATCGGGTAGCAAGAAGATGAAGAAGAAGGGGCGTAAGAAAGGAAAGAAACATTAGAAACCATGTTAATTAACAAGTTTTTGGTTGAAGTTTGAGTAATTGTAATTGGTGATTAGGACTTTGTTATGGTTTGGTAGGTTTTATTTTGAAACGTTGTGTTTAAGGTTTCTTGTTATAAAAAGTCCTTGTTTTGAAGTCCAATCTTGGATGGAAAAGATTTCAACATTAACTAATGTCCATGAACCATGAAACAACTCATCCCCCTTTTGTTAGACATATATACCCACCCATCCACACACACTATTTCACCCACACTCTTCACCTTCTTCCACTGGAAAATCAACAATCTTCTGCAGAAAAACAAACCGTCATGGCTTAAGCTTTTGGTATTTATATAATATCCATTATTCCCTTGGTGGTTTCTGTACCCATCCCCACACGACATGGCGTCTAAACCCTTGAATCCCAACACTTCTCCTTACATTCCTCATCATTTCCTGAATTCAAGTTCATTAAGAAGTAATGACTGCTGACTAATTGCAAGACTGTTTGTCGGGCTTCCAATGCTCACACAGGGTGATAAACAATGTTGATCTAGAATTGGAGAATCATTGTGGGTGGTAGTTACCATGTCTTCTCCCGCCTTGGTAGTTGTTACCATATCCATTATTCCCTTGGTAGTTGTTACCATATCCATTATCCCCTTGGTAGTTATTACCATATCATGCCGCCTTGGTAGTTGTTACCATATCCATTATTTCATTACGTTAAGCTTGATCTTATTTCATGTTCTGAAAAGTTGTAATGATGTTAGGTAATTAAATGCGTGTATGGACATATTCGCTCAGAATACATACTGACTGTGTTTTCATAATTCTTTAAATAGCGTTTGCCGATTTAGAAAGCATATAACATATTATACAATCATTTTTGATTGTATACGGCCCGTATAAAGTTATACTAGTCCTATACAACCTTTATTAATTTTTTATTCGCTCGTATACTTAATATACGAGCACTGTTTTATGTCTTGTATATGGGTCGTATAACGTTATACGACCCGTATACAATTAACCAACTTTTTTTAATTAATATATGTGGAATTTACGAAAACACAGTCGGAACATCAAATATGATCGAACGTAATTTGCTTTTTCTTCATTTTTATCAATGGTCACCTTAACTCAAACTTTTCATCATTACAAATTGTCGAACCATCAAATAAGATCATAACCAACGACTACAGAAACCAAACAACTAGATATTGAAACATATTGAATTGAAGAATAAAATATAAAGAAATATAAATTCTCTTTTCATCATGACAAATTCTCTTTTCTCACCTTAAAGTGGTCTTTTTTGGTTCTCGGTTTTTTAGAAGTTAAAGTAAGTTTCCTCCATAGATTTAGGTTGCTTGGTTAATCTCACTTTATGATGATTAACTTTTTGATATTGAAGGATTCTGTGTATTTACTGAGTTAAATCTTGATGTGAAAACCCAAAGACATATGGGTTAATTAGTAAAAACTGAAATGATTTATACGGATTGATCATCTTTATTAAAACTAGCCTTATTTCAGGTTTGGTTACATTCTTCAGAAGTGTCTGTTGGAAGTTTTGAATGTGTGTGAATGAAAGTCTCAAAGTGGTAAAACACTTTGTCCCACATTGGTGTGGGAACAAAGTGAATGGTTGGTTATAAGGTGAAATCTTTACCAAACCATTGTAGTTTTATGACATGTTTTACCACAAGTCCTACCTACGCGCGTAGGGGTGCAAAAATTAAGTTTCGGAACTAGGCAAGTGTTCAAGTCCGGCAGTGCTCTGTTGCTGCTTCGAGAACAGACCGCGAATCTGTTTAAGGGAATTGTGTCAAACACAAGCCCGGTTCACTGTTACCGTCTCTAACAGTGTCTTCATTCTTTCCGGGTTCCAAACTGGTGATGAGACAAATTGAAAAACTCTTTAAACTGTTAGAAAGGTGAGGACACTCAGAAAAGTGTAGTTATATAAACCAAGTGACGCTGCATTGTAATTTGCAAGTTAAGGAGTGAAGCATGCCCTCCTTAACTTGTTTGAGTGAAAAGTCTTCAACACAACGAGTCTTCCACACCTACCTTTCATCATCCTCGTTGACTTGTAACTGGCCCATAAGCTCTTGGAATTCCTCTTGTTCGCGTGATGAATGTGGGAGCCTTTTCCACACCCAATCCCAAATGATCATTCCATTTACTTTTCGATAACGATCATCCTTTATAGCAACCTTTTTTTTTTTTTGCAAGGATGGAACGACAATTGTTGGTTATTATGTTCCCCCCGTTTTCAACTGCCAAACAGTTGTTGATTGCCAAAGACATAACCACCATACCAACCGTCATTATTCAGATACTATTACATAATTACAAGCTATAAACTAATCGAAACAATGCATAGTAATTATTCTAAAGTTTAGTTTATTATAATTCTAATAATATGTTTGAATAACAACGGGAACCTGCTCTTAAGAGTTTCCCCTTAAATCCAATGGTCCATTCAGAAAGCCTTTTTATCGCCTTTCTCAACTTTAAGCGAAAGATACTATTGAACCCACATGTTAACTTTGAGTAGGCCTTTATCGATCCCCCCCTATTTCTCTTCAAACCCCTGTAGGTAACTTTTTAACCGGCATTAAGTTTAACCCCTTGCCTCCATCGTGAATAGCCTTGACTAAGGCGCCACCACCACTTCAACTTATACTCCCATGCAACCCTCCCTGTTTTTTTGCCTAGGGCTGGATGACACCAACAAGGGGTTTATATAAAAATAAATAATACGAGGGAGATTCCATAGAATCGATTTAACCAAAGTGGCCCTCCCTACAACGATTTGGCTTTCCATACGGACAACTTGGAGTTAAATTTGTCAATGACATGTTTCCAATTTGAGATCCGGTTCATATTAGGCTATGCGGTATGGTGATGGTCCTCCCTTGGAGGATGATCCGCCACATAGGATCCACGTAGGATGGGTGTGAGGATGAGGCAAAGAGGATGGAGGTATGGAAATGGGGGATGGACCTAAAATGTATATGTATATATTGTATATATAGGTTTGTGAGAGAAGGGGAGGGCTGGTTTTTGTCTTCTTGTGGAGCGGCTCCATCGTCTCAAAAGTAACGAAGAGGACGAAGACGGTAGGGGGCGGGGCGGTGTTTGGACCGCCGGACCAAGACGGTAGGGGACGACCCCCATACCGTGTAGTCTTAATGCTCCCCCTTCAACCGACATATGTGTAATGTTTGCTAATCAAAATAACTATAACTAGCTAGATTTCATCGCGCTTCGCGGCGGAAATTCGGTTGGTATCGACGAAAACTTGGTTAGTATATGTTCGGTCCGTCATGGTGCTGACACACGCTAGAGTAATTGAAAGAGAAAACCTTACATCAATGGATAACAATAAAAAATTAATATCAATAGATGTACCGATGTTGTTCTGTTGTGCCGCTCTGACTTACCAAACCGAACCAAAACCAACTGTACAACACGTGTATCGATAGCGCTATTTATTTTTATTATTTTTACTTCCGATAATCTGACACCATGTCGCCATCATACCGTACAAAACACAACAACATTGATACTAGTATGTAGTCATTTTGTTGTTTCTTGTTGATAATGGATATCGTGTCACGGCTACTGTAGGGACCGAACCGAAAAGAAAAAAAACATATATTCAGATTTTTTTTAAGTTAATGAAAGCAAATTATTACTAAGAAATCAAATTAAGTAATAAATAAAATATTACTAATAAAAATAAATAAATACTTAAGAATGATCAATTATCATTTATTACTTAAAATAAAATAAATAAATACTTCAGAATTATCAATTACCATTTATTACTTAAACAAAATAAAATAATAAATAAAATACTATCTATCAAAATATGAATCACTATACATCACCACTTTAAATTCATATTATATAATTGATGTCATCAAACAAAGTTTTTTTTTAACAACAAAACTAAATTTAAGTAGACATTGAGAATTGTAATGGAAAAATAGTTCACTAAAAGATATGAACGCATGCTTATAATACAAGTGGCATCAACTGTTTAAGATTCATTGTTTCACACAAGAAGAGAAATGGCCACCCATGGTGCTCGTGGCAATTTATTGACATTGAGACTTACACTTTATTAGTACAAGTGACATTATAATATTTTCTCTCTCTTAACACAAATATACAAGAACAAGAACAATTAGATGACAACATAAAAAGTAGGAAACTCAAAATATTATGAAGAAACATGAAATGTATACTAAAATACTATGATCTATGCGTAGGGTTTTCTTATTTTGGCTTATATAAATATTTATTCGGTAAAAAATAATAATTAACCTTTTGTATATTATTTCTGACAAATTTGTGACGCAACTGTCAATTAATTAGGGTTTTCTTATTTTTCGTCACAAATGTGTAGGAAACGATATTATTTTCCCTTATTTATTTGGATTATATAAATATTTATTCGGTAAAGAATAATAATTAACCTTTTGTAGGTTATTTCCGACAGATTTGTGACGCAACTGTCAATTAATTAGGGTTTTCTAGTTTTTCGTCATGGATGCATCGAAAATTTGTAACAAAATCTTGTTGAAAAAAATTTTGGTAGGAAATTCGTCATAAAAGAGTTGTAATCTGTGATGAAAAAATGTGTAGGAAATTTCTGTAGGAAATTGTCCCATTTTCTAGTAGTGTTATCATTTTGCAATTAACATCAGCAGCTTTACACATACCCAGTCCTTTGAGATATCAAGAAAGCGAAAAAAAAGCTTTCCTCCCACGCGGATTGACAAGTAGAGCAATGCATGCAATCCAAAATCCAGTTGCAAAGCCAGTACCCCCACCAATATAAAACCATATCTGAATATCATCTTCACCTTCGCCTTCACTTCCATAAACAAGGGGTGCCACCTCCAACTCTTTATCTCTGGGGCAATATTTAGTTAGGGGAGGTCCACAAAGTCCTGTATTTCCAGTGTACCTTATAGGTTCAAAGGTCTGGAGTTGAGTTCCAAATGGAATTCTACCTGACAAATTGTTATATGACACATCCATGTAATCTAATGAAGTCATATGAGACATGCTTGGTGGAATTCCTCCTGAAAACTTATTTCTAGATAAATCCAAAATTTGAAGGTTTCTCATTTCGCCAATTTTTGGTGGAATCTCTCCAAGTAAAGTGTTTATTGAAAGGTTTAGTGCAATCAGTTCATGGAGATCGGTTAGCCCATATGGGATTTTTCCTGTTAGATTATTGCTTGACAAATCAATGTACTTTAGAAATCTCAGTTGTTGTTGAGTTCACGTAGATATCCTTTCCACTTGATCAATGCATGGTCAACATACATATGCTCATGGATAAAACGCTGCACATTTTCATGAGGTGGCAATCCTTCTTGAACCATTGCAGTGAGATTATTAAGACATAAGGGGATGGTTCCATAAAGATTGTTTTTTGACAAGTCCAAAATTCGAAGATGTGCTAATTGACATAATTGTAGAGGGATGGTTCCAAAGAAGTTATTTGATGCTAGGTTAAGAGCATACAACTCCGATAAGTTTTCCCCAATCCAAACAGGCATGTGACCAGAAAACTTGTTGCCTTGTAATTGCAAAAGGACCAACTTAGTGCAATTCTTTAAAGACGGGGGCAGTTCTCCCAAGAAGTTGTTGTTGTATAAATACAAAACCTCAAGATTGGTCAAATACTCAATAGAAGCAGGAAGCCTTCCAGACAACTTATTTTGTCCCAGATTAAGAACTTTTAGTGCTTTGAAATTCCACAAACAATCTGGAATTTGTCCGGTCAGTGAATTGTCCGAGAGATATAGAAATGATAGATGTCAATCAACAACGTCACACAAAAAGAAAATTCCTCCACTCAATTTGTTTCTGGAAAGGTCTAACCATTTTAAAGTGGACGGGACATATGGTATAGAACCATAAAAGTTGTTGGAACTTAAATCTATTCTTGACATAACATTAGGGTTGAAATTTGATGATAGATTTGTTACTTCCCCAGTAATGTTGTTGGAAGAGAGATTCAAATGTGTCAATTGAGAAGGCCACAAGGTCCAAAACTCCATAGGAATTGTGTCAGAAATGTTGGTATTGGCAATATCAAGATAATTAAGACTTTTCAGTTTTTGAATCCATTTAGGGAAACTAGGCCCTAACATGCAAGAGCTCAAGTCAATTTGTTCTACACTAGAAAGGTTTGACATGTAAGCTTCAGAAGGAACTCCTTTGAGTGAGTTGTTTGAAAGGTTTACATTTACAATATTTGATGTTCCAATGCTTTTAGAGATGGCACCACTAAGAGAATTGGAAGAAACATCAAGAGTTTCAAGCTTGGGTAGTTGCCACACCTTTTCACTTATACTGCCATTTAACTGGTTATGAGAAATGGACAAATATTCTAGGGATGAAAACTTTTGGATATTATCTGACAACGACCCCATGAATTTGCTACTTGAAGCATCCAACTCTTGTAATGTAACCGATGTGCATCCAGACAAGTTATTAAGGAAATCGGGGAGATTTACCGACATTGAGTTGTTATCAAATAATAAAAATGTCAAACTACACAAATTTCCAAATTATTTGGGAATTACACCCAACTTGTTGCCAGAGAGATCAAGATCTACAAGCCTATTGCTAGTCAGTGGGAACAACCAATGATATGTGGATGAATTGAGACTATTGTTTCCAAGATATAGGCTAATGATAGATGAAGAAGTATAGCTGACAGATGGAGAATACGGATGCATGACCTGCCGTAGGTCACATCCCCCTAAACTTAAATATGATAGTCTTTGAAGACTTAGAATCACATTTACCCAATGGTTTGCTTTGGCTAGAGAAATACCATCCAATTCAAGGTGGTGCAAATGAGAATGATGAAACAACCGGTCTATGTTTTCAATTGTACAATTGCTAAGGGAATTAAGTGATAAAAAGGGCAAGTTCTTGAGGCTTCCAAGTTCTGGAGGAATGGATCCAGAAAAAGAATTGTATGAAAGGTCAAGATACCTTAACCGAGTCATGGAACCAATGAACAAGGGAATGGATCCATTAAAGAAATTTGTGGAAAGGTCAAGATATCTTAACCTAGACATGGAACCAATGAACATGGGAATGACTCCACTAAAAGAATTCATGGAGAGGTCAAGATACCTTAATTTAGTCCTAGAGCCATTTAACATGGGAGTGGTTCCATTAAATGAATTCCCCTGAAGGTCTAAATGACTCAAGTAGCTTAAGTTAAACAATGAAGGGCTAATTTTACCTTCAAGATCTCCATAGCTCAAGTCAAGGCTTGTGACGTGCCCAGTTCGGCTGTTGCAAGTGACTCCACTCCATTTACAACAATCCTTGGTTGTTTCTTCATCAACTGCCCATGTAGACAGAAGGTCGTAAGGGTCTTGATCAATGTATGATTTGAAATCAAGAAGAGCATTCCTCTCCTTGTCGATGCACTGAGGAGCTGCTCCTTTTGTTGCTGCCACCGGAATGATGGTTGTCGCCTTTAACTATAGCAACAAAAGTGGCAAAACAAACAAAATAAGACTCATAAGCTTATGGAAAATATTATTTCTCATAATGTTGTTTCAAAGTGTGTTGATATTTTTATCTGATATATCAGTTCCCATACCAAGCTTTATATAAACTCGATTTTGAAGCATTAAGCACGCAACCTCAATCGGATGTTTGAAATGTCTTGGTCAATATAGGTGAGGTCCGTGAGAAGAGGTGTGACATTAACTTCCTGGGCCATTGGTCCAATTAGCTAGTAGTGTAGTTGGAGTACATATGAACAGGAAAAGGAAAATTGGTATTTAATAAACCAATCTTTAACCAGTTGGTAAATAATAATCCAACCTACAGAATTGGTATATAATAATCCTACCTATCAACATGTTGGTACTCAATGAACTTCTGTTAATTTTTTTAACTGAAGTTAGTTTTTAAGTTTTATTTATTACACAAACAGTCCCTGTAGTTATAAGTTACTAGTTTTAAGTTTTATTTATTACACAAACAGTCCCTGTAGTTATAAAAAAATTCTAAAAAATCATAAAAATTCTAAAAAAATCTTTAAAAATAAAAAAAATTATAAAAAATCAAAAAAATCTAAAAAAATCTAAAAAATTCTAAAAAATCAAAAAAATCATAAAAATTCTAAAAAATTCTAAAAAATCAAAAAAGTCGATTTATAAAATTAACGTGTTTCGCTTTACGGAAATTTTACGAAAAACGGGCAGAGTTTCCTCTGTTTTTGGACGACCCCGACAACACAAGTTGTCGATATAATATTCAAAACGCAACAATCAATGAAGCATTAAATATCTATACGATTTATACAAAACTAAAATGAAACTTAAACTAATAAACTCTTACCGGAACCGAGACGACTACGTGACCAAACTGACCCGACTAGACCCAAAACCAAGTAAACCCAAATCAAATTTGTAACAAACCGGACCTGAATCACAGCTAACCAGAACCACACCATTCACTTTATCTCTCTATAAACTTGCCGCCTACCCACCACCATCTAACCACATCACCACCGCCAATTACTGCCGCCACCATCACAAACAGATCTGAGCGAAATATATGGGTACTACCACCACTATCGCGGCCACACCACCACCATCAAACTTTCTCCGTCTTCTAACCGACCACCTCTCTCCCTCTTCTAACCGGCAACCACCACCATCCAGCCGCCACTTGCCTGACATCACCACCATCTCGCCATCTCTCTCCCATTCAAAGCGACCATCACTAATACCACCAAGCCGCTGCCACCACCATCACCCGCCTAAAAACCTGCAAATCGAACCAAACTGCCACCATTACCCACCGATGAACCTGCAAATTGAAGCCCCAATCGCACCTGGCAAAGAGCCCCATGGAATCGATTGAAAAACGATTCAATATGTGAGAGCCCTTAGAGCAGTGTCGTGCAGATCTGATTATCTGATTTCAGATCTGATTTTTGAAAGAGATGTTGGGTTAGAAGAGGGTGTTGACAGGCAGCGATGTGGGTGGCGGTTACCATCAAGAGATAGCGAGAATGTGTAAGGTGGGTTGGGGGTGGTCGGCTGGTGGAGTTGTGGTGGTGGTGGTGGTGAGGGTTGGGGATGGTCTGCTAAAAGTTCAATTTTGTGTAAATAATGATCATATGTATTTATATTGAATATCAATAAAAAATAGATTTAAGGAATTAATTATGGATTTTAAAAAATCAATTCAATTTTGTGTAAATAATGATCATATGTATTTATATATTTTTTTATTTTTTAAATTTTTTTTGATTTTTTAGAATTTTTTTGATTTTTTTATATTTTTTTTGAGTTTTTAGGATTTTTATAATTTTTTTATAACTACAGGGACTGTTTGTGTAATAAATAAAACTTAAAACTAGTAACTTATAACTACAGGGACTGTTTGTGTAATAAATAAAACTTAAAAACTAACTTCAGTTAAAAAAAATTAACAGAAGTTCATTAAGTACCAACATGTTGATAGGTAGGATTATTATATACCAATTCTGTAGGTTGGATTATTATTTACCAACTGGTTAAATGTTGGTTTATTAAATACCAATTTTTCACAGGAAAATACACACAACTTCTAGTGCTTATGTTAATAGACATAGTAAAGTTTAAGTCCATGGCTTTATTGCCTAGTGGCATTTTGGGGGTGGGATAAGACTTTGGGACCAGTAGGTCCTGGGTTCGATTCTCACAAGAGGGTTTTTCCCATATTTATTGGGTTTCCTCCTGAATTGGTGTATATGCATTATGCTTAGTGGAGATGGATATGATCGGGTGACACGATGATACTTCAGTGATCCGTCAGTGATCCAAAATTTCCGTTAAAAAAAAAGTAAAGTTAAAGCACTATAACCACATTTAATTACCTCAATATTCAATCTTTTTCACTGATCCCTTCACATTATATCAAAACTAAAAAGTGTGGTTTTACTAGAATACATGTAAAATATGGCTGTTTATAGGAAACACAATACCCACACTACTCCAGTGTGTAATTAATATCTCGTTACCAATTGGAATCAATATCACTAAGACCATGCGTAGTCGTTAGATGAAAAATGCCCCCACCCTGGGGCGTTTTCTGCCATGTGGCAGTCCAGTCAGCATGGAGGCATTATTTGAGCGTTTTTACAAAAGTGGTGTAGTGGGAATAATGCCCAATAACGCCCATCCAATCATTACACAATTATTTATTTTTTAAAATTTAAAACTTAAAATACTTCATTAATATAAAAAAATTACAATACCGGAAATAAAAAAATCGAATAAAAAACGGAAATAAAAAAAAGATAAAGTAAAAAAAAAAGATGATGATCTAAAGATCGACGTTGTGGGCATCGGAAGTTGGTGTCAGGGTCAACGGAGGATGACGTTTTCGTCCGTTTAGCTCTACGTCTACTACTCGACGTCATGGTCGGTACGCTAGACCACTTTGGACTTTTTCTTAGTAGGTGCCAACATTTATAGTACGGGATTTCGTCTTCTCGTACTCTTCCATAGCCTTCGTTAAAACCCCGACATCACCTTCTCCACTCGGCTGATTATCGTAGTTACGTTGATAAACTTCTTGGAAGGCGTGACACTTTGTGACAACCCTCATAATTACAGGTATCCGTACAATTAATTAATATTAAATTTGTGCTTAATGACTGTGCTTGATTACAACCGATGACTTAAACTGCTTTATGATTTCTGCATCATCTATACATGTGCATCACATTTCATACCGTCACACCATTTATTACATACAACTTTAGTGACATACATGATGCACAAAGCACAGTTAGCACAGTTAACGGGTAGAACGGGAATATGCTGACAGGGTTCAGTACATAGACAGACAGTGTTTTGAGACCCAGTAAGGGCCAGGGACAAGGTACTACACTAGTATGGTGTGTAGGGAAGTGAGGACCATAAAACTGTGTCACTAGGTGATAGTTTGAGTGCCGAAAAGTGCCTAAAACTCACTTTAAGTGCAGAATTCTGCATTTTTCAGCAAAATTCAGCTTTTTAACATACTAGTATATCGCAGAAAATTGACTAAATGGTCCTGAATGCTTTCCTAAGTGTTGGAATTAAAAGTATCACATAAAGTTACATAAAAGACACTATACGGTACAACTTAGCACTTTAACGAACTGGTATCTAACCAAACAACCGGACATTACCCGGGACACCAAAATTTTGCCAGAAACATTGTTTTATTATTTTTGGACTAGTTATGGTCCCCGAATACCCCAACACATTATATAATGTACCATACACATATAACACTAGATATTACACTTAACCTCCTAAATATTTACCTACTTACCATCAAAAACTTACATTTAACCCCCCCCCCCCCTCATGCCATTTACGGTCACCATGGACCCACACCCCACTCACTAGATTTTATTTCTTATTTTAAATAGATATTGCTTGATTTGGTAGATATGATATTGTAAGGGAAATCTCTATAAGTATGGTCCCATAGATTACACAAGATCATTCATTTCTTACTTCAACACTCAAGTTCACCCCACTCCCTCAAGCTCTCTCTCTCTCTCTCGGCCCTTGTTTGTGCCGCCACCACCACCTTGCAACCACCATACACCCAATTTCAAGATCATTCCAAGTACTAGAAGGTGTTACATGGAACTTAAAGCTTGAAGAACTTGAAGAACCTTCATCCTTAGCTTTCATCCACCATTTTTCATCATCTTTTTTTCTAGTGATCTTCCCTAGCCTTTGAGCTAGTTGTAAGCTTCTTACTACTAATTTTTACTTCTCATTTTGTTGGTTAAAAATATGTACATTGTTATAAATCACAAGAACACTAAAAGACTTAAACAAGAATCATGAACATGAAGCTTAAAAATGATGAAATCTTGTTAAAATAATGTTGTTAAATACATGCATGACACTTGATTGTTGTTTACTTGGAATTATGATGTTGATCATCATAAGGAGCTTGCTAAATTGTGATTAAACACATGAATTAGCAAGTTAGAGGGTGATTATGTGTTAACCCAAGAAGATCATCCTCACTTATGAACATGAACTTGAAAATAAAATTATTTCTTGAAAAATTGTAAATAAAGTGAGCTAGTAATTTTGTGAATCTAAGATTTATGAATAATTTTTCAAGAAAACCAAGTTCAAAATATGATTTTTAGTAAGAACATGATTCTTACATAAATGTACATTGTTTTTGGTGATAAAATAAGTGTAAGAACACTTTATTTACAAGAAGAGTTCAAAAGAATAATTTTTGTAGAATATGTTTACAAGTTGTAAACATCTAAAATTTTCAAGAAGGAAGTTTATTAAGAAATAAACACACTTTAAGGGGTAACTAAGTCTATTAAACATGTTACCAAGTTACTATGAGTATTTGTGAAAGTTCATGTTCATATTGTTATATACATTGTATAATTTTTGCACTTGGGAAGTGTAGTTTGATTATTGATTGTTGGATTGATTTTTGAAAAGAAAATGATATGCTTTAATAACAAGTATTTACAAGTATATTTTGATCATAAGTGTTCTATATAAACTTTGCCATAATTTTTGTAACGAAAATACAAATATTGGAGGTTGGTTTTATAAATAAAAATGGATAAATATATATTTAGAATATATATTTCATATTAAGACACTTGTGTGACTATTTGTATACTCGGTGAAATGGTTATATTATATAACTTAACGAAGTACCGTGAAATTTATTATCCAAATCAATACCATTACTTATATATATTTTTGGTAAACACTATTTTGGATACGAGAAATAAAAATATGATTTTGTGAATATTACAAAGTTGTATCATATGTTTGACAAAGTGAAAATATATTATTTTGGAAGTAAAAATATATTTTTCCTAGTACATTTAGAAGATATATGATTTTTGGGAAGAATATATATTTTCGGGACAATACATTATTTTGGACAAAATGAGTTTACAAGTATATTTTCTAAAGTGAGACTTGGGGATATATTATTTTAGAAATTACAAATAGAATAATACAAGTACCTGTATAAAATACCCCATCCTTGGGAAGAAAATACGAAAGTTAAATACTTGAGAAGTATTAATACAGAAATTATTCCAAAACTAAATATAATTTAGGTTGAAATATTAATTATTTTGACAAATAATTATGACTCGGAATAATATAAGAAACGTAATTCAAAATACAAATACTAAGCAAAGGCACGGTCCGTTTGTCTAATAGACATTAGTACACTGTAGGTAGTCGTGTTCGTTGACAGAGTTTGAGTTACGAGCAGAGGACGCAATATTGTGAGTTCATGTCCCCCTTTTCTCTTAACTGTTTTCAGTTTTATACTTCGGGAGTGGAATACATGTTACAATTATTACGGACATTTTATACATGGTATGATTAGCTTAAGGAGGGTTTACTACTAGATCATGTGAAGGGTGGGTACAACACTTAAGGCCATTAATCCTCGTCGTAGGACCGAGGGACATGAGTGATAGATCTATTTGGGTGTAGCGAGCCCACACCCATGAGGCCGGGGCGGCCCATAGTGGTGACTATGCCTTCCAGCCGGAAGCCCGATACAAATTTGCTAGGTTTGAGTTTTCCTGCACCATTTCACACATACCATTGGCTTTGCAACCCATTGGTGATCTCTTTTTCCTTATTGCTACATACCAGGGATATTTATACATACAAGACATACTTCAAAGGTTTTATACATACTCACGAACACATGAACTAGCTCAACTTTTTGTTGATATTTTTAAACTACCTGTATTTCAGGGAACTAGTGGATCTGGCAAGGGTATGCATATGTTTTCAAGATGCGCTTAAATAAAAGATGTCACACCAAATAACCACGCTTCCGCAAAAAGTCAGGGTGTGACAGCTTGGTATCAGAGCCTCGATCATAGCGAACTAGGATTCTTTATCGAGTCTAGACTATGATCATCACGGCTCTCACGAAAACATTTTGAAACATTTTTACATTGCATACACCAAACGTCCAGATCCAGGGAACAAACATTTTTACAAACAAAAGGCACAAATACACATTTCAAAACTTATATTTATAATTCAGTCTTAGAGGTTGGGGATGGTTCAGTCTTAGAGACTGAGGGAGGTCAGTCTTAGAGACTGGGAAAGTTTGGTCTTAGAGACTGGGAAGTTTGGTCTTTGTAGGATCGTTGTAGGACCTGACTGAGTCGTTCAGAAGAGCTTTATATCCAAATCAAAGGCGGAATCAGTGAAACGGACGTGGAAACAGCTTGATACTATTTAATTTGTCACTTATATTAATAATAACACTGATTACAACCTGGACAAACTTTGGCAGCACTTCGTTACAAATTCAGAAGCCGTACCAAATGAAATGACAAGTGCCCTATATATAGTGTTGGGATTCCGCTCGAAATGACATGGTGCACTTTGGAGCGGAATCAGAACTTTCTAATTTCGCTCGAAATGGTCTTGTGCAGTTTCGAGCGGAATCACCTCCTAAATCCTGAAAATCTGTTTCTCGAACCTCGGGCACTGATAATCCTATCCTATCCTATTACATGATACAAGACGAAGTCAATAGACGTAGTGCACTAACAGACTCCCCCTCGGATATTGTCGAAGTCTTCAGTGTCTAATCTTTATCTTCTCCATCAGCTTCAGGCTCCCCCTTTCGTCAAGCTTCCATGCTTTGGGATCGACACCTAGCTTTCCATCTACAAGCTCCTCCTTGCTTCAAGCTTGTCTTCAGACTCCCCCTTAAACTCTGCTCTTGGGATCGTAGTCTGGACTATCTGCAATCACTCAAACATCTATAAATACAATGTTTTTCAAATCTAACTATTCAGAAATCATAAACTGGCTCTTTTAAACTCTTTAACTGCTCCCCCTATCAACAAACTAAATGATTTAGCAGCATTAAAGAATCTAACTCCCTCACAGTTAATCTTCCAAGTCCAAACTAATGACCTTGGAGATATCACAAACTGTTTTTGAAATTTTTTATTTTTAAATCAAGTTTCAAATTAATGAACTTGTTTTTATTTTCAGAAACACAATCAGCTTACTTAGATTTTGAAACTCAGCATCTCAGACATCAGTTGTCGAAAATAAAGCAGAATCAAAAATCTTTTTGTATTTTTCTAAAAATATAAAGCAGTAAAGAAATATGTACAAACATATTTACAGACAATATTTTTGTTTGAGTATGCGTCAGAGGATCATATCAGTTTTTGACAAGTCACAAGTACCGTTGAGCTTAGTTACACATTAAGAATTAAACAATTCACTTAGATTGTCGATATACTGATCCACTTAAATTTTCACACAAATTTCAACTGATTCAGGATACGAATTAGATGAATTAAGAACTTAAACTCATTCATGTGTCCCACCTCTTGAATATACTCCCGTATCCAGATCCCAATATTCAGTCTTACATGTGAGTATACCAAGATGATATCTGTAAGGGAATAAATTATAGTACGAAACCGTGAGAGCTCAGGTCAGAACTTCCGTTCAGCAGAGAGATGACGGCTCGACTTTTGGGTGTGTCCCCTTTAGAGGATCTTTTTTACAACAGCAATGACTATCAATTTTATTGTTTCATCAGTTTGCTGAGGGCGATGCTATTTTTCAAGCAATGCATAAAGTATTATTCGAGGACTAGGCCATTGCTTCCGTAAAATCAGAAGTCCTGGAATAATACCCAGATATCACTGAGTATAAAGACCTAGTATCTCAGAAAGAGGGACCTTTCAAACGAGATTTCAGGGGTTACCTATATATCCAAGTAGTGTTCCCCTCGAAATAAGTAAGTTTGAATTTAGGTTTATATCCCGAAAAAGTTTACTAAATGTATAAAAATCTACCGACACATCCACGGTGAGATCGTTTAACACATTTTGACTTTCCAATTCTTTAGCGTACTGTAACTGTCTACTGATGTACTATCATTTCCTCTTTTTACGCAAAAACTCAATTTTTTTAATTTTATCATGCTTTTGACTTTTTCAAATTTTCAAATGTTTTTGTATTTTCTAACAACAATACTCCCCCTAAAATGCAAAATCATTTAAAGAAAATTTGACAACCAACACTGATAGCTTTGTCTCGCCATCCATTTTCTGCTTCAAGTGTACTGATTTGCAGAAAATATAATGTACCATACCAACAATTACCCCCATGATTTACAACCCATTGATTTTCGACAGTTTGAAAACCGTTTTTCAATCTTGTGAAAATAATCATGTTTGTTCAGCCGTGAGGGTTTCGGCGTATTCAATCAACACCTATTTTTGTAATTTTCTATTTTTGACAAAAATTAAAAACAAACATATTTTTGGGTTTTCAAGTTTTTAACAAACTAAAACATATTTTTGGTTTTTAATTTTTTCAAGTTTTTAGGGTTTTTGAAAATATTGTTTATTTATGTACAGAAAAACAAATAAACTCCCTGTTTCAACCAACACAGGGTCCAGCAGCCTCTTCCTCCTTTCCATGTGCCAGGCTGCTCCAGTTTTCATTTTTCTTGAGCACCTGCACATTCAACTAATTCAATTACTTGAACAATTTAGCCCAGGTCTGTTGAACCTTAGGCATTTCAACACAATAATTTTCATTCAATGCTGGAAACTCTTTGTCATCTTTCACAAAAATCTTTTCAACTTTTACTTCAACTTTTTCATCCTTTTCAAGAATCACCTGTTTCTTTACACTCCATTTTTTACCTTTAGGAGTACCACGTTTGTAAAAATGTGACTCCTTTTGAACATTTTGTTTTTGATCAACAACTTTTGGTTTCCAAAACTCTTGTGGTTTTGTCATATCAACAGATGTTTTCCAACTTTGTGCTGTTCTAAATCTGGGTGTGTGAGAATTCCAGGTCTGTCTAGAATCGAACCTGTTCGGGTTTGATTTCCAGTTTTGATTCGAAGCAAACTTGTTTGTGTTGTACCTCCAATTTTGTTTTGAGTCAAATCTGGTTGACCTTTGTCTCACATTCTCAGATTTTTGTTTCTCAGCATCAATCTTCTTTATGTCAACATCCACATGTTTTAGATTTGGACACTTGCGTGCAAGATGTCCTTTTTTATCACATTTGAAACATGTTCTCATGGACACATCTTTGACCTGTGGTTGTTGCTTTTTCTTTTTAGCAAAGAACTCATCATTAGACTGTCTCAATTTGAGTTCTTTTTCTTCTGCTAAACTATTTCCTTGAACAAAATTCATGTTTGCCTGAAAATTTTGAGTTTCATTTCTTTTCCAACCTTGTTTCTTCTTATAACCCAACCCAGCCTTCATGTTTTTCTTCTTGAAACTAGGTTTGTTATACGAACCTCTATGACTCTTACCAGCAAACTTTGAAATCTCAGACTTCTCAATCTCAACCATTTTGAAAACTTTATCAACCTTTTCTGAAATCACATTCTGAATCGGGAATACAACATCTAAGAACAATTTGTCCGATCCAATCATGGTATAAACCAATCCTTTTGAATCATCATTCAAACT
Source organism: Helianthus tuberosus (assembly GCA_030545235.1). Classification (NCBI taxonomy): domain Eukaryota; kingdom Viridiplantae; phylum Streptophyta; class Magnoliopsida; order Asterales; family Asteraceae; genus Helianthus; species Helianthus tuberosus. Next base: position 91,558,769 of record CM060381.1, read on the forward strand.
TTTCTCAGATTTTGTGTTTTTCAGATAACTATCATGAAGATTTCCTTCATCTTCATTCTGTGATTTAGATTTACCTGTATCAACCGACTCTTCTTTCAACACACTTTCAACCACTTTACCTACCACCTCTGAATCATGAGAATCATCAGATTTGGAATAGGTTATGTCAATGTTGTCTGGCAATTGGTCTACCATGTTGAAAGCTTTTTCGACCTTTTCATCATCATAAAATGCAAACTTTTCCGGTGGTGGAACTTGATGAAACTCTGAGCCAGTGCCTTTCTTATTTTGCTCAGACTCACCATCTCCCGTTTTTATATTGAAAATTCGTTCAAGCACATATGACGACACGTGATAACTCTTTAACTTGTTGTTATCCTGTTCTAAATCAGCAATCTGACGCTTTAGCTTAGCAACATCCTCAATATAAGAATTAACAACATCTTGTTTTATGGAATACATTCGTTTAAGTTCTTTAGTTGTTTCAGAAAGATAATTCATTCTTGATTGAGCATATTTCATTTCATCTTTCACTTTTTCATATGACTCTTTCGTAATATAATATGCTAATTTCATTGAGTCATATTCTTTCTTCATTTCTTGACAACCAATTTCTTTTTGTGAACATTCTTCTGTCATTTTAGAAACATTTTCTTTCAAAACTTCATTTTTTGTTTCTAACTTTTTACATTTTTCTGAAAGTTTTTCATCATTTTCTTTTAAAACTTTTTCTTTTTCTAGCATTTCTTTGCATTTTTCTTTAAAAATGTTTTCAATTTTAGTGAATTCAAGATCTCTTGTTCTGAATTGCTCATCTTTTTCAGTACAAGCTCTGCACGGTTCCATGCATTTCTTGCACTGATCAATCATTTTTAAGATTTTAGAATCAGAATGTACCTTAGTGATTGGCACTTCGGTGTTTGATGCAGTTGCCTCAGTTTGCTTCTGATCAGCATCATCTTGCTTTTCTTCAACACCGACTTCATCACAAACATTACCAGGTTCCAAATTCTCATTCTTTACTTCTTCTTCTGCTTTCTTCACATCTTCTCCAATTTGTTGTTCTTCAGTAACAGCTTTCTCAACCTCTTCATTCACAACAACTTTTTCTTCAATCTTTTCTGTCTCACCAACTTTCAAAACTTCCTCTTTCACAACTTCATCTTCAACCACTTCAGCTTTAACCTCTTCAGCAGTTTTCTTCAGATTGTTCACCATTTCTTCAACACTCTTTTTCATTCTCTCTTCATCCCTTTTCTCAGACACGATGTCATGGCATATCTGATCTCCTTTTCATGCCTTTTAGCATACGTGTCATCTTTCATCACATTTCTATAATATTCGGCTCTCAAAGGAATTATGAGAAGAACATCATCAAAGATTATGTCTTTCTTTGGAACAACTGGTTCACCTTCTCTGTTGAAGTAACACTCTCTCTTTTTATCCCATCTTCTGTTGCTCACTGCACTCTCATACTCTTCTTGCATTTCATCCATTTTGTTGAAAACAACATTTCTTTCTCGATAAGTTTTCTCACTCAAAATCTCTTCCCGAATTTTCTCTTTGAATTCAACCATAATGTGATCCTGACAAATAAAAATCAAACAAACACAATCAGTACAAACAATATCAAATATCTTGAAACAAACTGACACTCGATCGACGTGAAATGATCTCGACATGAAAAATCCTTTTTCAAGAGAGATAAGAATTTCGAGCGGAATCACAAGTTGATCCTTCAAGAGAAATCAACTTATATAATTTCAAGCGGAATCACTTGATTAGCACTTCGAGCGGAATCAGATCTGTTTTTCAAGCGGAATCACTTGAATAGCAATTCGAGCGGAATCAGATCTATTTCGAGCAGAATCAGATCTATTTCGAGCGGAATCAAGTAACTTTTCAGGTGGAATCACTATTTCGAGTGGAATCAAACACAAATTTCAAGCGGAATCAACATTTCAAGTGAAAACAAGTTGATTTTTCAAGCGGAATCTCGATGTCCGTTCAAGCGGAATCAGGTTTCTGTCCAGTTTTTGTCGTTTTTAAGTTGTATTTTGATCTCAAACTTTCAAGGCTTTGTTATTATACTGTTTTGCATGTTCGGTGAAAAACTCAGACCATTTTGACCGTAGAAACTTGTTCAGATTGAAACGAAGGTGTAGAAGTCAGAAAATAGATGATATCAAGCTAAACTCTTCTTCCTGAGCTCTGATACCACTTGTAGGATCGTTGTAGGACCCGACTGAGTTGTTCAGAAGAGCTTTATATCCGAATCAAAGGCAGAATCTGTGAAACGGACGTGGAAACAGCTTGATACTATTTAATTTATCACTTATATTGATAATAACACTGATTACAACCTGGACAAACTTTGGCAGCACTTCGTTACAAATTCAGAAGCCGTACCAAATGAAATGACAAGTGCCCTATATATAGTGTTGGGATTCCGCTCGAAATGACATGGTGCACTTTGGAGCGGAATCAGAACTTTCTGATTTCGTTCGAAATGGTCTTCTGCAGTTTCGAGCGGAATCACCTCCTAAATCCTGAAAATCTGTTTCTCGAACCTCGGGCACTGATAATCCTATCCTATCCTATTACATGATACAAGACGAAGTCAATAGACGTAGTGCACTAACAGTCTTAGAGACCAGGGAGTTAGTCTTAGAGACTAGGAAGTTTGGTCTTAGAGACCAGGGAGTTAGTCTTAGTGTAATAACTCTCATCAAAATTACTATTTCTTATTTTATATTGCCCAATAAGAAACCCTAATTGAGACCCCCAAGTAATCCTGCATGACCCCTAAAATTTTCAGAACAGTTGGAATCAGGATCAGGGCCCCTAAAACTCAGGGGGGGGGGTATTTCCTAGTTGATATTATCTAAACAGTTTTTGATAGAAATTGAATTTTAACGAACGGTCGACTCACCCAAGCTACTGAGACACGTGGCTACCCTATGCTAAAAGTGACCTCTCGCGCCACACGAGAGCCTCTCGTGACACGCGACAGCGCCGTTTTTCCAGTATAAATAGAGGAGTTTGGCACTTGAAATTTGGCGTTGGTTCGAAGTTAAAATTTGATTCGTACACTGAGATATCGTCTAAACAGTCCAAAAACACACACAATCACAAAACGCTGCCGCGATAACAGGGTAATAACTCGATCACTGCTACGATTTAATGTCCGATCGATAGAAACCAATCCAATGGATGTTTAAGTGCTGCCCAAACTCGGGTTATGCTTTGTCATTCGTCGTGAATTCGATGGATGTTTAAGTATCGCACTTTGTCATTCATTGTGAAGGTTTTGATCTCGTGAGTTGTCGTAAAAGTTGGATTAAAGTTACTAACCTAGTTTTCGTGTGCATTGTTATTTGAATTAGGTTACATGGCTAATCAGTAGGCTAAAACTCTGCCCGTTTAAATCTGCAAAGTGAGTCATTCTCTTTTTACTAAATTGCTTTCAAAACCCTAAATGTTTTCAAGGTTATAATTACAGGGATTAAGTCTTTGTAATCTTCAATTACTGCCGGTATGTGGGGTTTTGTATACATTACTTGTTTCCTGTCACCATTGGACAACGAGTTAGCCAATGGGTGATCTGACCATAGTTACAGATACAGTCGAGTGACAAATACCGATTTGGAGTAATTGGTTGATATAAACAATGTAATCACCCTTAATACTGTATATTATAACAATGTGTCGTTTTGTGCAACTTGAGTGACTCGCCAGTATTTCCCCGCTGATAAAACCTTTTTAAAACATGTTTCAGGTGATCTGCTGTGATACAGGAAAAAGTGCCGTGTAGCACTACAAGCTTGAGGATGTGGCTCAATAAAATGAATAAACATGTTTTTGTAAATAGGGGATTTCCCAGTGAAATTGCCTTTATTGTAAATTACGGGGTTATCCCGAATAATTATGAAATAAGATAATCGGGCATTTTCAAGTTTAAACGATCCTGTTAATAATTCCGCTGCCAAATTAAATAAATACCATGGGGTTTCTGTCCCGCGGCTTCCGGACCGGGTAAAACCGGGCCGGGGGCCATGACAGAAAAAGGTGGTATCAGAGCCACTGATTTAAGCCAATTAAGTATTTAGAAATACTTAATTTTTTTATTGCCATCCTGTGCTTATGTGTTTTTGTGTTATTTGACTATTTGTTAGTTTACAGTATGGATAAGCAAAGAATTTCGGACATCTATCGTCAATTAGATAGTTCATCAAAAGATAAGGAAACTTCATTTCAATCAAATTATTCCTCAAGATACTCAGTAGATACTGAGGAAGGAATATTTGTTCGTAAGGCACAGTTTGAGAAACCACTTACCACTAAGAAAAGAAGTTGGATTATTAGAAAAAGTCAAGAGAAAATAAAGAAGTCACAACCAAAAGGAGTGATGGTTAATAAGGAAACTCAGGAAATAGGCAATAACCCACCATGGGAAGATGAATTAGAAGAACAATGGGCAAATCTCTATATGTTAGCCACTACATCAGTAAATGTTAACTTTTAATTAAGTTAAACTGCCAACACCCTGACCCAGTACTAGCACCCATATCATCTATAAGCCATAAACTTTAAAGAAACTTTGCCCATTAGATAAACAACTTAGTAAGAGAAGATAGAATAAACCTTATACAAAGGCATGTTGAACATAATAAATTATGAATGCACAACCCCTAGTATATATTGAATTTTAGTTGTAATTTGTAATAAACATATATATACAAAAGCCGCAATGTTTGCCATTTTTCTGTTTGAACAATGATACTTGAATGATTGTACTTACAAAATTTTAACCTAGAATTTTGTATGTTTTCTTCATCTATGCAAAACAGCATGAATGAGTTGTCTGAAGCTCTTCAGAATCTCGATCTCTATACTGTGAATGTGGAAGTTTCCATAGACTTTACCGGTTATTGTGCCGACACTGAGGAACCTATGGAATTTCAAGCCCAACCTCCGGAGAAACCCAAACCAAGAAAGAAAAGAATATTCGTGGGCTGGAGGCGTGTGTGCAGGAAGAAACTAGCGACACGGAAAGTTATAAAGACTGTGGATCCCAAAGATAAAGGCAAGGGGATAGAGATCAGAGAAAGTTCCAGACAAGACCAAGAAATGCCATCTTGGGAAGAGCTGGATCATAAACTGGAACTTAGTGACCTCATCGGACCTGCCGATGCAAACTTCTTTAATTACCCAGCGGAAGCACAACTTCCAGTTGATTTAGAGCCTGATATCCCAGATCCTATTATCCACTCCCAACCTCTACCAGCAGAGCTAGAAGAGTGGTGGACCACCGACTGGCAGTTTCAGAATCTCCTCAATAACCCTAATACCTTTTTCCCTCAGTTTGACCCCGAGCCTCCACTACACCCACCTATGAGCTCCGAAAACTTGGCAGAACTCCGCCACTATGGCGAGGAGCTAGTGGACGCAGGAAACAGAATCCGGGAAGTAGGGGAGAGGATATCCTGGAAATACGACGAGAGGAAACGTCGTTTCTAAAGTGCCAGCTGACGGGATCATATGTGGTTGTGGGAATGCGTGTTTAATAATAATAATATAAAAATATGATCGTGTAAAATAACTAAAAATAAAACTTGTGTAATATAACCGGTGTGTACGGAAGCATACTATAATATATAAAAATGGAAGTCGAAAATCGACAATTTTGGCTATATGTGTTGACATGGTTATGTGTGATTGTTTAGTATGTTTTGTTGTTATTTAAATTGTGCTAATAACTTATATATATATATTAATTACCAGATGGAACACGCTGGTAATGAACAAGTTAACGAGGGTAACCAATCCGCACAAAACCATGAAGATCAATTTCTCAATAGGCAAGATATAGAGAATATCGTTGCCCAAGGAATAGCTAATACTATTCCAGCAATCCTTGCTGCTGCTCGAAATCTAGTTGAACCTCAACAAATTATTCCTAGCAAACGTACTCATGAAGACAATTTCAGTAATAGCGTAAATGGAGGCGGTAACATTAATAATAATGATAATGATGTACTGCAAGCCCCAATTCTTAAAAGAATGAAAGCTGCAACGCCTGGTTGCACTTACAAGGAATTCCTTGCCTGTAAACCTGTTGAGTTCGCAGGAAATGAAGGGGCGACTGCGGCGCTGCATTGGTTGGAGAAAACCGAGGCACTAATCAAAATAAGTAAATGTGCAGCAGAGGATAAGGTCATGTATGCTTCTCACCTTTTCAAGGAAGAAGCATTAGAATGGTGGAACACGGTATTACAAGCTAAAGGAAGCAACATGGCCTATGCCATGAATTGGGAGGAGTTTAAGCGTCTAGTGGAAAGAAAATTCTGCCCAGAATATGAAAAAGAGCAGATGGCGAACAAATTCCTGAGCCACCGAATGGTGAATGTTGATTGTCGAGGGTATACTTCGAAGTTTTTCGAATATGCTCGAATTGTGCCTACTTTGGCTTCGCCAGAGCCGGTACTTATTTCTCGCTACATTTGGGGTTTAATTAGCGAGATCCGTGATATTGTCAAAGCTGCAAGACCCTGCACGATCGATGATGCGGTGGAATTAGCCAACACTTTGACAGACGGACTGGTGCGTACACGAGAAGAAAATAGGAAGAAGGAATTGGCTCAGAAAATTACCCAAGGATTTCGTGTGGGTAATAATAGAAATTTCAAGAAAAGAGGAACTGGGCGATCTTCCACTCCGCCGTTCTGCAGAAACTGCAAAAAGAAACATTTTGGAAAATGTAATGAACCCTGCAACTTCTGCAAAGCTATAGGACATCGTGAAGAAGATTGCAGAAAGAAAACAAGGGTCTGCTATAACTGTGGAGAAGCTGGGCATTTCAAACCAGAATGCCCTAAATTGGTCAAACCATCAGATAACAAGGCCAAACCTGTCGAAGGGGCTACAAAGAAGAACGCAAGAGCCTTCCAATTGACTACACAGGAAGCTGAATTGATTCCTGACGTAATAGCCGGTACGTTCTTAGTTCACAACGTTTATGCGAGAGTATTATTTGACTCTGGTGTAAACCAAAGTTTTATAAATACTTCATTCTGCCAAGCTCTTAAGCTACCCTTAACAAAACTTAGGCAAGTTTTTACAGTAGAACCGGCAGACGGGAACTCTGTTAATATAGACACGATTTTGCAAAAAGAAAATATAGAACTTTCAGGTCATAAATTTTCAGCAAACCTATTACCCATGAATTTAGCTGGATTCGATGTCGTATTAGGAATGGATTGGTTAGTAGCCAACCATGCTCGAATCCTTTGTGATAAGAACTCCATAGAAATTCGTGCACCCACCGGAGAAGTAATCATGGTTACAGGAGATAAGGCGCGAAAACCCATGAAGTTCATTTCAGTAATGAAAGTTGCTAGTTATGAACGAAAGAAAGGAATAGTGTATATGATTTCGGTAATCATTAACACTAAGGGTAAAGAACTTAAGGAAATTCCTATAGTCTCAGAATACCCAGATGTATTCCCAGAAGAGTTACAAGGATTACCACCGGATAGGGAGGTAGAATTTAGAATTCATTTGATTCCTGGAACTACACTTGTAGCAAAGGCACCTTATCGTCTAGCACCCACCGAAATGTTAGAACTGAAAAATCAATTAGATGAATTGCTCAGTAAAGGATTCATACAACCCAGTTCATCCCCTTGGGGAGCACCTGTGTTGTTCGTAAAGAAAAAGGATGGTTCGATGCGAATGTGTATCGATTATAGGGAACTGAATAAGGTTACAATTAAGAATCGATACCCATTGCCTAGAATTGATGATCTTTTTTATCAACTTCAGGGAGCTAGATATTTTTCTAAGATAGATTTACGCTCCGGATATCATCAGTTGAAGGTGCAAGAAGAAGACATACCTAAAACTGCTTTCAGAACTAGGTATGGTCATTACGAGTTTACAGTCATGCCCTTTGGACTAACAAATGCTCCTGCAGCATTTATGGACATGATGAATAGGATTTGTAAACCATACTTGGATAAATTTGTAATTGTCTTCATCGACGATATACTTATTTATTCCAAAAGTCCGGACGAGCATTGTGAGGACCTACATGCACTCTTAACTTTGTTAAGAAAAGAGAAGCTTTATGCCAAATTCTCGAAGTGTGAGTTTTGGCTACAGGAGGTGCAATTTTTAGGTCACATGGTGAATCATGAAGGTATTCACGTAGATCCTGCTAAGATAGAAGCGATCGCCAAATGGGAGGTCCCGCAATCAGCTACAGAAGTTAGAAGTTTTCTAGGCTTAGCTGGATACTATAGGCGCTTTATTAAGGATTTTTCTAAAATAATTGTACCATTAACTAAGCTAACCTATAAAAAATAGTTAAGTTTGAATGGGGACCTAAGCAAGAAGAGGCTTTTAGGATTTTAAAGCAAAAGTTAACAAATACCCCAATTCTAGCCTTACCAGAAGGAACAGAAGATTTTGAAGTATACTGTGATGCTTCAAAGCTAGGATTAGGATGTGTGCTAATGCAACGCAAGAAGGTAATTGCGTATGCCTCAAGGCAATTGAAAAAGCACGAAGAAAACTATACGATGCATGACTTAGAATAAGGGTCAATAATTTTTGCCCTTACGATTTGGAGACACTATCTGTATGGAAGTAGGTTTACTGTTTATGCGGATCATAAGAGTTTAAGATACATATTTGGGCAAAAAGAATTGAACATGAGGCAAAGAAGGTGGATGGAAATTCTAAGTGACTACGACAGTGATATTCAATATCACGAAGGAAAGGCAAATGTAGTTGCAGATGCTTTAAGTCGTAAGTATCATGAGAAACAACGACGAGTTCGTGCTCTTAGATTAAGTTTACAATTAGACTTAATGGAACAATTAAAGAATGTCCAGGAAACAACAATCAAGGATGATGCTGAAGGAATGAAAGGAAGAATAAAGGAATTAGAGCAAGGAGCTGATGGAATTTGGAGATTCCACAAAAGAAGGATTTGGGTACCTAAGCAAGGAGAATTAAGAAATAAGATTTTAGAGGAAGCCCATAAATCTAGGCATACCATGCACCCTGGAAATAATAAAATGTACCAAGATTTAAGAAATAATTTCTGGTGGATAGGAATGAAAAAGGACATAGCTAGATATGTTTCTAAGTGTCTTACTTGTTCACAAGTTAAGGCAGACCACTAGAAACCTTCAGGATTACTCTAACAATTAGAAATGCCTATTTGGAAATGGGAACTCATAACAATGGATTTTGTTACTAAGTTTCCCAAAACCAGAAAAGGTAATGATGCGAATTGGGTAATTGTGGATCGATTAACCAAATCAGCTCACTTTATACCCATGAAGGAAACCTTTAGCATGGAAAGGTTAGCAAAGTTGTACGTAGACGAGGTAGTATCCTTACATGGAGTTCCACTCTCCATTGTATCAGATAGGGATAGTCGTTTCACTTCACATTTCTGGACTAGTTTCCAAGAAGCCATGGGGACGTGATTAAATTTAAGTACAGCTTACCATCCTCAAACAGACGGAAAAAGTGAAAGGACAATCCAAACCCTGGAGGATATGCTTAGGGCATGTGTAATAGATTTTGGTGGAAACTGGGACGACCACCTACCTTTAATTGAATTCTCCTATAACAATAGTTACCATGCAAGCATTGAAGCTGCCCCATTCGAAGCACTGTATATTGGGCAGAAATAGGAGAAAGTCAATTATCAGGTCCTGAAATAGTGCAAGAAACCACTGACAAGATCACTGAAATCAAGGGAAGACTGAAAACGGCTTGAGATCGCTAGAAGAGTTACGCAGACAATCGACGCAAGCCACTGGAATTTCAAGTTGGTGATAAGGTACTCTTGAAAGTTTCTCCTTGGAAAGGAGTAGTTCGGTTCGGGAAGAAGGGAAAGCTAAGTCCAAGGTATGTAGGACCATTCCCAATAATCCAGCGAATAGGACCAGTTGCCTATCGTTTACAGCTACCAGAAAAGCTAGCCGAGGTACATGACGTATTTCATGTATCCAACCTCAAGAAATGTTTATCTGACGAATCCCTGGTAGTACCTCTTCAAGATGTAGAGGTAAATGAAAAGTTAAAATTTGTTGAGAAGCCACTGCAAATAGAAGACAGAAAGGTCAAGTTTCTTAAACACAAAAGACTCGTACTGGTCAAAGTCAAGTGGGATTCAAAGAGAGGACCAGAATACACTTGGGAGCTAGAATCGGAAATGAAGCGGAAATATCCTCACTTATTCCAGTAAATCTCGAGGACGAGATTTTAATTAAGGTGGGGAGGATGTAATAACTCTCATCAAAATTACTATTTCTTAATTTATATTGTCCAATAAGAAACCCTAATTGAGACCCCCAAGTAATCCTGCATGACCCCTAAAATTTTCAGAACAGTTGGAATCAGGATCAGGGCCCCTAAAACTCAGGGGGGGGGGGGTATTTCCTAGTTGATATTATCTAAACAGTTTTTGATAGAAATTGAATTTTAACGAACGGTCAACTCACCCAAGCTACTGAGACACGTGGCTACCCTATGCTAAAAGTGACCTCTCGCGCCACGCAAGAGCCTCTCGTGCACGCGACAGCGCCGTTTTTCCAGTATAAATAGAGGAGTTTGGCACTTGAAATTTGGCGTTGGTTCGACATTAAAATTCGATTCGTACACTGAGATATCGTCTAAACAGTCCAAAAACACACACAATCACGAAACGCTGCCACGATAACAGGGTAATAACTCGATCACTGCTACGATTTAATGTCCGATCGATAGAAACCAATCCAATGGATGTTTAAGTGCTGCCCAAACTCGGGTTATGCTTTGTCATTCGTCGTGAATTCGATGGATGTTTAAGAATCGCACTTTGTCATTCATTGTGAAGGTTTTGATCTCGTGAGTTGCTGTAAAAGTTGGATTAAAGTTACTAACCTAGTTTTCGTGTGCATTGTTATTTGAATTAGGTTACAAGGCTAATCAGTAGGCTAAAACTCTGCCCGTTTAAATCTGCAAAGTGAGTAATTCTCTTTTTACTAAATTGCTTTCAAAACCCTAAATGTTTTCAAGGTTATAATTACAGGGATTAAGTCTTTGTAATCTTCAATTACTGCCGGTATGTGGGGTTTTGTATACATTACTTGTTTCCCGTCACCATTGGACAACGAGTTAGCCAATGGGTGATCTGACCATAGTCACAAATACAGTCGAGTGACAAATACCGATTTGGGGTAATTGGTTGATATAAACAATGTAATCACCCTTAATACTGTATATTATAACAATGTGTCGTTTTGTGCAACTTGAGTGACTCGCCAGTATTTCCCCGCTGATAAAACCTTTTTAAAACATGTTTCAGGTGATCTGCTGTGATCCAGGAAAAAGTGCTCTGTAGCACTACAAGCTTGAGGATGTGGCTCAATAAAATGAATAAACATGTTTTTGTAAAATAGGGGATTTTCCAGTTAAATCGCCTTTATTGTAAATTACGGGGTTATCCCGAATAATTATGAAATAAGATAATCGGGCATTTTCAAGTTTAAACGATCCTGTTAATAATTCCGCTGCCAAATTAAATAAATACCACGGGGTTTCTGTCCTGCGGCTTCCGGACTGGGTAAAACCGGGCCGGGGTCCGTGACACTTAGAGACTGGGAGGTTTGGTCTTAGAGACCAGGGAGTTAGTCTGAGAGACTAGGGAGTTCAGTCTTAGAGGCTGGGTGGGATAGTCTGGGGAAGACTAGGATGATTGCTTGCTTACATTGTTACTACTGCATACATGCTTACTTGATGATTGATGTATGTACATATGTGTGATTGTTTTGTCACAGACACCATGTCATCATCCTCCGAGAGTGGAGTGTCAGACACTATAGACCCGATAGCCATAGTATCGGACGACGAGATCCTTACAGAGGACGAGGTTTTCACTTCAGATACTACGAGCAGTGACGACGATGAATTTCAGCCCTTCGCCTTACCGGATTTCGGAGATGATTTACCTTTAGCTGATGGTTTTCTTGACGGGGATCTACCTCCTGCTTAGATCCCTGCGCCTATTCCTCTAGCTGCTTTTCCTGTTGAGGATCTACCTCTCGACGATATGTTAGAGGATGACGTCGATCTCTTCATCGAGGGTCCCCCTGAGGATGACCAGGTGGCGGGGCTCCGATCGATGACGATGTCGCTATTCCACTTGCTGATAGTCCGGTTGATGACCTGGTTATACCTGTTGATGATATTCCTGTTGCCGATGCCATTGTTTTGCCACCTGTCGAGGTTCCTGTTTTATCTGACCCGTCTGGTCCCGACTCGTTTGAGTCCGTGTCGTCTTCTACTCTTTATGCACTGGGATTACAGTGATATCCCACAGACACTGATTCCGACACTGCTATGTCTGAAGCGCCCGTTCCGCAGCTGGGTTTTGGGTTCATCCCTGACTTCCCACACGATTTTGATCCAGACCATGAGATGGAGTTTATCCCTGAGGAGCAGCCTGTTGAGGCACCTATTCTACCCGATGATCAGCTCCTTGATATACTCGCTGATCATCAGCTTGCTCCCACCGACCGAGAGTCTGAGATAGCACCAGAGCCCGTTCTTGCTCACGACTTTCCACCTGTGCACGACCCTATCCCTGTTGATGTTCCAGTCATTGCACCACCCTTGCTCAACCCGGTCCCTGTGTTTGATGACCGTGCTCCATTTGCCGCCCACGTGGATCCTAGATATGCTCACACCTGTAATGGGTGGATTGAGGATGACGACGACTACCCTCCTTTTGTCAGACCAGTTACTCACCCTTTTGAACCTGTCCAGGCACCCGTTAATGTCACACAGTTTCACCCACACTTGTCAGATGTGCACCGTACAAACCTACCAGTTACATTTCTTTAGGACATTCCTCCTCCCCGTCCAGGGGAAGGACCTTCAGGTCAGCAGCACACTCACATACCTTTTGTGTCAGGAGCCGATCAGTTCATGCCACAGTTTCCTCACCCTGCTTCTTTTTCAGCACCCACGGGCGAGCCATTTATGTGGTCTTCACCCAACGTCATGCCTTTATCTGATTCGTAGCATCCCTTTCATGTTGGGTATTCGACGGATGATCTACTTTTATCCCTGCAGCTCCAGCAGGATATGTTGAGTCGTAGAGTCGCTGAGCTCGAGAGGATCCCGCATCCTCCACCTTTTGCTGATCTGTCACAGTTTGCTTTTCCACCTGCGCCGCTATTTCCTTATCCGGATTTCCACATCCGATTTCTGACGATGGAGCAGCAGATTGCTTGTTTGTTGCAGCTTGTTCATACGCTCGAGGAGGAGTTAGCGCGTATGCGCCATTTGCTTTTCATTCCTCTACCACCTCCTCCCCCACCATCAGCTTAGGGGTTTTTGGTCTCCTGCAGATAGGCTACTTTTGGTGAGAATACAGCTATTGAGCCATGATTGTGAAGACTTTTGAAGACCACACTTTGACTTTTGGTTGTTGTAGATTGTTAGACGATTCAGACAAGGGTGATGTGACCCTTAGTCTCTTTTGATGTATGATACAATTGTGAAACTTGTAAACTGTACTTGTGGTCTTGTTATATGATAGCTCAATCGCAGCATTCTCATTACATGCGTTGTTGGATTATTTGTTTTGTGTTATGACATGGGATGTTATGTGTGTTGATGAATGTTATTACATGCGCGTGTTACGTACTCATTATACTTATTATGACTTGACCAATACAATCTTCTTAAAGAAGATGCCTCCACGAAGGGAAAATCGTTTACCCAGTACTGAGGCCGAATTGCAAGAAAGGATCTCCCGAGCAATAGCAGACTACGAGGCCTCACGCGCCGAAACTAGCAGAGGTTCCTCAAGGAACAACCCACCACATGGTAATGTTTAAGTCGCTTGGGACACATTACGTTACAATTGGATATTCCATGTGCGGTTGCTAATGCTTTCTGTGAATGACGTTACTTGTACAGGCTGTACCTTTAAGCAATTTTTAGACTGCAAACCGCTGAATTTTGACGGCACCGGGGTTGCTGTGGGTTTTGTTCGATGGGCAGAGAAGACCGATTCAGTGTTAAGGATGAGCAAATGCGCACCAGATTAGCAAGTTACCTACATCTCCGGTCTGTTCATAGATGGAGCGCTTTCGTGGTGGAATCTCCAAGTCCAAATCCTGGGAGAGGCAGCGGCTTACACGTTGACGTGGAACGAGCTGAAGGAGCTCATGAGAAAGAAATACTACTCCAGGCTGAGATCCAGAAATTAGAAACCGAATTCTGGAACCTCAAGATAGACGACCCAAAGATCGCCGAGTATGTGCAAAGATTCCACGGTCTGTCTCACATGGTACCATACATGGTTACACCAGAATTTAAGCGCGTTGAGCGTTTCATCTGGGGGTTGGCACCCCAGATCATGAGTATGGTAACAACGAACAAGCCGCCGACAATTACTGAAGCTATCGATCTCAGCGTGTCACTGACTGAGGAAGCCATCCGGTTAAACAAGTTTTCAATCTCTGACCCGAAAAAGAAGGAGACACACGTTGAATCATCGAGTGAGAACAAGAGGAAGTTCTCAAACTTCAAAAAGGGTGCCAACAGTGTCAGCAAGAGAGAAGAGGCAAACGCACCAGCCAGGGCTAAAACTGGTGCCAAAAACAAAGGAAGAGGGTACATGGGCACTCTGCCCAAATGTGATGTATGCCAATATCATCACCCCGGCTAGTGCAAATTCAGGAAATGTGAGTCCTGCGGGAAGACTAGCCATTAAAAGGAAACATGCTGGGTTGGTACTGGGCATGGTAACAATGGTCAGAGGGGTAATGGCAACAACAACCGTGGTGGGAATGGATACAGAAACCGGCTGCAAGGAAATAATGGAGGCAATGGAAACCGTGGTAATCAAGCTGGGGGTGGGAACCGCAACCAAAACAACCAAGGTGGAAATGGGAACGGTAATGGTCGAGGACCAGGGTGTTTCAATTGTGGAGACATGGGGCATTTCAAGAGGGAGTGCCCAAAGCTGAATCAAGCGTATGGAAGAGTCTTTAACATCGGTGCGAGGGAAGCACGTCAAGATCCCAATGTAGTTACTGGTACATTCCCTATCAACCAACGCTTTGCATCTGTATTATTTGATACCGGAGCCGATTATAGTTTTGTATCGCTAGAATTTAAGAATATACTTGGGTTGGTAGCCAGTAAGTTAGACAGTCCATATTCGATAGAACTAGCTAACGGGAAGCTAGTAGAAACAAATGAGGTTATCAGAGGTTGCGTGATAGAGTTGGGGGAGCACGAGTTTACACTGGATCTACTGCCAGTCGAGTTGGGAAGCTTCGACGTGGTAGTAGGGATGGATTGGTTGTCAAGCAATAGAGCCGAAATTGTATGTCACGAGAAGACCATTCGCATCCCAATGGCGGATGGAGAAACGATTGTGGTACACGGAGAGAAGCGCGATACGCCTCTAAGAATCATCAGTTGTTTGAAGGCTCGAAAGTGTTTGCAGTAAGGATGTGTCGCCTTCTTGGCACACATTGTGGATAAAGATGCCGCGGAGCCAAAGATAGAAGACATTCCAGTCATAAAGGAATATCCTGAAGTCTTTCCCGAAGACTTGCCAGGATTTCCGCCGCAGCGACAAGTCGAGTTCCACATTGACTTAGTTCCAGGTGCTGCGCCTGTGGCTAAGGCACCTTATCGACTTGTGCCCTCCGAGATGCAAGAACTGTCAACGCAACTTCAGGAGCTATTGGATAAAGGATTTATCAGGCCAAGCTTCTAGCCTTGGGGAGCTCCAGTGTTGTTTGTCAAGAAGAAAGATGGTAGTTTCCGCATGTGTATCGACTACCGCGAGCTTAACAAGTTGACTATCAAGAATAGATATCCTTTGCCAAGGATTGATGACCTGTTCGATCAACTACAAGGGTCGAGTTGTTACTCCAAGATCGATCTTCGATCAGGTTATCACCAGTTGCGTATTCAAGAGGAGAGTATTCCGAAGACTGCCTTCAGAACTTGATATGGACATTACGAGTTCCTGGTTATGCCGTTTGGTCTGACAAACATGCCAGCTGTATTCATGGATTTAATGAACAGAGTGTGTAAGCCGTACCTCGACAAGTTTGTGATTGTGTTCATTGATGACATTTTGATCTACTCAAAGACGAAGGAAGAACATGAGCAACACCTAAGAGCTATCTTAGAATTGCTCAAGAAAGAGAAGTTGTACGCAAAGTTCTCGAAGTGCGAGTTCTAGTTACGCGATGTCCAGTTTCTTGGTCACGTGGTTAACGGAAATGGAATTCATGTGGATCTTACAAAGATTGAAGCAATCAAGAATTGGGAGACCCCGAAAACGCCAACCGAGATTCGACAATTTCTAGGTTTGGCAGGTTATTATCGCAGATTTATTGAGGATTTCTCGAAAATCGCTCAACCGTTGACTTCCCTTACACAGAAAGACAAGAAGTACGAATGGGGAGACAAGCAAGAAGAAGCATTTCAGCTGTTGAAAAACAAGCTTTGCGACGCACCCATCTTATCCCTACCCGAAGGTACTGACGACTTCGTGGTATATTGTGACACCTCGCGTCAAGGTTTAGGCTGCGTGCTGATGCAGCGACAAAAGGTTATAGCCAATGCTTTGCGCCAGCTGAAGGTCCACGAGAAAAACTACACCACGCATGACTTGGAGTTGGGCGCAGTGGTGTTTGCATTAAATATCTGGCAACATTACTTGTACGGCACGCGATGCACCATCTTTACTGATCACAAGAGCTTACATCATATTTTTTTATCAGAAAGAGCTTAACATGAGACAGAGACGATGGGTAGAGTTGTTGAACGACTATGATTGTGAGATAAAATATCACCCAGGGAAGGCGAATGTAGTCACCGATGCCTTGAGTCGGAAGGAAAGAATCAAGCCCATAAGGGTTAGTGCTTTGGAAATGATTGTTCAGACAGACCTCACGTTGCGCATTCATGCTGCGCAGAGGGAAGCTCTTAAAAGGGAGAATCTTGAGAATGAATATCTCCGGGGGATGGAGAAGCAATTGGTACCAAAGAAGGATGGAACATTGTGTTTCTTGGGAAGAATTTGGCTTCATTTCTTTGGTGGTCTGAGAGACGTTATTTTTTATGAGGCTCACAAGTCACGGTACTCGATCCATCCAGGATCGGATAAAATGTACCAAGATCAAAAGGATTTCTATTGGTGGCCAAGGATAAAAGGCGACGTTGCGATATATGTTGGCAAATGTTTGACTTGCGCCAAGGTAAAGGCCGAATATCAGAAGCCTTCAGGCCTTCTGCAACAACCCGAAATACCCATGTGGAAATGGGAGCAAATTTCAATGGACTTCATAATGAAATTGCCAAGGACACCCAAAGGTCACGATACGATTTGGGTAATCGTGGACCGTCTGACCAAGTCTGCACACTTTTTGCCAATCAAGGAGAAAGACAACACAAGCAAGCTTGCTGAACTATACCTGAAAGAGATTGTTGTACGACATGGAGTGCCTCTCTCAATTATCTCTGATAGAGATGGAAGATTCGTATCGAGGATTTGGCAATCCTTCCAAGAAGCTTTTGGATCTCAGTTGAATCTGAGTACTGCCTTTCACCCGCAGACAGACGGACAGAGCGAACGAACGATTCAGACGTTGGAAGACATGTTGCGAGCTTGCGTAATGGATCTAGGTGGAAGTTGGGACACTCACCTACCATTGGTCGAATTTTGATACAACAACAGTTATCATGCAAGCATTTAGGCCGCACCGTTCGAAGCTCTCTATGGACGCAAGTGTCGATCACCATTATGCTGGTCTGATGCGGGTGATAGATAGCTTGTTGGCCCATAATTGGTTTAAGAGACAACAGACAAGATCTTCCAGATCCGAGAGGGCATTAAAGCGGCTCGTGATCGTCAAAAGAGTTATGCGGATCGAAGAAGGAAACCTCTGGAATTTGAGGTGGGAGATATGGTTTTGTTGAAGGTTTCACCCTGGAAGGGTGTGGCACGCTTTGGGAAGCGTGGGAAGTTGAATCCGCGGTACATTGGACCATTTAAAATCCTGGAAAGGATTGGTCTTGTAGCCTACAAGTTGGATCTACTTGCTGAACTAAATGGCGTTCACGATACATTTCATGTATCAAACCTGAAAAAGAGTCCAACTCAAGAGACAGTGGTCATTCCTGCCGACGAAGTTCATATTGACGACACACTCCACTTTACTGAAGAACCAATTGAGGTTACGGATTCGAAGATTAACAAAACACGTAGGAGTAGTGTCAAACTCGTCAAGGTTCGATGGAATGCACGACATGGCCCAGAATTCATGTGGGAACGTGAGGATCGTATGAAAGCAAAGTACCCACATTTATTCCCCAAGACCCCTGCATCTAGTAGCAGAACTAAAATTTCGAGACGAAATTTTCTTAACAGGGGGAGAATGTGACAACCCTCATAATTACAGGTATCTGTACAATTAATTAATATTAAATTTGTGCTTAATGAATGTGCTTGATTACAACTGATGACTTAAACTGCTTTATGATTTCTGCATCATCCATACATGTGTATCACATTTCCTACCGTCACACCATTTATTACATACAACTTTAGTGACATACATGATGCACAAAGCACAGTTAGCACAGTTAACGGGTAGAACGGAAATATGCTGACAGGGTTCAGTACATAGACAGACAGTGTTTTGAGACCCAGTAAGGGCCAGGGACAAGGTACTACACTAGTATGGTGTGTAGGGAAGTGAGGACCATAAAACTGCGTCACTAGGTGATAGTTTGAGTGCCGGAAAGTGCCAAAAACTCACTTTAAGTGTAGAATTCTGCATTTTTCAGCAAAATTTAGCTTTTTAACATACTAGTATACTGCAGAAAATTGACTAAATGGTCTTGAATGCTTTCCTAAGTGTTGGGAATTAAAAGTGTCACATAAAGTTACATAAAAGACACTATACGGTACAACATAGCACTTTAACGAACCGGTATCTAACCGAACAACCGGACATTACCCGGGACACTAAAATTTTGCCAGAAACATTATTTTATTATTTTTGGACTAGTTATGGTCCCCGAATACCCCAACACATTATATAATATAACACTAGATATTACACTTAACCTCCTAAATATTTACCTACTTACCATCAAAAACTTACATTTAACCCTCCCTCATGCCATTTACGGTCACCATGGACCCACACCCCACTCACTAGAGTTTATTTCTTATTTTAAATAGATATTGCTTGATTTGGTAGATATGATATTGTAAGGGAAATCTCTATAAGTATGGTGCCATAGATTACACAAGATCATTCATTTCTTACTTCAACACTCAAGTTCACCCCACTCCCTCAAGCTCTCTCTCTCCCTCTTGGCCCTTGTTTGTGCCGCCACCACCACCACCTTGCAACCACCATACACCCATTTTCAAGATCATTCCAAGTACAAGAAGGTGTTACATGGAACTTGAAGCTTGAAGAACTTGAAGAACCTTCATCCTTAGCTTTCATCCACCATTTGTCATCATCTTTTTTTCTAGTGATCTTCCCTAGCCTTTGAGCTAGTTGTAAGCTTCTTACTACTAATTTTTAGTTCTCATTTTGTTGGTTAAAAAGATGTACATTGTTATAAATCACAAGAACACTAAAAGACTTAAACAAGAATCATGAACATGAAGCTTAAAAATGATGAAATCTTGTTAAAATAATGTTGTTAAATACATGCATGACACTTGATTGTTGTTTACTTGGAATTATGATGTTGATCATCATAAGGAGCTTGCTAAATTGTGATTAAACACATGATTTAGCAAGTTAGAGGGTGATTATGTGTTAACCCAAGAAGATCATCCTCACTTATGAACATGAACTTGAAAATAAAATTATTTCTTGAAAAATTGTAAATAAAGTGAGCTAGTAATTTTTTGAATCTAAGATTTATGAATAATTTTCCAAGAAAACCAAGTTCAAAATATGATTTTTAGTAAGAACATGATTCTTACATAAATGTACATTGTTTTTGGTGATAAAATAAGTGTAAGAATACTTTATTTACAAGAAGAGTTCAAAAGAATAATTTTTGTAGAATATGTTTACAAGTTGTAAACATCTAAAATTTTCAAGAAGGAAGTTTATTAAGAAATAAACACACTTTAAGGGGTAACTAAGTCTATTAAACATGTTACCAAGTTACTACGATATTTGTGAAAGTTCATGTTCATATTGTTATATACATTGTATAATTTTTGCACTTGGGAAGTGTAGTTTGATTTTTGATTGTTGGATTGATTTTTTAAAAGAAAATGATATGCTTTAATAGCATGGACACCTCCATTTTTAGGGGAAACTATGACAAAATTTTCTAAAAATATAAACACTTAGAAAAATATTTTCTAACAAGTATTTACAAGTATATTTTGATCATAAGTGTTCGATATAAACTTTGCCATAATTTTTGTAACGAAAATACAAATATTGGAGGTTGATTTTATAAATAAAAATGGATAAATATATATTTAGAATATATATTTCATATTAAGACACTTGTGTGACTATTTGTATACTCGGTGAAATGATTATATTATATAACTTAACGAAGTACCATGAAATTTATTATCCAAAGCAATACCGTTACTTATATATTTTTGGTAAACACTATTTTGGATACGAGAAATAAAAATATGATTTTGTGAATATTACAAAGTTGTATCATATGTTTGACAAAGTGAAAATATATTATTTTGGAAGTAAAAATATATTTTCCTAGTACATTTAGAAGATATATGATTTTTGGGAAGAATATATATTTTCGGGACAATACATTATTTTGGACAAAATGAGTTTACAAGTATATTTTCTAAAATGAGACTTTGGGATATATTATTTTAGAAATTACAAATAGAATAATACAAGTACCTGTATAAAATACTCCATCCTTGGGAAGAAAATACGAAAGTTAAATACTTGAGAAGTATTAATACAGAAATTATTCCAAAACTAAATATAATTTAGGTTGAAATATTAATTATTTTGACAAATAATTATGACTCGGAATAATATAAGAAACGTAATTCAAAACGCAACTACTAAGCAAAGGCACGGTCCGTTTGTCTAATAGACATTAGTACACTGTAGGTAGTCGTGTTCGCTAACAGAGTTTGAGTTACGAGCAGAGGACGCAATACTGTGAGTTCATGTCCCCCTTTTCTCTTAACTGTTTTTTGTTTTATACTTCGGGGGTGGAATACATGTTACAATTATTACGGACATTTTATACATGGTATGATTAGCTTAAGGAGGGTTTACTACTAGATCATGTGAAGGGTGGGTACAACACTTAAGGCTATTAATCCTCGTCGTAGGACCGAGGGACATGAGTGATAGATCTATTTGGGTGTAGCGAGCCCACACCCATGAGGCCGGGGCGGCCCATAGTGGTGACTATGTCTTCCAGCCGAAAGCCCGGTACAAATTTGCTAGATTTGAGTTTTCCTGCACCATTTCACACATACCATTGGCTTTGCAACCCATTGGTGATCTCTTTTTCCTTATTGCTACATACCAGGGACATTTATACATACAAGACATACTTCAAAGGTTTTATACATACTCACGAACACATGAACTCGCTCAACTTTTTGTTGATATTTTTAAACTACATGTATTTCAGGGAACTAGTGGATCTAGCAAGGGTATGCATATGTTTTCAAGCTGCGCTTAAATAAAAGATGTTATCCATGGTTGTTGAGTTTAGGTGTGTATCCTATTCCTGGACGGGATACATGTTTCGAAACTCAGGTTTTATTTAAAGTCGTTTGTGGAGTCTTTATGAACTCGGTTAGGTTAGACAAGTCATGGTTTGTAACGTATTTTGGTATCGATGTTTTCAAGACAAGTTGTTGTGGTATTTTCTAAACGTAATTAATGGATGAATGTCTTTTAGTTTTATCATTTAGCATTGTTATGATTGAATGCTATGGTATTAAGAAGTCACACCAAATAACCACGCTTCCGCAAAAAGTCAGGGTGTGACACACTTGTTGTTAATGTCAGTCCATTTGCTAGAAATGGAATCCTTGTCACGATTTTCACCCTTACCCCACGTGCTATAAAAAAGTGCACGGATCCTATTCCAAAGGGACTGGTTTGAAAGTTTGCTACAAGTAGAAAAAAAAGTTGTACGTTAAAAATAAAATAAAATCGACGTGTAGGAAAAAAAAGTAAAAAAAAATAAAACTTACCAACATCGGGGTCCTCCGAAACATTGACCCACGACCGAACCAACGTGAATTCCTCGTCCTTAGTCCAAATAACGTAAGTATGCTTACGACGAGGTTGGTTCGGTTCCTTCTTTTTATGCGACCTTTTGCCGCGTTTCGATGTCTCTCGCTCCGGTTCGGGTTGCGTCTCCGGCACGATACCCACATCGGGTTCGGGTTGTTGTTGTGATGGTTGTGAGCCGCCGGGTTGGCCAAAGCCGAAAGTGGGTGGCATGAAAGGAGTAGAGCCACTCAAGTAAGCCGCGTACGATACATGTTCGGGTCCATGTCTTGAAGGCTAAAGCTTTGTTGCGGTTGGGTGGTGTTCGGGTTCCCGGGTCTTGAGGGAACACCAATTGGGGGTCGGGATGGGTTCATACTTTTATAAAATGTAAAAGAAGTAGAGAGAAACTTTGATTGTGAGTGAGTTTTTTTATAAAAATGTGGATGTAAAATGGGGTTTTTATACTAATAAATGGGAATTAAAAAAAAACATTAAATAATGTTACCGTTTGAACGGTAAACTCGATCCCCTAGGCACGATTTTGGCGTGTTTCAAACAACGCCAACAACCCTTTTTTCGCGAATAATGCCCGATCACGCCGAGGAGGGCGGCGAAGGGGCGATTTGGGGCGTGTTTGGGCAATATTTTTGAAAAATAAACCGCCACTACGGGAACACATCCAATATTAAGCCACGTGATGATTTACAAAACTTTACATTTTTTTCCAGATTTTAACAAACAACTTTTAAATTTTTTTTTAACGGCAAAATGTAAAGCAAACAACTTTAAATAATGCGTTTATACAAACCAATTCTTAGATTTTAGTACCAATTTTAGCAACCAGGTTACAAAATGTTTACGTATGTTTCAAAAACACTCACATGGCATCTTATTTGTAATTGTAGTCTACATGGCATATAACGTGTTTTGTAACTAATTTTAAATATAAGTTGCAATAATATAACTTTTTTCAAACATGTAAATAGTTGCACTAATGTGTAGCTTATTTCACATAAACATTGTTTGGCATTAGCAAGTGTACACCCAACTTTTTTTCTTTTAACAACAAAGTACAGCAAAGACCTAAGACACCGAGATCCCTTGGATCACCTAACAAATGAATCACCCTTTTGCCCAAAGAAAAAATGTTTACGTATGTTTCAAAAACACTCACATGGCATCTTATTTGTAATTGTAGTCTACATGGCATATAACGTGTTTTGTAACTAATTTTAAATATAAGTTGCAATAATATAACTTTTTTCAAACATGTAAATAGTTGCACTAATGTGTAGCTTATTTCACATAAACATTGTTTGGCATTAGCAAGTGTACACCCAACTTTTTTTCTTTTAACAACAAAGTACAGCAAAGACCTAAGACACCGAGATCCCTTGGATCACCTAACAAATGAATCACCCTTTTGCCAAAGAACAGAACGTGGTGACCAGCCCAAGAGGAAACCCACATCTGGAAAAACTTCCTGGCTCAACAAGGAGCAATTTGTACTTACTAGGTGAGACTCCAACCTAACCACCCATAAGGAAAGCATGGGGCTACTGCCGGACCAAATGGCCTTTGGTCACCACATGTTCGTGCATTTAGCCTGCTTAACAAATACATGCTGTTTACATAAGCTAAAGATATTTAATAAATACATGCTACTAACATGAGCTAAAGATACATTAAATTTTCTTGTAATGCCTTATAATGTGTTACTGGTTTTACACACAACATAATAGACCTCAATTTGGATATCTTTTTTTTTTTTTATTTTTTTTTTATTTTTGAAAAGTCTCAATTTGGATATCTACGTCTAGAGTCAACCTAATCACATCTTCGTCAATATGCGTTTATAAGATGGGTTTTCTTGTCTGATGATTTTTCAAGAAATTAATTTTTTTACAACTTTCAGGTCCACATACAAGACTAAATACTATGGGAAAAAGTTATACTGGTCCATATTAGACGTCCAAAGATTTTCAGGTCTTTTACTAAGGGGCCAAACTAGTTATGCTTCATATTCATAACATTAATGATAAGATATTTCATGGTACAATTCAATAGTTAGACCACCCGTAGTGGGGAGTGGTCTGGGCGTGTTTTTCTTCCATAACGCCCCGCAGCGCCGCCCCTACCGCCCCCGGGGCGTTTTTTTCTAAACTTTTTGCTTGGGCGTGTCTAGGAAAACGCCAGATTGTTGAAGGTTTGACCAACAAGGCCGTTGCGCAACGGCTTAAAAACGGCTATATTGGTTTTTTTTTTTTTTTTTTTTGCTTATTCAATCCAATAACTATGTATATACACATCCACAACTATAGGGTTAAGATAAAATAAGAACTATAAGAACTAGGCCTTTCCAAAGGTTTTTCAAAAAAAAAAAATCTCAAAGTCTTAAAAAAATCACTTCTTTCAGCAAAATAAAATAAAATAATGCCGCATTCACAAATATATTTGAGGTGCAAAAAAAATTTATTGTCGTAACAAAGTTTACATCAGCGCGTAAACAAAACTTACATCAGGTAAAGCTACCGACTCGACACATTTTTTTGTTTTTTTTTGCATGTGTTTATAATATTTTCATATACGTTTGTGCAAAAAATTGTGGCCCAAAACTCACGCGAGAAGTAGGAGTTCTCATGATTCTCACAACTCGTAGTGGTTCTTAATTGAACCGAAGCCCACAACTATAATACCACAAAAGATAAACACAACTCCACACCATTTTCTACAAAAATATATTCCCCCACGTCTTCATCATTAGTAGCCAATTATTATTATACATAATTTGCGGTTTTAAATAAAAAGGTTTTTCATACTCATTTCTAGGCAAAACGTATAAATTTTGCCGCAAAACGTATAAATTTTGCCTCAACTTTTAGAAATCATTTTTTTTCCATAAAAATCACCATCTTCTATAATATCCCAAAGATCCATATCTTTAGCTTTAACATATGTTTCAAAACGTTGTTTCCAAAAACAAAAGGTTTCGTTTTCAAACAAAGGTTGCCTATAATTTGAAAACCCCTTTATATATTTAGTTTGATGTCAATGTTTTAAAAAAATATGATGTTATGCTTTGATACCAATTGCATAAAACTATAGGGGTGTTAATAGTTTTCTTAAAATTTCTTGATTAATATAAAGTTAAAGACCAAGTAGGAAGATCATTTGTTGTTGTATAGTATGTAAAAAGTTTAGGAAAAGACATACACAATCGATTTATAGAGATTCAAGTGGACGTTAACAAATCCACTCTACGGCATCCCCCGATTTTTAATACAGAATTTGCTCTACTAGGCGTTTCTTTTTTTTTTGAACGGCCAACGAATCTTTCAAATGAGCTACTGGCGAAAGTCACCACATTGGGATAAACTTGCCTCCGAACCAGGGAATACCCTCAGCTAGGGGGGAAGCCTGTGAACACTCGCGCGAAGGCACAACAGTGCAGTGAGGTAAAAGTGTAAAACCCATTTAGCTCAAGGATCGAACTAGCGATCGCCGTCTACTCGTATAGTCTCCTATTATCACCAGATGCCATCAAAACTAATGGAGGGGGCAGGAACTAAACCTGGGTCACTTGGAACACCAGGTCTCTCCCTTACCACTCTACCATTAGCTCATTGGCTAGGCGTTTATCTTAAATGGAAGAGAACTCTGATACAAGCATTTCACAAGGCAAGGTAGTGATCACCTAATAACGTCTCATTAAGCTAAGGTAATGATCACCTCATTCATCTCACTATATCAAGGTAGTGATCAACTTCTTTGTCTCACCAATCTCAAGAGGTAGTGATCACATCTCTACGTCTCCCCAAAAAAAGGTAGTGATCACCTTCTTCAACTCACTATGTCAAGATAGTGGTCTTTACAATACGCACTTGTCGCACTTTTCAAACCGGTCACTTCTTCATAACACTAATCAAAGGTACCGATCACCTTCTTCGGCTCACTATGCTAAGATAGTGGTCTTTACAACATACACTCGTCTCACTCTTTACGAGGAAATGATCACCTTAAAACGTGCCGCACTAAGTATGGCACCAAACACTCTTCTTGTCATCTTGTGTGGTAAACGTTGTACGTGTGTCATTAAATCTAAGCCACCAACCGTGAAAAAGAACAGATTGGCTATTTTCTTGTTATCTTGTGTTGTAAACGTTGTGTCATCATATCTAAGCCACCAACTTTTCTTTAATCCATGTAGATTTAATCTTCAACACGACCTTAGCCTGGGTGTTGCCCCTTGGACCCCTATAGGGGCTACACTCGATCCACGACCCCTGCGAATGGGGCGATGTCTCATTGGAACCCCTTATAAGCATAGAGGTTTTTTGGTGCCTAATTAGTCATAATAATCAACATGTACTTCTCATTTCTTAACTCGTTCTAATGTTTGTTAGGATTTCCTAGTTGATCTTCAAGTACATTTTAATTACCCAAAATAACTTGATAACACTAAAATTTACAGCAGCAGCAGCAAGTGTGACATTAACTTCCTAGGCCATTGATCTATTTAGCTAGTGTTGTAGTTAGAGTACTTATGAATAAGAGAAGATACCTAGACTTATATTTCACACAACTTCTGGCGATTATATTAATAGCAAACTTAAAGAATTATAATAACTAATTTAACGATTTAAACATTTTTCACTGATCCCTTAGCATTACAACATGTGGTGATATACAAAACTTCATATTTTTTTCCATATTTTAGAACATGTGTTGTATTCATGTGAAAGGTGAAGAAAAAACACACTACACACATTTTTCACATTTCACACCCAGCTAAGGTTGAGTGTTGCGGGATGCTAACCGGTGCCACGTCGGAGGGGGCACAGATGGAGACGTGGAATTCTCTAGGGGCGCGAGAAGGGAACGGTTTGACCATTAGGTGCGTGGATGCAAACCCGTAGTGCTGCTATTGGTGGACTACCAGAAGCAAAAGAAAAGAACTAAGCATTTGATTTTTTTAGGGTTTACGTTGGATCTCGTACCGGTTGAAGTTTAAATAATAAGAGAAACTTTATCCCTAGCTTGAGAAATTGCAATTAAACCCTAATTTATTTTTAATAAATTAAGACCATGGCCAATGCAAAACATTTAGCTTGTGTTTGGCTTATGTGGACTTGGTATTTGAGGAGGAATGCATTGGAGGGGTTTGCATTTGAGTAGAATGTTCTTGGAGAAAAATGGTGCATTTGGTGGGATGGTGGACCCTTATGTTTGTTTTATATTTATTTTATTCTTTTCTTGTTATAATTTATTTTGGTATGCATAAATAAGTTGTACACTATTAGCTTTAGTGGATTGTATATTTTTTTTTTTTTCATTTCAAATATAGTAATTGGACAAAATAACAAAAAAATGGTAATGTTTTTATTTTAAAATATAAGTTTATTAATGCTACTTTAATAAAAAATAATACAAAAGTCTAAGACACGTATATATTAATGTTCGTGTTTAGAAGTTTAATGTTTTGTTTTATAACTTTCGATATAAATAATGCGAAAATAAAAAAAATGTATATTGATAGATATAACTTATTTATTAAAAATAAATGTAAAAGTGGCGATGATGTGGAAATATAAGTATTGGTAAAGATATTTGTAAGATTGGAGAGGAAATGTTTATTTTTAGTGTATTTATGAAAATCTGGTGTGACAACTGACTAGGCACATTTATGAATTCATTTATCACCTTGCATTGATGATGGTGTAAAAAAAAGTGTTCACACTTCACACTTCACATGAACCACAACTCTCTTTAACCCTTTAAAACAAACAACATTAAATTAAATTACGTGTTTATATTTTATAGAAACAACTTAAATTTACATATTGATTTTAACATTATATAAATAACGGTATTAAAGGAATTAATTCCAATACCATCTCAGTTTCAAAGGATTTTGCGAATCAAACGACCCCTTAGTGTTATGCGTAGGTGAAAATCCCGAACACCGCCGGAAAATTTTGAAAGCGCTCCCTGTTAAAATAGAAGAAACAAATTGATTGACTGAGTATTTTTTTCCGGTGACGGCGATGGAGAAAGTTGGAAGTTGCAGGGAATATGAATATGTTTTTTTAACGAAAAATCATCTTTATATCTATATATAAGAGCCAGCAAGCCGCTAGAAAGCTTACAAAAGAGGGAATACGACAAAAAACAGATTACAAAAGACCCGAAACATCAAAATCTAACCAACTCTCCCACGACATGGCTGGAAGTTTCGAACGATGTTTTAACCACAAGTAGGAGTCTTCTTTGATTTGCTCGACCAAGTCTTGAACCCGCACGAACTTCCCCTCGAAAATTTGTTGGTTCCTCGCGTACCATATCCTCCAAAAAGTCGCCTTAAAGAGAGTATTCACCACAACTTTAAATAATGTGTTTGTACAAACCAATTCTTAGTTTTTAGGGTAAATTACATTTTTCGTCATTTATGTTTGTAGTGGGTTGCAATGGATAGCCTTTAACTTTAATAATTACAGTCACAGTCCATTATTTGGAAAACCCATTACACAATACGTCCTTTGAGCCTAACCTAGTTAAAATTTTCAGTTAAATGTGGCATGTGCCTTGCACATGAGGGTGAAATTGTCTTTTATCATTCTAATACAGTAAATAAAAAGGGATTAATTTTTTTTAAACAAATCCCCCTTTTTAGAACTCTCTCTGTCTCCCATCTGTCAATTATCCCTAATCGAAGAACCATCCCTCACAAATTCTGCTTGCTAGTTGTTCAATGACGACCCGTGAACAAGTGGTGTTGACACAAGCCGTTGACTTTAAATTGCAACATACAATGTTGTTTTATACTTGTTAGAACTTTACCATCACCAACAAACCACAACAATCCCCACCCGATCTGAAACCACAACAATCCCCATTTGATCTGAAATCATAACTTAACACCACCTAACAAATCCCCAAGATTTCAAAACTATTCCCATTACTTATCAGAACCCTAGATTGAATCGGAATGAACATCTCGTTCTATCATCGTCTTTGTGACAACCCTCATAATTACATGTATCCGTACGATTAACTAATATTAAATTGTACTTAATGATTGTGCAGAAAATTGACTAAATGGTCCTGAATGTTTTTCTAAGTGTTGGGAATTAATAGTGTCACAAAAGGTTACATAAAAGATACTATACGGAATAACTTAACACTTTAACGAACCGCTACCTAACCGAACAATCAGACATTACCCGGGACACCAAAATATTGCAAGAAACATTGTTTAATTATTTCTTGGCTAGTTATGATCCCCGAACACCAAAACACCCACTAGATATCTACTAACTAAAAGATGTAACCTTATACTTGGATTTGAACTATTAGTTACCTACTTACCATCAAAAGTTTCACTTACCCCCCCCCCCCCCTTGATGATTTACGGCCCCAAGTAGGGACCCCACCACTAGATTCATTTCAAGATTTTATTTGATATGTTGCTTGATTGAGTAGCCAAGATATGGTGTAAGAAGATTATAAGTATGGTGAATATCTAAACTAGATCATTCATATCTTCATCATATCTTCACAAGTTCACACACCACTCCCTCAACACCTCTCTCTCTCCCTCTCGGCCCTCCCTTGTGCTGCCACCACCACCACCTTGTCACCACCATCATTCCATTTTTAAGCCTAATTCAAGTGCAAGAAGGTGATCCATGGAGCTTGGTGTTTGAAGATCTTGAAGAACCTTCATCCTTAGCTTTCATCCATCATTCTTCATCATCATTTTCTCTAGTGATCTTCCCTAGCTTTGAGCTAGTTGTAAGTTCTTGAATAACCCTTGTTTACTTCTACTTTAATGGTTAAAAGATGTAGTATGTTGATTATCACTAGAACCCTAAAAGACATGAACATAAATCTTGAACATAAAGATGTAAGACGATGAAATCTTGTTAAAATAATGTTGTTAAATACATGCATGATCTTGATTGTTCGGTATGATGAATCTATTAGAAAGTAGCATACAACTGCTAAGGATGATACGAAAGTATTTATACAGTTGCTGAACATGATAAAGAAACCCAGAAACTTGTTTTATAAAAGGGTATGTGAAAACAGAAAACTGTTCGGTGTTTACAGCCAACTTCAGTTGGCTGTAACCGTGTCATAACTTAACGAAAAATTAATTTTCTTGAGTCTATAAAGTGTTATTTCGAAAAACGCTTCAAATGGCACTGGAATCATATTTTTTTGAGGTCGTTTGCTATTTTTAATGGTCCGTTTTGTACAGCAGCAAAAGCTGCATTTTTACTGCAGAAAATGTGTGTGATGTTTTTCGTCATAACTTGAAATCTGCGTAGAATTATCTCATGAAATTTGCACTGTAGATGAGAACTGATGTCATTGTAATGCTCCAACTGGAATTTCATCAATCGAACTTACGATGAATTTTAAATGAATTATTCCGTGGACTACAGTCAGAAAGTGACGAATCTGATTGCAGTCCGGTAAATGATTTTTAATAAAATATTGTAATGAATTGGATACCGATATTTTTACACAATAATATCTGGATTGATTAAAACATTTTGTAAAAATTTGGGAATGTTTGGAGTAAGTTAACTATTTTATTAAAATTCCCGAAAACAGCCCAGTTTTGGATGTTCAAGCTGAAACAATATAACTAGTGATTTGCATGTCTAAATGTCGGTTATGTTATCCGATAATGATCTAACGTGTTATATGTCAATGAAAGTGTTATGTGCAATATCGTATGCTTGCTCTTGAGTAGCTACAAGTGGAATGCTTATATGGGCGTGAACTATTAAAGTGAGTGCATGTTATGTAGTAGATACGTGTAGGAACTTTGTGCTCTATTTGAAACCACTAAATGACTAACTGGTAATCATATTAGGACGTGATTGACCGACCTTGATTGTTAGCTATTTTAAGAGTTCAACCGAGCAACCAAAGGTGAGTTCACACTCCTTCTAAGGCATGGGATTCCCGGTGGTTGGGAATGGGTTAAAGAACTAAAACGGAACCTGCATATCCTCCTTGGGTAGGATATGTACCGCCATCCTCCATGGGTAGGATGCCAGTATTAATCCTTGTAGGATCGTGTACGGACCCGAAATGAGTCGTTCAGAGGTGTTCTACTCAAAATGAAAGGCGGAAACAGACATAATGAGTTGAATTCAGCCAGATATCACTTAATCTGTTGTATATATTGATCTGGAACAGTTTTACAGCAAGACGACACTTCGACAGAGCTTCGCCGTCGGAAACACTCATATATGAACTCTACTCAAGCGAAATCAGACAACAACTATATATAGACCAGGTGATTCCGCTTGAACATGCTCAAGCGGAATACCATTCAAGCGAAATTACAAGCTCAAGCGAAATCAAGACTCTCAAGTGAGATCACCTGTTCAAACAAAATCAGCTATTTCGCTTGAACCTGCCATGCCCTCTTCAAGCGGAATAAGCCCTTTGACTTGTTTTCTCGATCTTCGTGCCATGTGCAATGCAAGACTCGATACAAGACGAAGTCGACAGACGCATGCACCAACAGACTCCCCCTCGAATGTTGACGAGTCTTAAGTGTCGAGTCTTCAACGTCTTCAGTCTTTATCAGTCTGAACGTGTAAGCATCCTCAAACTTTATCTCTTTCTTCTCTTTCTTCCAGAATCTCAACCTAGCTCTTAGCTCTTTCCACAGGTGTCTTCAGACTCCCCCTTTCGATATGTTGGGATCGCAGTCTGGCTTGTTGAAATCACATAGTCCTCAGGTATCGGAACCTGGCTTTGTGCTCTATCTTCAGATTCAGGATCGAAACCTGGCTACACCTGCACATTCTCTACCCAACAGTAAATTTCACAGATTTAACATTTGACAAATCTATCTATACAGACTCTCCCTTAATATACACTAGAATGATTTATCAATGATAGAAACCTCAGATGACCACTTGTACTGAAAAATATTCAAAAAATTTTCTCATTTAAAACACACACTCCCTCTCACCACATGCTCATCATGTTTAGCACTTGGAATTTTGAAAATCAGCTCTCCAACATCAGTTGTCGAAAATCTTTTTGGATTTTATAAAAGAAATGAAATGCAGTAAAGAAATATTTACAGACAATATTTTTGTGAGTTTGTGTAAGAGGATCATATCAGTTTTTGACAAGTCACGAGTACCGTTGAGCTTAGTTACACAATAAGAATTAAACAATTCTCTTAGATTGCCGATATACTGATCCACTTAAATTTTCGCACAAATTTCAACTAATTCAGGATATGAGTTAGGTGTATTAAGAACTTAAACTCATTCATGTGTCCCACCTCTTGAATATACTCCCGTATCCAGATCCCAATATTCAGTCTTACAGGTGAGTATACCACAGATGATATCTGTAAGGGAATAAATTACGATCGAAACCGTGATAGCTCAGGTCAGAACTACCGTTCAACAGAGAGATCACGACTCGATTTTTGGTGTGTCCCCTTTAAAGGATCTTTTTTACAACAGCAATGATTATCAATTTTATTGTTTCATCATTTTTGCTGAGGGCGGCGCTATTTTTCAAGCAAGCGGAAAGTATTCTCCGGGGACTAGGCCATTGCTTCCGCAAAATCAGAAGTCCCGGGATAATACCCCAGATATCACTGAGTATAAAGACCTAGTATCTCAGAAAGAGGGACCTTTCAAACGAGATTTCAGGGGTTACCTATATATCCAAGTAGTGTTCCCCACGAAATAAGCAAATTTGAATTTAAGTTTATATCCCGAAAAAGCTTACTAAATGTGTAAAAACCTATCGGCATATCATCAGTGAGACCGTTTAACGCTATTAAAACATTACATTTCTTTAGTATACTGTAACTGTCTACTGATGTACTATCATTTCCTCTTCTTTGACATCAAAACTCATTTTGAATTTTATCATGTTTTTGTCTTTTTCAAATTTTCTAATGTTTTTGGATTTTCTGAAAATCAAGTACAACTTAATGTCCCTGATTTACTACTTGTAAGATAAAACCTTTTCCAACCACTTGTAAGACGAAATATCACATTCGTGAATTTCTCAAGAAATATGCCGATTCCTGCTCCACACTTACCAACCTGGAAGCTCCGGCAAGTCAGGGTTTTACTTGTGAAAAACTTCCATCCAAGCCTGACTGAACTTGGATGTTTCCTTCTCAACTTCACTAGGGTAAAATGTTTCTTTCTTAGTTGCATAAAAGTTCCTTACCCCTTTAGCCTTTCCCTCAACCATTTTTCCAAAAATCTTTTTTCACATTTCCATTAAATGCTTTCTCAACATCAAATTCTTTCTTTTCTGAATAGAATTGATCTGAGATCTCAATCTTCCCAACTTTTGATTTTAAATTATCAGCCCTCAATGGTGGAAAATGAACATCATCCATTGGAGGTACTGATTTATCCTCTTTAAACTCAACTTGTGGCTCGTCTAACTTTGTGGAGTTAGATTCATCGCCAAGTTTCTCATAAAACTTCTTAACAACCCACACTTGGTTGTCATGTTTAGCTCTCTTTTGATAAAAATGAGTCTTTGAACACTCACCAACTTCATATGTTGAATTTTCAAAAATTTTGAATTTCTCAGTTGGTGACTCATTTTTCTCAACAACCTTTTCTTTGAATTTTTCAGAAACTCCCTGTTTTTTCTTTGTATTCAACGGACAATTCCATGCAATGTGACTAACTTCATTGCATTTAAAACAGGTTCTAGTATCATTTCTATGAAAAACTCCAGTTCCTTTTCTTTTCTTTTCAGCAAGAAACTCTTGGTTTGATTGTGTCCAGAAAGGTTTCTTCTGTTCTTCCTCAGCACTTCCTCCTGAAACAAATTTAGTATTTGATATAAAATCTCGGACATATTTTTCATTTTTATAATTTTCTGGTGGAATAAATCCTAATCCTTTCTTTTTGAAATTACCGTTATGATTTGGTTTCTTATGAAAACCAGAACCAGAACTGTAACCTTTTTTCTTGTTTAAACGTTGTTGAACTCTTGAAGTGTACTTTTTAGGTTTCTTAGTAAGATTTACATCTTTTATTTCAGAAATATTGATTTCTGTTAGTTTGAAAACCTTTTTGATCTTTTCAAAATTAACACTTCTTATTGGAAATTCCTCATCAGAATATAATTTGTCTGAATCAATCAATGTATAAGCCACTTTGATTGCTTCGTCATTCAAATTAGATTTTGATAACAGGAATTCTTTATTGTACACCCGTTTAACCGACGATTTTGAACTGTTGACCGACGAACTCGGACTTTTGACGGACGAACTTGAACACCCAGACTCGGACTTTGACTCAGACTTTAACTCCGACTCCTCATCTGTATCCAACACCTGATCGACCACCTTTTTTATTAACTCGGACTCATGATCAGTGTCAGACGATGTAAAAACGACGTCAATGTTTTCGTGTAATTCATCGGTTATGTCGGACTTTAACTTTATATTGACTGCTTTTTTGAGTTGCTCCTCATTCGGTTTTCTAGGAGAATATCCTTCCCAAATCGGAGGCGGACACTTGTTATAACTAACACTCTGTTTCTTACCAGTATCCTTCTTCTTTGGCTTCTCATCATCTTTAAATGCTTCAAAACCTGCAACAGTTGGATAAATTCGATCAATAAGATAATCAGAACTAGAATAACTCTGTAATAACCGTCTGATTCTCTCATTCTCAATCTTTTCTGTTTCTAACTCCCGCTGCAATTTTGCACATTCTTCAATGTAATGATTAATCGCCTTCTGCTTTGTCATCATCACAGAATTCATCATAGTCAACGCATCTTCTCTTTCAGAATTTGTCTTTTGAAGACCAGTTACTATTCTGTTTAGCACATCATACGATTCTTTCACGTAGTTGAGATTGAACAGTAATTGTTCTTTCATCTTTTCTTTGCTCAATCAATTTCTCATCTTTTTCTGCACATTGTTTGCAAGATTCCAAACACTTTGAGCAAGGCTTGATGATTTCTACAAACTTTTCAACTTCGATGACCTTCTCAACCTCAATCACTGGTTCAGATTCAGTCACCTTCTCAGCTTTAACTTCTTCATTTTGAACAGTCTCTTCTTTTATATCAACTCTTTCATTCTTCATTTTCTTTTCTTCTTTTGCTGCTCGTCTCTCCTTCAACTTCTCCAAGCGATCTGCAAAATAGAATTGAAAGCTTTCAGGATATAGATGAGCTTTTGCAACATTAATATGTTTTTCTTCCTCATCATCACCACTGTCATCAGTTGGTGATAGATCAAAATCTATCGATTTTTCAGAACTATTATCTGAAGAACCAGAATCAGATGGTGTTTGATCAAAATGTACATTCTTTTCAGAACTATCATCTGAAGAACCAGAATCAGATGATGTTTGATCAACAACAGTTTCTTCTTCTGAACTTCCATCCGATGAAATGGATTCTTCTTCTTGTTTCTTCTCATGAACACCAATTGCTTTCATCCACTCTGTAAACAAATCCGGTTCTTGAATTATCTTTGCAATGAAAGCTTTAAAATTCCCATTCTCATCCGCAAACATATCCTAGTTGAACCCTTCAGGTAACTTTTCATCATCTTGGTTTATTAAACATGCTTTACCATCGGCTGATATATATTTGTTCCAACTGAATCCTGGAGCCATTTTCTCATCATCTTGATCAATGATACCAGAATAAGCTTTCTTATTTGCATCTTCAATCATTTTCCCATGAGCAGTTTGTGTTTCTTTTTGTTGATATGGTTGATGAGCAACTTGTTGATATATGGCTTTCCGATAGTAGTCATCTTTTCCAAATGGATTCTTTGCTCCACTAGCCTCTTGATTTTTGCATTCTCTTTTGAAATGACCTTTCTCCCTGCATCGAAAACAAGTAACTTTAGATTTATCAAAACCCAAAGTAGACACATGTGCATCCAGAA
The DNA here is from genome assembly GCA_030545235.1 of Helianthus tuberosus. Classification (NCBI taxonomy): domain Eukaryota; kingdom Viridiplantae; phylum Streptophyta; class Magnoliopsida; order Asterales; family Asteraceae; genus Helianthus; species Helianthus tuberosus. Next base: position 91,595,024 of record CM060381.1, read on the forward strand.
AATCATTTCTTCCTATAATCATTTTAAACTTTTCTGCTCTCCTCAATACACTAGCAAGACACCATTTGATGTCCATGAGCTCCATCTCTTCAGCGTCTATCTGATCGTAATCCTCTTTCGTCAGCATAGGATTTCCGATCCTCCCTGCAACCAAACCTTCATAGGATTGTAGCACAGTTGCAAGTAACGCCATGTGGTCTTTTGCAATTTCTTCAGAAAAACTTTGACCATCCGGAAGATTCAATGCAATGTTGCATTGTATCACACAACCATTTCCACTTTTTGAGCTTTGAGAATGAAAGCTTGATGTTGAACTCTTCGGATTAACACTTGGATATGAAGAAAATCCACTGCTACTGTTTGGACTTTGTTCAACATTTTCTGATGAGTTTCCAGCACTAAACGCAGTTTGAATTTTCAGACTCATTTCAACAACCTCTTGAACATTGCCTTTGTAGTACATTTTCACATCTTGTTTACCACTCGGATTACTCATCCTCGCAATCTTCTGTTGTTCAAGATCTTGTCCTTCAATCTTCTCGATGAACTGAGAAATCGTCAAACCATCATAAACTCCGGTGTTCTTTAAGATAATCAAGAATGTACCCCATTCCTTTTGAGGTAAAGCGTCAGCTAATTTATCGACCCATTCCTCTCGGTCTTTGGTTATACTTAGCAACGATATAGAACGCACTAAGTGGCAGTATCTTTCAATCAACTTCTTTGTGTCTTCCCCTGGCAGACTTGTGAAAAGATCAAATTCTTTCTTAAGTAATGACTTTTTACTTTTGATCATATTTTCACTTCCCTCAAACTTGATTTTAAGAGCATCCCAAATTGATTTTGAAGTTTTGTCATGCTGAAGCAATATAAAGATGTCTTCTTTAATAGCTTGCTGAAGCAGACTAATCATCATCTTTTCGGCTCTGTACATATCTCGTTCTTTATCAGTGAATTCAGAAATTTCTTTCTCAACTTGCAGATCAGTACGTGGTAGAACATACTTCTTCAAAATACACTCCTAAGATCTCAAATGATTGGCTTGAACGCAGTTTTCAAACCGATCTTTCCAACTGTAATACTCCTCAATGCTCATTAGCTTCGGGGGTTTTTGAGTAGTTCCAGTCTCATTTTCTAAGTTCATGTTTTGAGCAATGAAAGTCGGAGTAGTCGGGGATGTTGCAAATGCCTTGTAAAAATTCTTCACTCATGATTCCGTAAACTTTTTCTCAAACACAGTCACTTTCAAGCGAAATAAGTTTCAACCGAGATCTCTTTCAAGCGAGATAACACCTTCAAACGAAATAGCCTGCAAACAACTTCAAGCGAAATCAAAAATTTCAAGCGGGATTATATTTCAAGCGAAATCACCTGATTTCGCTTGAATTTCCAGCGGTATATTAGGTTGAAGCGGAATCACAGATTTCGCTTGTGATGTTTCAAGCGGAATAACACTTCGCTATTTCGCTTGAAATGGCAACAACTTTTCAAGCGGAATCAAAGAGCTCGTTCAAACGGAATAAGAACTTTTGTCCATTTTTGTCATTTTTAAGCTGAATTTTGGTCTAATTTTCTCAAGGGTTTGTTAAAATATTGTTTTGCTTATGTTATGAAAAATTCAGGCCATTTTAACCGTGAAAAGTTGTTCAATTTATAAAAGAAGGTGTAGATGAAAGATAATGAGATGAAATCAAGCTGAAATCTGTAGAACTCCTCCTCCTGAGCTCTGATACCACTTGTAGGATCGTGTACGGACCCGAAATGAGTTGTTCAGAGGTGTTCTACTCAAAATGAAAGGCAGAAACAGACATAATGAGTTAAATTCAGCTAGATATCACTTAATCTGTCGTATATATTGATCTGGAACAGTTTTACAGCAAGACGACACTTCGACAGAGATTCGCCGTCGGAAACACACATATATGAACTCTACTCAAGCGAAATCAGACAACAACTATATATAGACCAGGTGATTCCGCTTGAACATGCTCAAGCGGAATACCATTCAAGCGAAATTACAAGCTCAAGCGAAATCAAGACTCTCAAGCGAGATCACCTGTTCAAACGAAATCAGTTATTCCGCTTGAACCTGCCATGCCCTCTTCAAGCGGAATAAGCCCTTTGACTTGTTTTCTCGATCTTCGTGCCATGTGCAATGCAAGACTCGATACAAGACGAAGTCGACAGACGCATGCACCAACAATCCTGCGTATTCTCCTTGGGTAGAATACGTACGTTCCTCCTCCTTGGGTAGGATAACAACCTTAAACTACTAGCCAAAACTCTATCACCTAAGTCCCTCATTTTATATCGACTTAATTACCGAGGCCCATGGCGAGCGGGTCATTATTTAATAGCGCTATTAGGTTTGACAAACCTCACACCGTATTGGTAGGACGGGCGTGTACTAATGGATCATGGCAAACAGTCAATGATGATAGACATTGACTTAGGGCACAACTTACTTTCGTCAGTAATCGATATGGTAACGGTCTAGTGGCTCACATGGGGAAGCCCCCACTAATTATGGATTTGGTTTGGGGAAAAACAAAGATACTGGTTAACTCGTGGTTTACGAAACAACTTATGGTTTCCAAAACAAACTTTTAAAACCAAACAACCAACTGTGAACTCGCTCAACTTTGTTGTTGACTCCTTGTTACATGCCTTGCAGGTCATTAGGTATTTATGGAGCTTGCACGAGGAGACGTGATCATTGTGGGACATGGACAGTTGAGTTCCATGTCAAACATTTAAACTTTATGAACTTATTACTTATGTTTGGGTTTTACATTTTATGCTTCCGCTGTTAACTTAAAGTTGGTTACTTTCTTTTGGACACCAATTATATTGTGGTTGATTTTATTTACTTAATTACGTTGTTCAATATGATTGGTGGCTTGATCCTGGTCATGTCACGCCTCCAAGCGGTGATACTCCGCTTGTGGATTTTGGGGGTGTGACAGTCTTCCTCTGTTCTATCATCGTCTTCCCTGAATCTTATCATAACATCCACAATCTACTTGATTTGAAACACACTAACAATTACCATGTCTGCGATTTTACAGATCTGGGTACGAATTTGTGGAAGGAGAGTGAAGACACGAAATATTAGGGGGTTTATATGATTAGGTTTCTAATGGTAGGTTTTGTGCTTTCCGGCGGTGGTGGTTGCGAAGATGATGGTGGTTTTCAACGGTGGCAGTTGTGAAGATGGTGGTGGTTCTCGTGGTTACCGGAGGTTGGGGAGGTGTGGTTACAAAGATTATGGTGATTTTCAGTGGCGGTAGTGGTGGCCGGATGAGGATGATGGTGGTGGTGGTGGTGGTGGAGAAATCCTAGAGAGAGATAGGGAATCGAGAGAGAGAAAGAGAAGAGAGATGAGAGAGAGAGAGTTCACTGGTATATATGTTTTTTAATTTAATTTTAGAATTTTTTTTATTTTTTAAATAAATTGAGTAAAATTATCATCTTAGCCTCATGTGTAAGGCACATGCCACATTTAACTGAAAATTTTAACTAGGTTAGGCTCAAAGGACGTATTGTGTAATGGGTTTTCCAAATAAAGGATTGTGACTGTAATTATTAAAGTTAAAGGCTATCCATTGCAACCCATTGCAACCCATAAAGGACGAAAAGTGCAATTTACCCTAGATTTTAATACCAATTTTAGCAACCAGGTTACAAAATGTTTACGTATGTTTCAAACATACTCACATGGCATCTTCTTGTAATTGTAGTCTACATGGCATATAACGTGTTTTGTAACTAATTTTAAATATAAGTTGCAATAATATAAGTTTTCTCAAACATGTAAATAGTTGCACTACTTTGTAGTTTATTTCACATAAACATCGTTTGGCATTACAAGTGCACACCCAACTTTTTTTAACAGCAAAGAACCATACAACACAACATGGATTACACTAGGGCTGTTCATGAGCCGAGCCGAGCTAGGGTAAGCTCGGGCTCGGCTCAATTATAAACCAAGCTGGCTCGGCTCGGCTCAGATTTGAAACCGAGCTGAAAATCTAAGCTCAGGCTCGGCTTGGTTTTAAACCGAGCTGGCTCGGCTCTGCTCGGCTTGGTTTGGCTCAATTTTAAAAATAAAAATTAATACATAGCTCTCAAACTTCTGTATTCTAAAATATTATTCAATACTTCAAAAGAACATATTCAAAATAAGTTCAACCTAATATATTACAAGCCAAAATCACGTTCAACAACGCAAAATAAGTTTTATATTTCAAGTAAATACAATATTTGTTCATTAGCACGACAAGCCTAAATACATGTAAATAATAATCTTTTTTTTTTTGTAATATATTATGTGGAGAAAAATGCCCGGATAGTCCCTGTGGTTTCACCTTTTTTCACCTATAGTCCCTATCTTTCTAATACTACTTGAATAGTCCCCAAGTTTTCAATTTTTGTTCCCGGATAGTCTCTGTCTCTAACTTCAGTTTGTTTTCTCTGTTAAAATGATGTGAAATGACAAAAATACCCTTTCCTTAAAAGGCCAAACCATAGGGACTATCCGGGCATCTTCTTCATTTTTATTTATAAAACTCCACCACCACACTTCATCTTCAACCTCCACCCACCATCACCCTCCTCCACCCTCCACCATGGTGAAATGACATAAATACCCTTTCCTTAAAATATATAAAACATTATAAAGATATCTCTCTCAACTTTCTTTTGAAATCAGATATACTCGAATCTGAAACTCAAAAAAAAAAAAAAAAAAACCACGATTCATTCAATTCAATTCAATTCAATTAACCACTCAAACAACAACCACGATTTACAATTTATCACCTTCTGCTTGGTTCTTCTTCTTAAACGAACAACAACAACAACAGTTCTAAGATTGTTCAAACTTGAAGCGCGAAATAGATGTGATGCCTTCTGATTCTATTTGTTCTCAGATCGAAACCAGCAGAAAATAAATCACAGCTCACTGAATCAGTCCAAAATAACCGAAGTTTTCACTGAATCTTATCGAAACTTGACCGAAACTTGACCGAAAACAGTTCGAAATTCACCGAAATAGATCGAATTACCTCACCGTTGGCGTAGATCTGAACCAGCAACGGCGCTTGTGTTATGTTCTTCACGATCTCCGTCACCGATTTTCGCATCCATTCGTCTAGGTTTTCTGAAACACTAGGGCTCTCAATTGAGGAGGTACGATCGTTCAATTTATCAATGCTTTTATTTGTTTGTAAACTGCAATCGAAACCATAGGCGTTAACCGCCGTAGAGAGTATGTGTTTACCGGCGAGACTGTGAGGTGACTGAGATGTGTGAATTCAGAAACACGAGGGATTGTTCGTGATGCTTGCGGGGGTGGTGATGGCGCCAGTGATGATGGAGGCTGTGGTGGTTGTGGCGGAGGGTGGTTGTGGCAGTGGTGATGATGGCGACGGTGGTTGTGGCAGGGGGTGATGTTGGTGGTGGCTGAGTATTGATGGTGGAAGTGGTTGTGGTGGTGGTTTTTCAAAGGAGAAAACCTAGAGAGAAAGTAGAAAGAGAGATTTCTTATAAATTAATGTTTTATTATATATTTTAAGGAAAGGGTATTTTTGTCATTTCACATCATTTTAACAGAGAAAACAAACTGAAGTTAGACACAGGGACTATCCGGGAACAAAAATTGAAAACTTGGGGACTATTCAAGTAGTTTTAGAAAGATAGGGACTATAGGTGAAAAAAGGTGAAACCACAGGGACTATCCGGGCATTTTTCTCTATTATGTGTATACAAAAATACCCTTCTAGTTAATGGATTTTTTGGATGGAGTTAGTGGCAGGGAGCAAAATGACGATAAGTTAGAAAAATCAGGGAGGAAAATGGCTATTTTTAAACTATTGGGGCAAAACCGTTAAAATGACTAAATCATAGGGAGCAAAATGGAAGTTAACTCTATATTATAAGTAAAATAATTTGAACTAAGCCGAGTCGAGATACTAAGCCGAGCCGAGCTACCAAGCGAGCCAAATCGAGCCAATTTGGCTCTTCACGAGCCGAGCCGAGCTAGGCTCATTTTCTGACCGAGCCGAGCCGGCTCGGTTCACTTTCAAACCGAGCCATATCGAGCGAGCTTTTTCCAAGCTAAATCCGAGCGAGCTCCGAGCTGCGAGCTTTTTAGACAGTCCTAGATCACACTGACAAATGAATCACCATTTTGTCTGAAAAACAGAACGTGGTGATCCTGCCACCCGCCCAAGAGGAAACCCACATCTAGAAAAACCCTTGGCTCATCTGAGAGCAAATTTCTCTAGGTAAGACTCCAACCCACAAACTCCAATATTAATAAGGCCTTGGCTACCGCTGGCCTTTGGTCACTCATTGGTGCATTTTGCCTACTTAACAAATGCATGGTATTAACATAAGCTAAAGATATATAATAAATACATGCTATTAACATGAGCTAAAGATACATTAAATTTTCTTCCAACGCCTTTTAATGTGCTACTGGTTATACACACAACATAATAGACCTCAATTTGGAACCATCACTAGTGCTCTAGTGGTGGCCACGGGTATTTAAGTTCCACTTATGGTGGTCCTGGGTGAGTTTTCCCATCAAGGTCTCAAGTTCGAGTCTTGGTGATAGAGGTTTCTCATTGAGGGGTTTAAATTGGGGATCTATTGTGCGAGGGGGCTCTCTAGCGCGGACCCGGTTAAGACAATGTATGCTAAATCTCCTGACATTCGCGAATAATTCACACCTTTAAAAAAAATAGAGCTCAATTTGGATGTCTACATCTAGAGTCAACCTAATACACATCTTCGTCAATATGCATTTATAGGGTTAGGATATAATAGGAAGTTTATTTGGGTAGGAAGCCTAGGAAATAATCTTGACCATCTATTTATTTAATCAAGGGCTAAGATTAAATAAGTGAAATCGAATGAAGAAATTGGAGACGCGTGGGTTTGTTAGGGGCATTCTAGTCAATCCAGGCAATAGTTTCTCTCTCCTCCAAATCCCCATCATTTTTAAACGTTAATAACTCTTTCACACGACATTATTTTTTTATAAAAATTGCACCAAAAAAACGAGCGTTTTTTATCTTTAAAACGAGTATACTATTGCTATATTTTTGAAAAAAAAATTGAAAACCCAGTTGCGTAAAACGCAATGGAAAAAAAACCTAAAAAATGACAGTTTTCTAAAACGCAATGCACCAAAAATACAAATAAATGTCTTATTTGTAAAACGCAATGGCCAGAAAACACAAATAAATGTCTTCTTTCTAAAACGCAATAGCCTAAAAACACAAAAGAAAGTGTACTTTGTAAAACGCAATGGACTGAAAACACATAAAAATTTGTTTTACCAAAAACGCAATGCACCAAAAACACAAAAAAATTTCTTATTTCTAAAACGCAATGGCTAGAAAACACCTAAAATGTCTGTTTTCTAAAACGCAGTGGACTGAAAACACATAAAAATGTGTTTTACCTAAAACGCAATGCACCAAAAACACACAGAAATGTCTTATTTATAAAACACAATGGCTAGAAAACACTTAAAAATGTCTCATTTTTAAAACGCAATGGCCTAAAAAACAAAAGAAAGTGTTCTCTCTAAAACGCAATGGACTGAAAACACCTAAACATGTGTTTTACCTAAAACGCAATGACTAAAAACACTTTAAAAATGTGTTTTTCTAAAACGCAATGACTAAAAACACTTCAAAATGTGTTTTTCTAAAACGCAATTGCTAGAAAACACATAAAAATGTCTTAGTTGTAAAATGCAATGGCATAAAAACACCAAAGAAAGTGTTCTCTCTAAAACGCATTGAACTAGGACAATAGTTGTCTGTGAATTGTCTAAACCAGGATTGCAGTTCTAAAACGCAATGGCATAAAACTGTCTACGAATGCAGTTTTCTATAGGCAAATTTACAGAAAATTAATTTTTCTCTGCCCCTTGGACCCTGCTACCAGGGGCGCTGCCCCCGGACCCCCGCCAAGATCGTAAAACGCAATGACTAAATCAAAAACCCAGATCGTAAAAATGAAATTAAAGAATTTCTTACATGGATCGAAGCCGATTTCTTCTACGATTGACGAAATTTGAATGAAGAAACACTTATCAGCGATTGAATAGAACGGATCGAGTGATTATCTTCAAAATCACAGGAAAAAACGATATTTTGAATGAAATTAAACTGGACTTTCTTTAAAAAAACGCTGAAGAACACGTTGATCGGGTGTTTGAATCATTGATTGATGACGAAAATCGCACTATAATGTAGTGATTATTGAGATAGTAAGTGAAGAAAAGGTTGAATAGTGAGTTTTGAAAATGGTGGGTTTTGAAGTTACTGGGGAGAAGAAGGAAGAAGAAATGATACGGTTAACTAAAATACACTTTCTCTTTATTTTAAATTTTGTCACATGTCATAATCCTATTGCTTCCTATCCTTCCTAGCCAAAATAAACTTCCTATTTGATTCCCACCCTGTATTTATAAGATGGTTGGTTTTACACACAACATAGAAGACCTCGAAAGGATATCTACATCTAGAGTCAACCTAACACACATCTTCATCGATATGCATTTATAAGGTGGGATATTTAGAACAAGACTAAATACCATGAAAAAAATTATACTTGTTCATATTAGACGTCCAAAGACTTTGAGGTCTTGGATATTTGTATTTATTAGTTGTTTTTCCATCATAGTATAACTAAGGGGCCAAACTAGAAACACTTCTTATTCATAACATAATGATAAATTATTACATGGTATAATTAGAAGGAAAACAACACGGCATGTACATGGGTCGTTCCTCATTAGACCTAGGTTGTTCCGGTTCTACTATCTTTGGAACTTACAACTCTATAGACAGAAACCTACAATGCTGTTGGGTCTCTAAAACATAAGAGTATACGGGGTGGTCGTAGGAAGGGTGCTGTGAGTGAGTTTGCCGATGGAGAACTCCGCCGTCGTCCCTTGTTTACCGCATGGGGGAGTTGGAATTCAGTGATTAATCACTGCACAAGGGGAGATGAGGGAAGAGGAGAGAGAGGGGTGTATAGTTATATCACCCCGATATTTCCACGTATTACCGGTGGGCCCGGTGGGGAGTATTGTGACGTAGTTGATATCATAGACAATTTATATTATCACAGTTTAATACACAGCGGAAGTCGAAAGATAAAATCATTACAAACCGAATAAAAAGTAATATCAAGTGTATTACAAAACGGTTGTAAGGATCCACAGGCGGATCAAAGTTCAAAAGATCATTGTTCAACAGATTTGATAACATCTAAGCTTGCAAGACTCTTTATTGATGCTAGGAGTAGCTAGCCTATTCCGTTTAGTACCTGCACTTAGCCTTTTTGGAAAATACGTCAGTTTACACTGGTAAATACAATTAACCGACTCATTTTGAAAATGTTTATGAAAATTGATTTGAATGCACAAGGCACAAAATAATCTTTTATAACTTGGGATAATTATTTATATATAAACTTGTTAAAGAATTACATGCTTATTATACGTTCAGTAGTCCGGGTTGAAAACCGGGTTAAAGATTAATAGACACACCACATGATATAGTCCGCGACGAGTTATTCTCGAATGACGGTTATATCTTTTTATATTCACACTGGCAGGTGTATGCCTACACCCCGTGCATTAGGTCGTGGCCATTTCAATGAATGATGCCAAGGATATCCGGGACATGGTCATTAACCCCCCAAAGGCTTAGAATAAACAAAACAGATTAAACGGGTCATTTCAATAAATTAACATTCATATGATTAAAAATTCAATGCCCGACCAAGCGGAATTTTATATACCGTACCCCAAGCCCGTATAAGGGAAAATAAGTTAAAAGTATTTACCTGAGCAAGTATATATCAAAATCAGCGAGTGCAAGTATCTTTTCCTGGTCTCCTAATCTGGAACGAAGGTTTTAATAACCTATTAGATTCCTAACGAGTCTTAATTAAGCCTAAACTTAGACCGGTTAGTTTTGAAAGAAGATATACGGTTCAAAACGCATGATTAAGCGATGACCGGATTAGAATGTGGTTTAGACCCGACAAGTTTGTATACTTGTATAATATGGGTAAACTAAACACATTCTAGATTTTGAGATAAAAATGATAAGGTTTGACCCGTTTAGGCTAATTTATGCAAACTAGTTACATAAACCATACCGAGCGCGAAAAATGCATAAGGGGTAAACAAATGAGTCATGAACAAGTTTCCTAAGTTAATATGCCTTAAATATGTTGTGATATCAGTAAGATGCCTTCCATTATGCCCAAAATGGATTTAAACTCAAATTATGCCCCGTAGGGGTATTTTGGTCATTTTAAAGCTTATAAAAGAGTTTAAATATATTTCTGAGTTCCAGGTCTGATATAATCAGTAAAAATATTTATTTTTATAAGTCATAACAGTAGGGTATTGCATATATGTGAAATTTACCTTTTATAACCAAACTATGCACCGTAGGGGCAATTTGGTAATTTCACATAAGCTTTAAAGGTCAAAATTAGAATTCTGAGTTCAAAACTTTTGCTTACTGTTTAATTATGGAAATTTACTTAAAACATCAGTAGGTATTAAGTTTCATATGCCAAAAATGGTTTTAACTCATATTATGCGCTTAAAACGCGTAAAAGTCAGTTTTAAGCGATTTTCGGGTTTAAATAGGAAATCTGAGTTTTTTGATCAGTTTATAAAGTTCAAAATATTTTATTTATCATATAAAATCAGTAGCAAAAAGTTTGGTGTCAAAATATTATGTAAAACTCATTTTATAGGCCAAAAGGGCAACACCGACAATTACCAAATCAAGGCATGAACCCTATGTTATGCTTAGCTTAAAAATAAATAAAAATCTTCAAAAATCCCAAAATATTATATTACATCATTGGGTAAAAAGTTGGTGTCAAAATTTGTGTTTAGATAGGCTTTATGCTAATTACGCTGTTTAATTAATAAAAAGCTTTCTAATTACGCTATTGAGCATAACTCCTGATTTAGACCTCAAACTGATGTCAAATTTTTAGGACAAGTTTATAAATCAGTAATAAAGGTTTTTGTCCTCTCAGATTTTCAAAAATCTCATTTTAAGGTCAAAAGGGCATTATGGTCATTATTTAGGCATATAACGGAAACATGCACATGAATCGAATAACTAATGAACCAAGTTGTATAACCTCAGAGGGTTACACTAATCTATAACCTGGTCCTATTAGAGCTCTAAGGAATTTCTAAAATATGCTACATTGGGTCAGAAATGAAAGTCAAAGAAAAAGTCTACTTTTGCGACTTTCGGTTCCGAACCGAGCTTAAACTGAAAATTGTTGGGTTGAACATGTTTAGACATGTTCTTACATTAATTACCAATTTATATGAGTGATAAAACAGGTTCCATGGCTTCTACATTGTTAATTATGTCTTTATGCGGAAATTTGCTTTATGTTGACTTTTTATAATTAGCTTTGACCCGACAATTGACCTAGTTAGAGTGGGAATCAGAGGGTGCCCTTTTAAGGGTTTATTACCCACATAATTACCAACTCAAAGGTACTTTCAATTCGAGAATTGACTGGACCATTAGTGATTAATCACTAAGTCAAACCTTAATTACAACGGTTTGACTTTGGGCCTTTAAACTAATTAAAACTGAATTAAGAAAGGTTAAGAAGGCTTACAAAGGTCCTAAGCACAACTAATGACCCTTAGGGAATGCTTTTGAGCTCCAGGAGACTCCAAAAAATAAGTTGGAATGGTTTTTGAAAGTGTATGCAAAAGTGTTGCAACAATGGGTTCTTATATAGGAATTTTAATCCTTCAAGATCATGCCAAACAAGTCTACAAGTGTTGTATGATGTTCCCAGGTGTCCCTATTGCATGAAATCCCATTTGCACAGCCCCTGGTATCTGTTTTCATGCATATAAGTCAGTTTAACAGGCTGAACTGGCAGCTGCCAGACTTTTTCTGTCGCTGGCGGTTTTGGGCGGCCCGCGTAAGACCCATACAAGGTCTACGCGGCTGGTATGGAGGCCCAGATCAGGTTAAACAAGTTTCAAGATTTGCACATTTGGTCCCTGGTCCTTTATATAGTGGTTTTAACCTTTTATTTTGCACTTTTAACCCTCCAAATTGACTTTTAAGGACCCTATGTCATAAACAAACTTTGTTAAGTCCTTGGTCAACTTTATGGTCACCCGAAAAGCCCTAAATTCCAACGTTGACGCTTTTAACCCCTCACATACGAATGTTAGCATAACTTTCTCATACGTTATCGAAACCTTGTGAAATTTTTATCACTTATTCTAGTGAGCATAAATAATCGTTACAAAGCTTTGGGTTCGCTAAAAGGTCACTCAAAGGTATAAATTAAACATGTTGACACATTTAACCCCTGTGGTTTGTAATCTTTCACTTTCTTCCACAATTGGCTTCGTATGATTCATAATTCATTCGTTTAAGGGTATAAACATCGTGTAGGGTTGTTGGAAGGTATAATTATTCAATGTTGACACTTTGAATCCTTTACACACGTACATTCTTCATTTGTCAACTTTTGTCCCTCATAAGTAATCTGTTACACGTTCAAAGCTCATGACACGTGTCGATATTATATTGGACATGAATTTTCGAGATGTTACATCCTCGCCCCCTTAAAAGAAATCTCGACCTCAAGATTTATTGAAATAAATGAGGGTACTTTTCTTTCATTGTGGACTCTACCTCCCTTGTGTACTCGGGACCTCTACGGGCATCCCATTTAACCTTTACAATCGGTACCTGCTTCCTTCGAAGCTTCTTAACCAGTCGATCCTCGATCGACAAAGGTTTTTCAACAAATTTTAGGCTCTCATCTATGTGCACATCCGTATGTGGTATGAGTAGTGATTCATCAGCTAGACATTTCTTCAGGTTACAGATGTGGAATACATTATGAATACCAATGAGCTCTTCAGGCAGGTTTAACTTATAAGCCACTGTTCCGACACATTCAATGATCTCGAATGGTCCTATGTATCTTGGGCTTAACTTGCCTTTCTTACCAAATCTCATTACCCCTTTCCAGGGTGATACTTTCAGTAACACTTTGTCACCAATCTCAAACTTTAGAGGTTTACGCGTTTTATCTGCGTAGCTTTTCTGCCTATCTCGGACAGCTTTGAGACAATCTCTTATCTGTACGATCTTGTCTGTCGTCTCCAGGACTATATCAGGTCTTGTGAGTTGGACATCTCCAACTTCTGCCCAGCAAACGGGCGTTCTGCACTTCCTTCTATACAAAGCTTCAAAAGGTGCAGCTTGAATACTGGCATGATAGCTATTGTTATATGAAAATTCAATTAATGGAAGATGATCATCCCAAATTCCACCTAGATCAATGACACAAGCTCTTAATATATCCTCCAGCGTTTGAATTGTACGCTCACTCTGACCATCCGTCTGAGGATGATATGATGTGCTGAAGTTTAATCGAGTGCCTAGGGACTGCTGAAAACTTTTCCAGAAATGCGATGTATACCTCGTGTCCCTATCAGGGATGATAGACACTGGCACTCCGTGGAGAGATACAATCTCGTCCACGTACAGCTTGGCTAACTTTTCAGAGCTGTGTGTTTCCTTAATAGGTAGGAAGTGGGCTGACTTAGTCAGTCTATCCACTATCACCCAAATGGTATCATTTCCTCGCTTTGTCTTTGGTAATTTGGTGATAAAATCCATAGTCACCATCTCCCACTTCCAGGTGGGAAGTTCAGGCTGTTGCAGCAAACCTGACAGCTTCTGGTGTTCTGCTTTAAGTTGAGCACACGTCAAATATTTGGCCACATATGTGGCTATAGACTTCTTCAAGCCTATCTACCAATAATTTGCCTTCAAATCCTGGTACATCTTGTCACTTCCAGGATGAACAGAATACCTGAAATTATGGGCTTCCTGAAGGATCACTTCCCTAAGTCCTCCATAGATTGGAACCCATATTCGTCCATTTAATCTTAGGATTCCATCCTTGCCATATGATAACTGTTCTGCAGTGACTCCCACTTTTTCATTTGGGTAGTTAGCTTCCAACACAGCTTCCTTCTGAGCGGCTAATAACCTTTCATTCAAGCTGTTTCTCAATTCAATGCTTTTGGCATTGATCCTTATAGGCTTCACCCTTTCCTTCCTACTAAAAGCATTGGAGACTACATTCGCCTTGCCTGGATGGTATCGGATTTCACAATCATAATCATTTAAAGTCTCCATCCATTGACGCTGCCTCATGTTCAGATCCTTCTGATTGAACAAATGCTGAAGGCTCTTGTGATCAGAATAGATCACACACTTGGTACCATATAAATAATGTCTCCAAAGTTTTAGTGCAAACACAATGGCACCCAACTCCAAATCATTGGTGGTGTAATTCTTCTCGTGCACCTTCAACTGTCGAGAAGCATAGGCAATGACCTTGCCTTTCTGCATTAGCACACATCCCATACCAGTGTGTGATGCATCACAGTATACTACAAATTCCTCTATTCCATCAGGCAATGTTAACACGGGTGCATTGCTCAACTTCTGCTTAAGAATGTCAAAAGATTCTTGCTGCTTAGGACCCCAGTCAAACTTGATATTCTTACGAGTCAATGCAGTTAGGGGTGCAACAATCCTTGAGAAGTTTTCAATAAAACTCCTATAGTATCCTGCTAGACCTAGAAAGCTGCGAATCTCTGTGGGCGTCTTCGGCTCTTGCCAATTCATGATAGCTTCAATCTTAGCGGGATCCACTTGGATGCCACGCTCACTAACCACATGTCCAAGAAATTGGACTTCACGAAGCCAAAATTCACATTTTGAAAACTTGGCGTAGAGTTTCTCATGCTGGAGAAGTTTAAGAATACAACGAAGATGCTTCTCATGGTCAGCTTGATTCTTTGAGTAAATAAGAATGTCATCAATGAAGACGATGAAAAACTTGTCCAGGTATGGCTTGCAGACGCGGTTCATGAGATCCATGAACGCCGCTGGTGCATTAGTGAGCCCGAAAGGCATCACTAAGAACTCGTAGTGACCATAACGAGTCCTAAATGCAGTCTTGTGCACATCTTCATCTTTAACCTTCAGTTGATGGTAACCCGACCTTAAATCGATCTTGGAGAAGTAACTTGCCCCTTGCAATTGATCGAACAGATCGTCGATCCTAGGTAATGGATATCTGTTCTTGATAGTGACCTTGTTAAGCTCACGATAATCGATGCATAGACGCATCGATCCATCTTTCTTCTTTACAAACAGAATTGGTGCTCCCCAAGGAGATGAACTAGGTCTAATATGATCGAGGATGTGATGGAGGCTCTTATGGTCCGTGTAAATCGTACACTTCGTGCCATACAAGTAGTGTCTCCAGATCTTTAAAGCAAACACAACAGCTCCAAGCTCCAAATCATGTGTTGTGTAATTTTTCTCGTGCACTTTCAATTGCCTGGACGCATAGGCTATCACTTTGTCTCTTTGCATTAAAACGCATCCAAGACCCAAACGTGAAGCATCACAGTAAACAATGAAATCATCACTTCCCTCAGGAAGGGAAAGTGTGACACCCACGATGAAACCAGGTACACCCTAAACGGTTCAAAACTGTAAAGCACACTTAACACTTTAATTGCGCGAAAACCCTAAAAACATGTGTGACTTATATGCTTGATTAACTAATATCCGTTATGTCTCGGAGGAATCCGAGAACAAGTTATGAATGACATGACACTAATAAGGACCCATGATGTGAAATTGGTATCCTTAGACTTAAACACGTGTTAAACCGGAGCTTTCCGTTTAACAACGCTTTAAACCTTTAACGTTGATTATTAGGTTATCCGTAGCATTATTTAAGATTCCGAGTTCCGGGAACATCTTAATTTTGTGCAATAGACTGTGACATAAGGTTTGAGGCCAGTCGGAGATTGGGCACGCAAATCGAAGCAGCTGCCCGGTTAGGGAAACGCCTTCGTTTTAGACATAACATAAGGCAATCAAACGTGCAAGGAACGATCGATCAAGCTTAAAAACACTTAAACCACTCTAATACGAGTCTTTTATGATTAAAACGTAACTGGGTTTGGATTTCAAGACGGTTATGCACGATTTTTAAAACCAAGTCTTTTGACACTAAGAACGCGCAAAACGGAGTCCGTCACGCAAATCACGAACGCGTCTGGGACCCGTAAACGAACCTAAACACTCAACGGAAGATAAACATCATCTTTTAACACGTAAAAAGAAGCACAACAAAGCGAGTGTGGGGTAGGGGCACCCCCCTTATTTTAATGTTTTTTTTCCTTTTTATATTGTTTTTACTTTCATTTTCCTTTCATTTAACACAAAATTCTTTCTAAAAACCTGGTTTCTATCAAGAACAACCAGCTGAATTCACAAGAACCCTCAACAAATCAAAGGTATTAACTCAAATCCATAAGGTTTTAAGCATGGTTTCGTGATTAAACTTGATTTAGGTCATGAAAACTCATTTTAATCCATGGATTTTGGAGTTTTAAACAAGTTTAGGGTCTGAATATGAACACCATATGAATACCCTGGTGTTATATGGCATCCATGGTTATAAATCTTTGGGTTTTGATACCCTAATCAACACTTATTCGACACAAATCTCCTAACTATTCGATTAATCGAAAAACAATGAATCAAAGCTTGATTGATCTAAGTTCTAGCATATTTGGATTTTACTTGATGTGTAGGTACTAAATATAGCCCACACATACTTCTGGACTCACAAGGAACACTCGGAATCGAAGGAATCGCTAGGTATATCACCCGAAACTCGAAACTAGACTAGGCATAATATTGTTCGGACTATAACTTGGTCCGTGATACTTGGATTGAGCTGAAATTTGGTGTGGTAATGATGGGTTGTGTCAGGAAGGTCCACGTAAAATTTTAGAATTGTTTCAATTTTCTACGATTTTTAGTGAAATTTTGACTGTTTACAAAAAGAATTCTGGAAAAAATACCAAACGGATTCAATAAATCACAAAATTTTACAGAGACACTAAGGAACAAATGGGGAATGTTTTGGGAAAATTCGGAGTCTATTGGTTGAGTTTTGATTTGGGATAAAAATCTGCGTTTTTTATGAATTTTCAGTAGCCGGAAACGCACCGAAATCAAATCGGAAAAATCTTAAAATTTTTGGAGATGTTTCTGGAAACATAAGGGATGTCCAGGAATGTTTTAGGAATTTTCGGATCACTGATGGTAAATAATGTTAATTATGTGGTTAAATATGGTTTTATAAATAATTTATTTAGACAAGTAAAATGCCAAAATAAATTCTCAGAAATTTTTCCCATATTCTACAGATTTTTAATGAGTTATATAAAAATTTTCAGAATTTTATTCAAATTATAGATAAAATGGGAATTTTTGAGACTAATAATGGGCTATTTTAAATCAATTTCGGCAGTTTACCGTGTAATGAACCTGCCGGAACTGGGAACTGACCCAACCCGACAAATAATATAATTAGAACACGGGGAATATTCTGGAAGATTCCAGGGCGGAGTGGACACTTGGGGTGTGTCCAATACCAGTTCGGGAAAATCCCCGACGGTGGAAACGGAAACTCAAAATTGGGCAACCTGGACTCCCCAAACACCCAAACTCCCTGAATGAAAAATTAATCATTCTTAAATAACAACATGTTGGCACTATTGGTATTCCCGTACCATTCTCCGAACACGTTAAACTACAGACATTGACTGGCACGCGAACCGGTGCCCGGAAGCCAAACTGAAAACTAATACTACCCTGACCTCCATCACCATACCCGTGTCCTATAGACTCAATCCGGGGTGAAAACTCCTGACCAAATCCAAGTTATAACCATTACCGACTTAGATTTTGATTTGAGTCCTTACTTGCATGTGTGCTATTAAAGCTGATTTCGTTGATTAAACACTCTTTAGCCGAGACTACTATTAAACTGTTTTCCTGTTTTCTGGGGTGAATTGCATGTTACAAACTGTGTTAATTGCTCAAACTGTATGATGTGAATTATCTAACACACGATATTAGCCCCGATACAAGTGATTAACGTAAGCCGTGGGCAGTGAATAGTACTATTGGTTTGACAAACCCAGGCCACGCCCGACAGAATGTCGGCAACAAGGTTTGAACTCGTTCGTAACCAGGTTATGTTGTTAGACATAACTACCCGAGGGCATTGAACTTCATGAGTTGCAGGTGGTGCGAGTACGTGTCTGTGTGACACAGTACGATTAGAACAGTCTAGGTTTCACTTGTGACATTCGTGTAATTCCATCTATGAACCGTAATATGTGCAATTAAACATGTTGATACATTTTGAAACGAAACAACCAAACCAGTGGAACTCACCAGCAGCGTTTAGCTGACCCCTTTTAAAACTAACATGCATTTCAGGTAACTTGAGACTGATGTGATCCGAGTATGTTGTTTAAGACGTGTTTATTGGCAAATATGGAGATAGACGCATGCGACTTAGAAGACTTATGTGGTTCATGGGAACACGCAGTTGTAACATACATGTAATATGTAATCAACATTTTGTAATTAATAAAGTGTAGTGTCTTTATAAACAATGTGCATGTACCAGAGGTGTCTGTTGCATCCCACGTTTTTTCTTCCGCTGCAAATCGGGGTGTGACAGAAAGAATAGGTGCACTGCAGAGCTTTTCCTTCAACGACTGAAAATCTTTCTCCTGCTTCTCCGTCCAGTCAAACTTCCTCTCCTTCTGGGTTAATAGCGTCAATGGCTGCGCTATTCTAGAGAAGTTCTCAATGAACCTCCAATAATATCCAGCAAGCCCTAAGAATTGTCGCACCTCTGACGGAGTCTTTGGCGCTTCCCAATTCTTTATTGCTTCGATCTTAGACGGATCTACATGTATACCTTTCTCATTTATGACATGTCCGAGAAAATGAACTTCTCGAATCCAAAACTCACATTTAGAGAACTTGGCATACAGCTTCTCTTCCTTCAGCAACTCCAAAATTAACCTCAAATGATGCTCATGATCTTCTTTGGTTCGTGAATAAATAAGTATATCGTCAATGAATACTATCACGAATTTGTCCAAGTAGGGTTTGCATACCCTGTTCATGAGATCCATGAACACAGGTGGCGCATTAGTTAGACCAAAGGGCATGACTAGGAACTCATAATGGCCGTATCGTGTTCGAAAGGCTATCTTTGGAATGTCTTTGTCAGCAACCTTCAACTGATGATAGCCTGAACGCATATCTATCTTCGAGTAGTAGCTGGATCCCTGAAGCTGGTCAAACAAATCATCAATCCTCGGCAAAGGATACCGATTCTTGATAGTTAACTTGTTCAGCTCCCTGTAATCTATACACATCCTGAAGGATCCATCCTTCTTCTTTACGAACAGAATAGGCGCACCCCACGGCGAATAACTCGGTCGAATGAAAACTTTGTCTAGTAGCTCTTGAAGCTAATTCGACATTTCTTTCATTTCAGACGGTGCCAATCTATAGGGAGATTTTGCAATTGGTGTAGCACCAAGTACCAGATCGATTCGGAACTCGATCTACATTCGGCCTTTGTATCCATCACGTTAACTAAGAACGCAGGATACCCTTTCCGTAACAACTTGAGCATCTTCATAACACTGACAACACTCAATACACGACTCGAACGATCTCCATGGATAACTATCGCTTTGCCACCGCTAGGATGAGGTATCCGCACTTGCTTCTCCGAGCAAACAATCTCCGCTTTGTTCTTGGACAGCCAATCCATCCCCACAACTACATTGAAACTTCCCAACTCCACTGGTAGTAAATCAATACTAAATTTATGATCGTCTAACTAAATGCTACAGACACGAACGACTTCGCTAGTCTCTATCAGTTTACCATTCGCTAGTTCTATCGAGTACTTCTTATTCAGCTTACTTATAGGTGAACACAGGAATGGTTCAAGGTTTTTCGAGACAAAACTCAAGTCAGCTCCAGTATCAAAAAGTACGAACGCGGAATGATTATTGATAAAAAAACATACCAGTGACAACAGCAGGATCGTCACGTGCCTTCCCGGCGTTTAGCTCGAACGCTCTACCCCTGGCATTCTGTCCTCCCGCCTTAGGACAATCCTTCTTGAAATGTCCTTGTTCTCTGCACAGGAAGCATCCTTTAAGCCTCGTTCCTTCCAAAGTACTTTTGGCATAGCATTCGCGGATAACATGCCCATTTCATCCGCATCGGTTACATTTCTTCTGTCCTTCTTCGCGAGTCTTTCTCTCAGATCCGCCTCGGCTATCTCTGGTGCCATCCTTTCTAGTACCAATAGTACTTGCTGCGTATGCCTTCTTTGAACTGCGTTTCCTGTCGAGCTTCTCCTCATTCTCCTTTCACGAGCTCTCAGAGTTGCGCTTCTTCGTAACTTCTGTCTTAGTCTCAGAACGCCCCGACCGTTCAGATTTCGCGTCTGCTTTGGCTTTGCCCGATGACTTCCCGGTTTCCTCCTTTTTATCAAAACTACCTTTGCGAGTAGCGTCATCGGCTAATGATTTTGCCAATGTAGTAGCCTTTAGGTAGGTGGTAGGTTTCGCGGATGTAACCATACTGCGAATTCGTGGCGACAATCCCCAGATATACCTTTTCTACCTTTACATATTCAAGAGTAACCATTCGTGGAACTAACCTCGCCAAGTCATTAAAATGAGAAGTGTAAGCTCTGACATTCAGACATTCCATGGTTAGATTCCAGAAGTCTGTCTCAATTTTCTGAATTTCACTGCGCGAGCAGTACTTTTTCAGGAGCATCTCTTTAAGTTCGTTCCAGGTCAGACCGTAGGCAGCGTCTTCACCCAAAATTTGAACTTGCGTGTTCCACCAGGATAGCGCTTCATCAAGAAAAGAGCAAGAAGCATATCTCACCTGTTGATCAGCAGCACAACCACTGATTGCCATGACAGATTCCATCTTCTCAATCCATCGGGTGATATCTAAGGGTCCTTCAGCACCGGTAAATGATCGTGGGTTACAGCCCTGGAATGTTTTATATGTACATCCGTGCACTGCTCATTAATGTTAATAGAAATCAGGAATTCATTCCAATGATAACATAACACATGAACTACTAAAACTTTCCAATCACGTTTTACCTGGAGGATTTCCATTATGTGCCCCACCAAAACCTTGCCCGTGTGCACCACGTCCACGTCCCTAACCATCATTTTGGTTAGCATTGAGCGGTTCCATGGCAGTATTAACGTGTTGGCGGCATTTCGTCGTTTCTATTATCATAACAATAATATCCACATAAGACGATAACCAAAAATAATTCAATCATTAAATGTTAGTGGACCAAACATTGCGCATGTAAAATATCCACATATTAATGAGAAAAATTTTAAACCAAAAGTATATCATTGGTAGAAAT
Source organism: Helianthus tuberosus (assembly GCA_030545235.1). Classification (NCBI taxonomy): domain Eukaryota; kingdom Viridiplantae; phylum Streptophyta; class Magnoliopsida; order Asterales; family Asteraceae; genus Helianthus; species Helianthus tuberosus. The sequence continues at coordinate 91,616,483 of CM060381.1, forward strand.
TATTTAAACTTGTTTTCAGTATAAAAGACTATTCTTGGCATGTCTACATCGACACCCATAAACAAGTTCACACTAAATTCCCAAATAATATCCAAAAATGAAACTGGCACGCAGGCCACAAACACAAAGAACATTAAAAATGTCTAACAATACAATCCATCAAACAACGAAACAAACAAACAGACAAACAACTATCATCAATGCCTCAAACCTAGAGACTCTAACATCTCCTGAACAAGCTTCTCCAAATCCACAACCCTCCAATGCATCTCATCTCTCGCGATGTCGTCTATAACCTTCAACTCCTCGTGGTTGTCCATCTGTTCCTCGAGGTACTTCGCCTTTCCTTTGGCTATGTCTAGGTCTTTGCGCAAGGAGGCGAGCTGTCGATCACAATGGCAATATCGATCTACCCTATCTACAGCGGGCTTAATCCTCTTCCTATGACAATAATAAACTAACAGCGGCGTCGAAGAAGTGCGTGACTCTAAAACAGGCAAAGAAGACTCAGACAAAACAAGCGGAGGGATCTCAGTAGCAGGCTCGATCACAGCAGCAGGTGGGACGACTGATGGATCTAAGGGTCAAGCCGTGACGATAGTGGCGTCCACCACTAGTGTGATGCTAGAAGATCCTCCGACAGTAGGGACACCCCTGATCACGTCATCGATAATTGGTACAGTGCCAGATGATCGTCCAGTCTCATGGATTGAGAGAGGTACATCATCATCAGCTATCCACCCGTTGCTAGTAAAAGCACATCGGGGGTCTACCTGGCTGGCAAAAGCAGCAGGATTAACGTGGAAAGATGAGGTAAGCCCAGTAGTACCAATCATCTGTTGAGCTGTGATAGGTGTCTCTGACAGCGTAGGTCTGGGTGAAGTCTCGAAATCTGGCTCGTAACCTGAGTCGTGGATCTCGATGACCTCGTTTTCGTGCGACATCTGTGACACACATATAACCATGCAAGTAAGTGCGTAATCAACATAAACAGTAACAAATAAGGTCAAATAAACAGAAAATCACGTATGCACATAAAACACATAATGGTTTTCATACATGATAAAATATTTTCTATGTTTATTTAAAAATCTTGGCTTCGAGAATTTTGGACTTTACATTTCAAAATTCTCTGGTTGAAGTCTAGTGTTTTCCCCAAAAACATCTAGTTCGCTAACAACCAATGGCTCTGATACCAACTTCTGTCACACCCCAAAAACTTCGCAGCGGAATATTAAACGTAGTGGTGACGGAAGTTGGTTCCCATTTATATCTTGTCGAGCGAGGCATTTTATTGTTGGACATATTGATTTATTTTAAACATAAGTTATTAAACATTACGTTTTAAGACACGACACAACCACATAGTTAAGTTGTCTTTGATCCTCACGGATCTTATTACAAACGTCCCAGATAGTTTAAAAGTTGTCCAACATATTTAAGCAAAACAGCATGCATCGTCAAACACAAGATACACCATGATTTCCCGAAGCCGAACTCAAGTACCTGTAGAACACGTTAAAATCAAGTGTCAACACAAAGGAAGGTGAGTTCACATATTCACATACAGAAAATAATATTCCAAGGAAAACTTTCTGATTAGGTGTTTATTTGAAAACATCCATATAAATTTTAGAAAGTCCATTTTACTTCCTTAATAAAATCCATGGGCCTTCCGTCGGTTCATCAATCTGACAATAGTAATATTGCCCAGGTTTTGTATATTAAATTATTGCGTCAATTTTCAGACTCGTATGTTAGCTAGACAATACGAACTATATGTAACACCCCGTGTTTCGAAAGTCAAAGTCAAAGTCAAGATTTAAGTCAAAGGGAGACAAGATTGCTAATTGCGATATGTCACTCCTTGCTCCATTCCTGTTTTGGCTTCTTATGCTTTACGTTAGTTGTATTATGTGGAGTATTTTTTAATAATCGAGGTTTAATCGCTATTTATCAAGGTTTATCGCATGTCTTATCGCACTCGCAACTCGAATTACGCGTTCTGGTTATTGTTCTTATGTGTGTGCGCCCTTTATGTGTTACTTGTGCATGTTATTTATGTTTTATGATGTGGTGATTAATCGAAACGCAATCGCAACTCAACCGCAAACGCTAAACGAATGTTAAATAAGGATGATTGTATGTTGATATAGTAGTTGGGATTAAAAGTAATTTGAATAGGAAACTCTATCGCGTCGCAAACCTCAACACTCGAATCGAAACTGCAAAAACTCATCGCGCCGAGCACTCGATCCGAGTGGCCAGCCGACCGAGTTGCCACCCGATCGGGCTGCCACCCGAGCGGAGTGCCACTCGATCGAGCTGCCACCCGACCTAGGTGCCACCCGACCGAGTTGCGACTCGATCGAGCTGCCACTCGATCGACCAGCCTCATTCCTCCTTTCCATTTATGGAAACCCTATAAATACCCCATATGTCAACCTCACTTGATGTTGACAGCCCTCTCCCTCTCCACTCGATCCAGCAGCTATTTCTTCAGATTTCTCACGATTTTTGTAAGTTTTCCACCTAAATCTGGTAATTTCTTGGTCTACACGCACTCCTACACCTTTCTATCCTTTGAATCTTAACTATTAACAGTGAAATCACTAGATTTGAGGTGTTACTAGGATGATGTTATCATGGTGTTCTTATGAACTTCATGTTTTGGCTTCAATCCACCAAGAACAACTTAAATCTGAATGATTTCCACATGAATGAACAAAGATCTATCATAGATCTGAACATATTCATGTTGAAAAGGATTGAAAGATGGTTTTCTAACTTTCTTTCAACTCTTTTACACTCAATGCACTCAAATCCGATAGATTCGGACCTTGTTCTGATCTTCTACCCATTCTTGGTGTCATATCGGTTCCAGATCTGAATTCTATCCAAGAGGTATTGACTACAGGTTTAAACATGAACTACCGACTCGAACCGTGAACCGGTTGGACTAGGGTGACTCCTGTTCGGTCGAGTCACTTGAGCCGGGTCGAGGGTTCCGTTGTTCAAGCATGTTATCAATGTACCTCATTCAACACTTCAAAACACCAAACTACCAAAACAACCAAGGAAGAAGACGACCAGGTCATCTGGGATGGATTGCCGTCCGATCGGATTGGCACCGACTGGACTGCCACCCGATCGGATTGCACCTTGGGCCCCACACTTAACTTTTGTTTCAATATTTGAGGTTTTGAACATAGAACGGGCTGTCATCCGATCAGATTGCCACCCGATTGGATTACCACCCGACCATGTGATGTTTGACTTCAAACACTTAAACAATTTTTCAACATGTTCAATCCGAACGGATTGCCACCCGATCGGATAGCCGCCCGATCGAGTGACTGTCCTGCTGTGAACTTGTTCTCAACCTAAGAAGCCTCGCCAATCGGATTGTTGTCCGATTGAACAGCCGTTCGATCGACCGACTTGAAAGGTAGAGATACTTCTCTGTTTTCAAAATGCTACAACGAAAACTTCAAAAGACAAACCATCATACACAAACACATCTATCCTAAACGAGATGACAATCCAATCAAGTGGCCACCCGAACGGGCGACCACCCGAACGGATTGTCATCCGATCGACCGGTCACCCGATCGGATAGCCACCCAATCGGATTGCCGTCTGCTTCACTGACACGTTGCTTCATTTTACGCGTCGCTTAACGCTTATGTTATCGTTCTGATCAGGCTAACCTTGCTCTCTAGCGCTCCCTTCAATCCATCATCGCTGTGAGTATACTCGAACGCTTTTTGCTTTACGCACTTTTAGGTGTTACATACGTTACTTATTCTAAATCACATCGAACACACTACGCAATACTTTAACGCTAACTGTACTGCATGTTATACGTGACTTAATGAATACTTGTTTGTTATGTTTACACATGGAATGTTGTCTACCTGCCTTAGCAACGATAGTACTATAGTTTGGACTCAGCACCTGTTCACTCAGGGGTTGTTAAGGACAATTTTGTTACATGGCTCACAGTGGTGAGTGTGTATTACGAACTGCCTTGGGCAGTCAACCCGCAGTCACTGGTATCAATAGGTTCATGTCGATAACTAACGTGCTTCATTTCACACTGTGTACGTGCTGGTTATGCATAAACGAATTTCGAACTCTATTATATCTATTAAACTTGTATGCTCACCTTTACACTATGTGTATTGACTTTTACTTTAACATATGTGGCAGGTGCTTAAGATGTTTATATGCTTGGCTTGCTGTGAAATCGAGGCTAGGAAAGGTCTAGAAACAAATAAATGAATTGTCTGTATTTGAAATCTGAGTTGTCGAAACAGAACAATTTGACTAGATCTTGTCTGTAATAATTATATTACTTTTTATGTCATGGTATGGGACATGATGCTTTAAATAATTGGTAATCATAGTTGTTATGGAAACTTCTGGACAATCTGTTTCGCTCAGTACCACGCCCTGATGATTCCGCCATCGGTTGGGGTGTGACAGATTGGTATCAGAGCCATAACTATAGGGAATTAGGCAAGACTCGACCTAGTCAGGGTCGATGTCTTAGAAATGACCTAGTCTATAGTTAGGTACCAACAGACCGACTTGTACACACTCTATAGGGGTTACGTACGAGGTTGATAACTATTTCTCGCTATTCTCACCTACGCTACACTATCACTACACTCTAGTTTTCGAAAATGAACAAGCAATTAGGTCGATATTAGGTGTGAAAACCACAAACTCTCGACTAAATTGGTTGTTCAACCCACATTTTTATCTACAAACCGGAGAATTTACGCCGAATCAGGAGTGAAATCCATACTTTGACGCATAATTTCCCTTAATTTTATCAAAAACAGGAACAAAGTCGTTAAGTCAGGGGTGAAACCCGAACCTCGACAACTTGTTCCGATCTCTATTTTGTTTTATAAAACTCTCACCAAAGTCTCGACGGACTCCAACGACTTGAAGTCACACTGAAACTGGAAGGATGCGTGCCATTCGCCCAAATTCGAGGCAAGAGCACAGTCCTGAAGGTCAAGCATGTACTAAAGGCCCTTGTGAATAGTCAAACCACTTTGGATAGTCGATGTCTAAACAGCCGCAGACAATCCATCCTCGATTTTTATGTGTTTCGATTCTGAGCCCGCAACTGCTGACTCTGATACTCATCGATTTTATGTGTTTATGTGTGTATTTACGTGTTTATATGTTTCGATTTTTTGGTGAGTTATTCGATTTTCGCTATTCGCTTGATCAACACACACGAACCGCACTGCACACCTATCTCAATGCGCTAACAAATCGCTACTACCACGAGGAACGACTTTACGCCATGTTGCTTGCGATGTTATTCGCTTATACTATACTACTCTCTATGTTATTTGGGATCGCTATTCTCGAACGCTCGCGAACTTTGAATGATAGGTTTATGTATTCTGACTGCCTCTTGTGCGTATATGCTTCTGTGTTTCTGTGCCTCTGTGTTTTACACACTTATGTGCTTCTGTGCCTTACGTGTTTATGTGCTTCTGTGCTTATGTGAATCTGTGATTATGTGCCTATGAGTTTACGTGATCGTGTTCCTGAGCTTTAGTAGTACTAGGCGTGTGAGGTGAGAATCGATTAAATAGTGATTGAATCCTATGGCGATTCTTGTTGCAGACAATGTCGTCCACTGGATCACTTCACTCTCGTGCTATGAAACGAAAGCAAGATGACAAGCGACTCGCCTCTCTCGTCGCTACTCAGATAGCTAAAGTACTTCCTCAGATTGTTAGCGAACTGAACGAGAACGCTAGCAAATCGTCTGAAGAGTCTCGAACAGATGCACCGAAGACTACTTTTAGTTTCAAGCAGTTCAAAGCTTGTGGTCCAAAGGAATTTACTGGCGAAGATGGCCCTACGGCTATGTTTCAATGGTTTGATTCCATCGAAGTCACTCTGCGCCAGAGTGGATGTCCTGAAAATCTCCGTACTCTGAATGCTACCGTCGTCTTCCAGTCCCGCGCACTAGACTGGTGGACGGCCGAGAGGAACAAACGCGGAAATGACGCAGCCTATGAGCTGACGTGGGAAGAGTTGAAGGCCATTATTATGGATGAATTCTGTCCTCCCCATGAACGCCAAAAGCTGGAGGACGAATTCTAGCATATCAAGCAGAAGGATAGAGAGAACGCAGCTCTGACTGCTCGCTTTAAGCAACTCAGTATCATCTGTCCTGATCAAGTGAAGACGCCGGAGATGACAATCAAGAAGTACATTCGAGCTCTGCCAGACTGTGTTGCAGATTTTGTGCATGCTTCAAAGCCAGCAAAAATCGAAGAAACTTACCTGCTTATCGCTGAAATCAACGACAAGCTAGTCAAAGCTGGATTTTGGGATAAAGCTACCAAGAACCTGCACCAAGCTACCGCCGAAACCGCCACCGCTCAGTCATCGAAGTCCTCTCATCGCAAGAGGAAGAACAACACCAGCAGCTCCAGCAACAAGAATTGTGTTGTCACTACTACTGCTGCTCCGCTTTAACCCGTACCGGCTCAGCAGCAATCACAGCTCCGGTTAACTCCAGCACCAGTTACTTATGCACCGCCTACAAAGCGTGCTTACACTGGTCCCCACCCTGCTTGCCCGACATGTACTTATCATCATCCGGTGTGTATCGCCTGCAGATTTTGCGTGAATTGCAACATGTACGGCCACTTTACCGCCAATTGCCGTACTGGTCCTCGACAAGCACCAACCCAAGCTACTGCTCATCAAGCTCTACTTCCAGCTCCTCAAGGCCAACAAGCGGCTCAGACACCCACGATCAACGCCAGAGTCTGCTTCGCGTGTGGTGATCCCAACCACTTCGCGAACATGTGCCCGAACAGGGTTGTGAAACAAGAGCCCCAGCAGCAGCAGCCTCAGCAACAGCAACAGCAACAAGCCGCCCACACCCGAACATTCAACGTCAATGCATGCCAAGCACAGGCTGACAACAATGTGGTCAATGGTACGTTCCTTGTGAATGGTATTTACGCTTCGTGTTTATTTGATACTGGAACAGATAACTGTTTTGTGTCGTTTGAATTCGAGAAGCTCCTTAATCGTAAGCGCTCCCCTCGACGTTCGATGTTGAAGTCGCCACCGGAAGAACCGTCGCCGTCAACTCTGTTCTTCGTGATTGTACTATTGAACTCAACAATCACATCTTTCCGATCGACCTTATTCTGATGCAACTCGGAAGTTTTGACATCATAGTAGGCATGGACTTTCTTCGTGAAAACCATGCTGAAGTTGTGTACTTCGACAAGATGATTCGATTCTCGCTCGCGAATGGTGATTTATTGTGTGTTTATGGTGAAACTGTTTCGAAAGGTCTCAAGCTCATGTCTTGTGTCCAAGCTAGCAAGTATCTCCGCAAGGAATACAGAGCTTTCTTAGCTAATATTGTAGTAGCGGAGAAGGAAAAGAAAGGTAATCCGGGAGTAAACGAAGTCCCCATTGTGTGTGAATTCCCAAAGGTATTCCCTGATGATCTTCCAGGTCTACCGCCAAGTCGTGATATCGACTTTCATATCGATCTCATTCCTGGAGCAAACCCTATTGCTAGAGCTCCTTATCGACCCGCTCCGTCCAAAATGCGTGAACTCTCGAGTCAACTCCAGGAGTTGCTTGATAAAGGCTTCATTCGCCCGAGCACCTCTCCATGGGGTGCACCAGTCCTTTTCATTAAAAAGAAGGATGGGTCATTCAGGATGTGCATCGACTATCGGGAATTGAATAAGTTGACAATCAAGAATCGCTATCCCCTGCCTCAGATCGATGATTTGTTTGACCAGCTACAAGGTGCTACGTGCTTCTCCAAGATCGATCTATGCTCAGGCTATCACTAACTACGCATTCAAGAGGAGGACATACCCAAGACCGCTTTTCATACTCGATACGGCCATTATGAGTTCGTTGTTATGCCTTTTAGTCTAACCAACGCACCCGCAGTTTTCATGGATCTGATGAATCGGGTGTGTAAACCATTTCTTGACCGCTTCGTCATCGTGTTCATCGATGATATCCTGATCCATTCAAAATCGAAAGCCGAACACGCGCAAAATCTACGTTTGCTTCTCGAACTACTCCAAGGGAATCGACTCTATGCCAAGTTCTCCAAGTGCGAATTTTGGCTGGAGGAGGTTCAATTCCTCGGTCACATTATCAATAGTCAAGGTATTCACGTCGATCCCGAGAAGTTTGAAGCAATTAAGAGTTGGGTTACGCCAAAGAACCCGTCTGAAGTCCGTTCTTTTCTCGGACTAGCGGGCTATTATCGTCGATTTATCGAAGGGTTCTCTAAAATCGATGTGCCGCTTACCGCTCTCACGCATAAAGACAAACCTTTTGTTTGGGGAACAGAACAAGAGTCTGCTTTTCAAACCCTCAAGAACATGCTTTGCAATGCTCCAGTCCTCACTTTGCCCGACGGAAACGACGACTTTATAGTCTATTGCGATGCCTCAAACCTTGGTCTTGGTTGTGTTCTCATGCAACGAGACAGGGTTATCGCTTACGCATCTCGCCAGCTCAAGATCCATGAGAAGAACTATACAACCCATGACCTCGAGCTAGGCGTAGTTGTTTTCGCGTTAAAGATTTGGCGACACTACCTGTATGGTACCAAGTGTACGATCTTCACCGATAATAGGAGCCTAAAATATATCTTTAACCAGAAGGAACTTAACATGCGTCAACGCCGATGGGTAGAACTTCTCAACGATTACGACTGTGAGATCCGTTATCACCGAGGCAAAGAAAATGTCGTTGCCGACGCCCTCAGCAGACGGAGCTATCTGCACAGCATTCGTAATATCCAAGCCCAATACGATCTCAAAACCCTTATCCGCGAAGCCCAGCATGCTTGTTTTAATGAGCGCACATTGAAGAAGGAAAGGATCTATCATGATGGAGCCCAGCTTGCAAATAAATCGAATGGGATATTCCACTATCTGGACCGAATTTGGATCCCTAAGCGGACCAATTTGCGACAGATTTTGATGGACGAAGCCCACAAATCTCGGTATTCTATTCATCCCGGTGCCGATAAAATGTACCAGGACCTTCGCTACAAGTACTGGTGGTCGGGCATGAAAAGAGATATCGCCCTCTATGTTGGAAGGTGCCCGACTTGCTCAAAGGTCAAGGCTGAACACCAAAGACCCTCTGGCTTACTCGAACAACCCCCGATCCCTATGTGGAAGTGGGAAAGTATAGCCATGGACTTCATAACGAAACTTCCGCGAACGCCATCAAGTCACGACAGCATCTGGGTTATCGTTGACCGTTTGACCAAATGTGCTCATTTTCTGCCAATACGAGAAGACTACAAGGTAGAAAGATTAGCCCGAATCTACACCGATGAGATCATTTGTCGACATGGGACGCCTCGCGACATCATCTTTGACCGTGATGCTCGTTTACCTCGCGTCTATGGGAAACATTTCAAACGGCTCTCGGTACTACGCTTAATCTAAGTACCGCATTCCACCCTCAAACCGACGGTCAGACTGAAAGAACGATTCGTACCCTTGAAGACATGCTCCATTCGTGTGTCATAGATTTCGGTGGTAATTGGGACGCTTACCTGCCGTTAGTCGAATTCTCGTATAATAACAGTTATCATTCCAGCATTCAAATGGCACCATTTGAGGCTCTATATGGAAGAAAATGTCGATCGCCAATTGTATGGCACGAGATCGGGCACTCGCAATTAACTGGTCCTGAGCTATTGCAAGAAACGACTGACAAAGTCCTCCAAATTCGAGACAATCTGCTGAAAGCTCGGAGTCGTCAGAAAAGTTACGCCGATAGACGACGCAAGCCCCTTGAATTTGACGTTGGCGACTACGTACTCCTAAAGGTATCACCTTAGAAGGGTGTGGTCAGATTCGGTAAGAAAGGGAAACTAGCGCCTCGATATGTTGGACCTTTTAAGATCCTAGAAAGGATCGAAAAAGTCGCCTACAGACTCGAACTACCGGAGGAACTTAGCAACGTCCACCCAACTTTCCATGTGTCGAACCTCAGAAAGTGCCTGGCTGAGCATGATTTAATTGTACCTCTAGAAGATCTCCAAGTAAACGAAACACTACACTTCGTGGAGAAGCCTGCCGAGATCATGGACCGCCAAACCAAGCAACTCAGACGCTCGCGCATTCCCATTGTGAAGGTTCGGTGGGAAGGTAAACGAGGCGCAGAGTTCACTTGGGAACTCGAAAGCGACATGAAGGCGAAGTATCCGCAGTTGTTTGTTACGGCTTCGGCCTAATTTCGGGACGAAATTCCCTCAACTAGGGGATGCTGTAACACCCTGTGTTTCGAAAGTCAAAGTCACAGTCAAGATTTAAGTCAAAGGGAGACAAGATTGCTAATTGCGATCTGTCACTCCTTGCTCCATTCCTGTTTTAGCTTCTTTGACTTGTAGATAGTCTATTTTATGCTTTACGTTAGTTGTATTATGTGGAGTATTTGTTAATAATCGAGGTTTAATCGCTATTTATCGAGGTTTATCGCATGTCTTATCGCACTCGCAACTCGAATTACGCGTTCTGGTTATTGTTCTTATGTGTGTGCGCCCTTTATGTGTTACTTGTGCATGTTATTTATGTTTTATGATGTGGTGATTAATCGAAACGCAATCGCAACTCAACCGCAAACGCTAAACGAAAGTTAAATAAGGATGATTGTATGTTGATATAGTAGTTGGGATTAAAAGTAATTTGAATAGGAAACTCTATCGCGTCGCAACGCTCAACACTCAAATCGAAACTGCAAAAACTCATCGCGCCGAGCACTCGAACCGAGTGGCCAGCCGACCGAGTTGCCACCCGATCGGGCTGCCACCCGAGCGGAGTGCCACTCGATCGAGCTGCCACCCGACTGAGTTGCCACTCGATCGAGTTGCCACGCGATCGACCAGCCTCATTCCTCCTTTCCATTTATGGAAACCCTATAAATAACCCATATGTCAACCTCACTTGATGTTGACATCCCTCTCCACTCGATCCAGCCGCTATTTCTTCAGATTTCTCGTGATTCTTGTAAGTTTTCCACCTAAATCTTATACTTTCTTGGTCTACACGCACTCCTACACCTTTCTATCTTTTGAATCTTAACTATTAACCGTGAAATCACTAGATTTGAGGTGTTCTAGGATGATGTCATCATGGTGTTCTTATGAACTTCATGTTTTGGCTTCAATCCACCAAGAACAACTTAGATCTGAATGATTTCCACATGAATGAACAAAGATCTATCATAGATCTGAACATATTCATGGTGAAAAGGATTGAAAGATGGTTTTCTAACTTTCTTTCAACTCTTTTACACTCAATGCACTCAAATCCGATAGATTCGGACCTTGTTCTGATCTTCTACCCATTCTTGGTGTCGTATCGGTTCCAGATCTGAATTCTATCCTAGAGGTATTGACTACAGGTTTAAACATGAACTACTGACTCGAACCGTGAACCGGTCGGACTAGGTTGATTCCTGTTCGGTCGAGTCACTTGAGCCGAGTCGAGGGTTCCGTTGTTCAAGCATGTTATCAGTGTACCTCATTCAACACTTCAAAACTCCAAACTACCAAAACAACCAAGGAAGAAGACGACCAGTGTACCTCATTCAACACTTCAACACTTCAAAACTCCAAATGCTACAACGAAAACTTCAAAATACAAACCATCATACACAAACACATCTATCCCAAATGAGATGACAATCCAATCGAGTGGCCACCCGAACGGGCGACCACCCGAATGGATTGTCATCCGATCAACCGGTCACCCGATCGGATAGCCACCCGATCGGATTGCCATCCGATTCACTGATACGTTGCTTCGTTTTACGCCCCGCTTATCATTTATGCTCTCGTTCTGTTCAGGCTAACCTTGCTCTCTAGCGCTCCCTTCAATCCATCATCGCTGTGAGTATACTCGAACCCTTTTTGCTTTACGCACTTTTGGGTGTTACATACGTTACTTATTCTAAATCACATCGAACACACTATGCAATACTTTAACGCTAACCGTACTGCATGTTATACGTGACTTAATGAATGCTTGTTTGTTATCTTTACACATGGAATGCTGTCTACCTGCCTTAGCAACGATAGTACTATAGTTTGGACTCAGCACCTGTTCACTCAGGGGTTGTTAAGGACAATTTTGTTACATGGCTCACAGTGGTGAGTGTGTATTACGAACTGCCTTGGGCAGTCAACCCGCAGTCACTGGTATCGATAGGTTCATGTCGATAACTAACGTGCTTCATTTCACACTGTGTACGTGCTGGTTATGCGTAAATGAATTTCGAACTCTATTATATCTATTAAACTTGTATGCTCACCTTTACACTATGTGTATTGACTTTTACTTTAACATATGTGGCAGGTGCTTAAGATGTTTATATGCTTGGCTTGCTGTGAAATCGAGGCTAGGAAAGGTCTAGAAACAAATAAATGAATTGTCTACATTTGAAATCTGAGTTGTCGAAACAGAACAATTTGACTAGATCTTGTCTGTAATAATTATATTACTTTTTATGTCATGGTATGGGACATGATAATTTAAATAATTGGTAATCATAGTTGTTATGGAAACTTCTGGACAATCTGTTTCGCTCAGTACCACGCCCCGATGATTCCGCCATCGGTTGGGGTGTGACACTATATATTAACCATGCAGGGATAATCAAAGCTAGACAATAAACAGAATATCAATTCGTCGTTTGACTTGACACGGGGCAACCGGTCACGACGGGGTTGTCAACCCGATAGATCTACCAATAATTCCTCGCGTGCAATACTTAAATGATTAAACGACATCATGGGCGCAGGGTCCTCTTGAAGGACAATATGATGTCTGCCTCACGTACAATATATATATCCTACTAATATGACAATTTAATACACGATGTTGTACGAATCCCCTGAATCTCCATCATTCGAGACCCAGGCCGGCATCCGTCCCAACTATACGGTCATGTTTCGCCTAGGAAATACCGTATCATCCCAATGTCCAACATTTATTCATCAAAAACGTTTTTACTTCGAAACGTATGACTTATCAGATTTCATATATTTTCATCAAAAATATATATTTTATATTAAAAGGTATGTATTATTTCAAAAACATTATTAAACCCTTTTATTGGCGTGTTCTACCCCCAAAATATATACAAAGCAGTAAAAAGACGGTTTAGTGACACTCCCCTTTGGGTGCATATTTTAAATAGCGCAATCCCAGAGATTGATTTTCTACGTCCTAATATAGTAATGATTCTAAATCAATACACATAACACAAAAATCCTAAGTTTCTCCGTTCCTTAGAATTATCACATAACTTTGAGATTATCTCAAAAAGTTGTTATTTTTGGATTATGTTGGCACGTTAATATATACATGAGTCCATATATATATATATATATATATATATATATTTATGATTTTGCGACTTGAACAATTTTATTGGTGACCATTATTGTGTAAATCCGTTAACTTTCCCGTTTATACGCAATATATCTATGATTTGCACGTCGTAATATATATACATAAACGTTCATATAATTTAACACCGAAACACGCTAAATATTGCTAACTTATCTATTTTGTCATTTTTAAAGCAAATATACATAAAATATCATATATGTATCAAATTTCATGCTCGACAAACAAGTTTCACTCCTAACACAATTTTCACTGTTTCTACCGCACAAAACGTACATGCATACATGCGTAAGCTAGATTTCTAACATCATGTAAAAAACTTAACATATTTTCATATTCTTATGTTTAAATCACATGACACATTTTGCCACATAAAGTTTACCCAAAATTTTACCCACACTAGTGTACATTGAAAAATGCGTATTTTAGCGATTCGGTAACGTTTTCGGACGTCGGAAGTCACGTATGACCAACCAAACACCAAGTAAACTTAAAATTAGTTAAAATACTTATTTTTAAACTAAAAATATCAGTTTACTTACTGATCTAAATCAGTTTTATAAAAATCACTTGAAAAGCCGATTTTTTACCGTTTTAACGCATAGTTTTGTGTTAAAAGTTACTATAATCATCCCAAATCGAAACGACTTGATATTTTAATACAATACATGTTATTTACTGATTAAAATAATAGTTATAATCAGATTAGTGCAGTTTTTGTATAAGTCACATAAATCATGCGATTTCACGTATTTTACAACTTTTAATGCACCATGTACAACATGCAAAGCTAGTAAACATTATGACAAGGTTATATGTCACTAAACACTTTAAAATAACTTTATTTTAGTGTTTATATTCTGATTAAATCTGATTTTTATGAAATCGTAATCATATGATTATTTCATGCCCTCACATATCCATATAAGTTCACATATGTGCATCTAATGCACTCACACAACCTCATTACCATTATTTATTATCTAATCATGCTTTGAAGTTTACTAACATCATGTTCTTACAATATTACACATATCACTATGATTATTCAAATCATCCATATTTATTCATGCTTAGATCTTGCACATTTAAGATTGTACAACAATTTTCACATGCATGCATACATATACACATACATATATACGAAATTTATACATACATATACTTCCAAAAATTCACTTTTCAATATATCACTTTCAAATCTCTAATCACTTTAGAACATTCCTGTATGACAACTAAAAATTCCTTCATACTTTTCAAGAATCAAATAACCAAGAAACCTTTCATCAAAAATTCAAAATACAACTTATACACACACACACATATTCTCGGCCCTATACACACATGCATACACCCATTTTTATTTTGATTAAAATCTCATTCATTGTAGTTTTCAAGTTAATGTTTAGATTCAAGAATCAAGAGAAACTTTCACTATCTTCTTTGTCACTATGAATCAAGAACAATATTTAAAGAAACTATGTTATACCTTCAAGATTTTTAGTGGGTTTTTGATAAAGATGGTGATATAAGGTCTTGTTCTTGCTTGAATCTACTTGAAATCACTTCCAAACCTCCTTACAAGCTTGAAATCACCATGTAAGGCCCTTGAATCTTCATGTTTTGGATTTGAAAATGAAAATGAAATGGTAGTGTGTTAAGGGGGTGTTCGGCCGAAATGTTTGAGGAGAGAGAGAGAGAATGAAGTTTTTAAAGTGTATTTCTTGAGAATATGCAATTTATGGAAGATGTTGGAGTAGTAATCATCTTCATCATTCTCTATGGTGGACAAGTGTCCAAAATGCAAGAATCAAGAACAATTTGGGCAGCCATGGTGCCGCCACATATGTCCCATCTCACACATTTTATATATATATATACATATGTTATATGTATATTAGTTCAAAAACAGGTATTTTACTGAATACCGTGTATTTTATCTAGCATTTTAATCCCGTTTTAAATTATTTTTATTGTTCTATAAAAATAGTCACTAAAAATTAGTACTGAAATAATTACCAGTTGCCTTGACTGGCTGCGTTGACAGTATTTTGTCTAATTCGCGCAGTATCGCGCGGTACGCTCTCAAACTCAAAAAATAGAGTTTCTTAGCGTTTTAATTTATTTTTCCTCACGGATATGATTAAAATTATTATTCTAATCATAACAAACTGTTTTTTAGTATTTTAGCACTGATCGGGTGGTCACCGACTTTCGTTTCGCATTTTAAACGTTACGCGATAAGTGTTAGTTTTATCGTTGCCAACATAATTTTTATACACATCTAAATTTACCAACACATCAAATATCATATATTAACATCACAGTCAGTCACAAATAGTCATGCTACATGTTCACTACACAGATTACTATTGTCTGGTACGGCCTGAGAGGCCGGGTGTCACACCAGACGCTCTCAAGAATTCAATTGAATTACAACATCAATAATCATCGTGATCATCTGCAAGCACTTCGATTCCATAATATGTTATTAAGATTTTGTATTATTGTTTGTGATTTAGAACTTCGTTTATTTTGATCATTAGGTTATTGTCGACTTCGAAGATCAAAACCCAACATCACAATCGTCGTCTCCATGTCAGTTACTAGAGTTCGACATCGAACAACCACTACCAACGTATTCCTAATATGTTTTGTAATCTTTGTATATTGATCATTTTTCTTATAGTATCATTCACTGATCAATGAACTCTATCCCTTTCATCTTTACATATATATTTTTTTTGCAATTTTGTTGATTTATCATATTGAATCGTCTTAGGATCTTAATTTTAGGCATTGTCTGTGTATACAAAATTAGGGTTTGTAGTGTTCTTCATCGACTACTTTTGAGCAGCAAAATTGGTGAAGGGCGGTCAAGGATAACATCATAAGTAAATTGATAACGTCCACAAACCCTAATTATTCAATTATTAACCATAACTTAACTCAGATTTACCTATATTTTGTTTTTGGTGTTTCAAGATTTTTATGTTCTAAATTAGAATTTCTGATACAATTTATGATGTGTATATGATGTTTAATTAAATGCCGAAGTGGATATAGGGAAGAAAAGAGTTATGTTACCGGCTATTGAAGTAATTTTTGGACACGGTCAAGTACGATGAGAAACTGAAGGTATTTTCTGTAGTTTGTAGTACTTTCTGATTGTTTTTTTATGATTAATTATGAAATTAAGTTATTGTTATCTAATTGGCATATTATTATTATTATTATTTCTATAGTTTGCACTACTACATATTTATTTGTGATTTGTTGAATTTTGAAGTAAATAGATTTTAGTGGGACTTTGTTTTTCTTGATTCATTCAACTTTAATTGATGGGTTTTTTTAGCAAAAAGATTGGTGTAAAGGTTCGTAGGCAAATTATTAAAGCTAAAGAGAGAAGGTGAAGCGTGATCATATAAACGATCTGTAACTGAAGCTTACTACAGCTATGGGTATGGCTTTTAATCTTACTTTTGGTTTTAGTCAATTTGATAGCTTGCTTGATTGATTGCTTATTTCAGAATGTACTAAAGACACCAATATTTGAATATTTTAGAATTTATCTTTTGTTTCAGGATGAATGTACTAAAGACACCAATATTTGAATATTTTAGGATTTATCTTTTGTTTCAGGATGAATCACTTCTTATATGGTTTGCGCATGTTGTTGTGGCAGGGTTGGATTGGAATCAGAACTATAACTCCCTTCCAATGTGCCCTTTGCTAAGTGGTTAGTTTTTATATGTGCTTTCTATCGTTGCAAAAATTTTTGCATGCAATTGAACTATGTGTGCATATGTTTATGTATGCGTACTTAATAAAAAAGAAGAAGATTGGTCCTACTTTAGTGAAATTGAGCATTTTGATTCTTAATTGTGGTATTGGTTTGAGTGCGTGATCCAACTTACTTTGACTCAGAAAGTTAAATCCAATGACAGATCCTAAATAAATTTTAGAGGTTTGTTCAATCTATAATGTAGAAACATATGTTTGTGGAATTTGAAACTAAGTGTACACAAAGGGAATAAAGCAATGGAGGAAGGAGAGTGCAAATAATTAAATATGTTTATTTATGGTTTACTATTTCATGAAACAAATCTTCTAATATCTAAAGTGCTTGACAAGTCTTTTTGTACTATTTTACATTGGAATAAATTCTCTTTAAAGCTCATTTCTCACACTATGACAAGTTTGGTACAACCTTGCAACCTAACAATTGTTGGACCTACAACGTCTAAAGTTGCAATAGGTGGTAAACTGGAAAGATGGTTGATAGGTAAATTTCACCCTTTTACCATTTTCTATCTATTTGTAAGAAAATATTTTATCATTGTAACCACTATCACTCTCCCCATCTTAAAATGTCGCCCTTTTAATGATCTCAAAATGTTCTATTAGCATATTAAAGAAATGTCACTGCTGCAACTCTTCCTAAAACGGTTTGTATAGAAAACATATGTTCTTTCTGGAAAAATAGGAACCTATGATGAGTGCTCAAAATTTGCATTAGCATCAATCACTAAATCCACAAAAACATCAATATTTTACTTTTAGAAGTCAATTTGTGTCCTAATTTCATTAATAATGGTAGCTTTATGATGTCTATGCTGAAAAGGGTTCACCCTCGAAGACCGGATTGGTATGAAGAGCTTTATGTTGTAGCTATGGATGCATGAATGAATTCTTATGATATGGATATTAGTATACAAGCAATAGTTTTATTGTTACTATAAGTTAAGCCTCGCAAAATGGTTGGTTTGTGTTACCGTTAGTAATAGTTTTACCGGAGTTAATTTTGGCGTGCTTTTTTTACATTTTTAGGTAAGGATCAATGGAAACAAAGCAGAGGATGCAAGTTAAGCCTCACAAAATGGTTGGTTAGTGTTACTAAGTAATACTTGCATTCTATACATTTTTTTTACTTATAATACACTTTTCAAACATATTGTGATGATGTAAGTTTTTGAGCTGTAGAAATCTATGGGCTGGACATTAGAGCATAAACCATCTAGGTTTGATCTCATTTAGAGTTATCATCATTCATACCTACAATATTTGAATGAACATATAGTTGTGCTTATTAGGTTGATTTTTAAGCCTAAAAAAGATACTAAAGTTACATTCAAGGTGCATAAATTGTAATGGATATTAAATTTTCATTATTAGATGGCATGCTCTTTGTTTTAAAAACACAAATTCTCATGATTATTGCATTTTACGTGCAAGGTGGAATATATGTGTTCCATGTTCATTTTTCTATCTCTATATTAGTTATGGTGGTGTTCTATGACAATAAGAACCTCCTATATCTTGTAGTGTAAAACATTATCTAATGATCTCGGCATTAATTTATAAATTAATGCTAAGTAGTCTATTACTTTTGTGTTTGCATCAAAATGATCATGAACTTTGATTTAAACGGATCATTAGCGATAAGATATGGTTGTTTTTTGGAAAAGACCTAACATTTGAAATTCTCTTTACACCTCCGAAATGGTTAAAGTTGTCTATGCTCTTCTTTAAACCACTTTTGGCGGTGATTTATTATGCTAATTTATGTCAATTTTGCTATGATATAGGTTGAAATAAAATCTATTAGAACAAGAAGCTAGAGTCAGAGTTAGTTATTGAGCAAAAAAGCTTAAGAATTAGTCCTTATTTTTTATTATTTTATGTAATAAAACTTCAGATTCATAAAAATATTATTTACAGACTTATAAATTAAAGCTTCATAGAATTTCATTTGTCAAAATAACCTAGTCTATCTGTTCTAATATACTAAAGCTAATTTTGCTTATGTGTCATTTATACATAAGCCTACTCTATTATATTGACAAGTGTCATCCTTCACATTTCATTATTTAAACAAGATTTACCCTATTATATTCAACTAAATTTTAAAAAAAAAATCATTATTTTAGGATCTTAGTTTTTCCACATTAATCTAAAATGAGTAATTTGGAGCTTTTAAACTTTTTAATTACATTTCATTTAAAAAATAAAACCATTTTTTCTTGAGATTAAAATTCTGTAAATGTAATTTTACTAAAGTATATATCTGATATTATAAATCAAGAAATAATTAATTTAATTTGAGAACAAATAAATAAGTGAAGAAAAAGAACGTCAAACTTAGACTTAAACCTGGAAAGGCTATTAATTAATAATTTAGCAAAATAAATAGTTGTATGAGTTTTAGCTTTACTTTTTTTTTTATATTTTCTCAAACTATTTTTGTTTAGTACTAAAAGTGGGAGTTCTGATCATCTTATTCGCATGTTATAGAAGCTGAAGTAATGGGAATTGAACTTTCATTACTATAATTTCTTTAACGCATTATCTGACAAGAATACTCCATTTAAGTTTAAAAGAAGACAATTTCCTATTGTTGTATGTTTTGCCATGACGATATATAAAAGTCAATGTCAGTCGTTATCCAAAGTAGGTCTGTTTCTTAGACAACCAGTATTTTCTCATGGCCAGCCTTATGTCGCTTTGTGCCTTAGTCCTGAGTTAAAAGCAGAGATAAACTCAAACTCCTAATTGTTGATAAGATGCTAAATTTACGAATACGACACTGAATGTTGTATATAAAGAAGTTTTTAGAGATTTGTATTTGTATCTATATATTTCTTAGAACATTCGCATTCTGTCCACCAAATTTTGTGAGAGGCTTTCCCATATTATAGATAGTGGTTACGAGGGGTTGTGAGTGAAGGGGAGAGAAAATGTTAGTGTTCATTTGTAAATATGTAAAAACATTGTTCACCTTATAAATTTCTTAATTTTTTTAGAAAGTGTGTTGTGAGTAGAGGAGAGAGAAAAACTAATGATAAAGATATAAAAAAAATATTATTTAATTGAAATGAGAGAGAATTGTAGTGATTTTTAGTGTAATTTTAGAGATGAAAATGATGGATACGGTGTGAATGCTCTTAGTTGTAAATGTAAATCTGATATGTAATAATAGATTAAAAATTTGCAAATACGATATCTATTTGTATGTTATAATTTTTTATCTATTTTATTTTTTTTATTTTTGTTACCCAACCTTATGTATCACACGGGTTTTAACCTAGTTAGTAAATATAATAAAGTGTTACCCAAACCAATTAAAGGAGCAAAGGATGTTTTCTCAATATGCAATTTTTCCATTCTAAATTTATCCATACACAATATTTTTATACATCTAAAAATGCAAATAAGCTTTAAAAAACGTTTGTATTAAATAATATTTTGGAATGAATTACAATACAAAAGAATTGTATTCGATATTCATATAACTCTGAATGTGAAGAAAGTCGAATCTATCATGTATTTGTTGAATAGAAGCTGAAACGAAATTAATAATGAAAACAATAATAAATACAGAAATGTTTCATAAAGTAAAAAAGTAACTTAATTCTACTTTCATATTATTAATTAGGTTAGAATTTCGTATATTACACGGCTCAAATTAGTAAAGCTTGGTTTATTTTTATAATTTTAAATATGTTGGATTATAAAATACATACCAAAGAGAAAAATGAAGATCAAACTCTACCCAGCTGTTACCCCAGCGAGTCTCTCGTGTGGGGGCAGTATGGTTTCCGGGCGGAAGTCAGCTTGCGCGGCGGCCGGTGCCCGATCGAACATCGCGTCCGAGAGTGCGGGGCTGACGGGGGAATGTCTTTGATGTGAACCCGGTGACCAATAGGTCCAGTACATAGAAAGTCACCTTCCAAAAAAAAAAAAAAACTCTTAAATTTAGAAAAATATAAATAAGAGTAACCGTTTTGCCCTCTGTGATTTGATCGTTTTAACAGTTTTGCCTCAAACACTTAAAAAGTGTCATTTTCCTCCAATAGTTTACTATATTTTTCCTATTTTGCTCCATAGTCTTAACTCCATCCATAATGTTTGTTAACTAGAAGACCATTTTGGTAATTTTAATAATAAAAGCAAGGGCGTTTTGGTAATTTACTTGTAAAGATATTTATACGATATATACACACATGACTGTCATACACATCACTAGAACCCAACTGGTCACCACCACCGATCACCACCCAACCACCCCACCGGAACCCACATCACAAGAACCCAACCATAACCATCACTTCCGGCACCAGTCCACTTCCACTTTGCTTCAAGTCCACTTCCACTTTGCTTCACATTAACTATTTTCATTTTTTAATTTTTATTTTCTTCTGAACCGCAAATCATCACAGTATTCCCATCGGGCCAAAAATAGAGGCCCATACTCTCTGACGGTTTCACTCTCTCAACAACAATGCACACGTCGACACTCACCACCACACACTCCCTCATGTGCGTGTCATCCACGCGTTTTCTTCACCGGAAAATCTCATCACGCGTTCTGTGTGGTTCCGTCCAGCAAACCCCACCGCCACATCAGCATCAGCACCGTTCATCGAAGGAATTCGGAGGAGTCACAACGGACGTTGCCACGTCAGAATCAGTGTCGTTCACCAGAGGATACTGGAGGAGGAGAGTAGCAGCGCACATCGCCACATCAGCATCAATGGCGTTAATCGAAAGATTCCGGAGGAGGAAGAGTGTGATGACACAGGTTATGCTCGGCGGAGAAGACTAGAGGTGCAGGTTATGGTGGTGGTGGTTGGGTTCTCGTGATGTGGGTTCTGGTAGGGTGGTTAGGTGGTGACCGGTGGTGGTTGGTGATGGAGAATGGAGAGATAGATTGTAACACCTCGCAAAATCATGTCCAATATAATAAAGACACGTGTCATGAACTTTAAACGTGTGATGAATTGATTTCGAGGGACTAAAGTTGACAAACAAGGAAAAGATATGTGTGAAAGGATCCAAAGTGTCAACATTTGAAAATTTTGCCTTCTAACGACCACATGATGTTCATACTCTTAAATGAAAGAATTGTGAAACGTATGAAGCCGTTTGTGAAAGAAAGTGAAAGTTTACAAGACGCAAGGGTTAAATGTGTCAACATGTTAAATTAATACCTCTAAGTGATCTTTTAACAAACCCGGGGCTTTGTAACGATTAATTATACTCTCATGAACAAGTGACAAAAATTTCACGAGGTTTCGATATCGTTTGATATAAATACGTTAACTTTCGTAAATAAAGGGTTAAATGCGTCAACGAGGCAAAACTTGTGTTTTCGGTTATCGTTTAATGAAACCGGACCTAACGATGTTTGGTTATATCCTAAAGATCATCAAAATATAAACTTTATGAGTTAAAAGTGCTTAAAATTGAAGTTATGAGGTTTTAAAGGTCCAAGGGTTAAATCTGCCAAGTCTGAAACTTGTATGACTGGTTACCCTTGTGGTGGCACTGCGCCACACCAAAAGCCTTCTGTCGTCGCGCGACGCGACAGCCTAAAATGGATAGAATCCCTGCACAGATGCAGGTTTCAGCATGCTTTCTTCTCCAAACCACCTACACACTCACATAACTCGAATCTAGGGATTGTTTGCTGGTTTTTAAAACCACTTGGGACACATGGAGCAATCTTAAAATATCCCTAAACACTTGTGATGATCTTGTGAGAGTCGCTTGCACTATAAAGAGGGGCATTGGCTGCCATACTCTTTGCTCACTTCAAATTTTCATCACCTTCTCACTTGTTTGAGCTCTTTGAAGCATTCTCTGGGATTCCTGATCAAGAAGGAAGCCCTCCTTAGTTCAATCTTCGTTCTAGGACCTTGTGTAAGCATTCTTAGCCACTCTAGTTTGGTTTTTATATGTTTAAAGACCAAAAGTCAAAGTCGTCATAATAACGCTTTGACTTTCGGTTTAGACCTAAACGGTCCAGCCATTACTCGAATTAAAAGTGGCTATGTGTTGGTAATTAAGTAGGTGATAAACCCTTAAAGGGGAACCTCCTAATTATCCCATTTACTTGGTCAATTGTCGGGTCAAACTACTTAACAGAAAAGTCAAACGAGTCAGTTTTTACAAAATAAATCATAACTGATAATGTAGAAGCTATAAAATACATTTTATCACTTAAACAACTTGGTAAATAATATAAGAACATGTTTAAGCATGTTCAACCCGACAATTCTGGGTATTAGGCTCGGTTCGCAACCGAAAGTTACAAAAATAGACTTTTGCTTTGACTTTCAGTTCTGACCCGATTTAGTTTAGTTTAGTTATGCCTTAAGGTTCCTTTGGGACCACATTACATGTTAGTATAACCCTCTGAGATTACACTATACGGTTCCATAGAAATCTTAGTTCATTGCATGTTTCCGTTAAATGCTTAAAGTTGACCATTTTGCCCTTTTGATATAAAAACGAGATTTTTGAAAATGTGAGAGGACAAAAATATTTATTAATGATTTATAAGTAAGTCCTAAAAATTTGACATCAGTTTATGGTCTCAAATTAAAGTTATGCAAGATATCGTAAAAATGAAACTTTTTGTTAATTAAATGGCATTTTCAGCATAAATCTATTTAAACCCAATTTTTGGCACCAAACTTGCTACCCACTGTTATGAAATATTATTTAGGGATTTTTGGAAATTTTTGTCGAATTTTATACTGACCATAGCATAGAGTTCTAGCATAAATTCGGTAATTGACGATAATACCCTTTTTGTTAATAAAATGAGTTTAACATACGATATGCATATCAAACATTTTCCTACTAATATCATATATTAAATAGAACATTTTAAGCATTAGAGACTGATCAAAACATCAGAATTTTATAAACACATTGAATACTGTCAATTACCGACTTTTACGCTAATTAGGCGTATAGTATGGTTTAAAACCATATTTAACACCTAAGACTTGTTACCTACTAATTTTATAAATAAATTTTTATACTTTAACAGTAAGTATAAGTCTTCAACTCAGATTTCCAAATTTAACCTTAAAAGCATATGTGAAATGACCAAAATGCCCCTACGGTGCATAGTTTGGCCATAAATGATTAAACACACATATGTATGATATCTTGTTGATATAACAACATAAAATAAATATTTTTACAGAATGTTTGAGACCAGAACCTCAGTTTATGTTTAAACCTCTTTTATAAACTTTAAAATGACCAAAATACCCTTTCGGGGCTTAAATTGGTCTTAAATTCGTTTTGGGCATAATGGAAGATATCCTACTGATATCACAACATATTTAAAGCATAATAACTATTGGAACTTGTATATGACTCATCCGGTTACCCGTTATGCATATACGCGTTCGGTACGGTTTATGTAACTAGTTTGCATGAATTAGCCGAAACGGGTCAAACCTTATCATTTTTACTTCAAAATCCAGAACGTGTTTAGTTTACCCATTATATACAAGTCTTCATACTTGTCGGGTCTAAATCACTTTCCAATCTGGTTACCGCTTAATCTAGCGTTTCGTACCGTAAACCTTTCTTTAAAACTAACCGGTCTAAGTTACAACTTAAATAAGACCCGTTAGGAATCTAATAGGTTAATAAAACCTTCGTTCTAGATTGAGAGCCCCGGTAGAAGTACTTGCACTTGCTGATTAGAATATACGGCTGAGTTTAATTTACATTTTTAGTTTTAACTTATTTTCCCTTATACGGGCTTGGGATACGGTAAAATATTGCCGCTTGGTCGGTGTAGAAACCTTTTAATCGGATATGGTTAAATTGTATAATCCTGTTTTAATCAGTATTGCTTGATAACAAATAACATTGGGGGTTAACGACCGTGTCCTGGATATCTTCGGCTCATTAAAAAAAGCGTGAATGGCCACGACTTAAGCACGGGGTGTAGGCATACACCTGTCCGTTGCGTATGTAAAAGATATACTCACTCGTGAGGAAACTTCTTGTGAGTTTATATTTGTGGTGTGTCGATTAATCTTGTTCGGCTTTTATACCGGCCCTAAATGTTGGACAAACATGTAAATCTGATACAAGATTGTTATTAATATAATTATACCAAGTTATAAAATGTTTGTGCCTTGTGCATTTAAACCAATTTTCATAAATGTTTTCAAAAGAGTCGGTTAATTGT
Organism: Helianthus tuberosus; assembly: GCA_030545235.1. NCBI lineage: Eukaryota > Viridiplantae > Streptophyta > Magnoliopsida > Asterales > Asteraceae > Helianthus > Helianthus tuberosus. The sequence goes on from CM060381.1 coordinate 91,641,959, forward strand.
ATTTACCAGTGTAAACTGACGTATTTTTCCAAAAAGACTAAGTGACAGGTACTGTACGTAATTGGCTGGGAGCTCGGGGCGTTCATAAGGAATCTTGCAAGTTCTAAACGTCTAAAATCTGTTAAACAATGTTTATATTTTTGTTTTAAGATCCGCCTGTGGATCCATTATCGACCGTTTGTATAATATTTTATTATACTTTTCAAATTCAGTTTGTACTATTATTTTAGTCTTCTGGTGTGCATTAAACTGTGATTAATTGTCTATGATGATATCAACTACGTCACGATACTCCTCATCGTGCCCACCGGTAACACGTGGAAATATCGGGGTGTGACAGGTTGGTATCAGTGCCAACATTGAGTGAATTAAACACTAGCCTTTTGTGTTTAATCTCAATGACACAGTTGCACATTCCTCGACTTCCGAGTCTAGACATGAACTAGGAATAATCTCATCCCTAATAAGTATACATTGGTGGAAGCTCTTCTAACCTGAATTTTAAGAATGTTAAGCTTTGTAACACAGCTCGAATAAGCATACGACCAGTATGGAGAAAGGACCTTTTTGGACCCATTCCCAAAACCAAGCCAGTTGAAACCATTAACCATATTTCAGATTCTGTATCTAAGACTTTTAAAACTTCAAATGAGAAGCCAGCATCGGAGGAGTCCATACCAACAGTCCCTGAGGCTCCCACTCCAAAGATGATACCTATGGACTTAAATGATCCACATTTCTTACCTCCAAGTCTTGGAATCCCAAACTTAGATTATACCGGTCCTGACCCTATTCGTGATCCATATTATTCATTAATTATAGAATCATTGGATTCCACTTTTGCAAAGGTTCTTAATATGGAAGATTTCAACTATCCACCAAAACCTTCAGTATCCGTACCGCACACAGTGAACCAAGGAGAAAACTTTCAAAAATAAAATGAAGAAGAAACTCCTTTTTGTTGTATTACATTTCTCTAGTAGTCCCTATAAGGACATATTTATCTTTTAAGTCCCTGCGTGGATGAACTTATTTGTTTAAGACCCGTTTAGGGCAATTATTGTAATTCTTAGGATCATTTATGAGAAGTTCCATTTTTTGCAATTACTTTTGGCTTTAAACATACATACATATATATATATACTATATCCCAAAGATCAAAATATCATTTTTATAATTGATCTGCCTTTAAAATATCAAAATAAAATCTTAAAGTAAAACCTAGCCTATATGTCATTTTAAGACATGGCCATGATGGTAGAACCTTTTTAAGATAATAAATCCTTGTTAACACCTAAGAACGTGTTAGCACTCTTGACAAACGTGGTTCGAGAAAATCACACTAGTCATCCTTATATTGGATTCTTCCAATTTCTTATTCAGCTTAATGATCTAGAAATCATGGCTCAAATCATCAAACAAGATGATCATATTATAAACATCAATTAGTGATGAAATGCCTACGGGCTATACCTATTGTCCTTAAAGACAAATGACAGTTATAGTCTATGACTCCCTGTCAAGAAGGGTGATGAACTATGTTCAAACCTTAATGCCTCGATCTTGTAAGATCATGGCTTGTCCTCGTGACAATTCCTTTTGTGCCAACATTAATACCCTTAATAATTTATTACAGGGATTAATTATAAGGTAAATTTTAAAATAAACTTGATAATAAATTAACCACTATGGTCTATGCTTACCATGGTCAATGAATCATCGAAAATGATGGTTCCATAATAAACCTCTAAACAAACCATTGTCAATTTGTTTTATAGCAATCAAGCTTCAGCATGTCTGAATCAGAAGAGGTTAACAATCATCCAAGGGAGAGAAATGACACCACCAGAATAAATGTAGCTGGTGCAGATCTTCAAGCATTGATAGACAATGCTGTTACTAGAGCTATTGACAGACAGTTCAAGGAACCGAGTAATACTCGTGCAAAGACTCAATCTGTGGCTCATAGTAAGCCCCCTTCCAAGACACATGAGTCAAATAAGGACAATTCCCGTCACTCGTCGAATCAGAAGAGTCTCCCATCCAAGCAGATTATGTTTTATCATGAGCCACGTGTCAAAACCTGTTCTTACAAATACTTTGTCTCTTGCAAGCCAAGGGACTTCACAGGAGAAAAAAGAGCCATTGACTGTATGACATGGCTTGATGAGATGGAAACTGTGGTTGATGTCAGTGGTTGTGCGGAACAGGATATTGTGAAGTTTGTTTCACAGTCATTTAAAGGTGAAGCTTTGGCTTGGTGGAGGTCGTTAGTCCAAGCCACAGGGAAGATTCCGTTGTATAACTTGCCTTCGGATCAGTTTGTTGCACTGATCAAGGAAAACTTATGTCCTCAGCATGAGGTAGAGAAAATCGAGACTGACTTCTTGACTCTGGTCATGAAGCTTTGGATTGGTTCCTTATTTGGTCACACCGGAACCAAAGCGCATAGCACATTTTATAGGAGGTCTGGCTCCAGAAATCAAGGGAAATGTGAAAGCATCCAGACCTACCACATACAGGTCAGTGGTGGATCTGTCTCTATCTCTCACCCTTGATGCAATCAGAAATAAGTCTATCAAAGCTTCGGATGAAGATAAGAGAAAGCGGGAGGATGAAAATTCTCATCGCTCCGATAAGAAACGAAAGGGGAACTTTGAGCACAAGAAGGGTTCTGAGTTTAGAAAGGATACCCAGCAGACAGGGGAGAAGCCCAAGTGCAAAGTCTGCAAGAAACAACATTTTTGTAAGTCCAGAATCACTACAATCGGATATCAAACACCAAACAAGTAACGGAATTACAAGTAAGATGTGGAAGATTGAAAGCAAAGTGTATTGATTCAAAGCAAAACAAGCACACAATTCTAGGATCGTCTGGTACTTGGTATCGCACAAAAGCAAAAGTTTTCCAAGGAATCAACAATCTACATCGACTATGGATTCCCCTATTTATACTAACATAGGAGATCCATTTACATTGGGTCAAGCCCATACCCCATAGACCACAAAACAACTAAACGAGCCCACTAAACATATCGAACCCAAACCAAACAAGATAGCCCAAGACAGACGCAAACCTACACTAGTTTATGCCCTTACAATATCCCCCTAGGTTTGTGTTGGCTTGGCGTCTTCAGCTTCACTACTGCTTTCTCTTCTGCTTCTTAGCTTGTTCTTTCTTTTTCCTTTGTAGCTCAGGCAAGATCGGTATATTTCTTCCCACATGTGGACCAAACAGCTGTGTTTCCACTCTCGTACGTTGCCCTGACCATAACTTGAAATTCATAATCTGGGCCACAGCTCCTGTCCAGCTCTTGGCACACACTTCATACTGAGGATCACTCTGAATTTGTGACCTTGCCAAGAGATTGATATCGTTTTCACCAAAGCACATCAAGTCTTGAGTATCAATAAACCTGTATTCAGCATTGTCACACACAATCACGGCTTGACCAGAAATAGGATCATACATCCAAAATTGGAAATTCAGAGTGTTATCAAGAAGCTCCTTTAACAATGGCACTGTATTCGCCTGTTTAGTTGCAGGCCATTTCACAATCTTATATGGCTTCCCTGTTGCAGGATCCAACACTTCTTCATCCTCTTCAATGGTAGACTCAGCTAATTTCATATCTCTAAAATTGACTCGAGCCTGTTGCTGCAGCCTGTTATAGAAATTAACTCCAATTTTGCAATTTGGATTCTTGACCTGATCATGAAATCCTGCATTGCTCAATTCCCTTAAATCAACTGGAGTCCAGGAATTGAAATCCTCAGAATTATCATAATATTCCACATCACCATTCTTCCACAGAACAATAAACATTTCCTTCTCATCATTGTATGCCCAGCTTTTAATACCCGACCTGTTTCCCTTCTTGCTTTTCTCAGTGGTGATAACATATCTGTCAGGTTTATCACCAAACTGTAAATTCCTTTCAGCTCCCACATTTCTCATCACAACCATTTTCTTTCTTGGTTTCTGATTCGCTGTACGAGGAGTAATTTCATAATATCTGTTTATTGCATCTTCGTGCTCTTTCCTTTGCTGCTCTCTTTCTTCAGCAGTAGATTCCTTTGGTGGATCAGCAAACTCCTTTGGAAATTTTCCTTCAAGCTTTTGCTTCATATCCATCACTATAGCACTAAGGGCTCCTAGATTCGTTTCTAACTCATTAATCTTCTGATTTTTTACCACTAATTCCTCCATGAGACTAACAATCTGTGCATCCTTGAATATCTTGTCTTATTCAAGAGTAGAGATTCTCCGCATTAGGGTAGTTGCCTCATTTTCTTCGAACACACCTTCACTATCAGAACTTTCAGCTGTTGCAGCAGTCTCAGGGGTTTCAACTTGTTTTGATTTAGCTGCTGCTTCAACTTGAACAGCAGCAGCTTGCAGCAACTCAGCAGCCCTAATAACATCAGCATCAGATGGACCACTGCTTGAACCTTCACCTGGTTTAGGAACGGGCACATACATAGCAGCTCTCTCATTGGCCATGAATTCAATTATTGCAGGGCTCAACTCAGTGGGAATGTAGTTGACTCTGGGTTGTGTGTCACCAATGGGGTTAGATGTCTCCGTGGTTATCTGAACATCAGTCCTTACTTCACCGCTGATCCTAGGATCTCTTCTACTTTGTTTCCTAGGAGGAAGATCAGCGGTAGTATCTTCTAGAGATTGATCAACAACAGCAGCTTCCATTGTAGAAACAGGTTCAACATGAGGAGGGTTCACATGAACTGGTTCACTAATTTCTTCATTTTCTGCTGTAAGGCCTTCAGCTAGTGTCTCTGTCTCTGTTTCACTCTCATCACCACTTTCATCTACTTCTTCATCATCAATCATCCTGTCATCTGCAACATCCTCCTCACTTTCAAAAATCAGTCAAGTCTACGTTCTCAATCGGCTCTTGAACACCAACAGGAGCTTCAATTATCTCTACATCATGCTCTTTAGCCACAATAGCATTTATCTGAGCCGGTGCTTCTTTTTGAATCTCACTAAAAACCCCAAACTTCTCTAAATTTCGCTTGTTCTGATACTTGATTCCAACATTTTCTCTTGACTTTTGGTTTATCCATGTAAACACCAAGTGGTTCATCATCTTGACATCATATGTTTTCACAGTAACTGGCAACTTAGGATACTTCTTTTCCAAGATCATCTGTATAAATCTAGGGAACTTGTACCAGTATTTCTCATTCAAAGTTTTTACATTCACAAACATATCATTGAAGACACTCTTTGAATAGTTGTAGTTCCATCCTTCAACCACGGAAACTACTGCAGAAGTTTGCTTTAATGTCAGTTTATCCAAACCACTCTTGTTTCCACTGATGCATACTAGATAAATATGAGCCAGAAGTCTCCAGTATGGATGTAGCAGCTTCTTGATTGTGGGAGGAGGAACCGCTCCCTCATAGCTCATTTTGACTAAATCTCCTGACCTTTTCCTTTGAATACTCTGTTGGATCATTAGCTGCATCTCCAAACAACAACACATCACGAATGTCTTGTTCACTAATTGAGACTTCTGTACCCTGAACCTTTGACTTGATGACCGTGTCTCCTTTCTTCGCGGTTGAGTTATCCCAGAAATCTTTGATCCAGTCTTCACGAATAACTAGATTCTCACGAAGAGAATGAGCCAATCTTCAAGTGTTTAGACCTACGATCAATGACTTGTATGTCTCGAAACCCTTTGGAGGATCTGATAAATAGCAAGCAATATTCATAGTCTTCTCCCATGCTGGAACATGCGGACCTTTGGCTTTCTTTCCTGTATCTACACAAAAGAAACGAATAAATGCGGATACATATATGTTAACATCAAAGATTTCGGAGTTTAACCGTAAACTTGGTCAAACTAAGTCAACTAATACATTATAATTCCAGAATCCTTATAAATAAAACACATTCTGTTTAAAAGAATTCAAAAGTCATAACCTAGCAGTTAAACATACCCACTGTGTAAATATCGGCCCAAAAGAACTGGATCAGGCCCAACAAATAACACCTTGTGCGATCAGGTATGTCTTGTGCGATGGCAATTTTGTAATAAAACATATAATCCAGTCACACAAGACCGGTCAACAAAAGTTAAACGCACAAGACCTGGTCAACCCAAGTCAAACGCACAAGATCTGGTCAACGAAAGTCAATCGCACAAGATCTGGTCAACGAAGTCAACAAGACTTTCAGTCGCACAAGATTTATTAAATACAGGGGCAAAACAGTCTTTTCACACAAAGTTTCAGGGTAAAAACGTCTATCCCAGCTTGTACGATTCACTCTGACGGCACGTGTGATTCACTCGCCGTCTCCTGTTGTCTTCTCCGGCGAGACCTGCAACTTCCGGCGACTTTCTAGGGTTTCAAAACAAGCTTTTCAGGTTGAATCTTAGGGTTTTAATCCACTTTTAGTCAAAACTTAATCTGTTAAGACCTCCTAAACCCTAAATTTTCCGATTACAGCATCACATCCCTTCTAAACACCCAATGTTCATTCAAACAACCATTCAAACAATCCTAATGATTTACCTTAAAACACATGACAGAAATCCGATTCAAGAAAAAATGAGAAACACTTACCTTTTGATTTCCCTTTCTCACTAGCCATAATTTCATACGACGATGAAGAAAAAGATAGAGGACTTGTGTGATTGGAATTTTGAAGTTTTGAGAGAAAATACTTTTCAATACCAATGATTGTAAAACTTCACAACCCGTCGCACAAGATCTTTTAACCTAAAAGATTTGATTTTTCAACCAAGGGGGCCCACTAAGTATGTGGTGGGCCCAGCCGTCATTCCACAATCCACAACCCTTTTCATTTACCGATTTTGAACTTTTGAAAAATGTTTTGGATTTTGTGGGCCCCACCAAGTTTACGTTGGGCCCAGCTCAAATCCCGAGGATAAAATTCCTTTTAAAATCTTTGTGCAAAGGATATTGTATAAAAGTTAGGTCTCCCTCGATTCATAACTACACGGCCACACGATTTTATATTAAGAAAATACAAACTAAATATTTACTCATACAAAACCACATGAAATATTTATCTTACACACCATTTTTGCATGCACTTTTCTTTCGGGATCAAATCATAGAGTTTCGGGCTAGACTACACTTATCAACACTAATTTACTCTGGCAGATCCAAGCGATTGCCAGTATGTTTTTCCTCTTAAACTTATCTCCCTAGTCCTTTATCAAATAACGGACTGCAACTTATTTATCATGTTTTCATTTTAAGTTATATGAACACTCAAATCAATCACGATCAAATCCCGGAATTTTATATTTGAACAGGCTATCATACGAGTAGTTTCCCTACCACATATTTCACAAGCCCATTCTAGAGTTCTGAAACCTTGACTGGACTGGATTGAGAAAAGAACAGAATGGATCAGCAGAGATGGATATAATACATAAATCAAATGAGATTTTCTCAGTTTGATATAGGTTTTTATTTTTGGGTTTCTTTTGGGCACTAGAGAGCCTCTTTCGGGTGTATTTGATCCACAGAGCGACAACGTACAGCTAGGTCTTTGCTCACGCAAAACAGAAGCCGATGTTGCCTAGCACCTCCAGGTCTTTGCTCACGCAAAACAGAGGAGATACACGAGTTGTTTAGAAAAGATTTCAGAACTAGAACGAAATTGTGTGTATCGGGACATCACACACGCATTCAAATAGCTATGCTCTAATTCCAAGTGAACGTTCTTTCCTGAGGTCATAGAATGGATATTAGAGTTCTATGCAGTACCAGTCAGAGAGTCCAGCCATCAGGATAAAGCCCACCAGCACATCACTCTGGAGTCAGACCATTTCAATATTGGTCTTACATGAGTCAGCCTTAATCCACATAGTGAAATTATTTCATTTCCCGGGTTGTAGCCAAGGCATGGCAAAAACAAAGAGCTATTTTTGTATTTTTCTGATTTTTTTAATGTTTTTGTATTTTTCTGATTTTTCAATGTTTTTGTATTTTTCTGAGAGACTACATCCCCCTAAATTTTTGCTTAAAATAAAAGAAAGACTATTTTAAGAAACAAATTTACAGAAACGAAGAAAAATATTTTTGTGTGGCCGCGGTCAATCCTCGAATTCGACCATTTTGAGAAGTTCAAGAAGAGCAAGAAAACGTGCTTTATCAACCGGTTTTGTAAAAATGTCTGCGACATTGTCGTCAGTATGTATTTGATCCATTTTAACTAAACCCTAGTTGAACGAGTCACGAATAAAGTGAATTTTTATGGCAATGTGCTTGGTTTTTGAAAAATACACCGGATTTTTCACTATTTGGATAGCTGCATCATTGTCACAATAAATGGGAGTTTGGGAAAAATTCAAACCGTAGTCCACCAGCTGGTGTTGAATCCAGATAACCTGTGAGCAGCAGGCTGAAGCGGCCACGTATTCCGCTTCTGCAGTCGACAGATAGACAGTTTGCTGCTTCTTGCATTGCCAGAAGATGAGGCGATTCCCCAGAAACTGGCATCCAGCTGACGTAGACTTCATATCCTGACCAGTACCTCCAAAATTGCTGTCAGAAAAAGCACACAAATCAAATGGAGATTCATTTCGATACAAAAGTCCAAGCCGAGGCCTGCCCTTAAGATATCGAAAGATTCTCTGAACAGCGTTTAAATGAGAGAGTTTAGGAGCAGCCTGATAACGAGCACACTAACACACAGCAAACATGATATCTGGTCTACTGGCTGTCAAGTACATCAACGAGCCAATCATCGACCGGTACAGTGTAACATCAACAGCTTCCCCTTCCAGATCTTCAATCATCACTGGTCTTTCTGCTATAGGAGTATTTGCAGGTTTAGCATCTTGAATCTTGAATTTTGAGAGAATATCATCGACATATTTTCCCTGATGAATGAGAATTCCTTTGGAATCTTGACGAATCTGCAGACCCAGAAAGAAACTCATCTCTCCCAGCGCATTCATTTCAAATTGCTTCTTCATAACTTCTTTGAATTCCTTGCACAGTGCTTCACTAGTGGATCCAAAGATTATGTCTTCCAGATAGATCTGCACCAAGATTTGATCCTTCCCACTTTTTGAATGAACAGTGTCTGATCAATCACTCCCCGAGTGTATCCATGAGCGAGCAGATGCTCTGTCAGAGTTGCATACTGTGACAACCCTAAAAATTACAGGTATCCGTACAATTAATTAATTCTTAATTTTTGCTTAATGACTGTGCTTGATTACAACTGTGATTAAACTGCTTAACTGAATTCTGTTACATACATACATATGCATCACATTTGATACTATCACTCCATTTATTATATACAAACATTAGTGACAAACTTGATGCACAAAGCACAGTTAGCACAGTGAGCGGATAACCCAGAAAACATTGCTGACAAAGCCAACACCTAGACAGACAACATTTTAAGGCCAGTATGAGCCAGAGATAGAATGCTACACTAGTAGTGAGTGTAGGGAAGTGAGAACCATAAAACTGCGTCACTGGGTGATAGTTATAGTGCCCGAAAGTGCCTAAAACATACCTTAAGTACAGAATTCTGCACTATATAACCAAAATTCAGCATTTAATAATGCTAGTAAAGTGCAAAAACTTGGCAAAATAGTCCTAGATACTTTCCAAAGTGTTGGGAATAAATTGTGTCACTAAAAGCATTATAAAAGACACTTTAAAGGTTAATTTAGCACTTTAACGGACTACATCCAACCGAACAACCGGACTTTACCCGGAACATAAAAATATTGCCAAACACATTGTTTTTACTTTTCTGAGCTAGTTAGGGTCCCCGAACACCCTAACACACCTTATATTACACAACACACCTTAATATACAAATTTAATCCTTAAATCCTAACTAAATCCTAACTAAACTTGTAACCAAGGATTGAAACCCAACCCTATACCCCCCCCCCATGGCGACGGTTACATGGGTGTCCCACCCATGGGATTTGTTTGATTAATTTAATTGATTAGTGTTGGAAGATTAGGGACATATTATATGTTGGATAAAGAGGAAGATTGTATTATAAATAAACACTTGGGGTTTAACACTTCTCTCATCAAACACCCATCAACCAAACTCTTTCTTCTTCTCCTTCCTTTGAGTTCGGCCGCCACCACCATCCACCATATCACCATCATCAAGTCTTGTTCAAGCCATTTTCCATACATCCAAAGGTGTTAGAGATCCAACAAGTAATCTTGGTGCACTCGGAAGCTCAAGGACCACTCTAGTTTTCTTTTATCCACCACTTTTACGCTTTGTTTCTCCCTTAGCCTTGTGCTAGTAGTAAGTGCTTCAAATCTTCATCTTGTTCTTATTTTAAGTGGTTAACAGTTGATTGAATGATAAAATGTTAAGAAACTCTAAAGAACTTAAACAAGTCTTGAACATAAAGGATGAAGAATGGATAAAGAGATGAAGTAGTGTTAAATGATGTTGTAATCATGTTGATCTTGTGTTGTTATGCTTAATACATGTTGTTAGTAGAAGTAAGATGGTTCATCATCTAGACTTGCTAGATCATGTTTAAGAACATGAACTAGCAAGATGTAAAGGTTAAAGATATGAAGGATGATGAAACCATCCATACATGAACTTTGAACTTGAATAAATGTAAGTTTTCTTGGAAAAATGAGTTGTAAACTTGTAGATCTAAAGATCTATGAGTGGGTTTTCGGAAGAACCAAGTGAAAAATACTAGTTTTGTTAAAACCCGGATCTTGTATGAACTAAAATCATTTTTAGTAAGTAAACAAGTGTATGAACACTTGTGTAACAAGAAAATTCCACAAAGAAATATTTTTGGAAAATATGACTAGAAGTTGTGAAAATACACATTCTTTAAAAATAAAGTTTTTAAGAAACTAATCATATTTTTAAAGATAACAAGACCTACTAAATATGTCAGTAATTTACTATATATTTTTACGAACTTTCAAGTTCACAAGTTTATGGTTCATGTTTATTTTATGTCAAGATTGATGATTAGAAATTGTATATTGTTGGTTGATGATTGTTTGAATAAATTTTTGAAAAGAAAATGATACGCTAGTAAGCGTGGACGCCTCCATTTACAAAGGAAACTCTGGCGAAATTTTTCTAGAATTTCAACACTTAGAAATGTTTTTCTAACAAATGTTTACAAATATATTTTTAACTTGGTTTTCAAAATAAACTTCGCCATAATTTTTGTTTCAAAAATTACCAAGTACCGGAGGTGGATTTTCGTAAATAAAACTTGATAAATATATATTTAGAATATATATTTTATAATATGACGCTTGTGTGATTACTTGATTATTTTGTGAACTAGATATATATTTTTTTTAGGATAAAAATAATATAACTTGAAAATATTATGAAATTTCAACTCTAAGATAATACCAACGCCCTCACAAATAAATATTTAAGTTACACCAGTATTGTTGTTACAACGCGAACTCTAAAATGTAACTTATGTATATTTCCGAAAATACTCTCATATGTATATTTTGGTAAGTATTATTTTGGAAAATGTATGAAGTAAAATATAATATTTTTGAGAAAAATATGTATATTTTGGAATTAAAATATTTTAGACAAGTGGTTAAAGATATATTTTCTAAGTGGGACTTAAAATATATTTTTCGGAATTATAACGTGTACATGTATAAAAACCCCCATCCTTGGGAAGGAAATATAAAATAAATAAGAAGTGTGATTACAGAATAGTTACCTAACTATTTCTCCAAAAACGTTAAACCCTAAGCCAAGGCATGGCCATCCGTCTAATAGGCATTAGTACGTGTAGGTCGTCACGCAGCAGGTTGAGTTGGAGACTTACGTTTCGGGATACGCACTTCTGTGAGTACATGTTCCCCCTTTTCTCTTTACTTTTTTCAGTTTTATACTTCGGGGGGTGAAATACATGCGACAATTATTACAGACTTTGATATACATGGTATGGTTAGCTTAAGGAGGGTTTACTACTTAGATCATGTGAGTGGGTAGGTGGTACTTGGGGCCATTAATCCTCGTTGTAGGACCGAGGGACATGAGTGATAGATCTATTTGGGTGTAGCGAGCCCAACTCCTGAGTCCACTGAACGGACCATGGGGTAACTTTGAGCCCGACACAAAAATCTGCTAGGTTTGAGTCTTCCTGCATCACTTCACACATATCATTGGCTTTGCAACCCAATGGTGATCTCTTTTTCCTTAATTGCTACATACCAGGGATTTTCATACATACAGACATATTACAAAGGTTTATACATACTCACTTTTACATGAACTCGCTCAACTTTTGTTGATTTTTCAAACTACATGTATTTCAGGAAACTAGAGGATCTGGCAAGGTATGCAATCTCGTCAAGCTGCGTAGGAATAATGATGTCATCCGAGTTTAGGAAATGTGACCTTTGCCTGGGGGTTACAAGTCTTAAACTGTGTTTATATTCATGTCTTTTGGTTGTGTCTTGTGAACACATTTTAAATTATGTCATGTCGTAATCTGTTTTCAGTGTCGACCCTTAAACAATGTTGTCGTGTTTACTTTAAAAACTTGATGAATGGATGAACATCATATGTTTTATTTCATATAGCATGGTTATGATATTTGCTATGGTATTAAGAAGTCACACCAAATAAACCCACGCTTCCGCAAAAGCGAGGGTGTGACAGCTTGGTATCAGAGCATCGATCATAGCGAACTAGGATTCTTTCTCGAGTCTAGACTATGATTACTAGGGCTCTCACGAAAACATTTTTACATTGCATACACTAAACGTCCAGATCCAGGGTACAAAACATTTTTACAAATAAAAGGCACAAATACACTTTTCCGGGTTTATAATTCAGTCTTAGAGACTGAGGGAGGATCAGTCTTAGAGACTGAGGGAGGATTGGTCATAGAGACCAGGTATTTAGTCTTAGATACTGGGAGGTTGGTCTTAGAGACCAGGGAGTTAGTCTGAGAGGCTAGGAAGTTCAGTCTGAGAGGCTGGGAGGGTAGTCTAGGAGACTAGGATGATTACTTGTTTGCTTTATTATGGCTAACATGTTTATTTGACTTTATGATTGATATATGTGCATATATGTGATTGTGTTACAGACATCATGGTTTCATCGTCAGACACAGGAGTATCGGACACACTAGACCACATGGCGATCGTGTTAGATGATGAGATTCCGTCAGAGCGAGAGGTCTACACATCAGACACCACCAGCACTGACGACGATGATTTCCAGCCGTTCGCGCTGCCTGACGTCGGAGTTGAGCCTGCTGATGGCATTCCTGCCGGGGATCTACCTCTTGCGGTGATCCATGCTCCCATACTGCTTGCTGCTTTTCCAGTAGTTGATATGCTACTCGATGCCGTTTCTGATGACGACATCGATCTGTTTGAGGAGGATCCGCATGAGGCTGACTATGAGGGCGGGGCCCCTATTGATGCTGATGTTATTCTTCCCATTGCTGAGGCCCCTGTAGAGGAGCTTCCTGTTGGTTCACTTGTCCCGGACTCATTGGAGTCTGTGGCATCTGCATCTTTGCATGACCATAGTGTGCAGCCTCACTCTTCTGACCCTGACATGGCGATGTCAGCTGCACCCGGTCCATCGCACGAGTTCGAGTTTGACCACGAGGTCGATGACGCTTTTGAGCCGATCTTTCCCCCTGATTTCGATCCTGACCACGATATTGAGTTTATTCACATGGATCAGCCCGTAGATCCTATTGATCCTTTGTTTGACATCCCTGCTGATCTTGATATGGATCTTGTTGACCCGGAGCCTGCTGTAGCCCCAGAGCCTGTAGTTGCTCCTGACCCTGCATTAGAGCATGACCCTATCCATGATGATGCACCAGCCGTTGCACCTCTTGTTGATGATATACCCGTTGATGATCTTCCCGCTATTGCTCCACCCTTGATAGATGATCCTGTTGTTGATGCACCATTTCTCGATCCCGTGCCGGTACTGTCTGACCGTGCACCTTTTGCTACTCATATGGATCCACGTTACGCCGACACCCGTAACGGGTGGATCGATGACGATTACCCACCATTTGTGTTACCTGTTACACCTCCAGTAGCACCTGTGTCTGTACCCACTGATATTCCACTATCCCACCCACACACGACCGATGTCCATCGTACCGATTTTCCGATTACCTTTCTCCAGGACATCCCTCCACCACGTCCTGGGGAGGGTTCATCGCGACAGCATTTTGGTCACGTACCTTTCATGTTAGGAGGCAGCCAGTTTATACCACATATTCCTCATCCTACTTTTGTTCCACCTGTATCGACGTCCGATCCGGTCATGTCACAGTTTCCTCATGTTGCACCACCTACTGCACCATCTTTCCCGCCATCGAGCGAGCCATTTTTATGGACTACGCCCCCTATCATGCCACTGTCTGATCCGTACCACCCGTACCATGTTGGGTACTCTACGGAGGACATCCTCACTTCCTTGATGATACAGCAGGATGCATTGACGCGTCGTATTCAGGATTTGGAGAGAGCTCCACGTCCATCTTGTCATTGTCAGACCCCATTTGCAGCACCACACGCTCCTCGTCCACTTTCCCCCGATTCAGACGTTCGTTTCATGACATCTGAGCAGCAGATAGCATATTTGCTGCGCGCCTATCGTGCCTTAGAGGAGGACTGGTTACCTATGCGTCGCTTGCTTTTCTCTCATTTTCCTCCTCCTCCACCGCCATAAGCATAGGCATTTTTGGTTTTATGCAGGTCGATCTTTTGGTGAGAAGGTCGCTATTGAGCCAGCTTACGAAGACTGTTGAGAGATCACACTTTTGTATATGATAGTTGTAGTTTGACTTGTATTTTTGAGGGTGATGTGACCCATTGATGTCATTTGGATGTATGATGTACTATTAAACTTGTAAAACAATATTGTGGCCGTGATTAATGAAGCTCAATGGCAACATTCTCACTACGTGCTTTGTTGAGTTATATGTTTTAATTTATAACATGAGATGTTATGTGATTGACGAATTGCTACTATATATGCATATTTATTATACTTACTATGACCTGACCTACATGATCATCTTTTAGAAGATGCCCCCAAGACGCGATGTACGCATGCCTACTACCGAGGCGGAACTCCAAGGGATCATTTCCGCAACTATAGCACAATATGCAGCCTCTCAAGCAGGAACAAGCGGGAGTATTTCGAACAACAACGGCAACAACAATCCACCCCATGGGTGCACCTACAAGCAATTCCTCGACTGTAAGCCCGTGACTTTCAACGGCTCTGGGGGTACTGTTGCATTTGTCCGGTGGGCTGAAAAGACAGATTCTGTTCTAAGAATGAGCAAATGCGCTCCCGAGCAACAGGTGACCTACATCTCAGGGCTGATTCTGGATGGAGCCCTATCGTGGTGGAATCTGCAAGTGCAAACTTTAGGAGAAGTTGCTGCTTATGCGTTAACATGGGCTGAGTTAAAAGAGTTAATGAGAAAGAGGTACTGCTCGCATGCTGAAATACAGAAACTAGAGACTAAGCTCTGGCACCTAAGAATGGAAGGTCCCAAGATTGCGGAATATGTTCAAAGGTTTCATGATTTGTCTCACGTAGTGCCGTACATGGTCACGCCCGAATTTAAACGAGTCAAGCGCTTCATCTAGGGACTGGTACCCCAGATCATGAGTATGGTTACCACGTCCAAGCCTGCAACGATTACGGAAGCAATCGATCTCAGTGTGGCGCTTACTGAAGAGGCCATTAGGTTGAAAAAGTTCTCAGTTTCTGAACCAAAGAAAAAGGAAACACATGTTGAGTCGTCTGGTGAAAACAAACGAAAATTTTCCAACTTCAAAAAAGGTACCAATAGTGTGTGCAAGAAGGGTGAGTCAAGCACACCAGCAAGAGCCAAAACCGTTGTTGAAAGCAGAGGAAAAGGTTACATGGGCACTTTGCCCAGATGTGATACATGCCAGCACCATCATTCTGGCCAGTGCGGATTGAGAAAATGCGAGTCATATGGAAAGAACGGCCACTCGAAGGATACATGTTGGGCCGGAACTGGTACTGGGCGTGGTGGTAATCGAGGTTATGGGAATGGTAATGGAAATCACCCGCAAGGGAATAATGGAAGAAATGGTAATCGTGGGAATTTTGCGAACCAAGCTGGGAATGGGAATCGCAACCAAAACAACACTCAAGGTGGAAATGGAAATGGTAACGGTCAGGGACCGGGATGTTTCAATTGTGGAGATGTTGGGCACTTTAAGAGGGAATGCCCAAAACTGAACCAAGCACGAGGAAGAGTATTCAACATCGGCGTAAGGGAAGCGCGCCAGGATCCAAACGTTGTCACCGGTACGTTCCCTATAAACCAACGCTTTGCATCTGTTCTGTTTGATACTGGTGCCGATTATAGTTTCGTATCATTAGAATTTAAGAATATACTTGGGTTGACACCTAGTAAGTTAGACGTTCCGTACTCGATTGAATTGGCGAATGGAAAACTAGTTGAAACGAGTGAAGTCATCAGAGGATGCGTGATAGAACTAGGAGGACACGAATTTACGCTAGATCTACTGCCAGTCGAGTTGGGAAGCTTTGACGTGGTAGTAGGGATGGATTGGTTGTCAAGCAACAAAGCCGAGATTGTTTGTCACGAAAAGACCATTCGCATCCCAATGACGGATGAAGAAACGATCATAGTGCACGGAGAAAAGCGTGAAACGCCTCTGAGAATCATTAGCTGTCTGAAAGCTAGAAAGTGTTTACAGAAGGGATGTGTTCCTTTCTTGGCACACATCGTGGATAAAGAAGCTGCGGAGCTAAAGATAGAAGACATTCCAGTTGTTAAAGAATATCCTGAAGT
Source organism: Helianthus tuberosus (assembly GCA_030545235.1). Lineage (NCBI taxonomy): Eukaryota > Viridiplantae > Streptophyta > Magnoliopsida > Asterales > Asteraceae > Helianthus > Helianthus tuberosus. The sequence goes on from CM060381.1 coordinate 91,658,827, forward strand.
CTTTCCAGAAGACTTGCCAGGATTCCCGCCACAGCGACAAGTCGAGTTTCACATTAACTTGGTTCCAGGCGCCACACCTGTAGCCAAGGCACCCTATAGACTTGCACCTTCGGAGATGCAGGAGTTGTCAACACAACTCCAGGAGCTGTTAGACAAAGGATTCATCAGACCAAGCTTCTCACCTTGGGGAGCTCCAGTACTGTTCATTAAGAAGAAGGATGGTAGTTTCTGTATGTGTATAGACTACCGCGAGCTTAATAAGTTGACTATAAAGAACATATATCCTTTGCCAAGGATTGATGACCTGTTCAACCAGTTGCAAGGTTCAAGCTTTTATTCAAAGATCGACCTTCGATCAGGATATCATCAACTAAGGATACAAGAGGAAAGTATCCCGAAGACGGCCTTTAGGACTCGTTATGGACATTACGAGTTCCTGGTTATGCCGTTTGGGTTAACGAACGCACCGGCAGTTTTCATAAATCTAATGAACAGAGTCTGCAAGCCGTACTTGGATAAGTTCGTGATTGTGTTTATTGATGACATTCTGATCTACTCGAAGACGAAGGACGAGCACGAACGACACTTAAGAGCTATTTTAGAGCTACTTAAAAAGGAAAAGTTATACGCTAAGTTCTCGAAGTGCGAGTTCTGGCTGCGTGAAGTCCAATTTCTTGGACATGTGGTTAATGGAAATGGAATCCATATGGATCCAACAAAGATCGAGGAGATCAAAAATTGGGAGACTCCAACGACGCCAACCGAGATTCGACAGTTCTTAGGTTTGGCTGGTTATTATCGAAGGTTCATTGAGGATTTCTCCAAAATTGCTCAACCCCTAACCGCACTCACACAGAAAGACAAGAAGTTTGATTGGGGTGACAAGCAAGAAGAAGCGTTTCAGTTGTTGAAGAACAAGCTTTGTGACGCACCGATCTTATCCCTGCCCGAAGGAACAGACGACTTCGTGGTATATTGTGACGCCTCGCGTCAAGGTTTGGGTTGCGTGCTGATGCAACGCCAGAAAGTTATAGCATATGCTTCACACCAGTTGAAAGTCCATGAGAAGAATTATACCACGCATGACTTGGAGCTAGGCGCAGTGGTATTTGCATTGAAAATCTGGCGACATTATTTGTATGGTACGAGATGTACAATCTTCACTGATCACAAGAGCTTACAGCACATATTTGATCAGAAAGAGCTAAACATGAGGCAGAGACGCTGGGTAGAGCTGTTGAACGATTATGATTGCGAGATCAAGTATCACCCAGGGAAGGCGAATGTGGTCGCCGATGCCCTGAGTCGAAAGGAAAGGATCAAGCCCATAAGGGTTAGGGCTTTGGAGATGATTGTCCAGACAGACCTCTCGTTGCGCATTCGTGCCGCGCAGAGAGAGGCTCTCAAAGAAAGGAATATTGAGAATGAGTATCTCCGTGGGATGGAGAAGCAATTGGTTCCAAACGAGGAAGGAACCTTATGCTTTATGAAACGAATTTGGGTTCCTCTGTTTGGTGGTTTGAGGAAGGTTGTTTTTGATGAAGCTCACAAATCTAGGTACTCGATTCATCCTGGAGCGGATAAGATGTACCAAGATCTTAAGGATTTCTACTGGTGGCCAAGGATAAAGGGCGATGTTGCAATATACGTGGGTAAATGTTTAACCTGCGCCAAGGTTAAGGCCGAGTACCAGAAGCCTTCAGGTCTCTTATAGCAGCCTGAAATACCCAAATGGAAGTGGGAGCAGATCTCAATGGACTTCATAACGAAATTTCCAAAGACGCCCAAGGGCCACGATACAATTTGGGTGATAGTAGACCATCTAACAAAGTCTGCGCACTTCCTGCCAATCCAAGAAAAGGACAACACTAGTAAACTTGCGGAAATATACATGCGAGAGATTGTTGCACGTCATGGAGTGCCTCTCTCAATCATCTCAGATAGGGATGGAAGATTTGTATCAAGGATTTGGCAATCCTTCCAAGAGGCTTTTGGCTCACAGTTGAATCTAAGTACTGCATTTCACCCACAAACTGATGGCCAAAGTGAACGAACTATTCAGACTTTGGAAGATATGCTGAGAGCGTGTGTAATGGATTTAGGTGGTAGCTGGGATAATCATTTACCATTGGTCAAATTTTCATACAACAACAGCTACCACACAAGCATTGGAGCCGCGCCATTTGAAGCTCTTTATGGACGCAAGTGTCGATCACCACTGTGCTGGGCTGATGCAGGTGATAGACAACTTGTTGGTCCCGAAATGGTCCAAGAAACGACAGACAAGATTGCACAGATCCGAGAGCGCATCAAGGCGACTTGTGACAGACAGAAAGGCTATGCAAACCAAAGGAGGAAACCTTTGGAGTTTCAAGTTGGGGATATGGTTTTGTTGAAGGTTTCACCCTGGAAGGGTGTGGCACGCTTTGGAAAGCGTGGGAAGTTGAATCCGGGTTACATTGGCCCGTTCAGAATCCTGCAAAGGATTGGGCTTGTAGCCTACAAGCTGGACCTACCTGCTGAACTTAATGGTGTTCATGATACATTCCATGTATCGAATTTGAAAAAGAGTCCAAAACAAGAGACAGTGATCATTCCTGCGGACGAAGTTCATATCGACGACACGCTCCACTTTACCGAAGAACCCGTTGAGGTTACGGATTGGAAAATTAACAAAACACGCAGGAGTAGTGTCAAGCTCGTCAAAGTTCGATGGAATGCAAGACACGGACCAGAATTCACGTGGGAACGTGAAGATCGCATGAAGGAGAAATACCCCCATCTATTTCCTAAGACCCCTGCAACTAGAAGCAGAACCTAAAATTTTGGGACGAAATTTTCTTAACGGGCGGAGAATGTGACAACCCTAAATATTACAGGTATCCGTACAATTAATTAATTCTTAATTTGTGCTTAATGACTGTGCTTGATTACAACTGTGATTAAACTGCTTAACTGAATTCTGTTACATACATACATATGCATCACATTTGATACTGTCACTCCATTTATTATATACAAACATTAGTGACAAACTTGATGCACAAAGCACAGTTAGCACAGTGAGCGGATAACCCAGAAAACATTGATGACAAAGCCAGCACCTAGACAGACAACATTTTAAGGCCAGTATGAGCCAGAGATAGAATGCTACACTAGTAGTGAGTGTAGGGAAGTGAGAACCATAAAACTGCGTCACTAGGTGATAGTTATAGTGCCCGGAAGTGCCTAAAACATACCTTAAGTACAGAATTCTGCACTATATAACCAAAATTCAGCATTTAATAATGCTAGTAAAGTGCAAAAACTTGGCAAAATTTTTCTAGAATTTCAACACTTAGAAATGTTTACAAATATATTTTTAACTTGGTTTTCAAAATAAACTTCGCCATGATTTTTGTTTCAAAAATTACCAAGTACCGGAGGTGGATTTTCGTAAATAAAACTTGATAAATATATATTTAGAATATCTATTTTATAATATGACGCTTGTGTGATTACTTGATTATTTTGTGAACTAGATATATATTATTTTTAGGATAAAAATAATATAACTTGAAAATATTATGAAATTTCAACTCTAAGATAATACCAACGCCCTCACAAATAAATATTTAAGTTACACCAGTATTGTTGTTACAACGCGAACTCTAAAATGTAACTTATGTATATTTCGGAAAATACTCTCATATGTATATTTTGGTAAGTATTATTTTGGAAAATGTATGAGGTAAAATATAATATTTTTGAGAAAAATATGTATATTTTGGAATTAAAATATTTTAGACAAGTGATTAAAGATATATTTTCTAAGTGGGACTTAAAATATATTTTTCGAAATTATAACGGGTACATGTATAAAAACCCCCATCCTTGGGAAGGAAATATAAAATAAATAAGAAGTGTGATTACGGAATAGTTACCTAACTATTTCTCCAAAAACGTTAAACCCTAAGCCAAGGCACGGCCATCCGTCTAATAGGCATTAGTACGTGTAGGTCATCACGCAGCAGGTTGAGTTGGAGACTTACGTTTCGGGATACGCACTTCTGTGAGTTCATGTTCCCCCTTTTCTCTTTACTGTTTTCAGTATTATACTTCGGGGGTGAAATACATGCGACAATTATTACAGACTTTGATATACATGGTATGGTTAGCTTAAGGAGGGTTTACTACTTAGATCATGTGAGTGGGTAGGTGGTACTTGGGGCCATTAATCCTCGTTGTAGGACCGAGGGACATGAGTGATAGATCTATTTGGGTGTAGCGAGCCCAACTCCTGAGTCCACTGAACGGACCATGGGGTAACTTTGAGCCCGACGCAAAAATTTGCTAGGTTTGAGTCTTCCTGCATCACTTCACACATATCATTGGCTTTGCAACCCAATGGTGATCTCTTTTTCCTTAATTGCTACATACCAGGGATTTTCATACATACAGACATATTACAAAGGTTTATACATACTCACTTTTACATGAACACGCTCAACTTTTGTTGATTTTTCAAACTACATGTATTTCAGGAAACTAGGGGATCTGGCAAGGTATGCAATCTCGTCAAGCTGCGTAAGAATAATGATGTCATCCGAGTTTAGGAAATGTAACCTTTGCCTGGACGGTTTACAAGTCTTAAACTGTGTAAATATTCATGTCTTTTGGTTGTGTCTTGTGAACACATTTTAAATTATGTCATGTCGTAATCTGTTTTAAGTGTCGACCCTTAAACAATGTTGTCGTGTTTACTTTAAAAACTTGATGAATGGATGAACGTCATATGTTTTATTTCATATAGCATGGTTATGATATTTGCTATGGTATTAAGAAGTCACACCAAATAAACCCACGCTTCCGCAAAAGCCAGGGTGTGACACACACCATGCACGAGGAGCCTGGTGTAACCCATATAAAGCCTTATCAAGCTTATACACGTGACGGGGACACTATTTGTTCACAAAGCCCGGTGGCTGTGACACATAAATCTCTTCCTTCACTTTGCCGAAGAGAAATGCCGTCTTGACATCCATTTGATAGACCTTGAATCCCATATAGGATGCGTATGCCAGAAAGATTCTGATTGCCTCCAATCGAGCCACGGGAGCATACACTTCATCGTAGTCAAGGCCTTCAATCTGTCTAAACCCTTGGACGACCAGTCTTGCCTTGTTTCTAACAATCACTCCGCTATCGTCTCTCTTGTTGCGATAGACCCAACTAGTTCCGAGTGATTTCTTTCCAGCAGGTAGAGTAACCAGCTTCCAGACTTTCAGCTTCTCAAATTGATTCAACTCATCCTGCATCGCATCTACCCAGCTAGGTTCCAAAAGAGCCGTATCAATTGTCTTTGGCTCAATTTGTGAGATGAAACATGAAAACAAGCAATTGTTGATAATTCCTGACTGACTTCTAGTCAACACTCCAGCTTCTACTGGTCCAATCACATTTCGATGGGATGATCACGTTGGACGCTTATAGGAATAGCAACTTCAGGTGCAGTTCCAGATGGTGAGGCATTCGTTAAGTGGTCAACTGCTACTGACTCAGTTTGGTCAGAGACTTGTTCTTCTTCTACACCATTGGCAACAAACTCTTCAGGAATGGGACCATCAAACATGTCATTTTGATCATTGGGTGTGTCCTCCTCATCAGACGAGTCCAACCCCTCCCCTCCATCATTAAGAATGTCAGTATAATCAGGACCTACTTGAATCTCTGGTGTAGATGTTGAAGATGAGGCTGCAGGTGTGTGATCCCCCACAGCTGTAGAATCCCCCTCACATTCAACATCCCCCTCTTCTTCAGGATTATGTGGAACAATTGAGGGTCGAGATACAGCATTAGATGGACCAAAAGTACCTGCATGAGTAACAGGAGGATCATCATGAATATCAAAAGATTTAAATAGATAGGCATAATTATAAAGAGTGAATGGCCCGTTTCCAGCGTCCGTCTGATTTTCTTTGAGCCACTGCACATCATAAGACTCAATGATCTGTCTAGTCTTCTTGTTATACACTCTATATGCCATCTTGTTCTCATGAGCATCCTTTCCAGCATATCCAATGAAATAACATTCATCTCCCCTAGCGTCAAACTTTAGTATGGATTCCAGGTGCAAAAGAGTACATGGACAACCGAAAGCTCTAAAGTGCCCCACATATGGTTTTCGCCAAACATTACTTCATGAGGCGTCTTCATGCGTGCCTTGTTACTAACAACTTTGTTTTGGACATAGCACGCAGTATTAATGGCCTCTTCCCAGAAGAAGACTGGGAGTTTCGATTCACAGAGCATCGTGCGAGCTGCTTCAATTAGGGTTCTATTCCTTCTTTCAGCAACTCCATTTTGCTGAGGAGTTCTAGCAGCACTGTATTGTCGAGCGATTCCCCTCTCGGCACAAAAGAAATTCAATTTAGCATTCTTGAATTCGGTTCCATTGTCGCTTTGAATCCCTTTCACTTTCTTGCCAGTCTGATTCTCCATAAAAATTATGAATCTCTTGATTAATTCTGCAGTCTCACTTTTGTTAACTAAGAAGAAAACCCAAGTAAAACGTGAGTAGTCATCAGTAATTACAAGACAGTAAGACTTTCCAGACAGACTGAGCACATTCACTGGACCAAAAAGATCCATGTGAAGAAGTTGCATCACACTGTTAATGGTGTTTACAGTTTTGGGAAAATGAGGTCTTCGATGTTGTTTACCCTTTGCACAAGTAATACATTTTTCAAAAGTTATGAAGTCTTTTACAGGTAGACCCCTTAACAACCCCAGTTTTGCAAGACGGTTTAGATTTTTCACATTAGAATGTCCTAAACGACGATGCCACAGCATAGCATTGTGCTCAGAGATTTTAGTAAACAAACAGGCAACATCTTCAGTGGGATGTTTATTCATGTCAATGACATAAGCGTTGCCTTTTCGTTCAGATTTTACCAAAATCCATTCATCAGGAATGACCATTCCTGGTTTCAGAATAAGGCAGTGTTTATCAGTGAAATGAGTTGAGTAACCGTTGTCGCAAATTTGAGCAACACTTAGCAGACTATGCTTCAACTCAGGAACGTAGTTGACGTCTTTGAAACAGAGATCACCATTCTTGACTGTGCCTCTTTGTGTGATCTTTCCTTTCTCACCACCCGCAAAGGCTACATATCCTCCATTAAATTCCTTAAGATCAGAAAGTTGGGATAGATCGCCAGTCATATGCCTGGAACAGCCACTGTCAATGACCCATAGTCGAATGACAGCCCTCCATAGCCGTTCCTGCACATTACATGGGATTAATTAGATTTTGGTACCCAAGCCATAATTTTAGTGGGTACACCCTGATCATTGAAATATGTAACTTGCATCCAAATCAACTTTTCTTTAGAGTAGATAGGTTTAGTGTTGATGCACGATGATTTAGGAGAGTTATTTGGAACATATTTTTTAGGTTTCCAAACTTGCCTAGGACTATCCAATCTCTTGGATGCCTTAGGCGAATCAGAAGTGAAGTTTGGAATGTAATTGTTTGTTTTCATTTTCATTTGTTTAGCTTTGTTCCAATCTCCATCAGAAGGCTTCACTTTGGAATTCAGCTTCCTAACAGGTTTAGAGTTTGAAGTCTTCTCCTGTTTTGAAAGCTTGAAATTCCCTCTTGGAGCCTTCTGATGCTCTCCTCTTTTGAGTTTATCAGGACGATGCTGACAATTTCTTGCAATGTGTCCAGCAATTCCACACGTGTAACATATTTGTCGTTTCACATGTGGTTTTGCTTGACATCCATCAGTCTTTGCAGAACCTGAGGGCTTGTGTGGTTCCTGAGATGCAAACGAGACTTGTTTAGTCGTAGCTTTAGAAATAGAATGATGTTTAATTTGCTTGTTTGATCTTGATTTTGGAGGAACATATTTAGCTTCATTTCCTCTTTTATTTTGTTTTACCAATAGATTTTTACATTTGTCAACTTTATTAGGCAAAACAACTGAATTCAAATCCACACAAATAGAACCAAAATAAATGTCAGAACATTCATCGCTCTTTAAAACAGAGCCCACACAATCCAAAGCATCAGAAGAAATTGAAATATTGTTTGACTTTTCAGAAATTAAAGAATTGTTTTTCTGAATTTTATTTTTCAAAACATTAAAAGCAATGTCATCCTCATCATCTCCATCTACCCAATCTTCAATAATTACTTGGTCTGCATTTGAAGTAACATGGTTAGTATCATTAATTTTTTCACAAACAGTATCACTTGATGCTGTAGAATGCTCTCAGCCTCTTGTGATATCATAGATTCAGAAGAATCAGAATTATTTTCTTTTGAACATTCAGCAGGGGCTTCTGTGGTTTCATCACCATCTAACTCAACAGAGGCTCCTGATGTTGTTTCTGATTCTTCTTTAAGCGACTCTGAATCAACTGTTTCAGATGATTCATTTGTTGACTCCACTGAATCAACTGACTCTGAATTATCATAGTCAGTAATTTCATAGGAGTTACAGGTTGAATCAGATGAAGCTGATGATTCAGTCTGAGGTGCCTCTGCTTCTTTATGTGATGTATTGTTGACAATGGATGATTCATCCATTTCTGATTTCTCAGGAGTGGCTGTATCGCTAGTTGTATCACATGGAGAAACAGATTCACTTTGTTTGCCTTTATTAAATTCTTTCATAAATTCAGTCAAACCTTTTATCATGGCAAACTCAATGTTGTCTACATTAACTCTAGGCTCTCTTACCTCAAGCTCTTGTGTTACTGATTTATTTTCAAAAGGTTGTTGTGACTCACACGACTCTTCTTTTTCAAACACTTGAAAATGTTTATCAACGCTTACATTTTTCTCAAAATTTAGGGTTTCAGTGTGATTTAAAACATTTTCTGATTTAACAAACATTTGTTTATAAGCCTGCTTTTCTAAAATGACTTCAGTATTATCAGGCCTAGTGATTTTTATCTTGCGAAGCTTGACATGCTCAGGTTTCTTATCCTCTGGTTTTCTATATTCCATCTTGGGTAAATTGTCTATCTCCTCTTCAGTCATTGGAATTGAGGAATAGTTGTGGTTATAAGGTGGAGGTATGCAAAGAAAACCCAACCCTTTATTCCTCACTTCCTTTTTGCTATATTTTAACTGTTGATTTATCATTTTTTCAACCTTTTCGCTTGAAACATCAAATTTTTTAAAATTAAATTCAGTATTTTCAAAGGTTGATTTTAAGTCGTTTAATTCAATAGTTAAGTTCTCAGATAGCTCCCTGAAGTGGAGATATCGACAGTTCACTTCGTTTAGATCACTATGCAACTTTCGAATGTCGCGTTGATGCGCCTCCACCATCTCCTTATACCCATCCAGTTTCTTTTTAACTTCATAACTACTGGATCTGGTATATTGAAGTTGCATAGTAAGCGATTCGGCCTGTTCCTTATACCCTTTTACCTTCTCTTTACATTTTAAAGTACAACAAACATCATCTACATATACCTCAGCCTCAGAAGGAGTGTAGTCATTCATTTGAGCCATGAGGGCATGATAGATCGTTCCCTCAACGTCTTCAGTGGCCGAGTCAGCATCTTCTTTCACTTCTGCCATGAGAGCTTGATTTGACTGGTATAAGGTGTCTGTAGTAATCTGCAAATCATTCATCTGTTGGGTCCAATCAAAGCCCCCTCCTTCCTGAACCACCAATGCATTTCCAGGATTTGCAACAGATTCTGCAGCTTGAGTTCTGACAGCAGTGTTTGAAGTTGAACCTTGAGTGGGACGAGAGACAGTGATGTTTGAGGTCGACATAACATTTGGAGCTGGTCGAGCTGCTGAACTAACGGCGACAGTAACATTTGGATCAACTCTTTCCCTCCTTGGCTGTTTGCACTCTCTAGCATAGTGCCAAGGCTCATGGCAGTTATAACATCTGAGCTTAGCCTTGTTCCAACCAAGCTCACTATCAATCTTTTCCCATTTGTTTCTACCAGTTTTCTTCACAAAGTTTTTGGCCCGAAACACTGCCATGGCCATTTGCCAAGTGATATCCATTTCTTCAACATCATCAGGATGGACTTCCAGCAGTTCAGCAGAGTCAATGTTGTTTGCCACCCTACCAGCAATGAACGCGTGATAACAATTCATGACCCCTGTCATGAAGGCCATAGCTTGCTCAAATTCCCTCGAAGTGGCCACTGAAGAGTTTGTAGCAGCAAAAGCAGTAGTAATATTCGAAAGAAGTTGTCTGGGGGTAGGAGCAGCTTGTTTAGTAGGCTGTGGAGCAGATGGAGTTTGGTTCACTTATTGAGTAGCAGATTGAAAATAGCCAGATTGGTTAACGAAAGTTCCAAGATTAGCAGGGAATTGCATAGTAGAGGGTCCTTGAAATGAGCTCATTCCTTGTTGAGACATCAAAGCACTGTTGGTTAACACACCTGCATTGTTGTAGCTTACAGTGTGGTTGTAGAGCCTTTGTTTGTCATCCATTTCATAAGACTTTAGCAAAGAAATTAGTTTAGAAAGAGTCATTCTAGCTAAGTCCCTGGTTCTTTTGATGAGAGTCACATTTGTCTCCCAGTTTCTTGGAGGAGCGTTGAGCAGTTTCTTGTTGGTAATAGATTTTTCCAAGTTGATATCATGAGTTTTCATATCACTGACCAAGGCAACAAATCTTTGGATTTGATTTTCCAAAGTTTCCCCTGGGAAGTGATTGAACAGGTTGAACTTCTGAGTGAGCATTTCCCTTCTGCTTTCCTTCATCTCTTCGTTTCCCTCATATATAGCCAGAAGAGCTTCCCACGTTTCCTTAGCAGTTTTCCAATCACGAACTCCAATGTCAATTTCTGGTGCAAGAGCAGAGTGCAGCATAGCAAGAGCCTTGACATCAATGTCAAGCTTTTCACGATCCTCTTCAGTAAAATGAGACTCGGGCTTAGGAGCAGTTGTTCCCTCGGCTTCATTCACAATGTAGGTGATCACAGTTGGTCAGTTGCAGATGGACCTCCACGCCTTTGGATCCCTTATTCTCATGTATTGGATGAACCTGAACTTCCATTCTGAAAAGGATCCCCCAGAATGACCTGGGAATCCTGTTGTTAGTTCCAATTATGTTATCTAGATCCTGGTTAATAGCAGCTGTTTCAGTCAATCCCAATTGATTAATTTGAGCCATTTCTGAAAATACAATTGAACTTATGAGTAACAGATAATATTAAATATAAAAATCAGATGAATATCACTAATGATTACAATATAATTCAAAATAACAATTCAGATGGTTCAATAGACAGTTAAAAGATCCAATACAAAACAGTTTCGTATAACAGTCCACAAGCCCAATTGGTCCAGTCCACGTGAATAGGTCCAATCACAGTCGCACAAGATGACCTCTTTGATCGCACAAGATGAATCGCACAAGATGAGTCGCACAAGACACCTTTCAGCTGAACCTTTGGCCAATCGCACAAGACAGTATGACCCCTTTGATCGCACAAGACAGATCGCACAAGGTGAGTCGCACAAGACGTCTTCAGTTGAACCCTTTGCCAAACACACAAGATAATATGGCCCCTTTCAAATGAACCTTTGAATCGCACAAGAGTTCAATCGCACAACACCACTGTCAACAGTTCAAAAGAACAGTTGATCACACAAGGTCTTCCCAGACGCACAAGAGATAATGAATCGCACAAGTCACAAAGTTTGGGCATGAATCCTTGAAAGCCCAAATTTTATGATCACACAACCCACCCTAAATCGCACAAGATTCAATATTGGGCCTCGGTCCTTTAAGAATCCAATACACATCAATCGTACAAGACCTTCAGTCGCACAAGTCAAATTTGGAAATGCAATATTTCAATCTTTCAACCAAAATCCCGAAAGATATGGTGATTTAATTTTCGAATCCTTTTTGAAAATACCTGCAACAAACTTTCCAAAAATCTGCAAACACAATCAACTTCCACACAAACAGATCAACCCCACTATTCTCAAAAATTCTAATGAATAATTTGAAGAAATCCGAAGCACAAGAACCCAGAAATTCAAAAAAATTTCAATGAACTTTCAGCCAAAAATTTATATGTATCCTCAAAACCCTTTCAATTTTATCAAAACGAGATCTTAATATCAGAAATCAATAATTAAGTTCCAATTTTGATATCCAAAACAATTGATTTTCACGAGAATTTTAACCAAATCAAGTCAAAATTCCAGATTAACAGATCCGTTTTGATTCACAATATGTCAGATTTATTTTAACCAAAACAGAAAATTCACTTTAAGATCAGTGTCCGTGCCGCAACTTGGGTTAATAATCACATGCAAATAAACAGATTTTTAGAACAAAAGGTGGACAACTCAAATCCTTTTGAACCCAAGAAATAGTCGACAGAAGAAAACTATAAAGTAAAACTAAAATAAGCCAAGAAATCAGACCTTTCTTCGTCGAACTTGAACACGATCAGCAGCAAAAACAGTCTTCAATCTTCAAGATATCGATCCAACCGAGCCTTCGTGAGACTACTTAGGCTCTGATACCAATTGTAAGTCCAGAATCACTACAATCGGACATCAAACACCAAACAAGTAGCAGAATTACAAGTAAGATGTGGAAGATTGAAAGCAAAGTGTATTGATTCAAAGCAAAACAATCACACGATTCTAGGATCATCTGGAACTTGGTATCGCACAAAAGCAAAAGTTTTACAAGGAATCAACAACCTACATCGACTATGGATTCCCCTATTTATACTAACATAGGAGATCCATTTACATTGGGCCAAGCCCATACCCCATAGACCACAAAACAACTAAACGAGCCCACTAAACATATCGAACCCAAACCAAACAAGATAGCCCAAGACAGACGCAAACCTACACTAGTTTATGCTCTTACAATTTTGGAAAGTGCAGATTTGAATCGCAGACGCAATCGCATTCACAGCCTAAAGTTTGTGGGATCTGCAAGTCCAAAGAGCATAGAACCTTGGATTGTAAGAAAATGAAGGATGCAACCTGTTATGGTTGCAACGAGAAGGGGCATATAAGGACTAACTGCGCGAAAAATCCGAAGAAGTCTGAGGAGGTTAAAAAGACTAATGCTCGAGTCTTCCAGGTGAATGCTCAGGAAGCAGTTCAGAATGATAATGTTATAACAGGTACATTCCTCATCAATGATGTATATGCTAGAGTTTTATTTGATTCTGGTGCGGATAAGTCTTTTGTAGACAATAAATTTTGTAAATTGTTAAATCTGTCTGTTAAAACTCTAAACATAAAATACGAGGTAGAATTGGCCGATGGTACTATAGAGACTGCTTCAACAATCTTAGATGGATGTTTTATATCCATTAGGAATCACTCTTTTCCGCTATCTTTGCTTCCGTTGAAATTGGCAGGATTCGATATAGTTATAGGCATGGATTGATTATCTTGCAACCAGGCCCAAATTGTCTGTAACAAGAAATAAGTTATCATTAAGACCCCTTATGGTGAACCACTTACAATTCAAGGAGATACACAGTATGGATTGCCTAAGCAGGTATCTATGCTTAAGGCATCGAAGTGTTTAAAAAAGGTTGTGTCATTTACATGGCACAGGTGACAATAGACGAGCCAAAGCCAAAGATCGAAGACATTCCTATTATTTCTGATTATCCAGACGTTTTTCCTGAAGAGTTACCTGGTTTACCCCCGGACAGACAAGTGGAATTCAGGATCGATATTATTCCAGGAGCAGCCCCTGTAGCTCGAGCTCCATATCGGTTGGCACCAACAGAAATGAAGGAATTAAGAACAAAATTGGATGATTTGTTAGAGAAAGGTTTTATTCAACCAAGCTCATCTCCTAGGGGTGCGCCCATTCTATTTGTGAAGAAGAAAGATGGCTCGATGCGCTTATGCATCGATTATCGTGAGTTGAACAAGGTTACAATTAAGAACAGATATCCGTTCCCCCAATCGATGATTTGTTCGATCAGCTTCAAGGAGCAAGTTACTTTTCAAAGATCGATCTAAGATCAGGATATCATCAGTTGAAGGTCAGAACCGAAGACATGCACAAGACCGCATTCAGAACACGATATGGTCACTACGAGTTCTTAGTGATGCCTTTCGGGCTCACTAATGCACCTGCAGCATTCATGGATCTCATGAATCGCGTTTGCAAACCGTATCTAGACAAGTTTGACATTGTCTTCATTGATGACATTCTTATTTATTCAAAGAGTCAAGCCGATCATGAAAAACACCTCTGGTGTATCCTTAAACTTCTGCAGCAAGAGAAGCTCTACGCCAAGTTTTCCAAATGTGAGTTTTGGCTTCGTGAAGTCCAATTTCTTGGACATGTGGTAAGCGAGCATGGTATCCAAGTGGATCCCGCTAAGATTGAAGCGATTATGAATTGGCAAGCGCCCAAAACACCTACAGAAATTCGCAGCTTCTTGGGTCTAGCAGGATACTACAGACATTTCATTGAAAACTTTTCAAGAATTGCTGCACCTCTAACTTCGTTAACTCGTAAGAATGTCAAGTTTGACTGGGGTCCCAAGCAACAGGAATCCTTTGAGATTCTTAAACAGAAATTAAGCAATGCTCCTGTGTTGACATTGCCAGAAGGAGTCGAAGAGTTTGTGGTTTATTGCGACACATCACACACCGGTATGGGTTGTGTGCTCATGTAGAGAGGCAAGGTCATTGCCTATGCATCCCGTCGTGCACGAGAAGAATTACACCACCCATGATTTGGAATTGGGTGTCGTTGTATTTGCACTAAAGCTTTGGAGGCATTATCTATATGGAACCAAGTGTATAGTTTATTCAGATCACAAAAGCCTTCAACATCTGTTTAATCAGAAGGATCTTAACATGAGGCAACGCCGATGGATGGAAACGTTAAACGATTATGATTGTGAAATCCGATATCATCCTAACAAGGCAAATGTATTCGTTGATGCTTTGAGCAGGAAAGAAAGGATCAAACCTATTAGGATCAATTCCAAAAGCATTGAATTAAAGAACAGCTTTAATGAAAGGTTGTTAGTGCTCAAAAGGAAGTCATTTTAGAATCTAACTATCCGAAAGAGAAATTAGGCGTAACTGCTGATCAATTATCATATGGCAAGGATGGAATCCTTAGATTGAATGGTCGAATCTGGGTTCCAATCCATGGAGGACTTAGAGATGTGATCCTTCAAAAAGCTCATAGTTTAAAATATTCAGTCCATCCAGGCAGTGAAAAGATGTACCAGGATTTAAAGGCAAATTATTGGTGGATAGGTTTGAAGAAATCTATAGCCACTTATGTGGCTAAATGTCTAACGTGCGCACAGGTTAAGGCTGAACATCAAAAGCCGTCAGGTTTGCTACAACAGCCTGAACTTCCCACTTGGAAATGGGAAATGGTAACTATGGATTTTATCACCAAATTACCAACTATGAAACATGGGAATGATACGATTTGGGTTATAGTCGACAGGCTGACCAAGTCAGCTCACTTCTTGCCTATTAAAGAAACACACAGCTCCGACAAGCTAGCTCAGCTATACGTGGACGAGATAGTATCCCTCCACGGAGTGCCAGTATCTATTATCTCTGATAGGGATACTAGATACACATCTCATTTTTGTAAATGCTTTCAGCAATCCCTAGGCACTCGTCTAAATTTCAGCACTGCTTATCATCCTCGGACAGATGGCCAAAGCGAGTGTACGATTCAAATGCTTGAGGATATGCTCAAGGCTTGTGTCATTGATTTGGGTGGAAGTTGGGACGACCATCTTCCTTTGATTGAATTTTCGTACAATAATAGTTATCATTCGAGCATTCAAGCAGCGCCTTTTGAGTCCTTGTACGGAAGGAAGTGCAGAACGCCAGTCTGTTGGGCGGAGGTTGGAGAAACCCAACTGTCAGGACCTGATATAGTCCTTTAAATGACAGATAAAATCATCTAAATCCGTGATCGTCTGAAATCTGCCAGGGATAGGCAGAAAAGCTATGCAGATATGAGGCGCAAACCTCTAAAATTCGAAGTTGGTGATAAAGTGCTACTCAAGGTGTCACCCTGGAAAGGGGTAATGCGTTTTGGCAAGAAGGGCAAGCTGAGCCCAAGATACATAGGACCATTCAAGATCATCGAATGTGTCGAAACTGTGGCCTATAAGCTAAATCTACCTGAAGAGCTCAGTAGGATACATAATGTATTCCACGTCTGCAATTTAAAGAAATGTCTAGCCGATGAATCGCTAGCAATGTCTCATAAGGACATGCAGATTGACGAGAGATTGAAGTTCGTTAAAAAACCTTTGTCGATCGAGGATCGACAGGTTAAGAAGCTTCGAAGAAAGCATGTGTCGATCGTAAAAGTGAAATGGGATGCCCGTAGAGGCCCAAAATACATGTGGGAGGTTGAATCCACGATGAAACAAAAATACCCTCATTTATTTCAGTAAATCTCGAGGTCGGGATTTCTTTTAAGGGGGTGAGGATGTAACACCTCGCAAAATCATGTCCAATATAGTAAAGACACGTGTCATGAACTTTAAACGTGTGATGAATTGATTTCGAGGGACTAAAGTTGACAAACAAGGAAAAGATATGTGTTAAAGGATCCAAAGTGTCAGCATTTGAAAATTTTGCCTTCTAATGACCCTACATGATGTTCATACTCTTAAACGAAATAATTGTGAAACGTATGAAGCCGTTTGTGAAAGAAAGTGAAAGTTTACCAGACGCAAGGCTTTAATGTGTCAACATGTTAAATTAATACCTCTGAGTGATCTTTTAACAAACCCGAGGCTCTGTAACGATTAATTATATCTCATGAACAAGTGACAAAAATTTCATGAGGTTTCGATATCATTTGATATAAATACGTTAACTTTCGTAAATAAAGGGTTAAATGCATCAACGAGGCAAAACTTGTGCTTTCGGTTATCGTTTAACGAAACCGAACCTGGCGATGTTTGGTTATATCCTAAAGATCATCAAAATAAAAACTTTATGGGTTAAAAGTGCTTAAAATTGAAGTTATGAGGTTTTAAAGGTCCAGGGGTTAAATCTGCCAAGTTTGGAACTTGTATGACTAGTTACCCTTGTGGTGGCGCTGCGCCACAACAAAAGACTTCTGCCGTCGCGCGACGCGCGACGCGATGGCCTAAAATGGACAGAATCCCTGCACAGATGCAGGTTTCAGCATGCTTTCTTCTCCGAACCACCTATACACTCACATAACTCGAATCTAGGGATTGTTTGCTGGTTTTTAAAACCACTTTGGACACATGGAGCAATCTTACAACATCCCTAAACACTTGTGATGATCTTGTGAGAGTCACTTGCACTATAAATAGGGGCATTGGATGCCATACTCTTTGCTCACTTCAAATTTTCATCACCTTCTCACTTGTTTGAGCTCTTTAAAGCATTCTCTGGATTCCTGATCAAGAAGGAAGCCCTCCTTAGTTCAATCTTCGTGCTAGGACCTTGTGTAAGCGTTCTTAGCCACTCTCGTTTGGTTTTTATATGTATAAAGACAAAAAGTCAAAGTCGTCGTAATAACGCTTTGACTTTCGGTTTAGACCTAAATGGTCCAGCCATTACTCGAATTAAAAATGGCTATGTGTTGGTAATTAAGTGGGTGATAAACCCTTAAAGGGACACCTCCTAATTATCACATTTACTTGGTCAATTGTCGGGTCAAACTACTTAACAGAAAAGTCAAACAAGTCAGTTTTTACAAAATAAATCATAACTGATAATGTAGAAGCTATAAAATACATTTTATCACTTAAACAACTTGGTAAATAATATAAGAACATGTTTAGGCATGTTCAACCCGACAATTTTGGGTATTAGGCTCGGTTCGCAACCGAAAGTTGCAAAAATAGACTTTTGCTTTGACTTTCAATTCTGACCCCATTTAGTTTAGTTTAGTTATGCCTTAAGGTTCCTTTGGGACCACATTACATGTTAGTATAACCCTCTGAGATTACACTATACGGATCCATAGAAATCTTAGTTCATTGCATGTTTCCGTTAAATGCTTAAAGTTGACCATTTTGCCCTTTTGATATAAAAACGAGATTTTTGAAAATGTGAGAGGACAAAAATCTTTATTACTGATTTATAAGTATGTCCTAAAAATTTGACATCAGTTTATGGTCCCAAATTAAAGTTATGCAAGATATCGTAAAAATGAAACTTTTTGTTAATTAAATGGCATTTTCAGCATAAATCATATTTAAACCCAATTTTTGGCACCAAACTTGCTACCCACTGTTATGAAATAATATTTAGGGATTTTTTGAATTTTTTATCGAATTTTATATTGACCATAGCATAGAGTTCTAGCATAAATTCGGTAATTGACGATAATACCCTTTTTGTTAATAAAATGAGTTTAACATATGATATGCATACCAAACCTTTTCCTACTAATATCATATATTAAATAGACATTTTAAGCATTAGAGACTGATCAAAACTTCAGAATTTTATAAACACATTGAATACCGTCAATTACCGACTTTTACGCTAATTAGGCGTATAGTATGGTTTAAAACTATATTTAACAGGTCTAAGTTATAACTTAAATAAGACCCTTTAGGAATCTAATAGGTTAATAAAACCTTCGTTCCAGATTGAGAGCCCCGGTAGAAGTACTTGCACTTGCTGATTAGAATATACGGCTGAGTTTATTTTACATTTTTAGCTCGGGTAAATACTTTTAACTTATTTTCCCTTATACGGGCTTGGGATACGGTAAAATATTACCGCTTGGTCGGGTGTAGAAACCTTTTAATCGGATATGGTTAAATTGTATAATCCCGATTTAATCAGTATTGCTTGATAACAAATAACATTGGGGGTTAACGACCGTGTCCTGGATATCCTCGGCTCATTCAAAAAAATATGAATGGCCACGACTTAAGCACGGGGTGTAGGCATACACCTGTCCATTGCATATGTAAAAGATATACTCACTCGTGAGGAAACTTCTTGTGAGTTTATATTTGTGGTGTGTCGATTAATTTTGTTCGGCTTTTATACCGGCCCTAAATGTTGGACAAACATGTAAATCTGATACAAGATTGTTATTAATATAATTGTCCCAAGTTATAAAATGTTTGTGCCTTGTGAATTTAAACCAATTTTCATAAATGTTTTCAAAAGAGTCGGTTAATTGTATTTACCAGTGTAAACTGACGTATTTTTCCAAAAAGACTAAGTGACAGGTACTGTACGTAATTGGCTGGGAGCTCGGGGCGTTAATAAGGAATCTTGCAAGTTCTAAACGTCTAAAATCTGTTGAACAATGTTTATATTTCTGTTTTAAGATCCGCCTGTGGATCCATTATCGACCGTTTGTATAATATTTTATTATACTTTTCAAATTCGGTTTGTATTATTATTTTAGTCTTCCGCTGTGCATTAAACTGTGATTAATTGTCTATGATGATATCAACTACGTCACGATACTCTCCACCGGGCCCACTGGTAACACGTGGAAATATCGGGGTGTGACATAGATGATGTAGAGAAAAAGAAAGAGTAGATAGTGTGTGTTTGACAGTCATGTGTGTATGTATCATAAAAATATTTTTACAAGTAAATTACCATAATGCCCTTACTTTTATTTTTAAAGTTACCAAAATGGCCTTCTAGTTAACAGACATTATGAATAGAGTTAAGATCATGGAGCAAAGTGAGAAAAACATAATAAACTATTTGAGGAAAATAGCAATTTTTAAAAGTTTAGGGCAAAACTGTTAAAACGACCAAACCACGGGGAGAAAAACAGAAGTTTACTCTATAAATAATATAATGGTGTATTAAAATTTTATTATAAAAATGGTAAAATTGAAATAATGAAATTATGCAAGGTTGATGAAAATGAAATAAGGAATATGTTAAATGTAATACTGAAAAGAAATTGGGTAAATTTGAAACAGGTAAGAATCCGCGTGTAAACTAAATGGTATACAGTTTGGCGAAAAAACAAATATTAAGGTTTCCTAGAATTAAACCATGTGTGTCCTAATATTTTTATTTATTAGGTATACATTTAGAGATACAGATTATATAATTCAAACAAAGTTAAATGTATTTGTGTTCAACTTGATGATCGTAATGATAATTTGAGATTTGAAGTAATTTTTCAGCTTTGATGATTTAAGATTTGAATTTGAGTGAAATATCAAAACTTTTAATGTTATAATTTGTTATTTTTTGTACTAAGTAGTTTGGAGAAAAATATCTTTTAAGGGTGGTGTTGTGAGTTTCTGAAACTACAACCCTAAATAATAATAATAATAATAATAATAATAATAATAATAATAATAATAATAATAATAATAATAATAATTGATAAAGTAAGTTTATTTAAAGCATATATATTTTTCTTAGATGTCAGTCTTTTGATTGTAGTTTTCAGTAACAAAAAATATAACGGATATAGATTGATCATATTATATTATATTACTAGGTTATAATCCCAGTGTATTATACGGGTTGAATAAATAAATTTTATATACTAAATAATAAAATAATATATCTTTAAAAACTTTCTTTATTGCACTGGTTGAATAAATATAATTTTATTTATTAAATAATAAAAAGTTTTATCTATAAGAACAATATTATACGGGTTGAATAAATGTAATTTTATATACCGAATAAAAAAGTTATATCTTTAAAACCACGTGTATTACACGAGTTGAATAAATGTAATATTGTTTACCAAATAAGAAAATAATACATCTTTAAAAAACCTCATTTATTACACGGGTTGAATAAACGTAATTTTATATACCAAATAATAAAAAATTACATCTTTAAAAATATGCGTATTACACGGTTTGAATAAATGTAATTTTCTGTACTAAATAATAAAAAAATATATATCCTTAAAAAACTCCGTGTATTGTACGAATTGAATAAATCTAATTTTATACATCAAATAATAAAAAGTTATATCTTAAAAAACCTCATGTTTTACATGGGTCGAGTAAATGTAATTTTGTATAGTGAAAATAAAAATATTTAATATATTAACACAAAGTTTGGTTTTCGTGATAAAAATAGATTATTCTGTTGTTTGTTAACGAAGTCTCAATAAATTTAACCCTTTATTTAAAACTCCTTAAATATATAAATGATACATACTATTAGTTAATTTTATGTTAAGTTTCGTAAAACCTGTTTGATACCAAACTAAACAAAATGTTCAAATATATAGTTAAGATCAAATTAGATAATTAAGTTTGGATTTGAAGTAAATAGATAAATATAAAAGTAATAATTAATTCAAATAAATAATAGAGTAACTTACGATTTTGGCCCCCGTCGTTATATCACTTTTACCCTTTTAGCCCAAAAAAGATTTTTTTAACATTTAAGCTCCCAACGTCTTTTTTTCTAACATTTTTGACCCATAACGTCTTTTTAATTTCTAACCCTTTTGGCCCTTAACATTTAATGGATGGGGTTAGTGTTATGGACCAAAAGGGTTAGAAAAGAAGTTGTTGGGGACTCAGATGTTAAAAATAACATTTAATGGATAGGGTTAGTGGGTACACCACAATCCAATACGTGGATCGTGGCTACCCTAATGATTTAGGTAACTATGATACATACATACATACATATATTTAAGTGTGTGTATATAGAGTAGTTATCCCAATGGCTTTTGTTTAAAAAGAAAAAGAAATTGATTTTCTATTTTCGTTTTCATTTTCATTTTTGTTTAGAAAAGCCATGATTTAATTATAAAAATAGTATTTTTCTTACTTGTGTTTTAAATTATAACAACATGGTTATATTGTTCGATCATATTTAGTTTTAAACTATTGAATTTATAATTTACTCTAATTAATATTATAAATGAGTAGAAGATTAAACTAAATAATAATTATTCATAAGATATTAAACTAAATAATATTTAATAGAAGGGTTATCTATAATTAATTAGAAAAGATTAAATTAAAATAATAATTATCTATAAGAGATGCTCTAATATGATGACAAGTGTCCCAAAGTGGTTTCTTTTATTATAACCCCGTGTATTACACGGGTCGAATTAATGAATTTTATGTACTAAATAATAAAACAATATATCTCTAAAACCCTCATTTATTACACGAGTTGAATAAATATAATTTTATATATTAAATAATAAAAAGTTATATCTATAAAAACCATATTGTACAGGTTGAATAAATAGAATTTTATATACCAAATAAAAAAATGTTATAATTTTTTAAAAGAGAGGAAAAGACAGAAAGCTGAATGTGAATTGAAAAACCTAACCAGATTTTGATTTTGGATGAAAATTGCAACAAAATTGAAACCACAGGAATACTCATTCAAAAGATTTGAGTTTTGGACTAAAGTGGCAAAATTGACCAAACCTCATGGACCATTTTGGCAGTTTACTCATTTATTTAATTAATATAAGATAGTTTGGAAGTGAGGCGAGAAAATCATAAAATAAATGCTTACAATTAATGATAGGTGTCACCAGTGTTGTAAAAGTCGCTAGGCGGTCCCTAATCGGCCGACTGGGGAGTTGGGAGTAATCGGAGTACTCGGAGAGTACTCGGGGAGTACGTGGACATGGTAACTATAAAGAAAATTAATTGTTATATATTATATATATGTTAAAATAATCATAATTCATGTCAACTGAGTATAGTTTAAAATGAAACATGTTTAAAGTTCAAATATTCTGAATACAAGTCCGACTAGTCTGAGTACAAGGTCGAGTAGTCCGAGTACAAGGCCGAGTAGGCCGATGTTGACCAATTTTGACCAATTTTGACTAATTAAAAGTCAACAAACCACGTTGACCGCCTAGACCGACTAGGCCAACTCTTTCCGACTACGTCCGACTAGGCGCCGAGTTTGACCGAGTTTGACCGATGCCGACTAATTGAGTCCGCCTAAGAGGAAGTCGCCTCGGAGGGGTTCCGAGGACCGAGTACTCGCCGAGTACTCGGCCTTGGAATCCGACTTTTACAACACTGGGTGTCACACATTAATGTTTTATTATATAGTATAGTATAGTACAGATATATATTTAGATTGATATAATAGATTATTCTATTGTAGTAAAATTTATTAAAGAAGTCTCAATAAATTTAACCATTTATTTAAAACTTGTAAATGTAACGAACTCTCAATAAATTTAACCCTTTATTTAAAACTTGTAATTGTAGAAATGATAAATAAAATTAGTTAATTTTATTTTAAGTTTCGTAAAATCTTATTGATACCAAACTAAACAAAACGTTCAAATATATGGTTAAAATCAAGAGTAAATTACTATTTTGGCCCCTGTGGTTATATCACTTTTACCCTTTTAGCTCAAAAATGAATCTTTTAACATCTGAGCCTCCAACGTTTTTTTTTCTAACCCTTTTGGCCCCTAACACTAACCCCATCCATTTACTTTTAGTGGCCAAAAGGGTTAGAAAAAAAAAAGACGTTCGGGTCCAAAAGTGTTAGAAAAAAAGACGTTAAGTGCTCAGATGTTAAAAAAAATACTTTTTGGGCTAAAAGGGTAAAAGTGATATAACCACAGGGGCCAAAATCGTAATCTACTCTAATATCAAATTAGATAACCAAGTTTGAATTTGAAGTAAATAGATAATATAAAAGTAATAATTAAACTAAATAATATTTTGTAGAAGAGTTATCTATAATTAATAATTAGGAGAGATTAATTAAATTAAAATAATAATTATCCATAAGACATGACTTAATATGATGACAAGTGTCCCAAAGTGGTTTCTTTTATTATATAGTACTAGGTGTAGGACCCGTGTAACCACACGGGTAGGTTTAGTGATGATCGAAATCGAATACTAAAAAACAGATTATAATATATCATTTAAATTTTGGTATTTAGTTCTATATCTTTATAAAGTAACTAGGTTATACCCCGTGGTACCCATGGGTCGCTCTATTTTAAGAATATTAATATTTTATTAATTTTATTAAAAGGGTGTTTTTATAAAATTTATGAGGATATATATTCAATAATTCAATGTTAATCCTATATACTCACAATTGTATAATTACAATAAACTTAAATAACATGACGTATTAGATAAGTTAATGACAAAGTGCATACTTTGTTTTCGAGCATTCTATAAGCGTAGAAGTGTCTCGGACTCGTGCCGTGATAATTAAAAACACATGA
The DNA here is from genome assembly GCA_030545235.1 of Helianthus tuberosus. Taxonomy (NCBI): domain Eukaryota; kingdom Viridiplantae; phylum Streptophyta; class Magnoliopsida; order Asterales; family Asteraceae; genus Helianthus; species Helianthus tuberosus. The sequence continues at coordinate 91,683,000 of CM060381.1, forward strand.
TACTTGCCCCGAATTTACTTAAGGATGCATATTGCATGTTCAATGACATGAGCAAATGGTGTTTAAGGTACATGTCAGTTTAGCAATGACAAAAAGGGTATTTGTTCGAGGATAAGAATTAATAAATTTAGAACTTAAGAGACTTTTCCCAAATTAATACAAATCGGCCATAAAGACTCAAATAAACACATGAAATATATGGCTAATCCTCTTAAAACCAATTTACCTATTGATTACAGAAGTTGAATCCATCGAAGTGGTATATTATATTTCATGGAAAACACAAATTTAATATCTTTTTGAAGATGTAAAGAGGGGAGAATGATGTGTGAAATTAGGGTTCATGTTGAGAGGAATGAGGCGATAACTGGTGATTATTAAAATGGGTTTTTTTTTGCAAGTAAAGAAGTTTTTTCATATCTAATCCAACAAAACAACATGAAGTTCATCTAATACAATATGTTACATAGTAAAAGAACACATTTTAAAGATAGTCGAGTCCATTTGAAGATGCATATCCTTCGAATTGCCAAAACATTTCCCTTAGTAAATCGAGTCCCCTCTACAAAATGAACCAATCAAATTATAAGTGTTTAAAAATATAAAATAAACATTGGTGTCGATACTATGTGGTACCAATGCTGAACCCATTGAAGTAGGAATAGATTTAGTTATGTATGGTGTTGATAATCCATAGAGCAAGACAATAACATTTAAATATATAAAAACATGAAGATGAAATTCTCACGATCCAAAGAATTAAATAATATAACCAAAATCTAAAAATAACTCCAATCATTGACTTTAAACTTTAAAAATAAATGATATAATATTACACGCACACATACTTTTTTAAAATAATCATTTCATAAATAAAAAAAATCCAAACCCTGTAAGACTTACCACATTCATCTCTAAAATGGAAATGAGTTAACCTTGACAGAAGTTGTACGAAGTAATATCTTTTCGGTGCTTATAACCTATTAAGCTCCAGTATAATATTATTATAAAACATCGATTATTAACATAAACAAAAACCACAAATAAAATACAACCTAAAATGGGAACTTGGTATAAATTTGCATTAATATGATTTAGAAATTCACACAGAATTATCTAATCTAATATACTTTTTGCAAATTCACAAAGAATTACCTAATACATCTAATCTAATCCACTACTGCTAAACGATAAAATATATAGTCTCAGTTAAGAAATAAGCGTAGAAAAGTACTCTAAAGCTTTTTTAGTTGTACAACTGTTAACATATAGTTAAGTTTTTTTTTTCCAACTTTAGCCATCATCGTAACAATCAAATACTTCTCCAAGGATTAAACGCTTTAAAGTGAAATTGTAAACAATATCACAATAACCAACAGTATTGTAAAGACACTCACCTCTGTTTTAAGGATATTAATATTTTATTAATTTTATTACAAGGGTTTTTTTTTATAAAATTTATGAGGATATCTATACAATGATTCAATGTGAATCGAATCGTATTTAATAATATATGCAAACAATGCAATTTATCAATGGTAACAATTACCATATAATTTTCAAAATATTACCAGATATTTTTCTATGTATGTAGAATGATTCAGACCAAGATGAAAGGATGATAGCCCGTCTCGCCATTCTCTGGACAGTTAATTTACCTTAATCGAATGTGGTACAAAGAGACGGGATTATGAAAGGATGATATCCTCATTTCGAACAGTCACTTCATTATTAGCATCCATACTTGTGGTTAGACTTTTCTTCTTTCTTTTCCTCATTGATTGTAACACCTGTGCCTCCACGGCCATCAAACAAATACCAAACCAATGAAATATTATATTTCATACTTGGGATTTGTAAAAAATATGTGTATCATTTGCACATATCAATTCTTGTTCAATTTCAAACTCTAAATCGCTTTCTGGAAGGTTATACGCGCACCGATGCGTAAATATAACCAGTTTAATGAAACAAACACTCCGGAATAGTGACATAGGCTTAACATACCTTAAATAACCTTTACATAACATAGAAATAAGTTTTGAAGGCTTTGGTATGGCAAAATCAAGTTAAATCGCTTATAGGGACTAAAGTTGACAAACTGCGAAAGTATGCCAATTTGAACTGTAACAGACATTCCAGAACATGACCATAAGTTAAACATACCATAAATATCCTTTACATAGCTTAGAAATAAGCTTTGAGGTGTTCGGTGTGCTAAAATAAACTTTTGGGTCATTCAGGGACTAAAAGTGTCAAAAAGTGCACAAGTTTGCATTTTCGCGCATAACTTACGTTCTGAATACATCCGGACATCCAAAAATTTATGTAAGCATGACTATATTATGCTTTAGTGTTTGTATTACCAAAAATCCATTCGTTGCGTCATTTGGATCGTTTTTCGCGCTTATGCGCATTCCGTCGTAATTAAGCGAACATCGCGTTCGTACGACCAAACGAACCAACACCCGGCATATTTTTGAGTATGTTTCATGTCCACAATGTTTAGACATCATTTTAGGGCCTTAAAGTTGGCTTTACGGGCCTTAGAAGTGTCGGAAATGGCATAAACACATAACAGGGACCAAAACTGTCATTTCTGAAAGATGTTTGCTTATACATCGAATCTAGTCCTTCCCACTTGTTGCACATGGTTTTGGTAATCTATGGGCTGGTATTTTGGGCACATGGTATTACAATACCATGGGTGCTAGTGTATGGCCAAGATTGAAGCACTTTTTCCAAGAAACGATCCTAACGGTTCGGGAAATCCTATAAATACCCCACCCCCCATGCTTCAAAATTACAAGAACTTTGATTCGAGAAACTCTAAGTTGAAACTATTGTTTCATACCTGAGATTTTTGAATCGAAGTTAGCATTCGGGGACCCTTCGTAAGTATTCTTTCGTTCTTTTATTGCTTTTCGAGTCTTTCGAGTCTGAAAGTCAAACTTTGTTTGACTTTCTACATTGACCAGTTATGGTCAATGCGAAGTTCGTTTGAACTTCGCAACGTGAGTGTAATCACGTTGGTTATAGTCCCTTGGGACTATGCCTACTGATTACCACGTTGTCTAGGGTCGTAGGGTAAGCGATCTAATAAATCGCTTATACCTTCGAACCCGACCCAGTTTGGTCGATCATTAAGATCCGACCAAATACATTAGGTGACCATAGTAGGTAGGGAATAACCTCCCGAGGTTATACCCTATGGTCGCTTCGTTTGAATAGTTGTATGATAGGTAGTTTATATGCCTTAGGTAAATTACCAGAATACCCTTTTCATGTATAATTGGTAATTAAGCTTATGTAACCTAAACTTTTGTACATGACTGATTATACAACATAATTAAACACGTTTAGGCATATAAATACTTGTCATAGGACTAGTTAGACGTCTCGAACGCGCTTTGCGCGCACGACGCGTTAAAGTAGCGTATGTTACCTTAATGGGTCGCGATGGGTCGAAAGCACTTAGGTTTGGTTTCATTGTAGTATGTAGGTCTTGTTAAACCATATCATATGAGTTCCAATACTCATTTGGTTTACCAAGCCTCATCCTATCCGATCTCCCGATTTAAGTCCGGTTTATTTATATAGTCTTAGATTGCCGACTGATTCCGTGCTCCCTCTAGCTTTGTTTGGTTGTTGTTCAAGACCTCCAAGCATTTATCAGGCGAGTACATTATTCCCCTATTTTACTGCTTTCAATTGTTTTGGGGTGACTCATATGTGCTAAATGTTTCCGATGTTATAACGATGGTTTCAAAAACGATTAAGACGATTTATACAAAACTAATAACGATTTCATAAAGTGAACAAACTTGTTGGTTGTAGGTACATAACAAATGACATTCATTAGCAATGATCAAGCCGACCAGTATTAGGTTATGGTACCATAGGATCTGACAAATCCCGTTAGTTACTACACCCGTAGTTATGTGTGGGTGTTGTGGGTAGCGACTGAATCTGTAATTATTAATTTACTCTTTGGTAAGGGTTTATTAATGCGAGATGTTAATCTATCCTTTGGTAAGGGTTTATTAATGTGAATTATTAATCTATCCTTTGGTAAGGGTTTATTAATGCGAGTCAAGAAGGTTTGAATGTTATTAGCGAGACGACCATTTAAGTAGTTTCACGACCTAAAACGAGTTTTAACGATTGGGTAAACGATTGGCTTCAAAGCGATATACGATTGGGTTTTGGTTACATATTACATGATTTACATTGGGCATGAACATTACTTTGGTGGTTTGGTTTGATTAAGTGATTAAGTAACAATGCGTGTGGAATATGATACAAGCATGGTGGATACGCCGCTGGTACTTCCTATATATAAGTGTTTGTATGGTATTACATATTGTAGCGTTATTTGAATCATTTCAGTTTGAGACATAGAACATTTTATACAAGTAACATACTTTTCACAAGACATTTATTTACAAACAACTTATCTTATACAAACTCATTTTTACATGGTTATTCATTTAATCATGCATTATTCTCTTATTTATACATATCACCTAAACTTATTATTTTTCAAATGATTTACAAAGACAAAGCAAATTACAAGGTTCATGACTAAACATTTTTTTAAACAGAAGTCATGAATCTTATTTTCACAAAACCTATGTACTCGCCAACATTTCTTTGCTGACCTCGTTTTCACATATGTTTCAGGTATTGTTGAATGATATCGATTGATAAGATGCATGCTCACATAGGACTGGACAAGGCCTTAGTGACTCAATAACAATGATAGATTATGTTTAAATTGTGTATTTAGATTTCCAAACGATGTAATTATTCAATGTTTAATAAAACGAAACACTTTAGATATCCATGGTTATGAAACATTAATTCTGTTGCAACACGCCCCGATGTTTCCGCCGCGATTTGTTGTTTTACGCGGTCGGGGTGTGACAGAAAGATGGTATCAGAGCCAATGGTTATAGGGAATTAGGTTATTAGTAATGCTTTGACCTAGTCTATAACCTTCTTAGGACCCTAACGCGAGTTTACTTGCGTTTAGTCATAAAACAATACCGTCACCTATCCTTAGGCGACGACCACAACAAGAACATAAATTTCAAAACCGCTTTGAAAACTAATCATCTGTTCTAGGATGATTGATTACTAGGTTTTGAACTCTCTATTATATGGTTTTGAACCCCTTTGAGTTTTCAAAACTTCGTCAAGGTTTTGGGTTTTAAATAATGTGAACACGTGCAAACTGGAAGGGTGAATGCCTGTATTCTGGGTTTTCTGTCTAGGCAAGCACTTCGTATACATCTCATCAGACGCGAGACCAGTTGTGCTTACCTGGGAATTCTTAGGATGAGTGTTCACTTATAGGCGAGCATGTCTTCGCGATACATTATTTTTGACCCATTTACTTTGATCAGTCACCGTCTCATTTGTTTGCCTTAGGTAACAAACAAATGATCGCAATCTTCATGCATTATCATTCTGTTTTGATTGTCCAATAGTCTTTCACCTGTTTCTCCCTACGCCTTTCTTTTTCTTCAAGAATGTCTCTTCATCACGATGACGCCCAGATATCTGAGCAAGCAGCCAAAATTCGCTCAGCGAATAGGCGAAGTAGTCCTGAAGACTGTTGAATTAGCTACTGCCATGTATCATCTCCAGGATGAAGCCACTCAAGAGTCACCAAGACAGGCAGGACCTAGTCAGGCGACAACACCATCAGCCAATAAACCAATCGAGGAATCAAAGACCATGGATGAACGATCCCCTAAGAAGTCAAAGAAGCGAAAGGCTTCTCAGAACTTCGACATGGTCGCTCACAATGGTAAAGCAGTCCCCAACCAACCAGCTCAACCCCCTGCTAGGTGTGTATGGCTTTTCCTATGATACCTACATCAAGGAACTATGTACCTTACAAACTACTCTTGTGATTTCTCTCTTTCAAATGATTGCTCATGATTCCCTCGAAAATTTTAAGTACTCGTTTCACTCTAAGAAACAAAGTACAGAAAATTAAGTGACATTATGAGTAATCGTGCTTTTCGCACATCTGTGCCTTTAAATCCTTGGTTAGATAACTAAGGGTATTTTCAAATCTCATACCCATTACGTTTTGATTTTTCAACATACACAGTACAAGTATTTCAAAACAATCTTCATGATCTCAAAACATTTCATATAGTTTGAAAACAATTTTTCTAGATGCATTGTCTATGTTATTTCAAAAACATTGGCCATGTTATCAAAACCAACCTTTCTAATTTCAAAATATTTCATATAGTCTGAAGACAATATTAACACAATACATTTTCTGATCAAGTGCATGATTTCGAAAAGCATCATTCATGTCTTTCAAAAACCTTATACATAATTTCAAAATTCATCTCGCATGATTTTAAAACATTTTTGTAAATATATCTATCTAATACACCTACTTTATGATTTCAAAAAGTATTATATATAAGGTTTCAAAAACGTTAAACACATTTTTCTTAAAAGAACCCCATGCATAGTTTTCAAAAATATTTTCCTCATATATTGACTTAACCTTCAAAATTCTGCTTCATATGTCGCCTTGACATATCAAGCATCTCAACTTCATAAGCATTTTATATCATGTTTTGACCTAAGCACATCCAGTGCAAGGTTTCAAAACATCTTCAACTTCTAAAATTCATATGGGATCTTTTTATCTCTACAATTAGATCCTTGTGGATGATTATCGTTCAAATCAGAGTCCTTAATTGGATTCCTTATGTACCTTAATTCGAACACTTCGGTTCCTAGTAATCGAAATCGAATTTTCTTTTTGAATCTTTCTATCTTTATAGTTGGATTCTTGATAACGTTTAAAGTACCAAATGAAATCCACGGAATGGATTCCAAGTGTGCTTTAAATGCATGTACGCAATTTACAAGACAAATTAACGAACAATTTTGTGGTTATGTGATATGTGTTTATGTGTTCTCCTCTATGATTTTGTGTGATCCGATTTTCAAATCCTCATAGAATCTTTCATGTTTTCATATGAGAGATTCATAGTAGGATATTCAAAAGGTACTACCTTAAATCCTTATGGGCTTCTACCTGGTATTTAAGACCCTTGGGTTATATAGTACCATTCCATGATTCGATGAGAGACCCTTTAGTGGTCTAGTCTAAAAGATTGTTTCACAATTTGGCTAAAGAACGACATCTAGTGATGTAGCTGGACAGACTCCTTGATAGTCTATTTAGATCATTTATTGATTTAGTCAAAAGGACTCTATGGCGGTCTAGTCACACTCATCACAGGTTTGTTCATTTGGTTTTACCCTACACATTATAAAATAGACTGTGTGAACTGTGCAAGGAATTGTCTAATTATGGACGCGTACATAATTATGAAATTTAGTGCATAGAAACCCAGTAAGATTTATTATGTGAAAGAACCGATAGTGACAACAATAACGAAATGAGAACGATGTAACGGAGGTACGGTGGACGCACCAATGACGCTTCATATACTTGTATATAAGTATCCCTCTTACATTGAAATCATGATGTTATTAAGGTTACTAGAAGTTCAAGAACCCTAACCAATGTTGTTCGATCTTTTCAACTTCATGTTTTAAACTCTCACAAGTTTCCTCTAAATAAATTTCGGGACGAAATTTCCTAAAGTAGGGGAGACTGTAACACTTGTGCCTCCACGGCCATCAAACAAATACCAAACCAATGAAATATTATATTTCATACTTGGGATTTGTAAAAAATATGTGTATCATTTGCACATATCAATTCTTGTTCAATTTCAAACTCTAAATCGCTTTCTGGATGGTTATACGCGCACCGATGCGTAAATATAACCAGTTTAATGCAACAAACACTCTGGAATAGTGACATAGGCTTAACATACCTTAAATAACCTTTACATAACTTAGAAATAAGTTTTGAAGGCTTTGGTATGGCAAAATCAAGTTAAATCGCTTATAGGGACTAAAGTTGACAAACTGCGAAAGTATGCCAATTTGAACTGTAACAGACATTCCGGAACATGACCATAAGTTAAACATACCATAAATATCCTTTACATAGCTTAGAAATAAGCTTTGAGGTGTTCGGTGTGCTAAAATAAACTTTTGGGTCATTCAGGGACTAAAAGTGTCAAAAAGTGCACAAGTTTGCATTTTCGCGCATAACTTACGTTCTGAATACATCCGGACATCCAAAAATTTATGTAAGCATGACTATATTATGCTTTAGTGTTTGGATTACCAAAAATCCATTCGTTGCGTCATTTGTATCATTTTTCGCGCTTATGCGCATTCCGTCGTAATTAAGCGAACATCGCGTTCGTACGACCAAACGAACCAACACCCGGCATATTTTTGAGTATGTTTCATGTCCACAATGTTTAGACATCATTTTAGGGCCTTAAAGTTGGCTTTACGGGCCTTAGAAGTGTCGGAAATGGCATAAACACATAACAGGGACCAAAACTGTCATTTCTGAAAGATGTTTGCTTATACATCGAATCTAGTCCTTCCCACTTGTTGCACATGGTTTTGGTAATCTATGGGCTGGTATTTTGGGCACATGGTATTACAATACCATGGGTGCTAGTGTATGGCCAAGATTGAAGCACTTTTTCCAAGAAACGATCCTAACGGTTCGGGAAATCCTATAAATACCCCACCCCCCATGCTTCAAAATTACAAGAACTTTGATTTGAGAAACTCTAAGTTGAAACTATTGTTTCATACCTGAGATTTTTGAATCGAAGTTAGCATTCGGGGACCCTTCGTAAGTATTCTTTCGTTCTTTTATTGCTTTTCGAGTCTTTCGAGTCTGAAAGTCAAACTTTGTTTGACTTTCTACATTGACCAGTTATGGTCAATACGAAGTTCGTTTGAACTTCGCAACGTGAGTGTAATCACGTTGGTTATAGTCCCTTGGGACTATGCCTACTGATTACCACGTTGTCTAGGGTCGTAGGGTAAGCGATCTAATAAATCGCTTATACCTTCGAACCCGACCCAGTTTGGTCGATCATTAAGATCCGACCAAATACATTAGGTGACCATAGTAGGTAGGGAATAACCTCCCGAGGTTATACCCTATGGTCGCTTCGTTTGAATAGTTGTATGATAGGTAGTTTATATGCCTTAGGTAAATTACCAGAATACCCTTTTCATGTATAATTGGTAATTAAGCTTATGTAACCTAAACTTTTGTACATGACTGATTATACAACATAATTAAACACGTTTAGGCATATAAATACTTGTCATAGGACTAGTTAGACGTCTCGAACGCGCTTTGCGCGCACGACGCGTTAAAGTAGCGTATGTTACCTTAATGGGTCGCGATGGGTCGAAAGCACTTAGGTTTGGTTTCATTGTAGTATGTAGGTCTTGTTAAACCATATCATATGAGTTCCAATACTCATTTGGTTTACCAAGCCTCATCCTATCCGATCTCCCGATTTAAGTCCGGTTTATTTATATAGTCTTAGATTGCCGACTGATTCCGTGCTCCCTCTAGCTTTGTTTGGTTGTTGTTCAAGACCTCCAAGCATTTATCAGGCGAGTACATTATTCCCCTATTTTACTGCTTTCAATTGTTTTGGGGTGACTCATATGTGCTAAATGTTTCCGATGTTATAACGATGGTTTCAAAAACGATTAAGACGATTTATACAAAACTAATAACGATTTCATAAAGTGAACAAACTTGTTGGTTGTAGTTACATAACAAATGACATTCATTAGCAATGATCAAGCCGACCAGTATTAGGTTATGGTACCATAGGATCTGACAAATCCCGTTAGTTACTACACCCGTAGTTATGTGTGGGTGTTGTGGGTAGCGACTGAATCTGTAATTATTAATTTACTCTTTGGTAAGGGTTTATTAATGCGAGATGTTAATCTATCCTTTGGTAAGGGTTTATTAATGTGAATTATTAATCTATCCTTTGGTAAGGGTTTATTAATGCGAGTCAAGAAGGTTTGAATGTTATTAGCGAGACGACCATTTAAGTAGTTTCACGACCTAAAACGAGTTTTAACGATTGGGTAAACGATTGGCTTCAAAGCGATATACGATTGGGTTTTGGTTACATATTACATGATTTACATTGGGCATGAACATTACTTTGGTGGTTTGGTTTGATTAAGTGATTAAGTAACAATGCGTGTGGAATATGATACAAGCATGGTGGATACGCCGCTGGTACTTCCTATATATAAGTGTTTGTATGGTATTACATATTGTAGCGTTATTTGAATCATTTCAGTTTGAGACATAGAACATTTTATACAAGTAACATACTTTTCACAAGACATTTATTTACAAACAACTTATCTTATACAAACTCATTTTTACATGGTTATTCATTTAATCATGCATTATTCTCTTATTTATACATATCACCTAAACTTATTATTTTTCAAATGATTTACAAAGACAAAGCAAATTACAAGGTTCATGACTAAACATTTTCTTAAACAGAAGTCATGAATCTTATTTTCACAAAACCTATGTACTCGCCAGCATTTCTTTGCTGACCTCGTTTTCACATATGTTTCAGGTATTGTTGAATGATATCGATTGATAAGATGCATGCTCACATAGGACTGGACAAGGCCTTAGTGACTCAATAACAATGATAGATTATGTTTAAATTGTGTATTTAGATTTCCAAACGATGTAATTATTCAATGTTTAATAAAACGAAACACTTTTGATATCCATGGTTATGAAACATTAATTCTGTTGCAACACGCCCCGATGTTTCCGCCGCGATTTGTTGTTTTACGCGGTCGGGGTGTGACATTGATTTTTCTATACCATCATGACCTAAAGAAGATAAAAGACCAATTTTTCAACCGAGTTTTCTACACCTTATGTAGTATAATTCTACCAGTACTGTCCACTGCCTCGCTATTCGCATTATTCTAAGGATCCAACACATTTCTCACTTCATTATTAGCATCCATACTTGTGGTTAGACTTTTCTTCTTTCTTTTCCTCATTGATTTTTCTATACCATCATGACCTAAAGAAGATAAAAGACCAATTTTTCAACCGAGTTTTCTACACCTTATGTAATATAATTCTACCAGTACTGTCCACTGCCTCGCTATTCGCATTATTCTAAGGATCCAACACATTTCTCACTATAGTTTCAGCGTTCTTTCTGTCACCTTGCAAATCCTTCACCTCTACAATTTTTTTAAAATAATTAAGTGCCAAATGCTTTAGTAATTTAACCCATAAGTAAAATTATAAAAACACACATGTATCTCCAGCCCTTTCATTTGACCCATTGAACTCAACCTTTATGACACAATACAATGATAAATCATATACGTGTTTAGTGGCTTATCCATATCGGGTTGCTATTATGATCTAAGACTACTGAATTTAATTCGTTTATCGGTGCATAAAACATAAATTGTTATTGCAGTCAAATTTTGTATCATTTGCTTACGTAGCCATATACAACATTCCTCTTTTCAGTTGTGTCTTTATTGATACATAATACAACATTCCTCTTTTCCTCAACAACTTTTTTACCCCAATTTTACATTTACATCTAAATATTTATCACCATTAACATATATTCCATGTTAAATAAGTAACAGTTAAGATATCAAAGGATCATTACAGAATTATCACTATATAATTAGCATAATAAACTCAGAGGCGGTGAAGAAGGTGTATGGGGAGGACCACCGCATAAGGCCCATGATTTCGATGGGCACATGTGTTTTTTTTATAAATTAACACACACAAAGACACACACACACACACACACACATATATATATATATATCGATTTTTTTAAATAGTATACCTATACCAACCCCAAGATAGGCCAATTTACAAAACAATTTTTATTATGGTTTAGAAGTAACTTCACTTTCTCTAAATTATTCATTAACATGAGTAAATTCAAAGAACCTAATCAAGTTAAAAGAAAGTAACTGCATGTTTTTTCAACATAAAAACCTTTAAAAATTGAAGCGTTTCTGCAGTTTTCTGGCCGTTTTTTACTTGTAAAAAAACGGTTATATCTTACGTATTTATCAAACTAATATTGCCCATATTGACCCGTTTGTATATAAAGTTATAAATGCTTTAATTATTCCATCGTCAATATTCAATAATATCTCATTTCAATTATAAAGAAAATTACCTGTTAATATAGACACTCGAACACTCTGTTCACCATATTGACCCGTTTGAAGAATAGAATCCAATCATTTAGCCTCTATGTTCACCACCAAAACAAAGTGCTTTTGTATCATAAACCTATAAAATAGTTAGTTACATAAATTAAAGTCACACCATGCCCACATACAAAACACCTAATTGCTTCCATTGAACCTCCTAAGCACAATACACCAGGAAACGTCTTCTAGACATCCTGCAAAAAGAAACTAATAGTAACATACCAAACAAAAAATGAACTAATAAGTCAAGCTAAAAACAGAACTGAAACTTATTTTACACATACAGTCCAACACTTTCTAGTAAAATGGAATGCAGCATGTGCATGCGTGCGTGTGTTTAGTTATCTATAAAGAAAGTTAGACTTACTGTGCAACCCGAACTTGAACCTTAAGAAAGTTGGGATCTATAGTGGCAGCCACGAGACAATCTTCTAATGCTTCTTTTATCCTTCCAAGAGACGTCTTCGCTGCTGCATCATTACTATAGTACAACATCAAAGCTCTAATGCAGCTTGTAGAGTTCTCATATTCTGAAACAAAGTTTAACCCTTGTATATAACAATCTTCTTCTTTAGCCAAATCACCATTACTATAAGCTAGGTTTCCCCTAATACGTAAAAAAAGATGGTGTTATTAACCGATCAACATACAAGTTGTTTGAAGACGTTAAATGCATTCCACCACCAAAAATTGACTTAGTAATAAAAAAGCCAATTTATATAAGCAATAGCATAAAAGAAGTGTGATTGTAACAACTGAAAGTAACAAAAGTTATTACCAGCTTCCACCTTTTCAATTTAATTGAACATAAATGAACTCCCTCTCGAAAGAAGATACAAGACAAGGCGAGACTTTTTACCAAAAACTGAAAAGAAGAGCATGAAAGCAGCTGATATTTGAATCACGCGTTGACTTCCAACTTTAGTTAATGCCAATGCACCAGAGTTTTCCCTACAAATCACCATATTCGTAAAAATACGTATTCGATGTCATATAATCGTTAAAAACAACGTTAAATAAAGGCCGTTACACTGATGCAGCAAATCCGGTTACCGTACCACACATGCTACCAATGAAAGTCCCAAATCCCTACATAAATAATATGTTTTCTTGAATAAAAATGTATAAAAAACTAATAGAACATATGCAAACATATAGTTTCAGTTACAACATACCAGCCACCCGATACCGCGACTTAAAACAGAAGGTGACACAGGAGTCGCGCTCCCATATCTTGCTGTTGCGAGAAACGAACCAGTGGACTGCGCATAAAATAATTCGTCGGTAAAAGTCTGTTTAATAGTAATGCTTTAATTACATGCTATTGAGTAAAGATAAGAAAAGAAATTAACCTAAATGGTAGAGATGAATGAAGCAACTACCATCATGAATACTTCTGTTACATCAAAAGTTGGGGTGCCCCACTGAAATGGATAAGGAACATATATCCTGTACATAGTGATTTAGTGACACAATATCACATAGAGATGCAACATAACATGGTGCATTGTTCTAAATCAAAATTTAAAAAAGGTTCACCATGGTGCTCCATGTATAAGTCCAGAACTATCGGTACGACAAGTGTCTAAAGTTTTTCTCGATTTGACATACGTGCCACTCCAAGTCAAAACTCCCGCACACACCCATGTAAATAGCAAAACTATAAACATGAAAAAAATATATCAATTAGCTGAATAATTTATATCAAGTTCAACATTCTGGAAAGGACTTCCACTTCCAAAAACTATGTTTAGCATCAACAACATTGCATTCACATGTATCAGAAGTTATATAAAAATCAGTAATATTTAATGGCTTCTGTAACTGAAGATATAGATGAGATCTTTACAAACGCGAACCATTACCTATGGGATTTTGAAGCTGTTTCTCAATGGCTATAAAAATGGTTTCAAGAATAATTCAAAATATTAGTTTTGAGAAAAAAGTCAAACCATAAGAATATTGTAATAAACACAGTTCTTATCAATATCGTGATAACCTAATTCGAAGATCAAAAAAGAAATTCTTACCAACGGAAATAGGAAACGTACAGAGGATTCAAAAGCACCAGATTAATTTCAATTGAAATTCTCCAATATGAGGTATAACAAAGAAAAGGCACCGAAATAGCAGTCCTCCGATTATGCTGGGGTTTTGAGCAAGGGAAGATTGAAGAACGATTATGCTAGGGTTTTGAGCGCATAAAGATTGAAGAACTGGTGTCACGCCGGTACATGAGGAGTGTGTTTCTGACCGCCATTGAGTATGAGTTCAACACAGAAGTCATAAATTGAAGATGATGAAGGGATGACGAAGTGAAGATGGAGAATCGCCTTGATTAGGAGAGGAACAACTTGTGCGGCCGATCTAGGGTTTCTTCAACTATGTTTCTTTAGGGTTGTGAAAGAAGAATGAGGAAAAAGGAAATATAAAGGATCCATTATCCATCATGCTTGACCCATATTCCGACCCGAATTAATCCGGATCCCGCGTCCAAAGAAAAGTGGACGGGATTTTCCCGCCAAAAAGCAAAATTTAGAGGCCTCCTAGCTTGACACATCATCAAAAATTAACACATTTATTATATATAATAATAGATGTTAAAGACAGTATGTGTGACCACATGGGTTGCTTTAATAACCATCGAAATAGATTATAATACATCATTTAAATTGTTTGTATTTAATTCAAATAATCAAATGTTATTGAACAGGTTCAATAAACCCACTTATATTTGATCCAATTAAGCTTAACTGTTGTGTAAGATTTTGTAGGCCCGTTAAAACCCTTATATTAAATCCGGCCCCAAATTCTAATCACTTATCTAGCATTCCATTTCCATCTCGGTTCTTCGAAGGGCGACAAACCAACGACAGGGAGTGTTAAAGATTTTTCCTTATCAGCAAAAGGTAATCGAAAACGTATTGATTCGATTTTGTTTTTCTGAAATCTTTGCTTCATGTAATTTTTTATACCACGCTTGCATATATGATTTTTGATCTTAGGTTTGTTCTTTTATATGAACTGTAATTTGTGATCATGTTTGTTTATTTGATTTGTTATACTTCAGATTCCATCATATGAATGTTCGTATTGATGTTCGAGTGAAGTTTATAGTTTTGTATGGATGTTCGATTGAGGTTTATATATTTAGGGCTATGTTAAAAATGATTGTTCATCAGTTGTTGTATAAAGATTTTTTAAGATTATGATGTTTAGTAAAGTTTCAGTTGGTGTTCTTGACAGATTTTATCAGATTATATTTCACATGTTTGGGGTTTTGTATCACACTGTCAAGAATAGAAACATATTAATAAGCATTAGAAACTCTCTGCATCGAAAATAACATTTGGTCGAGTATGCAAGTGAATAATATTTAACGTTTGGGGCTATGAAAATATATGATTAAAATCGCTGTTGGGTTAAAGAGTGTTTTGAGGAGAAAACAGTGGTTTGACCATGGTCAAGCAGACCTTTGAACCACTAAGAGTCATAGTTTTGCAAACGGTGGTTTGACTTTGGTCAAACAGACTTTGGTCAAACAGATTTTTTTTAAAAAATAGTTGTTTGAATTTGGTCAAACAGTGGTTGCATACTAATGCTATTTCCTTTCATCATGTTCTCTCAGTTACTTACCATCTTTTAACATTTTTCTCTTTTTATAGAAAGATGTATGGTTTTGCTTCTTACATGACCGACAACCAAAGGAAATCTTTGGTTAGTATTTTAATCTCAGTTATGGCGAATTTATTTTCTTTATAACATCATGTTAGACAGTTCTGATTTTAATATACTTATACAGAGGTTCTGCCAAAAAAATATAAACAATGGATAAAAGAGTTTAACTATCCTGTTGGGTTTGTCAAAGTACGGACAACTAATGGGCAAGTCTTTGAAGTCAAGATATATGATATAGGAAACTTCTATTATCTCTACAATGGGTGGTATTCCGTAGTTCAAACTTTGAAACTACAATCTGGATCATGGCTCGTATTTCAGTATGAAGAAGCATTACAAAGTTTCCGGATCTTTTATTTCTATGACAATATTACATTTGCTCCATCTAATTATTTTTACTACAGACCCAATGGTGATTTTGATAAACCTGATGCTATGGTATGTAGTTCGCAATCTGGGTTCGGTATATTTATTATTGTTTCTTATTTATTATGGTTTCGTATATGAAACTACTAATATATTTTTTTTGTTGTAGCATATCAATCGTTTATTTGTACATCACAAGATGGACAATACCATTCCAAATTATCCAGTTGTTATTAGAGGTCCTGGGAAGCATAAATGTTTTGTTCGAATGGATGTTAGTGACAATCAGCTTTACATAACAACTGGATGGGGACGGATTAAGAAGAAATTTTCACTAAGTGATGAACATCTTCTTGTGTTTGAAATGATTGATCTTCACACTTTTGATATGTCTGTTTTCAGTTGTTCCAAGGATGCTGATTTAGTGTTGCCACCGGAATTATATGCTGCTATTAAGGAAGAAGTGGTAGAAGAGGTTATCAGTATCTTTGATGGTGAAGATGTGGATGACATAACTAAGGACAATGAAACTGAAATGCTCGATGTAACTACGAACAACGAAACTATTCCAGTAGTTTTCCGTGTGGACAATCATTTTGTAAGTTTCTGTAACCAAAAAGTACTAACAGGACCTTACATTGTGTTAACCATATTATAATATTATCTTTCTTAAAATTAATTTTTGTTTGTTACAGCGTATTAAAAAAGTTCTCGGTAAAAAACTTGTCTTGGATAGGAAAAGAACTTTAAAGATTGTAGATACTGCTGGAAATGTTTGGGATGTTCGAGTTGGTATCGAGTCTCCTGATGATCGGTTTTACATAAAAAACATGAAACAGTTTGTGAAGGATAAAAACTTGGTTCCTCGTGAAGAATTTACCCTTAAGTTCGTCATGGGTAAAGGTATTTTCTTGTTTGACTGAATGCTTGTGGGGCTCTTTTAGATAATGTTATTTTGTATGGAAACAATGTTTTTTGTTTGTGGTTGCTGGTTTGCACAAAACACTTTTGTAAAGGTTGGTAGTTTAGTTTTGATCTTGGTGGTACGAAGGGTTAGCTACTCAAAACTTTTTAATTCATATGTTACTGAACCACTGCAGGCTATATATTAAGAACATGAAGTGTTCCTAATGACTAACGGTTGAAAGTATTACTTGTATTAGTTATTTCTTGTCTTTTAGATATATGTTATTGTTATTTACCTTTCATTATTTTATAATTGTTAAAGGTATCATTTTTTAAAAATGTATACTATATTTTAAAACAATTCTGTAAAATAACATCCATTATTATTAGATAAAACGAACATGTTGATAGGATGTGCAAAACATAATACCAAATAACTTCAAACATTAAAAGACTTTTCTTCAAAATGCTATTTCTACAACGACTATAGATTTTGTAGAACTTCTTTGTAGACCACGTTAGTTGTGGTTTTACATACTTGTTTTCCCCTGTCACATATCAAGATCTTCAAACCCTTCCTGCTCTTTACTCGTGATACAGCAACGTATAGTTGTCCGTGACTAAAAACCGGTCTTGGAAGATATAAGCCTACACGTTCAAGTGATTGTCCCTGGCTTTTGTTGATGGTCATTGCAAAGCATAGAGATAATGGGAACTGTCTTCGTGCAATTTTCACCGGTAATCTTTTATCGGACGGTGTCATTTTCAATCTTGAAATCAAAGTATGATGACCTATATTATTTCCAGTAATAATCTTTACTTCGATTACAAGTTTTCCAAGTTTTGTTACTTGAAGTCGTGTACCGTTACACAGACCATTTGTTTGATCAATGTTTCTAAGTAACATTACCGAAGCTCCAACTTTGAGAACCAATTTATGGTTAGGTAATCCTGAAAGATGCAATTTGTTTAATACATCCGGAGGAAACAATGCCATGTTAAGGTCGGTTTGATCCTCAGACTCACATAAAGTATCTGAACTGAGATATATCTTTTCTTCACCAGGCATACTATTTAACAGTTCTGTATTTATTGAATCCACAACTTCATTTGTGGGTGCAAGAATGGCTCTTTGTTGGAAGTAATTTGAATTGCATAAAAACTTTTGCATATCCGGATATGTGAAAGCGATCAATGAAGATATAGGATTAACTGCATCGAGTATAAGTAAATCATCTGGAATTTCAATTTCCACTTCTCCATCATTTGGACCACCAAGTAGACCATCACCAAGCCTTAAAATCCATTTAGCAAATTCCTTGGTCTCGTTAAAATTACTTGGTTCAGTACCCATTTTTAACCTCATGTGTTTAGTTAACTTGAGTAGCTGACAATCCTGCCATATATAAGAAATTCAATGAAGAATTTACAATCATGCTTCTGGTACCTTTTGGAATGACTGGAATGATTTGTCTAAAATCACCGCCAAAAAGCACAATCTTTCCACCAAAAGGTTTGTTCTGCAAGGACGGATTACTGGAACGGGCTATATCTCTCATTGTTCTATCCAGAGCTTCAAAACAATGCTTATGTGTCATTGGTGCTTCATCCCAGATTATCATCTTAGTTTCTTTGATTAAGCCTCCTAGCTCACTGTTTGGTTCAATAGAGCATATAGAATCCTCGTTAACATTTATCGGAATTACAAACCTGGAATGAGCCGTTCTACCACCATCTAATAGAAGTGATGCAATACCACTGGATGCAACATTCAACACAACTTCACCATTGGAACGTAACGCAGCTGCAAATGTTTTCCACAGAAATGTTTTACCAGTTCCACCGTAACCATATAGAAAGAAAACTCCACCACTTCCTTTAACAACTGCAATCATGACGGTTTCATACACTTTTCACTGTTCATCAGTTAAACATTTTAGGGAAGCTGCAAGTTCCTTTTTTAAGATAGCCCGATCATACGAAAGTTCCTTCATTATCAATTGATTGTTCAATGCTGAAGTGTAGTTGTCAGGAACATTTGGCATGTCAGTAAAGTTGCTTAATGTACTTCCATAACCAAGTAACAGTTCTTGGATATGTGCTAAGCAAATGTTTTCAATCTCTTCCTCTTTAAGAACCAAATCTAAAAAATATAACAGATGTTTAGTAATTAGATTTTTTAAATACTTGATTAAACTAAAATGGAATCTGAAATTTTATCTAAGTTTTTAAAATTACCAGGAATACCAGTAATCCTCCGTTGCTGATATAATATATCTTCACATAATAGAGATTTTGTTTCCATCCAGAAAATACCCGGCCTAGAAATGGAGTTTGACATCAAGAGCATTACAAAAAATGTACGCAAGAAATCAGAAGTAGCCCATGTACTTGCTTCATTAATGGCCATTAAATACTCCTTATCATCGTCCAACAGACCGCGAGTGAAACATGCATCTTTAAAAGTATGATATATTTTTCCATCAACTGTTTTTATATCATTGAAACTCATTGGTCCTATAACGTGATTCAATAAAATTCTCAAGAAATAACAATCACCAAGTGATGGAGGTACATAATGTATCCTACCAACTGCACCAAAAGATTTTTTTCTACGTACCCACTTTCGTGTTTTGCGTATCCATACAAAGTATATGGGGAACTCTATATACTTCAAAGTTCTAGCAAATGCATCCGTTTGATTACATTTCATCCATTCTGTGAACATAGACATTTTTACAGTTGGGTTACTGACCACGTCACACAAGTTTGAATTATCGTCATAAACAATAGCCTGACCATCTTCACAGCGAAAAGGTAATATTTCAACAGATGGAAACCGATAGTGTATGTCAAACTTAAAGATTCTCCAAGCAGCTTCACACGCTGAAATATATCTACAATCAAGATATGCTTTAACTTCATCTACTTCTGTTTCGTTTGAGAGATTTTGATTATTTGTCATTTCCTTGTTTTGAGGGTTCACATTAGCAGTGGTAGTACTTTCGTAAACAGAAGCTGTCACTCTATCCGGACCCTTATTAATGTATTTGAAGAGATATTTGATGGATCCTGTTTGGTTACACCACTCAACATTTATGTGGCACTGATACTTTTTGAGTAGCATAGCATTGTACGGAACGACAAACCTATTGTCAAGTAAGACGCCATTTTTTTCTACTGTGTTGGATGATTGACGACGTCGGTAGACAGGATATCCTTCAGAATCAACACAAGTCTCATCTACATATTTTTTCGGAAACTTCTTCGAACATTTTAGATTAACCATGCATGGAGAATGAGGATTGTCTGTACCACAAGGACCATGGATCATAAATTGTTTGACAAGTTCATACAGTGAAGCATCCATCTCTTTGTCAGGTATTTCAGCACTAATAACCAAATCGATTTCTTTAGCCGTTGGAAATTTGATCTCAGCACTTAAGAACAAACATATATGAGCATGAGGTAGACCACGTTTCTGAAATTCGATTGTATAAATAACTGAAATATTACATCCAAAAAGTGTTAGTAAAAGTATTATTTGAGAAATTAATTAAAACAATTTACAATGACTTACTTGCTTGTATCTCACCAAAGAATTTATGTTTCTTGAAATCTTGAATTAGATGATTGATTTTAATTTTGAATAACCGTGCGATAATATCCGGTCTATCTTGAGGGTTCAACCGTTTGTCTTTTAAACATCTATAAATTTCAGGCCAATTGGGATTACAAGTGATTGTTATGAAGAGATCCGGATATCCTATAGCTTTGCAGATTGCCATAGCATCTAGATACTTTTGCATCATATATCTCGCTCCACCGGTAAATGAAGATGGCAACAAAATTCGTTTTCCACAGTTTGACGCATCGCTTTGGCCACTTTGAACACTTTGATTTAAATTCTTAAACGTTTGACTTCTAAGTTTCGGTTGTTGTGTCTTTATGTAAGCTAACCGTGCAGATTCTATCATTGTATACGCATCAACTAAAAACTGTTGGAATAGCTTTTGGGCATTGAGTAACAACGAAAATTGGTTGGCTCTGTCTTGTATTCTGAAACACCTCGATGTTTAATACCAAGTCTAAATCCATCTTCCGCATATAGGAAGATAAGTGGATATTGCAATGCAAGATAAGAGGGGTGAAGCTCACTGATTCTCTGAAGATCGCCTGATTTTGTTTGAACTATGATATCCCTTTTATCAAATGCTCCATTAAAATCACCAATTATTAAGGCAGCAATTTCTTCAGCAGTAGGCAAGTTAAAAATTCTTCCATCCTTATTCCTTACTCCAATGAGCTTGAGTCTTACATTTTGCCAATCATTTTGTTTAAAACAATCTCGGACCATTCTAAATGACTTCACAAGTGGATTGCATGAATCCAACATTTTTTTAAGACTCGATATGATGGCAAGATCAAGTTGTTGTTTAGTGTCTGTCTTCGAACCTTGCTCGACACTGTGTAAAAAACGACATTATTGTATAGATCAGATATATATATAAAACACTTGACATAAATCAGAATTTACTGAATGCTTAAATTACCTTACAGCCTTTTGACGATTAAAATCCTCGTTTTAGGAATCATAAATATAAAGCTGTGAAAATTTGGGCTCTTCACCATCATTCGGTAGCAGGCTACCAATGCGATGGTAATTTTGTCCTTGCTGTCCAAAAACATAAGGACCTTTGTTTTTTTGAAAAGTTTTAGAAACCTTGCCACCAAGGGATGTGAAGGAAAACATCATGTTATATGCTCGAATGTTATTCATGAAATTGCGGCTTTCAGGAGTAACTCTTTTGTAAAATCTTTAGAGCAGTGGAGGAGGAGCAGGTGAGGATGGCAATTCAACGTCTCCGTTCGAACAACAAAGAGAAAAAGAAGATTTTTTAGAATGCAAATTACCCCTAAGCATTTCATCTTTCCAAATCATTGCATGACAGTAAGAACATACAAAAATAGCATCTCCATGATCAACGTATTCTACAAAATTATATAGGAAGTTAAAAAAAACGATTATATAAGTGAAATATTAGGAGATTAAACTGTTATTTGGAAAGATACTTTGATAAGTTTAAGGAGGGTATTTACCTCTTGCAATTCCGTAAATATTTTTTACGATAGAAGATAGTAAACAATCCTCCGAATCGGGATCATCAAAGTTAGACCTTTCACCAGGGTAGGAATTTTCTTTTCCTGCCGTTTCATTTTGGAAATGGCAATTAACATCGGTTACAACAGATAGGAAGATAACCAATAGATTCGACAAATATAGTGACTTAGAAACCTATATTTAGTTTTGCATTAAAAGTAAAACACATACCATTAAACACTACAACGGAACAATTTGGCAACTGTCGAGAAGTTCTAATGTCAATATTCTGAGGAGTTGGAATATCACTTCGACGGGACCTTACTGTAACACGATCCACTTGCAAGACAAAATTTACAAATGTTATCAAACTTACATTAACATTCAATAAATGATCGCGTTGTAATAATAAAAGTGTATATAGCATACAGTTTGTAATATCCGTTAATGGAGTGCTATCAATTTTATGATTTGATGGTTGAAGATGAGTGACCATTGAAGATGCCCTGCTTAAATCAGCTACAATGGATAAATCATATTTACTTATATCCATGGCCTTCAAACTTTGTTTCCTCTTTCGAGGGTGATAAACACCATAATTAGCCTTTCCAGATTGTCCTAAAATCCAAACAAAGGGACAAGGTCAAATCGGATAGCATACCTTAAAAAAATAAGATTTATAACCTTACCAAGACTGGATGAAGTCAGAGGAATTGTACTAACACATGTTCGATCTAACTTGTCGGGCGTGTGACATGCTGTACATGAAGAGATTTGGTTAATTTATGCTACAAACACTTACAATTTTCACATATTTTACATAGACATATTCAATAAACAACAACAATCATGTTGTAGGATAATTAGAAAAGTAGTTGTTTACCCATTTTTTTAGAAGAGCATTCCAACGACATTACCGTTTGTTTCTGATTTACACTGCATGGTGTGTAATGTAGAGTTGAAGCTTCGTAGACACCTTTTGATAATACTTGTTGATATATATCAAGAAACTAATTTTAGGTAATATAACATTACATATATATATTTATTTAAAAAAATTACCATCAAAAACATACCTCCATTATCATTTTTTGTGATAGTAACATTGCCCAGAAGTGAATCAATAATAGGAGGTGTCTGTACAAACTGAACCACACCTCTGTTTCTACGCTTGTTCAAGATAGACTTTCTTATCTTCCTAGATTCTTTGGACTGTTGGGGACTGCACTGTGGAAAATACTCTCTATATCTTGGTATAAAATTCTTTTTACTCTCCATAACTGTGCATAAGAATTGAGCACATATGTGTGATTTAGGGCTAGCTATAGGTGATTATTGTAATCACTGTCGAAAAAAACATTTATTCGCAACAGCTAGTGGTGATTGAACATCCCAATTTAAAACCTAACTAAATAAGTGGATGATCACATCAAATGTTGATAATAGATTTAAACAAATAAGATAGAAAAACCTACCATTTACTGTTCATCGATTGCTTCCAAACTAAGAGTGTCTTGAATTATAAGTTGAGTTTTCCGCGCTAATTTTTAAACTTCAATTTGATTCAGTCGAAAAAGAAGCTATAAACATAGCGGACGATATGAAATGGTGATTTAACAAACCTGATTCATTTTGTGGGCCTTTGACAGGATTTTATGGTTCACAACTTATGGGCCAGAAATTATTGAAAGAATTAGACCATTTAATTGCAAAATTAAGCCAAATTTGGGGCCCTTTGGTTTTGTATAAAAAATATAACCAAGTGAAACTGAAAAATCCATAATTTATATGGATTTAAATACTACATATTTTTTATCATCCTTGTCTTGGTTTTACCAATATATTGGTTCCTTCAATAAAGTTATTACAATGCGATCGACAAGATTTATATTTTGGAGTTGAAGTTTAATGATAGATTTTAACCGAGTCACCTTGTCCGATAATTTATGTGCACCAAGAAATTTATATGGATTTAACTACTACATGTTTCTAAACATTCTTGTCTTGGTTTTATTAGAAATTCGTTGGACCCCTTAGAAACATCATAATTTATATGGATTTAAATACTACATATTTTTTAATCATCCTTGTCTTGGTTTGACCAATGTATTGGTTACTACAATGAAGTTACTTTAACGCGACCAAATAGCCAACTTATTTAAAGATGAAGTTTAAGTCAAAGAATTATATTTATGAATTATATCCTGTCATAACGAAAATCGATTTAACTCAAAGAATATAACGAAAATTGAAGACAAAGTGCTGCTATTTAATCTACTGCCCTAACTCAAGTGCTGCTAAAGACCAAAGCCCGGATTTGACTGAAGCAGTGGAATGAAAAAACAGTGGTTTACTTTGTCTATTGTAATAGTATCAGTGTTTAGCTAGTCGTAGTTATATGTAACAGTGGTTAAAGAGGAACGCTAATAAGAGCCAAAACTGGTTCAAATCAGTGGATTCATCATAAGCAGTTGTTTGCATTAGACTTTAAATCATTCCTTTCATCAGAACCGCAGATGCTCAAAACATTTGTCAAAAGCTTATTCACTGTTGATTCATAAGAGCCAAACAATATGGTTCACATCAGTGGATTCATCATAAGCAGCTGTTTGCATTAGACTTTCCCCTTTAAAGTGGTTATAACATCTGATGGGCCTCATCCACTGTTTATATACTACAACTGCTGTCTATTAAGCACTGCTTGTGTACAACAACTGCTCAAGACAAAGTGCTGCTGTTTAATCTACTGTCCTAACTCAAGTGCTGCTAAAGACCAAAGCCCTGCTTGGACTGAAGCACTGGAATGAAGAAACAGTTGTTTACTTTGTCTATTGTAATAGTATCAGTGTTTAGCTAGCAGTAGTTATATGTAACAGTGGTTAAACAGGAACAGCTAATAAGAGCCAAAAGTGGTTATAACATCTGATGGCCCTCATCCACTATTTGTATACTACAACTGCTGAACCTTAAGTACTGCTTGTGTACAACAACTGCTGAAGACAAAGTCCTGCTATTTAATCTACTGCCCTAACTCAAGTGTTGCTAAAGACCAAAGCCCTGCTTAGACTGAAGCAGTGGACTGAAGAAACAGTTGTTTACTGTGTCTATTGTAATAGTATCAGTGTTTAGCTAGCAGTAGTTATATGTAACAGTGCTTAAAGAAGAACAGATAATAAGAGCGAAAACTGGTTCACATCAGTGGATTCATCATAATCAGCTGTTTGCATTAAACTTTCCCCTTTAAAGTGGATATAACATTTGATGGGCCTCATCCACTGTTTGCATACTACAACTGTTGTCCCTTAAGTACTGCTTGTGTACAACAACTACTGAAGATACATTCAAACTCTATATTAAAAAAGGAGAATTTAGACTGTGTCAAACTAATTTAGACATCTCATATACTATATTCACAAATCAAAACACACATTATAAGCAAAGATTATATTTCCCAGCATAATACAAAAAAGTAAACAACATAATGGTTTACCACATGTTCCAAGTTCATAAGTTACCAACATCTAAAACATAGAAAACAACTGTTTGAGTAGTTTAACACTTACCAACGACAACCAAACTTCAAACAACCACATACTTAAGTACATACCAAAAACATAGGTTTGCTTAAACATCAAAATATAATGATGTGAAAGAAGCTAAGCGTTAAGCCTAGATGGCTTCCTCCGGCCCCTTTTGTTGTTAGAAGAGAGTTCCCCAACATTTTGACCTTCCACATCCTGCAACGAACGTTTACCATTAGGACTGGTGGCCGAATCCTTCTCGGCTTCGACAACAGAAGAGTCGGCCATAACAGATACAACATCCTTCAATTAAATCACAAAACAACTACTAAGGTATCAAACAATGTAATATAATCTATAATCAACCAAAAAACAAAACTATAGAATTCTTATTCACCTTTGAAATATCAGCACCGGCCATCTGTGAGGATTCAGATAATTGAACAGCTTTAATTTCTGAACCTTCATGACTAAATTCCTAATATCAAAATATTACCAAAAGGGAATTTAATTAAGATATTTAAACTACAAAAATTGGAAAGAAAAAAATAAATCAATATAAGATACACAAAAACTCTTACCTCATCAGCAACCTCAAGAGCATTTCCATTACCAGCAACCAATTCAGCGATTATGTCCGGATCATCACATACTTTTTGGATCGTGTAGATGTGGTAGTCATGGTTAAGGTTGTAATCAAAAACTTCAATTTTAAACGCCAACTTCTTTTCGACCAACCGTGATATTTCATGGGGAAAAGTTTCAGTATCATCGAGCTTCACTTGGCGCTCCCTTATATCATTCGCAGTTGAACCAATAAGCTTCATTACATCTTTATCAAACATCACAAAAGAAACACTGCCAGTTTCATCTTGCACTCTCAGATGTACTTTGAACCTGTAATAAATGCCAAGTAAATTACAACAAAAACCATAACAGTTCTGGACATAAAAAGATCGGACGTTAACTTACTTTATGGTTATCGATGTGCATTCTTTATCGCATTTCAGACAAACCAATGAAGCAGGTGACAGATTCATGACCTCATCAGAAATGGTTTTAGCATATTGTAAGTACTCAATTTTGGTCAACACCTTCTTGTTACAGTCTCGACATGCCGGATAAAACCATCCATAGTTTTGTTGAACAATTTTGATCGTTGCAACTACCACACATGACATTGCCTACAATATCACAGATAAAGCTTTATTAACATGCCCAATTGATAAAACATAGAAAACATTAAACAAAATTAAAATGCCTATGAATGTATATAGAATTATTCGTACACTATCAATCTCAATAATTTCATCAACATGTCTCTTAGGAGTCTCAATTAGAAATTCTTCATGGACTGGAAATACACTCTGAGATGAAAGAATGGTTTGAGAAGAAGAAGCACCAGCTTCAAACTGTTTCACTAAAAGACTATAAAAAGAAAAACACAATTAGCATTAATACTCACACTTATGAAATATAAATCAGGGATAGTACCTCTTGCGAAGTTCATTAATCTCATCAATTTCTTGGTTGAGAAATAGACGACTTCCAAACTTATCACTCTGAACAGTATATTGACCTGCAAGAAACAATATACATATCCAACAATTCATTACAAATCACTAAAGAAATAAAAAAATGTTCTTAAAAAATGTAACAAAATGGAGATTGGGAAAACTAAACGAAATAAATCAGTCAAATATAAATTACCCTGCCACTTCCTAATCCTGGCATGCTGAATGACAGTCATCACAGTCTCATTCGGAGACTTTTGAGACAAAAAATCATTAAATTCTTGTGCATACGCATTCCACAAAGTACAACGGACTACCTCTCCCCTAAAAGAAAATGATAAAAGAACAGCATTAAAAGTTAATACAATCATTTGCATTCTTGTGAGAAACAGATAATAAGAGCCAAAACTTGTTCACATCAGTGTATATCTCTTAAGCAGCTGTTTGCATTAGACTTTCCACCTTAAAGTGGTTATAACATCTGATGGCCCTCATCCACTGTTTGTATACTACAACTGCTGTCCATTAACAACTGCTTGTGAACAACAACAGCTGAAGAGAAAGTGCTGCTATTTAATCTACTGCCCTAAGTCAAGTGCTGCTAAAGACCAAAGCCCTGCTTGGAATGAAGCAGTGGAATGAAGAAACAGTTGTTTACTCTGTCTGTTGTAATAGTATCAGACCTTAGCTAGCAGTAGTTAGATGTAACAGTGGTTAAAGGTTGTTAGGTTGTTAGATGAGGGAACAACACAAAGATACTGCCATGGATCATTATAACAGTGGTTAAAGGTTGTTAGGTTTTACCAATCTATTGGTTAGTACAATAAAGTTACTATAACGCGACCAAATAGCCAACTTATAAGAACAACATATAGTAGATGATTTAACTCAAAGAATAGCATTAAAAGAACAGCATTGAAAGTTCATACAATCATTTACTATGAATATACCATTAAATGTAATAAAGAATCTTATCTATAAAATATTCTAATCATTGGTATTGTATTAAATAAGAACAACCATTTAATGAACTTTTATATAAAATAAACTAATCATTGGTATTGTATTAAATACAATCATAACACACAAAAAATTTATATAAATGGCAAATTAAAATTTACTGGACATCTTGAAGATCCAAATTCATCTTTTTTCTTTCGTTAGGAAAGATTTCCATAGCTCCACACCAGACAACAATTCCAGCAACATCTAAAATGGTAAACATAGCAACATAAATTATTGACACTAAAAATGGAGGCAAAACATATAGCAGATTATCAGACACAGTCATACCGCACATGAGCATATCCTTTCCTTCTCCATTAAGAATGTGTGAATGTGCGATGAAATTAAATCCGTAATTAACACCTTGCCAACCATTCGCACGTGTAACAACCGTAATTCGGTAAAAGTTAATCTTGTAACCATGGTTAATAAGTTTGTAAGCATCAGTGTTTTCTCCAACACCAAATCTGGAGAGAATAACAACTTCATCCTCATGAAGTTGTGAGATAAACACAGGTATCAATGGAGCCTTAATCCCTGCCTGAATCTTACGGCCCTGACAAATAAGTGAAAGCACATACTTTAGAAACAAACAAACAAACAGTATCTCAAAAAAATATAAAATGTACATGTGGCTTGTCACACCCCCAAAATCCACACGCGGAGTATCACCGCTTGGAGGCGTGACTGACCAGGATCAAGCCACCAATCATATTGAACAAGCATGTAAGTAAACATAATTCAACCAAACAATATGAAAGGTGTTCAAAACCAAAGCATAGTTAAGTGTTTAGCGGAAGCATAATTGTAAAACCCAATGTAAGTATTAAGTACGAAATAAAGTAATGTTCTTAGCATGGCACACTGCCATGTCCCACAACGACCGTTCCTCCCTGTGCAAGCTCCTTGAGTACCTAATGTCCTGCAAGGCATGTAGCAACGAATCAACAACAAAGTTGAGCGAGTTCACAGTTGGTGTTCATTGTTAAGTTGTTTCAAAAAACAGGAATTCATTTGTAAGTTGTAAGTTAATCAGTTTACCCTGTTTCCCAAACATATCCATAGTTGGTGGGGGCTTCCCCATGTTAACCACTAGACCTATTTACCATATCGACCACTGACTAAAGTAAGTTGGTGCCCTGACGTCAATGTCTATCATCATTGACTAGTGCCCAGATCCATTAGTTCACGCCCGTCCTCTGCGGCACGGTGTGAGGCTTGTCAAACCTAAATAGCGCTATCTAACTAATGACCCGCTCACCATTGGCCCGGCGATTAAGTCGATATAAAAGGAGGGACTTCATGATAGAGAGTTTTGGTCTAGTATCCGTGTTGTCACCCTTCAAATAAGAGGGTGTGTACGTAATCCCCAAACCAGGAGATTACGCAGGTTCCGATTAAGTTCTTAGTACGTGTTGTCACCCTTCAATAAAGAGGGTGTGTACGTGTTCCAAACCAGGAGATCACGCAGTTTCAGTTCAAATCCTTTACCCATTCCCAACCCCTGGGAATCCCATGCCTTGTAGAAAGTGTGAACTCACCTTGGTTTGCTCGGTAAGACTAGATACATTACCCGTTCCCAGTTGGTCTACCAAACCCTATCGTGGTTACCAAGAGTAATCAGTTTGTATGTACATAGCCACGTATTCCACATTCACAACTCAAGTAGCGTAAAAGTAGTGCACATAACGTCACACAAATTGTAACAAAAGATCACGCAACCCACAGATCATAACCTCCATTGCAACAATAGGTTTTTCACATACAAGTATACCACGCACTCTAGTAGGTTGTGTATAATATACATCACCATGTAACACATAGCAACCAATGGAATCAAATACGAGTTTATGTCACAAGTTAGATCATCACATAACAATCTAGTAATTCATTTACGTGTCATACAAGTGAGACTAGTGTGCGACCATATATATAAGTGTGCAACTCGGTTTCCGTTCGTGGCCCACTGTCGAGGTGTGCGGGACCCAGGCCCAAACCTGTCCCGGCCCGCAACCCATGTGTGTTTTCATTTTCAGTTCACGGCTCACCCGGACCGGCCCCATTGTTTAATCCCCGAAGCCCAACCCGCTCCAGATGTGCAGCGGCCCAGCTGCTAATTTATTTGCTTCATGTGTGAAGTGGCCCAAGTTAAATTTAGTGGTGTGTGGCCCAGATTTAATAAACTAGCCTACATGTATGCATCATCATTAAACTTCACATGATCTGACAATTACGTGTAACTTGGGCAACAACTATATGCATTCTAAATTCTTATAGGACCTACTCATTAGTGGATCTGACAAACTCATTCAAAAGTCTTGAAATCCTTAATTCAATGTCTAGATCACAACAACAATTCATAACCATTATAATCTACTTCATGCAAATCAATCCACATATGAATATCATAACCGTCAATCATTCAATGTCACATGATATCCCTACTGACAACATCACTAAATATCTATACGATTCGATTTGATCAAACACATGTGCCGTCCTAATCATATTCAAGTTATCCAATTTTATTCAACCATGTACCCTCAATTCTATTGGGCCTTTAGAACCGATCAACATCAAAATTTATTAGGATACCCACTATTGTTACATCAACATTGATGATAAATCATGCGTTGACTACAAGCACACACACACATCGATAACAGCCAATATCATGCAATTCTATTTCATCTCTCAATCATTATCATATTATTATTAGCACATAATCATCATTAGGTAACTAACATTATCATAATAACAAAATTATCAAACATTATCATATGAGCAACATCATGTAACTATGAATATCAACAAATAAAACCACTAGCCAAGATTTAATCGCACCAGATGCTGACTCGAGAGAAGGGGGGGTTGTCTTCTTCCGTCGCACCACAAATAGAGGGGGTAGGGGTAGGGTTTGTTTGAGTTTTTGTGCTAATTTGTTTACGTACTGTGTGCATAATATCCTAATTTCAATAACCGGCACTTGGGCTCCTTGACATGTGAGTGTAAGCCCATCATGTATGTAAACTAGTAATTATGTGTAAGCCCAACATGTATGTAAACTAGAAATCGGCCCACAAAACATAGGTGTTATGTGCAGACTAGTAATCGGACCAAACGTATTATCGATACAAAGATTGACCCCTTTAGTCCTATGATATGTAACATGTACCACCATGTATCACGTTTTACGTTTAGGGGATTTATTAGGGTTACGAGTGTTGTGCGTAAAGAATAACCTACTTACATGTAACGAAGTTATAACACCCTACTACGTTTCACATAGAAAAGAGGAAACGGAAAGTTAAGGTCACAAGATTAGGCGACACTAACCTCGGAAGTTCGGGTTGTCACATGGCTAAAGTCTCCACATATGAAGGATCAATAAGTAACTAATATTCATGTTTGTTTCATTGTGCCTAATCCTATAACAGGGAAACAAACAGTAAGTATCTATAAATGACCAAAAACCAACCAAACTATTAGTCTTTTTATCATTATAACTAACCCTAGATTACACAACACAGAAAACAATAATCATCTATGAATGACCATAAACAAACCAAACAAATATTCATCTTTGGTTCTTTATATCTAACCCTAAATTATAAAGGATCCAAATAACAAACAAAAAACCATCTTTCTTTCTTTAAACAAACAAACAAACAGTCACTTTACAATAATCATCTATTTCGGATAAAAAAAACAAACAAACAGATTTTCTTCTTTGTTTCTTTTTGTCTAACCCTAAATTACACAAAACTCAAAATGCAAAATGACAAAAATAGTAAAAAAAAACATCAGAGATGCTTGACAAACACTAATACCTTCTCATCGAGCAAGATCAGATACATCCGAAAGGACTGAACCCATTTCCGGATGATTCGACACTTGAGATTCCAGATATCTTTGGACGGATTCAAATCATCAATGAAACTGAGTGACAAAGATGGTGGTTCACCGTCGGATTTCTTGCCGGATGACGACCTTTGCACAGAAGATGCGGACATTTTGAAATGAGAAGAAAAAGGTGAAATGGAATCGGTGAGAAGAAAGTTTGAATAAGAAAGAGTGAAGAAGAAGGAGAGAGAAAGATATGATTACTTTTTGCAGTGCATTAATGGCAATTTCTTCTCCCCATGCAATTTCAAAGTTCCATCCTAAAAAAAACCTTTTTTTTACTAATAATAAAACAGATTATATATTTGAAATAGATTTATGTATATATAAATATTGCAACCGGAATTATGACATCAGCAACGACATGTGGCATAGGTTAGAAGTTGACAAGTAAGCAGTTTTACATCAGCTAATAATCTCTTATTATAGATAGTATAGATAGTTATGGTTTAATAAAATTTGGATTAAAATGTAAGATTTAACATGTATATATTCTCATATTCTAAGAATTATAAATTAATATTTAAATTAAAATTAGTGTAAAAGATAATTATAGGAAGTGATTCTGGTAATGACTCGTAACATTATGTAAAATCATATATTATAGCAAGGATTTTTTAATTATTTGTGACACAATTAATTCACTATTAATTATGAAAATATTATATTCGTCATATATAAACCCCTAAGTCATATCATAGTTTTACAATAACTAATCATTAATTAAACTTACATCAAAATTATTAATAAGAATAACAAATCCAATTTATGACACACTAATAAAATTATTTTTGTTTACTTTAAATAAAAATTTCATTAAAAATTTACACAATAATAAAATTAATATTATATATATAATTATCTGTAATGTAATATTATTTATATAATGTAATACGTAATTTCAGTTATATGACAAATATATATACTTATGCATTACATATTTTTAATTATGCATCTCGTGTATAACATGAGATATTATAGTATTTTAGTATTACTTATTAATATAGGTTAATTTTTGTGATAAATTCAAGTTAATCATGTAAATTGTCATATGATAATACACAAACATCAATCATATAAAGTTTTTTTTACAGATTAGATAATTATATTATTTCAATCATCTATATCTATAATACTATAGAATATATCTCCTCTGTACTAAAAGGTAATTTTCCCAGGAAATTTTAAGACTGTTCCCTATTCTTTCATCCTATTCTCCCAATTTTGCCCCCAATTCAACAGTCCGTGTAAATTGAAGATGCTAATTGATGTGCCTTCTTCAATGGTCACCGCCCTATTCAATGGAGAATTTGGAAGGTCGTTGATAGGACTCTCTTTTTAAAGCAACATCAATCGTCTTCCTCATTCAGATTATTCAACTGACGGTGTCAATTCGATTCCATTTACATTTGGTTTTTTTGTCTCTTGAAATCATGTCCGATTGCAGTTACAGGTGGCTTGCTTCCAACGGAGAAATTGCCTTTAATGCTGAAATCGTCCATACATTGAACTTTGTGTTTTAATACCTTCAGTGGTGTTCATCTATAATACTTGATTCATCTTCAATCCTACTGAAAGTCTAAAACCCTAAAGTCTATATTCATGTATATGTACATCAATATGTAGGTTTTGAAGAGGGGTTTTCGCATTCATGGTCAGCCAAGGGTTAGGATGAAGATGCAGTGAAATGATGACACATATAAAGGTCTCTATTCCATTGTATGATGAACCATTTCTTTTTAGTACACATTTTTGTATAGTTGTATAATGTATTCAATCCTGTTTTTTTGTTGATTTCAAGTGTTCATATTTCTTTTAGTCAGACATGCTTTCTCTTGTAAAAATAATGCTTGGAGATGCTCAGGATCTATCATTGACAAGTAAAATCTCTCAGCCTTAATATGTGTATTAGAGTTTTGATTGTATAATTAGTGAGTGTGTTTTCTTAAGATCTAATGTTTAAATCACATGAACTAAACTATTGATATTTATATGATTATTATTTGTTTTTAGATTTGGGCAGACTACTCTTGATTGCCGATGAGACCTTGTCAAATTCTTTTAAAAGGCCTCAGAAATCGTTGTTGATTTGCTCCAGATGCATTAGTTTAAGGTTTTTATTTGTCTTTACCTCTGATTGTATTAACTTATAATAATCATTATTAACATGTCAAATTTGGTTATCTGCGTTTAAATTTTGTTTGGCTAAATCATACTATTTTATTGGCCACAAAAGTCAGTCGTTTTTTTTAATTCATTTTTATTTTTGATTTTAATCATGATAATTACATGAATTTAGGTTCTCTAGCTTTTATTTGTTGATTAAATTTTTAGCCGTTTATGCTTGATTGATGATCTGATATATGAATTTATTAAAATCATTTTTAGTTATTGAAAATTATTATACGGACCTTCATATGTGTGGTACAGTTTGACTTTTAAAGTTAAAAGGTAATATTGGCGGATCCAGGAACTCCTTTTAGTGGGTTCGTTTTGGTAGATTCTTACTATTTTTCCAAATCATAAAAAGTTCAAACTAATTTTTTTCTAAACCGAGTGGGTTCATGTGAACCCAGAAAACAGGGCTGGATCCACCACTGCTGTCATTGCAAGTTGGATATGGTTTTTGGTACCAATGTTTCATAACATCAGATGCTTGTAATTTATTATGTTGATTACTCAGATTTACCCAACTAAATATAAGAGCATCTCGTTTGTTTTTCAGGGTACTGTTGAAGGAGCAGGGTGTGTGGGGATTCATTAGGGGATGGGTCTCTACTCTGCTTTGTATAGAAGAGGGCGGGAGCAGCCTCGAGGAAGATATATGAGCTTTATCGATGGACTCATGGTATGTAAGAATGAATTTGTCATACTTTAAACACTTGCATCTGTAATTTTGACCTGATGAGATTGAGGATGAATTGTTTTGTTAGGTGAGAATGGGACAATTGATGGCCAAGGAGGGGTAGGGGTTTGGTATTAATATTGTAATTTTAATTTTGTAGACTTCTTTTTTAGTAAATTAATAGACCAGGAGTCCAAAAGTCAGTATTTGATGCATCATTCAGTTATGAATATTTATAATATTAAGTTATTGATGACTGGTTAACCTGGTTTTTAAAAACTTTGAAACTAGAATTCCATGATCTCATGTCTTTTTACTCCTGATGTTAAAGGCTTTTGACTCCAAAAGTCAAAACAAACAGCATACATGGTTTTACTGCACCAGCATTAAGTTGATTTTTTAGTACCCCTCATATAAAACTAGGTGACTTGAAATGGGTACCAAAGGGTTTGTAGTCTAGCAGTCAGGATGGGTTTGTGGTTGCACTTACGGCACTCAAAGTCGAGGCGTTAGGCGAAGGAGCTATTGCCCATGTCCTTGCATTTATAAACTAACGAAAATTTACGATCCCGCCGCAACGCGCGGGTTTCCCACTAGTATATCTCTATGTAATACTGATACACGGGTCTATAAGCTAGTAATAAGATATAAATGAATAACCATAGAATAATAGATACATAACTTTTTTATTTAGCAGCAATAAATATTTACACTAATATTATAGTGTAATCCATATCTATGTGTATATTAATCAAATTAATAATAATAATAATAATAATAATGCAAGGTTCTTCAATACTTCTTTTATTTAGGTTGGGGGTATGGAGCAAAGCCCCTTGAGTTTAAAACGTCATGTCTGCGCTACATTATCGTCACGTAGATAGAGGGGACTTTAAAGCCTCCGTATTTAATTAAAAAAAAGGAAAAGGAGAGAAAACATCTGATTGAGTCGTCGATTATACTTGAGTCGTTCGATTTCAAACAAAACTTTCATTAAAAAGTAGATAAAATAAGCACATCGCAATGGTGGAGTCAAAATTTTATAAAGTAATGAAAAGGGTATACAAAGTCAGCTAATAGTAAAAAAAACACTAAATATGAGAGAGCTTTGGTAACATATACGCTAGTTTTTCGATTACTTGTACATTATTAGTTACTACTCATAACTCGGTTTCGGAACAAAATTATATCCAGACATAAATAAAATAGAAAGAGTTAATTGCCTGGATGGTCCCTGTGGTTTCGCATTTTTTCACGTTTAGTCCCAACCTTTTGGAAATAGCAGGCATGCTCCCTATGGTTTGTCATTTTGTTACTTAGATAGTCCCCTGACATTTACTCAGGGGATTATCCGAGTAACAAAATGACAAACTGAAGGGGTAAGGTCCCAAAAACCTCGTGTTAAGCACCTGGGACCATACCACAACCTCACCTTTTGACCCTCTTTAGACCTTGCGCGGCCGCGCACTGTCCCAACAAAGAGAACTTTGGACAGAAACATCAAATAACATCTGCGCACCAAAAGGGAACTAATATATCCTTGCGCCTCTCTCCAATAACGAACAGGGATAAAAATCCCAGTTAGTACTCCCACTTAAATAATACCCAGACTTTGATATTATTTACTTCACTGATACCACACGATAAGGAGTCACACCGGATTACGGCTGTAATCTTCTAGAAGACTCAATCGTGCACCACCAGACGGTTATAACCGACTGGGCCACATGTCATCATCTCGGGCTCCCTTGAAGTCACGATGATGGTATGGAATTAGAGAGAAATCTCCACTTGCCCACTTTCCACGTGGCAATACCCCAGCCGTTGATCTAAATAGCGATCCGTGTGCTCTCACGTCGGATTAATAGAATTAACGGAGGGAAAAATAACCGCTTACGGAGTTAGCACATTCCGTCAATATATCAATAACAGGTTTTCCCGCCCAAACTCCCGGCTATAAATAGAAGAGTAACTCAGGTACAAAACTTCAAGTTACTTTCACTTTACTCATACTTCTTCTTCTTCATATACCGATACTTATTCTCACGCCGGAGGGTGGTCACGGAGAGAACCTCCATTCTCCCCGTGGCGAGGCTGACGGTGTCTGTTTTGCAGCTATCAAGAAGAAGAGAAGATATGTCCCTTTGAACCGAACGAGAGAGAACCAACCCTTTTTATGCAGAACCTAACCCCCTGGATTATTTGATTCCAGTTATTTATCCAGTGTTTCTTCATTGGCGCCCACCGATTTCTCTGTTTCATTTGTTTTCTCTCGTTTCGATTCATATTTTATTCGCTCTCTGTTTCATATGGCAGAGAATTCACCATTTCACCCATCAAGTCCTCGATCTGAGTTCAAGGGTTTTGCAACCCGAGATGTCCAGGTCGAGGGAATCATGGGGAGTAAAGGAAGCAACAACAGTCATTCGGAAGAAAATGACTCCATGATACAAACAGGAGTTCATAACCGTTCAGATCCACTCCTAGAAAGAACTCCAGAATACTGGTTCAACAGATTCCAGATCGCTATGAACCAAATTTTCACACAAAACATCAGATCTGAGATGTCAAATGTCAGATCTGATACTTTGGCAGAAGGAAGAGGTAAATTTGACACTGCAGTATTGGACCCACAGATACTTAGTCAGTGGGACATCCAATCTAGCAGTCATGCCGAGATGATTCAAAAATCAGAAGATACCAACCGTCAGGAAGCCGAACCAAAGCAGATAAACATGGTGCAAGGAGGTCCTTCACGAAGGCCAAACAAACGAAGCCATAATCAGCATTGGAGAGAGCAACAAGTTGTATTTCCTGTTGTTCCTGGAGGACCTCAGGAAGAACGACCAGTAATTATCATCGGTATCTTCGGCCACTACAGAACGGATTATATGTTCATAGATCCAGGAAGCTCGATGGATATAATCTATGAGCAATGTTTCAAACAGCTTGATCCAGAAGATAAAGCACGTTTAGAACCAGTTGATTTTCCCCTCACTGGTTTCTGCAACGAAGCTGTGTTCCCATTGGGACAAATTGCATTTCCTGTGACTCTCTCAGATGGCGAGCATTCGCGCACAGTCATAGTAAATTTCATGGCCATGCCAACAACATCGCGCCACGATGTATTGCTGGGAAGGATATCGCAAAGAGAATTCAACATGATTACTTCCATCCCACACGCTGCTTGCGGTTTTCCAACGAAAACTGGGGTAGCAATTCTGTATTCAAGCAAGGAAGTCATGTACGTGGATGATGAGCCACCAGCAAATGTTGCCAAACCATCAACACCAAATGAACCAAAAAAATGGGTTCTCAACGAAGAGTATCCAAAGCAGGCCATCTTACTAGGGCACGCCATTTCACCGGCAATACGAATACAGTTGAAGGAATTACTTTCAAACAATAAAGACATCTTCGCCTGGTGCCCAGCAGATATGACTGGAGTCCCACGGGATATAGCGCAACATTGTTTGAACGTACGCCCCTCAGCGGAACCCGTCGCGCAAGGAAGACGCAGTCTCAGCACTGAAAAGCAGAAGCAATGAACGAGCAAGTAACAGAGTTACTCAACGCCGGGATTCTGCGCGAAGTAAAATACCAGACCTGGGTCGCTAACCCAGTAATGGTTCAAAAACACAATGGCGGATGGCGCTTGTGTGTCGACTTCAAAGACCTCAACAAGGCTTGCCCAAAGGATTGCTATGCGCTACCAGAAATAGACAAAAAAGTTGACTCTCTAGCATCTTTTTGCTGGAAGTGTTTTCTCGACTGTTATAAGGGCTATCATCAGGTCCAAATGAAAGAGGAAGATGAAGACAAGACAGCCTTCCGTACAGATAAAGGCATCTTCTGTTATGCAAAATGCCCTTTGGTCTCCGTAATGCAGGAGCTACTTACCAGCTCTTAATGGATACAGTCTTCGGGGAAGACATTGGTAAAACAGTCGAAGTATATATGGATGACCTTGTCATCATGAGCCAAGAATAGGAAACCATGCTCATAAACATTCAGCGTACGTTCGATTCTTTGCGCAGCGTCAACCTGAAACTTAACCCAACAAAGTGCTCATTCGGAATGGAAGAAGGAAAATTTCTGGGTTTCATAGTAACAAGAGACGATTTTAAAGTTAACCCGGAGAAAGTACAAGCCATCCAGCTGATGCCGTCACCTGCAACAGTAAAAGAAATGCAAAGACTCGCGGGACGATTAGCAGCCTTGAACAGATTTTTGGCAAATCATGCCGCAAAGTCTTATCCGTTCATTAGCACACTGCGCAATTGTGCCAAGAAGAGCCACTTCCAGTGGACACCAGAAGCGGAAACGGCCTTCAAACAAATGAAGGAATGTCTAATTCAGTTGCCAACACTGACTGCACCGCGAGAAAAAGAGCCGCTAATCAAGTACTTATCCGCAGTAGAGGTAGCGGTTGGCGCAGTGTTAATGGTAGAACGGGAGAACATTCAGACCCCAATATATTATATTAGCAAGATGCTAACCGGCCCAGAGAAGCGCTACCCGATGATAGAAAAATTAGTCCTCGCGCTAGTACATGCATCACGACGACTCCGTCGATATTTCTCAGGTCATGTTATTACAGTTCTCACTAATTATCATTTAGGCCAAATCCTGTCTAAACCCGATGTCGCGGGAAGATTGGCTAAATGGGCAATCTAGCTGGGAGGATACAATATCCTATATAAACCCCGACTAGCAATTAAAGGGCAAGTTTTAGCAGACTTCGCCACAGAAGTTCCCATAGACAAAGTACAAGAATGTGAAGCAATCCAAAACCCTATTCCTGTCTTCGACAATAGAGTTTGGACGTTGCACACAGACGGGGCTTCTAATGACGATGGAGCAGGCGCAGCCTTCGATTGGTTAGCCCAGACGATCACGAGCTTACATACACGATACGCTTGTATTTCAAGAGCACAAATAACGAGGCAGAATATGAAGCGTTCCTGGCAGGCCTCCGATTGGCGCTTAAAATGGGGGCAAAAAACCTTGAAGCTCACGTCGATTCAAAGTTAGTGGCCGAGCAAGTTAATGGGCACTATGATGCAAAGGGTGAAGCCATGGCGCTATACCTAGAACAAGCGCGAATGCTTATCAACCAATTCCAAACGTTCAAAGTAATTCACATAAACAGAAGTGAAAATAAGCACGCGGATGCACTAAGCAAATTGGCCGCCACAAGTTTCAGACATCTAGCAAAAGAGGTGCGCATCGAGGTATTGTCCAATCCTTCCGTTCCTCTTAAACAAGTAAACATCGTAGAGGTCGGCAACCCATCCTGGATGTCCCCGATCATCATGTACCTGCAGCATGGCAAACTTCCAGAAGGAAAAGTGGAAGCTAGGAAGATCCAGAACAAAGCAATAAATTACGAGATGGCAGACGGAATTCTGTACCGAAAGTCATTTATGGGACCACTCCTACGCTGTGTCGACAAAACAGATGCGCAGTACTTAGTCAGGGAAATCCATGAAGGATTATGTGGGATACACGCCGGACCGTGCATGGTGGTAGCAAAGATAATGAGCGCAGGTTACTATTGGCCGGGGATGCATGTGGACGCGGTGGAATTATTACGAAAATGTGCAGCTTGTCAGCGTCACGCGCCAAAAACCCTTCGTCCGAAAAATCCGCTCGTACCAGTCACATCCGCCTGGCCCTTCCAGCAATGGGGCATCGATCTTGTTGGTCCTTTCCCTGATGCACCTGGCGCTGTGAAATTCATTATCGTGGTGGTAGATTATTTCACAAAATGGGTTGAGGCCAAGGCGTTAGCTTTAACCATGGCAAATGTAATTCGCAAATTTATATGGGAACACATTATTTGTAGATTCGGATTACCACTGCGCATCATTTCCGAGAACGGCACTAACTTCGCCTCGGAAGATCTCCAGAAGTGGTTCAAGGAAATGAAGATTGAACACAACTTTGCCTCCGTGGCTCACCCACAGGCAAATGGGCAGGTTGAAAGTATCAACAAACAAATAGTTGATTGCATAAAGGCGAGACTGGGGACAGCGCGCAGAGGATGGGTCGATGAACTCCCCAGCATCTTATGGGCGCATCGTACCATGCCAAAAACCAGTACGGGAGAAACCCCATTTAGTCTGGTATACGGATCAGAAGCGGTAATCCCAGCCGAAATTGGCCTTCCATCACCGCGCATGCTTACCATGGAAAAGCAAAATAATGAAAAAGAACGAAGAATGGATTTAGACCTTCTCGAAGAAAGGCGCGAGAACGCCGCCATCACAGAAGCAAGATATAAATCCAAACTTGAAAAGTACTACAACGCGCGCATACGCGTGTGTACTTTCGTCCCAAGGGACTTCGTCTTACGCGACAATGAAGCTTCCAATGCGGAGAAGCCGGGCAAGCTGGCACCGAAATGGGAAGGGCCGTACATTATCAACGAGGTCCTGGGCAAAGGGGCATACACCCTAAAAAGAATAGACGGAACAACTGTTCCTCGCACCTGGAACATGCAACAGCTGCGCAGGTGTTATATATAGCCAAGCTATCCAACAAGTCAGATTTATACAGGCAATGTATTTTTCTATTTTTACTTTGTATTATTGGCTATGCGCCCTATTATTGCAACAGTTATCCTTACACATGTTACTGTTTGTTACAAATTGCATATAATTCTTTTGGTACGCTCCAAAACAATATGGTAAAACATTGTATGCCTCATGAACGGTCTAAATAAGCACAACTCAGCGCACATTCTAGACCTGCGTTCACATATGAGCACAATACCATTCTCATTCGCCCTACCTAAGCAAAGTAATTATGAACATGCAACTTATTGTAATCCAAACGCAACTTGTAATTATCAAAGCAGATATGCACATCATATCTTCAAAATATTACTAGTGCAACAAAAAGCACTTTAACAACAATTTACAAAAACACAACAGTGTTTCTTCAAAAATATCAGTCGCAAAATAAACATACCTACAACCACAAAAGAGGTATATACCATTTCCCTAACCTAACCTAACGACGAAGATCAGCAGCAAGCTCGTCATCAGCAGCAACCGGTACCTGATCAGAACGACGTCTGTTCCGGCGACGGTACACTAGCAAGCATCCACCCTTCTGGTTAATCGGAAAACGTTCCGTCAGGGCATCAGCAGATAATGAAGCAACCCTTTCATCACCAGCATCTTTCGGCCGGCAACATTCATAACCAGAACCCACAGATGTGTGAAAGACAGAACTAGAAGGCTCCTCGTTTCCGGTAACCACCAGCGGTGGCGAATTAGCAAGAAGAAGGAGACCTTCAGCGGCCTCATAGACTCTCAAGATCTCCAACAATCTTCGAGAACAAGAGGATTGCTTGGTCTTCATATCTCCAAATCAGGTAAAAAGTTCACAACTGTCAAATGTATATATAATGGAAGTACCGGCATCGATAAAAGAGAAAGGATATAATCATGATCAACTATCAAATCATCTCCCCTAAACGGCGCTACCAGAAAAAACATCATGTCCCAATAAATGAAGTCTGACAGCGTCAACACATATCCCCAAAGCAAGAAGATGAAAAGGTACTGCATATATTCATTTTTTATTTACAAATGACGTAATAAATGTCAGATCATGATTAAGTGAAGTCATATCAAAAGAGGAAAATTCACAAATTTCCTTCAGTAACACTTTTTAAAAAAAAAACAAAGGTCATAATGAGCGAGAATATCTTCTTGCAGAAGATTCCCCATTTTCGCGCCAAAAAACCCCTACAGTAAAAAACACCTCTGACTCATAGTCCAGTGCTCCACTTATTTGCATAAGAGCAACACTAGACTGGGGGGACTTGAAGGGGTAAGGTCCCAAAAACCTCGTGTTAAGCACCTGGGACCATACCACAACCTCACCTTTTGACCCTCTTTAGACCTTGCGCGGCCGCGCACTGGTCCAACAAAGAGAAATTTAGACAGAAACATCAAATAACATCTACGCGCCAAAAGGGAACTAATATATCCTTGCGCCTCTCTCCAATAACGAACAGGGATAAAAATCCCAGTTAGTACTCCCGATTAAATAATACCCAGACTTGGATATTATTTACTTCACTGATACCACACGATAAGGAGTCACACCGGATTACGGCTGTAATCTTCTAGAAGACTCAATCGTGCACCACCAGACGGTTATAACCGACTGGGCCACGTGTCATCATCCCGGGCTCCCTTGAAGTCACGATGATGGTATGGAATTAGAGAGAAATCTCCACTTGCCCATTTTCCACGTGGCAATACCCCAGCCGTTGATCTAAATAGCGATCTGTGTGCTCTCACGTCGGATTAAGAGAATTAACGGAGGGAAAAATAACCGCTTACGGAGTTAGCACATTCCGTCAATATTTCAATAACAGGTTTTCTCGCCCAAACTCCCGGCTATAAATAGAAGAGTAATTCAGGTACAAAACTTCAAGTTACTTTCACTTTACTCATACTTCTTCTTATTCATATACCGATACTTATTCTCACGCCGGAGG
This sequence comes from Helianthus tuberosus, assembly GCA_030545235.1. Taxonomy (NCBI): domain Eukaryota; kingdom Viridiplantae; phylum Streptophyta; class Magnoliopsida; order Asterales; family Asteraceae; genus Helianthus; species Helianthus tuberosus. Next base: position 91,726,573 of record CM060381.1, read on the forward strand.
GTGGTCACGGAGAGAACCCCCATTCTCCCCGTGGCGAGGCTGACGGTGTCTGTTTTGCAGCTATCAAGAAGAAGAGAAGATATGTCCCTTTGAACCGAACGAGAGAGAACCAACCCTTTTTATGCAGAACTTAACCCCCTGGATTATTTGATTCCGGTCATTTATCCAGTATTTCTTCACAAACCATAGGGAACATACCTGCTATTTCCAAACTAACTGACATCTACTCAGGGGACTATCCGAGTAACAAAATAACAAACCATAGGGAGCATACCTGCTATTTTCAAAAGGTTGAAACGAAACGTGAAAAAACACGAAACCACAGGAACCATTCGGGCAAATAACTCAAATAGAAATATCGCAACACGATACTCGAAATTAAAAAAAAAATTATTTATTTTGTTAGGTAATTTGAATTCTTTTCAATTTTTATTTATTAATCCGAGTGATTCCAATATTTTTTTTTCTTTTTTACAATCAAACACACCAATTTGAATTTGGACTATTTTTATCAACAACAATAATCATCATCATCATCATCATCATCATCATCATCATCATCATCATCATAATAATGATAATGATAATGATAATGATAATGATAATAATAATAACAGTAGGGATGACAAAAATACCCGTGCCCGACGGATATTGAGCCAAATATGGGATTAGTTTTAAAAAATTTCACGGGTATGGATCGGGTATGGGATTAGGTAATACCCGACCCGATTTCCCGATCTTATACCCGGATTTTTTAATTTATATTTTTTACATTTCATTAACCCTTGTCTATTAGTAATTTATTTTAGTATGTTCATAATGTATTTTGGTATATATATTCGATAATAATATTTATATTTTGTATATTGTGAAGTAGAGTGGGGATCCTACGGAAAGTGTGTTTTTCTTATAAAGTCTAGGAAGCGATCTGGGCCATCCAATAGATGTGTTTAATGGTTGAGATCATCTTGGTGGCATTTTGGTAATATGTGTTTCTTAAAAATAGGATTATTTAATTAATCAGGGGTAGATATGTCGTTTAGCTTGTTTTAAATATGGAAATAATTATCATTCCATAACCACCTCACAATTCTTGCGATTTTTTTTCTCTCTCTCTCTATCTCTCTCTCTCTCCATTTCTCTCTCTCTCTCTATCCTTCATGAAGAAACACATCAAGAAAACACATCGTATTAATCTGCTTGCTGTTAAAACACAGCGTCAAGAAATCCTCCAGCATTACCAGCATGGATGGTAAAACACAGCGTATGAATCTGCTTGCTGTTAAAACACAACTGTATGAATCTGAATGCTAAAACACAACTGTATGAATCTGCTTGCTGTTAAAACACAACTGTATGAATGTGAATGCTAAAACACAATTGTATGAATCTGCTTGCTGTTAAAACACAACTGTATGAATCTGAATGCTAAAACACAACTGTATGAATCTGCTTGCTGTTAAAACACAACGTCAAGAACATTCTGGTGGTTTCCAGACATAATTAAAAATCGATACAGACCAGATAATAGTAAACAGAAAAAAAGTGTATTTGCCATATCCGCAATCAAGAATTGTGTTTGAAGCCATAACTATCTCTCACGTAAAAAATGATTTACGAATAAAGTTGATCAAGATTGTGAAAGGAACGAATGAGAATTTGATTGATATTTACATCTGGTAGTAATTCGCAAATCATGGAGAATCAGTTACCATAAAATCGTGCATAGTTAGTTAATGAGATATAAATTCCAAAATTAAAATAAAATGTCAAATTACACAATTGCCATTTTAGTTAAAATCCTTCAATGCCACATGTCACGTTCTGATTGCTTCCTAGACTTTTAGGAAAATAAGGCTTTCTTATCACACCCCAAAAATCCACAAGCGGAGTATCACCGCATGGAGGCGTGACTGACCAGGATCAAGCCACCAATCATATTGAACAATGTATTTAAAATAAATAAAATCCAACCACGCAATATAATTGGTGTTCAAAAACAAGTTAACCAAGTTCAAGTTAAACAGCGGAAGCAATAAAGATACAACCAAAACATAAGTTCAATAAGTTTAAATGTTAACATGGCACACAACGGTCCATGTCCCACAACGACTCCTCCTGCTCGTGCAAGCTCCATAGATATCTAACGACCTGCAAGGCATGTAACAACAAGTCAACAACAAAGTTGAGCGAGTTCACAGTTGGTTGTTTAGTTTTAAAAGTTTGTTTTGAAAACCATAAGTTGTTTCGTAAACCACGAGTTAACCAGTATCTTTGTTTTCCCCAAACCATATCCATAATCAGTGGGGGCTTCCCCATGTGAACCACTAGACCGTTACCATATCGACTACTGACGAAAGTAAGTTGTGCCCTAAGTCAATTTCTATCATCCATAATCCATTAGTACACGCTCGTCCGACCGGCACGGTGTGAGGTTTGTCAAACCTAATAGCGCTATTAACTAATGACCCGCTCGCCATCGGCCTCGGCGATTAAGTCGATATAAAATGAGGGACTTAATGATAGAGTTTTGTCTAATAAGTTAAGGTTGTTGTCCTACCCAAGGAGGACGAACGTACATATTCTACCCAAGGAGAATACGCAGGATTAATATTGGCATCCTACCCAAGAAGGATGGCCGTACATATCCTACCCAAGGAGGATATGTAGGTTCCGTTTAATTCTGTAACCCATTCCCAACCACCGGGAATCCCATGCCTTAGAAAGGGTGTGAACTCACCTTGGTTTGCTCGGCAAATAGTTTACTTGTTAAAACACTTTAGTCAATCACGTCCTATTATAATTACCACATCTTAATTAAATTAAATTTGTATTTAAATATTTCACGTATTGGTACATGTCACAAGTCAAGTAGCATACAATATCATGTTCCACATATGTACCCATTTACACACACACGGTTTTCACAAACAGTTTCATAATCACACTTAGCGTTATTGTATGGCACACCATAAGTTAATGATAATCACATAATAAGATGGCACAAGGGGTTTGGGTCATATACTCAACACATATCATTAATAAAGTCCAACTGTCAATATGATTCTTTTAACTATTCGACCCATTATATTAAACCCAATTAATCAAGCAGTCCATTTAATCAGCGCTTTTAACAACATTGTATGTGGTGGCCCAGACTTACTAAATTAAATATGTGTGTTCAAGTATTGTGTGAGCGGCCCATTTAATAACAAATAATAATCCACAATTCTTATTTATCATTTATAGGTTCACAGTGTATTAAACAATCAATTCAATCAATGAATAGGCAAAACATTCTCATCATCATCATCATTACAACAGAAGCCGATTCAATTCATCGCCTATTCAGCCATTATATTTGACTATAAAACAACCGTTTATTACTATCACCATTAATAGGAGGACACCATTATTTCTTATGGTTTGTAATCCATTTAACAGGAACTACTTAGAGACACAAGCAAAGATTTGTTCCTTAGTTCTCATTATTCAAATATGCATGAAGGTTGACACATACACTTTAATATTTAACGTGAACATCAACATATCTCTAGCAAATATCAAGCATATACATGTCAAGTGTCAAACCAATTAACCACAGAATGTCAACTCTAATCATTAACAAATTTATCAACCTCTCACAACAGATTATCAGATCATTATCATCATGCTAACATACATCGACTAACCTATTGCAACCAACGTCCATTAAAACCAATTAACGAAATCATTCATATATTTACTACAAGATCCATTCTATCTACGAACATGTATTCCAAAAGTTCACAAAACTTCATCAATCAGATCCACTTATGCAGACATATATTGATCTACTAAAGAATCATGCACGACTAAACATTAGTTCGAACTAACCGCGATGTGGTTGCCGTTAGACACGAGCGTGACAGGCTTCGAGAGATGAATACTCCGAACAGAAAAGATGGGTTGTCGCCAAAGAGGAAGAGACTCTAAAGTTTGAGTATACCGCGTAACGGCGATCGGTGACGGAGGAGCGGTGATGTTCTCCGGTTGTCGAGGGAGGGAGAGGAACGAGAGGTGGTGTACGGGGTGGTGGAGGAGACCGCTGTCAACTGCCGTAGGGTTCGCGTGTTATGCATGAGGATGACCCTAATGCGAATATATATATATATATATATATATATATATATATACATGAATCCACGCAACCTACAAACTGAACACAAGAGGCGGTGGGGCTTATGTGAGGGCCGATATATGGGGGTGAGGTGGGCTGAAAGTTTGGATTATAAGAGTTGTTGAGGTGTGGGCTCACAATACGTAAAGGTGGGAAAGGGGTTCGGTTAATATAGGATTCCCATATCTTATTCATATTTACTTTATTTTATTTTTATTTTTTTTATTAGTATTATCATTATTATTATTATTATTAAACACAAATACTCTTGTATAATCTACTCAAGTTATGGTTCGGTTTAACTCGTCATGATAACAATTAGGCTTCAAGTATTCGTTTATGTGAAAACACATTAAGCAAGTGCAATTAGTTTGTCACACACGTTCATGCATTTAAATAAGATTAGTGTAACGGTGCTATCCTCAGAAGTACGGGTTGTCACATTTCTACCCAACTCCTACTCTTGTGAAGTATACACATATAAGTTATATAAGTATTATAAAGTTATTATTAATTCATGATAAAACTTATATGTATGTAATGCACATTTTCTATTTATAATAGTTGTTGTATGAATAAAATTATATAATAATTATAATCGTAAAAAATGGATTTGGAAATCCCAGGTATATCTTTTAATAAACTAATAGGTATATTGATACCTGTGGGTATACCCGATACCCGACGGGTATTGGGTCGGGTATGTGACACGATTTTATAACCAGGTAAGGGTATGGGTATAGGTATAGGTATAGAATTACCTATACCTGACCTGAACCCGATCTATTGCCATCCCTAAATAACTGTCACATATAAAAAATAGCATCTAAAATATAAAAAGAGAGGATGATATGGAGTGAGAGGAAAGATGAAAATTCTTATATAAATACGGTTTATGTAAGACGAGAAAGAGAGAGGGGTGCGTTTTTAGACATATTTGAAACCGGTTTTGACTGTGAAAGAGACAATGCCCAAAGAGGATGATGAGGTGCTTAGGTGAACAATTGTTAACACCCGGCACTGGTCAAGGGTCATGACCTTCCACTGTCTAATTGGGTTTTTCCAAACCACTCACTGTTCGGTATGAAAATGCCCGTTTGATTTTCGGCTTGATTTGGTTTGTAAATCGAACTAAACACGAGCAAAGGTCAGCTTGGTTTGGTTTGGCTCGGCTTGAATTATTTTTACAAATTATTATATACACACAAATATATATTATATTTATAGTTTTGTATATACCACTATATTGGATTTTGACCCACTATATACAAATACGCAATTATATTTATACATATTTTACCAAAACCAGTTCAATAAAAAAAAATAACACTAAATATAAAAGTAAAACCCTAAGCCGTCAAGTGATAGTCTTTCACCTTGTCCATTGCTTCATTGTCTCCCGCGCTCATCTTCAGTCGATTGTCTCCTACAGTTTGCTCATCGACCACAACCTCAACCTCATCATTGACCATGACATTGTCATTTGTAAAAAAAAATATTATATGAAATATGGCTGCTTCTTAAGGTATAAAAACTAAACATTGTCACCATCTCTGCAAATTCAAACCAGATGGCACACTAGACAATAGAGTTATCCAAACACCTCGACGCCCGCTATGAAATTTACTACTCAAAAATACTCTTTTGATTTTCAGCTCGGTTTGATAAACCAGTCAATCGGCTCGACTGAGTTTATAAACGAGGCAAACACGAACAAAGGTTGACCCGGGTCTTGAACAACCATATATGTCTCTGTCTAATTGGTCTCTTCCACTTCAAACACAGCCCTACAAATCTCTCTTTACGCTAAAGACTAAATAAAACACACCAAACAAGTCTGCAACTTTCTCACAACTGCTGACTGATTCTCCAAATTTCAATGTGGTAGGCCACAATCTCACCCTCACCAACACCATCATCATCCTCCATTTGCACTCCTGATTTCACTTCATGATTTAGTGTTGTGTTCATCTTGAAACACATTCTTCTGCTTGTTTCTTTGGGGGCCCTCTTCTCCACTCAGGACTTTATTGGTGAGAAATCAGTAAAGGTAATGGCTTTTCTTTTCTTTTTTTCCTCATTTCTAGCTGTCTTGCATTTGGGTAGTTAATTTAGTTTTTTTTTTTATTTAATTTGTGGGTTTTTTATTTTTTGGATTTTGCTTGTTGGGTTTTTTATTTCTTTGATTTTGCTTCATGGGATTTTAAATTCTAGGGTTTGTATTGACCATTTGGAGATCTGAATTTGAGTTTATGCGTTTTCATCATCTTTATTGACTATTTAAAGTTTTTGCCTTTTGAGTGCTTTTCACTTTGTTTTTCATAAGTTGGCTTTCAAATTCAAATTGTAGATGCTTACCATACAGACTTATAATCTTGACATCTTCAGCATTTGAATCTCTAATTGAGGCATGTATTTTTTATAATCTTTCAGTTTTTAGGTTAAAATTCTGAATCTTGAATCTTGAATCTGGGTTCATTTGAAAATGCATTTCTGATCAACTGTATCTTTCTGCTATGATCAAGAATTTGTTTTGATGCTGCCATTGAAGATGATTAAGCATAAAATCTGTTCATAGCTAGTGAATTTCAAGAATGGATCGAGGGATTCAACCTCCTTTGGTAAGTTCTTGATTTTTATTTTTGGGAAAATTAGGTTCTTGATTATTTATTATGTATATACACTTTTACCTCTAGTTGGACAATCTTGTTTTGATCCCATGATAAATCTTGTTGATTATAATGAAGGATTGAGGGATTTGATTATTGATATGATAGGAACCTCTATACTTTAGTTCTAAATAAGTGAAGGATTGAGAGATTTGATATTATAGGAAAGTGTTGTTTTGATTTGATTGTAGGTGGATACAACCGCTTGCTTGTGTAGAGTAGATGCCGGTCTAAAAACCGTTGCCGGAGCAAAAAGATTCGTTCCCGGTTCAAAACTCTGTTTACAACCCGACATCAAACCATCAATTCACCCCACCAGACAAAAACCGCCCCGTGACAGAACCCGTAACCAATCCCCTCTCCTGCCTGGGCTGCCCGACGACCTCGCCATTGCCTGTTTGACACGGGTCCCACGAATCGAGCACCGCAAGCTCCGTTTAGTTTGCAAAAGATGGTACCGTCTCTTGGCCGGAAACTACTTCTATTCTCTTCGAAAAAACATACAAATGGCTGAAGAATGGGTGTACATTATGAAAAGAGACAAAAACCGAAAGATGACGTGGCATGGGTTCGACCCGTTGAACCACCTCTGGCAACCGCTGCCACCCGTGCCCAAAGAATACTCAGAAGCCTTAGGGTTCGGGTGTGCGGTTCTGAGCGGGTGTCACTTGTATATATTCGGTGGTAAAGATCCCGTAAAAGGTCCGATGAGACGAGTGGTGTATTATAGTGCGCGGACTAATAAATGGCACCGCGCTCCTGATATGCTTAGGAGACGACATTTCTTCGGGTCGTGTGTTATAAACAATTGTTTGTATGTAGCGGGTGGTGAGAATGAAGGCACGCAACGGTCCCTAAGGTCGGTAGAGGTTTACGACCCGAATAAGAACCGCTGGTGTTTTGTTTCGGATATGAGTACCGCTATGGTGCCTTTTATAGGGGTGGTTTATGAAGGAAAGTGGTTCTTGAAGGGGCTCGGGCCACATAGACAAGTGGTTAGTGAAATGTACGAACCGGAAACGAATGTATGGACCCCAGTTCATGACGGGATGGTTTCGGGTTGGAGAAGCCCGAGCACTTGCGTAGACGGGAAACTTTATGCTTTGGAGTGTAAAGACGGGTGTAAAGTTAGGGTTTACGATGAGGAAACCGATTCTTGGAGTAAGCATATTGACAGCAAGATGCATATGGGGAACTCGAAGGGTTTTGAGGCTGCGGCATTGGTACCGTTAAACGGGAAACTTTGTATTATAAGAAACAATATGAGTATATCTTTGGTGAATGTTGGAAAAGACGGTGCAGCCGAGCATTTGTGGGAAACGCTAGCCGGAAAAGGGCAGTTGAAGACTTTGGTGTCGAGTTTGTGGTCGAGCTTGGCGGGACGGAACCATCTTAAGAACCATATTGTTCATTGTCAAGTGCTTCAAGCATGATAGATCAACAATGGTGGGTGTTTAGATGTTTGAACTCATAGACACACAGTTTGAATGTATTTTATTTATTTTTGTTTTTGAATGATTATATTGGGCAGGAGGGTTTTTTCTGTGTATTTTATGTAGGTGCAAAAAGAGTAGAATGATTGAACAGGAACCTAGTGTTTGTAGTGATTTGTACTTATGCAACAAAGTACCTGCTTTTCGGTTTGGGTCGACCCGTAAACTTTTTTTTTTTTTTTTTGTTATTTTTATAATAATAATAATAATAATAATCTAAATCTTCGTGGGAAAGATTCATGTGGTTGAGTGCGTTATAATTGGTGTGACGAGTTTTCTGTTTGACCCGTTAAAAGCAAAACATTAATTCAAACTGACTCGTGGTCGAAATTGTCAGATCTGACAAGAGTGGATACCTGGGTCAGAGCACATGTTCCCTATGTGAAGTCCTCTTTTAACTCTATGATCTGTTTCTAAAATCTGTGGTGTAAAGTTTTAATTGTTACAACAATCATATAAAAAAAGCCATTAGGAAAAGAACAAAGGAGCAAGTCTTCAACTGTTTGGGACTTGTAACTATATTGCTTGGATTTTTGTTTTGAAACTAATGATTGACTCTTACATTGGAATAATCACTTTTTAATGTTTAGGACTTGCAACTATATTGTCAAACTTCGAGCCGGGGTCTCTCATTAGAAGCAGTCTCTCTACCTTAGCTATGCTATTGTCAAACTTACACGCTCTTGCATGAAGTAATGTGACTAATGTCGTTTACTAAAACGTAGTGATGGTTCACAACCTATAAAACGATTTTTTTTGGGTCTATTTTGGGTAGTGTTTTCACAACATAGGATAGATGCCCGTTCTTGATTATTTTTTAATGTCCGATAAGAGTTCAAGAGTACCATGGAAATACTTTAATCTAAAAGTGATTTTCATGCTTTAATACTTGAAACCTATAATCGATATGTTAGGTAAGCAAAAAGACAAAATATGTTTACAATATTCTAACTTTGTTTAATAAAGTGATAAAATAGTATGTGCTTTTAATGACTTTCGACCCTTTTGTCACGTTTCTTCTCTATTTAGATCTATTTAGCTTTGTTTAATTAAGCCATGCTTCTTTCAGTTTGCAGTATTTCAGTTATATAGACAGGTGACAAAATTAACTGGTTGGGTAGTGGGTCAAACATATAACTTTAGGTACAAATTAAAAAAAGGTAGGGTAGCGTAGGATGACCCATAATGCCTTTTATTTAACAAATATGGTTTTTTCATAAATAATAATGTGTGGGTAGACCATACACTTTATACAACTATTATAGCTTATGTTAAAAATCATTAGTTATCAAGTTATGAAAAGTGACATTATATATTATTCAGTGGTTATATTTAAGTCAGATTTGTTGAATTTCACACCTAAATGACTATAAATATAAATTATGATTTATATAGGAAACAATTATGGTTGTCCAAACAGCTCGATGTTCGCTTAAAAAATGTCTGTCTGATTTTTGCTCGATTGTAAACGGGCTAATTGGCTCGGTTCAGTTTGTAAAGCGAGTCAAGCATGAGCAAAGGTCCGTTCGGCTTGAATTATTTTTTATTTATTATACACACACAATTATAAATTATGTTTATAGTTTTACATATACCACTTTATTGGACTTTGACCCACTATATACAAATATGCAATTATATTTATACATATTTTACCCAAAGCAGACCAATAAAATTTTTAACACTAAATCTAAAAGAAGAACTCTAAGCCGCTAATCGACAATCTTTCACTCGGAAAAGTTTGCCCATCACTTCACTGTCTACTGGTCTCACCCTAAGTCGATCGTCTTCCGCCATTTGTTGATGCATTTTTTGTGTCTGTCGCTTGTTCTTATTACTTTTACGATGTAATGTAATGTACGGTTTTTCGTATTATCAAGTCTGTATGTTTTGATCGAGTCGACCAAGTCAAGATATCCTCCTATCTTGACTTGGTACGACATGTTCATGTTTTGGTATTTAATAGTTGTAATGCAGTACATGTATGAATGTCTGCAAGTGGTTTGGCTCTTATCTTAACTGTCTGCACATCTTCTGCATATACTTGTTGTTTGCAGCCTCCCACGAAGAACCTATTCTTCGTGGGATAGGACCTTCACGAAGAACCTTTTTCGTGCACATGTTGGTTCTTCGTAGTGATGGTTCACGAAGAACCTAGTTCTTCATGGGCTTTGGTTTTTCATGGGCCTAGTAACATTCTTCGTGATGTTACTGGGCTGGGAGGTCTATATAAGAAAGTTTGTATTATGTAGAATAGTCAAAAGAGCTTGGTGAGTCTGTAAACATTGTGTGTATGTGTTAGTAATTGTTCTCTTCCATTTAATCAAGATAAGTGAATCTTTGGTTACGTGTGGCTTTGTACTTTGCTTTGGTTGCATATTTACAAGGATTCCGCACCTGTATTTGTGTTCTAACAACAAGAAAGTAGGTTTCTTGATCCTCCGAGTGGACCTACAAGTGGTATCAGAGCTTTGGCTCTCTTTCTTGTTGAAAACCAAGCATAGTAGTGTGTTTGAACAAGTTGTGAAGCATCTTGGAAGTGTTCTTGAGCTTGAAACAAGATATTTGACTTTTTGTTAGAAAATGGCTTGAAAACTTAAGAAATCTTGTTGTTTTGTTGAAATTTTTTACAAAAAAAAACCTTGTTAAAATACATGGAAACATGCTAAAATACGGTTTTTCTTGAAATTTCTTGCAAAACTTTGGCTCGACAACTTTTCCGGCAAGGGTTTGACCGGAGAAGTCACCGGAATATTCCTTTTGTTGAAGGATATTCTTGTACTTTTTCTAAAAATTGAATTTTCGAATGTTTGTCTGATTTACTAGTTTGAGTCATTCACCAAACACCTTTCCAAATTGCAGGGATAAGATTCTGCCTTTTTAAGTAATTTTTCACCTACCATTCAACGAAAAACCTTATTTGAAAAACCTGATCGACGAAGAACAGTAAGGTCGAAGAACTATTCTTCGTGAGTTGGTTTCCGACGAAGAACCTAGTTCTTCGTGAGTTGATCTCCGACTAAGAACCCATCCCTGCGAAGAATCATTGTCAACGAAGAACCCTGGCTTTTCATTGAAATAGGTTCTTCGTATAGTCCATTCTTCGTGGTTCAGTTGTAACAACCCGCATTTCAAAGTCAAAGTACAAGTCAAAGTCAAAGTCAAGTCAAAGGAAGAAAAGATTGCTAATTGAAATCTGTCATTCATTGATTAATCAATGATGGTACTCTTTGACTGTCAATCGACACTCTAATTTAAGTTACTTTAGTTGTATTATGTGGAGTACATCGTTATTTAATCGCTAATCGACTTATCGCTAATCGTACCGCTATCGCATCGCAACTCGAATTGTAGGTTATGGATATTGTTTTACGTGTGTGTGCTATTATGTGTTACTTGTGCATGTTATGTTTATGTTGAGGTGTTTAATCGCAAACGCAATCGCAACTCTATCGCAACGCAATCTCATCGCAAACTCAAGATTTAAGGATTATATTTATGTTATTTATTAGATAGGTTATTTGCGTAACAAATGGGTGATATGTAACACCCCAAATTTCATATGTTATATTACAATAATATGTTCGTGATGTTTAAGTAATAGAAAACGGTAAGTATGGGTTAGTACCGTAAGAAAATAATGGTAAGTTTAAAATATATTTAGGTAACTAAGTTAACCAAAAGAGAAGTGACCAAGTTAGTATGGGAAATAACAAAATAAACACACTTTAAAAGACAAAGGGCTGAATGTGTAAATGTGAAAAAAGTTTAATAAAAAAGGTCAGTGTTTGGTTCTGGGGGATGTACGATCGAGAGAAGGAGAAGGCTAGGAAGAACCAAACCCTAACAACATGGAAATCCATCAAATTGAAAGGGAAATTGAAGGCAAATCGAATGCATGAACTAGGCATATCGATCATTTAAGTATCTCCAACATCAATTAAGTCGAAATAGGTGTTTTAGTGATGTTTGATTTAAGGGGTCTTTTGATAATCCGTGAAAATATGTAAAAATATTGATGGTAGAAGGTTACAATTAGTCTATAAGACTTGAATGAAGTATGAAATTCGGATTATATTGATGGTTTTCATGTAAACCCATTTATGTATGAAACCACATGAAATTTATGATGGTTTTGAAGTAATGATAGATTTATGTATGAAACCACATGAAATTTATGATGGTTTTGAAGTAATGATAGATGTAGTATGATATATGAACTTGAATTATGCTTATTGATGTTAAAAAAATCTGAATATTTGAAGAATTTATGTGTTTATGATGTATTGCCATGATTTTAGAAAGACTTGGTAAGAATACGCTTAATATGCTTATACATTGTGCTAGTTAAGTAGTACGCACATAAGGTGTTCAATGAAATGCTTGAGCTGAATTGGTTGTGTATGAACATGAGGAATTGAAGTATTAATGATCTAATGATGATATGAAATGTAAATGTGAGTAATGAACGTTATGGTAAATGATGTAAATGTGCGTAAGTGATGTATAACGAGAAAGCTAAATGCTTATGTGATGCACCTTATAGGGTCGAAGAAAGGAGGGGAACCAAACCAAGCAAAGGCAATAGGAGCGCATGACTCCGGTAAGTTCATGTGAACTTTATTTACCTTACATGTAGATTTACAAACGGTAATTTTGGTTCTTATTCCTTAGCGTAAAGTTGCATTTGTTGTTTATGGTTGAATTGGATATGTAGAGTTTTGAGAAATGTTTAAGAAATGATGTAGTAACGAATGTGTAATGACCCGTTTTAAATGGGTCGGAATGTTGACTAGTATGATGTCGAAACGGTTAAAATAAGGACTTGTTGATAACGGGTCAAAATGATGAAACTGAGTTAAGAATGTATGGTATGAATCGACTCATTAAAGTTGGGCCGAAAAGTCTGTGCTTGAATGTTTTCGATATGTAAGGACGAATGAACATAAGGAAAGTTTATGATTTGCAAGGAAAGAATGATAACATCAAGTATGTTGACAAAGTGATGAATTGTTAACGAGTCGAACAATGATAGGTAATTAAAGGTTTAAATTTTGTTAGTAAATTAAGCTAACGAATGTTTTGGTGTTATACATGTTAGGTAAATCCCACGTATGATGACGACGAGCTCGGATCGAACACACTATATCGCCCTCCTTGCGCTTCCGGTTCAAGTTATCTTTTTTTTTTTTGTAATGGGTCAAAACACTTTAATAATGCAAATGTTAAACTTATGTTTAGAATGTTTCGTAAGTAAGTTAGGATTTTAAATCTTATTTTGGTAGTTCAGACAAAACACTTTTGATGGAATCTTGTATGGTTATAACGTTTATGTCTTTTGAAACGTGTCGTAGAATTTAGTTTGAATGGTGATTGTTAAAAGCAGGGAATTTCTTATAGTACGAACGGGTCATGCCCAATTTTTGTTAAAATTAGTATGTTATTGTTATTATTTTCGATTGTGAAACAGTGGGCGTTTCAAGTTGGTATCAGAGCCGAGGTTTGAGGGATTCAAGCATTAGAGTTAAAATGCTTGAACTCAAACCGAAAGCTTGTATGAAGGTGTGTTCGTTCCGAAGCGCTATGCAAGTAAGTAAATTGTAAATTTTGATTATGCTTATAGTTAGAAATGGGAAGGGGTTTATAGTTAATTCACTAGAATAACCTGGATTGTAACATTACGGGATGTTACGGGAGGTTTCAGAACGTCACGGAACCTTTTCGGGTCATACCGGGGCTTGGGAATGAAGTATGTGGGTAAAAGTAAGAGAAATCAGCGTTTGTAGGTCAGAAGACCCGTCGGTGACGCCCCCTATGGCATCGGCGACGCACCTGGGAGTCCCGACGGCCTAATTTCCTATCTACGCGCAAAGTCCAGTGACGCAACATTCTGGGGTGCGTCGGCGACGCGGCCCATTGCCGTTGGCGACGCCCCTTCCCGGTTTGCTTTTGCTGATTTGTTTTGTTTGTTATTCTGTGGCCTCCAATTCAGTTCCGGACCTTCGTTAAACTTAGAAAAATCCCCAAAATGTTAATAAAACCATGAATATAAGTTGACTAACATGAAGGCTATTAGTTGAAGAACGAATGAATAGGAAGTAAGTGTAAGAATGAATGTGTGTTTCGATTAACATGTCTAGAATGTTCGTAATGAAGGATAGTATGGTTTTAGGACCTATGGGAATGAATTATTGAAGGTAAATAATGCATGAAAGATAAAGAAATGAATGATACGGTTTCCAACAAAAGTATGTAATTGTAAATGGCGGACGCAGTGAATGTAAATGATGATGATAATGATATTACCAATAATGATGGTAAAGATGATGCCTTATGATAAATGGTATGCGGTGTGGTCACGAAGTGACTGTTAACACCGAGAATGATGAATGGTATACGGTGTGGTCACGAAGTGACCGCTAACACCGAGAATGATGAATGGTATACGGTGTGGTCACGGAGTGACTGTTAACACCGAGGATGATGAATGGTATGCAGTGTGGGCACGAAGTAGCCATTAATACCGAGGATAATGAAAGGAATGCGGTATGGTCACTAAGTGGCTATTAACACCCGGAATTATGAAATAAAAGCATGATAACCATAATTAAAAGGACAAAGGTCAATAAGACGTAAGCATGATGGCATGAAGTAACATATAACGAAGTGAAAAGTATATAAAATTAACGAATATGTAATAAGTAAGAGAATGAAAGTCATTGAAATATGTTAGGCATATTAACATATTTCCTAAACTATGTTGTAGAATATTTCTTAAGGCAAATCTAATAGTTTCGTTAAGTTTCCGAAAATGCAACCTATGATAATTAGGATCCTCTAAATGTCAACCAGGTCATGTCGAAATGTTTCGAAGTAAGAACGTATATGATTGGAAGGTTGTGAATGAAGTTCTAGTTGGGTTTATCAACCCTATAATGAGAGATGTGTGGTGTGGTCATAAAGGATCGTTAACACCTAGCATGAAAGAAAGGAAAGTATAAAAATTTAAAATGTTAGAATGAAATGAATATGACCAAAGAATAAATTTTAATAATGATCTCGAATGATATAGTAGATGGCTGATGAAAACGAAGAAATTGTTAATAAAATATGTTCCGAGTAGCGGATGGTGCGAGAAAGTAAGTAAGAAGGATGGGGGATTCTATTCCCCTACGAACGAAAGGCATGCATGATGTGGCCTATCGTGACCGATGTTGATGATGATGTACAGGTGGAATAAAAGTTATTGAAATATGATTATGAATGCATCAATGTAACTTGAGATGACATGGAAAGTATATGAAGTAATGAATGTAGAAAATGCTTAATGTAGATGACGGACGAAGGAAATACAAACGATAACAAATGACACGGTAGGAAGGAATAAAAGCAATGATTACGGAAGAGGATGGTATGGTCCTAGAATGTAATGAAAGGTAGGAATGATAATTATGATTAAGCTTAGAAATAATGAACATGAAAGGATGATAGAATTTTGAGTATAGTATGGTCCTAAGGATGAAAATTTTGTTAAACAAAAAGTAAATGTTAGTAGAATTAAAAATTTTAAAGGAAGATATTTATGTGGTAAGCATGGATAAAGCCTTAAGAAAGGGTTGTAGACGGATGAAAGTTAGAGTCGTTAGGTGGGAAGGAAAGTATGAAAGTAAATGAGGAGATGCTTTTTCTCCACCTAACTAAAGATAAGTATAAACATAACAAATAAGTGGCACAGATAGCCTGGTTGGTCAAGCATAATATAGGACTAAAAGAACACACACATATATATATATATATAAGTGATGCGTATGTGAACGTATGTGAGATATGTTGCGCTTGTTGTGGGAATATGAGTAGGGATATGTTGATAGTTAATCATCGTAGACCTAAACGGGAAATACGAGTAAGAGTAAAACATATGACAAATGTGGTAACATGTGATGGTGTAAGTAATTATATATATACATAGAAAGATGTTGAGGTAATAAGATTATGATGAAAGAAGTATGCTCTGAACACGTTGCGTATTAAGCATGTGATGATCGACTTATGAGGACTAAAATGAATAATGGGCTAAGACCTAGATGGATGATTTAAGCACCGACGAGGATAGAGATTTTTGTAAAAATGGTAAAATGATAACAAGTTTGTCTAAAATCAATAAGGAAGTACAAATGTGTGAATTAGTCCATACTGTAGGAATGGATTAACAAGCAACTAATAGTAATAGAGTTACTAAATGTTTAAGGCAAATATATGTATATGTATATATATACACACACGCATACATTAGTAGTCAAAGTTTTTACATCACAAAAGGGGGTGACTAGGAAGAATGATGATATTAATAATAGAGGAATCAAGTAGTAGGCTCATGGTGAGCATTATTGTTTCTAACGACATAGAGAAAGAACAAGTATGGTTAGTAACTTGGAAGGCAGAAGTAAATGACTCATAATGCTAGTAAATAAATTATAATCTTCATATCGATACAGGAAATAATGGCGGCCCTAAATTCTTGTTTATTGTAAAGTACGGTTATTAGATGTCTTCAAAAGTCATGATGGAAAGATGGTAAGAGTCGACCCGCATATCGGAAAATGGGTACTAGAAAGGAAAGGAAAGAAAAGTGAGGAACTGTTAAGAAAGCGGGGTACACACTTAGTATGCCAAATTTAGAATAATTAGAAATAATTGTATGGAAGATGTGAAAGGTTAACGTCGAAGGAAGCTAGAATGAAAATATAAGAATGCATAACTGTTAGAGGTTGAATGTTACATAAAGAGGGGTTGAATGGAATGTAAAATATGATGAATATTTGAATGGATATTTGAATAAATCTTACCCTCTGTCGAGTTCCCTATCGTATGTGAGGAATTGTTAGAAGATAAACCTCTAAAGAAATGTTCGAGAGTTAAAGTTTTTATACGCATGATTCTTGGTCCGTATTATAAAACAACCCTACGTGGTAGAGTGTAATCTCAATTATCGAATAAATGGCTGTGTCAAGTTTTATGTAACTCATACGTAAAATGGAGTGGCATATGTAATAAGCTTATAATCTCGTATGTAACGGAACCTAGGTAAGTATATAGATAAGAATTAACCCTTTGAGGTACAATGTTAGGTAATTGTCTTAGTATTACAAATGCTAGAAGGAATGACGTATGCATGAGAGCTATGGAATATGATGACAAGTGTAGTTGAGTATGACACCTCAAGTGTAATATGAATTACTCAAATGTAAGTATTGGTTACACGATTATATTGATAGCGTGATTAAAGACCTATGTTGTCCCTTGTAACCTAGGGATAGACGGTAAAGAGGTTAGAGTAAGATAGTATGTACACGATTTGTATAAACGTATACATTAAGTTGTGGTTAACCATGCAGATATGATAGATCACCAGTGAAAGAAATATTGATCTCGGGTAAAGATTATACGTAGGTAATTGAAAGAAAAGTATGAAAAGAACTATCAAGCAAGTGACATGAAAGAAATTTTGCTTGATATTGGCCCTGGAAGGATGGGGTGTATGTAGAAGCTAAATAGTTAGAAACTATTGAATGATGTTTGATTTGTGATTTTATATGAATCAATAGGAATGAACAAGTACGAATATTATGATAATTATTTCCCCTAAGTAGATGTTAGAGGTATGCGGGAATGAATAATCTGACAGATAAGTTTTAAGAAAATCAGATTGAACAATTGAACGATAATCATGAAATAATGTAACAGGATCGCTTTGATTCATACAAGATTGAATTACCAAATGTATTAGACAAGTTTAGAGTAGTAACGACCGATTCATCAAGAGGGATGATCGAATGAAAGCATGTTATCGAAGTTCGAGGTATGTAATTACGAAGGGATACAAATAAAACTCGTCAGAATGTATGTATTCAGGTTTCGGGGACAATACCTTCTTTAAGGGGAGGTAGACTGGTAACACCCCAAATTTCATATGTTACATTACAATAATATGTTCGTGATGTTTAAGTAATAGAAAACGGTAAGTATGGGTTAGTACCGTAAGAAAATAATGGTAAGTTTAAAATATTTTTGTAACTAAGTAAACCAAAAGAGAAGTGACCAAGTTGGTTCTGGGGGATGTACGATCGAGAGAAGGAGAAGGCTAGGAAGAACCAAACCCTAACAACATGGAAATCCATCAAATTGAAAGGGAAATTGAAGGCAAATCGAATGCATGAACTAGGCATATCGACCATTTAAGTATCTCCAACATCAATTAAGTCGACATTGGTGTTTTAGTGATGTTTGATTTAAGGGGTCTTTTGATAATCCGTGAAAACATGTAAAAATATTGATGATAGAAGGTTACAATTAGTCCATAAGACTTGAATGAAGTATGAAATTCGGATTATATTGATGGTTTTCATGTAAACCCATTTATGTATGAAACCACATGAAATTTATGATGGTTTTGAAGTAATGATAGATGTAGTATGATATATGAACTTGAATTATGCTTATTGATGTTAAAAAAATTTGAATATTTGAAGAATTTATGTGTTTATGATGTATTGCCATGATTTTAGAAAGACTTGGTAGGAATACGCTTAATATGCTTATACATTGTGCTAGTTAAGTAGTACGCACATAAGGTGTTCGATGAAATGCTTGAGCTGAATTGGTTATGTATGAACATGAGGAATTGAAGTATTAATGATCTAATGATGGTATGAAATATAAATGTGAGTAATAACGTTATGGTAAATGATGTAAATGTGCGTAAGTGATGTATAACGAGAAAGCTAAACGCGTATGTGATGCACCTTATAGGGTCGAAGAAAGGAGGGGAACCAAACCAAGCAAAGGCAATAGGAGCGCACGACTCTGGTAAGTTCATATGACCTTTATTTACCTTACATGTAGATTTACAAACGGTAATTTTGGTTCTTAAGCCTTAGCGTAAAGTTGCATTTGTTGTTTATGGTTGAATTGGATATGTAGAGTTTTGAGAAATGTTTAAGACATGATGTTGTAACGAATGTGTAATGACCCGTTTTAAATGGGTCGGAATGTTGACTAGTATGATGTCGAAATGATTAAAATAAGGACTTGTTGATAACGGGTCAAAATGATGAAACTGAGTTAAGAATGTATGGTATGAATCGACTCATTAAAGTTGGGCCAAAAAGTCTATGCTTGAATGTTTTCGATATGTAAGGACGAATGAACATAAGGAAAGTTTATGATTTGCAAGGAAAGAATGATAACATCAAGTATGTTGACAAAGTGATGAATTGTTAACGGGTCGAACAATGATAGGTAATTAAAGGTTTAAATTTTGTTATTAAATTAAGCTAACGAATGTTTTGGTGTTATACATGTTAGGTAAATCCCACGTATGATGACGACGAGCTCGGATCAAACACACTATATCGCCCTCCTTGCGCTTCCGGTTCAAGTTGTCTTTTTTTTTTTGTAATGGGTCAAAACACTTTCATAATGTAAATGTTAAACTTATGTTTAGGATGTTTCGTAAGTAAGTTAGGATTTTAAATCTTATTTTGGTAGTTCGGATAAAACACTTTTGATGGAATCTTGTATGGTTATAACGTTTATGTCTTTTGAAACGTGTCGTAGAATTTAGTTTGAATGGTGATTGTTAAAAGCAGGGAATTTCTTATAAGACGAACGGGTCATTAAAATTAGTATGTTATTGTTATATTTTTCGAATGTGAAAAAGTGGGCGTTTCATGATACTATCGCATCGCTCACTCGCAACGCTCAACGCACGAAACAAAACATCAAAAACCACTCTTACACCGCCCATCCGATCGAATGACCATTCGATCGAATGGTCATCCGTCCGGATGACCGTCCGATCGGATGGCCATCCGATCGAACCGCCCTTCGATCTTTCACTTCACAACATCTCTTCTCCTCTCTTGCTTATAAATAGCACCTGTCACATCATGAACAGTGATGTGACAGCTCCTCCTCCGAACAACACGTTCCATCCCTCTTTTCTCTTGATTTCTCGTGATTCTTGTAAGTTTTCAACCCAAATCTTGTACTTCTATCATCTACACACACTTCTTCATCATTTTCACCATCAAATCTTAACTTTTCACCATGAAATCGGTGGATTTGGGGTGTTCTAGGGTGATGTCATCATGAGTTCTCATGAACTTCAAAGTGTGACATCATTCCACCAAGAACAATTCAGATCTAAGAGATTTCAACATAATTAAACACTGATTTCATCCTAAATCTAAACATAATCAAAGTGTTCCAAACTTTTCTTTAATAACCTCAACTTTTCACATAAAACCGATAGAATCAATGCTTGTTCAGGCCTTCTACTCTTTCTTGTGTGAAGTGTCTGTCCAAGAACGGATTTCTATCAATGAGACAACTGATTCACGGGTCGAACATGAATGACCGTCAAGAACAGTTAACTAATCGGACGGGGTGATTCCCATCCGATCGGGTGACTTGGACTCGATGGGTTCCCGTTGTTTGACAGTTGTCATACCGTCTCGATACAATCGCAAAACTTTCCAAACTTAGCAAAATCTTACAAGTTTTCAAACGAACCAGGTTACTAAACGGATCACCGTCCGATCGGATAGCCATCCGATCGAACGACAATCCGATCGGATGACCTATGGTGTTCAACACTTAACAATTTTCACAAAAATATAAGGAAGATCAGTTTCAGCGAACCGCCACCCGAACGGACGACCACCAGTCCGGATGACCTGAATGGTAGAAACACTTCTTTATTTTGAAAATGCTACAACGAAAAATTCAAAGTCACATCATACACAAACACATCCATCCCAAACGGATCACCCTCTGACCGAATGGCCATCCGTCCGGAAGGTCATCCGATCGGATGACCCTTCGTCACTCAGTCACTCGCACCGTTTAATGCACCGCTCATCGCTTATGCTATCGTTCTGTAATCAGGCTTACTCTAGCGCTCCCTTCAATCCAATCACAGATTGTGTTTACTAGCTAACATCTCTGTGAGTATACTCGATCCCTTTTTGTTTTAAGCACTTTTGGGTGTTACATACGTTACTTATACTAAATCACATCGACCACACAACGTAAACACTTTTATACACTAACCGTTACTACATGTTATACATGTTACTCGATGGATGCTTGTATGTTATATTTACACAGTGATTGTTGCCTGACACCTTAGCAACGATAGTACTATAGTTTGGACTCAGCACCTGTCGTGGACAGGGGTTGTTAAGGGCTTTTCTTCACGTGTCACAGTGATGATATGTGTTGCGCATTCTACAACTCGCAGTCACGTCTGTGCATATTTCATTGTCGATAACCTACCTGCTTCACATTATACATGTTACATGCTGGTTATGCGTAAACTCGCTTTCGCTACTATTATATTATTAAACTTGTATGCTCACATTTACACTATGTGTATTGACCTCTATTTTAACGTATGTGACAGGTGTTTGAAATGCTAGGATGCTTGCTATGTGGAATCGAGTTAGGAAGAGTCTAGAAACGAACTTAATAAAAATCTGAGTTGTCGAAACATTTTATTTGCCTTTGAGATACAATGTCTGTAATAATTATTATGTTGAGTATATTATGGTATGGGATGTAATGTTGAATATTCGGTAATATTAGTTGTTATGGAATTCTCTTGGACAATCTGTTTCGCTCAGTGCCGCGCCCCAATGTTTCCGCCATCGGTTGGGGTGTGACATCAGTTCTTCGTGTGATCAGTTCTTCGTGACTCCAATTGTTAGACAATTTTCACAGAAGGTTTTTATTTCGCTCACTGTTAGTTGTTTCAAATTTTCAAGTACTCATCTTAAAATAAAAATCTAAAATGAGCTCAAATCCTTGGGATTAGAGTGATAACTCAAGTGCAAGCCAAGATCCTTCACAATGGGTCAAAGGATTAATGCCCAAACAAGAAATTACCGCAAATCAATGGGCATGTGTCGCAAATCAGAATCATAGCATTCAAAATCTTCTCTTAAGCGAGAGTGAAACGGGAAGCAATAATCGTCCACCAAAGCTAAATCACATGAACGCTTATCCAACATGGAAAGGTCGTTTCATACGTACGTTCTAGGGCAAAATACCAAATTGTGGACATGCTTTACTACACCGTACAATATAGCTCTCGAAGAAGCAGGTTCCAATCCACTTATTTTGGCGGGAATGAGCGATAATGATAACAAGGCTTATGATCTTGAGAAGAAACCCTTTGCTATCCTTACTCAAGCACTTCATAAGGATATTTATCATCAATTCGCGTATTGTACGAGTACAAAGAATTTGTGGGACGTCTTGGAAGCTAGAGGAGAAGGAAATGCAGCAACAAGAAAGATTCGTCATGATTTGTTAAAGAAGGAATTTGAAGTATTTCTGTTCATGGAAAATGAAACATTATACGACATGGCTACTTGGTACTATCATTTGCTTAGTGAGATGCACTCACACATGGTTACTGCTACACAACAAGAAATGGTCATGCGTTTTGCTGATGCTTTACCACCCAAGTGGAGTCAATTCATTGACTTGCTAAAGCATACCGGTGTTTTAGATACGCTTAGTATTTATAAATTCGTTCAAAAGCTTGAGAACAAGGATGAAGAAGAAATTCGAAAGGCAAAACGAATTCCAGATCCCCATAACCCCAAGATATACTTTGGAGGTATTAACACCAGAGTTAGTACCAATCAGCAACCGAAGATTTAAATCGCGTTTATGTCAAATACAAACCCTTATGGACAACCATTTGACCCAAATGCCTATCTACCACCACCCAAGCCAGCTCAATCTTTTGGTTCTCTTACAGAACCTTATGGGTGACCATTCGATCCGAAAGCCCATCTTCCTTTTTCATAAACTGCTCCTCAACAAACCCAACAACAACCTTCTCCATTTGATTCTAAAGCCTATTTTCCCTTCACACAAGCTACTCCACAACAAACCCAACAACAACAACAACAACAACCTTCTCAACCAGCTCCTCAACAAGCCTTTTATGGCAACAACAACTCTTAACATTCAAACCCCAACACTGTCAGATTTGATACCTCAAACTTCACCAAAGTCAGTGTGGAAGGTGCTCAGGAACATATAGAACTTCTAAACACAATGGTGAGTGCTTATTGTGGATTAGTCGCCGGTCAAATTGGGAACATTAATTTGACAGATGAAGACTATCAACAAATAGACAGGGAGGAAATGGAACTGATGGATATAAAATGGGCATTTTCAATTGCGGTGAGAAGAGCTAAGGACTACATGAGAAGAACGGGTAGAACAAGCTTGGAGAGTAAAAGGGATACCAAGTATGGTTTTGATAAGGATGCAGTTACGTGCTTCAATTGTGGTGAGAAAGGTCACTTCAAACGGGAATGCACTCGACCCAGCAGACAAAGAAATCAAAATCCTTTCCGAAACCAATCAAGCTCATCCAACGCAAATCAAGTGAACAATGAAAGGAGCATTGTAGCAGTTAACAACCCGGGTAACTCAAACCAGTCGGGGCCTTCCAATTCAAATAGGACCTTAGTAATTCATGCAGATGAAGGATGTGATTGGTCAGTTCAACTGGGAAATGAGGGAAATGAAGGAAATTGAGGAACTGCTTGTTATGCCAAGATCATCAACTACATCAAACATGTTCACAGAGAAGAGTTTTCTGAGGATGATGACAGTAATGGGTATAGCGGTAGTTTGGATGAGTAAAGCTCAAATGCGGGTGGTTATGGTTCAGATTCAGATGGAAAGGAAAATCTTGATACTGAGGCTGGCAGTTTGCTGAAGGAAGATGAGGAACTGAAGCTGAGGAGCTTAAAAGTCAGAAATTTGTGTTGATAAGGAAAGATGAAGTTGCATCCAAGGAAATGGAAAAATTCTTCACCGAAGATGGATCTTGTTCTTATCAAATTGCCTTTATGGTAAATGTTGCAGCTTCGACTAGTAAGGTACACACCGAAACTCCTAGTGTATGCAATGATTGTGTAGAATTGAAACGTAAGCTTGAAGTAGTTACTAGTCACAATCAAGGGTTGGTAGTTGATCTTTCGAAATGCAAGGAGGCAAACATGGCTTTAACTCATAATGAAAAAGAATTCAAATCTGTAATTGAAACGCTTAAGAAAAGTGTGTCTGAATTAACAAAAACAGTTTTGAACAAGCAAACGGGTATTAATAATTATATTAATATCATTGAAGAAACAAAAAAGGAGTTAGTCATTGCCAAATGCGAGCACGATGCGATCAAGCTCAAATTAGAGAGTTATTCTAACTCCCGATATGTGCTTGATCATATCATCGAGGTTCAAAAGCTGAAAGGAGATGTTAAGTGCATTGGGTATAAGTCGTGTCCACCTCCATTGAGACATAATTATACCAAGTTGCCTGATGAGGAGGAAATGCCACGGTTTGAACCATCTGTACCTCTTTATCCCTAAGAGTTTGCAGCAGGATTAGGGTTCAAACTGGACGATTCCTCAAAGGAGTCTGAAAAGACCGAAAGTATGTCTTGTGTTGCGGAACAAAGTTCTCCAATAATTGAGGATTATGTTTCGTCAGATGATGAATCATATGTGAGAGATCAAGATCAATCTTTTGACAAGAAGAAAGGAGTAGAAACTCCAGTTCAGAATCATATCTTGTATGATCCTCCTACTCCAGTTGCTCCTGTTGTGCAATCAGTTGCAAAACAAGAGACTGACTTGATCAAATCAGTAGAGGAATCTGTGTCTACATTTAAAGGTGATAATGTGTTGTATACTTTGATCGGTGATGATAAAATTTACTCAAACAAGGATTTCCCAATTAAAAACATTAATCCATCCATGATTGATAGAGTTTTGGAAGATTCTACCAGTAAGTTTTTGGGTAAGGCGATCCCGAGAGTTACAGTAACTCAGTGTGATCCTATTCCAAAATCTGAAGTTAGAAAACAATACGGGAATAAAAAAATTACCAACCGAGGAACAACCAATTGCCTATAAAAGTAAATAACCTATTCTTCGTGAACCAAGTGAACCGGGCTGCCCTGTTTTAAACCCAAATAGGTTCTTCGTCAGCCCATTTAGGTTCTTCGTGGGGTAAGGGTTCTTCGTGGGGAACGGGTTATAAAAGGGGTGCCTTGTCAGTTAACCCTTATCACAATTCAAAATCACTTTTCACTTTCTCTCTCACCTGTCCAACTGTTCATTTTCTTCTTCAAGAAAACCCAC
The DNA here is from genome assembly GCA_030545235.1 of Helianthus tuberosus. Taxonomy (NCBI): domain Eukaryota; kingdom Viridiplantae; phylum Streptophyta; class Magnoliopsida; order Asterales; family Asteraceae; genus Helianthus; species Helianthus tuberosus. The sequence goes on from CM060381.1 coordinate 91,752,125, forward strand.
AAAATCGACTGTGTGTGTATATTGACTGTAAAACAGTAAGGTATTTTGTTGATACATACCGTTGTGCTGTCGATTAACAACAAGATCGAAACAATCCATGTGTTTAATCAAGAAAACAAAATCAAACCCTAGGCTAAGGATCGACTATTCATCCTTGAAACTGTTTTAATGGAGTTTATTAAATATAAAATCTGATAAATCAAACCATTCTACTCATATTTCTGTTATAGTTCTTGTAAACCGAGTTTGTGTTAAGTTTCAGATCCTATTGAAGTGTCGAAATCAAAATAACATGTTTTGTTTTTGGTCTCTATTTTGTGATTTGAAATGATGTGTATAATCAGGGTTTATGTAAGATGTTTAACTGATTTTGGGTGTTTTGTGTTTGGTTGAAGGAAGTTCGAAAAACAGGGGGTTTTGTTCTTAAATGATGATTCTTATTACTCATAAATGTGTTTGGATTGTTCTTGATTAAAGTGGTTTTAAATGTCTGGGTATCTTGGATTTCTTGTGTCGGAGTTGTTATAAATGACTTTTGTTAGTATGGCAAACACTTGAATTTAAAACGTTGAACAGTTAAAACAATTGGGAACGAAGAACTTGAATCAGACGAAAAAGCCCTTTTCATTGTAGACGAAAAAACCCTAGGAGACGAAGAACCATTCTTTGTTGGTTGTCGACGAAGAACCATTCTTCACTGATTATTGACGAAGAACCCCCTAGGTCAACGAAGAATAGGAACTTAGTTTGACTTGGATTCTCCGTGGGTCATGGTCACGAAGAACCTGATTCTTCGTTGAAACAGGTTCTTCGTCCAAGATAGGTTCTTCGTCCAGTAGTGTCTTGGTGAAAAACAGGTTCTTCATGGGTTTCACACTTAGAGAAAATTTGGTGTTTTTCACAGTGTGTTATGTCCACTGTACAATGTTCATAATGTTCAAGTTTAATGTCAAGTGTGCTTGTTTATCCCTTCTTATTGTGGACGTTTTCGTGTGTAGAATGGCTCCCAAGGAACAGAAACGAAAGCCCGCTACGAAGAAGAGAGATAAAACCAAGGAACAGAAAATGTCTGAACCTCGCCACAATATGGTCGTGTACCTGGATCCGGAAGGGAAGATGACTGAATTCAGTGAAATTACAAGGTGGTTACGCGAGTCAAGGATAAACGAGGCCATTACTCATCAAATGCCGGTATACAAGACGCTAGTGAAAGAATTATGGGATTCGGCGAATGTGATAGAGGTTGACGGAAAGGAGGTTATACGCGGGCAATTTAATCACTAGAATGTGGATGTGTCTGATGATATTCTCAACACCGTTCTACAACTCAATAACAATCCAGAAGCTCCGTATTCTATTCTGATCATGTGAGCGTGGTTGTTTGCTACGAATGAAGTGTACAGCTGATATTTTTGGAGGGCAAATCAACAAAACAAAGTTGCTGATGCGCTACAAGTTCTTATTACATATCCTCATTCAGTGTTTGAGCAATCGAAGAAGCGGTTACGACATGGCGAGCAACGACTTTATTGGCTTGATGGTAGCTTTGGTATTGAACAAACTGTTCAATATTTCAAAGTATCTCTTCTCGAACATGAAGGAGAATCTGAGGAGAACTGGTGCTAGTGGTCACAAGTTTTGGATGTATCCAAGATTTTTATAAATGATTATGAACGTGCAACATCCTGATCTTCCGAAGGCTACAAATGATGTTCTAAAGATTGATATGATGATAGAACATTCACTGAAGATATTTAAAGGTGTAGCTGCTAAACGTTACCCAGAAGAAACACCTAGGAAGATGTTTGGGGCACTGGGAGATAAGAATTATGTGGCACGGGCAAACGACAAATGGCGTCATGACGAAAGTCAATCTGACGATGAGGAACCAAGGTTAAATAAGATGATGGAAGATAAGTTTGGATGAAAGAAGTTGGATATTTTCGGCGATAGTGATGATGAAGATAATGGTGATGGAGGTGATGACGAAGGTGGTGAAGGTGGTGATGGTGGAAATGTAGGTCCAAGTGGAGCGAGTGCTCGTGGTGGTGATAATGTTGATTCTAATTCAGACGACAATCCGCCTGAACCAGGTTATGAACGTTATATAGACGAGCGTGGGATTCGAAAAGTGCGCAGGATTCGTACCGATCAGGATGAGGACTACGTGCCTTCTGACACAGAGGCAGAGCTTCGGAAAAAGAAACAGACTGCTATTCGTAGAAAGAAGAAGATGAAGAAGACTTTTGGTACATCTTCATCAGAGCCTGCCACTGTACAACAGGAAGCTGTTACTAAACCTGTTCGCGAAGCAGAGGTCAATCCTCAGTTTGTCTTCACTGCGAAGGAAGCTACAGAAATGATGACATCACCTTCTGCAGCAAATGAACCACCTCCAACGGCTACAACTGCACCTGAGACTCCGGTTGTGACTCCACCAGCTGAACCACAACAACCTAGAACTTCCTCTAGTCAGCAACAAAGATCTGCAGTTCATCAGCGAAGCTCAGAACGCCGTGGGAGAATGTTCCCGGAAATGGGATCGGATGAAAAGGTAAACTTTATATTCTCACAATTACAAGCTGATACAGAACAGATCAATCGGCATTCGGAGTTTATGTCTGTAAACAGAAATACGGTGCTCAAACAACAGTTAGAGATTAATACATTAAAGGAAACTTTGAGCAAACAACAAGCTGAAATAGCGCAACTCCGAGCTGAGAATAAAGGTCTGAAAGCTGTCGATGACAAACGGGCAAGGTAGTTGCTACAGATGTGAGCTGCTGACAATGCTCGAGGTATTGAGCTGAACAGAGTTAAAGAATAAAGTATTGCCATGAAGCAATCTGTTGATTGTCTGGCTGAAAGGCATGACTTCATGAAGAATTGGTATGATAGCAGAAACACCACACTGGTGGATAGTTTCAAGTCTATTAAGGACGCCTTCGAGATAAGCAGAAAAAGGGTAAACATTATATAGTCTGATCGATGCAAAGCACAAGAAGTTCAGCGAAAGCGTGATCACGATAGCGAAGACCAAGACAACCCTAATGCGCCAGCCTCTTCTGAGCCACAAGGGGCATCTGCTTCAACTCAGATCATTATTTATCAGCCTCAGTAGACTGAAACAACTCAAGGCACGTCAGGTGGTTCAAAGGAAGATGTAGAACAGTTGGAAAGTGGTATTACGTTGCAAGTATGTCCTCCTGAAAGTTCTACAGCTGGGGAGAATGTTGCGTCAAGCTCAGCTGATACAGCCTTGCAAGCATGCCCTACTGTTAATCGAGAAGACTTAGAAGACGGGGAGTTTATTTCTGAAATGACAGATGAACAGATTTTGAGGTTAACGGATATGAAAGTAGTCGATGATACAACTATTGACGAGACTCCAAGTGAACCCGATGCAACAAACTTGGATGGTCTTGATGAAATAGTGTTCGAAGGTGATGCTGAGAAGTCGAAGTACGTTAGAGAAGACGGTACTGAGTTCAATCCATTTGATGAAGACTGGTTGAAAGATAACATGGATGAAATCAACGAAAGATTGAAGAATCGTGATTCATCTGATGTTCCAGTTGATTCGTTTGAAGAATGGAGAAAGAACTTCCTTTCAAAGACTGCAAAACTAGCCCCTCCTGTCACACAAGTTGATTACATGAAATATGAAAAGAATCGTCCTCAGGGAAGAATACTCAGCTGGATGTTCGTTAAAGAAATTCATTGTGTTGCTGTGAAGCGAGAACATGGAATCCAGTATTTCAAGTCGCTTCTGAGTATTCTTACTTTATCGTTCTACGATGTGGCAACGTTAGCAAGACTGGAGCTCATTAATCGATCAAATTTTGAAGGTGCTAAGCTGTTTGCTTTTAGGATTGAACGACGAAAGGGTTGGAAAGATGAATTTTACAAGCCACAGTTCCCTGTGTATGAGCAGATCAAGTTCATGTTGGATCCAGCAACCAACACGGCTCGATACCGGCTCGTGTACAAGCCGGTGAAGGTTTTAGATAAGATTCCACTGATGCCGATGGAACAAGACATTCTCGCGAACATGGCTCTTTGGTGTTATGATTCAGATACGCACGAGGCAGTCATCGACTTCATAGACGACAAGGAAAACTTCCGTATTCTTGATCCGATGTGGATAGTCAACATGTCGGCAGCAGATATCCACAGGTTGTTTCGTCATGACATATTCTACGAAGACAAGGATGCAAGTCAGGCTTTACGCTTTCAATGTGTCGCCTGTTACTGTTACTGATGTGTGCAAGTGTGTATATAAGTTTAAGTATATTTTAATCCCTTTTACACGTTAGTCAAGTTTTAAATTTATAAAACACGATATTTTACTAACACCAAACACACATATGGGCAAGTGCACCTATCGTGAGCGTAGTATAGTGTTGGCAAGATACCGAGGTCGTCCAAGGACACGAGAGTTTTTAGTACCGGTTTATCCTTAACGTCTAATCAAATCAAAAGTTAGAAAAAGGTTTTAAACTAGAAAAATAAAAACTAACTAAAATGCTGAAAAATAAAAATAAAAGAAAAAACAGATAGACAAGATGAATCACTTGGCTCCGACTCGTGTTTAGTGTAACCTTTGATTATTTCCGCACTTTTGCACTATTTAAGAGATTATCTTAGTTATTGTAGTAGGCCCCTCTTTTGAAGGTGACGTTACCCTCAACCCAGTAGTTTGAGTCAGCAAGGATACAATCCTAAAGGGTCGGATTATTGAAAGATAATTAATTAAGTTATTAATGCATATTATGGTAGGCCCCTCTTTTGAAGGTGACGTTACCCTCGGCTAAGTAGTCTGAGTCAGCAGGGATACAGTCCTAAGTAGCCGGGTTAAAGTATTAATAGTAGCTTACATATGAGGGGATCAAAGAGTTTGGACCCCCGCCATCCAATACCGGTGGGTATTGAAGGAGGTCCTACTAAATTTGACCCAGGTCCTTGCAGGATCTATACACTGAACAAGGCAAGACTCTTACCAAACCGTTCCCTTAACCCCCGACCAGGTAGCCAACATACCTCCATATAGACCGTGGAGATATAAATGGTGAAAATCTTTTATTTTTTATAGACAGTAAAATAATGCCAAGACACCACGGACAAACGATAAGGAAGAATCACCTTCAACATAAGAAACTAGTTATTAAAGTCATTAATACATAACCAAGTAAACAGTGCGAAAAGATTAAAAATAAAAAGTATTACACTAGACACTTGTCTTCACCAAGTGATGTAAGAGACTTAGGCAAACATGGCTTTTGATTGTCAAGAACTCTTACGATCAATCTTGGATCCCGAAGACATCCCTCTAGCCCCACCGTCAAATGATTAGCACGGTCAACCAATGCCTCTTCCACCCCTGTCATCTCATCAAGGGCCTATCTTAAGGCGTAAACGTAGTTTACAAGAGAATCTTCAACCGTTGATGATCTTCTCCCTTGTCGGTTGTTTCTGGAGTGTGATGAAGATGTTCCGCTAGTTCCGCTCGCCATTCTGAGAAAACATACCGAGAAGAGTTCAACTTTATGGGATCAGTACTTCGGACACGGCCCCGTGTTCAATGAACACGGCCTGTGTTCAATGAACACGGCCCGTGTTCAAATGTCTGCAGATTTTTAGGACAAGGGATCATGGAGTTTTAATTTGTTTTTATGATGTTTAAAACGTTTTTAAGCATAAACAACTTAAAACATTGTTGTAGAACTTATTTTTAACAAGATCCCATGAATAAAAATCTAACAAACATCTCAATAAAGCTTGAAATTGTGGAGATTTCAAGTTTTAATGGAAGCATGAAGGAAAATTGAAGAAGATGAAAGTGGATAAAAGAGGAAAGGACAAGAAGGTTGTTGAGAAACTTCTTTTAGAAAATACCTAGGATGGTATGTGAGAATATTCCCCAAATCTCTGTCCCTTGAATGGTTCAAATGTGCAGGATTCTTGGCTGCATTTATAGAAAATGACAGTACGCTGCACACGGCCCCGTGTCGGATGGACACGGCCCCGTGTTCAGGTGGAATCCTGACACATTTTGTCCGTATTCTGACACGAAATCAGACGGGAATCTTTGAGTGGACACGGGGGCGTGTTGACCTGGACACGGCCCCGTGTCTAGAGGCTGTCTTATGGAGTTTTCCCTCTTTTAAGGATTTTATCCAGATCGGGCGGTTCCTTACTGGATGGAACAACCCCAAAGTGCCTAAGATACCTTAATTTCTCTAGATTAAGACGAGAACGCAAGAGGTTGTCGGTGAGGGTGATTCCTATACTATATGTAGGTGGACAAGTCCAACCCTTTCCCGGGCTCTTGTTAAAGAAGGTGTATGCCGAATCGTTCAGGTCTATGTATGCATCGAACGAAGTCGATGGGGAGTCCTTCACGGCACAATCGACACAGGGACGACTATCGCTCAAGTCCTCACTAGAGTTAGAGGTAACGTTGGTAACAACGAAGTTGTTTTTATGCGATCCCAACAATTCTTCTTGGTTATCGTCTTGAGATAAATTATTGAAATCTATCATAAGTTCTTCTAACCAATTAAGAATTAGATCTTCCATTTGAAATAGTTCATCAAGAAGCATTTCTCCTAGAAGATCCGGTTGAGAGCATTCGAGGGAGAGATAAGGATTATTTTTTCTTTCGCCTCTCTTAAGGCTACATGAAAACAATGGGTCTATATAGTGGGGCTTATAATTTAGAAAATAACATTCTAATTATTTATGAGAGCCACCACATATTTGACACCACGTACCATAAGAGTGCCGAAAGTAAAAAATATCATTATCACTCATGTTTGGGTCAGAAATTACCAACCGTCGGGATCTTACGTTTTGTTTTCAGTAACTGAATCTTGGGCACGGGGCGTGTTGGGTGGGCACGGCCCCGTGTTCAGCTTACTGTCTGACTTAAAACAGGATTACCAGTTCCAATGATTGGGCACGGGGCGTGTTCAGCGGGCACGGCCCGTGCTGAGTTCTGCAGAAGCTGAAAAAACTAAGAAAATCCTAAAAAAAAAAAAATAATAAGAAAAACGATTAGGCCGTTGATTCCTAACTTTCTTAAAATCCTTGTGTCCCCGGCGACGGCGCCAAAAACTTGATGCGTGTGTGGTGGTACATAAGTTTAAGTATATTTGAAGCCCTTTTTACACGTTAGTCAAGTTTTAAATTTATAAAACACGATATTTTACTAACACCAAACACACATATGGGCAAGTGCACCCATCGTGAGCGTAGTATAGTGTTGGCAAGATACCGAGGTCGTCCAAGGACACAAGAGCTTTTAGTACCGGTTTATCCTCAACGTCTAATCAAATCAAAAGTTAGAAAAAGGTTTTAAACTAGAAAAATAAAAACTAACTAAAATGCTGAAAAATAAAAATAAAAGAAACAACAGATAGACAAGATGAATCACTTGGCTCCGACTCGTGTTTAGTGTAACCTTTGATTATTTCCGCACTTTTGCACTATTTAAGAGATTATCTTAGTTATTGTAGTAGGCCCCTCTTTTGAAGGTGACGTTAGCCTCAACCCAGTAGTTTGAGTCAGCAAGGATACAATCCTAAAGGGTCGGATTATTAAAAGATAATTAATTAAGTTATTAATGCATATTATGGTAGGCCCCTCTTTTAAAGGTGACGTTACCCTCGGCTAAGTAGTCTGAGTCAGCAGGGATACAGTCCTAAGTAGCCGGGTTAAAGTATTAATAATAGCTTACATATGAGGGGATCAAAGAGTTTGGACCCCCGCCATCCAATACCGGTGGGTATTGAAGGAGGTCCTACTAAATTTGACCCAGGTCCTTGCAGGATCTATATACTGAACAAGGCAAGACTCTTACCAAACCGTTCCCTTAACCCCTGACCAGGTAGCCAACATACCTCCATATAGACCGTGGACATATGAATGGTGAAAATCTTTTATTTTATATAGACAGTAAAATAATGCCAAGACACAACGGACAAACGATAAGGAAGAATCACCTTCAACATAAGAAACTAGTTATTAAAGTCATTAATACATAACCAAGTAAACAGTGCGAAAAGATTAAAAATAAAAAGTATTACACTAGACACTTGTCTTCACCAAGTGATGTAAGAGACTTAGGCAAACATGGCATTTGATTGTCAAGAACTCTTACGATCAATCTTGGATCCCGAGACGACTCACACACTCTATAATGGACAATGGATGATGGTGGTGGATGATGGTGTTGTGATGGTGGTGGGTGGTGGGTGAAGTGTGAGAGAGGTGGTGTGCCAAGGGATGGTTTGCAAATAAGCCAAGCACCCCTATTTATAGCCTGAACAGTAGCTCGGGCACGGCCCCGTGTCCAGTGGGCATGGCCCCGTGTCCAGTGGGCATGGCCCCGTGTCCAGTGGGCATGGCCCCGTGTCCATCCTCCTTCTCTTTCTTCATTAATTGCTCTTGTCTGCATTAGTTTACCACAGCCCCGTGTCCGCTGGGCACGACCCCGTGTGCAGAAGCATATCTGTACTATCAAGATTTGCCTGGATTCTGCGAATCTTATAGTTGACCACGGCCCCGTGTCCGCTGAGCATGGCTCCGTGGTGGGCGATGGAAGCTTCTACAGCTTTGTCTTTAATGCTGACACTTGGGCACGCCCCCGTGTTCACTGAGCACGGGGCGTGTTCAGCCTTCTGTTCTCTTGTTTTGCTTGGGAAGATGCTTTCGGGGAGGTCGGGCATGCCACGTTTGTTCCTTTTCTTGTATTTATGTAAGATTTAGCTGCCTTTTTGCTTCTTTTGTTAATTTGAGCTCATTTAATCCTGAAAATACAAAAGGAAGACAAAAGGACACTTTTTCCAACATTAGTACTAAAAAAGGGTTAGTTTAATGCCACAATTGATGTAATTTATATGTTGCATTTTGCACACATCAGTTACTATCGGGGAATACATGCTGGAAGCTCGTGGTCGGAAGCAGCTCATTAAGACCGAAGACCAAGCAACAGCCAATGGGGAGTTTGTTGATGCAGTTTTTGTGTCTGTCGCTTGTTCTTATTACTTTTATGATGTAATGTAATGTACGGTCTTTCGTATTATCGAGTGTGTATGTCACACCCTAACCGATGGCGGAAACATCGGGGCGCGACACTGAGCGAAACAGATGTCCAGAAGTTTCCATAACAACTATAATTACCAGATATTTAAAGCATCATGTCCCATACCATGACATAAAAGATAACATAATTATTACAGACAAGATCCAGTCAAATTTTTCTGTTCTGACAACTCAGATTTCAAAATACAGACAATTGTTTATTGGTTTCTAGACCTTTCCTAGCCTCGATTTCACAGCAAGCTAAGCACATAAGCATCCTAAGCACCTGTCACATACGTTAAAGTAAAAGTCAACACACATAGTGTAAAGGTGAGCATACAAGTTTGATAATAGCATATAGAGGTCGAAAATGTTACGCATAACCAGCACGTACACAGTGTGAAATGAAGCACGTAAGTTATCGACATGAACCTATCGATACCAATGAATGCGGGTTGACTGCCCAAGGCAGTTCGTAATACACACTCACCACTGTGAGCCATGTAACAAATTGTCCTTAACAACCCCTGAGTGAACAGGTGATGAGTCCAAACAAATAGTACTACCGTTGCTAAGGCAGGTAGACAGCATTCCATGTGTAAACATAACAAACAAGCATTCATTAAGTCACGTATAACAAGCGGTAATGGTTAGCGTTAAAGTATTGCGTAGTGTGTTTGATGTGATTTAGTATAAGTAACGTATGTAACACCCAAAAGTGCATAAAGCAAAAAGGGATCGAGTATACTCACAGCGGTTGATGGATTGAAGGGAGCGCTAGAGAGTTGGGTTAGCCTGATCAGAACGATAGCATAAAGATAAGCGATACGTAAATCGGTGAGAAGTGTCAAAGGATCAAATCAGCAATCCGGTCGGATGGCAATCCGATCGGATGGCCGGTCATTCGGGTGACAATCCGTTCGGACTGTCGTCCGATTGGGTGACCATTCGAGTGGATTGTTACCTCGTTTGGGATGGATGTGTTTGTGTATGATGGCTTGTCTTTTGAAGTTTTCGTTGTAGCATTCTGAAAACAGAGAAGTATCTCTACCTTCCAGATCGATTGAACGACCGTTCGATCGGGCGGCAATCCGACCGGTTGGACACTTCAGTGAGAACATGTTCACAGCAGTTTGTCACTCGATCGGATTGTAGTCCGATCGGGTGGCATTCCGTTTGTATTGAACATGTTGAAAATTGTTGTAGTATTGAACTCAGAGCATTACATAGTCGAGTGACAACCCGATCGGGTGGTACTCCGATCGGACGGTAGTTCGTTCAATGTTCACAACTTCAAATGTTTGTATTAAAAGTTAATTGTGGGGCCAAGGTGCAAGCCGATCGGGTGGCAACCCGTTCGGGTGACAATCCGATCGGACAGCAGTCTGATCGAATGGCACTCCGTCCTGGTCGACCTGATCGTCCTACACTTGGTTGATTTGATGGTTTGTAGTTTTGTCGAGACGGTGTGTCAACGTGCTAATCAACAGAACCCCATCTTGACCCAAGTGACCCGTTCGAACAGGAATCACCCACGTTCAACTAGTTAACCGGTTCCTGACGGTTGTTCTTGATTAACCCGAAGTCGGTTGTCTCATTGGTAGGACTCAGATCTTGAACCAACACATCACCAAGAAAGTGTAGAAGGTTAGAACAAGGTCCGATCCCGCCGGTTTTGAGGCATTGCGTGTAAAAGAGTTGAAAGAAAGTTAGAAACCATCTTTCAATCCTTTTTCACCATGAATATGTTCAGATCTATGCGAGATCTTTGTTTATTTGTGTGGAAATCGTTCAGATATAAGTTGTTCTTGGTGGATTGATGTCAAAACATGAAGTTCATAAGAACACCATGATGACATCATCCTAGAACACCTCAAATCTAGGGATTTCACGGTTAAAAGTTAAGATTCAAAAGATAGAAAGGTGTAGGAGTGCGTGTAGATTAAGGAAGTACAAGATTTAGGTTGAAAACTTACAAGAATCACGAGAAATCTGAAGAAAAGCGAGCTGGAGCGGGTGGGAGGGAGAGAGAGCTGTCACCATCCAAAAATGGTAACAATGGGGCTATTTATAGGCTTACCACAAAAGGAAAGGGGTGAAGAGAGGCTGGTCGATCGGGTGGTTACCCTGGTCGGGTGGCAGCCCGATCGAGTGGCACCTCGATCGGGTGGCTGCTCGATCGGTTGGCCACTCGATTGGAGGGCACGGCGCGAGGTGTTTTGCGATTTTGATTAGAGTTTCGAGCGTTGCGATGCGATAGAGTTTCCTATTCAAATTACTTTTAATCCCAACTACTATATCAACATACAATCATCCTTAATTGACTTGCGTTTAGCATTTGCGATTCGATTGCGATAGAGTTTCGATTGCGTTTCGATTAATCACCACAACATAAACATAAATAAACATGCACAAGTAACACATAAGGCACACACACACATAAAAACAATAACCAGATTGCGTAATTCGAGTTGCGAATGCGATTGCGATAGCAATAAGGCGATAAAACATGCGATAAATAGCGATTATTAATAGATACTCCACATAATACAACTAAAGCGATAATAAAATTAGACTAATTACAAGTCAAAGAAGTCGAAACAGGAATTGAGCAAGGGGTGACAGGTCGCAATTAGCAATCTTGTCTTCCTTTGACTTCAATCTTGACTTTGACTTTGACTTCCGAAACACGGGGTGTTACAGTGTATGTTTTGGTCGAGTCGACCAAGTCAAGATATCCTCCTATCTTGACTTGGTACGAGATGTTCATGTTTTGGTATAAATAGTTGTAATGCAGTACATGTATGAATGTCTGCAAGTGGTTTGGCTCTTATCTTAACTGTCTGCACATCTTCTGTCATATACTTGCTATTTGCAGCCTCCCACGAAGAACCTATTCTTCGTGGGATAGGACCTTCACGAAGAACCTTCTTCGTGCACATGTTGGTTCTTCGTAGTGATGGTTCACGAAGAACCTAGTTCTTCGTAGGCTTTGGTTTTTCGTGGGCCCAGTAACATTCTTCGTGATGTTACTGGGCTGGGAGGTCTATATAAGACAGTTTGTATTATGCAGAATAGTCAAGAGAGCTTGGTAAGTCTGTAAACACTGTGTGTATGTGTTAGTAATAGTTCTCTTCCATTTAATCAAGATAAGTGAATCTTTGGTTACGTGTGTGCTTTGTACTTTGCTTTGGTTGCATATTTACAAGGATTCCGCACTTATATTTGTGTTCTAACAACAAGAAAGTAGGTTTCTTGATCCTCCGAGTGGACTTACAACATTGTCACTGACTCGCTGTCTTTCTATACAAATATAAACCGGATGACACAGTAAATAGTAGAGTTGTTCAAATCACTAGCTGCTAGCTCAACGCTCGCTCATAAGAAACTTTTTTTCATGTTTAAACCAGATTTGACCTGATGCATAACCCTACATCTAAATAAAAACTTTTTTTAACCGTATCCGTTGTTTTAACTAACTATACAACACAATTACATAACTTTAAAACTTCCTAGCATCATGTACATATGTTTAAGTACTTCTCATTAGAGGTGCACAAAAAAAGTACCCGAAACCATTTTTCTTAATACCCGTGTATTCTATACCTGAAACTGAAACCGACCATACTTGTAGATATAGATAGAGTATGCATTTTGATCTCAATACCTGGAATCGAAACCGGAACCGATCATACCCAATTAATACCTGAAACCGGACAATAAACGGGCCGAAATTGATTATACCCTGTTATACCCGATGCATGATTCTAATATCTCTCTTTTGAATTTATGTTAGTGCATTTATTTTAATTTTTTACATTATACAATGTATATTTAAAAATAATAAACAGAAAACAGGGTAATAAAAACACAGTAGAGTATTAAAAAAACTTGAAAATAGGGTATTAGAAAAAAATCTGAAATAGGGTATAGAAAAACCCGAAAATAGGGTATTTTAATACCTGGTTTCTTAATAACCGAATCCTATCCGAAATCAGGCACATAAGGTATGGTTTTTTTGGTCAAACCCTATCTGGAACCATTTCCAACCCTTAAAACGAGAATCCGAAACCGGTTCCATAACCAGAACCAATTATTAAAAATACCCGGTTTGTGCACCTCTACTTCTCATAATTCCGAAACATTTATCCACATCACACGTTAACTTTTTTTTGTGGGGTTGGGTCTAATTGGCGAATTCACTGGGTTCGAGCCCAATCGAATGTGAATTTGATGCAATTTAAGTTGTTAAAAGAATAGAATAAACTGCAATTTGTGTCCTTGAAGAAAGGGCACAGTGTCAAGTCGCGTCCCCATTTTAAAAATTTTGCTTGATGAGTCCTGGTTGTTTGAAACTCGCTACAATCTGAGTCCCTCCTTTAATATTCTATTAGTTTGATCGTTAGGTCAAAAGGCATTTTGGTAATCTCACTATATTAAAATTAAAAAAAATAAAGAATAAACCTACTTAAATCAGGCTCATCATCATTCATCAAGAACATCTAAACCCAAAAATCAAGAACATCTTCAAACATCATCATCACAATTCATCTTCAAATTTGCAAATTTCAAGAACCTAAATCCTAAATATCTACATTCAAGATGTTCATTAACAAGAACAAATAAAAAAAAACAAAACTTAAATCTAATCCTAAATCTAATTTTTATATCATCTACAAAACCCAACATACAAATTCTATATCATCTTCAAATCAAGATCTTCAAAACCTACCACCACTGCCGTCATATACAACCACTGCCCTAACACTACCGTTACCACCCTAACACCGCCGCCGCCCTAACTTCGGAACTCATCAAGCAAAAGTTTCAAACTCTTCAAAAACCCTAACTAGTGAAGGGCCCGCCGGAATCTACCTTGCGTCGACTCCATTGTTGTACTGAGCTTCAGATTTGTTAAAACTGAATCGGTAACATGCGAATGTTTATGAGCTTCAGATTCGTTTAAAGGCTTTTGGTTTTGAATAGATCTCAGGGGGTGTTTGGGATTGCTTATTTTAGTGACTTATTAGCTTATTGACTTTTTGAAAAGTTAAAAGGTGTTTGGCATGAAATTATTTTGTGAGGGGAAAAGTCAATAAGTCACTCCATTGTGACTTATTAACTTTTCTAAAAGGTCATAAGTTGTTTTGAAAAGTTAAGCCAATCATGGCCTCAAGATGAACAAATTATTGTTGGAATAGATCTGAAGATGGAATTGACAAATTATTGTTGCTTTGGAAGATGGGTTTCCATTAATAAGATCGCACGGTGTGGGCGTGGTTTTGTGGCGTTTATGCCACACCAAGCCACACACACCACCCTGGGAACAACGTTGTTCATGGCGTTTATGTTTAGGCTTGGGTTTTCCATTGGCGTGGGGCCATTTTGGTTGTGAAGCAGAGGCTCTTGATTGGTGGGTAGATTTTGGGTATGTTTTAATTGGTTAATGTCTATATTTTTTTTATAAAAACGCCACTAGCCACACCACTCCCACAGCTCCCATTTTTGCACCACGCCCCATTTCTGACACGTCCTTAAGTGTCATCCACATGTTGCATGACGTCCCATTTTCAAACACCTCCATACCTTATAGTCTAACATGGGACATGAGAAGTGGAGGAATCCTTTTGGGGTTGAAATAATAGTTTTATTATTTCAAGGGTAAATTACACTTTTCGTCTTTTATGTTTGTACTTGATTGCAATGGATGACCTTTAACTTTAATAATTACAGTTACATTCCTTTTTTTTTTTCTAAAACTCAATACACCCTACATTTTTTAGCACTAATTAGGTTAAAAAAATTGTTAAGTCTATTCACTTAAGGGTAGTTTTATAATTTTACCTATTTACTTAAAAAAATATATTTCGAAAATGGAAAAATCAAGAAAATATATTTATATTTATAAATCAACCACTCACACCTTCACACTTTCAACTCTCTCTCTAAACCCCTGCAAGCTAATCCCCTCCTCACCACCACTCCTGCCGCCGACCACCACCACTCGCGCCACTTACGACCACCATCCTCTGTCTCTTTTCAGGAAATGAAACTCAAATATTGCCACCTGTCCTTAATTAAAGTTCAATATCAAGTCCATACGATCTACTATCAATCGCCTAAGTCGGATTAAACCTTAAAATGCAACCATATCTAAAAGTAACAAAACATTATTCGGTATTTAAATTCTGAAAATTGCGCCACACTTCTGACCTGAATACAAAGACCCTATGTTCTTCACCTCTTATTTATGTTTTAAACTAGGTTATATACCCGTGAGCTTCACGGGTTATAGGTTGTGTTAAAAAAATATATTTACAAAAGAAATTTTTTTATATGATTTCTTATAAGTGGATAACCATTCATGTTTGGCAAACATTACCAACAACTCTCGTTTCATCTACCGAATTTCCCGTACCGAACCGTACCGTGTATTTTCGGTGCCGATACCCATTTTTATGGATTTTGGAACCAGCATTTTCTTTAACGGTACAGGTTCGGTACTGGTTAGTACCGAGCTCATCCAAAACAATGGTTTCACTTTTTCTGAGGTTAAAACATTGTTTTAATCCCCTGTTTCATACAGCATCTAGTGACGAAGCCATATTCAACTGCAAAGCATACTAAATATATGATTAACACTCCATTATCCACAAAAAATAGATAACAAAATGAGATGCATTTTTTTTAGTTTTATCACATGAAGCACATTTAAAGTATTCTTTTTAACTTTCAACATTGGTTATCCTCTCTCTTTGACTTCATTTTGTGGTTTATTAACACCACTATCAATTCCATCTTCTTTTCCTATTCATAAAAGAAAAAAAAAATATAGTAAAAAACACTTATTGAACCATAAATTAAATTCATCTGGTTCACTTTATAAATCCAAATCCAAAATGAAATCAACATTACTACGGACTTGAATCCAAATTTAAAGGGGGAAATAAATTATTTCTTTTAAAAATCTTTTAAAATCATGAATAAGAAAGTAGGACAAGGTTAATATGGAGGTCTCTTTCGTTGTTTCCATATATATGTGTAAAGTTGAGATTTCTTACAACATATATTTATGAAAATAATATAATTATAAAATCCTATTTGTATTTGGTATGTATAATTCAAACTTAATTAATTGAAAATTTAACCAAAATATAATAAAACGTTACCATCTGGGCAAGCTTCAAAATGATATCTTTCTGATATAACCCACACCCGGAACATATAGCACGCTGAAAAATAATTGATTGCCAGTGTAATTAGCAAGAAAATAAAAAGAAGTCAAACCGGATGAGACACAAGCATATATAATAAACTTATTTTATAAATGTTTAATAGGTTTTATATATTTATAAATTTGTATCTCAATATCTCATAAATATTACTAAACTATTTAAATGAAGTTTATTTTGTTATCAGGTTTCAAATGGAAGTCAATCAAGCTTTAGATATTTACACAAACATAATTTAAAAATCATACCTTATCTTATCGAAACCAAAGGTTTTATCTGATTGCTTATTACCCATGTTTTGGGTATTAATTACTTCTTGTTTATCCTTATTTCAAGTAACCACAAGAGCTGGCTTTACCCTCACATCATCATCATCACTAAGTGGCCTGAAAACCACACATTATTGAATATCGACAAACTTCACATCGTTACTGAGCTTTTTTATCTATAAACGCAACCTATTGCAGGAAAGCTCATCGACCAATCTTGCTCAAGAACTTCACAATCTCCCATCTTTGACTTGCCATCGCCATTTTGTGCTTCCATTTGCAACGTGTTCTTCTAACCCTAAAATAAAGACAAAAAGAACTCAATTTTCAGCCCTAAATGTGAAACACTTTAACATATAAATTAAGATATGAGCAAGCAGTCGTCTGTCTCTCTCTCTAAATTCCGCACTCAATTATTTCTTTTCTTTATAAACAACACAAATTAGCAGCTACATGCTACCCACATATACGTAAAACATGGCATTAAGTTAAAATATTATACCGTAAACAACATGCAGATGTTACTACAGTTACAAACACATGTTTACATCTTTAAGTAGCAAAGATTTCTTAAGGTGCTTTACTTTTTCTTCTTTTTCTTTTTCTTTTTCTTTTTCTTTTTCTCCTTCTCACTGTCCTTCAGGACTTGTGTTCCTTGGGCACCAATTACGTCGGCACCAGGTCTTGGCTCATTTTGAGTCGTGCCCCTTTCAGTTGCGTTGCTAGCAGCTCCTTGCGAACCTTCCTGTCCATCGTCAACAGTCAAAGGTCTGGCAGCAAATAAGTAGTACTTAAGCTCTCGCGTCCCGGTTCTTTCCTCAGCCATGATGTAGTTCGTTCTTAATTGCCTCGATCTCATGCTATTTATCATCGGGCGACGATTTATGCAAGTAGTTTTGACCACGCAATCACCAACCAATTGTATTTTAGTAATAATGATAAATCATATTGTTAGGTTTGAAAAGTTAATCCAGTGGTACTGTAATAATAGTAATAACAATAGCTGAAGCAATGTGTGTTGTCACACATCCTTTTTTGGGTCCAAAACACCTTTAACAACGCAAATGTCACTCTCGTAGTTAGTTTTCACAACTCGACTCTATCCTTAATTTCTCCATCAACAACTCAGAATGCCACTCTCTTTCTCAATCACCCTCTCAGTCCCTAGTCTACTTGTTCACAAACAAAAACACGGTTATATTATATTAAAGATCAGATCTCACCCGCGCGATATGCCCCCATGCCTTCATCGCATGTCACCCACGACATATCTTACACTAAGATCCATAGCTCCGCATGTCAAATGCTCTATAATGTGATATCTCTAAGGCCAAAGGGTGTGGTCATGACCACCATGACCCTCCACATAGGCGTCATGTCACCCAACTCTAATTCACAATAAAAAAAACACTGCTTTAAGGGTGAGGTCATAACCCAAACCACTAACCCCTTTAATTTTTTTTTTTTTTTTTGTATATTTTTGTCTCAAAATCATCAAATAGGAGGGCCGTGATAAACGTGGTTCAATCCACGTGAACCACCATCAATTAAGGAGAGAGGCAGTGTACCATTTGATTAATGGTCCTATGTAGCAAATAACGTCCCAACCCATGGCATGCCCCACAGCCTAACTCGCTATAGAATAATTGTTTTAAAACATCCAGTTATAGCAAATAGGAAATTTGACTATATTAATTCAATATACTAAAGGATCTTAAATTTCCTTTTAAAGGAAATATAAATATGGTTAGGGAAAGGGTGGTCACATGACACCAGGTCAAATCCCATGACTCATCCTTACCTTAATATAACCTACGCACCAACATAGACAAATGGATCTTGCCTGACCAAAAGCTATGGGTCGGTCCTGGTTCAACCGAGTTGGACCAAATTGTGTCCCGTACCACCTAAAACTAAAACTATAAGACCATCACTAATGCAGAGGCTCTTAGCAAGTGATGCAGAAATTCCCATTCCCTGCCCCCGATTATATCCTATTATCCCTACTAATTTCTGCCTGAAAAATCATATAAAAATTTTACTCAAAAACCCACATAGACAAATATAACATGAAATGCAGGGTTGGTAAAGAGGGCAAAAAAAGGATATACTAAGAAAATGTTGGTAATGAGCATCTTGAGAGCATGGGTAATTTTGTAAACCACATGGGCCCTCGATTTCACAATCTTTTTTTTTCATAGTAAAGAGCCAGTATGGGATATGTTACAGAAAGTGTACATAATTACTAAAACACCCTTCAAAGCATATCACATAATTTAACAAATATTTTAGATTAATACCTGGATGTTGTAATCCTTCTAAGTTCTCATTATATCATTAGATATCACAACAAAAGATCTGGACAAGTGTGTGAACACGACTAAGTGAGTTATCAATCATTATAGAAACACGCTTGGTCCAACCTGTTTTGACCTTGATCAAGCATCTCCAAGTTGAATGTATCTTATGTGATTGTAGGAGGAATAAGAAACTGGATTGGACCACCAGCTTCAGGGCATACCTTCCAAATGCCATCAACAACGATCTGCAAAGATGATATCAATTACAGGTTAATCAATTTGGGTAGCTTGTCGATATAGGTTAGGCCGGCAAACCAGGGGGTAAAATATAAACTTAAAGCTATATTTTTAAAATATAATAATATAATATCTTTATTTATTTTGAAAAGATTTAGGAAGTTGGCACTTGAACACATAATAGGCGAATTCCGACTGATCATTCATCTAACACGTCTGACCCGTTTCATTTTAGCTGATTGTTTAGTACTTTATTCGTTTGACCCGTTACCACAATAACATACCTGAATTGACCCGTTTCATGATCAAAATATTCATGATATCCTACATGAGAAGCACACGAAAATCATATCGGTTTCTCTTATAATAAATTGGGTTTTGTAATAAAGTGGGTTTATGGGGAATAATTAGAAGCGAGCCTGGTGATTGGAACAACTGTCCTTTTGCTCCTTTTGTTGTTGCTGTGCGTTTTGTATGTTAGGAGGAGAAGTGTCGTTGTCGTTGGCGAGTTTTCTTTTGTGTCCCGATTGATGATGAAGCGAGATGAGCATAGGTGGGTGTGCCTTCCTATATCATGACACCATAAAATTTATGTTAAAAAAGTTTTAAAGATGGAGAGGTGTCTAAAACGACAGCTTATGTCATGACATTACAAAAGTTAAGACTGAAAAAGCATTTATATAGATGTAGCTCACAATTTAAGCGCCGTAACATACACAAGAATACAACCAGAAAAAAATCTTCGAGTGCTTGGATGAAACAGTTTGACTCTTACCACTGATTTTGAAGGATGCCCAAGCATATGCTTCCATATGCATAAACTGGCATACGGAAAAAAGTGCATGAAAAATTAAACCTTAAAAACTCTAGAATCATGATATGTCAAAATCTCAAAGACAAACACAAGCCTCTAAGTTGTCACAGCCTCCATCTCGAATAAAAGAATACCGAAGAATTTACTTAAGCTGATGATGATGATCACTTACTGTTTGGATAGAACATTCGAGAAATGAAACGCACTGTTGGTGGCTTATTTGGATAATCTTCTGAAAACTGAAGAGTCAGCTTGAACGTACCTAAGATTGACAGGTATTCATTGTCACAAATACAATAATGCAGCATATCAATGTAATAAAATTACACAGAAATTCTTAAAGCCTAAATTGTTAGGTAAATAACATAAAAACGCCAACGAACTCCAGAAAATATCTCACAAGTAATCAAAAGCACTGTTAATAGTTAACACTAAGAGTAAGTCAATCACATTCAGGAAAGAAATGCATGTTAAATAATAAGTTAGTATGTATGGAGAGCTCCCTAAAGTAAAAAATGAAAAATAGTAACAATAAAGTACTAAACTATAAATTGTTTTTCACTTGAAGCCTACATGTCGAATGCTTGATGAATGGATGGTGGTTAATTTTATACCAATTCCAATCACAACCTCTCCATTTATGAGAAAACTATTACAAAGAGCTTTTCGGTCTGTGTATTATTAAAAGTATAACCATGTATTCGCTTCTTTTCTCCACTCATCCCGTTCACACTCTATAACTGATATGACTCCACCTTATCAGTGGGTCAACCCATCCCGTTCACACTCTGGTATGGATTCTTTTTAACTTTTGATCTGCAATGCAGATCAAACCAAGAAGGTGCATTCAGATGCTAACAGTAAGGTACTTGATTCCCGTTTCATAACTATTTGTGTGGTTTGTTTAATTCTTTGTTTCCAAACCTAAATCATAACCATCACTACACCAAAATAAATCAAACTGTAACATCCCGGAAATATAAAACTTTATATTAGGATTATAAAGTTTTAAATAAACAAGAATTAATTAACTAGGAAAAAAATTATAACCTAGTTAACTACAGGTCTAGAAATAACTTGAAATAAGGTTAGAATAACCAAAATTAAATGTTAAACAAAAGGGGAGGGACCAATGTTGTTAAACTTGAAACTATTATTATTAGTTTTAATCAAAAAAATAAAACTAAACACCTCAATTGAGGCTCTGGTCGATCAAGAACAGGAAGGGGGCGACACCCTCACTTCCAAAACCCTAACATGTACTAAACTATCAAATTGAAGGCCAAAATCCAGTTGAAATCGGAATCTGAACATAGAATCGTGATCACCTCGTCAAAGGGGTCATAAGGTATGTCAAATTAGGTCATTTTGATTCGATTCAAAGTTCATGCATGTGATTGAAATCGAGTGTAGAGCTTAATTATGTGTTGTAAACATGAAATTAGAAGTGATATAAGGTGTAGGGACAAACCCTAGATGAATTCTTGATAAATTCTTGCATGTTAATTGTAAGGATCAAAATCACCATAGTGGGTGACTAATATGTTAGTGGAACTCGATAAACACTAGGATTAACACTCTTGTTCTAGTGTAAACTGAAATTATGAGGAAATCTCTAAATTGTTGATGTTAAATATGGACATGTAGTCTAATTTAAGTTAATTATGGTGATAAACTCAAGTCATGAACTTGGTTTAGACCATGTAGAAATCCGACCCGCTAGGTGTTTGATAAAACGCCTAAATGAGGGTTAAAGTGTTAAAGGTTGGGTAAAACACAGATTTAAATATGTTAAGAAATAATGCGTTAAAGCTTATGAAAGAGTTCTAATCTTGTTATGAATTGAACTCTTTAGGCAAGGAATCCGGAACGTCAAGTGAACACGCCGGGGGTGATACACGCGGAAAAGGTGTGCTTTAAAGGTACGTGACTTTGGTCTCGTTAAATTACGCATATATGTTTGAATTTAGTGAATATATAGAATCGTGGTGTAAAGGATGCGTTTGAAGTGTTCTAAAGTGGCGTAGTTCACTTGAACATCAAACGGGTCAAAATATAGATTTGGGATTGGGTTTGACTTGTTAATAAAGTGATGGTTTTCACTAAATAGTCAAACGGGTTGAATAGATACCATATAAGGAATCATGACAATAGCGATATGATGGTTTCGTAAGTTGTTAAGTGTTGGATTGCACTAAGCTTATGAACCTAGCTATGATACTTAAAGTTGTGAATCCAGGATATTGGAATAATAAATGGGGGTATGTTGAAAAGGCCGTTTAAAACGGAATGTTGAATTCCGAGGAGACGAGCTTTTAGTCCCAAGGGAACATAAAGTCATGAATTGCGCAAACACACCAAGATGTACAAGCCCGGGAACTTGGGTAATGGCATCTAAAAGGTCTTAGAATACGAAACTGGAAATATACACTTATAGTTGGAATGGGTCGAATAAATAATAGCATATAAACGTTTAGCCGTATGATCGGTGAATCAATTGTTGGTATGATAATCAAATGAATATGTCCGTAACGAATTTACAGACATACAGGAAAGAAATAGTCTAAAACGGTATGCGGTTTTGGGCACAATCAACAAAATAGTCAAATGGCAGATTCACAGAGTCCACCGTAAATTACGGTCACCACCGTAATTTACGGTGGAAACCAAAAATGTTACGGTGGTAGACCCCTGTGTTGCGGCAAACCAGAGTCATTCAGGGTCTACCGTAACTTACGGTAGACACCGTAAGTTACGGTGGAGCCCAGAAAAATTGTATTTTATTTGTCATTTTTCGATGTCGGAATTCGTTTATATGTATTGTATTATTGTCAAAACTAATGTTTTTAGTGGTTTGACCCTAGGTATGGATGAGGTCCTTCTGGATGGTGATCAAGTACATTGTCAAGAACCGAACACGTATTTTGAAGCTTCCGCACCAAACTTAACTTTGTCTAGATTTTAATCGTGTTGTAAATGGTTTGTTAACCGTGTTTTGAATCCTTTAAACTAGTTGTTAGTTGACTAGCAAGGGTTAACTTAAAACTTGTTATGTATTATTTTGGATGTGTTTTGGGTACTATCACAAATATGTATGGTCTTTAAACACGAAAAGTTTTTGTAAACTCTGGTTAGGGTGTAATTAATATAATCACTAATTAATTCCGTCCAAATATTAAGGGTGTTACAAGTTGGTAATCAGAGCTTAAGGTTGTCAACAAAGTGTTCGGTTCAAGCTTGATCAAGCATCCGGTAAGAGTTAATTGTTCTAAAGTAGAATTACTAAGTATAAAAAGGGAAATAATGAATTGACATGCATGGGAAGAGCGTGTTAACACACTCAAACCCGGAAAGTGCATTAAATGAGAACGGTGAAAACAAGTTATGAACTTGAATAAACCGAAGTAAATAAACCATATGCCATAGATGAAATGTTTAACGCTCGATGTAAACATTTCAGTTAAAGATGACGGATAAAGGTAATGATGATGCGGTGCCAAGAGTCACCGAGCAACCGAGAGAAGTGATTGCTGAAGAGGTAGGGAAGGCAATCGAAAACAGTCTGTCGGGTTTCATCGACAAAATTCAAAACACAGTATTATCAGTGGTGGAAGAAAGAATCAAGAAATTGGAGGATAATACCAAATTAGCAAAGGAGAAGTCGGGAGGACGAAAATCTTGTTCTTCTAAAGAGTTCATGGCGTGCAAACTGACAATTTACAATGGGGAGGTTGACCCAATAATATGCCAGCGGTGGCTAAGTGATATGGATGGAGTATTCGAAAGGACTCATTGTGATCCAGACGACTACGTAGCCTATGGCACGGGTCAGTTAAGGGGTCAAGCGAAAGACTGGTGGGATAACAAGAAGAAAGAAATTGGAAGCGAAGCGGCTAAAGCTATGACATGGGATGAGTTTAAGACGCTGTTTCTTAAACATCACAGTCCCAAGGCAGTCATTAACAAGATCAAGGAAGAATTTATGCAGCTTCGACACAAGGGTGAATCTATTGATAAAATCACGGGAATGTTTATGGATAAGATGAAGTTTTGTGATGAATTGATAACGAATGAGGAGCAGAAAATATATTATTATTATAAAATATGTTGAGCGCCGAGTATAGGGAGTTTATGACTCCTTCAAAGTATGAAACTCTCACCGAGATTATAAACGTTGCTCGGGAACGTGAGATAGAGTTGAAGAAACAGATTGAAAGAGGCAAAAGAAGGGCACAGATAGTCAATCCAAGCCCAACTAAAAAGGCGCGCACAACAGAATCCTCAAAGAAACAAGAAGGGAAAAGCGGGTCATCAAACTGCAAGATATGCGGGAAGGGACACAAGGGTGAGTGTCGGTTCAAGGACAAACCGTGTCCTATATGTGGGAAAACGGGGCACACGACTGCATTGTGCCCGGGAAAGGTGTCGGCGTGTTACAAATGTTACCAACCAGGTCACAAGAAATCTGAGTGCCCAGAGTTGATCGGAAAGAAAGATGACAAGAATACACACACTGAGACACCAAGAGCAAAGGCAAGATCTTTCCAGTTAACAGCAGTGGAGGCAAAAATAGAGCCCGATGTGGTCTCAGGTATATTTGCCATAAATTCAATTCCTGCACATGTGTTATTTGATACGGGTGCGAATAAATCCTTTGTTTCACATGGATTTATTCGACATCCTTCCTTTGTACTAACAAAATTGCCTATGCCATTAGAAGTAGAAATAGGTGATAACAAAAGTTTCCTTGTGTGTGATGTATGTCGAGATTGTAAGATAAACATTGACGACGAAGAATATTCAATAGACTTGATTCCTATGTCGATGGGGGAATTTCAAGTAGTAGTCGGGATGGATTGGCTATCCCGATACCATGCGAGAGTCGTATGTTTCCGCAAGGAGATAAAACTAACATCTCCAAGTGGAAAATCTGTTACCATATACGGCGAAAAGAGGGGTAATCCCGTTATGTGTTCAATGCTAAAAGCTCGCAAGCTCATGAGGCACGGTTGTAGGGCATTCATGATATACGCGAACGAACCAGACAAGAGATCACTAGAGATCGAAGATGTACCGGTGGTACGCGAATATGCCGATGTATTTTCGGAGGACCTACCGGGAATACCGCCAGAACGGGAGGTAGAGTTCGGGATCGAATTGGTTCCGGGCGCGAAACCTGTGGCCAAGGCGCCGTATCGACTCGCGCCATCAGAATTACAAGAATTGATGTCGCAAATTCAAGATCTGTTAGACAAAGGGTTTATCCGGCCTAGTGTGTCTCCGTGAGGCGCACCGGTGCTATTTGTGAAAAAGAAGGATGGGAGCATGCGCATGTGTATCGATTACAGGGAGTTAAATAAACTCACGGTGAAGAATCGATACCCACTCCCAAGAATCGACGATTTATTTGATCAATTGCAAGGCGCAAGTTGGTTCTCCAAGATCGACCTTAGATCGGGATACCATCAGTTGAAAGTCAAGGAGGAAGATATACCGAAGACGGCTTTCCGTACACGGTATGGATATTACGAGTTCCTTGTGATGTCCTTTGGGTTAACTAATGCACCCGCGACTTTCATGGACCTCATGAACCGGGTCTGTAAGCCTATGCTAGATAAGTCGGTAATAGTGTTCATTGATGATATCTTGATATATTCGAAGAATGAAGCGGAACACACAAATCATTTGCGTGAAGTATTAGAGACGCTCAGAAAAGAGAAATTGTATGCAAAGTTCTCGAAATGTGCTTTCTGGTTGCGAGAAGTACAATTCCTCGTCATTAGCGCAAACGGGGTGTTAGTAGACCCGTCAAAGATAGAAGCCGTGGCGAGATGGGATCCACCGAAGAATCCTTCGGAGATCAGAAGCTTTTTGGGGCTTGCGGGTTATTATCGAAGATTCATATAGGATTTCTCCAAAATTGCTATGCCATTAACCAAATTAACCCGTAAGGACGAAAAGTTTATCTGGGGTGGAGATCAAGAAAGGGCGTTCCAAACGCTTAAGGAAAAACTGACCCATGCACCGGTATTGTCATTACCGGATGGAACAGATGACATGGTAGTTTACTCAGATGCATCACATTCGGGGCTTGGCTGCGTTTTGATGCAACGAGGCAAGGTTATAGCCTATGCCTCGAGGTAGCTAAAGACTCATGAGAAGAGATATCTTACCCATGACCTCGAGTTGGCAGCGGTGGTGTTCGCCTTGAAATTATGGAGGCCTTATTTGTATGGGGTGAAATGCACTATCTTTACCGACCATAAAAGTTTGAAGTACTTCTTCGATCAGAAGGAATTAAATATGAGGCAGAGGCGGTGGTTAGAAACCGTCAAAGACTTTGATTGTGAAATACATTACCACCCCGGGAAGGCTAATGTAGTGGCAGACGCGTTGAGCCAAAAGACAGACTATACGCCTATTCGAGTACGATCGATGCAACTAATTGTGACATCGGGTTTTCTTGAGCAAATCCGGAAATCTCAAATTGAAGCAATAAAGGAAGAAAATGTGAAAAGGGAAAGAATAGTTGGGCAGTTAAAAGACCTGGTGGATAATAACCAAGGATTGAAAACTCGATTTGGGAGAATTTGGGTTCCAAACTCATGTGGGGCAAAGGCACTTCTACTTGACGAGGCCCATAAATCTCGTTATTCGATACATCCGGGGGCGACCAAGATGTATAACGATTTAAAACGAAATTATTGGTGGCCAAGAATGAAAAGAGACATCGTGAAATATGTGGAAAAGTGTTTGACCTGCTTGCAAGTCAAAGCGGAGCACCAAAAGCCATATGGTAAGTTGCAACCATTGGACATCCCAGTTTGGAAATGGGAACAAATCACTATGGATTTGTTGACCAAACTACCCAAAACCAACCGCGGGTTTGATGCTATATGGGTAGTCGTGGATAGATTGACGAAAAGTGCTCACTTCATTCCAATTCCTGAGACTTATACATCCGAGAAGATGTCAGAGGTATACACCAATGAAATCATAACACGTCATGGGGTACCGATATCCATTGTGTCAGACAGAGATACTAGGTTCACTTCGAATTTTTGGCGCGAATTCCAAGAGCAAATGGGAACTAAATTGTTCCTTAGCACTGCTGACCATCCACAAACGGATGGGCAAAGTGAGAGAACGATACAAACGTTGGAAGATATGTTGCGGGCTTGCATTATCGACTTCGGGGGTAGTTGGGATGTCTATCTACCCTTGGTCGAATTTTCATATAACAATAGCTATCAATCGAGCATTAAAATGGCCCCGTATGAGATGTTATATGGTAGAAAGTGTCGAACCCCGGTGTGTTGGGGAGAAGTGGGTCTACGAGGATTAGCACCTACTGATATAATCCGAACTACGAATGAGAAGATCGACATGGTCCAAACTCACCTAAAAGCGGCTCAGGATCGACAAAAGTCATACGCGGATAAACGAAAGAGGGCGATTGAGTTTCAAGTGGGCGATAAGGTAATGCTAAAAGTATCGCCATGGAAAGGAATTATACGGTTCAGAAAAAGAGGAAAGTTAAGTCCGAGGTTTATTGGGCCATTCAGAATCACTGAACGGGTTGGTAAGGTAGCATATCGTCTTGAACTACCCGAGGAGTTGAGTGGAATTCATAGCACATTCCACGTGTCACATCTCCAAAAATGCTTAGCAGATGAAACCGCTCGTATCCACTACGATGACATCGAGGTGGATAACAGCCTCAACTATGTAGTAAAGCCAATTGCAATTTTAGATCGTAAAGAGAAGATTTTGAGGAACAAAGTAATTAACCAAGTGAAGGTTAAATGGGAACACAGAAAGGGCGCGGATACCACCTGGGAATCCGAAGAAGAAATGCAACGGCTCTACCCTATATTATTTGGTACGTAATACGGTTTCGGGGACGAAACCCTTTTAAGGGGGGTGGACTTGTAACATCCCGGAAATATAAAACTTTATATTAGGATTATAAAGTTTTTAATAAACAAGAATTAATTAACTAGGAAAAAATTATAACCTAGTTAACTACAAGTCTAGAAATAACTTGAAATAAGGTTAGAATAACCAAAATTAAATGTTAAACAAAAGGGGATGGACCAATGTTGTTAAACTTGAAACTATTATTATTAGTTTAATCAAAAAAATAAAACCAAACACCTCAATTGAGGCTCTGGTCGATCAAGAACAGGAAGGGGGCGACACCCTTACTTCCAAAACCCTAACATGTACTAAACTATCAAATTGAAGGCCAAAATCCAGTTGAAATCGGAATCTGAACATAGAATCGTGATCACCTCATCAAATGGGTCATAAGGTATGTCAAATTAGGTCATTTTGATTCGATTCAAAGTTCATGCATGTGATTGAAATCGAGTGTAGAGCTTAATTATGTGTTGTAAACATGAAATTGGAAGTGATATAAGGTGTAGAGACAAACCCTAGATGAATTCTTGATAAATTCTTGCATGTTAATTGTAAGGATCAAAATCACCATAGTGGGTGACTAATATGTTAGTGGAACTCGATAAACACTAGGATTAACACTCTTGTTCTAGTCTAAACTGAAATTATGAGGAAATCTCTAAATTGTTGATGTTAAAATATGGACATGTAGTCTAATTTAAGTTAATTATGGTGATAAACTCAAGTCATGAACTTGGTTTAGACCATGTAGAAATCCGACCCGCTAGGTGTTTGATAAAACGCCTAAATGAGGGTTAAAGTGTTAAAGGTTGGGTAAAACGCAGATTTGAATATGTTAAGAAATAATGCGTTAAAGCTTATGAAAGAGTTCTAATCTTGTTATGAATTGAACTCTTTAGGCAAGGAATCCGGAACGTCAAGTGGACACGCCGGGGGTGATACGCGTGGAAAAGGTGTGCTTTAAAGGTACGTGACTTTGGTCTCGTTAAATTACGCATATATGTTTGAATTTAGTGAATAGATAGAATCGTGGTGTAAAGGATGCGTTTGAAGTGTTCTAAAGTGGCGTAGTTCACTTGAACATCAAACGGGTCAAAATATAGATTTGGGATTGGGTTTGACTTGTTAATAAAGTGATGGTTTTCACTAAATAGTCAAACGGGTTGAATAGATACCATATAAGGAATCATGACAATAGCGATATGATGGTTTCGTAAGTTGTTAAGTGTTGGATTGCACTAAGCTTATGAACCTAGCTATGATACTTAAAGTTGTGAATCCAGGATATTGGAATAATAAATGGGGGTATGTTGAAAAGGCCGTTTAAAACGGAATGTTGAATTCCGAGGAGACGAGCTTTTAGTCCCAAGGGAACATAAAGTCATGAATTGCGCAAACACACCAAGATGTACAAGCCTGGGAACTTGGGTAATGGCATCTAAAAGGTCTTAGAATAAGAAACTGGAAATATACACTTATAGTTGGAATGGGTCGAATAAATAATAGCATATAAACGTTTAGCCGTATGATCGGTGAATCAATTGTTGGTATGATAATCAAATGAATATGTCCGTAACGAATTTACAGACATACATGAAAGAAATAGTCTAAAACGGTATGCGGTTTTGGGCACAATCAACAAAATAGTCAAATGGCAGATTCACAGAGTCCACCGTAAATTACGGTCACCACCGTAATTTACGGTGGAAACCAAAAATGTTACGGTGGTAGACCCCTGTGTTGCGGCAGACCAGAGTCATTCAGGGTCTACCGTAACTTACGGTAGACACCGTAAGTTACGGTGGAGCCCAGAAAAATTGTATTTTATTTGTCATTTTTCGATGTCGGAATTCGTTTATATGTATTGTATTATTGTCAAAACTAATGTTTTTAGTGGTTTGACCCTAGGTATGGATGAGGTCCTTCTGGATGGTGATCAAGTACATTGTCAAGAACCGAACACGTATTTTGAAGCTTCCGCACCAAACTTAACTTTGTCTAGATTTTAATCGTGTTGTAAATGGTTTGTTAACCGTGTTTTGAATCCTTTAAACTAGTTGTTAGTTGACTAGCAAGGGTTAACTTAAAACTTTTTATGTATTATTTTGGATGTGTTTTGGGTACTATCACAAATATGTGTGGTCTTTAAACACGAAAAGTTTTTGTAAACTCTGATTAGGATGTAATTAATATAATCACTAATTAATTCCGTCCAAATATTAAGGGTGTTACACAAACAACCACACCAATACATCACACTAACTTAATTCCACTACAATCAACTTGATCACATAACACATATTACATTAAAGTGTTAAACCTAACCTTAGTCTGCTTAATCTTAACCAGAAGCTCCTTCTGAACAGAAAACGCCTCATTAAGCACATCAGTAACCTCCTTAACTTGTCCTCCAATCTTCTCCGTAGCAGTCAACACCTTGCCGACGAATTCCGTCAAAAGATCTTCAAATGCGATGATCGATGGATCCATGGAATTGGCAACCGCATCAACGTCGTTAGATCGGGACTGTGAAGGAAGAGATAGTGATTCTAGCCGTGCTACGGCGGATTCCAGCCGTTGTATCAACTTCTCGTCCATCAATTTCTCTCTCTAGAAGTTTCTCGCTCTAGAAGTTGAGCACATAAAGCAGATCTGGAATGACTGGTTTTGAGAATTTGAGTCGTGGTGTGTAGTGAGTGTTCTGGTGAGTTGCGACCAGAATATTAAACGGCCCTTGATCTTCGAGACTTTCATGGAGGAGGTGTGTGAATTGGGAAGAGAGCAGATCCAGAAACCTTTGAGAGGGAGAATGAAGAAATAGAAAAATGAGTTTGAATTTGAAATTAGATTTGGGGTTTGGTTTGTCCGCCCGTGAAGATGAAGATAATAAAAAAAAGAAAAAAACCAGAAAATGACACCTAGGATCAGAATTAGGGAGGGATTGACACATAGGAGAGAGACAAAGGTGGTTGCTTGTGGTGATGACACCTCACCCAAAAATACTTTGCTTTATTATAGTAGAGATGCATATGGACACGAAAAATCGTAAAACTTTTACAAACATTTCTTCGCAAAACTTGTCAATATTCCACATTGCAAAAGCCAGATTAAACAACAAATAAAGTGAGTGATAACTGTAATGTAATCGAAGAAATCAAACCTTCAATTACTTCAAGTTAGGGTTTATTTCAATCAGCATTAGACCATACAACTCGTCACTCAATTCCGACGGTGTGAACCGCATGGCGTCGATTCCAACGGTGTTGGTTGCAAAGATGGTGGTGGTTGAGGTGAGGTTGGTGATGGCGCTCGTGGCCGGCGGCATGAGTGGTGGTGGCCGGTGGCAGGAGTGATGGTGGTGAGGTGATTAGGTTACAGGGTTTTTTTTTTGGGAGAGAGTTGAGAGTGTGTCAATGTGTGAGTGTATAAATATATTTTCTTGTTTTTCTTTTTTTCAATAGGTAAAATTACAAAACTACCCTCATAGGAATAGACTTAACCTAAAATTCTAACATGGTTAGTGCTAAAGGACGTAGGGTGTAATGAGTTTTACAAATAAAGAATTGTGACTTTGAAGTTGAAGGGCATCCATTGCAATCCAATACAAACATAAAGGACGAAAAGTGTAATTTACCCTTATTTTAAAAATCTAATTTGTCAAACCCTTATCAATTTAATTCAAGTATAATAATAATAATAATATTATTATTATTATTATTATTATTATTATTATTATTATTAATGAACTAGTGGGAAACCCGCGCGTTGCCACGGAGTCGAAAATTGTAAGGCGCTAACAGTTCATGGATCAGTTTATTAGAGGAAAAAAGACGGTTGTGGAGCAAAACCATTTTTTTTTATGAAAAGACACGATTCGCTTGACCCACCAAAACATTAGAAAGTATAGACAATATTCACATTAAGAGTCAAAACACACCTTATAACATCTACCATAAAGTGGTCATTTTTTTTTGAAAGGCCAACTAAAAAATTTATTCGTCAAACAACCAGGTAACCAACTGTTACCCAACAATGTTAGGGTGAACGGGGCACCATGCGGGGAGGCATGCGGTGATCCTATTCCCCGAGCGGGAACACCGCCGCCATCACCGCGGTGATGCAATTCGGTGAATGGAATCGGGGAGAGTTCACCGATGAGATTTGTATATATTTAAGTTTTTTTTCCCTTGTGATAATGAAGAAGAAGAAGAACAAATATGCTGAGTTTGTGAGATTTTTGAGACCTGTTCAAATATGAAGAAGAAGAACAAATATGAAGAAGAAGAAGAAGAAGGGGAGGAGGAATAAACAAATAATGAAATGTTCTATAATTTTTTTTATTAGTTTTAAAATTACCCTTCAAATTTGTTTTTAATTAAATGAAATGTTCTATTTTTTATTTTTATTTTTATTTAGTTTTAATTTATTTAAATTATGTTTTACTTTTATAAAAATATTTATATAAAAAAAAATAAAACCAAGTCCCCCAAGAGAGGAGTGCCGCCATCAAATTGAGGGTGTGGGGGAAGTTAAGAGGGGAGTTGACGTGGCAAGTGCTGGTTGGTCGTGCGTAAGAGAGGGGACTCCCCTAAGAGGGGAGTGCCCCTCTTACCCTTACATACACCAGGAAACAAATAACAAACTGCAAACACACAGATTAGACCCCCAAACTCGACAACTTGAAATTGCACCAGTCTCCCCAAGTTAAAGCTAAACACTTCGCTCTATTTCTAACCCATAAATAACTATACGTCTTTATGTTCTCCTTTATTCTTCCAAGATTCACCTGTTTGTTCTCGAACACTACCTCGTTTCGCGTTCTCCATAAGACCCAAACGGCTACCTGGATAACCGTTACAAATGTCCTCTTCCGATTACCCCTACCACCCTTTTACTATTTCTTACGGCTTTGCTTCGCTTCAACGACCAAGCAATATACTGAACAGTCACATATAACATAGATCACAAAACTTGGTCGACATGTAAAGAACTCAAGGTTTTTCTTGTTATTCATAAACTCAAATGGGTCTTAATGAACATGAGGGTTAATGTTATGTACTTAACAGATCAAACAAGTTGAAAGTCACCTGGAGTGTACTTTTAAGACGTGTTAACATAGTATTTATTACAGAAAGGTTTTCAAATTTGACAAAAGTGTTTTCAGGTCAAACAGACATGTACCGAAA
The DNA here is from genome assembly GCA_030545235.1 of Helianthus tuberosus. Taxonomy (NCBI): domain Eukaryota; kingdom Viridiplantae; phylum Streptophyta; class Magnoliopsida; order Asterales; family Asteraceae; genus Helianthus; species Helianthus tuberosus. The sequence goes on from CM060381.1 coordinate 91,785,170, forward strand.
GAATGACCCTGTTGACCCGTTACCCAACCCGTCTATCTTGCCACCTATAGTCAATCGTTATTGACCGCAAAACAAAAAAGGAACTTACAGTGTCATGTTCGTGGATCAAAGGTTGTAGCAATGACGGGTACGAGAAACTCAATTGCTCGTAAAGTTGAAAATCAGTGTCTTGATCTGCTGTTGATTCCTGGAACATGACACTGCAAATCAGCTTAACATTGTAAAAGAATTTGTAAAACCGCTTAAAAGATTAGATACGACACCTTAAAGTCTATCTTTGACTGGTCAGCAGATGTTATGCCACGAAGAACCAAGGTAATGAGGCTTAGTTTTTCATTCCAATTTAGCGAGTTCCACGCCCTTTCGATCTAAAACAAAGAACGACGGTCGTTTCTTTAAAAATTAAAATTAATAATAATAGTTTATATAAATACAACCTATTTCTGATATATTTCGACCCGCTTCTTTTTAAGTGAAACGACATTGGACCCGCTTTTTTTTAGCGATAAAGCATTCGACCCGTTTCTTATTAAGCGAAAAAGAATTCGACCCATTTTTTAAGCCGAAAAATCATTCGACCCATTTTTTAAGCGATATATTATCTATTTTTTTTTTACATATTTTACCTATAAAAAAACCAAAGAGTCTCAGGTTATTCAAAATGATCCAGTTGGCCCGTGTAGGAAAACTTTCCCTTTTGACCCGTTTAATAGAACTGACTCATTCGACATTTAAGAATAACTGATCGTGCAACCCGTTTAATAAAACTGGCCCACTTGATCCATTTAATAAAGCGAATCGATCAACCTATTCTATAAAGCTTACCTGTTTAACCTATGTAATAAAAACTTTAGAGCTATGCGGCACACAGACACAAAAATGATGGAATAAATCAAAAGTGTTAGTGACCACTAACAAAAATGTACCAGCTTAAAACTGACCTATTTAACCCACGCGTTCGAGCCTTGTTAAAAAAATACTTGCTTTTATAAAAACTCATCAGTACCCTACTGTTGCATTCATGTTCCTGAGCACCTCAATGCTGGTTCCCGAACAACCCGACCTGAAAAAACCCGAAACCCACACCGACACACACACATTTGTTCTTTTGGTCTGAAATTTTACATGGGTAACAAGTGCATAAAGCGGTAGGGTGCTATAGCTGCATAAGAACTGGCCCATGAACCTATAAGATGTAAGAAGAGTGAGAGACGCCGTGTTTTGATTCATTACCCGACCCACCCGTTTTGCTAATTTTAAGCAACATGTATGAATCCAGGTCAAACCGAATGGAAATAAATGCATACCCCAAAACCAGCCGTATATATACACGAGCTTGTGGTTCTTGATAAAGTAAGAATTATAGCCGAATTGCCACTGCAATAAACAAAAATGTTAAAACAGTTTATATAACTCAAAATCGAAGATGAAATGCGGTTATGAAATCAAGTAAAGAAAATACCCAGAACCAAAAGAACGAAGGTAGCTCAAATGCGTTCTGCACAAACATTTTAGATTAGTCGAAACAAACTAAAAAGAAAAAACTGATGTCCTTTTAGATAATCGAGGATAAAAAGGCGATGCTGACCTGGAAAAGAATGAAATGGATTAAGGAGAGCAGTAATTCTGGCTTCTTAAACCAAAAGAGTTCATCTTGAGGCTTTAATCTCGTTTCAGTATAATGTCGAGTAATTTCAGCACTCTCGAGTGCCAAAGTAGCAATAACATGTTGCAATTTTGTCCCCACGAGTAAAACAAGCTGAACATATATATACATATGCAATCAGAAGAGTAATATAAAAGTATAAAACAAACTATTACATATTAGTTAAGGTTAACCATTGATTTTCAGACTCTTTATTCAGGTTGACCAATTTGCAATGCCATACGGCTAGTGCAGTAAAAAATTTAAAAAATTATAAATTTGTTCCAAGTAGATATATAGGGTGATATATAGTTTTCAAGGAAATATCAGCAACTGTATAATATTAATTTATTTATGTCAAGATTTGGCATACCATGATGAAGGCTTTACGGAGTGTAAGGTAATCTGCACGCTTCTCGCATTTCTTGCCTTGCTTCATCAGGTGAAGTGAAGCACTAAAAATCTTGTACAAAGTTCCTGCTAATGTGTTGCTTGTGGATGCTACTGGCTGCAACATTAAGTATGCACATATTTTAAGTAAGTCATTGTAAAAACAAACATTACTGGTTACCAGTTCTGACCCGTATAGTTATCCAACCCGCTCGAATTTGACCATCATAGTTTGGTGTCTTGTTTCAAAGTGTTCTTTTTGTGACCAGGTTTGATTACCTAGAAAATTCCATTTAACTAAAAAATCTTCAAATCATATTTATAATTATTGAAATGCCAGATAATCTATTAAAATTATTGAACAAAAGCTAACAAAAAAACTGTCTATTTAGAGTATCTATCTACAACACATATTCAGTTGATTTACTAAAATAGAATGAGCCAAAAAATAATGAAATCAACATCTTTAGAAAAAAAAATTGAAAAAACATCTGAGCTAATTACGACAGTTATGTATGCGTAATTCATTTTTTTATTTTGTGTGCCAGAGTACCGTCATTTATAAAAAATCATGAAAGCAAAGCAGTCTATACCTTAAATGTCGGCAAGAGTGATGGTGTTTGGAGACGCAGTCGCTTGAATGTAGGTTTACCTTAACTTTTCTTGACTGATGATCCAAAGTCCTAAATAACAAAACAAAAACCATGGCTTCTTAATAGATTGATAATGACAACAGATCAACCGCCCAATTGAAAGATTCAAATGCTGCTACGAAGGCTATAAAACCCTAAATCCAAGCAACAATAAGAAACATACAATCGATTACTTGAATCAACGTTACCTACAACGGAGAATATACGACACGGATAGGCACCGTAGAATGTGGTTCGTGTGAACCCAACCTGACCATATCAGAAAACCACATATGTTGACCCAAACCCGTCACTTAACCAGCCCAACTGATCGGGTTGGATGAGAATTTGTATTCAGATGGATCAAGCATTCACCACATCTAGATAAAAGTTGTAATTCTGATATGAAACAAGATTGTTTTCCAACTTCAAAACTCAAACCTTTATTTAAAGTGGACCAAAGAAGAGAAGGTGAACGAACCTGAGACCAGTATGAGATCCAAACACCCTCAAATGGCGAGTTTCTTGCTGAAGAACATGCCTCTTCAAATCAGCCCTGGAATTCTATGGTTCCATCGAGTATCCTCATGCATCAGAAGACCGATTGGGGAATTTGGATACAAATTCGGATTTATTCAGGATATGGGGTCACTTAGATTAGAACATGAAAGTGGAAAATTAGGGTTTTGGAAAACTAACTAGCAACGTAACTTTGATCAAGAGAACAACCGCCACACCGGTGACGCCATCGATTCTTAGACGAGAAAACCCCTTATTGGAAGAATAATGTGATTTACGATAATTTAAGGGTCCTCCTTCTGAGAGAGAAAGGATAACCTCCTATTGATGATCCGAATTAGGGTTTGAGAAGAAGAATCAGGGGAAAAGAAATCGAACTGAAACTGAAACTAAGCATTCAATTATCCACTCAAATCCCCTAATTACCCTACCCTTATAGTGTCTTAAAATTTTGGGTGAAACCCCTCTAAAATAGCTTACACATCTTTATACATGGTGCTTTATAACTTGTAAACATGGCAAAATTACCATCTTGTACATCACTTCTCTTTTTTTATAATAGTATAGATATAGATTTTTAATTAATGGATTTTCATTTTAATTGTAAAACGCAATATCACTAGTTTATTATAAAACGCAATAGTTTTATTAATTATTAATTAATGGATTTTCATTTTAATTGTACATGACCATGAATTTGTAAAACGCAATTGTTTTTTTCATCTCAATGTTTCTATGTTTATTTCTATTTTGTAACACAATGAACTGGGCATGTTAAAACACAATTTGACTGGACATTTTTATTGTGTTTTCTTTCATTACTTTTTATAACACCATGAAAAAACATATTTCTTTTGTGTTTTTAGCCCATTGCGTTTTAAAAAGAACACTTTCTTTTGTGTTTTTAGCCCATTGCGTTTTAGAAAGAACAATTTCTTTTGTGTTTTTAGCCCATTGCGTTTTATAAAAAAAAAAGAAATTTCTATGTTTTTTTCCTTTGCGTTTTAGAAATAACACTTTCTTTGGTGTTTTAGTCTATTGCGTTTTAAAAAAAAAATATTTTTTGTGTTGTTTGTCCATTGCGTTTTACGCATCTGGGTTATCAATTACTTTTGGGTTATCAATTTCTTTTTTCAAAAGTATATCAATAGTGTGCTCGTTTTAAAGATAAAAAACTCGTTTTTATGGTGCAATTTTTATAAAAAAAATAATGTCGTATGAAAGAGTTATTAACGTTTAAAAAACTGGGGGGAATTAGAGGAGAGAGAAACTATTGCTTTGGATTGGCTAGTATGCCCCATACACAAACCCACGCACCTCCTCTTTTTGGTTCAATTTCATCCATTTAATCTTAACCCTTGATTATTAAATAGATGGACAAGATTACTTCCTATCCAAATAAACTTCATATTATATTCTAACCCTAATAATAATAATAATAATAATACTAGTAATAATAATAATAATACTAGTAATAATACTAATAATAATACTAATACTAATAAGAATACTAATAACAACAATAATAATGGGCGGAGTTCGGCTACAGAGTTCATTTTTCCTACAAAGTGTACAAAGTCATAAAACACTACAATTTCAGCCATAAAATACACTCAAAATCCACAAATAACATAGCGAAGATAACTAAAACACAATATCTAAACCCTAACAGTCGTTAAATACCTCAAACACGCCATCATACAACTATGAATATGAAACACAATATGATAATCAACATAAAACACACTAATGTTAGTCATTCGATAATCAAAGCCTTATCATTCAAAACACAACACAAAACTCACAAATATGGTGTTTTAGTAATCTTCACTATGTTATTTGTGGGTTTTGAGTGTGTCTTATTCTTGACATATTGGTGTTTTATGATTTTTTACACTTTGTAGAAAAAAATGGACTTTGTAGCAAACTCTCACCTTAATAATAATAATAATAATAATAATAATAATAATAATAATAATAATAATAATAATAATAATAATAATAATAATAATAATAATAATAATAATAATAATAATAATAATTGTTAAGCATAGGGACACAAAGAAAACATGTTATAAACTATAGGGACTTAAAGCGACATGATAACAAGGGTAATATAGTCATTTCAGTAATTTAAACTAATAGAGTTAATTATAGGGACTTAAATTGTAGCACTTTTTATAACTCAGGAACTCATCAAGTAAAATTTTCAAAATGGGGTCAACTTAACACTGGGCCATTTCTTCAGGGACGCAAATTGCAACTTGCTCAATAAATTAAATTTTTATTTTCAAGGGCAAAATTGGAAACTAAAAATAGATAACACAAACCATAAACTTCCCTTCATCCAAGGACCTCATTGTACGAGTTTACAGCTCTCTGTCTCTCTCTGTTTTTCTAGGGTTTGTTCTTCATTCACTCTCTGTTCAATCAAATCAACCAACAAGATGGAAGAGATCACGGAGGCAGTTCAGAACATTAACATCGCCGGTGACAATCACAAGAAGAATCGAATTCAGGTCTCCAACACCAAAAAGCCCCTCTTCTTTTACGTTAATCTCGCCAAGGTAAATCTGGGGTTTTTGTTGTGCTGTTTTGTGATTTTGGATGTTAATTGTGTGTTGTTTGAGATGGGTTTTGTTTGATTTGTAGAGGTATATGCAACAGCATGATGAAGTGGAGCTTTCTGCCCTTGGGATGGGTAATTTTTCTCATTCCTCTGTTTTTTGTTGTTTGATTTTATGTACTTTTATTGGATAATTTGATTTTGTTGTTTATATGATGGTTTTTATGTTGGGGTTTGGTTAAATTTGCTTCTTTGTGTTAGGGATGTATATATGGTATTGTGGTTGGTCAATGTGAATTGTGAATTTGTAATGTTATTGTATGTTGTTTAACACATGATGAATGGTGCTGTTTTGTGGTGTACGTTTTCGGGTAAAGTAGACGCGTGTAACCTTATTGTTGTTTGGCGAAAGGTCGTATATTCTGTATCAGAAGTTTTTTTAATCAGTTGTTTAGATCTATGTTGTCAAAAGCCCAAGGTGCATAGGCCGAGCTTGGAGCCTGGAGCGTAGGCGTTAAAAAAGCAAAGCTAGGCTCATAGTAAAAATACCATTTTAGGGGTTTTAAACATGTTTTAGGCTTGCTTAGCGTAGTTTTGGCTAGCTTGATTCCATGCTTATTTAGGTTGATTTGTGTGTGTGTTTTTTTTTTGGGGGGGGGTTACCATTTTTGGCCAGATTTTAGCCAAAAAATGTCCTCAAGCAGTGCCTGAGAGCTTGAAAGCTCGCCTTCCAGGGCACAACGTATTTGGTGTGCTGGGCTGTGCCTGAGTGCCTAGGCGTGCGCCTAGAGGGCGTTTGACAACGTTGGTTTGGAATAAATTCTGTAATATTGACACAAATTGTTCTAACTCTTGTAATTTGTAAACTTCTGCGTTTCGTACCTGGTGAAGTGTTCTCCTTCACTTGTTTAAGAGATGTTGAATCAGAGGAGGTTAGCGATTTTTGTGATCCTGATTTAGATTTACCAATCTAAATCTAAACTATATGCCTTTGTGCTTCATATATTTATAAGAAAGTTACTAGATTTGAAGTTAAATGAACAAAGAGAAACTTTGTACTACAAACACACAATTCATGGATGTAACATGATTTATTAATCCTCCCATATATGATATTGAATGATAGTTTGTGCTTGAGAGCTAAAAACCTGTTTTAATGTTAGTAAATTCAGTTTTTCTTTCCATTTGCGGGTGCTTGAGTTTCCCTTGCACATATCTGTCATAGAATGTTGATGTATGTTTATTGTTTAAGTTAGGGGTGGCAAAGTGGGCAAGTTGGGTGGGTTTGGGTAATGGGTTAGGATGGGTTTGGGTTAGGATGGGTATGGGTCAGGATGGGTATATTAAAAAGTATATTAAAAAAAAAGGTCAGGAGAAGTTTGGGTCAGGATGGGTTCGGGTAAGGATGAGTTCAGGTAGGGATGAGATGAAAAAAATTAAAATATTTAAAAAAAAATCCAAAAAACTTGTAAAAAGTAAAAAACTTTAAAATATTAAAAAAATACAAAAAAATATAAAAAGGTAAAAAACTTTAAAATATTAAAAAAATACAAAAAATAATAAAAATAAAAAAAAACTTTAAAAATCATAAAAAAAAATGGTGGTGGCAGTATATATAGCGAGAGATAGAACAGATTGGGGAGAGGATCGTGAGGTGAAGACGAGGAATCGGAGGAGGTAGACGAGGAACAGATTGGGGAGAGGATCGTGAGGTGAAAACATTATTTTATTTCACGTTTTTACGCCCCGCAACGCTGGCGTTCACCACTATAACACTGTAAACAAAAATTAAACAGTGAAATAATAGGAAACAGCAGAAACTGTTTGCTGTTTCTTTTCTGCAGAAACTGCAGTTTTTGATGGTTTCGAGCACTGAAAAATCCTGCGGAGTTTTGGAGCTTTTTTTCCAGAAAAAAACCCACTGTTTTTTGATGGTTTCGTGCTGAAAAAACCTGCAGTTTTGGGGGTCTGCTTGCTGAAAAAACCTGCAGAAACTTGATGTTTTTGCGCTGAAAAAGTCAGCAGTTTTGGGGTGTTTTTTGGCTGAAAAAAGGCTGCAGTTTTTTGGGGTTTTAGTGCTGAAAAAACCTGCAGTTTTGGGGGTCTGCTTGCTGAAGAAACCTGCTGTTTTAATAGATTCAAAGCTACAAGTTTATGTGTCGTTCGTAAATAAGTTGTTTTCAAAACTTATACAATCTTTTAATGCATATAGGCACGTAATCCTGTTTTTTATATAATTCTCTTATCTGCTAATCAAATGCGAGTTACCTTAAATTAACTATTAACTGTAGACTTTATATACCTTGAAGTACATTTAAAAACTAGTATTCTTAATGCTTAAATTGAAGTGTATATATTTAACATAATCACAATGTTTCAACCCTTCAATCTTATAATTTTTTTTTTATAATTACCTCTACCCTTTTCCCAGCCGTGACCACAATCTAAACCCTCTCCTAGCCAAAAAGCCTAACCTCAAACTTAATAACAATTCAATAACACGTTTAAAAATAAATTAGTAACAAATTAACAAAATACTAAAAAAAAATAGGGTTTCAAATCAAACTTAAATCACAATCAATTAGATAACAAAAAGATTTAGGGTTTACCAGCAAGCGGGATTTGGGTTTTGCGATTACTCGGAGCAAACCCTAACTGAAGTAGCGAGAAACCACACAGAAGAGTTGTGCGATGTTGAGTAGTGGCTGTGCGTTGAAGTAGTCTTACCCATCCTGACCTGCTCGGTGATAATGTCTTACCCATCCTGACCCGCTTTGTGATTATGTTTAATGTACTTAGGCCCATCTAGACCTACTAACAATCTACTTATGGTCCAAGATAACCCAAACTGTTATTTTAAATGCCCATCTTGACCCAAAATTTAGTTAATGGGTTTATTTTGCCAGGCCTAGTTTAAGTAGATGCCTATGTTGTCAAAGACGCAAGGCTCAGGCGAGGCGCATCGGCCTCGCCCGGAGCCTAGGCGCAAGGCGCAAAAAAAGCGTGGGCTTTTTTAAGAAAAGCGCACATAGAGAAAAAAAATATAAAAAATATGTTATGCTTTGAAAATAAATAAGATTCCACATATATAATTAAAAAAACTATTATACATGCCATTTAAGATCATGGAGCTAATAGTTAGTAGCAAAAGTTTGACTTATATGTTGTAAGTTTTGGGTGTGTGAATTAAAAGTCTCAAAAGGTGGTAAATACTTTGTCCCACATCGGTGTGGGGACAAAGTGAGTGGTTGTTTATAAGGTAAAGTCTTTACTACTCTATTGTAGCTTTATGACATGTTTTACCACAAGTCCTACCCGCGCGCAGGGGGGGGGGGTGCAAAAATGAGTTTCTGAGCTGGAATTTGGTTGAACTCATGCGTGCCCGCACCTGCGGACACGAATGCAGCTCCGAAAAGCCCAAGCCGGCGTGAGGCAGTTTTTTATTCGTCGTGCTCAGTTCAGGGTTTTTTTTTTTCTGCTGCGCCTCAGGCCATTTTGTGCGCCTTTTTGCGCCTCAGGCCGCTTTTTTCAAAAAAGCCCATTTTTGCGCCTAGGCTGCCACCAGGCGCTAAACCTGCGCCTCGCCTGCGCCTTGCGCCTAGGCGCGCGCTTTTTGCGCTTTTGACAACATAGGTAGATGCAATAGAAAGAAGAGCCTAAGAATAGTAGCTATGCTTTACTATGGATATTCGTTGAAACTTTACTCGCCTAAACAATGGGAATGAGAAATTCAAATACTACCCACCAATGACCAATCTCCTATCTTGTATATTTTCTTTGGACTACAAGTATCTTTGTTGCAGCTTTAGTGACTGCTTCTCTAACTGAATATTAAAGTTGATAGTATGTATATTAGCCAATTAAGTCACCAAATGATATAGAGCCTGCAGTAATATGTTATAGAGCCTTGAGATCTTCACATCAATGTTCTGTTGGATGTTATTTGTAGCCTAAATAAAATTGGCCATACATTGACACTATAGTTTAATGGCTCACAAGTAATGCATTTCATAGATATGTGAATGTTAATTACATAGGTTCTATTAACAAGTTACTGTGATTGTTCCTGCAGCCATTGCAACAGTTGTCACAATAGCAGAAATTCTCAAGAATAATGGATTTGCTGTGGAGAAGAGTAAGAGTTTTTTTTTTTCATTTGCGAGTTTCTCTATTCATGTATTGTCTGTGTTAACGATGGCTGAAACCATGTAGAGATTATGACATCCACTGTTGACATGAAAGATGAATCTAGAGGACGCCCCATCCAAAAAGCCAAGGTAAAAATTCAAAAAAAAAAAAAATCCAATTGTGATTTCTGTTTTATAAATTACTCATGATTTGATTGTTATTTCTTATGTAAACTCATATTTTGCTGCAATAACTTTAAAACACTATATTTTAACCTCATAATGATCAAGAACTTCCGCTTATTACTACGATTCAAACTTTCTTGATGGTATATACCAAGCCAATGTGACTACTTAAGTTGAAAGAAATAATCTTTATCTTCTTATAAGAAAGTGTTCCATTTGTGATCCACACATTTAAACTATGGTGATGATGTTGATGCGGTTATTGTTGGTTAGATCGAGATATTGCTGGGGAAAACAGATAAATTTGACGAACTGATGGCTGCTGCTGCTGAAGAAAGGGGAGAGCTTGCAGACGGTGAAGAGCATAGTTAAGGAGTCTGACACCGTTATCGTTTGGTTTGGAATTTGATAGAAAAAGTAGACGATGGCATAATCGGTAATTCGGTTTGCTATTTCAATTTTGTGTTGTTTTCCGAAACCTGCTACTTGGTCTGTTGTTTGTTGGATGAGTCTTTTAGACGACGGCATAATCGGTTTTAAATTTATCGGAGTTTTATCATCTTATGGACGTGCCTTACGCCTGTCTTTTAATATAAACCATTAGTTTAAACCCGCAATTCGGTGTAATCAGTTGAAGTTTTCTACCTACACCCATTTGGTAGATGTGATTATAAAGATAGATGTTTCGATGTTTATAGTTGTGGTTCTTAATAACTTGCAACAAATGATGACATTGTTGTTCAAGAAATCAATATCCAACAAACCAGTGTTAGTTGTAGAAACTTGATTGCCATAACCCACAACCTTATCTAGTGAAGGGCCTAAATTCGGATTCACGTAAAGAGGGTGTATAGGACATGAGTCACCAACTAGCAATAGAGAAGAGTCGAATGACGAAGAAGAGGGTGATAGAGAAAGGGTGAGAGAGATGTGCAATTTGTGGAAATGGAAATGCTGGTGATTGTTTACCTAACCCATTGCCAATAACTCATCATTAACTTGTTGCTTAATGGCAATACTTCATAGATAAAGCAGAGTTACCACTGGTATTAGGTAAATCCACTTGGGAATAGCCCAGTGGTGTTGGTGAGTATAGATAGAGCTTAGGATAGGAGAGGTCAGGGGTTCGATCCTCATGGTGTGCAACGTTAGCCATTCAAAAAAAAAAAAAGTTAGGTAAATGTACCGAGTGTTTTCGAATCAAGGTAGAACTACCTCAAGGCGTCTTGTGTTTCCAAACTATATTGAGTGGCGTATATTCTCGCCATGGAGTAATGAGCCTTTTCAAATACACTACAGTCTACACGTGTTAAAGAGCGCAAACACACACTGAATTCATCAAGCGAACAAAGAAGCATCGAACCATATAATCAAGGGTAAACTTAAACTCCTAAAGATAGTATTTGCATATACCAAGAAAAACAAACCATTAACGATATCAAGACAAGGTTTAAACTTTGAAATTTTTTATTCTCAAGTTCGGCTAGGAAACAGTTGTGCCAAAACTCTTGATGAGTCCGATAAGGCACCACTTGTCGAACTACTAACATATTGCTGGTCTAAAGGTCAATCCTAGTTGAGTTCTTTGTCACCATTGGTGATGTGGTAAGCTTAATCCAGATCATTTTATATGTCATGTGTTATAATATACACATAGTGAAATTTTAATTAAATGTTCAGTAGAGCCCTTGTGGTCACTAATTGTTATAAATGGCAGTCAATTCTTGGGCGATTGTTTTAAGCAAATTACACGAGATGGTCCTGACTCCATGTGGTTTGGGTCAAATTTTGAATTTCTATAAAGTAGGACCTAGGAACTAAATTAGCAAAGAAAAACAAACTTTAGGGGCTAAATCCACATAATTTATTCATGAAATCAACTAGATTGTGCTTGTTTCATTTGGAGTGCACAAGTGTACCTTCTTTCTGACTTTTAGCAAAGCTCAAGTAATGTATGGGTGACATCTAAGGTTAGATCTCATATCAATAGGGTCGCCTCCATTGACTTGATATCATGCGATAGGCTTATGGCTAAATGGTACACATACATAACCCTATCTCACCAATGTGCAATTTGGCTACTTCAAAGTTCATTTGCCAAATCTTTTCATTTCACATATTTACATCTTACTCTCCACAGACCCTACCTTGACCCTACCTTAGGTTTGCTATTGGTGGGATTTAATGAGACGACGAATCTCATTTTAATGTGAGATTACCATGGTACCAACAAATAATCAATCCAAGATAAATACACAAAAGCACCCAAATGAATGATTTATAAAATATGAATCAAATATAAAAGATAATATATATCCCCATAGACTGGAACCAAGAGTCCAACAACCTCAAACCCTCAATAACATCAAGGAACAAAAGATGAAAATGTAAAATAATTAAAACATAGAATACAAGAGACCACTGCACCAAAGCTCCTTCACTTTGTGACTACAAAAAAGATAAGTCTTTGCCCGAAAACTTTTCTTCGCATTTCTGCAAAGAAAGCGTTTTCAAGACTCGAAACCATGATCATTTGATCACAAAGGAACTAACTTTATCGGTGGCTCCACGGCGGTCCTTTAAATAAATAAACATAGATGACATATAAATAACTAACTAAAACATACATCAAAAAAGATTGCAGCCCTTCCTAACCTCGTATGATCTTGAACCTCTTCTTCATCCCTCATCACCATTTATGTAACCAGACCAAGACCACAAGAAACCGCATACATCAATCATCGGACTCGATCTTTTTCGCTGACTTTTCCACACTCCTCTCTTCCAACAACTTCCCCGTCTCATCATCCACCTGAGCAGCCTTCTTCTCCGCTTCTTTAGCCTTAAGCGCCTGCAACTTCGCATGATTATAATAAGCAACACCCAAGAAAGCAATCCCATACCCAAACAAATTAATCGGCGTCACCGTATCCTTAATCACAGACCACGAAAACGCGATCAACAACCAATCTTTAACCACCCCCGCGACATTCATAGTCAAAGCCGAAGTCTTCCCAACAAGCAAAAACACCGCAAGATTCAACGCAAACGCACAAATCGAATTGGTCCCAAAGATCCAATAATCAAAATGGAAACTTGAAGTATCCCTCAGTTTAGGATACTCCACAATCAGCCAAGGAATCGACAAGAACGCGAAACAACAAGGGGCGACATAATACAACGACGTAATCGGATTAAACGTAATCCCTTTCGACGTCAACAAGATCTGAATCAAAACCAATCGAGTCGCCTCGAAACAAACCGCACCAAGCTGCAACATAACCCCCCAACTATTAAACTTAGCTTCACCATAAGCCGCAATCGCAACCCCGAACGAAATCGACAACATATTAGTCATAGTATCCCCTTTAAACCCCTCTTTCTTAAACAAAACCCCAATTGAATAAACAGCAACAGGCATTAAAGCTTTAAGCATTTGAATAAACGACACAGATAAATAAATATAAGCGGAATTGGAAAGCCACAAGCTAAGAGCATAAAGCAAACCAATAGGAACAACAGATTTAAGATAAACTTCACGGGTCATCTGAACGGGTTCAACAACTTTGACAACACTAACAAGAACATAAGCAAGTGAAGAACAGAAGCCCATGTGGATCATGGTGAGTGAAATAGGGTAGGGCCAGTCGTACATCTTGCGATCTAGAATGTACTTGTTGTAGACGATGACAGTGAAGCTGAGAAAGATCCATATGGCAACGTAGGTGTAGGAAAGGATGATCTTTTTGAGTACACCTTCGGTCAGGGTTCCACCTTTGCCCATTGTGGGGGAAATTTGATGGATACCCAGATGGGGGATTGGGGATCTGGGGAGAATGGGAGGTGGGTTTTGTGATATATAGAGATCTGAGTGAGATTTGGGGGGGGTTTGGATGGGTCAAAGAAAGAGTTGAAGATCTGGAGTGTGTGTTTTGATGTGAAAGTGTGCGTGTGTGTGTGTGTTTTTCAACTAGCGTCGGTAGGTGATGGGTGTTTGGGACCAGGAGGATTTGTACAAGTCTTGGACGGGTGGCATGTGATTGTGAAGGGAACAACAATTGCTAACTTCTTGTTCAATTTAATAATAAAGTTATTAATTATCGATTGTTAGAAAATAAAAGAAATAAATAATTTTATGTGAGTTTGTATGCCTTGTTTATTATCTAGAGTCTTAAATTCATATATGATGGATGATTAGTGAGATATGATCATATAGGATTACATAGTAGAACAAGTTGATTACACAATTAATAATACTATATGATTTTTTTTTTTTTTGAACGGCAATACTATGTGAGTTTGTATGCCTTATTTATTATCTAGCCTTAAATTCATATAGATGATTAAAGAGATATGGTCATATGGGATTATATATTAGAACAAGTTGATTACAATTACTGGGCTGACAATTGGGTACCTGTTAAGACACGATTAGACATGTTTGACTGAAAAATACATCCTTTGACTTTTTAAATTTTTAAAATAATTAAAATTACAATGTTAGGATCTATCATTTATTCATCTTTGTACATAAAACATAAAACTGTTTTATAAACATGAGGTAGAAAGTAGTTAAACGAGTCGTAAATTCGTAATCATGTTTGAAACTTATGTTGTGCGCGCCGTCAGAAACCTGTTAAACCTGTGAAGACACGATTTGCCAGCCTTACGAATTACATATTTAAATATTATTTAGAGATTTTCAACTCAAATAGCGTTACAAGTCTTTTTATTTAGTTGACATAAATATTTATTCCGGATTTTTTTTTTTTTGTCAATATCATTATATAACTGATATAATATTCACTAATTTTGTTTATTTTGGGGTTGGGGCACTCCCTAAATCCATCGCCTGAATTCACTCTACAAACTAAGTAAGCTATGTTAGCTTATTTCCTTAAATCACGAGTTTAAGTGATCAAATGGGTAGTGACGATTTTCTAGCTCATTACTTCAACATACACCACTTCCCAAAAAAAATCCCTCACAATTGCTCAACAACCACCCATTTACTTCACTTTTTTTTTTCACGTGATGATGAACCTACCAATCCATCACTTGCCTATGACGGAATCACTTAGCGTGGTGTTTCATGCCATCACTTGAACTTGAAGGCTCACCACGCCCACGGGGGTGTCGTGTCCCCCTTTAAGAGAACCACATAAACATTAATATGTAGTATTTTATAAAATTTGGTGAAAGCAAAAATGAGACATGGTTGCAGAAATTACAAGTCACTAATCAACCGGTAAGGTAGAGATTATCGATTAATAGGGGATTAATTGTAATTAAACGGGAATTAATCGAGGATTAATCGACGCCGAGTCAGGACTTTTACAACCATGGATTATATAACCACCTTATGTATCAATTTATCACAGTAAACAAGGGCGTAACTTCTTGGTGGCCCAGGGTACCCCAACCCCTCCTGATTTTTTGCTCGTAATGTTAGTTTTACCAAAATTTTCTGGTTCTTTTTTAGTGTGAATATTGGATTTTTAAGAGTCCGACCCAACTGATTTGAATTTTGAGAGTCCGTCCCACTGATTTTTCGTTAAAGCTCTGTTACTGACAGTAAAAGCAATATATACGCTTACTCAAATACAAACGTTATTACTAGTGAAAACAGAGAATGTTTGAAACTAAAGACAAACAAGTACATGTATGATTTTTACTCTATGAACTTTTGAATGCACACAAACCTTCTTTTCACAATTGTTTTTGTACAATACAATTATTCAAAACAAGATGCACCTTTTTGAAATGTACGTTTATGTCAACTACTTTATGACCTTTGCACGTTACTTATAAGCTCTTGTGGGAAATGTCTTTACCAACTATTTAGATTTATCTTGGATGGGACAATGTGGCATTTCGAGATTCCCACTTGAGTCGAACATGGCAATTTTAAAGTTAGGGTGTTGTCTTAGCCAGTTAAAAATAAGAGTGGCATAGATAAACTTGTTAGTACACAGTTTATTGTTTAAATATAACATAGAGATCTAAGAATTGCATAGTCGATACAATTTGGATTCGATTACCTACTTAAATACTTTGCACTTGTAAGAAGTGTCATGCTCAATTACAAGGAGAAAGTAAAATGTGGATCATAGCTTTAATATATTGAGTTTTTTATACTTAAAAAAATAAAGAAATGATTAATAGAAAGTAATCATATGAAGTTTGTTATTCTGTAGATGATCTAAATGCAACAAAAAAATAAAGAAAGAGTAAATTACAAGTTTTGTTCTTTATGTTTACATCATTTTGCAGGCGGTGTACTTTAGCGCAAAGCTTTACAAGTTTCGTACTTTATGTTTTAAAATATTGCACGTTTTAACCTTTAGGCCAAACCCAATTAAATTTTTTGGTTAAATCAGGATATTTTTGTAATTTTAATAGGTAAATAAGGATATTTTTGTAATTTTATCTATTTAATTACAAAATTTGTTAATTAAAAAGGCAAAAAATTAAAACATATATAAAGTTAAAACTCTCTCTCTCTCTCTTCAGTCTCTCTTTATATCCCTCTCTTCGCTCTCTCTATCTCTCTCAACCAACATCCACCCCAGACACCACCACCTCCGGCGACCCTCTCTCTCTCTCTCTTAAGTCTCTCTTTATCTTTCTCTCTCTATCTCTCTCACTTAGCCATCATCCACCATAGACCACCACCTCCGACGATCCTCTCTCTCTCTTTAGTCTCTCTCTATACCGTCTCCTACAACCACCCATTTCAGCCGCGACCAAGAACCACCCACCAACCTTCAATCAAATCCACCACCAATCCCATCATCATACTGCCACCAACAACCACCCCCTTTCAACCCACCTACCACCGCAACCACCATCCACCACTCTTTGTTATCTATCTCTCTCTCTCATTTCTCTTTCTCTTAAACAGAAACAAGAACAAACAATGTCGAGTTTCAGATGGGTGGTGGTGGTTGAGTTTCATATCTGAAACCAGATCCGGTTGTCTCCCCCACCATTGAAACCATCATACCTGCGAGACCTTGAATCGACACGTAGAACTTTGAATCCCTAGGCCTTGTAATCAATCTGTAAAACTCTGAATCCTCCATCACCATACCTTGAATCTCTTATTGGAATATGATGGCGGTTCGTATTCCACCACCTCCACTCAAACCATTGTTGTTTTTGTGACCCAACTCACCTCTGTTTGTTGCCTTCATCGTCGGAATAAGAGAGAGATAGAGGGGGGGGCTAATAGTGAGAGAAAGAAGAGAGAGATAAGGGTGGGTGGTTGAGGGTGGTGGAATGGAAGGGGGTGGGAAAAGGACCATTCTGCCCTCGTGTGCGGTGCACGTGATAAGACTTAACTGAAATTTCTAATTGGGTTTGGCCTAAAGGTTAAAACGTGCAATATTTTAAAACATAAAGTACAAAACTTGCAAAGTTTTGCGCTATAGGACACCGCCTGCAAAATGGTGTAAACATAAAGGACAAAACTTGTGATTTACTCATAAAGAAATGATTAAAAGAAAGTAATCATATGAAGTTTGTTATTCTGTAGATGATATAAATGCAACAAATATCCTAAACAATCTCGCCTTAATATATATCTATCTTGGAGAAAGACAAACTAATTGGTATATGTTGTCAAACTCATATCGTAATTTAAGAATCGTTCTCAAACATAAGAAAACGTTGTGTGCCCTTAAAGATCTTGCACCTATGGAGTTTGCATTATCATTGCCATGGCGAGGTGAACACTCTTCGGATGTAGCATGCCTCATGCTAATTAGTAATTAACCATCATGATCCAAATTTCCAAAGGATATGAAATACCACAGTGTCTTAAGCATCCGAAAGACATGTTCAAACAACAAGCGGTATATCGATCACTTGAAACATTTTGGTGTCCCCAAGAGCAATGAGGTGGCTATGAATTTAAAAAATGAACTCATTTCTCAAATCATATGATCAGTTCATCTTGAACTACATAAAAAATTGAGAGTAATCTATCTTGAAGTTGAACAATGATCAAGACTATGTTGAACGGTTCTGTTTAAACGTAAGGGAAAACATGAAAAACATACCTGTCACAGCAGACAGTGCAGTAGAGAATCCAGTGATGGAAGAAGCCATGGAGTTCGACATATTTATCAAAGTGATCTGGTTCCTCCTTAGGGTGCTAACTGATGATGGTGATGATTAAACCGAATAGGGGATTCGGTATGGAAAAGAGGTCGATGATGATGATTTTATGATTATAGGGTATATCTAAGTGTGTAACTGTGTAACCCTTTAACCTCTACATAAGTCTCCTTATATAAGCACCCAGGAGGAAACCTAATTAGTTAATAAGGGTAATATGGTCCATCAACAATTACCAACTAATTATTTAATAGGTTGTTATATATTTTGATATATATTATGTAAATGATTATAATGGCTACTAGATTAAATATTAAACATAATATATTTAATCTTACAGACTATTGAGAAAATTATCATAACCTAGACTTTCTAAATCCTCGTATTACAATACAATACTCTTGAGAATAATAATAATAATAATAATATAGGGTCAAGAATATACTAGGAAGTTTATTTGGGTAGAAAGTCTAGTAAGTAATCTTGACATCTGTTAAATAATCAATGGCTAAGATTAAATGGGTGAAATTGAACAAAAAAGAGAGATGCATGAGTTAGTTTGAGGGTATTCTAGTCCATCCAAGTCAATAGTTTCTCTCTCCTCCAATTCTCCATCGTTTTTAAAAACGTTAATAACTTTTTCATACGACAATATATTTTTTTTATAAAAATTGCACTATAAAAACAAGCGTTTTTTTATCTTTAAAACGTATTGCTATACTTTTGAAAAAAAAAATTCGAAAACCCAGATACGTAAAACGCAACGGATAGAACAACACATTACAACCCAGGTTTTAAAACGCAATCAGGTTTCATATGGCCGTGATTATGTTTTAGCATGGCCATGCCTCTATTCTAACATGATCATGTTTATGTTTTAGCATGATCATGTTCTTTGCACTCAAATTCTGAAGAAAACGTACCTAAAACGTAATGGGTTTCACATGGTCATGTTTCTCTTTTAAAATGACCATGCCTTTGTTTTAACATGGTCATGTTTTTGTTTTAACATGACCATGCTTTTGTTTAACATGGTCATGCCTCTGTTCCAACATACAGTGGGTTTCAACATGGTCTTGTTTATGTTTTAACATGGTCATGTCTTTGTTCCAACATGATCATGCTTCCCTTTTAACATGATCATGTTCTTTGATGTTCTTTTACACTCCGGTTCTAAAACGCAATGAAACCCAAAATCAAGATTTTGCACTACAAATTCTAAAAAGCAATGAAATTTTAACATGACCATGTTTATGTTTTAACATGGTCATGCTTTTGTTCCAACATGACCATGCTTCTATTTTGACATGATCATGTTCTTTGCACCCCAGATTCTAAAACGCAATGAAACCCAAAATCAATATTTTTGCACTGTAGGTTCTAAAAAGCAATGGAGTTTTAACATGGCCATGTTTATGTTTTAACATGGTCATGCTCTTGTTCCAACATGACCATGCTTCTATTTTAGCATGATTATGTTCTTTGCTTGTAAAACGCAATGAAACCAAAAATCAATATTTTGAATGTAGGTTCTAAAAAGCAATGTAGTTTTAACATGGCCATGTTTATGTTTTAACATGGTTCTGCTTTTGTTCCAACATGACCATGCTTCTATTTTAGCATGATCATGTTTTTTACACTCCAGGTTGCAAGACGCAATGAAACCCAAAATCAATATTTTGCACTATATGTTCTAAAAAGCGATGGAGTTTTAACATAGGTTCTAAAAAGCAATGTAGTTTTAACATGTGTATGCCTTAGTTCCAACATGATCATGCTTCTGTCTTAGCATGATCATGTTCTTTGCACTGCAGGTTCTAAAGCGCAATAAGTTTTAACGTAGTAATGCATTTGTTCCAACATGATCATGCTTCTATTTTAGCATGGTCATGCCTCTGCTTTAACATCCAGAAGAACAAAAATGAAAAGAACTCTAATTAAAACATAATGAGGTGAAAAACGCAATTAAGGTGTGATAACCTAGAACACAACGAAAATAAAAAACAACATAACTTACAAAAGCACTCTGATTAACGATGGTGGACGGAGAAAGAACTCCGATACATAGTGGGGAAACTGGTGGCAGTGGAGCGGTGGCGGTTGATGGTGGAATGGTGGTGTCAGATCTGAAAAACCCAACAGGTGGTTGAAGGTGGTGGTGGTTTTAGATCTAATTTCCGGCAAGATGGTGGCGATCGTAGGTGGTGGTGGTGGTGGAGGTGGTGGCGGCGTTGGTTGTGATGTGATAGTTTATGGTTTTGAGAATGGTGGATTTGAGTGTACGGGGAAGAGAAATGAATTGCAGATTTTGAAGTTTTTTTTTAAGATGGTGAGTTTTGACCAAAATGCCCCTCCTTATGTTTTTTCATCTTTGCCACAACATGTCATTCTCTTAGGTAGTGTTTGGTATGAAGGAATGAGAGGTGGAATGCAATGGATGATTACGAGGGAATGAAGAAAAGGGTGTTTGGTTGGTCAATGGAATGGAATCACCCATTCCAAAAGGCATTTCATTCCCTCAAAATCATTCATTCCACCCCCCATGTTTTTTTTCCATTCCATCCCCTCTTGAACCATTCATCAACAACACCACAACCCACCACCTTCGCCAAAACCCACCACCACCACCACCGACGCCATCGCCGCCACCCGCCACCACCTCACCCCGACAGCCACCGTCGCCGCCGCCACCCACTCGCCACCGCTATCACCCAAAGCCGCGACCAACCGCCAACGCCACTCACCACCGCCGCCCACCACCATTGTCGACGCCACCACCACCGTCACCACCAACCGCCGTCGCCGCGCCACCCACCGCTACCTATGCTGCCACCCACCACCAACGACCACTTTGCCGCCACCACCACTCGTCGTCACCGCCAGACCGCAACTCGCCGCCACCACCACCACCCATCGCCGCCGCCGACACCCACCACCGCCACCTATAACCACCCACAATTACTACCACCGACCACCACCACCACTCACCACTTATTTTATTACTCCGTTTTTCTTGCCTACCGAACAATACACAATAATAATTCTTTTCATTCACACATGGTAATCAAACAAGACATGGAATGGTAATGATCCATTGCATTCCCTCGTCCATTCCATTACCTCGTCAATTCCATTCCTTTGTCTATTCCATTACCCCATACCAAACAAACCCTTATTGTTTCCTATCCTTTCTACCCAAACTAAACTTCCTATTTGATCTTTTCTCATATAAACTAAGCCCTCGTAACCAGATAAATGACAAATCACAAATGTCAAGAAGTCACATGTTGGAGGACAAATTACATAGTGTCATTGAACTAAATGGAAGCTTACATCATAATATCAAAATCTGAACCTAATGAGGATCCTTGAAAAGAATAAAACTTATAGAAGAAGATTCAGGGGTGGAACTAGCATAAAACCAAGGGCGAAGGATTTAAGGGGCGGGGAGGGGCGCCCGCCCCCCCGAACTTTTCGGTCAGTAGTGTTATACATGTACGTTTCGTATAGGATTTTGTAGGTATATACGTTTTCGACCCCCCGGTTTTAATTTTTTTATTTATATAGCCCAAATAAAAAATTTAATTAGTCCAAATATTATAGCCCAAATCATATTATTTGGTAGAATACTAGAATGTATATTATATAAACCAAATCAAATCATTATATAGCCCAACTTAAAAGCCCACCCTATCCAATCTTCATAAGGTTAAAGGTTTGTGTTTTTTCTCTTTAGGTTTAATTTAGGGCTGCAATTTATGTGATTTATGTTGAAATTAGGGGTGAAATTGGTCCGAATTTTGCCCTAAACTTGTTGAATCTTTCTGTAACTATGTCTAATTTTATTTGTTTAATCTTATTGTGATTTGATTTAGATAGAAACTAGAGTTTGAAATTTAAGGTGATTTGTTAACTTGTTTTGTTATTAGATTATGCTATGTGGAAGAATAAAATGATAACTTCTTTTTTAATGTTTGAGAACGTTTTTTATTTGATATTAATGTTTGACCCGACCCGACCCAAATCGAATCACCGACGTCCGACCCGAACATACACCTCGAAACCACACGATAGAAAAAAAAATTTAGGTCCGTTACTTTCCGACCCCCCGAACTTTTTTTTCAAGCTTCGCCATAGAACAAGAGGCAACCCTCGTTGCCCCTTGACACTCCGGCGGTAGTGTAAAATTAGTGTAAATTTTGAAAAAAATTAATGTTTTTTCGATTTCGTCGCCCCTTTTTATAGAAACGTTGCCCCTTTTGGTTTTTTCTAGATCCGCCACTGAGAAGATTGTGTCACGTAGTTGATTTTGAATACCAACACCTTCAATTCTTGACATCTCATAAAATTTATTAAATTTGTAACTATAATATTTTGGCTTTACAAACAAATAATCTTGTAGATAAGCATAATTTTGCTACTATTATTAAACATTGTTTGGATTATTAATTAATAATTTCACGTACCTACTACTTTGGTATGCAGTCACTGTTTTGGTTTAAATTTGACAAATCGTTATCGTAAACGAATATAAGAATATTATACGGAGTAGGTTCATCGAATAATAGATGCAATCATTTTGTTTGGTTTATAAAGTCAATTGATTTTGTATTTGAAATATTATTAAATTGGCATATCACTTTACTAATCAACTTCTTTTACCGTTCTACTAAAATCTTTTCACTAATTATAGTGACTTATGTGACGGAATAATATTTGTGTTCGAAAACTTAACAAAGAAGAAATGCCTAATATGAAATATATAGGCTTCAGTTTAATCTAAACGAACTTAGGTCAATTTTGAGATAAAACCCGCAAAGAGGTTTAGCTAAACGGATAATGTCCGGGTCAGTCTAATGAGTTCACAAATTAGGCCGTTCAACTGGTTATTTTTATTACTTCAAAAACATCTGTTCCATCTCATACCATGAACTAGCTAGTTAACACATAACCCATTAGTCTTAGGATGTTGGAATAATATCAATAAACTCGAAAACAATTTGGTTTTAAATTGTAAAAGTTTACACAAATTCTTCAAAGAAAAGATTGGGAATGGGAGGGATGTTCGGATTTGGTTAGATATATGGGAGGGTAATGTGGCTCTTAAAGATAAGTGGCCGAGGCTTTTTGAACTTGAGACCGATAAATTTTGTAAAGTGTCGGATATGGTTAGGTGGGAGAGTGAGGGTTGGCAATGGTTTAGAAATCCGGAGTCGGTCGAGGAACTGGTTGAATGGCAGGAGTGCCAGATTTTGCAGCGAGAACGACGCTTTCCCAGTCGAAAGATTCTTGGAGTTGGTTGGGAGACAAAAATGGAGGTTTTTCTGTAAGTTTGGTTAAAAATTTACGGGCTAAGGATAGGGGGGACATGGGTTTTTTAATTTTAAATGGTGCAGGTGGGTTCCGATTAAGTGTAACATCATGGCTTGGAAGGCTAACATGGATAGACTAGCCACGCGTGTGAACCTACGGAAAAGAATCATACAAACCACTTCGGCTTCATGCTTATTCTGTGAGGAGGAAGAAGAGTCGTGTGAACATTCGTTTACGGCTTGTCTTTTTGCGAATAGAATATGGATGGCTCTTAGTGCTTGGTGCAACATACCCCCTTTGTATGTTTTTGCCTTTAGAGATCTTATGGAGACTCACAGTTTTCTTAACTTACAATCTAAAGGAAAAAAGATCATTCACGGCCTTATCATGGTTACATGTTGGTGCATTTGGAAAGGTTGGAATGAAATGGTGTTCGATAACAAGAGAATAACTATACAAGATATTATGGGAGAAGACAAATCTAGAAGTTACGTATGGTTGAAGAATAGATCTTCATTTAAATCCACAAGTTGGATGGAGTGGTGTACATGTTAGTTGTACATGTCGTAATTGTCTTGTTCTTTGCCCGTTTGGGTTGAGGTCGTGTTTTGTATTGGCCTTTTGCCTTTTTGAGTCGAAGGTGTTTTGTTAATGAAGTTAATTTTCAAAAAGAAAAAAAAGCTAGTTTAGTATTTTATGTCAGAATTTATATGTTAAAAACACAAGTATCAATGTATTATGTTTTATATTTAAACATGTTAGATCTATATGCATATGTGTTTTTGGTTGTAAATTTGTAATTTAAATGTTAACTAATACGCAAATAAATAAAGAAATCCGGCTTAAACAAGTTATATTCATGTAAACCCGTGAATACGCATGTCGTACCCTGATTCATGGTATCTGACACTATTTTTGTTTTCGTTTTGTAAACCTTTTGGGTTCGTGTCAAAGAGGTTAAAAGACTCACCTTATAATTTAAAAAAAAAGTTATTCGGGAGTTTGTTTATAGGTTAGGCTAGATGAATGGAACCAACCAAATCGTTAGGGTGAGCAGGGTGCATGAGTGTAGTGGATGCGGTGATGGCTTACCGCAAATATGATCTGCCACTAATACCCCAAGTCCATGTGGTGAACTCCAAAATCGGTAACTTGTTACCACATGCGGAAAGAGGAGAGAGAGGGGGTAATGGTAGGCTCTACTCTCTTTCAACCAATCACAATTTTTTTTGTTTTTTTTTAATTTTTAAGGAAAAATTATTTGGATCAACCACCCCTTGTGATTAAGTGTAAAATAGAAATTGAAGAGGAAAGTTTACGTAGCATGTTTTGATTGATTATGTTTTGATTGAAGAGGAAAGTCAATCAAAAGGTTACTCCGTATTTTTTATATGGGATGGGAATAATGCGAAAAATCTCAAAAGGTTACTCCGTATTTTTTATATGTTGTCGGGCCTTAAAGTTAATCCGCGGAAAAGTCAGCTTTATGGGGTTGGTAGAAACGAAGTCGAGATATCAAATATGGTGTCGATTTTTAATTGCAAGGCTGGCAAATTCCCTTTTGTCTACCTTGGGTTAAAAGTCGGTGCTAGTATGAATAAAATTGTGAATTGGAAAGAGGTTATCGATATGTTTAACAAAAGGCTCACAAATTGGAAAGCAAAATCACTTTCTTTTGCAGGTAGAGCAATTCTCGTTAAGGCAGTCCTTGGAAGTTTGCCAAATTATTATCTTTCACTATATAAATGCCCGGTTGGAGTTATTAAAGTTTTGGAAGGAATCCGGAGAAAATTTCTATGGGGGGGGATGCAATTCTAACAACAAATTAAGGTGGGTGAAATGGGAGAAAGTGGTAGCATCAAAGGATTTCGGTGGGCTTGGTATCGGCAACATTAGAGATACGAACTTGGCCCTTCTATTGAAATGGAGGTGGAGATTAAAGATGGAGACGGATAGCTTATGGGTGAAGGTTATAAAATCGATCCATACGAATCAAAGAAAAATAGAATCGATACCGTGTAAAAAATCCTTACCAGGAGTATGGAAAAGGATTGGAGACATTGACAAGGATTTCTTGAAAAGCAATATTAGTATAGAAAAGAATTTGAGAAGCAAAGTCGGGAAAGGCGAGAAAACTCTATTTTGGGTTGACACTTGGTTAGGTAACGATCCGTTAAGAATGCAATATCCAAATTTATATCAGTTATCCTCCAAGAAAAAGGCTGTGGTCATGGATAATTATAAAATAATTAATGGTGGGCGAGTTTGGGACTGGAGCTGGACGAGGGCACCATCAAGCAGTGAAGAAAAAGAGGAAATGGAACGCTTGAAGGATCGGTTGCAAAATCTGCACTTAACACATTCAGGTGACTTATGGTACTGGAAGAATTTCGAACATCAAGTTTTTAGTGTAAAAAATGTCAAAACCACACTGAGCCAAAATCTAGATTTAAACTCTTCTCCAAATAACTTCAGCTGGAACAATTGGGTTATGAGTAAAAGCGCTGCATTCATTTGGAGAGCAGTGGACGAGAAGATCCCTTCGATGGTGGCACTTAGAAATAGAGGTATAGTCATGCCGGATGTCATTTGCAAAACATGCGGTGCGGAGGACGAAACGGCAGTCCATATACTACTAAAATGTAATTTCGCTAAAAGAGTATGGGAGACAATCACGAGTTGGATGAAAATCCCGGCGGTGAACTCGGAATGGAACTTAGCGGAACTTCTGTCGGAGGTTTTTGAAATCCAAAGAAGCCGGAACATGAGGAAAATAATTCATGCAGTCGCAATTCAAACGATGTGGATACTATGGAAGACCAGAAATGAACGGGTTTTTTCGGGACGTCAAAGCGTGGTACAAACAGTCGTGGAAGAGATAAAGGAGGTCTCGTTTCAAGGGGTGAAGATAAAGTCAAAACATAATGGGATATCGAGACAAGAATGGTGGGATTTTAATCTAAATGTGTAACACAGGTTGATTTTTATTTTTCTGTTTGTTCGTTTTTTATTTCTGTTGTTGTTTTCCAGCTACTGGCTGGATTTGTGCTTGTTTTGGACCTTGGTTTTTTTTTTTGGTTTGAATGAAGTTCCGTTGGCTATTCAAAAAAAAAATTTGGCCTGTTAAATTAAATAGAATGGAAACTATAAATTAATTAAATACACTAAGGTGTTGTTTGTTTTTCAGACATAAATTGTCTGCAAGCTGATTTCATATGTTTTCATGTATGCAATTGAAGATGTGGTCTGAATCTCTGCAAGTTGAAAATATAAGACTGTTTGTTTTTTATTGTCTGCAAGGAGAAGAGGGAGGTCGGAGGAGAAGAGGGAGGTCGCCGGAAAACTGGTCGGAGGAGGAGGGAGGTCGTCGGACGGCGAGGAGAAAAGGGCAGTTAGCCGGAAAACTGGTCATAGGAGAGGTACCTGGTCGGAGGAGAAGAGAGAGGTCGTCGGACGGCGAAGAGAAGAGGGAGGTCGCCGGAAAACTGGTCGGAGGAGGAGGAGGAGTGGCGGCAAGGAGAAGAGGGCTGATGTTTTAAGTGTATATGAGGGAGGAGTATATTAGGGTTTTTGTGAAGATGTTTTAAGAAGGGAGTCCATAGCTTATTTTTTTAAGATGAAAAAAGCTGAGTTCGGATCTGTTTATAAAAAAACAAATAGTCTTCAAGGGTAACGTCTGTGCGCCTGCAGACATCAGCTCCCTTGAAGATGTTTGAAGAAAAAACAAACACTCACTAAGAATGCATATTCTTTTAACAACATTAGGTTGGATGATATAGGTTACCACCACCGTCCAGCTCATGTGTTCTAAACTTCCAGCCAATGAGGTGAACGCCAAAAGAGTTAGGGGCTATTTGGCAACATCTAAATGGTTAAGTGTTGAACCAGTAAGAGGTCTGAACCAACTGCTGAACCAGTAAGAGGTTTGAACCATTAAGAGTCTGTATAATGCTTAACCATTCAGAGGCAAATGTCTGACCAATTCAGATTAGAGGTCTTAACCATTTTGACTCTGTACAATGCTTAACCATTCAGAGGCAAATGTCTGAACCATTCAGACATTTGCTCGTGAAACAAACAGTTTGAACCATTAAGTGCTGAACCAATAAGAGGTCTGAACCATTAAGAGTCTCATTATGAGGTAAACAAACAGCCCCTTATACTAATAATAAAACCTTGGTAAATACATTCATTATCTAACACGTGACTTACGAATTCCCGTTTATCATATTTTCATTTCATAATTTGATCTTATTGGGGGTAACTATGAATTAGTTCGGTTTCATTTAATTTAGTTATTAAAAAATAGATTGATGACGTGGGCAGCTCAAGCTTAATAAACTAACTATAAGTGCAAAATAGGTTAAAGGGTTCAAGTAAGCTACCAGCTGTAGTGAACAACAAAAAGCATTACACAGTGTCATGTCCCATCACACTTTACGTGCGACTTCCTCACCCAGCCGCAAAAGGGGCACGTGAGAGGAGACAGTCTTTTACCTGCAGGTCCGAAGCCTTCAATCTACCAAAATGGGCAACCCCTTGCTGCATCACCGGATCACTAGTCAAAGGTTTCTACTCTTAGCTTCCTCTTTCCCTATAAATGACCACCCTTGGTCATTCAGCCAAATATTTCGAAATCTCACACTCTCTCTAGAACCTGCACCTTGCATGTTCTATTCTACACACTCAATAACACTATCACATTGCATGCATCGGATCTGGGTTGAGTCTCTTTCAACCTTGAATTCTAATCAATTGATAAAAGAGTGATCCGACCCTATGTATTGCAAACGTAGGGGGACCCGCGACCTGCGTTAGGCAAAACGAGACTCTTGAACCCTTTTGCCTAACCAGTCCCTCCACTATTCTTGGTCTCATATTTGTTGTAGCAACAAGTTGGCGCCCACCGTAGGGCCACGCCACTAAGTTCATCTTTGAAGACCAGTAGTGTAGCTCCAACTTCGTTAAAACCATGATGTCTGAAAGCGAATCTTCTGGTGAGGTGAACCAAGTACCACGTACTTCTACACCTAGTGCTAGCCAAACTCCACCGGCTATACCCACCTCATTCTCAACTCCGGGGAACACCCCAACAGGAGCCACGTATCCTGAGTTTTCTTCCTTTCAGACACCAACCCCATCTCGTTCAGGGGTTCCATCCCCTCATATCAGTGCAACAAGCACACCGACACGCATCGATTTAACACCTGATGGGGGTAACAAGCAACTTTCTACAATTAACGTCTATCCTTACCACTACGTGAGCAGAGAAAGGGATAAAGGAGTAAGAATCAGGCTGGATTATGACGAACCCGAGCCCTCATTGTCACTTGGGCCACCTCTGGCTCCTTTTATAAGCTCACAACCTGCCATATCCAGAAATGAAGTTGGTCCTAGTCACCCTCCACCAAATCCGAGTCCATATACAGTTGCAAGACTAGATCCAACCACCTTTCCTTTATTCTCCTCCCAGCCGGTGGCAATCGATGGGCCGTTGGGACACGAGTTAACTTTGGATCAGTTGCTACAGTCACTAGTTTCAAGCCTTCCCCCTCCTATATCCACTACATGGGAGCAAGCCTTATCCGTTCTTCCCTTGGCACGAAGTGCTGCCATGAGTACCCCCATGGGAATGAACTATATGGCTGCACCAAAAAGCCTTCAAGGTTTCAACCTCATGCCACAGATAATGGCAAACTTCCCTTGGCAACACTTCATTAACCAAGTGCTAGCCACTCAAGGGAATGCAAACAGCAATCCGGCCTCGAGAGTAGAAGAGGATCTTGCCAAACCGTACAAGCCAAGCAATTTGTCCTGTTTTTCTCAACAAATTGCCGACAATGATTTCCAGACCCTGATTAAGATGCCATCTCACATAAGAAGGTATGACGGAACTGAAGATCTCGAAGACCACCTCCAAATCTTTACCGGGGCTGCAAGGGTTGAAAAGTGGTAAAACGCTGAGTGCTGCCTTATGTTTACGCAAACCCTTGTAGGGTCTGCCCAAATTTGGTTCAATGACTTGCCTGACAGAAGCATTCGAACCTTCGATGATCTAAGCAAAGGTTTCTTGGCCAACTTTTCGCAGCAAAGGAGGTACGTCAAGGATGCAACAGTGATTTTTCAAATCAAGCAAATGGATGATGAAAGCCTTAGGGATTTCATTGAAAGGTACAAGAAAGAAGCGTTAACATACGTAGGTGCTGATGAAAAGACGAGGGTTGCAGGCTTCATGAATGCAATCACCTCCAAGTACCTCACCAGGGACTTTAACAAGTGCCTGCCCAAAACCCTTGAAGAGGCTCTTGAAAGGGCTGATGCTCACATCCGGGGGGAGGAAGCCGTTGATATCAAGGAACAAAGAAAAAAGGATCTAAGCTGGAGGAGTAACAACCCAATAGAAAAAGAAGCAACTATGGTTCTTATGATAAACGTTCCAGAAACTCAGATCCTCGAAGGTGTGAAGGCAGGAACCCTTCAAGCAAGGAAAAGACTGTGAACTTCACAACCTTGACCAAAACCCCACAAGAAATCCTTGCCACTGAAGAGGTAAAGCATAGCTTCCGGCCACCCTAACCTTTTCCCAAGAGCAAATGGAACAAAAACTCCACTCAATATTGTGAATTTCATGAGGAAAAAGGCCATCACACCAACGACTGTTTTCAGCTCAAGAAAAGAATTGAGGAAGCTGTTAAGTCTGGAGAACTTGCCCACTTGGTCAAAGGGGTAAGAGACAAAATGGCTGATGGAAAAGGTAAAGAGGTGAACATGGTAAAAACCTTGATGGAGAGACTTCCCACAAACGACAACGCTTGGAGGCTTGGGAGCTTCAATGTGTATGCTTCCCACCACCAGAAAAGGACCTTCTGTCGAACCCTTTGGTGTTAGAAGCCACTGTGGGAACCATCAAGACAAGCAAAGCTTACATTGATATAGGCGCAACAACTGAGATAATGTTCGAGAAGTGTTTCAACCGTCTCAGCAATGATGAACGTTCAAGGCTTCAACCAGCTGAGTCCTCTGTTACAGGTATTACTGACATCCCCATCAAGCCTTGGGGCCAACTAACACTTGATGTTTGCTTCAGAGAAGGAAAAATAGAAAGGACAAAACCACTCATCTTTGTGGTAATCAACATGCCTTCCAACTATGATGTTATCATAGGAAGGCCAGGGCAGAGTGAGTTTGGTATGGCTGTTTCAGTTGGTCAAGGTGTAGTCAAGTTCCTAATCGAAAGAGGGATTGCAACCCTTCAACCTACCCAGTAAGCCTTCCTGGTTGAAGGGAAGAGCTCAATGAAAAACTAAGAGGAAGAGCAAGGTTGGATCATTAACCCTAAGTATCCCCAACAAAGGATAAGGGTAAACACCAACCTCACCGATGACACTCTCTCGTATCTCAAGAAGCTGCTGTTACACAATATGGACATCTTTACATTATGTCCCGAAGACATGACCGGTATCCCTCGAGATATCGCCGAACATGAGCAAAAAATCCCACCTAACGTGAAACCTATTGTTCAGCAGAAAAGGAGTTTAGCCCCAGATAGAAGCATGGCAGCATGCAAAGAGGTTGAAGGGCTTATACAAGCTGGCATTCTCCGAGAGGTTAAATATCACTCTTGGATAGCCAACCCCGTGATGGTCAAAAAGCCCGATGGATCTTGGAGAATGTGCATCGATTTCAAAGATTTGAATAAAGCTTGTCCAAAGGATTGTTATCCTTTGCCTGAAATTGATCTAATAGTCGATTCGCTCACAGGCTTCCCCTTCAAATGCTTTCTCGATGCTTATAAATGCTACCACCAAATCCAAATGAATAAATATGATGAAGAAAAGACAACCTTCCATACCGACAAGGGTATATTTTTATTACCAAAAAATGCCTTTTAGCCTGAAGAACGCAAGGGAAACCTACCAACGCTTGGTAGATAAAGCATTTGCTGAACAAATAGGCAAGAACATGGAAGCTTACGTGGATGGCTTGGTGATTAAGAGCAAAACTGAGGGCCAAATGCTCGATGATATACAAGAAACGTTTCGAAATCTCAGGAAGATCAACATGAAGCTAAACCCAGTAAAGTGTTAATTTGGTTTTGAAGAGGGCAAGTTCTTGGGGTATATCATGGGAAAGCAGAGCATAAAAGCCAATCCTAATAAGGTTAAATCCATCCTTGATACAAGATCCCCACAAAGCAAGAAGGAGGTTGAAAGCTTGAATGGTAAGCTTGCAGCCTTAAAGTGTTTCACGTCCAAGCTGGCTGAGAAGTCCCTTCCTCTTTTCAAAACCCTTCAAGGGTGTACAAACAATAAGGACTTCTGATGGACTGAGGAAGCTGAATAAGCCTTTAACCAAATGAAGCAGTACCTAGCTTCATTACCAGACATTACCGCTCCTGAGACTTGTGAACTAATCTCTGTCTGCCTCTCAGTTGCTGAGGAAGCAATCAGTGCGGTCCTGACCATCGAAAGAAACAAGGCTCAGGTACAAGTTTACTTCTTCAATAAAAATTTAAAGATGGCAGAGACCAAGTATCCCCCGTTGGAAAAACTTGCTCTTTCATTGGTGAAAACAGCCAGAAGGCTTCGAAGGTATTTTCAAGCACACCCTATACAAGTGGTCACTGACCAACCAATTAAAAGTGTGCTTGAAAAACCTGAAACCTCCGGACATCTAGCCAAATGGGCAGTGGAACTAGGTGAACACAACATCACCTACATTCCAAGAAAAGTTGTGAAGGCCTAAATTTTGACTGATTTCATTTTGGAAATTCCAAAGGAAACAATAACAGAAGTTAACACAGCCTCCACTGAACCTTCTGACCCTGATACCTGGAAGCTTTTTACCGATGGAGCTTCCAGCCTTGAAGGGTCAGGGGCAGGGCTAGTCCTGATCAATCCTAACGAATTGGAATTCACATATGCTCTCCGGCTTGAGTTTCAGACAACCAACAATGAAGCCAAGTATGAAGCACTGATTGCAAGACTCAAGCTAGCCAAAAAGATGGACGTAAAAAAGCTTCAAGTCTTCACAGACTCTTTACTTGTTTCAAGTCGAGTAAACGACAGCTACATAGCCAAAGAACCCAACATGAAGAAGTATCGAGAAAAGGCAAAGGAACTTATGGGCACATTTGAATCATGCACCATCAAACAAGTCCCAAGGTCACAAAATAAGAAAGTCGATGCACTAAGCAAGCTTGCATCACTTACCTTTGCCCATCTCACCAAGAAAGTGTTGGTTGAGGTGCTGAAGACATCGTCCATTCAAGAACTCGAGGTACAAGATGTGACTACTGAGGAAGAGCCAAGTTGGATTACCCCTTTGGTCAAGTTCCTTACAAATGGTGAGCTGCCATGTAACAACCCGACTTTTCGGATCGTTACCTATCGCTTTTATTTCTTTTCGTAAATGCTTGTACTCTTGGGATTCGATTAACGCAATGGGTTAAACTATATTTTCAATGCATTTTAAACGCATATTACAACGCTTATTCAAAACGCAGTCATCGCATTTAAACGCTACTTATAACGCTTACTACTTAAACGCATTTTATCGCATTTTACATCGATTATTTAGACTAAACGCTATCGCAAGGCAAACTCAACGTAGACTCGAAACGCGAATTCATTTTATGCATTTAATTAAATTATGTGTGTTATTTGTATGTTTATTTGTGAATGTTATGTGGTTATCAACGCAACGCTTATATGCTCAAACGCTCACTCGCAACTCGATTAAATGCAACGCAACGCTTAACAAACGAACCAAAGTTGGAAAACTAACTCGCGCAAAATCGGCCGTCCGAATGGCCTTCCGTCCGAATGGACATCCACCCGGATGACCATCCGTCCAGATGACCATCCGACCTGATGGAGCCATCCGAACACTGCCACTCGCCACCGACTTAACCTTCGCCCTTCCCGTATAAATACTAGCCGTACACCCTCATTCTCAGACTTTGACACTCTCATCCGCTCCCCAAGACTCTGTCGTGATTCAAGGCTATTTTGTAAGCTTTTTCTCTCAAATCTTCGCTAATCTTCATCTCTAATCACTTCTACACCATCTTCTTCAATCAAAATCACACACACATACACTAACTTTTTCTTGAAATCATCTGATCTGGACCACTTGAAGGTGGATTTCACTCGTTTTGCTTAGGCAAACTGTTGTGGAGCACCATTCAATCGAGATTGGTTCAAGATCTAAAGGATTTCACACTTTTCAACTTAAATATGAAAGATTTCAACACTTTTTCATCTGTTTTCAACCTTTCTTCGGTTTTTACATGAAATTGATGGAATCTGGACTCGATCAGAATCTTGACTCGTTCCTTAGTCGAGAGCCAGCTTGAAACCGGATTTCCACTGGAGAGATGGACCGACTAACGGGTCAAACATGAAATTTCATCAAGAAAAATGCATTTATCCGAATGGGCTGAGACTATCCAACCGAATGAACTGGAGTTGGTATTTTTTTCGTTGCTTGACACGTCGACACGCCGTCTCCGTTAACTCAAAACTTCTACTTAGAAAATTTTAACAAGAACTTTAACTACAGATCATCTCGCTCGAATGGCTATCCGTCCGGATGACCATCTGCTCGGATGACCTGACCTCTATAACATCCGCTGTCTAAACACTTTTAACTAAACTTCAAATTTTAACAAATTCGCAAACAATCACATCTTATTCAAATGGTCATACGTTCGAATGGCCATCCGCTCGGATGACCATCCGTCCGCGGATGAACTGTTGAACACTTATTCCTGCCCGACACACTGTTTACAACCATTTAGCCCTGAAGAAGACTTATACTTCTGTTTCCGTGCACAGGCTAACTCAATGCGCTCCCTTCAATCCAATCCAGCTTGTGTTTACTTGATAAACACACACTGTGAGTATACGCGGACCCATTTTCATTTAAACACACTTTTGGGTGTTACATACGTTCTATATCAAAACATAACACACAATGCAAACACTTTATGAATGCTAACCACTCTCGTATGCTATACGTGATTTTGAATGCTTGTACTATGCTATAAAGTGTTACACTAGAACGCATCTAGCAACGATAGTACTATAATTTGGACTCAGCATCTGTTGTGAACAGGGGTTGCTTGGGATCATATTACTTTACTTCACGTGTTCGCTGAACATGTGTCGCGCATACTCTACATTGCAGTCTCGTGGTTAGGTTGTATCATTGTTTGACAGTTACATGCTTCGCCGGTTACATGATACATGCTGGTTATGCGTAAACGCTTTTTATACTATTACTATGCAAACTTGTGTACTCACTTTACTTTATGTATTGAATTTTATTTTTAACGTATGTGACAGGTTGATTGGATGTTATGCTATGCTGAAATCAAGTTAGGAAGTCTAGAAACCCGCAATAAAATCTAGGTTGTCGGACTTGATGTGTTTAAGAGATGTGAACTCTGTAATGACTATTTTTTTGATATATTTGTTTATTGGTATGGGACAATGAACCTTTTAAATATTGTCACTTAATAGTTGTTATAGATTCTCTTGAGCAATCTGGTTTGCCTAGTGCCGCGCCCCGATGTTTCCGCCATCGGTTGGGGTGTGATAGATTAGTATCAGAGCCATAACTATAGGGAATTAGGTCGAGTTGTGTAGAATTGACCTAGTCTATAGTCTAAGTACCAACAGACCAGCTTCGTGCGAACCCAGTAGGGGTTTCGTACGAGCCCACTTTTTATACTCTCGTTCGAACATGCGAAAACTACATCTTTGTGCGAACACGCATACTACAGTTTCGTACGAAAAAACCTTTCCTAAGGCAAAATACTACTTGCCTTTCCTAAGGCTGACACAATACACACGTTTTCGAAAACACTCGCATAACACAACCGAGTGATTGGGTCGATATTAGGTGTGAAAACCAAGAACTCTCGATAAGATCGCTCACTCTACGCGTATTTTCCTCTCAGCAGGAGAATCTTCGTTGAGTTAGGAGTGACATTCATATCTCGACGAAATTCTCCATCTCTACCTCGTGGTTTTGCCACACTCTCAGGAACGAAGTTGTTAAGTTAGGGGTGAAACCCGCACCTTAATGACGCATTCCACTCCCTACTTTGATTTTACAAAACTCCACCAAAGTCTCGACTATTCCAATGACCTGAGTCACGTAGTAACTGAAAGGATGAGTGTCGTTCACCGGGTATCGGTGAGAGCACAGTCTATTAGGCCAAAGCGTGTACTCGAGGTCGTTGTGGATCGTTGAATCACTTTGGGTAGTCGACATCTAACACCTAGGACACTCTATTTTTGATTTAAGCCTGCAGTCGCCGATCTTACGCATTGTCGATTTTATGTGTTTATATGTTTCGATTTTGGAGAATTTACGCTATCCGCTCACACTCCGCAAGACGCGCAAAACTCGCACAGCTACCGAACCTAAAACGCTAACTAATCGTGAACAAACTAAGAAGCCTCATACGCTACTCTTCTAGCTATACTACTCGCAACGCTACTCACTATCGCTCGCAACTCTCGCACCAGCTACGCGACCTTGAAAGATAGGTGAATACGTGCAAAATATGTAGGTGAATACGTGCAAAATATGTGCTTACGTGAATTATGTGCTCATAATATCCGGCCAATCCTAAGAAACTTCTAACCTCGGTTGGTGACTCAGGGGTTTTCCATTTAGTAATCGCCTTGATTTTTGTTGGATCCACATGAATTCCTTCATGATTAACTAAATGTCCAAGAAACTATACTTGCTCTAACCAAAACTCGCACTTTGAAAATTTAGCATAAAGCTTTTCCTTTCTTAATAGGCTTAAAAGTGCGTGCAAATGCTTTGCATGGTCCTCTTTACTTTTAGAGTAAATAAGAATATCATCAATAAAAACAATTATGAATTTATCCAAATATGGCTTACATATTCGGTTCATCATGTCCATAAATGCGGCTGGGGCATTGGTTAAACCAAATGGCATGACAGTAAATTCATAATGACCATACCTTGTTCTAAAGGCGGTCTTAGGAATATCCTCTTCCTGTACTTTTAATTTATGATATCCTGACCTTAAATCGATTTTAGAGAAAAATTGAGCTCCTTGCAGTTGATCGAACAGATCATCGATCCTCGGTAATGGGTACCGATTTTTAATTGTGACCTTGTTCAATTCACGGTAGTCAATGCACAAACACATTGATCCGTCCTTCTTTTTAACGAATAAAATTGGCGCTCCCCACGGTGATGAGCTTGGCTGTATGAATCCCTTTTCCAATAATTCATCTAACTGTTTCTTCAGTTCCTGCATTTCGGCTGGTGCCAAACGGTAAGGTGATTTGGCAATTGGTGTTGTTCCTGGTAGCAGGTGAATTCTGAATTCAACTTCTCTGTCTGGTGGTAGTCCTGGCAATTCTTCTGGAAATACATCTGAAAACTGAGACACTACTGGAATGTCTTTTAGTTCTTTTCCTTTAGTGTTAGTGATTATAGAAATCAAATACACTATAGATCCTTTTCTTATATAACTTGCAGTTTTCATCACAGAGATGAATTTAGTGGACCTAGAGGGTTTATCTCCTTTAATTGTGATCTTTTCACCTTTTGGTGAATTTACTTGGATTGACTTTTGATCACATAAAATACTGGCTTTATTAGCTATTAACCAATCCATTCCTAAAACAACATCAAATCCTGCCAGATTCATCGGATAAAGGTTTGCAATAAACTTTTGATTTAAAATTTCTATTCTTGCCCCCTGCAAGATTTTAGAAATCTTAACAGTTTCTCCATTAGCTGTCTCTACTAGACATTCTTGTGGTAGTTTAGTTAATAACTGATTTAGAAGTTTGCAAAATGAAGTATAAATAAAACTTTGGTTTGCACCGGAGTCAAATAATACTTTAGCAAAGACATCATTAACTAAAAACGTACCGGCTATAACATCCGGAATCATTTTGGCTTCATCTACAGTCAGAAAAAATGCTCTAGCATTTTTAGTGTTCCTGTTGTTCGCAGTTGGAGCCAATTTCGGAAAATTTGGCTTGATGTGACCTTTTTCTCCGCAATTGAAGCATAATCCATTACTGGATTTTCTCCTACAATCTTCTTCCTTGTGTCCGGGCATCTTGTAGAAATTGCAAAGAGTGGAGCATTTTCCCGAATGCTTTTTCTTGCAGATCTTGCAGAATGGTGCAGAGGTAGAACCCATATTCCTACGATTGTAATTCCCAGAACGGAATTCTTGAGTAAGCCTTTGGGTTAGGTTTCTCCTCTGTTCTTCTTCTCTAGTACGGATTAATTCATCTGTCAAGGTGTTTGCTAGTTCTACAGCTTCTTCTATAGTTTGGGGTCTAGCTGCCTTGACTACATGTCTAATCTCTCCGATTAATCCCCATATGTAACGGGAGATTAACACTGGTTCAGGTGATGCAAGGGTTGGTACTATTCTAGCATATTCAAAGAATGTGGTAGTAGAACCCTTACTATCTACCCCAGTCATTCTTAAGTTTAAAAATTTATTCGTTATCTGTTCCTTTTCATTGGGAGGGCAGAATTTTCTTTCTACCATATTCTTAAATTCCTCCCATTCCATGTTGTATATCCTATCACTTCCTTTTGATTGAAGGATAGTGTTCCACCATTCTAAGGTTGAGTTCTTAAACAGATTAGAAGCAAACATTATCTTATCTTCTTCAGTACACTTGCTTATTTTTAAAACAACTTCAGTCTTTTCTATCCAGCGTAGAGCTGCAATGGGTCCTTCATTGCCTGAGAATTCTATTGGTTTGCAGGACCAGAATTCTTTGTAAGAACAACCATAAGGCATGGTTCTTCTTCTTTTGGGAATGGGCATTTGAAGTACGGGTCCATTGTTCACGCTGTGTTCTGGTTCAATTGGTCGCTTACTGCTATGTTTACTTTTATTATTCACTTCCTGAACCGTTTGAATAATAAATGGCATTGCATCTATAATTCCTTGTGCCACTATGTGTTGAACGACACTATTATCCATTTGGTTTCCATTGTTATTGATGCTCGGATTCTCATTAACCATGTTAATGTTACTCTAGTTATCGTTATTCAGATTTTCTTGATTTCCTTCATCGGCCATCTGAATTTTAAACAGTTACCCCGTATTAATATCACAAAATAATATTTAATATTATCAATCACATGACACGCATTTTAGCCAAAAGCGTCGATCATTGCGACTTACTCTATTCATATATTATGCATCTATTACACACCAGTACTGAAATAAAAATTACAATACCAACTGAAATAAAATTACACTAATAATAGTAGGCATCCGTACACACATATTTTATTTAATTATTATTATTACTACTATCTTTTCCTCCATTACATCACGGATATGGATTCATCTAGAAATCTATATTGCGCTCGTCGTACTTCCAGACGAGTCGCTCTCCTACCTGTCGCATTCTTTCACTACTTTCTATAATTTCCTCACCAAATGTCCTAAGTTCTTGTACATTGTCTTCACTCATTGGGGGTGCAGGTTCTAGGACTGGGTTCTGAATCTGGGGTGCAGGTTCTTGATATGGGGGTGTGGGTGCCTGGAATCGGTAAGGATCTTCTAAGATCTCCCTAATATATTCATCGTGGTAATAGTGATCTAAAGGATCCAAGCCTGGGTAGACTCCTATGTTTGGCATGGGCATGTCTTCATGGATCGGGTAACGTTGCACATAGTCCCTATTGTCGTCCCACCAGGGGTCGTAATTTGGGTCTAGGGGGTTTGGTGCTGGTACCCTAGGGATTTCTTCTGGATTGAAGTCATGCATTTCTATTTGATTTTCAGGGTTTTCTATCTCCATGGGTTGGTCAGGGATTGGTAGTTGTGGTTGAGGTGCTATTATTTGTTCCAGGTTAGGGTCAGCTGCAGTGGTTGCTAAGATGTGGATATTGGCTATACCCCTATTAATCATATCTTGGGCTAGGCACCAGTTTCTCTTTTAGCTGCTGCTAGTACTCTCTATTCTTGTAACTTTTTCATACGCTTTCTACGTTCATGTGCCCCTCGACTGAACCATCCCCTCTTTTTCTGAGGAAATGGCTCCTCGGACTGAGCCTTAAACACAAAGATTCCTTCTTCCGTATCAGCAGAGTACCCTGAGAGGGCAGGCTGAGAAGAGGAGGTGTCTTCGCTTCTAGGCGAACCAGACAATTGACGATACGCGTCAGATGGTCCTTGGTCGCTCATACTGTAAACTAACAAATAGTCAAATAACACATAACAATAAATACAGTTATGCACGTATTTCCATAATTTATTTCCTAACAGATTAAATTTTGATGTCAGCACAACACTTCTGTGGCTGAATCAGTGGCTTAGCTCTGATACCACCTTCTGTCGCAACCCCCGATCCCAAATCCCCGGGAACGGGCGGCCGTGAGCCAGTTTCGGTGGTATCACGTATTGTCTAATTTGGCAGCGGAATTTTTCATCAGGATCGTAGTTAGGAAATATTGAATCAGAGTAAAATACCACCTTTTCATAACATTAAACACATGGGATAAAACCCAAGTTTTCATTACACATACTTTCATAGGAATAAATCCTATTTTATTCAATAAAAACATCTATTTTATTTTAAGTAACTTTATTGCCACTTTTCCAAGCCTTCAGTGCTGTCCAGCTGGCTTTTATTTGGCTTTCACAGTTTGTTACCTGAAACGTGTTTTAAAAACATTTGTCAGTGGGAAATACTGGTAAGTGAATCCCAGTTTAATCAAGTTTAAATAAAAACCATTTCACAGTATTGAGGGCGATCTCGCAATTACATTTGTTTCCAAGTTATTACAATTAACATCCATGGTACTGTCAGACCCGACTTGTGGAAATGTTACTCCTTGACCAGATGGTAACAAATTTTGTATACAAAACCCCAACATACTCATGATAATTGTATTCTTACAAATACTCAATAACTGCTATTCGCATGGGAAAATATTTAAGGTTTTGTAAAAACAGTTAATAAAAGGTTTACAAAAAGCGGATCAACTCACATTGCTGTCTTAGATTATCCTTTAGGGTTTCCTGGTGACAATCTATAATTTACACAAATGCACATGCGTTAGTATAATAACCCATTTTAATATTAGTAATACCCTCCCCGAGACGGCATTCCAACGACTACGTCGGGCAGAACCACGACAGCCGTTACGGAACCCTAGATCAATCGGGCATCATATCTAATACGTATCCAGGGGTTATAATACTTACAACGGAGCAGAACTTCGCTATTTAGGGGGGGGGTATAATACCCGTGTATAATGTATTCTACGTAGATTTGAGAGAAAGAAAGAAAGTTTGAAAGATCTCGACTGAAATCCGATGGCCTCTATATATAGGTGTTGAGTTTGGTTCTCTCGCGGCCCGCGTAACACGAGACCGGGACCTACACGGCCCGCGTCAACGTTGGTCAACAGCGTAGCCCATCCGGATCAGCAACTAGACTCGCCATGTGTTGGGCCACGTGGCGGCCCAGGGTCGTGCCAGGTTTTAAGTTTACGCGGCCCGCGTAAGAGTTGGGGTGGGGTTTACGCGACCCACCTCAACTAAAAAGTCAGATTTTTAATTAAATTTAATAATATTTAAGGTATTCGGGGCCCATTTTCACGTATGGGGTGTATTTAGGGACATATTGGAATATTTTAAAATATCTTAGGGTGTCAAAAATAATTCGAGGGTGTCGGTTTTCTTTAAGGTTGTTATAAGTTAGGTTTGTTATTGTTGTAAATTATTTTCCACAAAAATCAAGGTAAATTAACGCATGATTTGGTAAAACTTTCATAAAAATGGTAGAAGTAAGAACCTAACAAATTTTAATGGTTGTGAGAAGCATGCTTCTACACAAGGGTTTAGATTTGTAGGTACACCATGTTCGCGGGACAACCATTTTTGTGACGAGAAGAAGAAGACAGGAGCATCTAGTGACAAATATCAGGTGCATGCGTTTCCTTTTTGCCTTGATTCTTAGTTTAGTAATAAGTGGAGTGTAATTGTATATTATTTTTCCGAGGTGGAATCTTTGGGAAGTTAGCCGTGTCACATCCCTTGTGCGTTTTTAAAACTCTAGTTCTTACACATTGAGGACAATGTTTGCCTCGAGTGTGGGGATGGGGGAGTAGTAAAAGTTTTCGATTTTGACCCGTTCATTTAAACACTACACATTGAGGACAATGTTTACCTCAAGTGTGGGGATGGGGGAAAAATTCAAAATTTTTTCAAAAATATCTTGTTTCAAAAGCGATCTTAAAAGCACAAGTAACTAAGTCAACGAGGGATGTCACAACCCATTTGGTCTTTTGTCATGGTCAAGTTCAAATTAATAGCATGACGGGTATTTAGCGGGTGGTTATTTGGGAATAATCCGCCTAAGAAACTAGCGTTTTATGCATATCATATATCATTCCCTTATACGTGAGGTCTTGAGCCACTTTATATCATAGATTTACATATACATGTTTCTTTGTTTGAGTAGACCATTAGTTGCGTATTGTAGAACTTGCAACTTTTGATACGTTCGAGACCATAGACCGAATACAAGCACGAGAATGATTAAGGCATTAGGTAAACCTTTTCATTTTACACCATTTTTATATCTTTACCCAAAAATTATCCCCTAGTAGCCAATTTTGAGCCTAATCCTTTCGTTTGATCACCCTATAGCCCATAACATTAAACCTTTTTCTTTTAAACCCGTGTGATGGAAATTTGATTATAGGAGTCGTATTTGTATAGTTGTATTTGATTGTTTGCATATAAAAAATCAGAAAATGTTATGAAAAAGAAGTGAAAACCATTGAGAAAAGAACAAAAAGATGTGTTAGTAGTGTTGAATAAAAGGGCGAAAGTTGTTGCATCATAGCTGATGTTTATATTTAGTTTTATTTAGTTTAGTGGTTTGTAATAAAAAGCGAATTTTCATCACCTTAGCCACTTTAAATATCCTATTTCCTACCCTTAGCCTAGCCCCGTTACAACCCTTACAAAGACCTTATGACTTGTGCTGAGTATTCGTGTTCGATGGTGGAGAATGATTGAGTTGCAAGCTTATGCGGGTACGTGTTCTAATCGGTTTTGAGTGATTATTCTTTGAAGTGCTAATACATTATAAAAATTAGCCAATTTATGAACCGAGTGGAGATAACATTGTGAGGGATGTGTATGAATTGTTGGTTTTGAGGGCGGGTTAGGGGCTGTTTGGTAGCCTCTTAATGATTCTATTAAGAGACTACATCTTAATGGTTAAGAGTTAAGAGTGTTTGGTTCAATAATTTAAAACATCTTAATGGTTCATTAGCCTCTTACCGATTCAGTTTTAAAAAGTCTCTGAATGAAAAATTAGACACGCATACCCTTTACCCTGATAACTCAGCGACACCTTCTCTCAAACATATCAACAACGAGATTTCCTCACTGCTCAACGAACGATTTTCAGCCCTAATCACTCGTCACCATCGTTGTTCTGGCGAAGCCACTACTCACGCAGGTATGTACAATCTGCTTCCAATCTTTTTTTTCAACCCTAAACGGTTTTCAAACCCTTATCTCTACCATTCATTGTACCTAGGTTTTATTTTTGATGCAAATTTGTATAGTTTTTGGTCTAATTAACCCCAGTGTATTGATGATTGAACTATGTGCCATGATTTTCAGTGTGGCAGTGATAAGTTAGGATGAAATTTGTTACATCAGTGCATAAATGAAAGTTCTTGGTCTGATAAAAGTGAAAATTGTTACGTGCAAAAGAAGGGTACGTATTTTGTTTGTTCATTATGTGAAGAGTATGTATTTCGACCTCTAGGGCTCTGTTCTGTTATACATGTTCCGTTAATTTGTCCTTTAATTCGCTTTATAATCATGTTATAAATGTTTATTATGTTGCAGCCTTTGGTTTTCTTTTCGATTTTATTGGATGAAAAGTCGATTCTGTTGTATTCTTCTTTAATTCGCTTCATGTGTGCAATTCTTTAGTTATTGCAGTTGATTGGGTTTGTGTTGTTTTCGCTCAAGTCAGCCTCATTAGCATGTGTGTTGTTTTCACTAAAACCCATGGGTTCTATGTTAAGATTAAGTCAAAAGAGGACACAAGTTTTAAAACAATGCTGGCAGAATTTAAAATCAACTTTAAGAGGTCGTATCTCAGTCATTTCAAAACATTTTTGAGCAGTTCTTGAGCCTAAAATGTAGTACTTTGAGCTGGTCACTCACCCACAATTTCGTAAGTTTTTAATACTGTTTGAACCTCCAAAAGCTGTTCGCAAAATTGAATGTCAAAACTGCCCACTTTGGACAGATT
The DNA here is from genome assembly GCA_030545235.1 of Helianthus tuberosus. NCBI lineage: Eukaryota > Viridiplantae > Streptophyta > Magnoliopsida > Asterales > Asteraceae > Helianthus > Helianthus tuberosus. The sequence goes on from CM060381.1 coordinate 91,829,002, forward strand.
GTGTGTCAACTTTAATAGACCATAACTAACCCCTAAGATGAGTAAAATAACTTAAACTTTCTGATGGGAGTAGTAATTTGAATATATTTTAAGGTCCACACAACCTCATGCCCTAACTTTGAATATATCATTCTGATTTTGCTAAAATAAAAAGGGAACATAAGCACATATCTCATCTTGCTTTCATAGCTCAGTTGGTTAGAGCACCCGTTTAGTAAGCGGGAGGTCTTGAGTTCGACTCTCAATGAAAGCAACTGTTTTTATGATTCTTTGTTTTAATTTGGGGTAGCTGAAACTGTTGGTGTAGCTTTTGGTATGTAAAAATGAAGTTTTATCATGCATAGATGGAGTTGACTACTTCATAGGGAATGCAGATTCAAGTTTTTGCACAAGCATGTGCAACACAACCATACCCATCTCCATGGCTCGTATTTTCTTCATTTGAAACCTTCCCTGATTTATATTTTAAATAATTGGCTGAAGATAATACAAGAAGAGATGGTATATGCACATAGCTTGATTATCTTCATTAGGATTGCCTGTGGCTCTTGATTAGTTCATTATGTGAGTTGATCTTGATCACTATGTAGTAGTTATATGTTGTGCCTAATTTGTATACCTAACTTTGGGTCGTTTTAACGGTTTATGGACACCCTTAGTGTTATTAGTATAATATCAGAACAAAAAAAAAAGATTCGCTTCGGTAGATACAAATTGGTTCCGACCAATAAATAAATCCCATAGGTTTTGGGTTAAATAAAAACAAATCCTTTTTTAATCTTTTTAGAAGAAAGAATAAACATGACAACATGCAATATATTTATCATTTATAATAAAACTATAACAAAGCATTTCTATCATATATTATATTATTTATAAAAAAAACATTTCGATAAAAGTTAGACGCAAAGTATTAATTTTCATTTGGGTTTTAGACTTTTAGTAATTTTCATGGATTGTGAAGGATCTATGTGTAATTTGGATATATGATGTTTTGTATTTTCATCATTTTGTACAGTTATTCAGAACTCTCTGGCCAAACAGAACATTTCATTCAACACATAATAGTTCAGAGGGATAAAATAGTCATTCTGCACAGTCATTCAGAGGTCCAACCAAACAACACTTATTGACTCAGCACTTACTGGTTCAGAGTCTCTTACTCATTCAGACCTCTTATTGGTTCAGCACTTATTCAATCAGAGGTTGCCAAACAGCCCATCTTGGATAACCATTGTTATATGTGATTATTCACCTTACTGTTAAATATGTTGAAAAGTGTAAAGAGTTTGAACTCTAGTATGACAATTGACCTTAACCTTAGTCTCGGGAATGGGGAGTGTATTCGTTGTTCGACTCATGTGAAAGTGAAAAACAGATTTGCTTGAGGGCAAGCAAAAGACAAATGTGGGGATGTGATACGTCGTAAAAAACCGGTGCTTGAAATTGTTTAATTTGATGTTTTTACACAAGTTTTAATTTCGAATAACCCACTTTTGATTAGATACTTGTTTTGCAGGTCTAGCAGAGTTTAAGGCGCTTTTCGGGAGCTTTATGGATCACCGGAGTGAAAACTGGACCACCGGGACGCGAAACGGGTTAACCGGGAGCAAGGAACGTGAAAAACAGAAATTAAAGGATCTAGGCACCGTCGCCGACGGCCAAAGGACCCGTCGGCGACGCCCCATGCAATTCTCCATCGCCAGAAATGCCCGTAAGCAGCGAGTTTGGCCGTCGGCTGCAAGTCAAAATACTCCCCTATCTTGCAAACGCGAAATTGTTGACTTTTTGGGTTTTAGACGAATCAAAACATGAGGGGCCATCATTATTCAATAGTTACACATTCTTGGAGTTTTTGAATCATATCTTGGAGCCTATTCTCACTCACCATTGACTACTAATCTATCTATCATCACCAACCATCATCTCTAAACACCCGAATCAAGATCCGAATCAATTCCACTTGCATTCCATTAACCCTAATCCATCATTCCCTTCATCTTTCAATCCAACATCACCAACCTTCCACAACCCTAACCATTCATCCACCTTCAAGCTTCAAGATGACCCAATTCAAGTCTCAAGCATCCGTTGATCGTGCCTTTTCTACCATGAGCGGCTAAATTCTTGGAGGTTTCACCCCGATGTAGGTTTTTGTAAGTTCTTAGGGTTTAAACATTGTACTTGAGATTCGGTTTGTGACAAGTTGTGATTTGATTTTGAAACTTATGATAATTGTCTTGCATTGGTATTGTATTCGTGAATTGTCGAGTGAAGATTAAATTTGACTTTGCGAAATGTTTATGTGTAATTATGCCTTATCTAGGCTAGAGTTTACATGTTCTTGGTAACGAAGTGCATTGTGGTCCGTCACTCACGACGTTGATAGCTCTTGCCACCTAAGCCTCGTAACACTAAATTTGTTAATCATATTTGCAATTGAATCGAATCTAAAACGTGTAGAAACCCTAGGACTTCAATCACCGAACCGGGTGTGAACCTTGTTTTCTTTATATTGTTCAAACAATCAATTTCATTTCTTGCAATTTGTTAATCATTAGTTGTTAATCAATTAAACCAATTCTTCTAGTTTAAATTCACATCTTTCAACAAAACAAAAATACAAAAATATATCATAGCAAGCTTCATAATTGTGACACCTTTTCATAATTCAATCGAATCCACTCGCAAACCACATACTCTTCGTGGTTTGACCCCTTGCTACCACTAGCTATTTGTTAAGGGTAAATAGGGCTTATAAATATTATCTTTGACCAGAGCGCGACACTCCGATCAGTACGCTCCTTGTTAACGGTATTTATGCTTCGTGTTTATTTGATACTGGAGCCGATAACTGTTTTGTGTCATTTGAATTCGCAAAGCTCCTAAAACATAAACGTGCTAACCTCCCAACGACCTTCGATGTGGAAATTGCCACTGGAAGAACCATCACCGTCAGTTCTTTTCTCCGTGATTGTACTCTCGAACTCAACGATCACGTTTTCCCGATCGATCTCATTCCTATGCAACTTGGTAGTTTCGATGTCATAGTAGGCATGGATTTTCTTCGTGAGAATCGTACCAAAGTCATTTGTTTCAAAAAGATGATTCATTTCTCTCTTTCTAATGGCGACCAACTCTGCGTTTATGGAAAAGTATCCTCGAAAGAACTGAAGCTTATGTTGTGCATTCAAGCAAGAAAGTATCTCCGCAAGCTCATATTGTAGTAGCGAAGGAGGAAAAGAAAACTGTGAAGGACGTTCTCGTTGTTCGTGATTTCCCTAACGTTTTTCCTGATGATTTACCTGGTCTACCCCCTACCCGCGATATCGATTTTCGTATTGACCTTATTCCTGGAGCTAACCCTGTCGCTAAAGCTCCTTAGCGCCTCACACCGTCTGAAATGCGAGAACTTTCTAGCCAACTCCAGGAGTTACTTGATAAAGGCTTTATACGCCCTAGCACATCGCCATGGGGCGAACCTATCCTTTTCGTGAAAAAGAAGGATGGATCGTTCCGAATGTGCATCGATTATAGGGAACTCAATAAGCTTACTATTAAGAATCGTTATCCTCTACCCCGAATTGATGATTTATTTCACCAACTACAAGGCGCTACGTGTTTCTCTAAGATCGATCTACGTTCTGGTTACCATCAACTACAAATCCAAGAGCAAGACATCCCTAAAACCGCTTTTCGTACCCGTTATGGCCATTACAAATTCGTGGTCATGCCTTTTGGTCTTACAAACGCACCCGCGGTCTTCATGGATTTGATGAACCATGTATGTAAACCTTTCCTTGATCGCTTCGTTATCATGTTTATCGATGACATCCTTATTTATTCGAAGTCGAGAGCCGAACATGCGTAACATCTTCATTTAGTTCTCGAGCTTCTCCAAGGGAATCTCCTCTACGCCAAGTTCTCCAAGTATGAATTTTGGATCGAGGAGGTTCAATTCCTTGGTCACATCGTCAACAGTCTTGGTATTCACGTCGATCCCGCGAAGATTGAGGCAGTTAAGAGTTGGATTACACCGAAAACCCCATTCGAAGTTCTATCTTTTCTCGGATTGGCGGGTTATTACCGTCGATTTATCGCTGACTTCTCTAAAATCGCCGTTCCTCTCACCACCCTAATGCATAAAGACAAGCTTTTCGTTTGGGGAACCGAACAAGATGATACCTTTCAAACTCTAAAGCGTATGCTTTGCAACGCTCCCATACTCGCGCTACCCGATGGAAACGACGACTTTGTTGTTTACTACGATGCCTCTAACCTAGGTCTTGGTTGTGTTTTTATGCAACGAGACAAGGTTATCGCGTACGCATCTTGCCAACCCAAGGTCCACGAGAAGAACTACACAACCCACGATCTCGAACTCGGTGCAGTTGTTTTTGCGTTAAAGATTTGGCGACACTACCTTTACGGTACCAAGTGTACGGTCTTCACCTACCATAAGAGCCTACAACACATCTTGAACCAGAAAGAACTAAACATGCAACAACGCACTTGGGTTGAACTTCTCAATGACTACGACTGTGACATACTATACCACCCAGGCAAGGCAAACATTGTAGCCGATGCTCTTAGCCGACGAAGCTATTTACATAGTGTTCGTAATGTTCAAGTCCAACACGACCTCGAAGCCCTCATTCGCGTCGCTTAACACGCTTGTTTTCTTGAGAACTCCCTGAAGGAAGAAAGAATCTGTGGAACCAAAAATCAATTAGTGAATAAACTTAACAGTATTTTTCACTATCTCGACCGTATTTGGATCCCTTGTCGCAATAATCTCTGAGAGATTTTGCTGATTGAAGCCCATAAGTGTAGATATTCCATTCACCCCGGTGCCGAGAAGATGTACCAGGACCTTCGCTCCAGGTATTGGTGGCAGGGAATGAAGATGGATATCGCTCTCTATGTTTCGAAATGCCTAACTTGCTCGAAAGTTAAGGCCGGACACCAACGACCCTATGACTTACTCGAACAACCCGAGATCCCGATGTGGAAATGGGAGAGTATAGCTATGGACTTTATTACGAAACTCCCTCGCACACCATCAGGTCACGATATCATTTGGGTTATTGTTGATCATCTTACGAAATCCGCGCACTTTATACCAATACGAGAAGACTTTAAGGTAGAACGATTAGCACGAATCTATACCGACGAAGTCATTTGTCGACATGGGACACCTCATGACATCATCTCTGACCGGGATGGTCGATTTACCTCGCGTCTCTGGGAGACATTCCAATACACTCTCGGTACTACTAGCAATCTCAGTACCGCATTCCACCCCCAGACCGATGGTCAGACTGAACGCACGATCCACACCCTTGAAGACATGCTTCGTTCGTGCGTTATAGATTTTGGTGGTAATTGGGATTTCGCATTTACCTTTAGTAGAATTCTCGTACAATAACAGTTATCATGCTAGTATTCAAATGGCACCCTTTGAGGCATTATATGGTATAAAATGTCGATCGCCTATTGTATGGCACGGGATCGGAGACGCTCAGATCACCGATCCTGAGCTGTTACAAGAAACGACGGGCAAGATCCACCAAATAAGGGACAATCTCTTGAAAGGTCGGAGTCGTCAAAAGAGTTACGCCGATAAACGCCGCAAGCTCCTTGAGTTTGAAGTTGGTGATCACGTACTCCTAAAGGTTTCACATTGGAAGGGAGTGATCCGATTCGGCAAGAAAGGAAAGCTTGCACCACGATACGTGGGTCCCTTTAAGATTCTGGAAAGAATTGGTAAAGTGGCCTACCAACTCGAATTACCGAAGGAACTCAGCAATGTATATCCGACTTTCCACGTCTCGAACCTCAAGAAGTGTCTAGCTGAGGAAATTCTTCACGTGCCACTCGAAGATTTGCAAGTAAACGAGACTCTGCACTTTGTGGAAAAGCCTGTAGAAATCATGGATCGAGAGACCAAGAAGCTTCGACGCTCACGCATTCCTTTAGTGAAGGTTCACTGGGAAGGCAAACGCGGCGCCGAGTTCACTTGGGAACTCGAAAGTGATATGAAAGCTAAATATCCACAACTCTTTGTTACGCCTGCTCCTTAATTTCGGGATGAAATTTCCTAAAGTAGGGGAGTATGTATCAACCCGACTTTTCGGATCGTTACCTATCGCTGTTATTTCTTTTCGTAAACGCTTGTACTCTTGGGATTCGATTAACGCAATGGGTAAAACTATATTTTCAACGCATTTTAAACGCATATTACAACACTTATTTTAAACGCAGTCATCGCATTTAAACGCTACTTATAACGCTTACTACTTAAACGCATTTTACATCGCTTATTTAGACTAAACGCTGTCGCAACACAAACTCAACGCAGACTTGAAACATGGATTTATTTTATGCATTTAATTAAATTATATGTGTTATTTGTGTGTTTATTTGTGAGTGTTATGTGGGTATCAATGCAACGCTTATATGCTCAAACGCTCACTCGCAACTCGATTAAACGCAACGCAACGTTTACCAAACGAACCAAAGTTGGAAAACTAACTCGCGCAAACTCGGTCGTCCGAATGGCCTTCCGTCCGAATGGACATCCGCCCGGATGGCCATCCGACCGGATGGAGCCATCCGAACGCTGCCACTCGTCACCGACTTAACCTTCGCCCTTCCCCTATAAATACTAGCCGTACACCCTCATTCTCAGACTTTGACACTCTCATCCGCTCCCCAAGACTCTATCGCGATTCAAGGCTATTTTGTAAGCTTTTTATCTCAAATCTTCGCTAATCTTCATCTCTAATCACTTCTACACCATCTTCTTCAATCAAAATCACACACACACACTAACTTTTTCTCAAAATCATCTGATCTGGACCTCTTGAAGGTGGATTTCACTCGTTTTGCTTAGGCAAACTGTTGTGGAGCACCATTCAATTGAGATTGGTTCAAGATCTAAAGGATTTCACACTTTTCAACTTAAATATGAAAGATTTCAACACTTTTTCATATGTTTTCAACTTTTCTTCGGTTTTTACACGAAATTAATGGAATCTGGACTCAATCAGACTCTCGATTCGTTCCTTAGTCGAGAGCCGGCTTGAAAGCGGATTTCCACCGAAGAGATGGACCGATTAACGGGTCAAACATGAGATTTCATCAAGAACAACGCATTTGTCCGAATGGGCTGAGACCATCCGACCGAATGAACTGGACTTGGTATTTTTTCGTTGCTTGACACGTCGACACACCATCTCCGTTAACTCAAAACTTCTACTTAGAAAATTCTAACAAAAACTTCAACTACAGATCATCTCGCTCGAATGGCCATCCGTCCGGATGACTATCCGCTCGGATGACCTGACCTCTATAACATCCGCTGTCTAAACGCTTTTAACTAAACTTCAAATTTTAACAAATTCGCAAACAATCACATCTTATTCAAATGGCCATCCGTTCGAATGGCCATCCGCTCGGATGACGATCCGCTCGGATGGAACCCTTCCGTTCGGATTAAATGTTGAACACTTATTCCCGCCGACACACTGTTTACAACCATTTAGCCCTGAAGAAGACTTATACTTCTGTTTCCGTGCACAGGCTAACTCAACGCGCTCCCTTCAATCCAAGCCAGCTTGTGTTTACTTGATAAACACACACTGTGAGTATACTTGAACCCATTTTCATTTAAACACACTTTTTGTAACGCCCTGCGTTTTCATACTTTCCATATTTAGAAACCATTGCTGGAAATTCTAATTTTTTGGAAATCTTGTATTACTTGTAATCGTATTTCGTTGTATCTTTGTAAAATCCGAGACTTTGATCGTAATGAAACGAATCTTTTATACATCGTTTATACATGTTTATACATTGATACGTGCACTCGTTTGATACATGGTTCGTAATTCGTATAAACGTAAGCTTAACTCGTAAACAATGATCGTGTATTCGCAATCCTTAAATCTTCATACATTTAAACACTTAGTTATTCGATTATAAGATTAAGTTGTATGTTTTTTTTTCACTTGATCATACCAAACTATAAACCATACATACTTGTTACATTTCATGTGTTATACACACCTATGTCATCACACTTTTTGCTAAATTAAAACATGTCATTTATGCATTTTGGACCTTGTTACAAGTTACATACATACTAAACACCATGTAACACTTTATTAAACATCAAATATATACCTTCTAAATCCCAAAAAAATATAGGGCTGTTAATAGCCTTGCGTCAGCCCACTTAATTTCCTTGTTTTGAGTTATTTAGCCCACTAAACACTTCCAAAGCCCAACCCAATGAAACCCTAATCCATCCCCTATATAACCCAAGCCTCCTCCAAGCATTTTTCACTTTCTAAACACTCTCCATTCACTCTCAAACACTCCAAACCGTAGCTGATTGCAGAAGTTCGAGCAGATTTATACCACTTCACTAAAGTGAGCATAACTCACTCAATTCTTATCTGATTGACTCGATTCTTTTTCCTACTACTTTGTATTGACCTTAGCTACGTTTCCATGTGTTTTTCCTGGAAAACCAGAGCCAGGAATGTTGCCAAAAGGTCTCCAAAGTAGACTGATTTTTCTGTTCTTGTTTCAAACTTTGATAAACTTGTTTAAACATGAGGAAACTCATCTCAAACCTATGTCCTTATGCTTATAACCACTTCTATGGTTAGTTAGGCTTAAAAACAAGGTTGAGACATTCAAAATCAGAGGTATAAACCTCACAAACTTTCTGTTTTGTTCAAGGGTTTTAACCCACAAGTGATGCTCAAGTTCAAGACTTGATGATTGTGTGATTTAGGATTAGCTTGGGCTAACCTACTTGAAAATCCACACATTGCTTGATGTTTTCTCATAGATTAGTTGTTCATATTATATTGTTTCTTGTAAGTTCATGACCCTCCTTGTTTTTCATAACAACAAGTGTAGTGGTGAACAATAGAGGTACCTAAATGGAAGCTTTGTTCTTCCTACCTTATGTATGAATTCCATGATACTTAGAGGTGCCTAAATGAAGACTTTAATCTTCTACCTCACGCTTGACTTATATGATGTAATATACACTATGTAATACTTATGTAATAACCAAATAATCGAACTCTTGGTAATGAACTAATGGACATTCGTCAAGCTAGTAGATTGTATCATCTTAGGACTTGACAACTTGTCACGATTCCAATGGAACTTTGTTCCATGAAAAAATTTAAACTCTTTTAGAGTTTTATAGTGTCAAGAACAAGTGTCATAGGTGTTAGATGATTCATATGTTTATTTTTCATGTTATTTAAACTCCAAATCCCTAGAACCATATGTAAACACCTCTTAAACTCCAAATCGAACACATTCAACTTCCTAGTCTCAACAACTTCATCACATGGGATAATCGGAAAGCATATGCAACTTTGTGAGTACACTTGACCCATTTTCCTTTTAATACACTTTGGGTGCAACATGTTTTACTTGTTAAAATGCACGATTCACAAACATGCTTTTATTCGTTTAATCCTTATACATGCTTTGCTATGCTTAGGTTCATGCTAGAATACATACTACTTATTAACATGGCTTAACAATTATAGCGCTATAGAAGTAGCACACCACCCGACGGGGTTTTGTTGAGTCTTTATTCTATAACGGTCTCGTCACTTTTGTGTCGAGTGATGCTAAATACTAGTGGACACTAGAGTTGACATATTGTTATGCATGATAGATTGACCTTGTATACCAATTGCTATGTTGGATTGAAAATACCTTTTTATACATATGCCACGACTCTAAAACTAGTGTACTCGCCAATACCTTTGTATTGAACTATGCTTTTGAAACATGTTGCAGGTTTAGCGATGATGTTGATGATGCATGGAATCTAGTAGGATGCTTAGATACACACTTTAAATTTTGTATTTTATTTGTATTGTATTTCATTATTCATGTTGTATTTGTTTCAAATCCTTGTAATTGACTCTTTAGAAATGAAATGAAAATTTATCATTTAAATACTTGTCACAAATAGTGTTATGAAATCTCTTGCAATCTATTTCGTCTCACTCTGATGTTTCCGCCATCGGTTGGGGTGTGACACTTTTGGGTGTTACATACGTTCTATATCAAAACACAACACACAACGCAAACACTTTATGAACGCTAACCGCTCCAGCATGCTATACGTGATTTTGAATGCTTGTACTATGTTATATAGTGTTACACTAGACCGCCTCTAGCAACGATAGTACTATAGTTTGGACTCAGCATCTGTTGTGAACAGGGGTTGCTAGGGATCACATTACTTTACTTCATGTGTTCGCTGAACATGTGTCGCGCATACTCTACAACGCAGTCTCGTGGTTAGGTTGTATCATTGTTTGATAGTTACATGCTTCGCCCGTTACGTGATCCATGCTGGTTATGCGTAAATGCTTTTTATACTATTACTATGCAAACTTGTGTACTCACCTTTACTTTATGTATTGACTTTTATTTTAACGTATGTGACAGGTTGATTGGATGTTATGCTATGCTGAAATCAAGTTAGGAAGTCTAAAAACCTGCAATAAAATCTAGGTTGTCGGACTTGATGTGTTTAAGAGATGTGAACTCAATAATGACTATTTTTGATATATTTGTTTATTGGTATGGGACAATGAACCTTTTAAATATTGTCACTTAATAGTTGTTGAGCAATATGGTTCGCCAAGTGTCGCGCCCCGATGTTTCTGCCATCGGTTGGAGTGTGATATGCCAAGTGATCAGACGGAAGTTGAAAGGGTTCGGATCAAATCAAGACAATACGTGTTGCAAGGAGATATGGTAACACCACGTAAAAACGTGTCCAATTATGTAAAGACACGTGTCCCAAACTCTATATATATGAAAGTTCGAGTTTGAAGGACTAAAGTCGTCAAACAGTGGAAATATGAAACCACAGGGGCTAAAAGTGTCAACATGCCAAACTTATGCCTCTGAATGATCATATACGATGAATATATTCTTAAATGAGTGATTAATTGGATATAAGAAGCCGTTTATGAAAATAATCGGAAGATTATAAATTACAGGGGTTAAACGTGTCAACATGTTAATTCTTACCTCTGAGTGAGCTTTTAATGAACCCGAGGCTTCTAAATACTCAAATATACTCTCAAGAATAAGTGGTATAAATTTCACGTGGTTTCGAGATCGTTATACAAGTTTTCAAGACTTTGGGTGAAAAGTGTCAACATGATGAAACTTGTGTTTATAGTGATATTTAACGAAACCGGGCCTAACGGAGTTTAGTTATACTCACTTGAACCTCTACAAACTAACTACAAGGGCCTTATATGCCAAAAGTTAGGTTAAATAAGGTTTATAATGACCAGGGACTGAAACTGCCATTTCTGAAACATTTTTAACCTGAACAACAGGTTTACGCGGGCCGCGTAAACCTTCTTCTGATCCTAAGCGGGCCGCGACAAACACCCAGATCTGCGAAAACTTGACACCTGCATGTTTCAGCCTGTTCCACCGCCTTAGATGCCTGAATTTCGATACTTGGGGCTTGTTGTCGGTTTTAGAATACCACTAGGACACCTGGGGTGATCCTAGGAGCCTCCATTACAGCTGCAAATGATCCAAATACTTGGAAATTAGTATATAAGAAACCTTAGTCTAAATGTTCATATGCACTTTCATTTGCAGCAACATTCAAAATTCACTTCTGGAGCTAGCAAGCATTAGGAGAAGATTGTCAAGTGTAGAAAAGATAGCAAGGACCTTAAGTAAGAGTTTTAATCCCTGCTTAGTCCTTTTAATTAACTTAAAAACCGAAAAGTCAAACATATCGTAATTAAGCTTTGACTTTTGGTTTAATTATAAATGGTTCAGCCACTGACCGAAACGAAAGTGGTTGTGGAACCATATTAAGGTAGGTGATTAACCCTTAAAAGGGCACCTCCTAATTATTTCGTTTGACTAGTTAACTGTCGGGTCAAACTAGTTAGTCAAAAAGTCAAACTGGACAAAAAGTTTAAAAATAATTTAAACTAATAAAACAAAGGTTCTAAATTATATTTTAACATTCTAATGACTTGGTAATTAGTATTAGAACATGTTTAATCAGGTCTAACCCGACAATTATCAGTCTAAGGTCAATTTATAACCGAAAGTCGCAAAAGCTTGACTTTTGCTTTGACTTTCAGTTCTGACCCCTTTAAGCTTAATTCTCCCATGTTTTAAGCTTCCATTAGGACCACATTATTCAGTAGTATAACCCTCTGGAGTTATATTGCTTGGTCCTTAGTAGTTTGAATTATATGCTCTTGTTTGTTAATATGCTTAAAAATGCCGTAAATGCCCTTTTGACACATAAATGAGATTTTTAGAAATGTGAGAGGACAAAAACCTTTGTTACTAATATATAAGCTTGTTCCAAAAATTTGACATCAGTTCTTGGTTTCAAATAGGAGTTATGCTCGATATCATAATTAGAAGTTGTTTGTTAATTAAATTGCGATATCTTGCATAAGACATGTTTAAACTTGGATTTTGAACCAAAACTCATTACCAACTGTTAAGATATTATTTTTAGGGAATATTAAGATTTTTGGTCAGATTATGATCTGTTTAAATCATAGAGTTCTTGTGTAATTCGGTAAATGACGGTAATACCCTTTTTATGCATAAAATAAGATTAACAAATGATTTGAATGCCAAACTTTTTCCTACTGATTTCATACATTAAATAAATTATTTTGAGCATTTAAAACTTATCAAAATCACATATTTACATAAACATCTTGATTATCGTCAATTAGCGAGTTTTACACTATTTAGGTGCGTAGTATGGTCTAAAACCATATTTAACATCTAAGACTTGTTACCTACTGAATTTTTAAACAAATTTCAATATTATTATAGTTGGTATAAGTTATAAACTCAGATTTCCAAAAATGTCCTTAAAAGCATATGTGAAATGACCAAAATTCCCTTTCGGGGCATAGTTTGGCCATAAATGGTAAACCTCACATATATGTTACTTCTTACTGATGTAATGAGATAAAATAAATATTTTTACCGATTACCAAAGACCAGAACTTCAGTTTGTTATAAAATCTCTTTTATAATTATTAAAATGACCAAAATGCCCTTACGGGACTTAATTTGGTTTTAATTACTTTTTGGGCATATATGTTAACATCCTACTGATGTATTAACATATTTTAAGCATAATAACATTTGAGACTTGTATATAATTTATTTGGTTACCTGTCACGCGTTTATGCGTTCGGATCGGTTTATGTAACTAGTTTATGTAAAATAGCCGAAACGGGTTTAACCTTATCATTAAATCCTCAAATTCCAGAATGTGTTTAGTTTGCCCATATTATACAAGTATCCAAGCTTGTCGGGTCTAAACCACATTCTATTCCGGTCTCCGCTTAATCTAGCGTTTAGAACCGTAAAGTTTCTTCCCAGCTAGCCTGTCTAAGTCTTTTACTTAATTAAAGACCCGTTAGCATCCTAATAGGTTATTGAACCTTCTATACAGATTAAGTAGCATCCAGTAGAAGGTATCATCATAAAGCTTTAGGATTTTACGGCTGAGTTACTTTTCACATTTAGCTCAGGTAAATACTTTTAACTTATTTTCCCTTATACGGGCTTGGGATATGGTATTATAATAAAACCACTTGGTCGGGTATGAAATCATTTAATTGGATTGTGATTAATAAATTTATATAACCCGTTTTAATCTATCTTGTTTGATAACATAAACATTGGGGTTAATACGACCGTGTCCTGGATATCCTCGGCTCATTTCATTTGAAAATGGCCACAACCTATGAACGGGGTGTAGGCATACACCTGACAGATGCAAATGCTGAATTATAAACCCACATGTTGGGGATAACTCCTTTGTGGGTTCTATAAGTGGTGAGTCGGTTAATCACGATCGGCTTCCAACCGGCCCCAAATTGTATGACAAACATGTAAATCTGTATACAAGATTATCTTTAAATAATTGTCCCAAGTTATAAATGATTTGTGCCTTGTGCACATAAATCAATTTTCATAAATGTTTTCAAATGAGTCAGTTAATTGTATTTACCAGTGTAAACTGATGTATTTTCTAAAGACTGATTGACAGGTACATCTCGTAAATAGGCTGGAGCTACTAGGTGTCATATAGGAGGATCTTGCAAATCCCTAGATACCTTAAGTCTGTTATTTTCCGTTTCTTGTATTTTGTTTATGATCCGCCTGTGGATCTTATTACAATCCAGTCTGTATTTTCTTTCATTCGGACACTCAGACATTATGGTTTGTAATAGTTTATTCACCAAGCCTTCCGCTGTGCTATTATATTGTGTGTATTGACTATGATGATATCAACTACGTCACGATACTCCCCGCCGGGCCCACTGGTAATATGTGGAAATATCGGGGTGTGACAGGTTGGTATCAGAGCCAACATTGAGTGAATTAAACACTAACCTTTTGTGTTTAATCTCAATGACATAATAAGCACATTCCTTAGACTTCCGAGTCTAGGCTAATGAACTAGGATTTACTCTTAACTTTCCTTTTATTGGTTATGTTATATTTACTTGTTTTGACAGGTTTTACCAATAATGCCGCCACGTGTACTAGGCAAAGGAAAGGGACCAATGAGAGGAGGACCATCAGGCCACGCGGGACCCTCCCATAGGCGTACTCCGTCAGCGACTTTCTCTAGTTCCGACTCTCGGGATCATTGGAGTCATAACTTCGAGCCGGCGAGGCATTCTGTTTCGCTAGGATTCTCACCTTCGGATCCTCCATACTTTGGGCTACCCATTCCTGACGAGCCCCATCATTCCCATCACTCTCAAGAATCACAACATTCGAACCAATCTCACCACTCTTTACACTCCCATTCTTTCCATCACTCCGATTCCATTTATTCCCCAGCTCAGTTCAACCCCGACGACTATGTCAATAATCTTTTTGGTTTCAATCCCTTAGGAACCGAAGATCACTTCTCCCAGGAGATGGAAATGGATGATGACCCCGATCCAGAGCTGCAAACCGGAACACCAGGTCACCCAATCAGCATCTATAGCGGTTCTCCGTACCAAGGATCGCCGTACCAAGGATCGCCATACCAAGGGCCCGATTCATTTGCCGAAAGGTGGGCCAAGTATGAATGGAATTCACTCCTTCATATCATAACTCTCCTGCTCAACCTCCTTTGAATGAACCGTATCTTCAAGCGGTTACCCCACCACCACTACCAGTTGAGGAACCACCTCAACCACCTCCCGAGCCGCCTAGGCGAAGGAGGAATGCACGAATGTCTGTGCGTGGGGGACCACGGTTCAGTTCCCCTCATGGTTCAGGCTCATACCCTCCTATTCCCGAGGACCCTCAAATGGGTGGACCCTCGCATGCGGTGCCAGAAAACAATCCCCCGCCAGTTTCTTATGCACCACCGCCACCGCCAGTGGGTTTTGACAACCCAATCCCAACATACCCAGGTTCATCTGGGTATAACCCATCTGGATATCCAACAGATTATGGAACCCATGATCTATATCTTACTGCGGCACAATATAATGCACTTTATCCTTCTTCTTACCCACCAGTTTACCCAACTGGATATCCGGTGCAGGGGTATCAATACCTACCTTACAACAACCTCCTCCGCCTCAACAGGAGCAAACTCAGGAGATTCTGCAGAGGTTAGACAGGGTTGAGCGTGAAGCAGATGAAACCAAAAAGAAGCATAACAGCTTTCTCAAGGGCCTTGCAAATCTCATCAAAGGCAAAAAGAAATAGGAAGTTGTTTATATTGTCTTGTATTGTCTTTCAATCGAGTCCCTGGGAGGACATTTTTATTTCCAGTACCGAGTCCCTGCGTGGACTTATTTTCTATTTCTGTAGCCCCTGCGTGGGCAGTGTGTTATTTTAAGTCCCGTTTAGGGCATCTTTGTACTAGTTTTATGGTTTAATGAAGTTCCTTTCAGATTTTAAATATGTATTTTATTACATCATCATGCTATATCATTTCAATTTTAAATTGATCTGCCAAAGAAATTCTTAAGGGTATAACCTAGCCAAAATATTAATGGCAATGATGGTATAACCTTTTTAAGAAAATAACTCCCTGTTAATATCTGAAAACATGTTAACATTCCTGGTTGTGCGGTACGAGAAACCACACAAACTTCCAAAAGTACTTGGATCTTTCCAAATCATTTTCATAAGCCTATATGATCAATGTGAATCATGGCTAATAAACATCAATATGATGTATACACCTAAAACATCCATTTGAGATATATGCTTTTAAGCAAGGGTGTATAATGACAATGATGGTTTGTTTTACAAACTTCTTGTCAAAAGGGAAATAAACTATTTTAACCCTTAAAAGATCACTGATCAAAGAGATCATTGGTTATATTCTAATCGTCCTTGTGACAAGGCTTTTGTGCCATCTAAATGTCCTTCGAGACGAGCCTTGTGCTCTATGAAAATGTCCTTTATGACATTGACAGTTGTGAATTATATTCCCATGTCTAAATAAATATAAAGGACTATATCCTGTTGATTGTTATTTATTACTTAAAATGGTCTATATGGTTTAATAATACCATGACCATCTAGTCATCAATACGATGATTCATTATATAATTTAAATATATCATTATTGTTGATATAGTACTCAAATCATGGTTGGCTCTGACGAAGCAAACAGTCATCCGCGAGAAGAAAACAATAATGAAGCAAGAATAAATCTTACAAACGCTGAATTGCAAGCAATGATTGATACCGCAGTTGCTCAAGCGGTGGATAAAATATTCAAGGAACCGAGTCATGTTCGGTCCAAAACTCCTACAAAACCCTTATCGCATTCGCATGCATAAAAGGGGATGAATCCCAGCATTCATCCAACCAGAGATCAGAATCTCAGAAGGTTGTGTTAAACCAGACTCCCAGGTACACCAAGGGGTGTACCTATAAATACTTCGTCTCCTGTAAACCGAGGGATTTCACAGGAGAAAAGGGAGCAATCGACTGCATGAAGTGGTTTGATGAAATGGAGACTGTAATTGACATCAGTGGATGTGCTAAGGAAGACATAGTGAAGTTTGTGTCTCCATCTTTCAAGGGCGACGCCCTCACTTGGTGGGAAGCATTGGTACAGTCCACTGGAAAGGTTCCTCTGTATAACCTTTCGTGGAACAAGTTTGTTGATCTTGTGAAGGACACTTACTGTCCTCAACATGAAGTCGAGAGAATAGAGACTGACTTCCTCACTTTGGTAATGAAGGACTTAGACTGTAGGTCCTATGTGACCAGTTTCAACTCAATGTCGAGGCTTGTACCATATTTGGTCACTCCTGAACCCAAACGCATTGCGCGTTTCATCGGTGGTCTAGCCCCTGAAGTGAAAGGAAATGTCAAGGCTTCTAAGCCTACTACATATAGATCTGCTGTGGATCTATCTTTGTCCCTTACTCTAGATGTTGTGAGGAGTAGGGCAAATAAAGCTACTGATGACGGGAAGAGGAAGAGGGAGGAAGACAAGTCCCCTCAATCTAACAAGAAGAACAAAGGGAACTTTAGTTCAAAGAAAGGGCAGTCAAGTGACAAGCCCAGGTGCAAGACCTGCAACAAAAGGCACTTTGGAAAGTGCAACCAAGACCCACAAGCTAAACCATGTGGGATGTAACACCCTTATTATTATTTAACGGTTTAACGTATAATTTACGAATAACAATCATGTAATTAAGATTACATATATATCGGAAATACGGCTTATTAAAAACCTCTTACAAAAGTTAGAAGTTTAGAACATAATGTAATTAAGTCGTCATTTAAATGTAACAACGAAACGTCGTGCGGAAGCTTATTTCTTGATCGTGTTCGGTTCTTCATTGTGCTTGATCGTCCTCCGGTGCTAAAATTTTACCTGAAACTCATAAAACATGAGTTGGATTAGTCATACGTAACTTAGAACGTATTTAAACGGGTTCGCAATGCATCAACGGTTAAAATAAACGATTTTCGTGAAACTGACACATGCTCGCGTAGCGCTAGCACGTGCTTGCGCTACGCTAGCACCTGTTTTCGACAGAATGTTGTTTGCTGGTGCTGCAGATTCCCAGCATGACCCGATTTCACGGAAACAAGCATAACTCTCTCGTTTTTAATCCGTTTTACCCGATTCTTTTTCCTACGCGTCCGTAATTTAATTCTCCATCATATGGAGTTAAAATCTAACATCCGACATAATAAAATTTCAGACTTTTAACTCTTCAGCTTACTACCCTTTTTACCAAATTTTACCTCTCGAATCATTATTTTACGGCAAAAACTCAAATAGTGCCATTTGACTAATACAATACCTCTTTCAGATTCTATACTTATTCTAAGTATTTACGTAATCATAAAACTCGTTTCCAAACAACCTTTAAGGGCTGTTTGTTCAATTTAGCCTACAAGGGCGTTTTGGTCGATTTTGGACCTTTTACGACGAAGGACTCTCTCTCAAATTATTCGACCAAAATAGCACTTTTAACTACAACATAATTATGCGTACCTGGCCCGGATCAACAAGTAGACCCGATTTATACCTTGTTTTCATTATCACACCATCAATGGTGACGCAACTATCCAATTTGCTAATCGGTCCTGTTAACATAAGACTTGACAACCACATTAGTCGATATTGTCAAATGGTGTTATCGCCACCATTCGACCCGTTTGGACTAGATGCCCAACATTATCTATTTAATCAAAAACATCGTTTTTGATCTCCAATTCATACATCCATCCCATCCCATCCCGGATTTTATTACCATACCCTTTTTCTTTTACACTCTTTTCTTACAATTTCAACCCATTTCGGCTTACGCCATGGGTATCCTTTTAACCTTGATTTACATTAGTCGACACTTGACAAATTTCCATATTTCCAATATTATCGTTATCACGTTTACAACGTATCGAATAAACAGGTATTCTACATAAGTGTGTAAATTACACTTACCTCGCATCCACGCCACGCTTTTCTTTCCGTACTTGCTTCGTTTGACCCGCTCACTCATCAAGCTTCCCCTAGCTTGTTAAGCGCCAACTATCATTCATTATTCACAAGGTTGTTAGATTAGTCATTCCAAATCATGACTTTCACACCTTATGATTCTTTGACTATTTTTCTCTTTAAACTCATGAAATTCATCATTTCATCTTATTATTCAAAAAACCCATTTCATGGTAAATATGATTTATGTACCCAAACACCTAAATTGTTCAAGTACTTTGTCTTTACTAACTAATATGATAATTCTAATCACAAGTTTGACACTAACATCATCATATCATAAAAACCCATCTCAATCTTGTATGAACAAATACCCAATCATGTAATTTGTTCAAGTACCTTGTTTCTATTATCAATTATAATGGTTTTTAAACACAAGGTTATCATCATCTTCATTATTAAATCAAAACCCACTTAGCACATACAAGGGTCTTCATCAAATCCTTTGTTTCTAGTGCTAATTCATCAAGTTTTCATCTAGTGTTCATTTCTAAACATGAATTTCATACCATTTCACTCATAAACTCAACATTCATTTACAAATTCTGATTTTGAGTGTTCATCATAGATTCCAAAACATTACCAAATTATAAAATTTGACATACCTCACGATCCCTTTGACTTGGTGATCGTTTGTAAGTGATCATGCATTTGATTTGAGCTAGTTTTGACCTTCAATTTGGTGAATTAGCTTGAGTTAGGGTTTTGGCTTCTCCTTGCTTCCCCTGGCCTCTTTCACGCACACACACACTCACACACTAGTTTGTGTGTAGTGTTTTTAATTAAAATAAATATTAAGTTTCAATCTTCCTCTTTTGGCCCCTCAAGTTTGGTTAGTTAGTTAGGTAGGGTACAACCCACTTATTTCTAATAATGTTCCCCACTTATTAACTAGGTTAAGCATTCCTAATTAAATTAGTGGGTTCGGGGAATCTATGACTAAGTTTATCTTGAGTCCCGTTAACTCGGGCATTTTTATCCATTTTAATTTCCTCCAAAGGATTTGTTCACTTTTTAATTTATATTAGGTTTATTTAATTAAATCCTAATATTTACCGGGTTACTTTTACCACTAACGGTACTTTACCCGTCTTTTAGTATTAACGTGGTTTGATTACCAAACCCGTTTTTGGGGTGTTACAAGTCTACCCCCCTTAAAGAGGTTTCGTCCTCGAAACCTTTTCTTACATAATTCATTGAGTTTAAACTCAATGTATTTGAGCCGAGAAATCTTTTAAACATTACTTATACTTTTATCCAATTGTTAGTATTACCAGAAAAGTATGGTAACATCTTTTTGGTTATTATTCGTCTACATATCTCCTACGACATAGTGCAACTCGAAATAACGTAATCTTGTTATTTCCACTAGTTTAGTTACTTAGCGATATTCATCACTTTCATATACTATCGAATTCTTTATGGATCCGTTACTTTGACCCGTTTAAAGGTCTTTAGTGAAATCTTTCACTTTTAGCAACGAATTCTTTTGTTTTCAAATTTATTTATTTATTCGGTTCAGTTATACCGAATCCACCGTTTTCGAGCAAACCAAATTTCTTGACTTGAATTGTTGACCTTAACGGGTCTCACTAACTAGACTTATTAGTCTAGTTACTTTTTACCGCTCGCTTGGTTATAATGTGATTCTACTTCACATTGCATCTCTTGACCGTGATCATGTCACATCATGTTTAATTTATATCAACATTTCATTTTTGAAAATATCACTTTTCGAATATATTGTCTTGCGCCTATCAGTGTCAGGACTTGTATCTTTCATGCTTATTATTTAAATTCCTATCAGAATTTATGTTTGTAAAAACGTTATTTCTTACTAAAACCGAAGTTTTAGTTTTAGGATCTTCTCTTTAACTTTTGTCAATTACCCATACCAGGATATTGACAACCCATAATTTATTGTTTTTCGTTCTCGTTTTACACGGGGAATCGTAACAAGTTCCCTCATCTTACACTACTGACCCGTAGGTTCCTTCACTTAACCTCGTAGGCTATTTCCTTAAGCTTTCACCTCTTTAAGGCGAGGCCCTTATTATCCATTTGCTTCAATTTATGACTCGTGGGTCATTTTGGCCCCGTAGACCTTTACACTAATTAATATCTCATAGGTTATGATGATCCCGTAGATCATCTTTTATTCTAGTCTTTATTCAATTGTCTATTTATACATATATTGCTTTAAAGCATCCTTTGTTATGTTTGGAATCATTTAATTTTACTTTTGAACTTTAGTTGACCTTGACCGTAGTCTAAGGTTTCATTTGTTTACTTTCGGACTATCCTTCCGACTTTACGACTTCTAGTGTCATTTACACATCAGTTTGTCTTACGCTTACCATTACCCGGTTCTTACTTATACTCCTTTACAACCCATTACTCGGGTCCTTCTATCTTATTGTTTTTAGCTTTCCGGTTTCACCGGTTTGCGTTTTCCTATTATATTAAGCGTTATTCCTTAATTGACTCGTTTGACTCATTTTGGGTGAATTTTCATCACTTATGAATGTCAAACTTCATTCTTTATTTGACCCGTCCAACTTTGAAATGGTTGAACGTAATTACCAAAATTTATGTTTGCGAAAATTCTTGTCATCTTTTAGTCATGACTCATATTCCGAGTCTTTTGACTTTCTATTTCGCGTTCCTGTTTCTCAGTCTACGCATGCGTTTAAACCCTTACCCACCAACCGGGTGTTTTACCAAAGTCGTTATTATTGCAACCCTTACGGTATGCATTATGACTTCGTTTCGCTTTTATATTCCTACTTTGTTCTCAAATTTGGTGTTTTACAAAATCGGCCCATTAAGAGTCATATTTGCATTCTTCGGGTTCGAGTGTAAGCACACCCCTCCCAATTGCATACCTTAATCATTTTACATTAATCTTTGTCCCTTCACTCAGGCTCATCATCCTAATGTAATACGCTTCCGTCGCCCGGCTGTGCGTTTACATTATTATCAAATATTTTGCTCATTTGATTCATTTGGGTACTTTTTAAGTTAGTCCTATTCACCCCACCCTTACTACATCGGACATAAATGTGTTCATCATAAGAAGTTCATGGTACCACGTGTTCACTACTTACTTGGCCAGAGTAAGCGATCAACACCTGGTATACATGACCCTTTTATAATTTTCACATTACACCCCATGTAAGTAATGCCTCTATTTTTTTTTCTTGGAAACAATATCCCGGATAGGTTTTCTATTCAGGTTTTTCCAAGTTTTCAATCTACATATGCAACTTTCAATCTCTACATATTTGTTGCATATTACTATTTATGCAATAATTTAAAACGTGCACCTGATAATGCTTGCTCTAACAGGCTCCCCTTGCCATTAACTTATTCGCAATCGTTGCGCGATTTAGGTCCTTGGTGATCGTGCTCTATTTGTCATACTTTGGACCGTTCCTCTGTCAAATCCATGATTTGTTAAACTCTCGCTATCTTCATATGCGAGTGTCCTTCAATCAAAAACATATACAACAGTTAGTAATTTCAACATTAAAGGATGCCCGTATTATAATACAAGGCTTTTCTACTATACGCATCAACGCGTGTAATTTCGTTGACTATATCTATTCTATATCGTTTTTATTGGTGTAACGTGTATTACACGATAACCATATGTGTTGTTCTCAACACTTTAATCATACTAAACCTTTGATATACATGTACTTACCGGATTTGCGATCAAGCCTCGAACCGAACACATTTGTCAACAACCTTGAGCTCTGATTACCAACTTGTAACACCCTTATTATTATTTAACAGTTTAACGTATAATTTACGAAAACCAATCATGTAATTAAGATTACATATACGTCGGAAATACGGCTTATTAAAAACCTCTTACAAAAGTTAGAAGTTTAGAACATAATGTAATTAAGTCGTCATTTAAATGTAACAACGAAACGTCGTGCGGAAGCTTATTTCTTGATCGTGTTCGGTTCTTCATTGTGCTTGATCGTCCTCCGGTGCTAAAATTTTACCTGAAACTCATAAAACATGCGTTGGATTAGTCATACGTAACTTAGAACGTATTTAAACGGGTTCGCAATGCATCAACGGTTAAAATAAACGATTTTCGCGAAACTGACACATGCTCGCGTAGCGCTAGCACGTGCTCGCGCTACGCTAGCACCTGTTTTCGATAGAATGTTGTTTGCTGGTGCTGCAGATTCCCAGCATGACCCGATTTCACGGAAACGAGCATAACTCTCTCGTTTTTAATCTGTTTTACCCGATTCTTTTTCCTACGTGTCCATAATTTAATTCTCCATCATATGGAGTTAAAATCTAACATCCGACATAATAAAATTTCAGACTTTTAACTCTTCGGCTTATTACCCTTTTTACCAAATTTTACCTCTCGAATCATTATTTTACGGCAAAAACTCAAATAGTGTCATTTGACTAATACAATACCTCTTTCAGATTCTATACTTATTCTAAGTATTTACCTAATCATAAAACTCGTTTCTAAACAACCTTTAAGGGTTGTTTGTTCAATTTAGCCTACAAGGGCGTTTTGGTCGATTTTGGTCCTTTTACGACGAAGGACTCTCTCTCAAATTATTCGACCAAAATAGCACTTTTAACTACAACATAATTATGCATACCTGGCCCGGATCAACAAGCAGACCCGATTTATACCTTGTTTTCATTATCACACCATCAATGGTGACGCAATTATCCAATTTGCTAATCGGTCCTGTTAACATAAGACTTGACAACCACATTAGTCGATATTGTCAAATGGTGTTATCGCCACCATTCGACCCGTTTGGACTAGATGCCCAACATTATCTATTTAATCAAAAACATCGTTTTTGATCTCCAATTCATACATCCATCCCATCCCGGATTTTATTACCATACCCTTTTTCTTTTACACTCTTTTCTTACAATTTCAACCCATTTCGGCTTACGCCATGGGTATCCTTTTAACCTTGATTTACATTAGTCGACACTTGACAAATTTCCATATTTCCAATATTATCGTTATCACATTTACAACGTATCGAATAAACAGGTATTCTACATAAGTGTGTAAATTACACTTACCCCGCATCCACGCCACGCTTTTCTTTCCGTACTTGCTTCGTTTGACCCGCTCACTCATCAAGCTTCCCCTAGCTTGTTAAGCGCCAACTATCATTCATTATTCACAAGGTTGTTAGATTAGTCATTCCAAATCATGACTTTCACACCTTATGATTCTTTGACTATTTTTCTCTTTAAACTCATGAAATTCATCATTTCATCTTATTATTCAAAAAACCCATTTCATGGTAAATATGATTTATGTACCCAAACACCTAAATTGTTCAAGTACTTTGTCTTTACTAACTAATATGATGATTCTAATCACACGTTTGACACTAACATCATCATATCATAAAAACCCATCTTATCTTGTATGAACAAATACCCAATCATGTAATTTGTTCAAGTACCTTATTTCTATTATCAATTATAATGGTTTTTAAACACATGGTTATCATCATCTTCATTATTAAATCAAAACCCACTTAGCACATACAAGGGTCTTCATCAAATCCTTTGTTTCTAGTGCTAATTCATTAAGTTTTCATCTAGTGTTCATTTCTAAACATGAATTTCATACCATTTCACTCATAAACTCAACATTCATTTACGAATTCTGATTTTGAGTGTTCATCATAGATTCCAAAGAATTACCAAATTATAAAATTTGACATACCTCACGATCCCCTTGACTTGGTGATCGTTTGTAAGTGATCATGCATTTGATTTGAGCTAGTTTTGACCTTCAATTTGGTGAATTAGCTTGAGTTAGGGTTTTGGCTTCTCCTTGCTTACCCTGGCCTCTTTCACGCACACACACACACACACACTAGTTTGTGTGTAGTGTTTTTAATTAAAATAAATATTAAGTTTCAATCTTCCTCTTTTGGCCCCTCAAGTTTGGTTAGTTAGTTAGGTAGGGTACAACCCACTTATTTCTAATAATGTTCCCCACTTATTAACTAGGTTAAGCATTCCTAATTAAATTAGTGGGTTCGGGGAATCTATGACTAAGTTTATCTTGAGTCCCATTAACTCAGGCATTTTTATCCATTTTAATTTCCTCAAAAGGATTTGTTCGCTTTTTATTTAATATTAGGTTTATTTAATTAAATCCTAATATTTACCGGGTTACTTTTACCACTAACGGTACTTTACCCGTATTTTAGTATTAACGTGGTTTGATTACCAAACCTGTTTTTGGGGTGTTACATGGGATTTGCAAGAAGAAAGGGCACAAGTCTGTAGAGTGCCGAAACATCAAGGATGCAACCTGTTACGGTTGCAATGAAAAGGGGCACATCAAGACAAATTGCCCCAAGAATGCTAATGCTAAGAAGCCCGAAGTGGCGAAGAAAACGAATGCGAGAGTTTTTCAGATGAATGCAGGGGAAGCGGTGAATGTCGAGAACGTCATAACAGGTACCTTCCTCATTAATAATAATTATGCTAGAGTCTTATTTGATTCAGGTGCTGATAAGTCCTTTGTAGATCATAAGTTTTGTAAAATACTGAATCTGCCTATTAAGACTCTAGATATAAAATATGAGGTAGAGCTTGCTGATGGTACCTTAGAAACAACCTCAACTCTTCTTGATGGATGTTTCATATCCATTAAGAATCATTCTATCTCGCTATCCCCCTTGCCAATAAAATTGGCTGGGTTTGATATAGTTTTGGGCATGGATTGGTTGTCGCATAACCAAGCCCAAATTGCCTGTGATAAAAAGCTAGTTGTTATCAAAACCCCTTCTGGTGAATCCGTCACTATTCAAGGAGATACACAATATGGTTTGCCCAACAATGTGTCTATTCTCAAAGTATCAAGGTGTCTAAAGAACGGATGTGTCATTTACATGGCTCAAGTGACAGTGAACGACCCAAAGCCCAAGATTGAAGATATTCCTATTATCTCAGAGTATACTGATGTCTTTCCTGAAGAATTACCTGGATTACCCCCTGAGAGGCAAGTAGAGTTCAGGATAGACATTCTGCCATGATCTGCACCTATTGCACGAGCTCCTTATCATTTAGCACCTACTGAAATGAAAGAGCTCAGGACTCAATTGGATGACTTACTGGAAAAGGGTTTCATTCAGCCCAGCTCTTCGCCTTGGGGAGCTCCAATATTGTTTGTGAAAAAGAGGGATGGATCAATGCGCTTATGCATCGATTACCGTGAGCTAAACAAGATAACGATCAAGAATCATTATCCCTTACCTAGGATCGACGACTTATTTGATCAGCTCCAAGGAGAGAGCTTCTTCTCGAAGATTGATCTGAGATCTTGGTATCATCAACTCAAGGTTAGAACTGAAGATATTCCAAAGACAGCATTCAGAACAAGATATGGACATTTCGAGTTTTTAGTGATGCCTTTTGGGCTCACTAATGCGCCAGCAGCATTCATGGACCTCATGAATAGAGTCTGCAGGCCATATTTAGATAAGTTTGTCATTGTTTTCATAGATGACATACTTATCTATTATTGTAGCCAAGTTGATCATGAGAAGCACCGTAGATGTATCTTCGGATTGCTTCGGCAGGAGAAGCTGTTTGCTAAATTCTCCAAGTGCGAATTTTGGCTTCGCGAAGTCCAATTTCTTGGACATGTTGTTAGTGAGCGTGGCATCCAAGTGGATCCCACCAAGATAGAAGCCATTATGAACTGGGAAGCACCAAAGACACCAACAGAGGTTCGCAGCTTTCTTGGCTTAGCTGGTTATTACAGAATATTCATTGAAAATTTCTCAAGAATAGCTGCACCATTGACTTCCTTGACCCGTAAGAATGTGAAATATGTTTGGGGTCCAAAACAACAAGAATCTTTTGAGACTCTTAAGCAGAAACTAAGTAATGCTCCGGTATTGACGTTACCCGTAGGAATAGAAGAGTTTGTCGTGTATTGTGATGCGTCACACACCGGTATGGGGTGCGTACTCATGCAAAAGGGCAATGTGATTTCCTATGCATCACGACAACTAAAGGTGCATGAAAAGAATTACACCACCCACGACTTGGAGTTGGGTGTCGTTGTATTCACACTAAAGTTGTGGAGACATTATTTGTATGGAACAAAATGTGTGATCTATTCGGATCACAAAAGTCTCAATATGAGACAGCGCCGCTGGATGGAAACTCTAAATGATTACGATTGCGAAATTAGCTACCATCCAGGTAAAGCGAATGTGGTCGCCAATGCTCTAAGCCGAAAAGAAAGAGTTAAACCTATCAGAATCAATGCCAAGAGCATTGAACTGAAGAATAGCCTGAATGAAAGGCTATTAGCTGCATAGAAGGAAGCTGTTTTGGAAGCTAACCTTCCGAATGAAAAATTAGGTGTAACTGCTGAACAATTAGCACCTGGCAAGGATGGAATCCTTAGAATGAATGGAAGAATTTGGGTTCCTATTCATGGAGGACTTCGAGATGTAATCCTCCAGGAAGCTCACAACTCTAAATACTCAGTTCACCCTGGAGGTGACAAGATGTATCAGGATTTGAAAGCAAATTATTGGTGGATAGGTTTGAAGAAATCTATTGCCACACATGTAGCTAAGTGCCTAACTTGTGCTCAGATTAAAGCTGAACATCAAAAGCCATCAGGTCTACTACAACAGCCAAAACTACCCACATGGAAGTGGGAAATGGTAACTATGGATTTTATAACCAAGTTACCTAAAACAAGGCACGGAAATGATACCATATGGGTTATAGTTGATATACTGACTAAGTCAGCACATTTCTTACCCATCAAGGAGACTCATAGCTCCGACAAGTTAGCCCAGTTGTACGTGGATAAGATTGTATCCCTCCACGGAGTGCCGGTATCTATTATTTCTGATAGAGATACTAGATACACCTCTCACTTTTGGAAAAGTTTCCAATAATCTTTGGGCACTCGTTTGAATTTTAGTACTGCTCACCATCCTCAGACAGATGGACAGTGCGAACGTACAATTCAAACTTTGGAAGACATGCTTCGAGCGTGTGTTATTGATTTGGGAGGTAGTTGGGATGACCACCTACCCTTGATTGAGTTCTCCTATAACAATAACTATCATACTAGCATTTAGGCTGCGCCTTTTGAGGCATTGTATGAAAGGAAATGTAGAACGCCTGTTTGTTGGGCAGAAGTAGGAGAAGCTTAGTTATTAGGACCTGATATACTCCTTGAAACGACGGACAAGATTGTCCAGATTCGTGATCGCCTAAGAGCTTCCAGGGATAGGCAGAAGAGTTATGCTGACAAGAGGCGAAAACCTCTAAAATTTGAAGTAGGTGATAAAGTATTACTGAAAGTATCACCCTGGAAAGGAGTGATGCATTTTGGTAAGAAGGGCAAGTTGAGCCCGAGATATATTGGACCATTCGAGATTATCGAATGTGTCGGCAATGTAGCTTATAAGCTAAACTTGCCTGAAGAGCTAAGTGGAATTCACAATGTGTTCCACATCTGTAACTTAAAGAAATGTCTAGCTGATGAATCGCTAGCTATATCTCATAAAGACGTACAGATTGATGAAAGCCTGAGGTTTATTGAAAGACCTATATCGATCGAGGATCGTCAGGTTAAAAAGCTCCGAAGGAAGCACGTGCCTATAGTAAAGGTTAAATGGGATGCCCATAGAGGTCCCGAATATACGTGGGAAGTTGAGTCCACTATGCGACAGAAGTACCCTCACTTATTCCAGTAAATCTCGGGGTTGAGATTTCTTTTTAGGGGGTGAGGATGTAACACAACGTAAAAACGTGTCCAATTATGTAAAGACACGTGTCCCAAACTCTATATATGTGAAAGTTCGAGTTTGAAGGACTAAAGTCGTCAAACAGTGGAAATATGAAACCACAGGGACTAAAAGTGTCAACATGCCAAACTTGTGCCTCTGAATGATCATATACGAAGAATATATTCTTAAACGAGTGATTAATTGGATATAAGAAGCCGTTTATGAAAATAATCGGAAGATTATAAATTACAGGGGTTAAACATGTCAACATGTTAATTCTTACCTCTGAGTGACCTTTGAACGAACCCGAGGCTTCTAAATATTCAAATATACTCTCAAGAATAAGTGGTATAAATTTCACGTGGTTTCGAGATCGTTATACAAGTTTTCAAGACTTTGGGTGAAAAGTGTCCACATGATGAAACTTGTGTTTATAGAGATATTTAACGAAACCGGGCCTAACGGAGTTTAGTTATACTCCCTTGAACCTCTACAAACTAACTACAAGGGCCTTATATGCCAAAAGTTAGGTTAAATAAGGTTTATAATGACCAGGGACTGAAACTGCCATTTCTGAAACATTTTTAACCTGAACAACAGGTTTACGCGGGTCGCGTAAACCTTCTTCTGATCCTACGCGGGCCGCGACAAACA
Organism: Helianthus tuberosus; assembly: GCA_030545235.1. Classification (NCBI taxonomy): domain Eukaryota; kingdom Viridiplantae; phylum Streptophyta; class Magnoliopsida; order Asterales; family Asteraceae; genus Helianthus; species Helianthus tuberosus. Next base: position 91,858,531 of record CM060381.1, read on the forward strand.
CTCAGATCTGTGAAAACTTGACACCTGCATGTTTCGGCCTGTTCCACCACCTTAGATGCCTGAATTTCGATACTTGGGGCTTGTTGTCGGTTTTAGAATACCACTGGGACACCTGGGGTGATCCTAGAAGCCTCCATTACAGCTGCAAATGATCCAAATGCTTGGAAATTAGTATATAAGGAACCTTAGTCTAAATGTTCATATGCACTTTCATTTGCAACAACATTCAAAATTCACTTCTGGATCTAGCAAGCATTAGGAGAAGATTGTCAAGTGTAGAAAAGATAGCAAGGACCTTAAGTAAGAGTTTTAATCCCTGCTTAGTCCTTTTAATTAACTTAAAAACCGAAAAGTCAAACATATCGTAATTAAGCTTTGACTTTTGGTTTAATTATAAATGGTTCAGCCACTGACCGAAACGAAATTGGTTGTGGAACCATATTAAGGTAGGTGATTAACCCTTAAAAGGGCACCTCCTAATTATTTCGTTTGACTAGTTAACTGTCGGGTCAAACTAGTTAGTCAAAAAGTCAAACTGGGCAGAAAGTTTAAAAATAATTTAAACTAATAAAACAAAGGTTCTAAATTATATTTTAACATTCTAATGACTTGGTAATTAGTATTAGAACATGTTTAATCAGGTCTAACCCGACAATTATCAGTCTAAGGTCAATTTATAACCGAAAGTCGTAAAAGCTTGACTTTTGCTTTGACTTTCAGTTCTGACCTGTTTAAGCTTAATTCTCCCATGTTTTAAGTTTCCATTAGGACCACATTATTCAGTAGTATAACCCTCTGGAGTTATATTGCTTGGTCCTTAGTAGTTTGAATTATATGCTCTTGTTTGTTAATATGCTTAAAAATGTCGTAAATGCCCTTTTGACACATAAATGAGATTTTTAGAAATGTGAGAGGACAAAAACCTTTGTTACTAATATATAAGATTGTCCCAAAAATTTGACATCAGATCTTGGTCTCAAATAGGAGTTATGCTCGATATCATAATTAGAAGCTTTTTGTTAATTAAATTGCGATATCTTGCATAAGACATGTTTAAACTTGGATTTTGAACCAAAACTCATTACCTACTGTTAAGATATTATTTTTAGGGAATATTAAGATTTTTGGTCAGATTATAATCTGTTTAAATCATAGAGTTCTTGTGTAATTCGGTAAATGACGGTAATACCCTTTTTATGCATAAAATAAGATTAACAAATGATTTGAATGCCAAAATTTTTCCTACTGATTTCATACATTAAATAAATTATTTTGAGCATTTAAAACTTATCAAAATCTCAGATTTACATAAATATCTTGATTATCGTCAATTAGCGAGTTTTACACTATTTAGGTGCATAGTATGGTCTAAAACCATATTTAACATCTAAGTCTTGTTACCTACTGAATTTTTAAACAAATTTCAATATTATTACAGTAGGTATAAGTTATAAACTCAGATTTCCAAAAATGTCCTTAAAAGCATATGTGAAATGACCAAAATGCCCTTTCAGGGCATAGTTTGGCCATAAATGATAAACCTCACATATATGTAGTATCTTAGTGATGTAATGAGATAAAATAAATATTTTTACTGATTACCAAAGACCAGAACTTCAGTTTGTTATAAAATCTCTTTTATAATTATTAAAATGACCAAAATGCCCTTACGGGACTTAATTTGGTTTTAATTACTTTTTGGGCATACATGTTAACATCCTACTGATGTATTAACATATTTTAAGCATAATAACATTTGAGACCTGTATATAATTCATTTGGTTACCCGTCACGCGTTTATGCGTTCGGATCGGTTTATGTAACTAGTTTACGTAAAATAGCCGAAACGGGTTTAACCTTATCATTAAATCCTCAAATTCCAGAATGTGTTTAGTTTACCCATATTATACAAGTATCCAAGCTTGTCGGGTCTAAACCACATTCTATTCCGGTCTCCGCTTAATCTAGCGTTTAGAAACGTAAAGTTTCTTCCTAGCTAGCCGGTCTAAGTCTTTGAATTAATTAAAGACCTGTTAGCATCCTAATAGGTTATTAAACCTTCTATACAGATTAAGTAGCATCCAGTAGAAGGTATCATCATAAAGCTTTAGGATTTTACGGCTGAGTTACTTTTCACATTTAGCTCAGGTAAATACTTTTAACTTATTTTCCCTTATACGGGCTTGGGATATGGTATTTTAATAATACCACTTGGTCGGGTATGAAATCATTTAATCGAATTATGATTAATAAATTTACATAACCCGTTTTAATCTGTCTTGTTTGATAACATAAACATTGGGGGTTAATACGACCGTGTCCTGGATATCCTCGGCTCATTTCATTTGAAAATGGCCACGACATGATGCACGGGGTGTAGGCATACACCTGACAGATGCAAATGCTAAATTATAAACCCACATGTTATGGATAACTCCTTTGTGGGTTCTATAAGTGGTGAGTCGGTTAATCACGACTGGCTTCCAACCGGCCCCAAATTGTATGACAAACATGTAAATCTGTATACAAGATTATCTTTAAATAATTGTCCCAAGTTATAAATGATTTGTGTCTTGTGCACATAAATCAATTTTCATAAATGTTTTCAAATGAGTCAGTTAATTGTATTTACCAGTGTAAACTGGCGTATTTTCTAAAGACTGATTGACAGGTACCTCTCGTAAATAGGCTGGAGCTACTAGGTGTCATATAAGAGGATCTTGCAAATCCCTAGATACCTGAAGTCTGTTATTTTTCGTTTCTTGTATTTTGTTTATGATCCGCCTGTGGATCTTATTACAATCCAGTCTGTATATTCTTTCATTCGGACACTCAGACATTATGGTTTGTAATAGTTTATTAACCAAGCCTTCCGCTATGCTGTTATATTGTGTGTATTGACTATGATGATATCAACTACGTCACGATACTCCCCGCCGGGCCCACCGGTAATATGTGGAAATATCGGGGTGTGACAGATATCCTCTACAAAAAGGGATACCTTGCACAACTGCTTCGATCTGTTGGCCCAGAGCAAAGCCAATATCTTATCAAGGAAGTTCATGAAGGGATATGTGGGGATCACTACGGCCAAAGATCAGTGGTATCCAAATTGATGAATCTTGGACATTTTTGGCCCACTGATGTGTACAAAATGCAACATATAAATTACGTCAAACGAGGCGTAAAACCAACCATTTTTCAGTACTAATGTTGGAAAAAGTGTGTTTCTTTGTTCCTTTTATATTTACAGGACCAAATGAGCTTAAACGAATAAAAGAAGCAAATTAGCAGCTAAAACCAACACAAAATACAAGAAGAAGGAATAACGTGACATGCCGGCCCCTCAGCAGCATCCTAAGAACAAAAGCAAGAGAAACAGAAGCCCCACCACGGGGCCGTGGTTAGCCACAACTCTTACAGAAAAGACAAACGGAAGCTTCCACACCCACCACGGTGCTGTGCCCAACTCACCATGGGGCGTGGTTAACTCTCACATTTGCAGAATCTTGATAGTACAACGAAGAGTTGACCACGGGGTCGTGTCCAAGGGCCACAGGGGCGTGTGGGGCCCTCTGCTGACAGCTGCAATTAATGAAGGAAGAGAAAGGAGTGACCATGGGGCCGTGGTCAGGGCTCTGATCTGACTATAAATAGGGGTGCTTGGTTCCTTTCAAAGGCATCCCTTGGCAAACTACTTCTCTCCCACTTTGCCACTACTCCACCACCACTACAACACCAACACCCACCACCATCATCCATCTTTCATCTTTAGAGTGTGTAGTAGTCTCAGGATCCAAGATTGATCGTAAGAGTTCTTGTCAATCAAAGGCCATGCTTGGCTAATCTCTTACATCACTTGGTGAAGACAAGTCTTTAATGTATTACTTTTGATTTTTAATCTTTCTGCACTTTTTAATTGGGTATGTATTAATGACTTTATAACTAGTTTCTTATGTTGAAAGTGAATTTTCTTTACCATTTCTTCATGATGTCATTTATTTGCTCATTCGTGTCTTTACGGTCTATATAAAGCATGTTAACTAATTGGAAGGGGGTTAGAATTTGGTAAAGTTCTTGTCTCGTTTAGTGTATAGATCCTGTGAGTACTTGGTTCAAGCTTACTAGGACCTCCTTCAATGCCCCAAAGGTATTGGATGGCAGGGGTACGAATAGCTTGAACCTCTCATATGTAAACTACTATTAAAATTTTAAACCGGCTTCTTGGGATTGTATCCCTGCTGACTCAAACCACTTAGCCGAGGGTAACGTCACCTTCAAAAGAGGGGCCTACCACTTTTTGCATTAATAACTTACTTAATTGTCTTTCAATATTCCAACCCTTTGGGATTGTATCCCTGCTGACTCAAACCACTGGGTTGAGGGTAACGTCAACTTCAAAAGAGGGGCCTACTACTATAACTAAGATAATCTCTTAAAAAGTCCGAAAGTGCAAAAATCATCAAAGGGTACATTAAAGATGAGTTAGATCCAAGTGATTCTATCTTGTGTATTTGTCTTTCATTTTATTTATCTTTTTTACTTTTTAGATTTATTTTCTTGTTTAAAAACCTTTTCAAAAAAATTTAGATCGATTAGACGTTGACGATAAATCAGTATTAAAAGCTCTTGTGTCCTTGGACGACCTCGGTATCTTACCAACACTATACTACGCTCGCGATGGGTGCACTTGCCCTAGTGTGTGTTTAGTGTTAGTATAATATCGTGTTTTATAAATTTAAAACTTGACTAATGCGTAAAACAAACTTAAAACATTAATAAAATTATATCACGCTTCACTCACACCACCACCATGCATCGAGTGTAACACCACGTGTTTCGGAAGTCAAAGTCAAAGTCAAGATTGAAGTCAAAGGAAGAAAAGATTGCTAAATGCGATATGTCTCTCCTTGCTCAATTCCTGTTTTGACTTCTTTGACTTGTAATTAGTCTATTTTGATGTCGCTTTAGTTGTATTATGTGGAGTATCTAGTAATGATCGCATAGTAATCGCTATTTATCGCTTGATTAATCGCCTTATCGCTATCGCAATCGCACTCGCAACTCGAATTATGCGTTCTGGCTATTGCTATACGTGTGTGCCTTATGTATTACTTGTGCAGGTTTATTTATGTATGTGGTGGTAATCAATCGAAACGCAATCGAACTCAATCGCAATTGAATCGAAAACGCTAAACGAATATGAAATAAGGATGCTTGTATGTTGATATAGTAGTTGGGATTAAAAGTAGTTTGACTAGGAAATTCTATCGCATCGCAACGCTCGCAATCGCAATCGAAACGGCAAAACTCGTCGCACCAAACACTTGAACAAGTGGCCAAATCGACCAGGTGGCCAGCCGATCGACCAGCTGTTTGATTGAGCTGCCACTCGATCAGCCAGCCAATCGATCAGGCTGCCAAACGATTGACCAACCCTCTCCTCCCCTTTCCTTTTTGGGAAACCCTATAAATACCCCCTGTCACCATCATACTTTCCACTTTTGGCAACTCTCCTCCGACCAGCTCATCTTCCCCACTTTTCTTCAGATTTCTCGCGATTCCGGTAAGATCTCATCCTAAATCTTGTACTTCCTTAATCTACACGCACTCCTATACCTTTCTATCTTTTGAATCTTAACTTTTAACCATGAAATCACTAGATTTGAGGTGTTCTATGATGATGTCATCATGGTGTTCTTATGAACTTCATGTTTTGGCTTCAATCCACCAAGAACAACTTAGATCTAACCGATTTCCACATAAACAAACAAAGATCTTTCATAGATCTAAACATATTCACAATGAAAAGGATTGAAAGATGGTTTTCCAACTATTCTTTCAACTCTTTTACACTCAATGCATTCAAAACCGATAGAATCGGAGCTTGTGCCGACTTACTACTCATTCTTGTGGTTGTGTTGGTTCAAGATCTGGATTTTATCCACGAGACTACCGATTTCGGGTTAAACATGGAACACCATCTCGAACAGTTAACAGGTCGGATTTGGGTGATTCCTGTCCGATCAGGGGTACCAAGTATTGACAAGGTTTCTGTTGCTTAATACGTTATCAAAATGTCTTGGTAAAACGACAAACAATCAAAACAACCAAGTGTAAGACGAACAGGTCGACCACGACGGAGTGTCGTTCGATCGGACTGTTGTCCGATCGGACAACCTTCCGAACAACCGGCCATCCGATCGACTTGCACCTTGGCCCCACAATTAATTTTCAAATCAACCCTCAAGAGTTTTGGGAACACCGAATGGATTGCCGTCCGATCGAGTTACCACTCGATCGACCGACTATCCGACTATGTGATGTTTCGAAACTCCAACACTTAAACAATTTTCAACATGTTTAATGCACAAGGGATGCCACCCGATCGAACAACCGTCTGATCAAGTGACAACCTGCTGTAAACTTGTTCTCGCTGAAGTGCCCAACCTATCGGACTATCGCCCGATCGAACGGACGTTCGATCGATCGACCTGAAAGGTAGGGATACTTCTATGTTTTCAAAACACTACAACGAAAACTTCAAAAGTCAAACCATCATACACAAACACATTCTTCACAAAGGAAGAAACAATCCACTCGAAAGGCCACCCGACCAGATGACCATCCGAGCAGACTGGCAACCGAGCGACCGGCTGTCCGATCGGACTACCATCCGATCAAACTGACTATCACTTGCTCCGTTTTATGCGTCTCTTATCATTATGATATCAATCTGTTCAGGCTAACCGTACTCTCTAGCGCTCCCTTCAATCCATTACTTCAATCGCTGTGAGTATACTCGATCCCTTTTTGCTTTACACACTTTTGGGTGTTACATACGTTACTTATACTAAATCACATCAACCACATTATGCAATACTTTAACGCTAACCGTTACCGTATGTTATACGTGACTTAATGAATGCTTGTTTGTTATATTTACACATGGAATGTTGTCTACCTGCCTTAGCAACGATAGTACTATAGTTTGGACTTAGCACCTGTTCACTCAGGGGTTGTTAAGGATAATTAGTTACATGGCTCACAAGGGTGAGTGTGTATCGCGAACTGCCTTGGGCAGTCAACCCGCAGTCATTGGTATCGATAGGTTCATGTCGATAACTAACATGCCTCATTTAACACTGTGTACGTGCTGGTTATGCGTAACGATTTCGAACTCTATATGCTATTATCAAACTTGTATGCTCACCTTTACACTATGTGTATTGACTTTTACTTTAACGTATGTGACAGGTGCTTAGGATGCTTATTTGCTTACTTTGCTGTGAAATCAAGGCTAGGAAAGACCTAGGTCAACAATAAACAATTGTCTGTAATGAAAATCTGAGTTGTCGGAACAGAACAATTTAACTAGATCTTTTCTGTAATAACTGTATTATCATTTATGACATGGTATGGGACGTGTTGCTTTAAATATTTGGTAAATATAGTTGTTATGGAAACTTCTGGACAATCTGTTTTGCTCAGTGCCACACCCTGATGTATCGCTTTGATCGACACACACGACTCGCACTACACACTATTTCAAAACGTTAACAAATCGCTACTACCATGAGGAACCACCGTACGCTATGTTGCTTGCTATATTATTCGCTTATACTATACTACTCGCTATGCAATGCGCGAACGCTCTTCTCGAACGATCACGAACTTTGAATGATAAGTTTCTGTATTTTGACCGCCTCTGTGTGCATCTAGACAAGTTACATGCTTATATGCTTCTGTGTTTTGTGCCTTACGTGATTATGTGCTTCTGTGCTTATGTGAATCTGTGATTATGTGCCTATATGTTACGTAAACGTGTTCCCGAGCTTGAGTAGTATTAGGATTGTGAGGTGAGATTCGATTATACTGTGTTGAGTCCTGTGGTGATGTCTGTTGCAGACAATGTCGTCATCTGGATCTCGAGCTACCCGAGATGCTCGCCGAAAGCAAGCAGACAAATGCCTTGCTGCCATGATTACTAAGCAAATGGCAAAGGTTGTACCCCAAGTCGTCAGTGAACTGTACGAAAACATGAGCAAATCGTCTGAAGAATCCAGGACCGAGACTCCCAAAGCTGCTTTCAGCTTCAAACAGTTCAAGGCATGTGGACTGAAAGAGTTCACCGGTAAAGAAGGCCCTATGGCTTTGTTTCAATGGTTTGACTCAATCGAAGTCACCCTGCGACAGAGCGGATGTCCTGATAATCTCCACACACTGAACGTGACCGGCGTCTTCCAGTCCCGCGCTCTAGACTGGTGGACGGCCGAAAGGAACAAGCGCGGAAATGATGCAGCTTATGGTCTGTCATGGGACGAGTTGAAGAACGTTATGCTCGAGGAGTTCTGCCCTCCCCATGAGCGCCAGAAGCTGGAGGATGAGTTCTGGCGCATTAAGCAGAAAGAAGGTGACAACGCTACCCTGACTGGTCGTTTTAAGCAGCTCAGCATCATCTGTCCCGATCAAGTGAAGACGCCCGACATGACGATCAAGAAGTACATTCGAGCTCTACCCGACTGTGTTGCAGATTTTGTGCATGCCGCAAAGCCAGCAACGATCGAAGAAACATACTTTCTTGCCGCCGAAATCAACGACAAGCGAGTAAAAGCTGGTTTTTGGGATTAAACACCAAAGAACCTGCATCAAGTCACCGCCGCACCAATCGCCGAAACCGCCACCGCTCAACCGTCAAAGTCCTCATGCCGCAAGAAGAAGAACAACAACAGCAGCTCCAGCAACAAGAACTGTGCTGCCACCTCCACTGCTGCTCCACTTCAAGCCGTACCAGCCCAGCAGCAGTCTTAGCACCGATCAGCTCCAGCAATCTACGCACCGCCTACAAAGCGCGCATACACAGGCCCCCACCCTGCCTGCCCAACATGCACTTATCATCACCCGGTGGGTCTCGCCTGCCATTTTTGCGCTCACTGCAATATGTATGGTTACTTCACTGCTAACTGCCGTACTGGTCCCCGTCAAGCACCAGCTCAAGCCACTGCTCATCAAGCTCTGCTCCCAGCCCCACAAGGCCAACAAGCGGCTCAGGCACCCGCGGTCAACGCCCGAGTCTGCTTCACATGTGGTGATCCCAACCACTTTGCGAACATGTGCCCGAACAGGGTTGTGAAGCAAGAGCCTTAGCAACAGCCTCAGCAGCAGCAACAAGCCGCACGCGGCAGAACTTTCAACATCAATGTGCGCCAAGCCCAGGCTGACAACAATGTGGTCAATGGTACGTTACTTGTGAATGGAATTTATGCTTCGTGTTTGTTTGATACTGGAGCCGATAACTGCTTTGTGTCATTTGAATTCGAGAAGCTACTTAGTCGTAAGTGCTCCCATCTCCCCTCGACGTTCGATGTTGAAGTCGCCACCGGAAGAATTGTCGCCGTTAATTCTATTCTTCGTGATTGTACTCTTGAGCTCAACAATCACATCTTCCCAATCGACCTTATTCCGATGCAACTCGGAAGTTTTGACGTCATAGTAGGCATGGACTTTTTTCACGAAAACCATGCTGAAGTTGTGTTCTTCGATAAGATGATTTGATTCTCGCTCGCGAATGGTGATTTATTGTGTGTTTCTGGCGAAACTGCTTCGAAAGGTCTCAAGCTCATGTCATGTGTCCAAGATAGCAAGTATCTCCGCAAGGAATATAGAGCTATCTTGGCTAACATTGTAGTAGCGGAGAAGGAAAAGAAAGGAAGACCTGGTGTAAACGATGTTCCAGTGGTCCGAGAATTTCCTAACGTTTTTTCCTGAGGATCTTCCCAGACTACCGCCAAGTCATGATATCAACTTTCGTATCGACCTCATTCCTGGAGCAAACCCTGTTGCCAAAGCTTCTTACCGACTCGCTCCATCCGAAATGCGTGAACTCTCGAATCAGCTCCAGGAATTACTTGAGAAAGGCTTCATTCGCCCGAGCACCTCTCCTTGGGGCGTGCCAGTCCTTTTCGTTAATAAGAAGGATGGGTCGTTCAGGATGTGCATCGACTATCGGGAATTGAATAAGTTACCTATCAAGAATCGCTATCCCCTGCCTTGCATTGATGATTTGTTTGATCAGCTACAAGGTGCTATGTGTTTCTCCAAGATCGATCTACGCTCAGGCTATCACCAGCTACGCATTCAGGAGGAAGATATACCCAAAACCACTTTTCGCACTCGATACGGCCAGTATGAGTTTGTTGTTATGCCTTTTGGTTTAACCAATGCACCCGCGGTTTTCATGGATCTGATGAATCGCGTGTGTAAACCTTATCTCGACCGCTTCGTCATCGTATTCATCGATGATGTCTTGATCTATTTCAAATCGAAAACCAAACACGCGCAACATCTACGTTTGGTTCTCGAGCTACTCCAAGGGAATCGACTCTATGCCAAGTTCTCCAAGTGCGAATTCTGGCTGGAGGAGGTTCAATTCCTCGGTCACATTGTAAAAAGTCAAGGTATTCATGTCGATCCCACGAAGATTGAAGCCGTTAAGAGTTGGATTACACCTAAGAACCCGTCTGAAGTCCGTTCTTTTCTCGGACTAGCGGGCTATTATCGACGATTTATCGAAGGATTCTCCAAGATCAATGTGCTGCTTACCGCTCTCACGCATAAAGACCAGCCTTTTGTTTGGGGAACTGAACAAGAGTCTGCCTTCCAAACCCTCAAGAACATGCTCTGCAATGCTCCTATCCTCACTCTACCCGACGGAAACGACGTCTTCATTGTCTATTGTGATGCTTCCAACCTTGGTCTTGGTTGTGTCCTCATGCAATGGGACAAGGTTATAGCTTACGCATCTCGCCAGCTCAAAATCCACGAGAAGAACTATACAACCCATGATCTCGAGCTAGGCGCAGTTGTTTTTACGTTAAAGATTTGGCGACACTACCTGTATGGTACCAAGTGTATGATCTTCACTGATCATAGGAGCCTACAACATGTCTTTGACCAGAAGGAACTTAATATGCATCAACGCCGATGGGTAGAACATGTGCGTATCCACCACGCTTAACCATGCCCTGAACATTAAGGCATCATTGAATCTCACTACGATCTCCGTGCACTAACCAAAATAATCTCGTGTGCACCCGTAATTAAGTTGATTCTTGCACGTTTATCGTACCTTATCTCAAGAACGCATAATAGGGGTAAAATACATTATATAGTACATAGTGCTAGCATTTATATTGTGCGCGAGTATAAGACAGGAATAGAATCCACATGCGTCGAGAGATAGAATAAGTTCCCACACATAAAAGGAATTGACGGTGATAAGTCGTATTATCACAACAACATTAGAAGCAAAATAACGTTACTGTGGGGACTTCTGTGGGACTGCGGTTGTTGATGAAAATCCTCAAGGTTGCGGTCCTGTGCGGCAGTTCTGGGTAAAATGACCATACCAGTTGCAATTGTCGCAATAACGACAGTTAGTTCCTGGCGGGTGATGATACGTACACGTGTAACACAGGGGATGAGTTCCGTTGTAGGCGCGCTTCAGGTGGACTGGAGCTACTCGAAGAGGTTCTGGTTACGACAATCCAGTTGTTGAAGAGTCTGGGCTCATGGTCTTCCGTTTATGGCTGGGCTGAGCTTCCTGAGATGATGCAGTGTCGTCGACGGATTTAGCTGATGATTCGCTGGAGATATCATTGGAGGAATCTTCAGGAGAATCGGCGGTAGATTCGCTGGAAGAATCGTCAGAAGAATTGATGAGGATTGCTTGATGAGCTTGTTTGACAGGATTCTTGGAGAAGAATCCGTCCAAGACTCATTTGTCGTTGATCTCTGCGGCTAAGTGATAGGTTTCTTCGATGGTAGCAGGTCTTGCAGCTTCAACAAAATCACCCACACACTCAGGCAAGCCGAGAATGTACTTCGGAATGGCTTTTTCTGAAGTGTTGACTTGACTTGGGCAGATTACGCTAAGCTGTTTGAACCTTGCGGTGTAGCCAGTGTTGTCACTTCCGTCTTGCTTGATTTCCCAAAATTCATTTTCTAACTTCTGAACTTCGTGGGGAGGGCAATACTCTTCCTTCATGAGCTCTTTCAGCTCATCCCAAGAGAGAGCGTAAGCGGCGGAGATCCCACGTTTGTTATGTTCGGCGGTCCACCAGTCGAGTGCTCGCGATTGAAATACTCCGGTAGCGCAAGTAGTACGGAAACTATTGGGGCACCCACTCTGACGAAGGGTAACGTCGATAGAATCGAACCACTGGAGTAGCTGGAACACACCTCCTTCACCCGTGAACTCCATCGGGTCACAGGCTTGGAAGTGTTTGTAGAGGAAAGCAGGTTGTGGCGCTTCCGTCTTAGAGTCTTCCGAGGCTTGAGAGTTGCTGAGAGTGTGTACTTGAGCGACTATTTGAGGAATGATCTTGACCACTTCCTTGGTCACAAGCGAGGCAATCCTCTTATCGGCGCTTCGTTTGGCTCTTCTCCTAGTTGTTCGTCTCGAGGTAGAGTCGTTGGAAGGCATCTAGACAGAGAGAAAGATTTGAAGTGAGATTCGATCATAATGATTTTGAGTTTTGCGATTGAGTGCGATCAAAACTTGTAGTGAGTAGTATAATAGATTTCACATAGGAGCCACATAGGAGACACGAGATTCCTAAGTTCTCACAAAAATTGATTTGTTTTGTATATATAAATAGTTGTAGTTTAGGCTTATACTCATACATGTCGGTGTAGAATGCGCGAGGACGCGATGCAGAGAGAGAGAGTGAGAGCGAGTAATTAGACATTTCGTTTTAGATTGCGATGGCTGTGCGAGTTGTGCGTTTTGTAAAGCAAGGGGCGGAAATTGATAAATCGAGAAATCGATAAGGCGTATAATAAACACTTAAAGCGAAATTAAGTTCATTAAAGCATAAAACCGGTGAGTCGTCGGCTAGCAGAACGGACAGAGTGCCTCGGGTGTTTAGGCGTCGACTTCCCAAGGTAACCCAACTATACCTCACAAGTTCGTGCACGCGCGTTGACCTAGAAGACTTATGCTTCCACTGGGATGCAGCTCATGGCATTCGTCCTCCTAGTCATCGCGTGGCTCGAGTCATTGTTATCGTCGAGTCCTTGGTGGGAGCTTTTGAAAACCTTTTTTATAGAGAGTGGAACGGTTTATTAAGATACGGGTTTCACCCCTGACTTAATAACTTCGCTCCTAGCTGTGGTTGTGCTTTTCGCATAAATTCGGGAGTCCCACTAGATTTTGAAATGGAGACTTTCGTCGAGATATGGATGTCACTCCTAGCTCGACGAAGAGTTCTCGTGCTAGAAAAATGCGCTGAGTGAGCGATCTCATCGAGAGTTCTTGGTTTTCACACCTGGTCTCGACTGGATCACTCGGTTTCGTTATGCGAGTATTTTTCGAAAACGTGTGCATTGTGTCAGCCTTAGGAAAGGCTAAGTAGTATTTAAGCCTTAAAAAAGGCTTCTTCGTGTGAAGCTGTAGTACGCGGTGTTCACACAAAGTTGTAGTTTTTAGCAATTTCGATCGAGAGTATCAAGTAGGCCCAATACGAACCCTACTGGGTTCGTACGAGTCGGCCTGTTGGTACTTAGACTATAGACTAGGTCAATTTCTAAGACGTCGACCCGGAATAGTCATGTCTTGCCTAATTCCCTATAGTTATGGCTCTGATACCAATCTGTCACACCCCAACCGATGGCGGAATCATCGGGGCGCGACACTAGGCGAATCAGATTGCTCAAGAGAATCCATAACAACTATATTGCGATAATTTTTAGTTCATTCGTTATCCCATACTAACAAATAATATAATCACATAAGTTGTCACAGATATCTTGTCCTCTCGAACAATACAAATCCGACAACCTAGATTTTAAGCGAGTTTCTAGACTTCCTAGCTTGATTTGATGTAGGTAGCGATCTAACCTGCAACATACGTTAAAACAACGTCAATACAAAAGTATTGGCGAGTATACAAGTTTTGATAGTGTAGCGATAAAATAGTTAAAAGTGTTGCGAATTACCAAATACATAAACGGGATACCTCAACATACATGCACAAAGACAGATACTACCAGCTAAGTCACTCGAGCTGCGATTGCGATTGCTATTCATCCTAACTAGACCCCGTCGGGTGCTATAGTACTATACTAGTTAAGGCGGGACCTCGCGAGTATAAGTCCTAACACATATGTAACTAGCATCACGTGTAAATATGCATAACATTTATTCGCAAGTGATAAATAGATTGATTGAATAATTCGTTTGATAAGTTCGATTTATTAGGAACGTACGTTACACCCAAAAATACGATTAAAAAGGGGTTCGAGTATACTCACAGTGCGTATTCAGCAGGAACACAACTTGATTGGATCGGTTGAGAGCGCGTCTGAGTTAGCCTAAACATCGAAGGGTATCGTAAGCGATGCACGGTGTGCTAAACGGGAAATAGCATTGTAACCTTATCCGGTCAGATGATCTTATCCGGTCGGAAGACACAATCCGGTCGTATGACACTTATCCGGTCGGATGACACGTCCGGTCGTATGGCACCTATCCGGTCAGATGACACATTCGGTCGTATGACACCATCCGGTCGGATGACACATCCGGTCGTATGGCACCTATCCGGTCAGATGACACATCCGGTCGTATGACACCATCCGGTCGGATGAGACTTATCCGGTCGGATGACCTTATCCGGTCGGACGGTCTATCCGATCGGCTGACAGCAGTTCATTCCGACGTCCTGATCAAACCGTTCTTGATGGTTTCTCGAAAGAATACGAGTGGTTTGGTCGAAACGGTGTGACATCGTGTTAGATAAATGAAATTCCATCAGCTCCGACCCGTTCTAATGACCGGGAACCACCCCGTTCCATCAGATCTGGCCGTTCTTGACGGTTTCTCCATGTTTAACCCGGAATCACACAATACTTTGCTCAGATTCATAGATTTTGGTGAGATTTGATGTAAACACATGTGAAATCACTTAGATCTGAGCTGTTCATGGTTAAATGAGGTCACACTTTGAAGTTCATGTGAACTCTTGATAACATCATCTTTGAACACCTCAAATCAGTAGATTTCACGGTTAAAAGTTGAGTTTTAAAAGATAGAAAGGTGTAGAATTTAGTGTAGATCATAGAAGTACAAGATTTAGGTTGAGATCTTACCGGAATTGCGAGAAATCGAGAGAAAAGGGGGTCCAAGAGCGTGCTGGTCGAGTGGGAGCTGTCACATCACTGTTCAAGTGAAGTGACAGGCCATTTATAGGCAAGAGAGAAGTGGAGGGATGTTGGTGATCCGGGTCGGATGGCCTATCCGTTCGGATGGCCCATCTGTTCGGATGGCAATCCGTTCGGATAGCCTATCCGTTTGGATGGCCTATCCGTTCGGATAGCCAATCCTGTTGGATCTTTGGCGCGTAGAACTTCGTTGTTTCGAGCATTGCGATAGTTTTGGGTACACTTTTCCTATATTTAATTATTTATTATATATATATATATATATAATTAATTACAAGGGGTCGTATGTACGTATCCATAATTCAAAGTTGCGATACAATAACCGGGTTTTGTTTCGAATATGCGATTACTTTGAGACGCTTCATAGTCATCGAGGAGGGTAGAATAGGTCCTCACACAATGTCATCGTGAACGTGAATGTGTGTTTTAAGTAATGAGTTGTACTGCGACACGTCATGGCTATCAAGGATGGTAGAATTGGTCCTCACTCGACATCTTTGTGGTTGTCAGCAAGTGCAATGTGATGTGGTAGCGATAAAGTATGCGTAATACGCGAAAATACTGTGATGTAGCGATTTATGCGATATAGTTACATTATGATCCGAATCTCTGGTGCTAGGCGTAACGAGTATAGCGAGTAGTAACAACGCATGAAAGTGCGGGTTGTTACATCATGACATCATCTCTGACCATGATGCTCGGTTTACCTCTTGACTGTGGGAAACGTTTCAAGCGGCTCTCGGTACTACGCTTAACCTAAGTACCGCATTCCACCCTCAAACCGATGGTCAGACTGAAAGAACGATTTGTACTCTTGAAGACATGCTCCGTTCGTGTGTCATAGATTTCAGTGGTAATTGGGATACTTACATGCCATTAGTAGAGTTTTCGTATAACAACAGTTATCATTCCAGCATTCAAATGGCACCATTCGAGGCTTTATATGGCAGAAAATGTCGATCGCCAATTGTATGGCACGAGATCGGTCACTCGCAATTAACCGGTCCTGAGCTATTGCAAGAAACGACTGACAAAGTCCTCCAAATTTGAGACAACTTGTTGAAAGCTCGAATTCGACAGAAAAGTTACGCCGATAGACGACGCAAGCCCCTTGAATTTGAAGTTGGCGACTACGTACTCCTAAAGGTATCACCTTGGAAGGGTGTGGTCAGATTCGGCAAGAAAGGGTAACTAGCGCCTCGATATGTTGGACCTTTTAAGATTCTGGAAAGGATCGGAAAAGTCGCCTACAGACTCGAACTACCGGAGGAACTTAGTAATGTCCACCTAACTTTCCATGTGTCAAATCTCCGAAAGTGCCTGGCTGAGCATGATTTAATTGTACCTCTCGATGACCTCCAAGTAAACGAAACACTACACTACGTGGAAAAGCCTGTCAAAATCATGGACCGCCAAACCAAGCAGCTCCGACGCTCGCGCATTCCTATTGTGAAAGTCCGATGGGAAGGCAAACGAGGCGCAGAGTTCACTTGGGAACTCGAAAGCGACATGAAGGCAAAGTACCCACAGTTGTTTGTTACGGCTTTGGCCTAATTTCGGGACGAAATTCCCTCAACTAGGGGAGGCTGTAACACCCCATGTTTCGGAAGTCAAAGTCAAAGTCAAGATTGAAGTCAAAGGAAGAAAAGATTGCTAAATGCGATCTGTCTCTCCTTGCTCAATTCCTATTTTGAGTTCTTTGACTTGTAATTAGTCTATTTTGATGTCGCTTTAGTTGTATTATGTGGAGTATATAGTAATAATCGCATAGTAATCGCTATTTATCGCTTGATTAATCGCCTTATCGCTATCGCAATCGCACTCGTAACTCGAATTACGCGTTCTGGCTATTGCTATACGTGTGTGTGTGCCTTATGTGTTACTTGTGCATGTTTATTTATGTATGTGGTGGTAATCAATCGAAACGCAATCGAACTCAATCGCAATCGAATCGAAAACGCTTAACGAATATGAAATAAGGATGCTTGTATGTTGATATAGTAGTTGGGATTATAAGTAGTTTGACTAGGAAATTCTATCGCATCGCAACGCTCGCAATCGAATCGGCAAAACTCGTCGCACCAAACACTTGAACAAGTGGCCAGCCGATCGACCAGCTGTTCGATCGAGCTGCCACTCGATCGGCCAGCCAATCGATCAGGCTGCCAAACGATCGACCAGCCCTCTCCTCCCCTTTCCTTTTTGGGAAACCCTATAAATGCCTCCCTGTCACCATCATACTTTCCACTTTTGGCAACTCTCCTCCGACCAGCTTATCTTCCCCACTTTTCTAAATCTTGTACTTCCTTAATCTACACACACTCCTACACCTTTCTATCTTTTGAATCTTAACTTTTAACGGTGAAATCACTAGATTTGAGGTGTTCTATGATGATGTCATCATGGTGTTCTTATGAACTTCATGTTTTGGCTTCAATCCACCAAGAACAACTTAGATCTAACTGATTTCCACATAAACAAACAAAGATCTTTCATAGATCTAAACATATTCACAATGAAAAAGATTGAAAGATGGTTTTCCAACTATTCTTTCAACTCTATTACACTCAATGCATTCAAAACCGATAGAATCGGAGCTTGTGCCGACTTACTACTCATTCTTGTGGTTGTGCTGGTTCAAGATCTGGATTCTATCCACGAGACTACCGATTTCGGGTTAAACATGGAACACCGTCTCGAACTGTTAACTGGTCGGATTTGGGTGATTCCTGTCCGATCAGGGGTACCAAGTATTGACAAGGTTTCTGTTGCTTAATACGTTATCAAAACGTCTTGATAAAACGACAAACAATCAAAACAACCAAGTGTAAGACGAACAGGTCGACCAGGATGGAGTGTCGTCCGATCGAACTGCTGTCCGATCGGACAGCCATCCGAACGACCACCCATCCGATCGACTTGCACCTTGGCTCCACAATTAATTTTCAAATCAACTCTCAAGAGTTTTGGGAACACCGAACGGATTGCCGTCCGATCGAGTTACCACTCGATCGACCGACCATCCGACTATGTGATGTTTCGAAACTCCAACACGTAAACAATTTTCAACATGTTCAATGCACAAGGGATGCCACCCGATCGAACAACCGTCCGATCGAGTGACAACCTGCTGTAAACTTGTTCTCGCTGAAGTGCCCAACCTATTGGACTGTCGCCCGATCGAACGGACGTTCGATCGATCGACCTGAAAGGTAGGGATACTTCTATGTTTTCAAAATACTACAACGAAAACTTCAAAAGTCAAACCATCATATACAAACACATTCTTCACAAAGGAAGAAACAATCCACTCGAAAGGCCACCCTTCGATCACTTGCTCCGTTTTACGCGTCGCTTATCGTTATGCTATCAATGTGTTCTGGCTAACCGTACTCTCTAGCGCTCCCTTCGATCCATTACTTCAGTCGCTGTGAGTATACTCGATCCCTTTTTGATTTACGCACTTTTGGGTGTTACATACGTTACTTATACTAAATCACATCAACCACACTATGCAATACTTTAACGCTAACCGTTACCGCATGTTATACGTGACTTAATGAATGCTTGTTTGTTATGTTTACACATGGAATGTTGTCTACCTGCCTTAGCAACGATAGTACTATAGTTTGGACTCAGCACCTGTTCACTCAGGGGTTATTAAGGACAATTAGTTACATGGCTAACAGTGGTGAGTGTGTATCGCGAACTGCCTTGGGCAGTCAACCCGCAGTCATTGGTATCGATAGGTTCATGTTGATAACTAACATGCCTCATTTTACACTGTGTACGTGCTGGTTATGCGTAACGATTTCGAACTCTATATGCTATTATCAAACTTGTATGCTCACCTTTACACTATGTGTATTGACTTTTACTTTAACGTATGTGACAGGTGCTTAGGATGCTTATTTGCTTACTTTGCTGTGAAATCGAGGCTAGGAAAGATCTAGGTCAACAATAAACAATTGTCTGTAATGAAAATCTGAGTTGTCGGAACAGAACAATTTGACTAGATCTTTTCTGTAATAACTGTATTATCATTTATGGCATGGTATGGGACGTGTTGCTTTAAATATTTGGTAAATATAGTTGTTATGGAAACTTCTGGATAATCTGTTTCGCTCAATGCCACGCCCCGATGTTTCCGCCATCGGTTGGGGTGTGACATCGAGATACAATCGACCGGCTAAAAAAGTGTGAAGCTTGTCAAATACATGCTCCAATGCCCAAAAGCCCAAAACATGACTTGGTTCCCTTCTCATCAGCCTAGCCATTCCACAAGTGCGGAATGGACATCGTTGGTCCATTCCCACCGGCCAAAGGAGGAGTCAAGTTCCTGTTAGTGGTCGTGGACTACTTCACCAAGTGGCCAGAAGTGAAGCCATTGGCAAAGATATCGGGAAAGCAAGTCATCGATTTCGTATGGGAAAACATTATATGTCGATTTAGGCTACTAGGAGTGTTGGTCACATATAACGGGAAGCAATTTGCCGAGAATCCTTTTAGCTCCTGGTGGAAGGAGTTCAGAATAACACAAGTGTTTAACTCAGTGGCTTACCCACAGTCCAATGGCCAAGTTGAAAGAACAAACCGCAGCATTGTTGAAGGGATTAAAGCTCGGTTGGGAAGGCATGACAACAATTGGCTCGAAGAACGTCCTAATATGTTATGGGCAATTAGAACAACCGGAAAACGAGTCACACGAAAACACCATACAGCCTAGTGTTTGGATCTGAAGCTGTAATCCCGGCAGAGATAGGAGTTACAATAAAGAGGACGTTCAACATTGATCTAGAATCAAACAAGAAAGAGACGATGTTGAACTTGGAACTCCTTGAAGAAGCCCGAGACCAAGCAGCCACAAAGGGGGATCATACAAGCTGGCAGACCCACAAGGAAAAAAGCTTCCCTGGCATTGGAATGGGAAAAACCTTAAAAGTTTCCATGTCTAGTCAAATGTGTTAGAAAAATAACAAAGTGTTGTTTTGTTCCCTTTGTAACCCACACACTTTGAGATGAATGAATGATGAAGTTCTTATCAAAACTTGTCTTTCTATCCTATAATCAGGTTGAGAACCTAGCAAAAAACTCCATGACAAGGGTCATGTAAGAGGATTAGCTCCCAGACCACATCGCTTAATAGGTTCAAGGGTTTAAATGGACCTATATAAGGGGTGAGTTCCTAAATCAATACAACTCCATGAGACTTAGAAATTTTTTCAAAAAAATTATGTCTCATAGACGGGTTTGAACAACCTACACCAAATGTTCCTTAAGCTTTAGCACTGGCTTACGCAACCAAAATCAGACTAAGTAAAGTCATAAATAGGATAAGTGTTACATCTTCTTGTTAAAAATATCCTAAGGCCAAGTTACTGCAGCACTGAACCCTTTAAGGTATAAATAACTTAAGGTGAACACACCATCAACAAAGACAACAAAACGAATAACAGCACAAGGGAATAGACAAAACAACAATGCAAAATATAACAACCCAAAGCATAAAAAAGTTAAACATAGCATAATCTAAGTTAGACTATCAAGGGCCACACAAGGCCATAAACATAAAGCATTGTTCAAGAAGCCTTCAAGATTTTAAGCAACAAGGGACCTAAACGGTTCCCTCGGATAAAAAGATGTCCAAAATACACAACCATAAACATTGTTCAAATGTGCTAAGAAATCTACGAATCAAGATACCTTCTTTACTTCGCAGCATCAGACAAAGTGGGTTTTGCTACATCATCTTTCTTGCCTCCATCATCCATCTTGCATCCATCAACCTGAGCTTTCTTGGCCTTCCTCTTCTTTCTACCCGCTGCAGCGGCTGCCTCAGAAGCTTCAAGGCTTGAATCCTTCGAACCATCCCCACCTTCAGAACAAGTGTCCTCACTATCTCCAGAGTAAGGACGCTTCTTGGAAATGGATTTGAGCACTTCATTGCTCACAGCTTCATTAAGGCCTCGAGGTTTCAAACCCTGCAAAACGGAAAGAGGTTTGCCATAGCATTCGGAGACCTCACCCACATAAAGGTAGGTCAAACGTTCCATCTTCACAACGGTGTTCTTAAACACTTCGAATGCACCAGGCTGAAAGAAAGTAGACTTATATTTTGGAGACCCAGTTGCACCAGCATCATATCAAGCAGTATAACCTTGATGTCTTCCATGAATAAGAAGTTTCGAATAAACATCACCTAGGGCACTATTAAAATCGGATGAATGAAGGAGGTAAGTAACAACTTGTTGGAAGCCATGCTCAATGAGCCACTTGTTGTCCTTGGCCAATTGAGCCAAAGAAGCTTCCACTCCTCTTTCTTTTTCACAGAAGCTTCAACTTGTTGTTTCAGTTCACCAACCTCAACTTCATGTCTCTGAGTAAGCTCGTGAACCTTCTTCTGCCAGGCCAACTCTTTCTTAGCAAACCCTTCTGTCTCTTTCTTCAAAGCAGCCATATTAGCCTTCATGGCCTCCCTTTTCTTCGAAAAAACCTCATACTCTTGCATCCGTTTGCGAAAATGGGCAATACCTTCAGGAAGCAAGGCACAAAGGTTGAAAGAAGGCATGACCATCTTAGAAATCATTTGGTCGTCAACCATGGAGGATGAGGAAGCACGAACAGCTGAAGGGGGAAAATAGTTGAGAACATCTTCACAAACGGCGGGAGACTTGAAGCTATCAGAAATGGTAACCTTCCAGTCAGGCATATATATCTCCCCCGAATCAACATTGGAGGAACTCTCAATAGCCTTACCCGAAGGCTTTGACCCTCCAACCTTTTTATCCAATGCCTTGGTGTCCTTACCCACTACCAAAGGCAACTCCCCCTTCTCCCCATCAGCAGGAACCTCTGTATCTTCAACTTCCAAATCATCACCAAGATCAATTTTTTCAGAACTTGAAGGCTGTCCAACACCTTTACGTCGAGTAGAACGACGAGTGGACTGCTTCGAAGCAGGAACCTTCACAAAACCCTTCACATTTGGAACACTAACATAGCCCGATCCTTCAAACCTATGCTCGGAACCTCTAACCACAGCATCCTCACCCTCAGCAGAGGCACCATCCGCAAACACAACATCTAATGTATCATCACTCTTGATAAAGTCCAAAGTAGACATGACTGCAATTAAAACAGGAAGCATAACATAAACAACAACATTAGAAAAAGCAAAATGCATACCCTGACCATCCCTCATGAGTACAGGATTCCAGTCTGGTTTATCCCATAACTTGCTTATTCCCATTAAGACCAACAAAGGTTCAGGAAAAGGGCGAAGTCTAGAAGGACATGCCCTGGTAGATTTTAAGAACCAACTTTCCAACTCAAAATCAGAGGGTTCAAGTTCTTTGAGAACGGCATCAGGGTGCCTCCAAACAATTTTAAAGGGAACAATTGACTCCGAAACCCAAAATAAATGGTCTTTCCATGAACCAAGAGTAGTTACCATGGAAGAAATTAGACAAGTATCAACTTGGGACGTCTCAAACGTAAACCAATCACCATTCTTTTCCAAACGAAATAAACGGCGAAAGGATATAAGAGAGGGGTCATACCCTGCAGCCCTGCATAAAATTTCGAAGTGCAAAACCCTAGCAAGGCCTTGAGGGTGCAACTGACCAAAAGAGACTTGATAATACTCTAACATATTAAGAACGAAAGTGGAAAAAGGATGACGGAGGTTTGAAAACTCAAAGTGTCTACAATATAAAGCAACGGAACCAGCCGGACATTGGTCAATCGACCTGTCCAAGCCCGGAGCCTCCGGTTTAAACCGTAAATCAATCCCCCGCTGAATACAAAATGCCTCAACCTCTTCTTGTGTGAGGCGAGAAAAACTAGTGGATTGATCTTTCCTTGCACCCATGAGAAACGATGATCAAAAGAAAAAAGTGAAAGAGAAGAAAAAACTAACCTGAACGGATGATGAAACTTGGAAGGATTTAGAGAAATTAGTAAAGTGGTTTTCCCTTGATAAATGAGAAAATAAATAGGCCTGGCGGTTACCATAATTAACCTATGGACTAATAATTGACGTCTGCAAGAAAACTCTCATGTCCGTCAAATCAACCGTCCTTTCAAATTCAAAATCTCAGCGGTTTCGCCGCCCAACACAGGAAGCGTGGAACCTTTCAATCCTTGAAGCCTTTAAGCTAGTTAACAACAATTGCACAAAATTCAAAAGCCTTTGGGCTTACACCACAAATATCTCTGACTTGGGGGGCTGATGACGTGGGTAGCTCAAGCTTAATAAACTAACTATAAGTGCAAAATAGCATAAAGGATTAAAGGGTTCAAGTAAGCTACCAGCTGTAGTCAACAACAAAAAACATTACACAGTGTCATGTCCCATCACACTTTATGTGTGACTTTTCTCACTCAGCCGCAAAGGGCATGTGAGAAGAGACAATCTTTTACCCGCAAGTCCGAAGCCTTCAACCTACCAAAACGGGCAACCCCCTCACTGCATCACCGGATCACTAATCAAAGGTTTCTACTCTTGGCTTCCTCTTTCCCTATAAATGACCACCCTTGGTCATTCAACCAAATATTCCGAAATCTCACTCTCTCTCTCTAGAACTTGCACCTTGCATGTTCTATTCTTCACAATCAATAACATTATCACATTGCATGCATCGGATTCGGGTTGAGTCTCTTTCAACCTTGAATTCTAAGCAATTGATAAAAGAGTGATCCGACCCTACGTTTTGCATACGTAGGGGGATCCCTGACCTGCGTTAGGCAAAACAAGACTCTTGAACCCTTTTGCCTAACGAGTCCCTCCATTGTTCTTGGTCTCATATTTATTGTAGCAACATAGATGATTTTGTTCATTCGCTAGGCTTTGAATTTGAGTGGATTCAGTCTAATTTCATTTAATAAATTTAATTAGATCCTAGTTAAACAAAATATCAACAATATTATTATACTATAAACTTAGTTATTTGGGTTAACATAGTTATTTCTACATATAATCATAATCAAATCATAAAAACTGGTTATATAAAAATATCATAAACAAACCATCAATGGCAAAGCTTGAGATTTCTGATCGGGGGGTCGAAAACGTATATACCAAAAATTTCTATAAAACCGTGTGGGGGGGGGGGGGTAAAAACGTATATACCAAAAAATTTCTATACGAAAAACTATATATTCTCCAGTCTCCACTACTGAACGAAAAGTTTGAGAGTCGGCTGCCCCGTCCCGCCCCCACAAAGCTACCCCTTACAAACCATCACTTTCTCAATCATCCAATCATGTTTTAACTCTTAAGAGTTTTTTTTTCCTTCACCTTTTGACATACACTCACTCCTATCACCTTAAGTCCCATCTTCTACCGAATTAATTACATGTGAGGTAACGGGGTATTAGTTGATAGCGCTATTAGGTTTGCCAACCTCACACCGTAGTCATTCGTTATACGTTTCAAATTGATGGTTGATAAACTCTATATATGGAGTTTTAGTTTTTTTTTTTTTCTTTTAAAAACGACGACTTTCTTGTATTAGGTTACCGTACTCTACAAATTAGAGAGTCTCGTTGCCGCACTCTAGCCAGACTATGTTGTCTTAACCGGCTCACGCTAGCTTCAGAGTTTGGTTTGGGCAATCCCCGGAAAACCATACTGCCAGCTGCCACAATTATGAGAGCCCTGTTGCCCCCACTCTAGCCAGACTATCTCAACCGGATCCACGCTAACTTCAGAGTTTAACTTGGAGTTTTAGTTATAATACATAAATGTCATGAGCTCTAATAATAACTATTATTAATAAGTAATTTAAAGAGAATTTATGAGAAGACAAAGAGGGCAGGTGTAAATGCCCCGGTCAATGTGGGAGGTGGAACACACGTCAAGCTAACGCTTTCATACTTCCCCAAGCACATTCAGATCCAGATTTGCTGGATATGTCAATTGTCACGTGACTAATTAATTACTAATCCCCACCCTTTGAGTCTAAATTTTGCAAAAGGAACTTATTTAAATAATACATTGTTTGTTTCATGGGTTTAATTAAAGACATAAACCTCAACATAACATACTCGAACACTGACCAAAAAAACATATACCCAAACACTATATTTGTTCGTGTCAAAGACATAAATCTTAAGACATATACAATGAAAATATTCTCACATACATACAATGCTTTGTATTATCCTTGTTAATTGTGAAGCCTTTTGAGTCTTGATCGTTCATTAATAAATTGGATCGTGAACTTCTTATTCCAAAAGTGTTATAAGAAGCACATCGTTGCTCAAGATGTTTATTGTATATGTTATGGGAATATCGTTGAGGCCGGGTTCAGACTGAATGGTAGAATGACCTTTGTGAGCTAGCCTAGAGGAGGATAAATAAGTTGTTTTATTAACTTAATTTTGTTAAACTACGAAAATGCACAAAATGTAGTAAGATGAAATTTATATCTACAGTGGTTTGAGTGAGTGTTAACGAACCCATTTTAAGTCCACTCCTAGATCTTTATTTGTGATTTTTTTCTTCACAGTCTCCATCTCTAATAACACGTCATTATGTGAATTGAATACTAACTTTAAATAAACATATGTTTACAAACGTATCTTCTAAGTTCATCAACGACAAAAACTTATACATGAAGGAGAAACACCAACGTTGAACAAAGAGGGGGGGGGGGGGGGGGGGGGGGGGGGGGGGGATTGTGAGACTTTTTGAGTTCGTGTGGTTTTTTGCCAGAAATTTTAGACATGGAGGTCCGGGGGACACGTGCTTGTTATTGGTGCTTTAAATCTCGAAACTTCAAAAACTAAACAACTAAAACTATGGTTGATGGTATCATGCTAAATTATTTTTTTCTAAAGAGTCAAAATGTTTAAAAACTGAACAACTAAACTATCAAAGATAAAACAATAGTAATATTGCAAGATTTAAAAAGAAAAAAGTGAGAATTAGGGGTAGGAAACTGAGAAAAGAAACCAGTAATAAACTAATAATAGTCTTTGAAGCGGGCTTCATCTTGGGCTACGTCATAAACAATTGAATTGAGCCTATATAAATTATAAATATGGAGCCCTATGGGCCTCTATTTGCCCTGTTTTCTCCTAGATTTATGTTATTCCATGTATAGAAAATTCATTCTAGTTTTAAACATTCAAGATACAATAAAATCATTCTCCAAATATCGCCTTATAAGGTGTGGTCATGACCCTCATGGTCATCATGATTCTCCATATCAGCGTCATGTTACCCACTCTTAATCCATTATCCAAAACACTACCTAAGGGTGTGATCATGACTCAAACCACTATTATCTTATTTTAATTTATTTTTGTGAAAGGAAAGGGAGAAATTAAAAAAAGAAAAGGAGGTCCATGGTTGTCATGGTTTAATCTATGCCAACCATGATAGATGAGGCAAGGGGGTGGTGTTTTTTTTTTTTTTTGAAAAGTAAACTTCATTAAAACAGCAAACACCTCAATACGAGGCAGCCACAACCAAGAAGACTACATATTTACAAAATTACACCAATCAACCCAAGAGATGGTTTTGTTTTTTGATCTACATTTGAACCATAAAAAGTCGACCGACTTGATCTCGCAAATAATTTCTTCCATCTTTATGACTTTATTATTGAATTTGGCTTCATTCATCGCCCTCCAAATGCTCCAACACCCGATTTTTATAATACCTTTTAAAGCTTTTTTTTTGAAGACCCACTAATCTGACGTGCTTGTGTATCTCCAACAGATCTTTAAACGAAAAAATAAACTTGTTTGGGATCTTACACCAAGCACTTATGTGCGTCCATAGAGTCGTGGCGGCCGTAATACACTAACAAAAAATATGTTCCACAGTTTCTTCTCCATCATCGCACATTATACAAGTCGACTCTAGAACTCCAAAATTCCTCTTCTTTAAAGCCTCTAAAGTCGCGATCTTATTCATCTCAGCCCGCCAAATGAATACGTTACACTTTAAAGGAAACCACTTACACCATTCAGGGACATACACATTGGGGCCAATTCTATTTTTATCTAGGAGTTTTTTCACCGCTCCTACCGAAAATTCCACGCCCGAAGCACCAATCTATTCCCACCGATCTCTACCCTTTTTCATATTAAAACCGAGTAATAGGCTGCATAAATTAATCAAATTGGTTACCTCAACTCCTGCCGATATATTTCTTTTCCACTACCAATGATGTGACAACTGGCACTTTTCCATGTATTTCGTACAATAATGAACAGTAAATCGTACCTTGATGACTGTGCATGATTGAATTAACAAGACGAATGATTTCCTGAATACTGTCATATACATACAAGTGCATTTCATATTGCAAGATTGTTTATCATTATTACATGCAACACAGTGTAGTTCAATTAGTGCACAGAACAAAGTTAGCACAGTTATCAGACAAACTATAAGTACTGACGGGAGTTCAGTACTCAGACAGACATGATGATAAGACACAGAATGAGCCCCGGAACCAAGTGTTACACTAGAATAGTATGTAGGAAAGTAGGGATCATAAGACTGCCTTCCGAGTGATGATTTAAGTGCCGGAAAGTGCCCTAAACACACTAAAACTGCAGGATTCTGCAGAAAACAACAAAATTCAGCAATTTAACACAAAAATATAATGCATAATTATGGTTTATTGGTCCAAAATACCTTGATAAGTGTCGGGAATCAAAACTGTCATAAAAGACATCATATTACACACTAAACTTCGCAATTTAGCACCTTAACGAACCGGTAACCAACCGAACAATCGGACACTACCCGAAACACCAAAATTCAACTAGAAGCATTGTTTTAGTGTTACCAAGCTAGTTATGATCACCCAACACTATAATACACCCTAAATCACTATAACACATAAAACACTAAACATTACACTTGACATCTAACTAAATTACCTAACTAGATATTTGAAATCAAACTAACACCCCCCCCCCCCCCACCTTGAGGACGGTTAGACATGGGGCCCCACACAAGATTTCTTTTATTTAATTAAGTTGATATGTTATAAATATTTGAAACATTGTGACCATAATGTAAAAGATTGTTGGAAGCCTTTTATAAAAACCAAGAGTTCATGTTCTTCTCATCTTCAACACTTCAAACCAACACAAACTCTCTCTTCCTTTCTCCATTACCTACGGCCAACAACCCCCCTCACACATCCTCTATTTTCAATCCATCTCCATCCATTCTAAGGTGATCTAGAGGTGTAAGAAGCATATTTAAGAAGGTGGAAAGCTTTGGAAGTTGAAGGACCGCATCTTGGAGCTTTTAACCATCACTTTTCTTCATCATCTTCATCCTTGTTTCTTCCCTAGCCTTAGACTAGTAGTAAGCCTCTTGATCTTGTTTTTACTTCAAATCTTAGTGGTTAAAGTGTTATGTAACTTGTTAAACTCAAGAATCTCAAAGAAACATAAGCATGAACACTAACATAAAGCTTAAAAACAAGAAAATCAAAGACGTTTAAGTGTATGTAGTATACTTGTTTGTTGATTTCTTGTGATTATGATGTTGATCGTCATAAGAAGCTTGCTAGATGATGATTAAACACATGATCTAGCAAGTATAAGGATGGATCTTGAGAAATTTGTGATGATCATCCTTTATGTTAAACATGAACTTGAAGATGAACTTATTTTAGTGTATGATGATTATCTCCACAAGTTATAAGTCTTGAAAATAAAGGATTTCAAAAATAATATTTTCAAGAAACTAAAGTTTATTACAAGATTTAACATGAAATTGGTGTTTAAAGAGAGTAAACATGTTTTAAGGGTTAAAACAAAGCTAGTAAGGCATATGTAACAAGAAAAATACAAGAATATTGATTTTTGAAAAATCATCATACAAGTTGTGAAGAGTGAAAATTCACAAGAATGAGTTTTATAACATAATAACCATGTTTTTAGTGTTCTTAAACCTCACTAAACGACAAGTGAAATTACTACAAATTTTTACAAACTTTCAAGTTCATGTGATAGTGTATAATGCATATTTTTGGCTCTTGGTAAGTTATGTGTAAATTGTTGATGATTGGTGATGAACTTCTAAAAGAAAATGATATGCTTTTAAGCATGGAAACCTCCATTCTTAAGGGGAAACTATGGCAAAATTTTTGTAGAAATTAAACACTTAGAAAAATATTTTTAAACAAGTGTTTACAAGTAAATTTTGATCATGGTTTCCATATAAAATTTTGCCATAATTTTTATTACAAAATTTACAAATATTGAAGGTTAATTTTTTATAATAAAAATCACTAAGTATATATTTAGGAAAACATATATTTTGATGTCACAAAATTGTGTGTTACTTGTATATTGATTTTAATAGTTATATTATCTTAGGAACTTGAATATAATATAACACACCAAAATACTAAAATTTGAAATATAAAACATTACCAAAATCTCAAGGAAATAAATATATAAACTATACCCGAATATTGGACAAACTGGACAAGGACCTTGAACTATATTTATATATATATTCCGAAAATAAATTCATAACTCAAAAAGTATGACGAACGGTATTTTTTAAACTAAGGAAATGGCAAGATATGAATTTTTACAAGTATTACAAAATATATCATATTTGTCAAATAGAAAATATATTATTTTTGTCACACCCCCAAAATCCACAAGCGGAGTATCACCGCAGGGAGCGTGACTGACCAGAATCATACCACCAATCATAATAAACATTAAGTAAAGTAAAGTAAAACCATTGCAAACCAAACGTTTAAAGTCCACCAAACCAAAGTCCAAAACCAAATTTAAAAGTCAGCGGAAGCATAAAATCAAAAACCAAAGTATAAGTTTAACGTTTCATAAATTTATCATGAACACACAGCGGTTTATGTCCCACAACGACTCATTCCCCATGCAAGCCCCAGGAAATAACCTAACGACCTGCAAAGCATGTGGTAACGTGTCAACAAAAGGTTGCGAGATCACAGTTGGTTGTCTGTTTTAATGTTGTTCCAAAAACCATAAGTTGTTAAGTTGTTTCGAAAAACTAAAAGTTATCCAGTTCCATGTTCCCATAACCATATACCGTGGGGGCTACCCCATGTTGTAAACCAATAGAACCGTTACCATATCAACTACTGACTTAAGTCATGTTTAAGTGCCCTGCGTCAATGTCTATCATCATTGACAAAGTGCCCAAGTACATTAGTCCACTCCCGTCCTCTGCGGCACGGTGTGAGGCTTGTCAGACCTAATAACGCTATTTAACTAATGACCCGTTCGCCAATGGCCCAACGATTAAGTCGATATAAAAATGAGGGACTTAAGATAGAGTTGTTGTCTAGTAAGTTTAAGGTTGTCGCTCTTCCCAGGAGAGCGGAGGTACGTATTCTACCCAAGGAGAATACGCAGATTGTATCCCACCTAAGGGGGATAGTTGTTATTTAACCCATTCCCAAACCACCGGGAATCCCATGTTTTGACGAAAGTGGAAACTCACCTTTGGTTGCTCGGTTGGACTCTTAAAAATAGCTAACAGTCAGAGTTGGTCAATCACGTCCTAGTATGATTACCATTTAGTCCATTAGTGGTTTCAAATGGAGCACAAAGTTCCTACACGCATCTACCACATAACATGCACTCACTTTGACAGTTCACGCCCATACATACATTCCACCTATAACTACTCAAGAGCAAGCACACGATACTTCACATAACACTTTCGTTGACATATAACAAGTTGGATCATTATCAGATAACATAATCGACATTTAAACACGAAAATCACTACTTATATCGTTTCAGCTTAAACATCCAAAACTCGGTTGTTTTCGGGTATTTTAATAAAATAGTTATTTTATTCCAAAAATTCTCAAATTTTTACAGAATGTTCTAAACGGTCCAAGTATCATTTTGTAAAAATCTAGGGATCCAAATCATTACCAATTATTTTATAAAAATCATTTACCAGGCTGCAATCAGATTCATCACTTTCTGACTGCAGTCTACAGTAAAATTCATTGAAAATTCATCGTAAGTCCGATTGACGAAATTCTAGTTGAAGAATTACAAAGACACCCGTGGCCATCTACTATATAAATTTAGAGACTTAACTCCATTCAGATTTCAAGTTATGACAAAAAACATAACACACATTTTCTGCAGAAAAAAACATAGCTTTTGTTGCTGTACAAAACGGACTTTTAAAAATAGCAAACGACCTCGAAAAAATATAATTCCAGTGCCATTTGAATTGTTTTTCGAAATCATCTAATTTAGACTTCAGAAAATCAATTTTTCAATTTATAACAGTTCGTTTACAGCCAACTGAAGTTGGCTGTTTTCATCAATCAGCATGTAGTTTTACATTTAAACGACCCTAGCATGTGTACTAAAAATCACAGCCATGTTTCTACAAAAATCACACCAAGAATCACAATCCAGATCAAGAATACTAACCTTGGAGCAAAAGTAGGGATTACGAGGAAGTGAAAGGCGAATCAAGAAGCTGAACTAGGGTTTGATTTTCGCAGGGGGGGGTCTCTTCTGGTCGACGATCACAAGGGGAATTAGGGTTTCTGTTTTTGATTTCTTATTCCCAAAGTCTCCTACATAATTAAAATCCAAGGGAGTTGGGCTAGTGGGCTACAAGAAAACAAGAGAGTATGGGTTTGGGCCCCAAATTTCGCACCAAGGGAAAAGGGGGTGGGGTTTGGGCTTGTTTGTGGCGCAAGGGGGAGAGGGATTGGTTTGGGTTGGGTTTGATAAGTGACGGTTTTGCGAGTTTCACACAATAACTAATTAAAACGTTTCGCATTGCAAAGCAATATAATACAACGCTTCGATTCACAAAATAACGTATTCCAATATTTCATTTTCGGGTTTTGGTTTCATATAATTCATATTACACATTACCAAGCACACCATCGTTCAAACAAAATAAATCACCGAATTAAATTCGTTTAACATACTTGAAATTACACAGTAAACGAAACGTTCAGGAATTTACACGAGTTGTCACATCATCCCAAAGTTGAAAGAAATTTCATCCCGAAATTTAGCACATCGTTGCCGGAGAAGCTAGTTGTGTTGTGCGTTTTCCTGGGGTATCACATCATCCCCCGTTGGTTTGGAATTTCGTCCCGAAATTCCAAAGTAGCTTCAGTACTGGACTCACCTTTCTTGAACAACTGGGGGTACTTGCATTTCATCTAGTCCTCTCATTCCCAAGTCAACTCTGGGCCCCGACGGGAGTTCCAACAAACTCGAACAATAGGTATCTTGGTACGTTTAAGAGACTTGATTTCCCGATCCATAATTTCCACCGGCTCCTCGACGAAGCGCAACTGGTCGTCGATAGTGAGTTCCTTGAAAGGAACAATGAGGGTCTCGCCTGATAAACATTTCTTCAGACTTGACACGTGGAAGACGTTGTGAACACCACTGAGTTCTTCGAGCAAATTCAGTTTGTACGCTACCTTGCCGATTTTCTCAGTGATTTCAAAAGGTCCGACATATCGCGGATTAAGTTTGCCTTGTTTGCCAAAACGAACCACACCCTTCCATGGTGAGACTTTAAGTAGCACTCGATCCCCAAACTGGAACTCGAGAGGCTTCTTACGCGTATCCGCGTAACTTTTCTGACGATCGCGAGCTGCCGCCATTCTTTGTCTGATTTGTGCAATCTTCTCCGTTGTGTCGACAACGAGTTATGGGCCAGTGATTTTGCTATCACCAACTTCAGCCCAGCATAGAGGTGATCGGCATTTCCGCCCGTACAAAGTCTTGAATGGAGCAGCCTTGATGTTGGAAGCCTTTTATAAAAACCAAGAGTTCATGTTCCTCTCATCTTCAACACTTCAAACCAACACAAACTCTCTCTTCCCTTCTCCATTACCTACGGCCAACAACCCCCCTCACACATCCTCCATTTTCAATCCATCTACATCCATTCTAAGGTGATCTAGAGGTGTAAGAAGCATATCTAAGAAGGTGGAAAGCTTTGGAAGTTGAAGGACCTCATCTTGGAGCTTTTAACCATCACTTTTCATCATCATCTTCATCCTTGTTTCTTCTCTAGCCTTAGAGCTAGTAGTAAGTCTCTTGATCTTGTTTTTACTTCAAATCTTAGTGGTTAAAGTGTTATGTAACTTGTTAAACTCAACAATCTCAAAGAAACATAAGCATGAACACTAACATAAAGCTTAAAAACAAGAAAATCAAAGATGTTTAAGTGTATGTAGTATACTTGTTTGTTGATTTCTTGTGATTATGATGTTGATCATCATAAGAAGCTTGCTAGATGACGATTAAACACATGATCTAGCAAGTATAAGGATGGATCTTGAGAAATTTGTGATGATCATCCTTTATGTTAAACATGAACTTGAAGATGAACTTGTTTTAGTGTATGATGATTATCTCCACAAGTTATAAGTCTTGAAAATAAAGGATTTCAAAAATAATATTTTCAAGAAACTAAAGTTTATTACAAGATTTAACATGTAGTTGGTGTTTAAAGAGAGTAAACATGTTTTAAGGGTTAAAACAAAGCTAGTAAGGCATATGTAACAAGAAAAATACAAGAAGATTGATTTTTGAAAAATCATCATACAAGTTGTGAAGAGTGAAAATTCACAAGAATGAGTTTTATAACATAATAACCATGTTTTTAGTGTTCTTAAACCTCACTAAACGACATGTGAAATTACTACAAATTTTTACAAACTTTCAAGTTCATGTCATAGTGTATATGCATATTTTTGGCTCTTCGTAAGTTATGTGTAAATTGTTGATGATTGGTGATGAACTTCTAAAAGAAAATGATATGCTTTTAATCATGGAAACCTCCATTTTTAAGGGGAAACAATGGCAAAATTGTTGTAGAAATTAAACACTTAGAAAAATATTTTTAAACAAGTGTTTACAAGTAAATTTTGATCATGGTTTCTATATAAAAATTTGCCATAATTTTTATTACAAAATTTACAAATATTGGAGGTTGATTTTTGATAATAAAAATCACTAACTATATATTTAGGAAAATATATATTTAGATGTCACAAAATTGTGTGTTACTTGTATATTGATTGTAATAGTTATATTATTTTAGGAACTTGAAAATAATATAACACACCAAAATACCAAAATTTGAAATATAAAACATTACCAAAATCTCAAGGAAATAAATATATAAACTATACCCGAATATTGGACAAACCGGACAAGGACCTTGAACTATATATATATATATATATTCTGGAAATAAATACGTAACTCGAAAAGTATGACGAACGGTATTTTTGAAACCAAGGAAATGGCAAGATATGAATTTTTACAAGTATTACAAAATATATCATATTTTGTCAAATAGAAAATATATTATTTTTGAGTGGAGAAAAATATATATATTTTCTTAAACAAGTTAAAAATATATTATTTTGGGTGAAAGATAGAAATATATATTTTCTAAAGTTAATCTTAAAAATATATAACATTTTTGAGATATATATGAAAGTATATTTATTTTTACCAAGTTAAGTTATAGATATTTTTCTATAAAAATTCTCTTAAAATATGAATATTTTAAGAATACAAAGTTGGTGATTTTTAGTTGTCTAAAAATAATATTCCGGAATATTAAATACAAGTTAAGTATAAAATACTTAATAAATACAAGAAAATACGTATTCTCATACGTACAATTATACACCGGAATACACCACCAATATTTGGCAAAATACATGAGTATAAGAATACACAAGTACAAGTACACCCATACTTGGGAAAATACATATGTGGGAATACATAATAAACCAAGTTAAAATATATTATTTTAACAATATTCCAAATAATTGGATAAATATAATTTAAGTTAAAATATTATTATTTTAACTAAAAATTATATACTTTGTAATTATATAATGTACATCAAAGATGTAACTCAAAGTACACCGAGAATTCCAAAATAAGTCTTAATAAATGGATAAGACTGAGAGTCGTTACACGACCTAAACGTCTAATAAAACATGGCACGTGTGTAGGTAGTTGTACGACTCGTAGAAGGACCTTTGAGTATACGAGATAGCAGGACGCAAACTTGTGAGTTCATGTCCCCCTTTTCTCTTAACTGCTTTTGGATTTATAACTCTCGGAGGTGAAATACATGTCAACATGGGTATGATTTGGCTATGAAATGAACTATTAGATCATGTGAGCATAGGCTGAAACTGAAGAGCCATTAACTCTCTTAAGAATCATGGACAAGGGTTAGATCTAATGGGTACGGCCTAACCCCACTCATAGTCCTTGTGTGACCACTTAGAGTGTTGTTATGTCCCAGTCGAGGTGATTCGACAACGGTCAAGGTGATTTGACACAGTCAAGGTGATTTGATACGGTCAAGGGGATTTAACACAATCAAGGTGATTTGACACAGTCGAGGTGATTCGACACAGTCGAGGGGATTCAACACTAATAATCGTCTACTCGGGTTGAGTACCCCCTATGTCGTCACATATATTAATGTCCTTGCAAAACATTAATTGATCTGTTCATAGACGCTTTACATACCTATTTTCAAAGGAATCATTCAAATGTTTACAACTCTATTGGAACTCATACAAAACACATGAACTCGCTCAACTTTTGTTGATGCTTTCAAAATTACATGTATTTCAGGAAACGAGATGGATCTTGGGCGCCGGTGTTGTTTTCAAGACGTAAATTTCAAGTTTAGATGTCATCCACTTTTGTGGTTTGTAACTTATCCGGAAGTTATGTTGGTTGAAACTAAACAACGTTTGTTTGTAATATTTTTAAAGCTTTTGAATGGATGAACATCATTTTAATTATATAGTTGTTTATTATAATCGAATGCAATGAAAACTGATCAAGTCACACGCATATGCTTCCGCAAAAGTCAGGGTGTGACAGTTTGGTATCAGAGCATCGATTGTAGTGAACTAGGATTCCTTCTCGAGTCTAGACTACAATCACTAGGATTCTCTCACGAAAACATTTTTACAAATAGGTTTTTCAATGCATTTACGAAAGCGCCAAGATCCATGAGTCAAACATTTTTCAAAGGAAAGACAAAGCAAGGACATTGGTAGGGAGGAGAACACCCCAACTGACGTGCCAAATAAGGTATAGTCTACGCGAGATAGACTTGCCGAAGACAAAATGATCCCCCCCCCCCGAAAGAACAAACGAGAGTTATATGTGACATGATGCATTTATATGCCTGTGTATACTAAGTAACATATTTATTCATTAATATATATGCGTATAAGTGTACGGAATAATTATTGACGGGAACGAGATACCTTTGACTTCGAATCCATTATTATTCCTGACTCGCACAATGAGATTATCGACCTCGCGTACACTAAGGAGCTTATGGCTGATGCGATTACCAAACGAGACCCTGGGCTTGATTCCGTAGAAGATGGCTGATGTGTGTAAAATGCAACATATAAAATACATCAATTGAGACATAAAACTAACCCTTTTTTAGTACTAATATTGGAAAAATGTGCTTTTTGTCTTCCTTTTGTATTTTCAGTACTAAATGAGCGTAAATGAACAAAAGGAACAAATATGCAGCAAAATCTAACATAAATACAAGAAAAGGAACAAACGTGGCATGCCTGACCCCTCGACAGCATCTTCCCAAGCATAAACAAGAAAACAGAAGGCTGACCGCGGCACCGTGCCCAGCAGACACGGGGGCGTGGCCAGGTGTCTGCAAAAAGGACAAAGCTATAGATGCTTCTATTCCCGACACGGGGGCGTACCCAGCTCAATACGGGTCGTGGTCAACGCTAAGATTCGCAGAATCCAAGCAAATCTTGATAGTACAGATACGCTTCTGCACACGGGGCCGTGCCCAGCGGACACGGGGGCGTGTGGAGCTAATGCAGACAAATTGCAATTAATAAAGAAAGAGAATAAGGATGGACACAGGGTCGTGTCTGGGCTTCTGTGCGGGCTATAAATCCGGGTGCTTGGTTCACTTCAAAGGCATCCCTTGGCAAACCACCTCTCTCCCACTTCACCCACACTCCACCACCACTACAACCCACATCCACCACCATCATCCATCATCCATCTTAGAGTGTGTGTAGTAGTCTTGGGATCCAAGATTGATAGTAAGAGTTCTTGACAATCAAAGGCAATGTTTGCCTAAATCTCTTACATCACTTGGTGAAGACAAGCATTTAGTGTAATACTTTTTATTTTTAATCTTTTCGCACTTTTTATTTGGTTTTGTATTAATGATTTTAATAACTAGTTTCTTATGTTGAAGGTGAAACTTCCTTATCATTTGTCCGTGGTGTCTTGGCGTTATTTTACTATCTATATAAAATAAAAGATTCCATTCATATCTCTACGGTCTATATAGAGATATGTTGGCTACCTGACCGGGGGTTAAGGGAATGGTTTGGTAAGGTTCTTGCCTTGTTCAGTGTATAGATCCTGCAAGGACCTGGGTCAAGCTTACTAGGACCTCCTTCAATACCCACTGGTATTGGATGGCGGGGGTGCGAATGGCTTGATCCCCTCGTATGTAAACTACTATTAATACATTAACCTGGCTACTTGGGATTGTATCCCTGCTGACGCAAACCACTTAGCCGAGGGTAACGTCTCCTTCAAAAGAGGGGCCTACCACATTACACATTAATAACTTAATTAATTATCTTTCAATATTCCGACCCTTTAGGATTCTATCCTTGCTGACTCAAACTACTGGGTTGAGGGTAACGTCACCTTCAAAATAGGGGCCTACTACTATAACTAAGATAATCTCTTAAAAAATGCAAAAGTGAGGAAATCATCAAAGGTTACACTAAAGGCGAGTCGGATCCAAGTGATTCATCTTGTCTATCAGTTTTTATTTTATCTTATTTTCAGCATTTTTAGTTTTTAATTTTCATATTTAAAAACCTTTTCTAAATTTTTTATTTGATTAGACGTTGAGGATAAACCGGTATTAAAAGCTCTTGCGTCCTTGGACGACCTCGGTATCTTACCAACACTATACTACGCTCACGATGGGTGCACTTGCCCATATGTGTGTTTAGTGTTAGTAGAATATCGTGTTTTATAAATTTAAAACTTGACTAAAGTATTAAAAAGGGCTTAAAATATAACTAAAAACCTATCACACTCGACACGCATCAATGGCTGTCCCTCCCCCTCGAATGCAAAGGTGCCTGACTACGGTAGTGATGGCGAGGCGGAGGTGGTAACCTTGGATAACAACCTTATCAGCAAGACAAGGTCCCTGTGGCTTTTACGAAACATGCTTGACGACACACTTGTCCAGACAATGAAGAGGAGGTACTCATCTTGAAGGTGCCCCTCCAAGTGCTATTACTTGGAACTCTCCTTATTCCTATTTTGTCTAAGCATTGTGCCAATTCACGCGTAATGACAACGGATGTTTGCGCGTGGACCACCATAATGGTCCTTTCCATGTCGAAGGTATAAGGACAGTAGTGTCCCCTCTTTGGTTGATCATCTGCTTTGAACGAGGGAAAATTAGGGTGACCATGCAAGATAATTTATTATTACGGGGGCCCACGTAATAACGACTTGTAGTGCATGGAAGTCCTGGTGGACTCTGCAGGTCAAGCCAATGATCACCATCCATTCGATATTTCTAAGTGTTCACACCTCCATCTAATGGAACAATACGGAGATAGTTGCAATAGCACTCTACAAAGTAGGAAGTCTGCCTTTGCCTACTTCGTGCCTAACACTTCTAGCCGAAATACAAGTCGTTTGGGAACCGATATCTAAGCAATTGAAGATGGCTAACACTCAGAAAATATTCTTCTCATCCTTCACCTCACATGCACCCTATTACCCTCTACCTATACCCCTATCAGCAAATCTACACTCTCTATCCCGTAATGCACCCCATCGTTTGCGTAGTGCATTCGCGCCCTGGAAACCGCTCTACGGTTGCTACAAGGCACAATTCGGTTTCGAGAGCGAATTCACGAACACTCATGACCTTATCTCTCCATTTTCACTATCACCTCCTATACGTGGTAGTAATGCACAACCCCTATCTTTTGGGAAGTATACCTGTTTTTGTAAAACAAAAGACCAAAGAAGACCAATGTAGAAGGAAAATAACTACTACTTTCGTATTATGGGACTTGTATGACCGAGGTGATGTAACCTCGAGTCCATTTTGTTTTTCATCTATTAAAAAACAATGTATCAAATTGTCGAACATATATGGAAGCTCAGTGGTTGTTTTCTTATTTATACATTGTCGATTACATGTTCATGTGATGTTTATGTGATTACATGTTTGCTTGCCGTGATGATGATTCATGTTATATATGTACGTATACATATACACCTCATAGGCAATTATTTGGTGAATGTTGTCTAACCTACCTGATACCTTTTGCTAGAAAATGCTGCCCAGACGTGACTCAGACACTAATACGTTACAAGGACAGAAGCCGAGCTTTAAGAACGCATATCACAGGCAATTGCACAGCACGAGGCCAACCACTCAGCACACAGCGGTGGCACTTCCGAAAATAACCCTCCAACTGGTAATGTTAAGTCACCTAAGGCACATTACAAATCTTTTGGGTATTTCCAATTATGCTTTGCCAATGCTCACTCATGAATTGTGTTACACGTGTTACAGGTTGTACTTATAAGCAATTTCTGGATTGAAAACCCCTAAAATTTGATGGCATGGGAGGTGCCGTCGCTTTTGTTCGTTGGGTCAAAAAGACCGATTCCGTGCTGAGGATGAGCAAGTGTGCACCTGAACAGAGAGTTACTTACATTTCTGGGTTATTTATGGATGGAGCCCTCTCATGGTGGAACCTCCAAGTTCAAACTCTTGGCGAAGCGGCTGCATATGAGCTAACCTGGGATGAGCTTAAGGAACTGATGCGCAAGAAATATTGTTCAAGAGCTGAAATCCAGAATCTGGAAACCGAATTCTGGAATCTAAAGATGGACGGACCAAAGATAGCTGAGTATATTCAGCGTTTCCATGATTTATAAAGGGTCGTTCCCTATCTTGTCGAGCCAGAATTCAAGAGAATTGAGCGGTTTATTTGGGGACTTGCGCCTCAAATCCTAAGCATGGTTACTGCCGCAAAGCCTCCAACCATCGTAGAGTCTATTGATTTGAGCGTTACACTTACTGAAGAAGCTCTTCGTATGGGAGAGTTTTCAAAATCTGAGACAAACAAGAAAGAGACTCACGTGGAGTCTTCGGGCAACAACAAAAAAAAGTTTTCAAACCTGAAGAAAGGCACCCAAGTCAGTCATGACAACTTTAGTGCAAATAAAAGAAGGGAAGGAAACCCGCCTCGTGGCATGAAAGCTTATGGAGCCACCAATAAGGCCAATGGTAAGTTTTATTTGGGAACTAAGCCGAGATGTGATGAATGCAAGTTTCACCATGAAGGTCGATGCATGCGACCTAAGTGCGACTGATGTGGAAAAGAAGGACATAACAAGGATCCCTGTTGGGCAAGATATCCCAACCAAGGAGGAAATGGTAACTACAACCAGGGCGGAAACGATAATGGTAGAGTTCCAGGTTGCTTCAACTGTGATGACGTGGGGCACTTTAGAAAAGATTGCCCTAAGAAGAAGCAAGCAAGAAAGAGTCTTCACGATCGGATATCGTGAAGCACGCCAGGATCCAAATGCGGTCACGGGTACGTTTCCTATTAACAAACCCCATGCATCCATTTTGATTGATATTGGCTCCGACTTAATCTTTGTATCTATAGAACTTAAGAACCTACTTGGTCTAGAAGCAAGTAAGCTAAACACCCCCCCCCCCCCATATTCAATAGGGTTACTAAATGGGAAATTAGCCAAGAAGGATGAAGTTGTTAAGGGTTGTACCTTGGAGCTTGGAGAGCGGGAAATTTCTATCGATCTCCTACCAGATAGTTTGGGAGTTTTGATGTTGTAGTCGGCATGGATTGGCTATCCAAGAATCGAGCTGAAGTCATTTGTCATGAGAAGATCATTCGCATCCCCCTTGTAAATGATGAAACACTTATAGTACACAACCTTCATCCGGTTGATGCGAGGGCCCTGGGCCCATAAGGCGGTGGATTGTGACATCCCACGTTGGTTACGAGAGCACAGAAGTGTCTTCGAAAAGGCTGCATAGCCTTCCTTGCTCATGTTGTCAATAAGGAGACTAAGGAGCCAAAGCTAGAAGGCATCCCCGTTAGGTAGGAATTTCCAGAAGTCTTTCCCGAAGACTTGCTAGGATTACCCCCATAGAGACAAGTCGAATTCCATATTGACTTGGCTCCAGGCGCCGCTCCTGTAGCCAAGGCACCATATCGACTTGCGCCGTCCGAAATACAAAGAGTTATCCACGCAACTCCAGGAGTTGTTAGATAAGGGATTCATAAGGCCGAGCTTCTCGCCTTGGGGAGCTCCAGTGTGATTTGTCAAGAAAAAGGATGGCAGTTTCCGTATGTGTAACGACTACAGAGAGTTGAATAAGCTAACAATCAAGAATCGGTATCCCTTACCGAGGATTGATGACTTATTCGACCAACTACAAGGCTCTAGCTACTACCCGAAGATCGACTTGAGGTCGGGATATCATCAACTGTGAATACAAAAAGAAAGTATCCCTAATACGGCCTTTAGGACTCGATATGGACATTACAAGTTCCTTGTCATGCCGTTTGGCGTAACGAACACACCGGCAGTATTCATGGACCTCATGAATCAGGTGTGTAAGCCTTATCTGGATAAGTTCGTGATTGTGTTTATTGATGACATCCTTATATACTCAAAGACCCAGAATGAACATGAGCAGCATCTGCAAGCTACCTTGGAACTCTTGAAGAAAGAACAACTGTATGCGAAACTGTCAAAATGCGAACTTTGGATTTGCGAGGCAAGTTCTTAGGTCACGTGGTGAATAAGGATGGAATTCAAGTCGACCCTGCCAAGACCAAGGCAATCAAGAACTGAGAAGTCCCAAAGACACCAACTGAGATACGACAATTTATCGGGTTAGCAGGCTATTACAGACGATTCATAGAGAACTTTTCAAAGATTGCTCAACCGCTAACAACCCTAACCTACACGGTACCTATCTTGTCTTTACCTGACGGTACCGATGGATTTGCGGTTATTGTGACGCTTCTCGACAAGGTCTCGGATGTGTGTTGATTCAACGAGACAAAGTCATCGCACACACGTCACGTGTATTGAAGGATCATGAGAAGAACCATACGACGCACGACCTTGAGTTAGGAGCTGGGATATTCGCATTGCAGATTTAGCGTTACTACCTGTATGGTACTCGTGGCACAATCTTCACGGACCATAAGAGCTTGCAGCACATTTTTTATCAGAAGGATTTGAATATGAGGCAGCATAGATGGGTTGAACTGCTAAATGATTACGATTGTGAGATTAAGTATCACCTGGACAAGGCGAGTGTTATAGCAGACGCCTTGAGCCGCAAGGAGTGCGCAAACCTCTAAGGATGCGAGCCTTAGAGATAACCATACAGACAAATCTCGCTACTTGGATTCGTGAAGCTAAGCAAGAGGCGCTCAAACCGGAGAACCTACGAGCTGAAGCATTAAGTGAATGGGAGCGCATTCGTTGCCCAAGGAAGATGAAACGTTGTACTTCCTGAAGCGAATTTGGGTTCCATTCTTCGTCAATCTACGCGCACATGTTTTAGATGAAGCTCATAAGTCAAGGTACTCTATCTATCCTGGATCCGACAGGATGTACCTAGACTTTTATTGGCAGCCCAAGATGAAAGCCGATATTGCTACATATGTGGGTAACTGTCTTACTTGTGCCAAAGTTAAGGCGGAGTACCAGAAACCATCAGGGTTGCTGCAACAACCTGAGATTCCCATGTGGAAGTGGGAATAGATATCAATGGATTTCATTACCAAGCTACCAAGAACCCAAAGAGGTTATGATATGATTCGAGTAATTGTTCATCGACCCTCAAAGTCCGTACACTTTCTAGCGATCAGTGAGAAAGATAGCACGAAGAAGTTGGTAAAGTTGTACCTCAAAGAGATTGTGGCCTTCATGGAGTGCCTGGATCTATCATATCCGACCGAGATTGTCGTTTTGTGGCGAGGAGTTAGCAGACGTTTCAGCAAGCTTTTAGATCACAGCTGAATCTTAGCACAACCTTTCACCCTCAAACGGACAGCCAGAGTAAACGGACGATACAGACCTTGGAAGACATGTTACGTACTTGTGTGATGGACTTGTGTGGAAGTTGGGATACTCACTTGCCTTTAGTGGAGTCTTCCTACAATAATAGTTATCACACCATCATTCAGGCCACCCTTTTGAAGCTTTATATGGACGTAAGTGTCAGTCCTCATTGCGTTGAGCAGAGACCGGAGATAAACGGTTTATTGGACTGAGTTGGTTCAGGAAACCACAGACAGGACCGTTCAGATACATGATCGTATCAAGTCAGCACGTGATGTACAGAAAAGCTACGCCGACAAGCGGCGGAAACCGTTGAAATTTGAGGTTGGAGATATGGTTTTATTGAAAGACTTGCCTTGGAAAGGCATGGTACGATTTGGAAAACGTGGAAAGTTGAACCCACGATACATTGGACCCTTTGAGATCCTGGAAAGGATCGGAACCGTCGCATACAAGCTAAATCTTCCAAAAGAACTTAGCAGTGTTCACGACACGTTTCACGTGTAACCTCAGGAAGATTCCGACTCAAGAAACAGTTGTCATTCCCGCAGGAGAGATTCCCATCAATGACAACCTCCAATTTACCGAAGAACCCGTTAAAGTTACGGACTGGAAGGTCCACAAAACACGGAGAAATCGTTTTAAACTTGTCAAAGTTTGTTGGAATTCACATCATGGCCCAAAATTTACTTGGGAACATGAAGAACAAATCAAGTCTAAGTATCCACATCTATTTCACAACTCCCCTGCAACTGATAACACAGCTTGAATTTCGGGCCGAAATTCTTTTAACGGGGGGAGAATGTGACAACTGGCACTTTTCCATGTATTCCGTACAATAATGAACAGTAAATCGTACCTTGATGACTGTGCATGATTGAATTAACAAGACGAATGATTTCTTGAATACTTTCATATACATACAAGTGCATTTCATGTTGCAAGATTGTTTATCA
Organism: Helianthus tuberosus; assembly: GCA_030545235.1. Taxonomy (NCBI): domain Eukaryota; kingdom Viridiplantae; phylum Streptophyta; class Magnoliopsida; order Asterales; family Asteraceae; genus Helianthus; species Helianthus tuberosus. The sequence goes on from CM060381.1 coordinate 91,902,921, forward strand.
TTATTACCTGCAACACAGTGTAGTTCAATTAGTGCACAGAACAAAGTTAGCACAGTTATCAGACAAACTATAAGTACTGACGGGAGTTCAGTACTCAGATAGACATGATGATAAGACACAAAATGAGCCCCAGAACCAAGTGTTAAACTAGAATAGTATGTAGGTAAGTAGGGATCATAAAACTGCCTTCCGAGTGATGATTTAAGTGCCGGAAAGTGCCCGAAACACACTAAAACTGCAGAATTCTGCAGAAAACAACAAAATTCAGCAATTTTCAGCATAAGTAAAGTAAAGTAAAACCATTGCAAACCAAACGTTTAAAGTCCACCAAACCAAAGTCCAAAACCAAATTTAAAAGTCAGCGGAAGCATAAAATCAAAAACCAAAGTATAAGTTTAACGTTTCATAAATTTATCATGAACACACAACGGTTTATGTCCCACAACGACTCCTTCCCCATGCAAGCTCCAGCAAATAACCTAACAACCAGCAAAGCATGTGGTAACGTGTCAACAAAAGGTTGGCGAGTTCACAGTTGGTTGTCTGTTTTAATGTTGTTCCAAAAACCTTAAGTTGTTAAGTTTTTTCGAAAAACCAAAAGTTATCCAGTTCCATGTTCCCATAACCATATACCGTGGGGGCTACCCCATGTTGTAAACCACTAGACCCGTTACCATATCGACTACTGACTTAAGTCATGTTTAAGTGCTCTGCGTCAATGTCTATCATCATTGACAAAGTGCCCAAGTACATTAGTCCACTCCCGTCCTCTGTAGTACGGTGTGAGGCTTATCAGACCTAATAGCGCTATTTAACTAATGACCCGTTCGCAAATGGCCCAGCGATTAAGTCGATATAAAAATGAGGGACTTAATATATAGTTGTTGTCTAGTAAGTTTAAGGTTGTCGTTCTTCCCAAGGAGAGCGGAGGTACGTATTCTATCCAAGGAGAATACGCAGATTGTATCCCACCTAAGGGGGATAGTTGTTATTTAACCCATTCCCAAACAACCGGGAATCCCATGCTTTAACGAAAGTGTGAACTCACCTTTGGTTGCTCGGTTGGACTCTTAAAAATAGCTAACAGTCAGGGTTGGTCAATCACGTCCTAGTATGATTACCATTTAGTCCATTAGTGGTTTAAATGGAGCACAAAGTTCCTACACACATCTACCACATAACATGCACTCACTTTGACAGTTCACGCCCATACATACATTCCACCTATAACTACTCAAAAGCAAGCACACGATACTTCACATAACACTTCCGTTGACATATAACAAGTTGGATCATTATCAGATAACATAATCAACATTTAGACACGCAAATCACTACTTATATCGTTTCAGCTTAAACATCCAAAACTGGGCTGTTTTCGGGTATTTTAATAAAATAGTTAACTTATTCCAAAAATTCCTAAATTTTTAAAGAATGTTCTAAACGGTCCACCAAATATCATTGTGTAAAAATATCGGGATCCAATTCATTACCAATTATTTTGTAAAAATCATTTACCGGGCTGCAATCAGATTCGTCACTTTCTGACTGCAGTCTATGGAAAAATTCATTTAAAATTTATCGTAAGTACGATTTACAAAATTCTAGTTGCAGAATTACAACGACACCCGCAGCCATCTACTGTATAAATTTCGCAACTTAACACTATCCAGATTTCAAGTTATGATGAAAAACATAACACACATTTTCAGCAGAAAAAACGCGGCTTTTGCTGCTGTAAAAAACGGACCTTTAAAAATAGTAAACGACCTCGAAAAAATATGATTCCAGCGCCATTTGAATCGTTTTTCGAAAACATATAATTTAGCCATCAGAAAATCAAATTTTCAATTTATAACGGTCCATTTACATCCAACTGAAGTTGGCTGTTTTCATCAATCAGCATGCAGTTTTACATTTAAACGACACCAAAACACGTGTAAACGACCCCGACTCTTCCTAATAACAACCAACAGCAGGCTAATCATCAATTACCATCTAACCATATCAATAATCACAAGACACTAATTATAAACATCATGATTTTCACCAAAAACGCAGCCAACAATCATTTACGCATACATATCATCGACGAGTTCAGGAAATCCCATACTCAACCAAAATAAATCATGCAATATCAAAACCCTAGCATGTTAACTAAAAATCACAGCCATGTTTCTACAAAAATCACACCAAGAATCACAATCCATATCAAGAATACTAACCTTGGAGCAAGAGAAGGGATTACGAGGAAGTGAAAGGCGAATCAAGAAGCCGAACTAGGGTTTGATTTTCGCAGGAGGGGGGTCTCTTCTGGTCGACGATCACAAGGGGAATTAGAGTTTCTGTTTTTGATTTCTTATTCCCAAAGTCTCCTACATAATTAAAATCCAAGAGAGTTGGGCTAGTGGGCTACAAGGAAACAAGAGAGTATGGGTTTGGGCCCCAAATTTCGCACCAAGGGAAAATGGGGTGGGGTTTGGGCTTGTTTGTGGCGCAAGGGGGAGAGGGGTTGGTTTGGGTTGGGTTTTCTAAGTGACGGTTTTGCGAGTTTCACACAATAACTAATTAAAACGTTTCGCTTCGCAAAGCAATATAATACAACGCTTCGATTCACAAAATAACGTATTCCAATATTTCAGTTTCGGGTTTCGGTTTCATATAATTCATATTACACATTACCAGGCACACCATCATTCAAATAAAATAAATCACCAAATTCAATTCGTTTAACGTGCATGAAATTACACAGTAAAACGAAACGTTTAGGAATTTACACGAGTTGTCACAATTTTGAGTGGAGAAAAATATATATATATATATATATATATATATATTCTTAAACAAGTTAAAAATATATTAGTTTGGGTGAAAGATAGAAATATATATTTTCTAAAGTAAATCTTAAAAATATATATCATTTTTGAGATATATATGAAAGTATATTTATTTTTGCCAAGTTAAGTTAAAGATATATTTCTATAAAAATTCTCTTAAAATATGAATATTTTAAGAATACAAAGTTGGTGATTTTTAGTTGTCTAAAAATAATATTCCGGAATATTAAATACAAGTTAAGTATAAAATACTTAGTAAATACAAGAAAATACGTATTCTCATGCGTACAATTATACACCGGAATACACCACCAATACTTGGCAAAATACACGAGTATAAGAATATACAAGTACAAGTACACCCATACTTGGGAAAATACATATGTGGGAATACATAATAAACCAAGTTAAAATATATTATTTTAACAATATTCCAAATAATTGGATAAATATAATTTAAGTTAAAATATTATAATTTTAACCAATAATTATATACTTTGGAATTATATAATGTACATCAAAGATGTAACTCAAAGTACACCGAGAATTCCAAAATAAGTCTTAATAAATGGATAAGACTGAGAGTCGTTACACGACCTAAACGTCTAATAAAACATGGCACGTGTGTAGGTAGTTGTACGACTCGTAGAAGGACCTTTGAGTATATGAGATAGCAGGACGCAAACTTGTGAGTTCATGTCCCCCTTTTCTCTTAACTGTTTTTGGATTTATAACTCTCGGGGGTGAAATACATGTCAACATGGGTATGATTTGGCTATGAAATGAACTATTAGATCATGTGAGCATAGGCTGAAACTGAAGTTCCTTAACTCTCTTAAGAATCATGGACAAGGGTTAGATCTAACGGGTACGGCCTAGCCCCACTCATGGTCCTTGTGTGACCACTTAGAGTGTTGTTGTGTCCCAGTCGAGGTGATTTGACAAAGGTCAAGGTGATTTGACACAGTCAAGGTGATTTGATACGGTCAAGGGGATTTGACACAGTCAAGGTGATTTGACACAGTCGAGGTGATTCAACACAGTCGAGGGGATTCAACACTAATAATCGTCTACTCGGGTTGAGTAATCCCTATGTCGTCACATATATTAATGTCCTTGCAAAACATTAATTGATATGTTCATAGACGCTTTACATACCTGTTTTCAAAGGAATCATTCAAATGTTTACAACTCTATTGGAACTCATACAAAACACATGAACTCACTCAACTTTTGTTGATGCTTTCAAAATTACATGTATTTCATGAAACGAGATGGATCTTGGGCGCTGGTGTTGTTTTCAAGACGTAAATTTCAAGTTTAGATGTCATCCACTTTTGTGGTTTGTAACTTATCCGAAAGTTATGTTGGTTGAAACTAAACAACTTTTGTTTGTAATATTTTTAAAGTTTTTGAATGGATGAACATCATTTTAATCATATAGTTGTTTATTATAATCGAATGCAATGAAAACTGATCAAGTCACACGCATACGCTTCCGCAAAAGTCAGGGTGTGACAAATGAAGCACACGACCATTGATCGGATTTTTCACTCTATCACTAACTCTACACCTACAAATCCATTAATGATCCTACGCGGCGATTGATGACCCAACCCATGCCTCCCACACCCTTCAGCCTAAGGCATGACTTTGAGAAAGAGAGTTAAGGGAAGAATAATTGAATTCAATCAAATCATAGTTGTCTTCTCATTAATCCAAATGCCTCGTACCCATGGCTAGTGCCACTATTAGGCATTACCTTTGCGGTCAATCGATAGGTACCGAAGCTTAAAGTTGTGAAGAAGTGTTTTACCTTATACACCTATGTATCCACTTCTCCCTCAAATTTTGGAAATTCCAACTTACCAGACATGCTATTAATCCTTGTTGATCTTGTTTTGAGGTTGGCCATTTGGTGTCAAATTATGATTGCTTTTGTAACACCCTTAATATTATTTAACGATTTTTGTACAAATAATGACAATTAATATGTATTTACGTATACACATCACATATAAAAATACGGGTTTATTAAAACTTTTACAATTTAAAATAATACAACATAATGTAACTAAATTCATCGTTTAAAATAACAACGATACAACGTGCGGAAGCTTCTTTTTCATGTGTTCGGTTCTTTCACGTCGCTTGATCTTCCTCCAGGTACTCATGATAATCACCTACGATCAAAACCAACTTAAAAGTTAGTTTTGATAACTTAAATATAGGAATAAACAAGTTATGTGCATCAAACAACAATTAAAAACAATTTTTTTCTAGTTTTTATGCCTCTCGCGCCACGCGAGAGGCTTACTCTCGTCCTTCGCGTGTCGCGACTTCCGTCGAATCTATCACACACCCTCGCGTGGCGCGAGGGAGACCATTTTCCAGCAGGTCTGTAACTGGGACCTGCATTTCAGCCCAGCTTTGTGTTTTATCCATTTTTAACGTAAACGCGCATAACTTTTGATTTACTTGTCCGATTTACGTGATTCTTTTTCCTATGCGACCGTAATTTGATTACGGATCCGTTTATCCTCTTTGTTCGCATCAAAATTCCGATTTATAAGCTAACGGCCTATAAATCCTTTTTATGATTATTCGACCTGCTTATGCTAAAATCACAAACTTATTTTTAGTTAATCATAAATCATATACCAATGTAATTAACTCAAAATCTCTATCTCAGATTCATACTTTTGTGAATTACGCGACCAATACCCAAGTTATGCGTGTAATTTATTCTGACCCGTTTAGGGGATTTTGTGCATTTAAGCATTAATCCGCTCTTCCCCTTTTACACTTCGCATTCTCATATCTAAATAACTATTTATAATCCACCACAACTATATTTGTGGTGAATTTAACATAAGGAACCCCAAGACCCCAATTTTGACCCTTCGGATGGTCATTTACGTAAATGACCCATTCTTAGGCATTTAACCCACGAGAGGCTTATGTCTATAATTTTCTATGCTTATCTATCACCTACTTGGACAGGTTACATGTTCTTAAACAACCCCTAAGGGTCGTTTGTCCGGTTTACCCATCGAGGGCTTTTTGGTCAAGTTTAGTCCCTCATTTTACTACAAAGAACTTCCACTAATTATTTGACCAAAATATCACTATTAACAATAACTCTATTTATGCGTACCTGTCTCGGGTCAACATTTTGACCCGTTTTCATACCTTGTCTCAAAATTTTCTAATCCATAGCATCACTAATCCATAAGCCGTCTTATCCTGTGAGCGTATGTCTCAACAAACGCTTATTAGTCGTTAAATTGTCAAATGGTATCGACGTTACCATTTGACCCGTTTGGTCTAAATGACTGAATAATTTGCACTTAAAATCGAATGTCATTTAATTATCATTTCATAAAGTAACTCATTTCGGATTTATACCAAGTTGATTAAGTTTCTTAAATCTGTCTCTTACACGTTTACCCAACATGGCTTATGCCATTTGGTGCCGTTTGAAATATTGGCCCTGGTTCATGTGTACTTGACTAAATCACTATTATACACTTTTTAATCGTTTAGGCCTACTCACAAAGTAGCCGTTCAAAAACTCATTTTTACCTTAGCCTTATTTCATGGCTAATTTACCGTCTTACCTCTATTTACCATTAAACATGGTTTTTATCCTTTATATTAGTTCCTTCCTGTATTATTTCGTGCCGGGAACCATATCTTGAATTTCATCTTTATCATATTTACAACTTATAGAATATACATGTATTATACTAAAAGGTGTAAGTTTCACTTACCTCGCATCCAAGCGACGCTTTTCTTTTCGTACTTGATCTGTTTGACCCGTTTCTTTCCCAAGCCTCATCCTAGCTTGTCAAGCGTCAACTATCATATAGTATTCATAAGGTGGATATGTTAGTCATTCGAGATCATAACCTTTATGCCTTATGAACCTTTATACTACTTTTCTTACCAAACTCTATCATAGGTCGGTTTAACACTATTTTCAACATCAACAATTCATGTGTTCATCATCTAGTTACAATACCCATTCAACAATTCGAATTTCTATTTTTCCGACACTATTAACTAGATTTGTTTCTAAACATGGATTTCATCACAGCATACTTAACCCATTTCAAGTCATTTATGATCATGTATCCAAATTCATGATTTAATCAAACACCTTCTTAACATTATCATGCATGATGATTCTAAACATAGTCTTATCATCAATTTCATCATAACATTAAAACCCACTTAGCACATATAAGGGTAATCATCAATTTCCTAGTTTTCTAAACCAAATCATCAAACTTTTAACTAGGGTTTGTTCCTAGACATGGTTTCAACATAACCACACTCATACATTCAACATTCAAACGTGAACTTCAATTCATGAGTGTTAATCAGAATTTTAAGATATCACCAAGTAACGAAATTCGACTTACCTTGTGATCTCCTAGCTTGAGTGATCACGAATTTATTTAAAGCCCCAAATTTTAGCTTGATTCTCCTTCGATTTGGTTGGATTTTATGAGTTTTAGGGTTTTGAAAGAACCCCCTTGGGCTCCTGATCGTTCCTGCGCGCACACACACACACACTTAGTGTGTGTATGTGTGTTGTGTTTTATTATTATTTTTAATAAAACATGTTTGCCCATTTTGCCATTTTAGTCCTTCATGTTTCATTTTTTATCATATGAGGCTATAACTCATAGTTTATCACTTAAATTCATATTACTAACTAGGCTAATTATTCATAGCTAACTTAGTAGGTTCAGGAAGTTAAAAACCCGTTTTATTTTAAGTCCCATTAACTCGGGCTCCTTATGAACTTTGTCTTCTCAAGTCGTTTGCTCTCTTTTTATTTATTATTAGGCTTATTTATTTAAATCCTAATAATTTCTGGGTTATTCTTTTCTGCTAACGGTATTCTACCCACTCTTTAGTATTAACAGAGTTTAATTACCAAACCCGTTTTCGGGATGTTACAACTTTGAGCCGTTGATTGTTACTCAAGGTTCCTAGGCTACGAACCACACTATCCAGGGTTGATCGAATGCCTATGTAAGACCTCCCTGAGTTGTCTGTTGTCGCCATCTACCTGAACATGGTCTTCTCGATTTTCTAACTATATTAAGATATGCTCATAATAATAAAATTATGTGGTAACCTTATATTAGACAAAATATCATACTTAGAGGATTTGAAGATCTCGAACACTATTTGATATAATAATAATAAACCCTAACTAATAAATTCTAATTAATATTTTATGCAATATTAACCAAGTTTTTCAAGTGTTCAACTAAAGTCACATAATTTTTTTTTCTGTTATTAAGTGTTTTTATCAACTAAGGGGCTGTTTGGTAGCCTCTTAATGATTCCATTAAGAGGCTACATCTTAATGGGTCAGAGTTAAGGGTGTTTGGTATGCTTAATGGATACATCTGAATGATTAAGTGGGCCTCTGACCGATTCAGATTTGAAGATATCGCTGAATGAAAACTTGACCTAAATACCCACGTTCACACTCACGTTCCTCTCATCTTTCTCTTCTTCTGGCGATAACGCAAATCACCACATCTCGATTCAGATTTGAAGATAAGCACATCAAGCCTTCGATTACCCAATTCCAAGCAAATCTCGTCACTGGTAACATCGCCTGCATCTGCACTTGTTCTTACATGTCCATATATTTTTTTTATTGATGACCTATAGTTTTTGAATAATAATTGTTCAAGTTCCGGATATGATCAGTGAATCGCCTCGATTTCTCCTTTGATTTACATATGATGAATTTGATTAGTTGTTTGATTTGCGGTCGTCTGGTAGATTCTCCTAAAGTTTTACGTGTTTGTGTGTTGGAGATTGATTCGATTTTTGTTGACTAAACTGTTAAATTCTGGAGATTGATTCGATTTTTGTTGTCTAAACTGTTAAATTCTGGAGATTAAATTCTGTACACATGTAGTCTCAAACTACAGTCTTATGCAAAGTTAAAAAAATCTGCTAGTTTGGCCACTATAAACCAGAATCTCGGTAATTTATAGGTTGATTATGAAGTTTCACCTTGGCTGAAGCAGAATTCTCCTTCTTTCTTTTTTTACTTGGATTATTGCTGCTGCTGATGCTTGATTTTGCAGTGGATTGATTGTTCGCCAAAAGGCTTTTTTCTGTTTAGGTATTTTTCTGTTAGACACGTATACTTTGGCTGGTGCTTCTTTCTCTTATGTCGATTTGTGTTATTAGAAACGTATACTTTATCAACACAATCTCTGTGTTTTACAGATTCTTGACAAAACTGATACTATCCTGCTTATAAGTGAAGAGCTAGTGTTGTACCTATTGTTTATGTAACAGTTTTGATACTGGTGTTTACAGATAAATATTATCTTTGTGACGCTGCATACACCAACACTCGTGGCTTTATGACTCCCTACCGTAATACGAGATATTGGTTAGCCGATTTTCGACGACAACGTGCGTTAACTAAGGAAGAAAAATTCAATCATGCCCATGCACAACTCAGAAATGTTATTGAGCGCTCATATGGTGTTTTGATGGCGAGATTCCCAATCCTAAAGCAAATGGCTCCCTTTTCTTTTCCAATCCAAAGGGACATAGTGATCGCCTGTTTCGCCGTCCATAATCTTATAAGGAAATGCAATATTCGTGATCAATTATTTGTGGAGTATGGCGAGAACGCTGTGTTTTCTGAAATACAAGGTGGAGAAAATGTTGGGCAATTCGTTCACGACATAGAATGGGGTTCACAAGACATCGAGTATATGACTACTTTGCGTAACCAGATAGCTAGTCAACTAATTTGAAATGTTTAAAATTAAAATTCTACGCAAATTATTAATTTCTAGTTGAATTTTAGTATGTTTTTAAGAATTTTGAAGGATTTATATGTAATTTGGATTTTCTATAATGTTATTTGTTTTCATTTTATTATTATTATTAATCTTCCAGAACCGTCATTCAGAGCACTGACCAAACAGATACATTTCATTCAGAGGGGTAAAGTAGTCATTGTGCATAGTCATTCAGAGGTCCAACCAAACAGCACTTTTTGGTTCAGCACTTCCTGGTTCAGAGTCTCTTACCCATTCAGACCTCTTACTGGTTCAGCACTTACCCATTCAGAGGTTGCCAAACGGCCCCTAAGATTCATATATATATATATATATATATATATATATATATATGATAATGCTAGGTAGAAAACCCTCCATTTTGATAAAACCCTAGAAAACCCAACCTCCCGACATTTTTTTTTTTGAAAAAAATAACACATGTAATATACATGTTTTTAAGAGTTTTGGGCCAAAAAAAACAAAAAAGCGCCGAAGGAATGTTTAAAAAAAAAAAACAAATTTCAGCAAGTTTCTGCCTTTTGTGCCTAACACATGTTAGTCACCCGAAGTTTGCTGAAATTTGTTTATTTTTTTTAAAACATCCCTTCGGCGCTTTTTTGTTTTTTTTTTGCCCAAAACACTTTAAAACATGTATATTACATGTGTTATTTTTTTCAAAAAAAAAAATGTCGGGAGGTTGGGTAAAAATGGGGGGAAATTTGAGTTTCCAGAGTTTTCTAAAAACTCAAGGGTTTTCTATATAGCCCTCCCATATATATATATATATATATATATATATAGTGTGAAGTTCATTGGGGAATACTAAAAAAGTGGGGAACAGAGGGGAACCGACTCAAACGAACTCCGATTGGACTCATTCCAGCGGCGTTGGAACCGGCTCGTCGAACCCTAACTAGGATCTCTTAACCCTAACCCCTAAATCATAACCCCTAAACCCTAAATATATTAGGGTTTAGCTTTAGGGTTTAGCTTTTAGGGTTTATAGTTTAGATTTTACGGTTTAGCTTAGGTTTTAGCCTTATTTTTTAGTTTTAGGGTTTAGAGTTTAGGAGTTAGGATTTAGGGTTAAGAGATCTTAGTTAGGGTTCGACGAGCTGGTTCCAACGCCGCTGGAATGAGTCCAATCGGAGTTCCTTTGAGTCGGTTCCCCGCTGTTCCCCAATGAACCTTCCTATATATATATATATATATAGGTAAAGGGTACTGTACAAATTCCCTTATCGTACATTACGTACGCTACAATCTCAGCCGTCAGATCATCTTCCCGCAATGAAATCGCATGTTGTTTTTTTTGTAATAATTTCGCATGTGATAATTTTGATGAAATAGCAGGTGTTTTTTTTTTTAACAATTTCGCATGTGGTAATTCAATTTCGCATGTGATAATTTTGATGAAATAGAAGGTTGTTTTTTTGTAACAATTTCGCATGTGGTAATTCAATTTCGCATGTGATAATTTTGATGAAATAGCAGGTTGTTTTTTTGTAACAATTTCGCATGTGGTAATTCAATTTCGCATGTGATAATTTTGATGAAATAACAGGTTGTTTTTTTGTAACAATTTCGCATGTGATAATTTTGGTAACAATTTCGCATGTGGTAATTCAATTTCACATGTGATTTTCAATGCGGGAAGATGATCTGACGGCTGAGATTGTAGCGTACGTAATGTACGATAAGCGCATTTGTACGTTAACCAGGCCCTATATATATATATATATATATATATTTCATTGAGTAACTTAATTGTAAAATATATGAACATTTATAAAAAAAATCACATACAACTAAAACATAGGGTTAAGTTATTCTAGAAAGGCCCCCTAAAAATAAGAAATGTACAAAGACACAATGGATTGCACAAGATAACACAATGTCGAGCAAAATATAACACAATGTCGAGGAAAAAAGACACAATGAGTCGCAAAAAGACACAATGACACAAATACAGAAAAGACATAATGATAATAAACAAAAATTCTAAAATCTTCAACCTATAAATCCAAAAGTGAAAACCTAATATCTCACATCGTAGAGTTCGACGAGACCGTTCCAATGGCGCTTGAATGAGGTCAATCGGAGTCCGTTTGATATATTTTGTACGACTTCTTATTTTTAGAAGCCTTTGTATTTGATCCTGTAAAACATAACGAAAGTTGTGTAACTTTAATGTTGACACTGGAGCTCTAAGCATGTATCGTCGGTTTGGTTTTGTAGAATTTATGCTGCGAAGGAATTGAAATTAATAAATTCGTCTACAGATTGTGTAACTATAGACGAGCTTTAAGCCACTTCAATAAAACACGACCCGATCCCTGCTATTTTTTCCTCGTAGTGTTAATTTTACCGAAAATTTCTTTTTTTAGTGTAAAATATTGAACTTTTAAGAGCAGACTCCACCGATTTGGATTTTAAGAGTCGAGCCCCACCAATTTGAATCTCTAACAATTTTGGTTTTGTTTTGTGGAATTTTTTGCGAAGGAATTGAACTGAATAACTTCGTTTAAACCCCACCACAACCGTTATAAACCCTAGTTTGCTCCTCCTTCAATCCACTGAGGTTCGTATTGCTTCTTCTTTTCAATCAATTCTTGTTACTCAATCGATTTCTGGTGCAATTCATCCCCTCTACAACAATATTTCGCCATTTCTGATCCAGTTCACACATCACTTCAGTCAGGCATTTTCACAAACACCTGTCGGGCAACCCATGATCAAATGGCAAACCAACTCATTAAACCCTTCAAAAACCCTCAATACCTACCCTCGGTTACACGATTAATGACAACAAGCAAACGGGTTCAAGACAGAAGCCAACAGAAACGAGTCCACGCCCTCGAAATCGCAGTCGAAAAGCACAAAATCGCCTCCAAAATCCTCTTTCTATTAGAATTATTAAAGCAAGAACCCGAACAAGTTATTCCCATCAGGTCTCTTGATCAACACAGGCGCCAGCTCAATCTGCCAAAGCCCCACAAAATATCAGACTTTATTCGCAAATCGCCGAAGCTGTTCGAGATGTATAAGGACCAAAGAGGCACCACATGGGTCGGGTTAACCGCGAAAGGCGAAGAATTGGTTGAAGAAGAAGAAAGATTAATAGCAGAGAATGAGGGAAAGGCAGTGGAGCATGTAACAAGGTTGTTAATGATGTCTGTAAACAAGATTTTACCTTTGGATAAAATTGCTCATTTTAGGAGGGATTTAGGGCTGCCATATGATTTTCGAAAGCATTGGGTGCATAAGTATCCGGATTGTTTTCGGGTTTTGAAGGATGAGGATGATGTTGAGTTCTTAAAGCTTGTTTCTTGGAACCCATGTTGGTCTGTTACTGAAGTGGAAAAGAAAGTTACGGGCATCACGAAAGCCGAAAATCATGTTCCGGGGAGGCTTTCGTTAGCGTTTCCGATGAAGTTTCCTCCGGATTACAAGAAAGTGTATCGATACGGTGGGCAGATTGAGAATTTTCAGAAAAGGGAGTATCTTTCGCCTTATGCAGATGCGAGAGAGTTGAAAGCGGGGTCGGTTGAGTTCGATAAGCGAGCGATTGCGGTAATGCATGAGGTGTTAAGCTTTATGAACGAGAAACGGTTGATTACGGATCATTTGACTCACTTTAGGAGGGAGTTTGTGATGCCGCAGAAGCTGATGAGAATATTGTTGAAGCATTTCGGGATCTTTTATGTTTCGGAAAGAGGGAAAAGATTCAGTGTGTTCTTGACGGAAGCGTATGATGGGTCGGAATTGATTGAGAAATGCCCGTTGGTTGTCTGGAAGGAGAAAGTTGTTAGCCTTACTGGTTATAGAGGAAGGAAGAAAAAGATTGAGACTTTTGATGACATGGATGATTTCGTTGATAATGATTTGTTTGAGAGTGATTCGGAAGATGAAAACACTATTTGGATTGACCGATCATTCAAAGAAGAGGATGATACGATGAGTGATGTTGAAGATGAGTTGGTTACACAAATCTCTGAGATGGATATTGGAGAAGTTCAGAAAGCTTATAACGATACGTAATAAACATCACGAGGTTATAAATCTTGTGTTTTCTTGCACCTTTAATTATCTTTTGTTTATCATTATTTAACATACTTGTAAGCTCGCCTTCTACCTTTATTGGATCAACGAATTATTCATTAGTCGTGCATACTTGAAATAATTATCTTTTGTCATTATTTAACACACTTGTAAACTCGCCTTCTACCTTTATTGGATCAACGAATTATTCATTAGTCATGCATACTTGAAATAATTTAGAGTACTATTACTGACTGCTAGTTGGTTTCTTTTTGTAGAGAAATTATAGTTCTTGTAGTAATGCAAAAGCGAAATCTTTTATGGTGATCACACTTTTTTGGCCATGATATCTTTTCTAGGGGCATCAATCCTGTCAGGTTGGCGGGTTTCGGGTTGGTTGGTTTAGTCGTTGAAACACAACCCATTTATTTATTCGTGTCAGGGACATCAACCCTAACTCGCCCACACTTAAAATCATGCAACCCAAACTTGACCCGTTTAACTGATTTCTAAACAAATCAAAACAGGTTGATGGGTTGCAAACTTGCAATCAAATTGTAAATGTGTTAAACGGGTTGGTGGGTTAACTGAAAGCAGCAGAGAAAGCTTGCAAGTGTCATGCTCTCAACATGGGTTTTGAGGGACTTGAGTTGCGCAGTTATTCAAGCAAATGTAGCAAAATTGGTTGGGATTTTTTCTCAGTTTGCCGTCAATAGTCTTTGATATGCAAGTGAATTACAAAATTCATTAGAAGGTTGACTTTTTAAACTGTTGTGTTGGATTTTTCAATGCAAACTAATCGCTTTTTTTTAAGTCTTTTGGAAATGTATGAAATGGAAGCATCATCATAGGAAATATGCACGGTTTCTTAAGATTGGCAGTGAAGCTTCTCTTCAAAAGAGCATAAAACTGGTCATTGATCAGCGAATAGAAGAGAACTAGAAAATCAACAACATAACTTAACTGTTATCGTTTCCATATTGCTGACTTTATTTTTCGTAGCATGTTGTCAGCATTGACTTGATGAATCACGGTGACATACCTTTTTGCAGCCTTGTCAAAAACATTGAAGATATCCATGGTATCATTCTACTCCCTTTGTCTCATGAAAATTTCTAGTTGTTGGTATTTGTTTATAAAGGCTACTGTTGTATGCATTGCATATGCTGGTTAAATTCTAAAAAAATGTTCGATCTTTCATATTCATATATTTTGTTCAATTTGTTCATTTTATATATTAGTTCATTAGCAAATTTATCAAACACAAAAACAACTGATTATTTAATCATTTAATTATTACAATTGCCACCGAACTCATACCCATAATGATTCATGACTGTAAATCAAACACCACCTAAATTATGTGACTAATCACACGTCATTGAATAGAGAGGCTGCTTCCAGTGAGACCCCCGACTCGATAGTGGTTTTTCACGAAATTAGTAAAATAACGTTAAAATTAGTGCACTTTCACTTTTGCACCTGGGGCCCACACATATATACATTATATGCGCATACAGCAAGCGGGGCGTTAAAATAACCTATGGAGATTCTCTGGCATATTGGGACTTGATATTTCTTACTCTGATGCTATGTATGGATTACCGACATTAGTGTCGGAGGATGTTTTCGGAGCTCCGCCTTCAGGTCACCTTTTAACGCGTTTTTTGTATGATGTAGCCTGGATCTTAGCAGCTCAGGATTGCTAGATGCAGACTAACTGACAACTCACACAGACTAACTTTACAACAAGACCCGAATTCAATTGTAGCGACAAGTATGGCTCGTGCTCTGACAACTGACTAAATTAGGGGTGATACATTTCCTAGTACACAATCTGTCCACTTTCAAATTGCTCATATTGTCCACTTTGTGTAACAATTGTACAAATCAAATTATAACCATTTATTTTTGTGGTAGCATGGAATTGGATGCTGTTACATGCAATGCAAACTGTTGGGTATTGATATTAACAATATGTGATCATACCTAGTATGCCTTGATACCAACAGACACCTGTACATATAAAAGAATATGAGTGAGTATATGACGGAAGAAGAAAATATAGTTGGGGATATTTTAGTATTATGTGGTGTACAACTTACAATGCATGTATCAATGCAATAAGATGTCACTAAATATACTAGAAGAAAGTTGACATATATATATAGATTGAAGTTATCAGGTGCTATATTTTATAAATTGAGGTAAGCAAGTCTTGACCCGTGTCAAAAAAAGCATGGAAAAGAACATGCAAAAATTTAATGATTTGGTTCGTTACCGGTAGAAAGTAGAAACCAATGTTAATACCGTCGGTGTTGGTAGGGAGGGACATAAGTTACTATCATTTACGTCATGAGGAGGGTTTTTTTTTATTTTATTTTATTACTAAACAGGTGTGGTTTAAAAAAATATTTATAAAAATGAATGTTTTTATAAGGGTTTATCAAAATGAGTAAAATTTGGTATGATTCATCACTTCTTTTAGTAAAACTATCTAGATGAGACTCAACCCGTAGTGGGGCGTTTTTTTTTTTTTAAATTGAAAAAAAACGCCCCAAAACGCCCCCCACCCCATTACACCCGGCGTTTTGGGGCGTTATTTTGGAAAAAAAAATCGAATTCGCGTTTTAATTAAAACGCCTTGCTTCATTTGCTTGAGCCAATCAGTTTTGAGTATGGTCTGACAAAACTTTTGACTTTTGTGTGTGTGTCTTGCAAATGGACGAAATATGTAAGTGGTCTGACAAAACTTTTTGACTTTTGTGTGGTTTCCTTTTTTTTTTTTTTTAATGATTGAATGGGGGTTATTGGCATAATGTCCCACTACGCCACTTTTGCTATAATGCCCCAACGCTGACTAGGATGCCACGTGTCGGATAATGCCCCATGGTGGGGGCATTATAAGTTGTTACCACTACACATGGTCTAAGTTACTATCATTTACGTCATGAGGAGGGTTTTTTTTTTTTTTTTATTACTAAACAGGTGTGGTTTAAAAAAATATTTATAAAAATGAATGTTTTTATAAGGGTTTATCAAAATGAGTAAAATTTGGTATGATTCATCACTTCTTTTAGTAAAACTATCTAGATGAGACTCAACCCGTAGTGGGGCGTTTTTTTTTTTAAAAAAATTGAAAAAAAACGCCCCAAAACGCCCCCCACCCCATTACACCCGGCGTTTTGGGGCGTTATTTTGGAAAAAAAATCGAATTCGCGTTTTAATTAAAACGCCTTGCTTCATTTGCTTGAGCCAATCAGTTTTGAGTATGGTCTGACAAAACTTTTGACTTGTTGTGTGTGTGTGTCTTGCAAATGGACGAAATATGTAAGTGGTCTGACAAAACTTTTTGACTTTTGTGTGGTTTCCTTTTTTTTTTTTTTTAATGATTGAATGGGGGTTATTGGCATAATGTCCCACTACGCCACTTTTGCTATAATGCCCCAACGCTGACTAGGATGCCACGTGTCGGATAATGCCCCATGGTGGGGGCATTATAAGTTGTTACCACTACACATGGTCTAAGTTACTATCATTTACGTCATGAGGAGGGTTTTTTTTTTTTTTTTTATTACTAAACAGGTGTGGTTTAAAAAAATATTTATAAAAATGAATGTTTTTATAAGGGTTTATCAAAATGAGTAAAATTTGGTATGATTCATCACTTCTTTTAGTAAAACTATCTAGATGAGACTCAACAGTTATCTTCATCATCTCCCAACCTAACAATCTTAGCCGAACAGTCAATGTTTACGATGCACCTCGTTTTCCGTCCGCATACGCGTTTTCCCGTGCACATTTTGTGGTCGATTTCAGTGGTTGTTGACGTTGTAGAGGTTGAGGTGCTACAGCCTACAGGCATGGGCGGAACTTATTAAGGGTCAGAAGGGGACAGACCCCCTATTTTTAGGCTTAAAGTGTAACTTTAGTCCATTACCTTAAAGAATATTATCTCTATTTGGTTGGTCCCCTCCTATTTCGAAAGCTCAAAATAAATATATATTTTCAGTCCACCAATATAAATTTTCAAGTTCTGTCGCTTGCTACCGGCGAAAATCGATATCGTCGGCGAGTTCGGTAGGTTCAGACAAAAAAAATATTAGATTCGTCGAAAAATCACGAAACGTGTGTGGTTCGGACAAAAATGATGGCTTTAAGGTCATTTAAGTGCCACTAGCAGTTGCAAACATCCATGCCGTCGGCATCAGTTTCGGTAAGCATATGGGTAGAAGATACAAATCGAAACCACACTGCGCCGGGTTTGGGTCCAGGTTCGTGGGGCCAAAAGGGAAACAAAGAGGCTGAAGAAAACCGGATTCATGGAACTGTTAGGCAGAACAAAAATCAGACAAGGGTGGTGGTTGGTAGAAGAAGGAAAGATGGGGTCCAAAACAAGACCGACGGGCTAAACCAATTGGAGGACCCAATGATGATCCAAGACGAGATAACTGATCGTGTCACCGACATACCTTAGCACGCTTTATGTGCATAACACATAGTCTAATAGTGTAGAAAAGGATTTGTATGAGGGTGTAGCTTAGCATCCTTGAACATTGATTGTAAGTTTTGTAATGTTTATATTAGCAATCAATGTTTAAATGTGTTCTGTTTGGTTGTTCTTTTTCTTTTGTGGTAAAATTGTCGTCGCTGCTCGCTACCGAACCTTTACAAGTTGGCTCAAAATAGGATGGTGATGGTTTCAGATTGTTTCACGAGGGTTGGGAGGGACGTGATATGATGCTGCGCTTGGAAGTCAAACCCTTCCAGCCCGTGTATTGTCAACCAGATGAGTGAGCTGCAGGTTCTACTCGGCACCTTGATCATAAGTGGCCAGCAAGATCGATGGGTGTGGAACAATGATAGGGGCAAAGACTTGACAGTTTCGTTCATCCGTAATATATTTGCCAAGGCCAAGAACCCAGTTAAATGAAGTTATTTGGCCTTTATGGAATAATTGGGCACCCCTAAAAATAAACTATTTCTTATGGCTCGCCTCATTAAATCGGATAGAGGTGTGCAGATGGCAGATGTGACTTGTGGGAGGTATGGGATGGGTGAGAAATCCTTGGAACATTTCATTTGCTAGCCTCTTGTTTAATGGCACATATTGTATGGTGGCATGTGTTGCTTTGGATAAAAATTCCATTTCCTCATGGAGATCTTTCTTTTAATATGTTATGGCACCTGCTGCAAAATCTAAATGGATCCAAGGAGTGGAAGAAACTTGTGGCTGTGATTTTCATGGCTACTTTTTGGCAGATTTGGAAAGCCCGAAACGCAAAGGAATTCGAAGGGTGGAATATTCCGATGCTCAAGGTGGTGGAGGAAATTAAACTCAACTCGTTTATGTGGATTTCTTGCAGATCGCAATTTAAGGCTCTAGATTGGAATAGGTGGCTAGATTTTAATCTTCGAGATGTAATTTCTTAATCTTTGTTTGTGTTGTTTTGGGTTTTCAGCTTCTTGCTAGCCCAGTTTCTATATCATATATAGAAGTTTTTGCCGTTCGAAAAAAAGTCGAATTGAATTGTATTAAATTAAACGAGGTGACACAATCTATTAGCTAATGGTGGGAGTACTTATGAATTGTGGGTTATGTGGCCCCTTCACACTTAGGATATTTTGGGTTAGATTTACTTAAAATTGAGGTTACTGGTTGAAGCCATTAATTAAAGTTGTACCTCTAATACCCTTCCAATGCAAAGTTTTTGACTGAGAGATCCAACTATCCAAATACGTCATTTGTGTTATAAATAAACTATATTATGGTGACTATCCACATTAACTCTCATCTCTTCATGTCCTTTGTATTAATGTAAGAACACTATATATAGAGTTCTTTGTATTGCATGTTTACATCTTAATGAAAAAGAATTCATATTCACTTATTCTCTATAGTCTTGTTCTCTCATGTTTAGTATAGTTGTATATGGATTGCTAATAGACCGTTGTTTTACAACACGTTATCAGCACGAGTTGCTGCAAGATCTTCATATCCAAGATTTGAATCTTCATATCCATGATTTGGTTTTCTTTCATCCATTCAGGTAACAATACACAAGGCTCATATTTCTACTTAGTAATTGTTTTATTATTTTAGACATCTTGAATAATGTTATCGTATCCATGAAAAGTGAAATTAAGAGTAGAAACAATTGACCTGCAGCCTTTCACCTTGGACTTCATGGCTCCATGTTTTGTCCTCATTTTATTGTTTTTGTATATAATCATAACTAGAAAATTTGGATTTAGTTTTGTGAATATTTTGATGGCATGAAAGTAACTGGGGATAAAATGACTGAAAAATAAATTATATTTGATTTGTTTTCAAAAAATAAATAAATAACAACGTTTACAGCCTTTGAAGATTATTTTTTTTCATGCAATTGCGTACGTTCTTCATTAGCATCAAATAAAAAATGTGCGACTTCTACTTTATAAAATCGGACTTTTTCATGCCATTTACTACATTTTAGATTTGTAGTATTTCAGATTTCCCCCAATATCATCATTAAGTCATCATGACTCGTGACCTCATTTTTTTTATGTAATTTTTTTCTTTTGGTTGTTCTTATATAGGCTCGATGAAAATCTTGCCTAGGTTAACTAGTCATAATCTATTATTCATCCATTATAAATGTATGAAAGTTTAAATGTTATATATAGTATTTACATTTGCTAGTAACTGGTCAATATGATCATCAACATGCACATAAATTATTTGTTTGTATTAAGAATTATTTTGACATTTTGATTTCAACTAAGAAATTGTATTTAAGATGATGAGCCTAATAAACTTTGCTTGAAAACAAGTTAATTTGCATATATCTAATTAATATTTGCCGAAGAAACCTGATTTTCTATGTATTTAATCGGCCATATACTTCATCGGTTGAAATCTCGTTGGAATTGATAATTTGATATACATGATCTAGAATTATGCTTTTGTGTTTGGCCGATTGCTTTCTAAACCCACCAAAGAATTTGAAGGGGGGTTAAGAAGAAACGGGATGGTAACTAATTACTATAATTCAATTTTTAAATTAGCTATAAAGAGCTATAAAGAAATCATTTAAATTAGCCATAAAGAGCTATAAAGAAATCATTTAAGTTAGCCATAAAGAGCTATAAAGAAATCATTTAAAGTGGCAGTTAACAAGAAATCATTTAAATTAGCTATAATTCAAAATTTAAATTAGCTATAAAGAGCTATAAATAAATCATTTAAATTAGTCATAAAGAGCTATAAATAAACCATTTAAATTAGCCATAAAGAGCTATAAAGAAATCATTTAAAGTGGCAGTTAACATTCCCTATTAGTTTACATAATTAATAAAAAGTTTGTTAGCAATTTAGATAAGTTTTACATCTTTGCCACTTCATTATATTCTTTCAACACTTTTATGTATTATTTTCATTTACGTTTTTCATCATAACACATGTTTTAAAGGTAAAATAACTCTTGCATGTATGATTAGTTACATTAAGCATCAATCATTTTTATTATTATTATGATTATTCATTCTGATATTCAAAAAGTAAAAGTATGACACTTTGTTGCCTTTCTAGTTCATAAAGTAATAGCCTATAATGGCTCAACTATTTAAATTGAGTTAAATTGTATTTAGTCATGTTTATATAAACCTTTATAATATTTTAATAGTGGTTCTAAAGATAACTCCATTGTCTCAAATGGTTTATATACAATTATCTTTTATTATGTCACACCCCGGATTCCACGTGTCACCGGTGGGCCTGGTGGGGAGTATCGTGACGTGGTTGGCAACATAATAGTCAAACAACACAATATTTAAATGCACAGCGGAAGCAATTGAAAGATATATTTCAACCGAATAAAATATTGTAATATCGTGTATCACAAACAGTTGAAAGTTTATCCACAGACGGATCGAAAATAAATAGGAAATAGTAGTTCAACAGACGATAGGCATCTTAAGCTTGCGAGACTCTTTATTGATGCTAAGGAGAGAATCCAGCCTATTACGCTTAGTACCTGCATTTAATCTTTTTGGGAAAATACGTCAGTTTACACTGGTAAATACAATCAACTGACTCATTTTAAATATGATTAAAAATTTGTTTGGATGCACATGGCATAAACATTTTATAACTTGGGATAATTATTTAAATATATAATCTTGTAAAAGAATTACATGTTCCTTATGCGTTCAGTAGCCCGGATCGTGCCGGGTTAAAGATCAATAGACGCACCACATCAACTATTTATGCACTGACGAGTGTACGCCTACACTCCGCGCTTAGGTCGTGGCCATTTCGTAAAATGATGCCAAGAATATCCGGGACATGGTCATTAACCCCCCAAAGGCTTTAAGTAAACAAAACGATTTAAACGGGCCGATCAAATTATTCAATTAACCATCAAACGATGGAAGATTTAATGCCCGACCAAGCGGTATTTTATATACCGTAACCCAAGCCCGTATAGGGAAAATAAGTTAAAAGTATTTACCTGAGCAAAGTAATAATCACAATAAGCAAATGCAAGTAGCTTTTACTGGTCCTCCTAATATGGAACGAAGGTTTATAATAACCTATTAGAATCCTAACGGGTCTTTAGTTAAGCTTAAGCTTAGACCGATTAGTTTCAAAGATACGGTTCGTACGCACGATTAAGCGAAGACCGGATAGAATGTGATTTAGACCCGACAAGTTCGGAGACTTGCTTAATATGGGTATTTCATACACATTCTGGATTTTGAGATAAAACCGACAAGGTTTGACCCGTTTCGGCTAGTTAATGCAAACTAGTTACATAACCGAACGCGTAATAAGCGTAACAGGTATTCATAAGAGCCATAGACAGGTTTCCTAAGTTAATACGCTTCAAATATGTTGTGACATCAGTAAGATGTCTTTTATTATGCCGGAAACGAATTTAAACACAAACTATGCCCCGTAGGGGTAGTTTGGTCATTTAAAAGGTTATAAAAGAGTTTAAGTATTAACCTGAGTTACAGGTCTGATATAATCAGCAAAAATACTTAATTTAATAAGTTATAACAGTAGGGTAAAGTATATATGTGAAATTTATCAGTTATAACCAAACTATGCACCGTAGGGGCATTTTGGTAATTTCACATAAGCCGAAAAGCTCAAACTGAAGTCTGAGTTAAACAACTTTTGCTTACTGTTAAAATATTATAATTTACCAAAAATATCAGTAGGTATCAACCCTTGTATGTTTAAAATAGTTCTAGTACATACTACGCGTTAAAAACGCTTATAAAGGCGATTAGAAGCCATTTCTGGATTCTATACATAAAGCTGATATTTTTATTATTCCAGAAGGCTTAAAATAATTTATTTATCATATATGATCAGTAGCAAAAGGTTTGGAGTCAATTAGATATGTAAAACTCATTTTATAGCCCGTAAGGGCAAAACCGACAATTACCGGATTAAGCCTACGACTATAAGTTATGCTCAGTCTAAAATTAATTAAAAATCTTCAAAAATCCCAAAATAATATATTACATGAGTGGGTAAAAGGTTTGATATCAAAAAGTAGGTTTAATTAGGCTATACGCTAATTATGCCGTTTAATTAACAAAAAGCTTCTTAATTACGCTAATGAGCATAACTCTCAATCTACACCTCAAACTGATGTCAAATTTTGGGTACAAGTTTATATATCAGTAACTAAGGTTTCTACTCTTTTACATTTTCAAAAATCACGTTTTAAGGTGAAAAGGGCATAATGGTCAACATATGAGCAATTAACGGAATCATGCGTATTAATTGGTTAACTAATGAACCATGGTGTATAATCACAGAGGGTTATACTAGCATGTAACCTGGTCCAAATAGAGCTCTAAGGTATTTCTAAATCATACCAAAACGGGTCAGAACTGAAGTCAAAGCGAAAGTCAAAGCTTTGCGACTTTCGGTTCCGAACCGGGTCTAAACAATAAATTGTCGGGTTGAACATGTTTAGACATGTTCTTACACTAATTACCAAGTTATATTAATGATCAAATAGGTTTTATGTGTTCTACATTGCTAATCATGTATAAATTAGAATTTAAGTATCATGTTGACCTTTTAATAACAAGTTTGACCCGACATTTGACCTAGTTAGAGTGGGAATCAGGGGGAACCCTTTTAAGGGTTTATTACCCACATAATTACCAAGTTATAACTACTTTCAATTCGACTAATCACTGGACCATTAGTGATTAATCGCTAAGTCAACCGTTAATTACGATGGTTTGACTTTTAAGCTAAAACTAAGCAAAAACTTAATTAAGAAATGTTAAGAATACTTACTAGAGTCCTTTGCACGATTAGTGATCACTTGAGCCTGCTTTGGAGCTCCAGAAATGATCAGGAATGCAAGAGAAAGGTGTGAAGAAATGGTTGCAACCTTGGCCCTTTATATAGTGTTCAAGAACTCATGGATCATTGACACACAAGTCTAACCATGGCCTTGGATCACTTCCAGATGTCCCTAAGTGTCTAGGGGTTGCCTAGGGGTCAAGCAAGATGTGGAAAATCGTTCATAAGTCGGTTACAAGAGCTATGGCAGACAAAAACCCAAAGAATTCGGACCAGATGGCCCCTCGCGGCACGCGTAGACCCCCCCCCCCCCCCCCGGGGGCTTCGCGTGGCGCGACGCCTCTTCTGAACAAATCCAAACTTTAGATTTTTTATGCATTGGTCCTTGGCTCTTGGAAACTTTGCTACGACTTTATTTCTTGCACTTTGAACCCTCCAAATTGACGTTTAAGGGCTTTAAGACATTTACCCACTTTGTTTAGTCCTCGGTTAACTTTATTGTCACCCGAAAAGTCCTAAACTTCATCGTTGACGCTTTTAACCCCTCGCACACGAATTTGATCATAACTTTCTCATACGATAACGAAACTTTATGAAATTTATATCGTGCATTCTAGTGAGCATAATTAACCGTTACAAAGCTTCGGGTTTGTCAAAAGGTCACTCAGAGGTATAACTTAAACATGTTGACACATTTAACCCTTGTAGTTTGTAATCTCTCACTTTCTTTCATATTTAGCTTCGTATGATCCATGATTTATTCGTTTGAAGGTATGAGCATCATGTAGGGTTAATGTACAATATATTTATTCACTGTTGACATTTAGAACTCGTATTTTCATATACTTTTCATGTTTGTCAACTTTAATCCTTCCATAACATTCTTTCACACGTTCAAACATATGACACGTGTCAACACATTATAGGACGTGAATTTTTCGAGGTGTTACATCCTCACCCCCTTAAAAGAAATCTCGACCTCGAGATTTATTGAAACAAATGAGGGTATTTTTCTTTCATTGTGGATTCAACCTCCCACGTATATTCGGGACCTCTACGGGCATCCCATTTTACCTTTACAATAGGCACATGCTTCCTTTGAAGCTTCTTAACCTGTCGATCTTCAATCGACAATGGTTTTTCCATAAATTTCAAGCTCTCATCTATATGCACATCTGTATGTGGTATAACCAGTGATTCATCAGCGAAGCACTTCTTCAGATTGCAGATGTGGAACACATTGTGAATTCCACTGAGCTCTTCAGGTAAGTTTAACTTATAGGCAACTGACCCGACACGTTCGATGACCTCGAAAGGTCCTATGTATCTCGGGCTTAGCTTGCCTTTCTTAACAAATCGCATCACTCCCTTCCAGGGTGATACTTTAAGTAACACTTTGTCACCTACTTCGAAGTGAAAAGATTTACGCTTTGGATCTGCGTAGCTCTTCTGCCTATCTCGGGCAGCTTTGAGACGGTCACGAATCTGGACAATCTTGTCTGTCATTTCAAAGACTATCTCTGGTCCTGATAATTGGACATCTCCAACTTCTGCCCAACAAACGGGCGTTCTACACTTTCTACCGTATAAGGCCTCGAAAGGCGCAGCCTTGATGCTGGTATGGTAGCTATTGTTATAGGAGAACTCAATCAATGGTAGATGGTTATCCCAACTGCCACCTAAATCAATTACACATGCACGTAGCATGCCTTCCAATGTCTGGATGGTACGCTCACTCTGTCCGTCAGTCTGAGGGTGGTAAGCCGTACTGAAATTCAAACGCGTGCCCAAAGATTGTTGGAAACTTTTCCAAAAAAATGACGTGTATCTAGTATCTCTGTCAGAGATAATAGACACAGGTATGCCATGTAAAGCTACAATCTTATCCACGTACAACTGGGCTAACATGTCGGAGCTGTAAGTCTCCTTAATGGGTAGGAAATGTGCTGACTTAGTCAGTCTGTCTACGATCACCCAAATGGTATCATTTCCTTTCCTTGTCTTAGGTAACTTGGTGATAAAATCCATAGTTACAATTTCCCACTTCTAAGTGGGAAGTTCAAGCTGTTGTAGCAAACCTGACGGCTTTTGATGTTCTGCTTTGACTTGCGCACAAGTCAAGCACTTAGCTACATAGGCAGCTACAGACTTCTTCAAGCCTATCCACCAATAGTTTGCCCTTAGATCCTAGTACATCTTATCAGCTCCAGGATGAACGGAATATTTAGAACTATGGGCTTCCTGGAGAATAACATCCCGAAGTCCTCCATAAATTGGAACCTATATTCGTCCATTCAATCTCAGAATTCCATCCTTGCCAAGAGATAACTGCTCCTCAGTTACTCCTAGCTTTTCGTTAGGATAGTTAGCTTCCAACACAGCTTCCTTCTGTGCAGCTAACAATCTTTCATTCAAACTGTTCTTTATTTCAATGCTCTTGGCATTGATTCGGATGGGTTTCACTCTTTCCTTTCGACTCAAGGCGTCAGCGACTACATTCACCTTGTCGGGATGATATCTGATTTCACAATCATAATCATTTAAAGTCTCCATCCAAAGGCGCTGCCTCATGTTTAGATCCTTCTGATTAAACAGGTGTTGGAGGCTCTTGTGATCAGAATAGATCACACACTTGATTCCATATAAATAATGCCTCCATAGTTTTAGTGCAAATACAACGGCACCCAACTCCAAGTCATGGGTGGTGTAATTCTTTCCATGCACCTTTAACTGTCTGGAAGCATAGGCAATAACCTTGCCTTTCTGCATAAGCACACACCCCATGCCAGTGTGAGATGCATCGCAGTAAACTACGAACTCTTCGGTACCTTCAGGCAATGTCAGTACAGGAGCGTTGCTCAACTTTTGCTTCAGAATATCAAAAGATTCTTGCTGTTTAGGACCCCACTCGAACTTTACCTTCTTACGAGTCAATGATGTTAGGGGTGCAGCAATCCTTGAAAAATTTTCAATGAAACGCCTATAATATCCTGCCAAGCCTAGAAAGCTACGAATTTCTGTAGGCGTCTTTGGCTCTTGCCAGTTCATAACAGCTTCCACCTTAGTGGGATCCACTTGGATACCACGCTCACTAACCACATGTCCAAGGAATTGGACTTCTCGAAGCCAAAACTCACATTTAGAGAATTTGGCATAGAGCTTCTCATGATGTAGGAGTTTAAGAATACAACGAAGGTGTTTCTCGTGGTCAGCTTGGTTCTTCGAGTAGATGAGAATGTCGTCGATGAAAACGATGACGAACTTATCCAAGTATGGCTTGCAAACGTGATTCATGAGATCCATGAACGCGGCAGGTGCATTAGTGAGCCCAAAAGGCATCACTAGGAACTCGTAATGACCATAACAAGTCCTAAATGCAGTTTTGTGTACGTCTTCATCTCTAACCTTCAGTTGGTGGTAGCCTGACCTTAAGTCAATCTTCGAGAAATAACTTTCCCCTTACAATTGATCGAACAAATCGTCGATCCTGGGCAAAGGATATCTATTCTTTATTGTGACCTTATTAAGCTCACGATAATCGATGCACAAACGCATCGATCCATCCTTCTTTTTGACAAACAAGACTGGTGCTCCCCAAGGAGACGAACTAGGTTTAATGAAACCTTTAGCTAGCAATTCATCCAGTTGTGTTCTCAATTCCTTCATCTCCGTTGGTGCCAACCTATAAGGTGCTCTAGCAACAGGTGCTGCTCCGGGGATGATGTCAATTCTAAATTCCACTTGCCTATCTGGTGGCAAACCAGGTAGTTCTTCAGGAAACACTTCAGGGTATTCAGAAATGACGGGAATGTCTTCCATCTTAGGTTTCGGCTCCTCAATAGTCACTTGTGCCATGTAGATGACACAACCCTTCTTTAAACACTTGGAGGCCTTGAGCATAGTCACTTGCTCAGGCAGTCCTTACTGGGTATCTCCCCGAATGGTAAGTGATTCACCAGACGGAGTTTTGATCACTACTTGCTTTCTATTGCAGACAATCTGGGCCTGGTTATGAGATAACCAGTCCATGCCTAAAACGATGTCAAAACCAGCTAACTTCAAAGGGAATAGGGACAAAGAAAAAGAGTGGTTCTTAATGGATATAACACATCCATCTAACACAGTTGAGACGGTTTCTATGGTGCCATCTGCTAACTCCATCTCATAATTCATACTTAAGGTTTTGACAGGTAAATTCAGCAATTTGCAAAACTTATTATCTACGAAAGACTTATCAGCGCCTGAATCAAAAAGTACTCTTGCATAGATATCATTTATGAGGAAAGTACTTGTTATCACATTGTCATCTTGTACTGCTTCCTTTGCATCCATTCTAAAGACCCTAGCATTGGTCTTCTTGGTCTCTTCAGGCTTCTTGGCGTATTTAGGGCAGTTGGTTTTAATATGCCCTTTCTCATTGCAACTGTAGCACGTTGCATCCTTCAGCTTTTTGCAATCCAAGGTCTTGTGTTCCTTGGACTTGCATATCCCGCAAGCAAAAGTTCTTGATTGAGTTTGCGAGTTCGATTCGAGCCTACACTTGGGCTTCTCACCAGACTGATGCCCATCTTTCCTTGACTCAGACCCCTTCTTGTTGTCACCGTTTCCTCGGTGCTTCTTGTTTGACCTCCGTGAATTATCATCTTCACGTTTTCTCTTCTCAGCATCTTTGTTCCTCAGCGATCTTTTCCTGACCGCATCCAGAGTGAGGGACAAAGATATGTCAGCTACAGATCTAAAAGTAGCTGGCCGAGAGGCCTTCACGCTTGCCTTTATCTCGGGGGCTAAACCACCGATAAAACGAGCTATTCTCTTTGGTTCCGGGGTCACCAGATACGGAACCAACCGGGACATTGTGTTGAAGCTCGTGAGGTAAGCTTGACAGTCAAGGTTTATCATAACCAATGATAGAAAATCAGATTCTATCTTCTCCACCTCATGCTGAGGGCAGTAATTCTCCCTGATAAGGGCAACAAATTGTTCCCATGACATGTTGTACAATGGGATCTTCCCGCTGGCTTGAATCAGTGATCTCCACCAGGCTAAAGCTTCACCCTTAAATGATTGCGACACAAACTTGACTATATCCCTCTCAGCGCACCCGCTGATATCCACAACTGTGTCCATCTCATCTAACCACGTCATGCAGTCAATGGCTCCTTTTTCCCCAGTGAAATCTCTGGGTTTGCATGAAACAAAGTATTTATAGGAGCAACCCTTACTACAGGGTTCTTGATTTAGTACAATCTGTTGAGATGGAGCACTGTGGTGGTTCGAGGAGAGTCGATCATCATCTTTCTTGGGTTCATCCTTCTTGGAAGGTGGCTTCGAATGCGGTGTAGATAGGGTCCTACTTCGAGTCCCACTATACTCTTCATACTGCCGCTCCAATACCTTTGTAACAGCGTCGTCTACTAACGCTTTCAATTCAGCACCCGTTAAATTAATTCGGGCGTTATCATTATTCTCCACTGGGTGACTATTAATTTCATCAGAGTCAGCCATTTTAATTGAACTGTTACATAAAACAAGGACAATAGTTTACTTGGGAGTTTATTATGGAATTGTCTTTTATGGCAATTCATTAACCATGGTAAACAGAGACCATATTTGGTTAATTTACTAAATCATATTTATTTAGGATTTTATTATAATTTATCCTAATTATAAAACAATAACAGTTTTATTAATAGCACAAAAGGCCTAGTCACATGGACATTTATAAATTATGAGTTATGATTTCAGAGAATCAAAGTATGAAGGTATACTAGCACAACGGCCTAGTCACACGGACATTTATAAATTATAAGCTATGATTTCAGAGAATCAAAGCATTGAGGGTTGAACATAGTTCATTACCTTTTTCGGACAGGGAGTCATCGCTACCACTGTCTTTTGGCTCATTTAGAAATGAGCAAGGCCCGTAGGCACTATATTACCAATGTATGGTCAAAATATGATCATCTTACTTGATGATGTAAACCCATGATTCAGAGATCATTAAGTTGGGTTAGGGATCTTTTGAAGAATCCATATATAAGAATGGCGTGTGTGATTTTAATGAATCACGTCTGCCAGGAGTGTTAACATATTTTCAGATGTTAACAGGGATACGAATCTTTTAAACAGGTCTTACCATCTTGGCCAGGTCTTTATAATGACACTCAGGCTAGGTTTCACTCTTAAGATTCTTATTCAATATTTAATAGGCAGATTATTATTAAAAGGGAATGATTTTGATTTATTTATTTATTTCATGTAATATATTTATGCAGATAATAGCAAAAATGAAATTTATAAACATAACATTCCATTATTTATAAAAAGATTACATACTGCCCTAAACGGGTCTTTTCAACAACAAGTTACCCACGCAGGGGTCAAACAACATACTGGTCCACGCAGGGACTTAAACAAACATCATACCCTCGTAGGGGTTAACAGAAAGATAGACCCACGCAGGGGTCAAAACAAACAAACATACCCACACATGGGCTAATACAGCAAGACAGGCCCACGCAGGGGCTCAAATGATACAAGGAAAATTACAACAACAGTGGAAGGAATCAATGGTCCTTCTTGCTCTTCCCTTTTATTAGGCTTGTCAATCCTTGGAAGAAGGTCTGTCGCTCCCTGTGATCTCGGTGAAAGTCTCGCTCGACCTGGTCCAGTCTCTGAAGAATTTCCTCCCGTTCTGGGGGAGAAAACCGTGGCGGCAGCGATTGCGTCCGTATTATAGGTCTGGCAGGTATCTGGTACCCAGGAGTTGGGTATCCTGCTCCCCAAGGAGCTCCATACGGTCCTTCAGGGTTAAAGGCGTTGTAATTGGACGCTACCAAATACGGGTCGGCTTCAGCGTAATTGTAGTTGGTGTGAATCGGCGGCTCAAACGGGTTGTACGTCATAGAACCCGTGTATGCTGGAATCGGGTTATCAAAACCCATTGGTGGTGGTTGCGGTGCAACTGGGTTCGAAGGTCCACCCATTTGTGGATCTTCTTGAAGCGGCGGATAATGGCTGCCACTTGATTGTCGAGGAGAGCTAAAATGAAAATCTCATCCTCGCGCGGACATCCGTGCTCCGGTTCTCCTACGCCTTGGCGGTTGCGGAGGTGCCGGCTGAACTGGTGGCGGTGGCGTGACTGCCACAAATCGGGAATCCTCAGAGGGATCCTGCTGCTGCTGCTGCTGGTGAGGCGACGAATGATGCGAGGGTGTAAAATACCACTCGCACTGGTTAAATCGTGCCTGGTAACTATCCGGACCATGGTAGGGTGATCAGTGAAAAGATGAACCATCTGAGACCTCGATCGGATGGTTCGGTGTTCCGATTGCAGGTTCGACGGGATCCGTGTCCTCGTCCATATCCTCCGCATGATCGCCGGAGAAATGATCATCTGGTCCCAGTGGGTTAAAACCCACGGGTTCTTGTAGGTAATTGGTCGGGTTAAACCGGCCCCGGAAAACTAGTGTAGGGTCACCAAAGGAATTATGCGATAAGGATCGCTGTCAAGGTATGTAAGAAGGTTGAGGGTTATTGGGCTCATTTTCAGAATGTGGCCCATAAGAGTTATGAACGGGAGGTGTCGAAGTGTGCGAAACCGACCATCTAGCCGGCTCGAAAAGGTTCCTCCGGTTCTGTCGAGGATCGTCACTCTCGGTAGTAGCAGGAGCTCGCATATGCGAAGGTCCAGCCTCGTTGTCATTGGGGGCGGTGATTGGCCCTTTGCCTCTTCCTCTACGTCGAAAGAATCTTGGCGGCATTTTTAATCCTGTCAATATAACATAAGATAACGACAAGAATATATATAAAATAAAGGACAAAACATATCAAAACAAAATAGAATTTGTCCTATGTTATATGTCTAGACTCGAAAGTTTTTGAAATGTGCAATTGTGTAACTGAGATTAAACACAAAAGACTAGTGTTTAATTCACTCAGTGTTGGCTCTGATACCAACCTGTCACACCCCGGATTCCACGTGTCACCGGTGGGCCCGGTGGGGAGTATCGTGACGTGGTTGGCAACATAATAGTCAAACAACACAATATTTAAATGCACAGCGGAAGCAATTGAAAGATATATTTCAACCGAATAAAATATTGTAATATCGTGTCTCACAAACAGTTGAAAGTTTATCCACAGACGGATCGAAAATAAATAGGAAACAGTAGTTCAACAGACGATAGGCATCTTAAGCTTGCGAGACCCTTTATTGATGCTAAGGAGAGAATCCAGCCTATTACGCTTAGTACCTGCATTTAATCTTTTTGGGAAAATACGTCAGTTTACACTGGTAAATACAATCAACTGACTCATTTTAAAAATGATTAAAAATTTGTTTGGATGCACATGGCTTAAACATTTTATAACTTGGGATAATTATTTAAATATATAATCTTGTAAAAGAATTACATGTTCCTTATGCGTTCAGTAGCCCGGATCGTGCCGGGTTAAAGATCAATAGACGCACCACATCAACTATTTATGCACTGACGAGTGTACGCCTACACTCCGCGCTTAGGTCGTGGCCATTTCGTAAAATGATGCCAAGGATATCCGGGACATGGTCATTAACCCCCCAAAGGATTTAAGTAAACAAAACGATTTAAACGGGCCGATCAAATTATTCAATTAACCATCAAACGATGGAAGATTTAATGCCCGACCAAGCGGTATTTTATATACCGTAACCCAAGCCCGTATAGGGAAAATAAGTTAAAAGTATTTACCTGAGCAAAGTAATAATCACAATAAGCAAATGCAAGTAGCTTTTACTGGTCCTCCTAATCTGGAACGAAGGTTTATAATAACCTATTAGAATCCTAACGGGTCTTTAGTTAAGCTTAAGCTTAGACCGGTTAGTTTCAAAGATACGGTTCGTACGCACGATTAAGCGAAGACCGGATAGAATTTGATTTAGACCCGACAAGTTCGGAGACTTGCTTAATATGGGTATTTCATACACATTCTGGATTTTGAGATAAAACCGATAAGGTTTGACCCGTTTCGGCTAGTTGATGCAAACTAGTTAACATAACCG
The DNA here is from genome assembly GCA_030545235.1 of Helianthus tuberosus. Lineage (NCBI taxonomy): Eukaryota > Viridiplantae > Streptophyta > Magnoliopsida > Asterales > Asteraceae > Helianthus > Helianthus tuberosus. The sequence continues at coordinate 91,936,005 of CM060381.1, forward strand.
AACACGTAATAAGCGTAACGGGTATTCATAAGAGCCATAGACAGGTTTCCTAAGTTAATATGCTTCAAATATGTTGTGACATCAGTAAGATGTCTTTTATTATGCCCGAAACGAATTTAAACACAAACTATTCCCTGTAGGGGTAGTTTGGTCATTTAAAAGGTTATAAAGAGTTTAAGTATTAACCTGAGTTACAGGTCTGATATAATCAGCAAAAATACTTAATTTAATAAGTTATAAAAGTAGGGTAAAGTATATATGTGAAATTTATCAATTATAACCAAACTATGCACCGTAGGGGCATTTTGGTAATTTCACATAAGCCGAAAAGCTCAAACTGAAGTCTGAGTTAAACAACTTTTGCTTACTGTTAAAATATTATAATTTACCTAAAATATCAGTAGGTATCAACCCTTGTATGTTTAAAATAGTTCTAGTACATACTACGCGTTAAAATCGCTTAAAAAGGCGATTAGAAGCCATTTCCGGGTTCTATACATAAAGCTGATATTTTTATTATTCCAGAAGGCTTAAAATAATTTATTTATCATATATGATCAGTAGCAAAAGGTTTGGAGTCAATTAGATATGTAAAACTCATTTTATAGCCCGTAAGGGCAAAACCGACAATTACCGGATTAAGCCTACGACTATAAGTTATGCTCAGTCTAAAATTAATTAAAAATCTTCAAAAATCCCAAAATAATATATTACATCAGTGGGTAAAAGGTTTGATATCAAAAAGTAGGCTTAATTAGGCTATACGCTAATTACGCCTTTTAATTAACAAAAAGCTTCTTAATTACGCTAATGAGCATAACTCTCAATCTACACCTCAAACTGATGTCAAATTTTGGGTGCAAGTTTATATATCAGTAACTAAGGTTTCTACTCTTTTACATTTTCAAAAATCACGTTTTAAGGTGAAAAGGGCATAATGGTCAACATATGAGCAATTAACGGAATCATGCGTATTAATTGGTTAACTAATGAACCATGGTGTATAATCATATAGGGTTATACTAGCATGTAACCTGGTCCAAATAGAGCTCTAAGGTATTTCTAAATCATACCAAAATGGGTCAGAACTGAAGTCAAAGCGAAAGTCAAAGCTTTGCGACTTTCGGTTCCGAACCGGGTCTAAACAGTAAATTGTCGGGTTGAACATGTTTAGACATGTTCTTACACTAATTACCAAGTTATATTAATGATCAAACAGGTTGTATGTGTTCTACATTGCTAATCATGCATAAATTAGAATTTAAGTATCCTGTTGACTTTTTAATAACAAGTTTGACCCGACATTTGACCTAGTTAGAGTGGGAATCAGGGGGAACCCTTTTAAGGGTTTATTACCCACATAATTACCAACTTATAACTACTTTCAATTCGACTAATCACTGGACCATTAGTGATTAATCGCTAAGTTAACCGTTAATTACGACGGTTTGACTTTTAAGCTAAAACTAAGCAAAAACTTAATTAAGAAAGGTTAAGAATACTTACTAGAGTCCTTTGCACGATTAGTGATCACTTGAGCCTGCTTTGGAGCTCCAGAAATGATCAGGAATGCAAGAGAAAGGTGTGAAGAAATGGTTGCAACCTTGGCCCTTTATATAGTGTTCAAGAACTCATGGATCATTGACACACAAGTCTAACCATGGCCTTGGATCACTTCCAGATGTCCCTAAGTGTCTAGGGGTTGCCTAGGGGTCAAGCAAGATGTGGAAAATCATTCATAAGTCGGTTACAAGAGCTATGGCAGACAAAAACCCAAAGAATTCGGACCAGATGGCCCCTCGCGGCACGCGTAGACCCCCCCCCCCCCCCCCCCGGGCTTCGCGTGGCGCGACGCCTCTTCTGTACAAATCCAAACTTTAGATTTTTTATGCATTGGTCCTTGGCTCTTGGTAACTTTGCTACGACTTTATTTCTTGCACTTTGAACCCTCCAAATTGACGTTTAAGGGCTTTAAGACATTTACCCACTTTGTTTAGTCCTCGGTTAACTTTATTGTCACCCGAAAAGTCCTAAACTTCATCGTTGACGCTTTTAACCCCTCGCACACGAATTTGATCATACCTTTCTCATACGATAACGAAACTTTATGAAATTTATATCGTGCATTCTAGTGAGCATAATTAACCATTACAAAGCTTCAGGTTTGTCAAAAGGTCACTCAGAGGTATAACTTAAACATGTTGACACATTTAACCCTTGTAGTTTGTAATCTCTCACTTTCTTTCATATTTAGCTTCGTATGATCCATGATTTATTCGTTTGAAGGTATGAGCATCATGTAGGGTTAATGTACAATATATTTATTCACTGTTGACATTTAGAACTCGTATTTTCATATACTTTTCATGTTTGTCAACTTTAATCCTTCCATAACATTCTTTCACACGTTCAAACATATGACACGTGTCAACACATTATAGGACGTGAATTTTTCGAGGTGTTACATATTATATTTTTTGCGACGTGTTACAAAGTTATGCATTTGTAAATTTAGAAAAAGTATATCGTACATTACGGCTTAACGTACTTCACGTACAACAACGTGCGTGATTTGTTCTATAACATGCGTGATTAATGTTTTCAATATACGTGTTTCAACATGCGTGATTTTGGATTTTTGAGTTATAACGTGCGTGATTTTAAAATGAACGTGCGTAATTACCTGTCGTACGTGATGTACGTTAAGCCGTATTGTACATTAACCTTCCTCTGTAAATTTATGTATACATTATGTTTCATATATTAGCTGTTTTGATAAGAACATCAAAATAACCAAAGTTTTGTGTGCTCACAAGTTATAAACACAATTGAATTGTGATCAAGATTCATTTATAGTATGACACTCGAAGTGTCAAATTCTATTATAAACTTATCAAAGCTTGTAAGAGTTTGGACCGATAAATCCTAATGTCCCGGTCATATAACTTTTTCTAGTTGAGGTTATGTGACGAAAATATTATTTATATTGGTTGAATAAAACAAATTCCATTTGTCAAACCTCAAATATGCTCATGAAGTATGAAGTAGTAATATTACTAAATATATATAGGGAGCCGCTAAAATAAAAACCACTCCCAGTTGTAAGAACTGTTAGAACCACTCTCCACCAATCAGACTTTGCCAACTAAAAGGGTATTTTAGTCTTTTACCCTAAATGTCAAATCCATTTATTTTCTCTATGTGTCTTTAATACCCTCATTTCTCACATCTCTCCTAATATCAAATCATAACCACCATCATCTCTCACCTCTCTCAGCTTTCTCTCTCTTCAAAACTATACACACATATGAGAAACCCTTCCCTCCTTCATAAGTTCTCTGCCAAACACTCATCAAGCACACATAAAAAAAATCATGTTTCATGGCTCTCTCTCTCTCCCTCTCGCAACTCCGACCACCGAAGTGAGCTCCGGTCGTTCACTCGCCGACAACCCCCCTTCTCCGACAACGACGCACCTAAACCCCCTCTTCTTCTTCGGTGAGACCACCGGCGACGGTGGTTATTTCCAACAGACGACCGACGATCTCCTCCTCCGACAACCACACCCCTAAAACGAGCATTTTAAACCCGATTCTGGTATCCCTTTTTCGATTAGAGCGACGGATAGATCAGAGAGAGAGAGGGAGACAGAATGAGAGAGGTCGAAGATGATGATGCAACGGAGGTGCATCACCGGCAGTTCAAGGCGGCGCCGCCGCTCACGGCGGCGGCAGTGGAAGAGATGGGGTCACTTGTTCATCTCCTCATATTTCCATTGGAGGTGAGCTGTTCATCTGTTCATTTCTTCATCACATTATTGATTTTGTGTGTGTGTGGGGGGGGGGGGGGGTCATTAGGTAGTTAACAACTTAACATTGGTAATTTTTATCTAATTGCATCTGGGTAGGTTGATGATTTTAGGTTCTTTCTTTTAAAGATGTATCAAACTTTATAAGTTATTGGACAATAATTGTAGTTTCTTTGAATATTCTTTATAAAAAGGTTATTCCAAACTTACATATGTTGTGAAAAAAGAGGAATAAAATCTTGTATAAACTGGCCAAATATGAAGTATGTGTCGAATGATGTAGCATTTTGAAGTTTAGCATATTTAACATAAATCTTGTGCATTCTTGAATGTTCTAGAAATGCATTGATGAATTATATCTACAATTTACCAATGTATTTCTAGTGCATCTGGTTGGCAAATTTGAGTTAAAATGTGGGAAAATATAGGTGGTTTGGGAGGATTGGGTAACGGGTCAAAATGGGTAATCTGAGAGTGCATGTCGATACGGGCCGGGCCAACCCTTAAACATTTTTTTATAGAATCACTTTTTTGTTTATAATCTAAACTTTGTTTTAACAAAGTGATTTAAGAGCTCTTTATGTATTTGAATGCTTTACGGATCACTTTCAGCCTGTCTGACCCGTTACTTTTAGTTAAATCCTCCATCTTAACCCGTTTGACCCGCTAAAGATAAAGCACAATCCAAATTTTTACCGGTTTATCAGTAAACGAGTAGAAATTGATAAACATTTTTTTATGGTGGGAAATGAGTAACCTAACATTGCTCATAGCTTTAAAGTGATTGATATCAATCTTTACAGTTGTGCTGCAGATATTACCATGGGTTCAATGGCATTAATCCCGATTGTTAGTGAAGCGCTACCGATTCTCATGATGTGCGTTCTTCTTAGTAATCTCGGCGCATCAATTACAGAAGTTGCAAAAGACGCGTTAGTTGCTGAATATGGTCAAAAAACAAAATAAACGGTCTCCAATCTTACGCCTTCATGGCTTTAGCCGCTGGTGGAGTTCTAGCCAATTGTCTAGGCGGTTTTCTTCTGTTAAAAACACAAAAACCGAAATCCGTGTTTGGCGGCAATATGTTTTGAGTTATGTTATTTGATCCCATACCATGTGCAGAGGTGGAAGTATATTTGTTCAGAAGTTAACGAAGGTTAAGAGGATGATTTTTGTAAGAATTTGTTCACATTTGATTCCATCCCACGAATTCAGAGACTTTTGTTTTTTTTTTTTACTTTTCTAGAACATCGTATATTTTCTTTTGCAATATTTGAAAAACAAATGGTTGATTTTCATTTGCTGTATTCGAGCAGAATGGATGCTTGGTGTAATACTTTTTTGAGACTTTTTATTTTGAAATTGGAAAAAAAGGATGATTATTGATTAATGTAGATTTTTATTTTGAAATAAAATTTTGGATATCCGTTTGGTTCAACCCGGTTCGGAAGCTTCGGCTCGGCGGCTCAGTCAAACCGGGTCAGATTCAGAGTTGTTCGGGTCAAGCTTCGGCTCGGTCTCGGTTCGGGTCTTGCGGTTCGGTCTCGGTTTGACTTGGTAGAATGTAGTGTAAAAACGTAAAACGTAAAAGGTAAAAGTAAAAGGTAAAAAGTAAAACGTAAAAACGTAAAAACGTAAAACGTAAAAACGTAAAACGTAAAAGGTAAAACGTAAAACCTAATAATGTAAAAACGTAAAACCTAAAAACGTAAAAACGTAAAAACTTAAAACGTAAAACGTAAAAACGTAAAACGTAAAAACCTAAAACTTAAAACTTAAAACGTAAAACTTAAAACGTAAAAATTTGAGGTAAAAAATTGTATCCCGTAAACCGTAATTTTTTTTTGAAAAAAAAAACGGGGCGTAAAAAAAATTGGGCGGAGACGGGGGCGTAAAAACGGCGCGCAAAAAACGGCGTGCAAAAACAGCACGCAAAATACCGGTGCGAAAAAAAAATGTTTTGTTAAAAAATCTGAATTTAAAATGGGTTTTAATAAAAAAAATTGTTTAAAAAACCAACTATTATAATAATACAAAAAAGTAATAAAAAATAATAAAGACAAAAATACAAAAAAAAATAATTTTACTAAACTGCCCTTTTGCATTAAAATATTAAAAACATAATATGACAAAAAGTGTTTAATATTAATTTTAACTACTTTTAATATCATCCATCCATCTTTTAGATCTAGTGGCTAGAAAGTGGTTCTCTCGGTTCTTACAACTGGAGGTGGTTTTCATTTTAGCGGTCCCCTATATATATATATATATATATATAAGGTTTGAAACAACCAGAATGAAGGTTGTGTGGCTCTAAACCATTCCTTAAGGTAAATGCAATGATAGATTAGTGAAAGGTCGAGATCATGTACATTACAAAAGCAATTGTAATTATAGCACTATGAAAGTTGTGTGGTTATAATCCATTCCCTAAAAGTGAATGTGATGATATAATGATCGTTATAAAGGTTATGATCATGGTAAATGATGAGGGAAATCTTTTTCTTATGTTTGTTCATAAGTTTCCACTATGTTTGAATGAAAAGTCATCACCTTGGAATGGTGTAAAAGAAAATGTACTAAATATCTAAAATATATCATATAGTAAATATGGCCAGAAGACTATATTAGAAGTTACTAGAAATGATACTAATTTTCCACAATATTCCATTAAAATCAAATGTGGTGAGTAACCAGAAGTTACTAGAATATTTATACGTTCACCACATGGCATGACCAAATAGGTCATCAAGATAGCATCATGATATGCTAAACAATCAAACATGCTAACCGGTACCTTAGCACCTCTAAGTAATCTAAAAACATTGCTCCCAAAATGTCTTATCATATGTCTAGTTAGTTTTTTTTTTTTTGTGGCAAATAAATTTTATGCCCTTCCAAACAATAAACTCCTACAAACAATCCCTCTTATATGGGACCATTGAAATGTACAGTTGTGTGGATTGTGGCATTCATACATGGTTACATGTGAGTTTTTAGCTACCCGTATGTAGCATATGCCCAACACTTTGGAACGTTGTTTTTTTACATGGTTTAACACGGTTCTTTGACAACCCAATTGTAGGGACCATTGTTGGGCACAATGTGAAATATAGTGAGAGGCATACGTAGTCGAGACGGATTTCGTCGATTGATTATATCAATTCAAAACCAACTGCTTATCACAAATACTCCCCGTTACAACTGGTCTTATGAAGAGAACCAAGTTTCCATTTTTTTATATATATTTTGTTGTGCAGCCTATGTACCAATAGCACCACCATAACATATAAAATGGGATATGTACATCGTATTCCCAGTCTTAGGGGGAGACAAGAAAATGAAAGGCTGGTAACATAAAAAAATGCATCATATTATATATCGACCCCTGAAATGGTCAATGCAAATCTGAAGTCCAAAAGAAAGTGCGTGTATTTGCAAATGAAATACAAGATGCATTCACTAACACAAATAAGGTGACAAAGTCACATATGCCAGCTTAAACTTATCTGCTCGAATGGAAGTACTCACAAAATGATTATCATATTAATAAATTGTGAGAGATAAATCGGTTCCAAAAAGATAAAACCCACAAAACACAAAAAGAGCAGAGTAACGCAGTTGGTGTAACCCCAAAAGAGGTGGCACATAAAACACCATAAGTGGTTGCATACAAAACCCCAGAAGTGGTTGCATACTAAACCTTAAAAAAGGTTGTTGTCAAAACCCCAAAAGAGGCTAATGGAGTTCTAAAAGAAACTCTAGTACCAAACAAATATGAGATCGCGATGAATTATGTACAAAATAAGTACAATATGGAACCGTAATGAAACACGTGTAAAATGATATATTTGATTATGCTATAGCAATAGATGTAATCGATGAAAAAAAGATTACGTATATAGAAAGTGTGCAAGAGTGTACGCACACAAATGGCCAAAATGGCTATATGACTTAAGGTTGAACTAAATTTGCTCGACAAACTAAACGTTTTCGAACCAGCAGTTCTAACACCCATAGACGTCAAACCAGTAGGTTATAAATGGGTGTCTTTAAATAAAAGGAAACGTAAATAATAAGTTTTTGCGATGTAAGGCACGCATTTTAACATAAAGATTTTTCCCAAATCCCAGCAGTTGATTACGAGGAAACGTATACCCCTGTAGTGGATGCGATAATCTTTAGATGTTTAAGCGGCCTCGCAATCTCATAATGACTTCAGATAAAACAACTTATGGATGTCATCACCGTATACATGTACGAGACAATTGCAAATGACATCTGTATGAAAACCCCTGAAGGATTAAAAATGCTCAAAGCATTATGAAACAATAACCCCACATGTGTTATATATATGAATTTTAAAGGAAACTACTCGTATGTAGTACAGTCGACTATACTCTGAAAAGAGAGGTATAATTTTGATAAAATGAGCTACAACTATTTAACAAGATTTCACTCTTACAGTGAAAATGTAAACATCATCGAAAGGGAACTCTCAAACTAAAGAGGAAAATTTTTGAATGACCTTGGCACGGTCTAATTATTACTCAAACTGCAGTTCGAGTATATGTAATTATATTTTACTAATCCCTCAAGTACATCTAGAATATGATGTTTGGATATTTTAGTATGGACATAGTTGAACCTTAAAGTATGTTAAAGGTTGTTAAGTCATTTGTTATAATAAATGCCTATTATCATCTTCTACCATAGTAGATATTCTCATTCTAGAAGTACCATCATTAAATGCATAAGTGCATTAATATGTTTTGCTAGCTATGTATGGTTATAATATTTTTCACTTGAGCTTATTGTCATGATATAACCTTTGTCAAGTGAAGAGACACTGGAATGAGTTCAAAGAAATATTTCAGGTATAAACGATATTTGATTATATTTTACTAACCCATCAAAACAAGTTTGGTTAGTCTTGTAGATGCAGGATTGTAACAAAACACAGTCGTGCACATTAAGGGATCAAGCGACAAATCATTGGCTACAAAAGCTTTGTTCGACTTTCAAGGAAGATGGACACATGTCACTTAAGGATACATGTTAAAATGAGGGGGAACCTTATTCAAGTTGCACTCTTTTTCCCTTGACTGAGTTTTATCCCATTGGGTTTTCTTAGTAAGATTTTTAATGAGGTAACATACCTGATCCAGAAGTATTAAGGGGAGACAATACGCGCTGCACTCTTTTTCCCTTAGCTGAGGTTTTGTCCCACTGGGTTTTCCTAGCAAGGTTTTTAACGAGGCAACATCACCAAGCGTATTAAAGAATAATATATTATCACGTGGATAGTCAAGTGGGAGTGTTATAAATAAACTATATTATGGTGACTATCCACATTCTAACTCCCATCTCTTCATGTCCTTTGTATTAATGTAAGAACACTATATATAGAGTTCTTTGTATTGCATGTTTACATCTCAATGAAAAAGAATTCCTATTCACTTATCCTCTATAGTCTTGTTCTCTCATGTTTAGTATAGTTGTATATGGATTGCTAATAGACCGTTGTTTTACAATATCTTTATCAAGCTTTGAAAACTTATTTATAATAGAGTAAATTACACAATCGTCCTTTATGTATGTCACTTATTGCAAACTGTGTCCTTTATCTTCAATAATTACAGAAAACGTACTCGATGTTTGCTAGGAATGACAATGGGCCGGGCTTGGGCCGGGTATTGGTAATCCCAGGCCCGTACCCGGTTGTAATTCTTTGTCCCATACCCGGCTGGTTACCTATCGCGTATTTTTCGGGTAATTACCCGTCGGGTATCGGGCATACCCGCGGGTATCGGGTATACCCGTTAATTTCTTAAAAATACCCATTGGGACAAACGTGCAATTTTTACTTTGATTTTTATATAATTTACTATTTTAATGACTATAACAAATGAAAATATAATTAACAACTTACATATCATATTCAGACCACATATACTAAACTAAATTAAAACGATTACTTAATTAAGTAATTGTATCAGGACCACCTAATTGCATAAAACATCCACATAATAAAGGGTGATAGCTTCCATATCCAATATACATGCTTAAAAATAAGTTGTTTGTTCACTAAAACACTTGCCATATACATATCCATATATGACTATAGAGAAGGTAATAAGTACATGTACTAAGTTTATATATATGGAAATCTATAATATATATGATACTTTCGGGTATTATTCGGGTAAACGGGCCGTGTATCGGGCGGGTATCACTAAATCCCATACCCGTACCCGAATTTTTCCTATTTTTAAGCCCGTACCCGGCCCATACCCATTGGGCTTCGGGTATACTCGGCCCGTATGTTTCGGGTATACTCGGCCCGTTTGTTTCGGGTTTCGGGTATACCCGTCGGGCTTGGGCTTTTTTGCCATCCCTAATGTTTGCAAACCCTTGCAAGTTATGTCCTTTAGCCTTAACTCGGTTATTTTTTTGTGGTTAAATCTAACCAAATTGACATCACATGAGGGTGTTTTGGTTATTTTATTCTCATTTGGGCTCTATTTGGTCATATTTAACCACAAAAATACCGTCATGTGGGTCCATTTGGTCAGATTTAACCACAAAAATTAACTGAGTTAGGGCTAAAGGACATAACCTACAAGGGTTTGCAAACATCGAGTACGGTTTATGTAATTATTGAAGATAAATGACACAATTTACAATAAGTGATATATATAGACGGTTTTTGTAATTTACTCATTATAATGCTATAATATACCTTACCAACCTACAAGGGAACCACCAATGATATTGACGGTGCTAACTATGACCACTAATCTTAAATAAATCCATCATTGTTATTCAAAAAAAAAAAATTACCAACAACCAACAACCATACCCAGTAAGTCCAACGAATAGCAGAGCTATTTATAGGGTCTGGGGAGGGTGGGATGTAGACAGACCTTGCCTCTATCCATAGGGATAGAGAGGCTGCTTCCAGAGAGACCCCCGGCTCGAAAACAAACAGCAAACGTACACATCAAGTCAAAGCATATAGAAATGCTACAGAAATAGTAAGTCACCCATACCAAGAAAATGATCTGAGTGACTCAATATAATATAATGTAAATCATGTATAATAGCAAACACAATGTACATCAAGTATATTAGCACACAACGTCATTTGGTCATAAACACAAGAAGGCAAAAACCGAAAAAGTCCATTAAAAAAGAAAACCTACATCCCTGAAAAGCACCTAAGACCTTACTGCAATGTCCTCTAGAAGTCCTTAACCCTAATCCTACGCCTCCACGAAGTCCTATCATGGACCATGTCCTCAGAAAGGTGCAACTCTAGTAAATCATGCCTAATCTGTTCATCCCATGTCAGTTTGGGTCTGCCTCTCCCTCTCCTCCCCTCCACAGTAAGAGTTTCCACTACTCTAACTGGTGCCGTCGCTTCCCTCCGCTTCACATGCCCAAACCATCTCAATCTCCCCTCCTTAATCTTCTCCGATATACTAGCCAGTCCTAGTCAAAAAAAAAATTGTTCATCCGAATTTACAGTAGAAGTTGACACCCACCCACCCACACTCCACTCATCCCCCCCCCCCCCCCAATTTTCTTGCAATAATCACAAAACCACCAACTCCAAAGCTAGATTCTTCCAATCATCACATTAAACACACCACCACCACCACCTTTCCCCTTCACCCAAATCCCTAAAAAACCATTCCCAATCATCTCCAAATGCACAATCTTCTTCACCAATGGAGTCCCTTAAACCCTTGAGAAAAAAACCATACTTCCTCCCCCTCATCCTCTCTCTCCTCACCTCCTCTCTCCTCATCCTCTTCTCTCTCTTCTTCACAAACCCTTTTCACTCCTTCCACCAAACCCAACCAAAAACCCTCCAACAAACCCCTCTTTTCGTCGAATCAAAGCTTCAAATCACCCCACCAAACCCCGATTCCACCGCACCCAAGCTCGCCTACCTCATCTCCGGCTCCACTGGCGACGTTCAGTCCTTGAAACGGACGCTAAGGGCGTTGTATCATCCGGTTAACCAGTATGTTGTGCATTTGGACCTTGAGGCGCCGCCTGAAGAAAGGTTGGAGCTTTTTGAGTTTGTGAAAAGTGAACCGGTGTTTAACGAAGTGGGTAATGTAAGGATTGTTGTTAGGTCGAATCTGGTGACGTATAGAGGGCCTACTATGGTGACGAATACGCTTCATGCGATGGCGATTTTGTTGAAGGAGGGGGCTGATTGGGACTGGTTTATTAATTTGAGTGCTTCGGATTATCCTTTGGTGACTCAAGATGGTATGTGGGTGTTGGGTTTTGATGGGTTTTGTGGTTTTTTTTTTCGTTTGGGAATTTCGTCGAACAGTTGGTGGGTATGGGGTGAGTTTTGTACTTTTGTTATGTTGGTTAGGCTGGAGGGTGTGGGATAACCCCCCTTGGGGGTTATAAAGGACACCTCAGCGCCACGTAGGCGCCACGTCAGCCAGGAGGCTTTATAACCCCCCCTTTAAATTGCAGGGTGTGGGATGGAGCCCCGTTATCATTACCTAATTATTTTTTATTTTAAAAATCATTTAATTTTCATATATTAATTTATATATCACATGTTGCAAGCCATCATATTTGACCTTTATCTCTCGATCAATGCAATTGCCTCAAGTTAACATGTTGGCGCCGGATATATAGCGCCCCTATTTAATTTTGTGGGTGTGGGTGTATAGCGCCCGGGGCGCTATAGGCAGTGACGTGGCCATGGTGGCGCCCCCCACACCCTCCGGCCTTAGAAGAAGTTGTTTGTTTTTGAAAAAGGGTGTAAATTATGCAACTAGGGTAATAGGTATGGGTGATCTTTTATTGTTTAATGGTTTTTGTCAGTTTTTTCGTTTGGGAATTTCGTCGAACAGTTGGTGGGTGTGGGGTATTGGGGTGGATTTTGTGATGTTGGTTAAGTGGAAGTTGTTGGTTTTTTAAAGTGGGATAAAATATGGAACTAAAATGAGTAAGGGGTATGGGTGATTTTATAATTATGGTTATTTTTTGGAGAATTGTTGACTTGAAGTGAGTTTTGAAATTTGGAACTCTATTTTTATTGGGTTGTATTGACTATTGAATGTTTAGTGATGCGTAGTATACTAGTATCCCCCCTTTGGTGCCATTTTTTTTGTCCTTGCATTAGTTTTTATACCTTTGGATTTTATCTTCACTGAGTAAACGGTACCGACGTTGGTTTTAAAAGGCGTGCCTGAGGCGCTTAGGAAACACATAAGGGGCTTGAGGCGGATTCTCATGTACTTTTGGGTTAAAATTAGGTCTGTAGGAGGTTTATATGAGAAATTAACCAAAAAAATGAAAAAAAAATCATCAAAGGTTTACTTATCAAAAAGGTTGATATGTAAAACAGTTGAGATAAAATCTTATTTGTTTATACATAGAGTAAAGCCTCGTGCTTCGGCTTTTGGAGCTACATAGGCATTAGTTCTGTCTGGTGCACCGAGGCTTTGGCTTCGCAAGGGTTCTAGAAGAAAGCGGTTAACACATATACTGTTCTATGATATTAATTCTTCGATGTTTAGTGAAGTAATCACGGCTTTTTTTTTCTTTAACATTTAGAATTGTGTATTCTTTGTAACAAATTTGCATAAGAAAGAGGAATTATCCTTCAACTTTGCATTATAATTAAGAAAAACGCAGCCGTCCTCATCAAACTTACAGTCAACGCTTTTTTTTACAACTTTGACAGATTTGCTTCATACTTTGTCAACTGTTCCTCGGGAGCTAAATTTTATCGAGCACACCAGTGACATTGGCTGGAAAGAGTATGTGCATTTTCTACCCTTCGAATGACTAAAGTACTTCACGTATTGCCAATACAGAACTTTGGTTATCCTCGTTTTTGTCTGGTTGTAGGTACCAAAGAGCCAAACCCGTTATAATCGATCCGGGGCTATATAGTAATAAAAAATCAGACGTTTTCTGGGTCTCCCAGAAAAGGAGTGTTCCCACTGCTTACAAGCTCTTCACTGGTAACTTAAAAAAAAAAAAAAAAAACTCATTTCATAAACTTAAACATGATCTTTAATAATTTCAAAAAGATTAATGATTTGTTTTGTAGGTTCCGCGTGGATGATGCTTTCGCGATCCTTTGTAGAATATTGTTTATGGGGATGGGATAACCTACCAAGAATCGTCCTCATGTACTATGCTAATTTTCTTTCATCACCCGAAGGGTATTTTCACACAGTAATATGCAACGCCGATGAATTCAAAAATACGACCGTAAATCATGACCTTCATTTCATTTCTTGGGATAACCCCCCAAAACAACACCCCCATTTTCTCTCCATTGATGATTACGAAAGAATGGTAGAAAGTCATGCACCATTCGCTAGAAAATTTGGTGCAGATAAGGAGTTACTTGATAAAATTGACTCTGAACTTCTAGGGCGTGAACCCGATGGTTTTGTGACAAGTAATCTCCTTATCCCTTATATGTTTATAGTTAGTATTTTTATGAAACGTAGATAAAAATAAGCAAATCGCGTGAGTTAAAGTTTTTTGATGTTTTAGTTAAGGGGCTAAACATGTCATTATTAAAGTTGAAGGGCTAAAGTTGTTTATTATTAAAGTGGAGGGGGTAAAGTTGTTTATTATTAAAGTTGAGGGCTTGGTTTTAAAATGCGTGTAGCGATCCGATGCGTGATGCGCAATGCGTGAAGCGGACGCATCACGTATGCGAGGTGTTCTTTATTCAAAAATACTAAAAAATATATATCTAATATTTTAACTTGTGAACCTTTAAACACTAAAATATAATATATTCTCCTCATCTTTAGTTAGATTTGTTCAATTAAAGATCTAATTTGTTCAAATACTGGTTAACTGCATAAGGCGCCACATTATACCACATCATGTGATGCGCGCATTATGCGCTCCTGATGCGCACATTTTAAAACGAAGGTTGAGGGGGTAAAGTTGTTTTAGTTAAGGGGCTAAACATGTCATTATTAAAGTTGAGGGGCTAAAGTTGTTTAATTTTAAAATTGAGGGGCTAACGTTGGTTCTGTTAAGGGGCTAAACATGTCATTATTAGATTTCAGGGGCAAAACATGTCATTATAAAAGTTGAGGGGCTAAAGTTGTTTTAGTTAAACTGGCTAAACATGTCATTATAAAAGTTGAGGGGCTAAACATGTCATTATTAAAGTTGTTTATTTTTTAAAGTTGAGGGGCTAAAGCTGTTTTAGTTAAGGGGCTAAAATGTCATTATTAAAGTTGAGGGGCCAAAGTTGAATGATGTGACAAAATAGCTTATTTTATGATGCCAACGATTGACCCAAAAGTCAAATTGATATGCAGGCAATTGGTTAGACAAAAGTGATGCAAACAAAACTATAGCTGAAAGCATAGTCAGGAACGCAACTGAACTGAAACCGGGACCTGGAGCCGAGAGGATCAAGACCCTTATTGGCGGTATGCTATCTGACAAAGATTTTCACTTGAAGCATTGTATCTGATTATTTAGTACGCCCGTTTTCCTCCATTTCTTGCGGGCCTGGGCCGTGGAGAAAATAAAGATTGGAAGAAAGCGATGGATCACGTATAACTTGTAAGTAAGCACCAACCATGAAGGAGGTGTGTTTTACTGATGTAATTTGTCCAAGATTAAGTTTTTCTTGGAATATATTACTATAAAGATATGAGATTTATATTATATTATATAAATGATGCCAAGTTTATATTTTGTAATGAAATCCTGGAGCAGGGTATTAAAGTTGTAGCAATGCCAGTGTTGGTGGATGATGTTTCACTATAAACCATACATATGTCCGTATGAGTACAATCTGCAATTCTTAGTTCTCACGATGATCACATTACGAATGTTCGATCCCTTCTAACGACGGATAAGATTATGATTGTTTTTTGTTTTCGTTCACTGATTTTGATTGATTTTGTTTTTATGATGATAGCCGGGTTCATGTTTATCATGTTGATTGATCACACTCTTTACCAATTGATCGTTAAATCAATGTATTCTTCGGTTAATCATTACTCTGTTCCCGAGTCTCATTTAACGGGGGGAGGGGAGGGAAAAGGGAAGAAAATATGACCATATATTAATCCTCCAAAATTGGAGAGATTAGGAGAGAATTTTCCTTCTCCCCCTAATAAATGAGCCTTGGGAACATAGTGTAAAGTTTGTTATTTGTTTTGATATGTTCTTGATTGATTTTGTTTTCAAAGTAATATATTAGATTGATATCAGTGTTGGATCTTGGCTATATGAACGTGTGGATATTAGATTGATATTCGTGTTGGATCTCGGATTCAGAGAAAGCAAATGTATAGTAGTCTGGCAATGGAGTACTGTAGATGGGTTTGATGGGTACTTAATGGTGGTGGAGGTGTCGGCCAAGTCGTGTATGATGAGGGATCTCAGGTACACATGAGTTTTCGAGGGAGGGCGTGGGGAATAGAGGTTGCCTCCGAAGTAGTTAATGGGGTAAGTATCAGATATCGGTGAAGGACTGATATTTGAGATACTGGTTATTGCGGTGGGATATCAGTAATTTTAATATCATCATCATACTCGGTAAATCCCATCAATAGCAAAGATAAGGTAGGGTCTGAGAAGGGTAAAATGTAGACAGTCTTACCTCTACCCTATAGGAATAGAGAGGCTGCTTCCAGTGAGACCCCGGCTCGATTGTAGTTTTGCATCAAACCTTGGATATAAGACACATAACACTCAGCAAATGCCGATTGGTGCATGTACCCCCTTGTCCTTGGGCTATCAACACCACCGTATGATGCATGATTAACCGTCCCCCGTTTTTTAACGTTATTTTCAAGAAATTGGTAATTTTAATATCATGCTTAAATTATATAAAGCAACTTAACACTAACAATTGAGTGTACTCTTTCATCATTAACAAATTAACCTTTTGCAACTTGCAAAACTCTAACAATTGTAGCAAGTGCGAATTGAGTAAGACTCAAAACACTAAAATTTAACAATAACAACTAAAAATTAAGACTTAAAACACTAATATCAGTAATAAGAAGAAATACGAATGGTAGAACTAAGAAGAAAGGTACTGATATCGGAAAATTCAGTGATATATCAGTCAAATATCGGTCAATATCGCCAACATTATCGGTACCAATATTATAACCGAAATTCTGCACTAATATCTCGGCAAGGGACCGATAACCGATATATCGAGATATTAACTACATAGGTTGCCTCTTGAGAGAACGGTGGAGGAGAGAAGAGAAAGGTAAGAATCATTTGATATTATAAATGTTTGTATTTTTTGCATGCGTTCAATAAAACATTCTATACGACTACCCGACTATATACACAGAGACAGTGTCCTAACCTAATTCTTAACCCTAATTTAGATGGATGGTGATGGTGGAGAATTGGAGATAACACTCGTATATTATGGAGATGGTGAAACAATGGTGATGATGGTGATTGCGGCGACAACGATGATGACGTTAGTGAGAGGCTTGGCAATGTTTAACATTTGGATTTTTTTATAGGTTTTAGACTTCAATATAAGTTTTTAAGCTTTTTTAGGTTAAGTGCTATTATAAGGGGGCAAAATAGGTAAAAGTAAAAATAAGTAACATATTGTATTAAAGCTTTTTTTGGGGTACTCGAATAGATCAAATTTGTATTAAAGCTAACAAATTGTTTCCATGGAGCATAGGAGATCAGCTGGTGATCAAATGTTGTTAGCACACGTTTACTAGTTTATTACTATTTTCTAAAAATTTCATATTGACTTGTACACATATTCTTTCTAGCCCGAAGCAATATGATATTTTATTTTTAAATTACGCTACCCGACCTGTCCATTTTACTAGATATAGTAGTGAGTGAGAGATTCTATTTCTTTGGACTCTGTGTTGTGGTGGGGTGAAATGCGAAAAAAAAGTTGTTGCCACGTAAGTGTAGTGCATTTTCGCATTTCACACCCACTAAGGTTGAGTATTGTTGATAAATGTCTAGGGGGTGAAAACAACCATATTGGTGTCACATCGACTAAACCTGCCACGTCCCCTTCACGCTTGCCCCCCTTCGCCCCTTCAAGCCAGGCTAACGTCCAGCCCTTCACACCCCTCTTGCGTGGTGTTTAACGACCCATTCACGCCCTAGAACTTGCAAAAAAAAGTGGTACCACCTAAGGTTGAGTCGGATGGGGAACGTGGAACCGTAATACACAACCTAAGGTGTGATGTAAAAAAGAGGTGAAATCTGAAATGTGGCAGTTGAGTCGGATGGGGAACGTGGAACCATAATACACAACCTAAGGTGTGATGTAAAGAGGTGATGGTGGTGTGGTGGTGTGGTTGAGAGAAAGAGATAAGGATGAGAGAGATATGAGGAAGAGAGAAAGAGAAACTAATTAGATTTTCATGTGTATACATATAATTTTTAAAATTAATTTTGCTTGTTTATTAAAATACTTAAGATAAATGGGTAAAAGACTAATTTGCCCTCAGATTGGTCAAATTTAACCATGAAAATTAATTGAGTTAGGGCTAAAGAAAATGATGTGCAAGGGTTTGCAAACATCGAGTACGTTTTTTTTTGTACATTTTAAAGATAAATGACACAGTTTGCAATCTGGTATCCACATAAAGGACGATTTTTGTAATTTACTCTTTATTTTATTACCACATGTAGCATCTTTTATATAATGGAAGTCGCGTGTCAGTTATGTAAGCCATCTAAAATTTGGTTTTACCGTCTCTTTCTCATATTAAAATTGTGAAGTCACGTGTCAACTTTTCTAATGAACTTTATATTCTAAGAACTATTTGACATATTTAAAATTATTATTTAAAAAAACTTTTATTTAACCGTGTAATTCACAGGTCCCTAATCTAGTAAAGTGATATATTAAAGAACACGACTCTGAACTGATATATTAAAGGACACATCCTTTCAGTAAGGGTATTTATAGGTTAGCTATCCAAACCATTATACCCTTTAGGTCTTTACCGAAAGAATGTGTTGTTTACTTTTATTATTAAAATGTATATTAAAGGACGCGACTTTAAAGTGATATATTAAAGGACGCAACCTTTCGACCTTTAAATTAATATTTCAAACTAGTTGTTTTTAGCTGACGCGACTTTTAAACGAAAGGGTGTAAATCTCAAGTTAGTAATTCTGTATAGATATTATTGCACTCTATAAGTATATTTGTCTAATTTAACTAAGGGTAAATTACTTTTTGAGTCCCTGTATTTTAAGGGTTTTAACCACTTGAGTCCAAATTCAAAATGTTTAACGCCCTGACTCCCTATAGCCACTTTTCTTAACCATTTGAGTCCAAATTTCTAACATTGTTAGAATTTTTTGGTTAAGTATTATTAAATGACCAAAATGCCCTTATAGTTAAAAAATAAAAAAAAATATTATTAGATTTTTCTCTCTCACTCTTATATATATCTCTTTCTCTCTCTCTAAACATTCTGCATCTTCATCTCTCTCTCTAGACCACCTGCATCCCTCACCTCCACATCACCACCGACACCACCACAGCCACAACCACCTCCATCACCAACCACCACCACCACCACAACCACAAAATAATAATAAGAATTAGTACATAGATCGAAAAGATAATAGCAAGCGATTATTTTTTAGTGGGCAATTGAAAACCAGAATTCTTTTTGAGTGACATCATGTGCAATCGGAAAGGAAAAGGGCTTTTCTAATGGCACACCCCCTGTCTATCTATACACTTTTTCAATTCAATACGCATCGTATAGGCCTATACGATGCGTATTGAATTAAAGTAAAAAACATGGCAGACTGACAGGTGCAGGTTATGTCTGGCGGCGGGCCTGATACGCATCGTATAGGCCTATACGATGCGTATCAGGCCGCTGTTTTTTTGAATTTATTTTTTGTTGTGTTGTGTCGAATGCAAACCCGAGAAACGAAAGGAATTTCGAGTAGTTGGTCGATGATATAATTGATAAAAGAAGCGCTTTTATCATGTGTCATATTAGATGTGTTATGGTGAGATTTTTTAAGTTTGCACAGTGAGAGAAAAGACCAGCACCTCTGTCAGTATTGTCCTTTAAATTTGCATAAACATATATTCGTTTCATAACCTCTTCCTATAAATCAACCACAACTCACCCGATACGTCTTCTTTGGATCACACATGATAAAAGCGCTTCTTTAGACAATCTGGGATTATGTTCTGTTTCTTCAAGATTTACGTCTGATGTTCAAGTTTGATCACATTTGACTTCATCGGCGGCAGTCCAATGACTTTCTTGAGTTACATATCCGACAATAGGGCCCACGGATCTTATGCCCACCCGAGACCGACATCTGAATCATCATAGAAGACGTGTCGAGTTCTTCTCCTAGTGGTCGGGCTTCCAATGCTCACACAGGGTGATAAACAACGCTGATATCATCATAGAAGCGTTGGGATTCAAGGGTTTATGAGTCAAAGTTAACATTCAGATTCAGAAAGCAGATTATTTTGTACTTGGTTTATTCTCTTTTAATCTATTAGAACGATCCTTGTTTTGTCACGTACATGCGTTTAATTCCCAACATCCTTGTAGTGTTTAGAATGTTTGAAGGAAATGTTGGTTCAATACCACCGGTTTCTAACTTTGTGCTTGCATCCACCACAGTGAATATTAACTTTGTTGGAATCTACGAAGAAACTGTTCAATTTCACGGTGAGTGGAGAAATTAGCGACAGAGAAACTGTTTGTATTTGTGGATTTCGGTTGGTACAGAAACTTAACAAGAGCAGCAACTAAAAAAGCGGTGAACGGTATTTAACGTACACACCGCATTCGAAGATCCCTGATTGAGAGAAACTTCTTCGAGCTAACCGCCGATATCTCATCCTTCTGTTGTTCAGTATTTCCGAGACGATTCAAGTTATTTTTGTTATTTCTGTTGAAATAATGCTATATACGATCGTATAGGCCTATGTTGTATCGTATATCAGCTTAATACGAATCGTATAGGCCTATACGATTCGTATTAAACTTTGAATTTTCTCAAAAATACCCCTGAATTTATCAGAAAACCAGGGGTATTTCAGTAAAATCATCGATTAATACGCATCGTATAGGCCTATACGATGCGTATTGAACAATAAATTTCTCAAAAATGTTTTTTCAAATCAAGGGTTCCATCATTACAACCACTTGTTTTCAACGGAGATGTAATGCAATGATTCCTCTCAATTGAATAGACCGACACTTGCTTCATAGGACTCACTTGAATCGTCTCGGATGTAATAACAGTATCAGGTTCTCAAAACAAGGATCGTTCTAATAGATTAAAGAACGCAGATATCTTGGAATTTGATCTTGGAAGTTTGAACCCACCTCAATACTCTTGTTACCATCAATAATCTTTGGAATTGATCTTGGAACAATATACTTTTGTTAACAAGGCGGTCTCTTTGCTTCGTCTACTAGAACTATTTGTGTATGCATTCTTAGGGTTTTTATTATTTGACCAATGGAAGTTGACATCGGCTTTGTATTTAGCACACGAAAGTACTGAACAACAGAATCAGGTTCTCTTTGCTTCGTCCACTAGAACTATTTGTGTATGCATTCTTTTGGTAGTTAACAACGCTAATTAGAAAAAAATCTGTAAAATTAATCATATCGATTGCTATAACAGGATGAATGTGACACACATAGATAGATAAGCTATCACAGTTGTCAAGACTGTTTGTCGGGTTTCCAATGCTCACACAGGGTGATAAAAAAACGCTGATACGAACACATGTGTTTCGAAATAGGGTTTGTTCTTGGTTTAATGAAGTTACGCGTAACATCTAGTTATATTCAGATTTAAACAATGCCCACCTCAACTGAGATAACGGACATCCATCAAGCTCAAAAAGAAAACTTGTGTTTCCCATAGTCACAAAAGATTGCGGTTTGTATTTCGCATAGCCACCGTTTCCGTAGTAAAAAACGGTTGCGGTTTGTATTTCGCATAGCCACCGTTTCTGTAGTAAAAAACGGTTGGGTTTGCACATTCAATCTTCAATACTTCATTAAAATACCAGTAGAAGAACCCGACACGTCTTCATGTTACGGAGAATGTTCTAGAAATTGAAGGAAAAGGAAAAGATTTGTTGAAATCGAATTTGACAACTATGATAGCTTATTAAAAGTAGCAATCACCTCCAATCATTTCCTGGTCAAATCACACACTATAAAGTTTAAGTTATCGTGTGTTGTAATTAGGAAAGATGACCGAATAGAGATCTGAATAACAAACTTGGAGAACTTGTTTGTGTCGGTTTCTTCTGCTAGTTACTCGATCAACGAACTGTCGGGTTCTTAGCGTATTTTAATGTAACACCTCGAAAAATTCACGTCCTATAATGTGTGACACGTGTCATAAGCTTGAACGTGAGAAAGTATACTTTAGAGGGACTAAAGTTGACAAACATAGAAAGTATGTGAAAATAAGGGTTCAAAATGTCAACAATGGATAAATATACTTTACAATAACCCTACATGATGTTTATACCCTTAGACGGATAAATCATGGATCATACGAAGCTAAAAGTGAGAGATTTCAAACCACAAGGGTTAAATGTGTCAACATGTTTAAGTTATACCCTGGGTGACCTTTTAGCAAACCCGAAGCTTTGTAACGGTTAATTATGCTCACTAGAATGCACGATATAAATTTCATAAAGTTTCGTTATCGTATGAGCAAGTTGTGATCAAATTCGTTTACAAGGGTTAAAAGCGTTAACGTTGAAAGTTTGGACTTTTCGGGTGACAATAAAGTTAACCGGGGGCTAAACAAAATAGGTAAATGCCTTGGAGCCCTTATATGTCAAATTAGAGGGTCCAAATTTCAAAATAAAGGTTATTTGACCTTTCGGAAGGGCCAAGAGACACTTAAGCAAAAATTGGAAACTTTTTGGAGGCTGATTAGAGCCTTGCGCATCGTAGGCATACAACCCCTACGATGCGCAAGCATGTGCCAGCGACCAGATTTCGCCTGTTTGCTGTTTCAAAGCATTTCTGACCTTTCAATCCGATTTTCCTCATCTTACTTGGCCCCTAAACACCCCCTAAACATCTAGGGACACTTGTTAAGATGTTGTGGTCACTCATAGACTTGGGTGTCAAGAATTTGTGGTGATCTAAACACTATATAAAGCCACTAAGTTGCAACACATTCTTCACACTTCACTTGTGCAATTCTGGAGCTTTTGGGAGCTTAAGAGCAGACACAAGACCTTCCTAATCAAGCTTAGGACTTCAGTAAGTTTTCTAATCTTTCCTTAGTTTAAGTTTTAGCTTAGTTTAGCTTAAAAGTCAACCGTCGTAATTAAAGGTTGACTTAACGATTAATCACTAATGGTCCAGTGATTAGTCGGATCAAAGGTAGTTATAAGTTGGTAATTATGTGGGCTTTAAACCCTTAAAAGGGCATCCACTGATTCCCATCCTAACTAGGTCATTTGTCGAGTCAAAGATGATTAGAAAAAGTCAACAGAAATGTAATCTTTCGTTTAACGCATAATTAACAAGGTAAAAGGCGTGTAACCTATTTTATCATTCATATAACTTGATAATAAGCATAAGAACTTGTCTAAGCTTGTTTGATTCGACAACTTTCCATTTTGAACCGATTCGGAACCGAAAGTCGCAAAGCTTTGACTTTTGCTTTGACTTCAGTTCTGACCCGCTTTAGTATGATTTGGAAATGCCTTAGAGCTTCCTTAGGACCAGGATACATGTTAGCATAACCCTCTGTGGTTGGTTCATTGATTGACCCATTCGTTTACGCGTTTCCGTTAATTGCTCATATGTTGACCATTATGCCCTTTTCACCTTAAGACGTGATTTTTGAAAAAGTAAAAGAGTAGAAACCTTAATTACTGATATATAGACTTGTATGCAAAGTTTGACATCAGTTTGAGGTGTAGAATAAGAGTTATGCTCGTTAGCGTAAAACTAAAGCTTTATGTTAATTTAACGGCGTATTTAGCGTATAGCCTACTTAAACATACTTTTTGATACCAAATCTTTTACTCACTGATGTAATATATTATTTTGGGATTTTTAAATATTTTTAATAAATTTTAGACTGAGCATAACTTATAGTCGTAGGCTTAATCCGGTAACTGTCGGTTTTGCCCTTACGGGCCATAAAATGAGTTTTACATATCTAAACGACTCCAAACCTTTTGCTACTGATCACATATGATAAATAAATTATTTTAAGCCTTCTGGAAACATAAAAATATCAGATTTAAGTATCAAACCCGGAAATGGCCTTTAATAGCCTTTTTAAGCGTTTTTAACGCATATTATGTACTAGAAGTATTTTAAACATACAAGGGTTGATACCTACTGATATTTGAGGCAAATTATAATATTTTAACAGTAAGCAAAGATTGTTAAACTCAGACTCCAGTTTTGAGCTTTTCGGCTTATGTGAAATTACCAAAATACCCCTACGGGGCATGGTTTGGTTATAATTGATAAATTTCACATATGTACTTTACCCTACTGTTATAACTCATTAATTTGAGTATGTTTACTGATTACATCAGACCTGTAACTCAGTTAAACACTTAAACCCTTTTTTCAACCTTTAAAATGACCAAACTACCCCTACGGGGCCTAGTTTGTGTTTAAACACGTTTCGGGCATAATGAAAGACATCTTACTGATGTCACAACATATTTGAGGCATAATTAACTTAGGAAAACTGTATATAGCTCTCATGAATACCCGTCACGCTTATTACGCGTACGGTTCGGTTTATGTAACAAGTTTGCATAAATTAGCCGAAACGGGTCAAACGTTATCGTTTTTATCTCAAAATCCAGAGTGTGTTTAGTTTACCCATATTATACAAGTCTCCAAACTTGTCGGGTCTAAATCACATCCTATTCCGGTCTTCGCTTAATCATGCGTTTTGAACCGTAAACCTTTCCTTAAAACTAACCGGTCTAAGTTACGACTTAAATAAGACCCGTTAGGAATTTAATAGGTTAATAAAACCTTCGTTCCAGATTGAGAGCCCCAGTAGAAGTACTTGTGCTTGCTGATTAGAATATACGGCTGAGTATAAATTGCATTGCTAGCTCAGGTAAATACTTTTAACTTATTTTCCCTTATACGGGCTTGGGATACGGTATTATAAAAATACCGCTTGGTCGGGTGTAGAAACCTTTTAATCGGAGATGATTAAATTGCATAATCCCGTTTTAATCTGTATTGATTGATAACAAATAACATTGGGGGTTAATGACCGTGTCCTGGATATCCTTGGCTCATTTTAAAAAGTGAATGGCCACGACGTAAGCACAAGGTGTAGACAAAACACCTCCTGTTGCATATGTATAACGTATACTCACTCGTAAGGGTGTCTTCTTGTGAGATTATATTTGTGGTGTGTCGATTAATCTTGTCCGGCTTGTATTGTATAATCACCGGCCCTAAATGTTGGACAACCATGTAAATCGGATACAAGATTTTTATTAATAAAATTGTCCTAAGTTATAAAAGATTAATTTTACCTCTGTGCATTTTAATCAATGTGTCAAGATATTTTGTGCCGTTTGCACTCGAATCACTTTTCAAACTCTTTTTCCAAAATGAGTCGGTTAATTGTATTTACCAGTGTAAACTGACGTATTTTCCAAAAAGGTTAAGTGACAGGTACTGAAAGAAATTGGCTGGAAGCTCAGGGCGTTAATAAGGAATCTTGAAAGTTCTAGATGCCTAAAGTCTGTTGAACAGTTTCTTTTATTTGATCCGCCTGTGGATCCTTTACCTTCCGTTGTAATACTTTGACATTACTTATATTTGGAATGTAATATATTTATCTTTTGCTTCCGCTGTGCATATTAAATATTGTGTTGTTTGACCATGATGTTACCAACTACGTCACGATACTCCCTTACTGGGCCCACTGTTGACACGTGGAAATCGGGGTGTGACAGGTTGGTATCAGAGCCAACATTGAGTGAATTAAACACTAGCCTTATGTGTTTAATCTCAATGACACAGTAGCACATTCTTTGACCTTCTGAGTCTAGACTTAACATAGGAATACTTTCAATCCTAATCTGGAAATTTTTACTTCCAAATTTTTATATATATTGGATACGTCGCCAAGCGAAGAAGCTGTATTAGAAATTCTCCACAATCTGGAGCCCTGAAATGCTGAGCTTCGTAGCGCGGCTAGAATGAAACGAGCATCCAAGGAGAAAGCATTCAGAAATAACTTGAAGAAGAAACTCCTTTTGCTGAAGATTGTTTCCTTAATAGTCCTCATAAGGACATATTTATCTTTCGGTCCCTTGAAGGACACATTATTCCTTTTAAAGACCCGCTTAGGGCAACTCTGTACTTTTATTTTCATATAATGGATTGATTAAATTAAGTTTTCATTCTAAACATGAAATATGAAATGAATGGAAAATAACATCCCTTAGAAGGGAAGTGCCTACGGGCTATAATTAACGTCCTCTGAGACTAAAGACGGTGGTAGCCTACAACTCTCTGCCAAGGAAAAGTAATGAGCTTTGATTCACACCTAAATGCCTCGATCCCAGACAATGGCTTATAAATTAAACTTGTCTACGCGACTAGGCCATTTGTGCTATTATTAACTTATAAATTAGGATTTATGATAAAAATCCTGAATAAAATAAATATCCTTCCTTCCCTGCCAGTAGGTATTTTAAAAAGAATCTTAAAGGTGAAATCTAGCCTACGCGGCCAAGATGGTGAAACCTACCCAAGGGATTCAGATCCTTGTTAACACCTAAGAACGTGTTAGCACTCCTGACAAACGTGATTCGATAAAATCACAACAGTCATCCTTAATTTGGATTCTTCCAATTTTCTTATCTAGCCTAGTGATTTAGAAATCATGGCTTGTGTCATCCTATAAGATGATCACATTATAAACATCTGATAGTGATGAAGTGCCTACGGGCTAAACTGAATGTCCGATAAGACAACGACAGTGGTGGTCTTTGACCTCCTGTCTAAAAGTGTTGGACCAGGTCCAAGCATAATAGTCGGTAGGATCCATACGACCTCGACTAATAGCATCTGAGAAGATGATCATATTATAACCATCTCTCAGAAGGGAAATGTCCACGGGCTATATCTATTGTCCTAGAAGACAAAGACAGTTGAAGTCTACAACTCCATGTCAAGAGAAGGTAATGAACTAGGTTCAAACCTTAATGCCCCGATTCTCTGAAATCATGGCTTGTAAAATTTAGAACTGTCATTGTGACTAGGCCTTTTGCGCCACTTTAAATATCCTTAATGTTTTATAACTAGGATAAATTATAATGGAAAATACTAATTAAATATAACTAACAAGTTAACCAATATGGTTTATATTACCATGGTTGATGAATCGTCAAAGATGATGATTCCATAATAACCTCTGAATAAATCATTGTTAATGTTGATGTAGCCATCAAGCTACATGGCTGGATTAGATGAAGTTAACAGCCACATGAAGGAGGACAATGATGCTACCAGAATCAATGTAACTGGAGCAGAACTGCAGGCAATAATAGATTATGCTGTTACCCGAGCTCTTGACAGACAGTATGATGAATCAAATGATACCCACTCTAAGACTCTATCTGTGGCTCGTAGTAAGCCCCCTTCTGAAACACATAAGTCAAGGGAGGACGATGTTCATGACTTGTCAAATCAAAGGAGTATTCTGTCTAAACAGGTTGTGTTCCATCAAGAGGCACCAGTTAAGACCTGTTCATATAAATATTTTGTCTCCTGCAAGCCCAGAGACTTTACAGGAGAAGAAGGGGCCATCGATTGCATGACATGGCTCGATGAGATGGACGCTGTTGTTGACATCAGCGGTTGTGCGGAGCAAGATGTTGTGAAATTTGTTTCACAATCATTTAAAGGAGAAGCGTTGGCATGGTGGAGATCATTGCTCCAAGCCACGGGGAAAGTTCTACTCTATAACTTATCTTGGGGTCAATTTGTTGCATTAGTCAAGGAAAACTATTGCCCTCAGCATGAAGTAGAAAAGATAGAATCGGACTTCTTGACTTTGGTCATGGAAATTTTGAATTGTCAGGCATATGTGACAAGTTTCAACACTATGTCCCGCCTAGTTCCTTATCTAGTCACCCCTGAACCTAAACGCATAGCGCGTTTCATTGGAGGCCTAGCACCAGAGATAAAAGGGAATGTTAAAGCATCTAGGCCAACCACATATAGGTCCGCGGTGCCTTATCTCTCACCTTAGACGCAATCAGAATTAAGTCTGTTAAGGCTTCTGGCGAGAGAAGAAGAGAAAGAGAGGAGGAAAACTCTCATCAAACTAACAAGAAGAAGAAGGGAAGCTCGGAGCGCGGGAAGGATTCCGAGTTTAGGAAGAACTCGAGTCAGTCTGATAACAGACCCAAATGCAATAACTGCAAAAAGCAGCATTTTGGAAAATGTACAATAGACCCACGCGCTAAATTGTGTGGAATTTGCAAGACCAAGGGTCACAAAACCTTAGATTGCAAGGGGTTAAAGAACGCAACATGCTACAATTGTAACGAGGAAGGGCACATCAAAACCAACTGCCCAGAGCTTATAAAGAAGCCTGGAGAGGCCAGGAAAACAAACGCATGAGTCTTCTGGATGAACGCCAGGAGATGGTGCAGAAGGATAACTATATAGCAGGTACTTTTCCTTATCAAGCAGTTTATGCAGAAATTTATTTGATGCTGACACATGTGATTCAATAATGAACGATCACTGTTGAGAACTGTTGTCTTCGTCTTAGTAGGACTTCGGTCATTTTATACGAAGTAGAAATTGGCCGATGATACTTTAGAAAATGCTCCAACAAACCTTAGATGGACATTTTATATCTAATAGGAATCACTCTTTTCTGATATTCCTATGACAAGCTTTCAAGCTACCTAAATTCTTAAATATAATAAAGACAGATGTGACGTTTGATCCTCTGTCAGAAAAGTGATGGACTAGGTCCAAATCTTTAATGCCATTGATGGTCTTTTGCGACCTAGGCTAAGTAATATTAATATACTTTAAATAATGTTCATTAAGAATGTTAGTGCTATAATAGCCTGTATAGGTTATTGACGCCATGGTTAGTATATATTAAGGCCATCAGAATGGAAAATAGAAGTTGTTGGATTTCAACTAAGAAATTGTTTTATTGGTGTTAGGAACCAATAGAAAGTATGGCAAACTCGGATAAGACAACAGTCGATCGCGCCATTGATGGCACGACGCATGCTAAGGATGCTGAAATTGTGAACCTTAGAATTTCCAAAGATGTTCTTCAAACTATGATAGACGCAGCTGTTGGAAAAGCTGTGAAGAAGGCTGTGAAAAAGTTCAAGGAGCCTCATGCTGCTCGGTCCAAATTTTATATAGGACCACATTTCCTTACTCTTAAGAAGGATCTTGTTCATTCCTCTGATGTAAAGGATGAACTAAAAAGGAAAAGGAAGGTAGATAATTCCCAGAGTTCTAAGAAAAAGAACAAACAAAAGTCCGACCAGAAACCAGTATGTGAGACCTGCAAGAAGCGCCATTATGGGAAATGCAGGTTCGAACCAAAATCCAAATCGCTGCCCAGGGCTTGTGGGATCTGCAAGGCTAAGGGACATAAAACGTTGGACTGTAAGGACATGATGAATGCAGTCTGCTTCGGCTGTAATGAGAAGGGCCACATCAAGACTACGTGCCCTAAATTTGTCAAAGGAATTGCGGCTGAGGAAGTAAAGCCTAAAATTGAAAGCGCCTAAAATGCCTAAGCTAGTCCATAAATAATGACATCAGGTACATTCCTTGGCATTTTATCAGTAATTTAAATGCTAAGAGTTTTATTTTGGTTCTGATACCAGTAAATCCTTCATAAACTATAAGTATAACAAGTTTTTAAAACTTTTCATAAGGACTATATATATATTAAGTGTAAGGTAAAACTTACAAGTAGAAAATTTACCAGAACTATTTTTCTGTTCCTGTAAGAAATCGGTAAGTCGCAAAAATGGTGGAACCGGCCGTCCCCAGAATCGAACTTGGGTCTAGGCCACACCCTTTCGCGCGCATAGCCAACCGAGCTAGGTGCCTAGTTTGTGAAATTTCCATTCTGATTAAATATAAGCACATATAGTTGATATCTCTTTAATCTCTATCGATTTCGAATACCAAATGGTATGATAACAACATCACGTGAGGATTGGTGTATCTTAATAAATTCCATAGATTGCTTCCATGCCTGATCAGTATGGAGGTTTAATGGATGGAACCACAAAGATATCCCAATGATCACATGGTACTAAAGTCAACTAATGGCATTCAAAGAAGATATCCAAAATGAAATTGTCCAAGTAAATATTCCCGATTAAGGAATTCGTGGACTAGTAACATAAATGTGTCACTTATTCGACACAAGCAACGATGAGTGAACTGGAGCCTGAGATATGAAAAATCTCTGCAACCTCCTTGTACTTTGATTATCTTCTTCTAAGTTTACCCTGTTTACCTCCCTAGAGGCAGGTAGAGTTAAGATTAACATCCCGCTTTGGGTTAGAGTGTTGTAAGAACTCCATGTTGATTATGGAATAACCGAAAACCTGATTAAGTAAATTTTAAGATAGGAGATTCATATAGCCTAACTCGATATTTTCAGAGTATGATATTAGTTAGATAAGAAAGACGGTTCATTTTGCTTATGCACTCATTACCGCAACCCTATTTAGACCACGATTAAAAATCGCCATCAACTACCCAGGATCGTCGAATTGTTCGACTAGCTGTAAGGATTAGCTACTCCTTAAGATTAGTCAAACAGTGGTTGAAATAACCATCTCAAGAGAAGCTTTTCTATAATAGTTGATATAGAAGTATCAAGGTTGCTCTTTTAGAGACCTTGTACAAATGAAATATTAAACATCTGTTGTTAGGACAATAGATTGGTAAGCCCAATATTCAGGATCTGTAAGTTGCTATTATTAGGCAGAAAATACTTCCTTTACTTCAACAAATCTCGAGGTCGAGATTTCTTTTAAGGGGGTGAGGATGTAACACCTCGAAAAATTCACGTCCTATAATGTGTGACACGTGTCATAAGCTTGAACGTGAGAAAGTATACTTTAGAGGGACTAAAGTTGACAAACATAGAAAGTATGTGAAAATAAGGGTTCAAAATGTCAACAATGGATAAATATACTTTACAATAACCCTACATGATGTTTATACCCTTAGACGGATAAATCATGGATCATACGAAGCTAAAAGTGAGAGATTTCAAACCACAAGGGTTAAATGTGTCAACATGTTTAAGTTATACCCTGGGTGACCTTTTAGCAAACCCGAAGCTTTGTAACGGTTAATTATGCTCACTAGAATGCACGATATAAATTTCATAAAGTTTCGTTATCGTATGAGCAAGTTGTGATCAAATTCGTTTACAAGGGTTAAAAGCGTTAACGTTGAAAGTTTGGACTTTTCGGGTGACAATAAAGTTAACCGGGGGCTAAACAAAATAGGTAAATGCCTTGGAGCCCTTATATGTCAAATTAGAGGGTCCAAATTTCAAAATAAAGGTTATTTGATCTTTCGGAAGGGCCAAGAGACACTTAAGCAAAAATTGGAAACTTTTTGGAGGCTGATTAGAGCCTTGCGCATCGTAGGCATACAACCCCTACGATGCGCAAGCATGTGCCAGCGACCAGATTTCGCCTGTTTGTTGTTTCAAAGCATTTCTGACCTTTCAATCCGATTTTCCTCATTTTACTTGGCCCCTAAACACCCCCTAAACATCTAGGGACACTTGTTAAGATGTTGTGGTCACTCATAGACTTGGGTGTCAAGAATTTGTGGTGATCTAAACACTATATAAAGCCACAAAGTTGCAACACATTCTTCACACTTCACTTGTGCAATTCTGGAGCTTTTGGGAGCTTAAGAGCAGACACAAGACCTTCCTAATCAAGCTTAGGACTTCAGTAAGTTTTCTAATCTTTCCTTAGTTTAAGTTTTAGCTTAGTTTAGCTTAAAAGTCAACCGTCGTAATTAAAGGTTGACTTAACGATTAATCACTAATGGTCCAGTGATTAGTCGGATCAAAGGTAGTTATAAGTTGGTAATTATGTGGGCTTTAAACCCTTAAAAGGGCATCCACTGATTCCCATCCTAACTAGGTCATTTGTCGAGTCAAAGATGATTAGAAAAAGTCAACAGAAATGTAATCTTTCGTTTAACGCATAATTAACAAGGTAAAAGGCGTGTAACCTATTTTATCATTCATATAACTTGATAATAAGCATAAGAACTTGTCTAAGCTTGTTTGATTCGACAACTTTCCATTTTGAACCGATTCGGAACCGAAAGTCGCAAAGCTTTGACTTTTGCTTTGACTTCAGTTCTGACCCGCTTTAGTATGATTTGGAAATGCCTTAGAGCTTCCTTAGGACCAGGATACATGTTAGCATAACCCTCTGTGGTTGGTTCATTGATTGACCCATTCGTTTACGCGTTTCCGTTAATTGCTCATATGTTGACCATTATGCCCTTTTCACCTTAAGACGTGATTTTTGAAAAAGTAAAAGAGTAGAAACCTTAATTACTGATATATAGACTTGTATGCAAAGTTTGACATCAGTTTGAGGTGTAGAATAAGAGTTATGCTCGTTAGCGTAAAACTAAAGCTTTATGTTAATTTAACGGCGTATTTAGCGTATAGCCTACTTAAACATACTTTTTGATACCAAATATTTTACTCACTGATGTAATATATTATTTTGGGATTTTTAAATATTTTTAATAAATTTTAGACTGAGCATAACTTATAGTCGTAGGCTTAATCCGGTAATTGTCGGTTTTGCCCTTACGGGCCATAAAATGAGTTTTACATATCTAAACGACTCCAAACCTTTTGCTACTGATCACATATGATAAATAAATTATTTTAAGCCTTCTGGAAACATAAAAATATCAGATTTAAGTATCAAACCCGGAAATGGCCTTTAATAGCCTTTTTAAGCGTTTTTAACGCATATTATGTACTAGAAGTATTTTAAACATACAAGGGTTGATACCTACTGATATTTGAGGCAAATTATAATATTTTAACAGTAAGCAAAGATTGTTAAACTCAGACTCCAGTTTTGAGCTTTTCGGCTTATGTGAAATTACCAAAATACCCCTACGGGGCATGGTTTGGTTATAATTGATAAATTTCACATATGTACTTTACCCTACTGTTATAACTCATTAATTTGAGTATGTTTACTGATTACATCAGACCTGTAACTCAGTTAAACACTTAAACCCTTTTTTCAACCTTTAAAATGACCAAACTACCCCTACGGGGCCTAGTTTGTGTTTAAACACGTTTCGGGCATAATGAAAGACATCTTACTGATGTCACAACATATTTGAGGCATAATTAACTTAGAAAAACTGTATATAGCTCTCATGAATACCCGTCACGCTTATTACGCGTACGGTTCGGTTTATGTAACAAGTTTGCATAAATTAGCCGAAACAGGTCAAACGTTATCGTTTTTATCTCAAAATCCAGAGTGTGTTTAGTTTACCCATATTATACAAGTATCCAAACTTGTCGGGTCTAAATCACATCCTATTCCGGTCTTCGCTTAATCATGCGTTTTGAACCGTAAACCTTTCCTTAAAACTAACCGGTCTAAGTTACGACTTAAATAAGACCCGTTAGGAATTTAATAGGTTAATAAAACCTTCGTTCCAGATTGAGAGCCCCAGTAGAAGTACTTGTGCTTGCTGATTAGAATATACGGCTGAGTATAAATTGCATTGCTAGCTCAGGTAAATACTTTTAGCTTATTTTCCCTTATACGGGCTTGGGATACGGTATTATAAAAATACCGCTTGGTCGGGTGTAGAAACCTTTTAATCGGAGATGATTAAATTGCATAATCCCGTTTTAATCTGTATTGATTGATAACAAATAACATTGGGGGTTAATGACCGTGTCCTGGATATCCTTGGCTCATTTTAAAAAGTGAATGGCCACGACGTAAGCACAAGGTGTAGACAAAACACCTCCTGTTGCATATGTATAACGTATACTCACTCGTAAGGGTGTCTTCTTGTGAGATTATATTTGTGGTGTGTCGATTAATCTTGTCCGGCTTGTATTGTATAATCACCGGCCCTTAATGTTGGACAACCATGTAAATCGGATACAAGATTTTTATTAATAAAATTGTCCTAATTTATAAAAGATTAATTTTGCCTCTGTGCATTTTAATCAATGTGTCAAGATATTTTGTGCCGTTTGCACTCGAATCACTTTTCAAACTCTTTTTCCAAAATGAGTCGGTTAATTGTATTTACCAGTGTAAACTGACGTATTTTCCAAAAAGATTAAGTGACAGGTACTGAACGAAACTGGCTGGAAGCTCAGGGCGTTAATAAGGAATCTTGAAAGTTCTAGATGCCTGAAGTCTGTTGAACAGTTTCTTTTATTTGATCCGCCTGTGGATCCTTTACCTTCCGTTGTAATACTTTGACATTACTTATATTCGGAATGTAATATATTTATCTTTTGCTTCCGCTGTGCATATTAAATATTGTGTTGTTTGACCATGATGTTACCAACTACGTCACGATACTCCCCTACCGGGCCCACTGTTGACACGTGGAAATCGGGGTGTGACATTTAACGTATTGTAACGTATTTTAGCGTATTTTAACGTATTGTAACGTATTTTAGCGTATTTTAACGTATTCCTGGTCAAATCACACACTATAAAGTTTAAACTTATCGTGTGTTGCAGCTTGGAAAGATGACCGAATAGAGATCTGAATAACAAACTGTGGAGAACTTGTAACGTATTTTAGCGTATTTTAACGTATTCATCGACAAATGAAGTATTAAAAGATGTTAGTTTCTTGACAGTATGGTTTCTCGACAAATGAAGTATTATCTGAAAAAACTCAAAACAATTGTAATCTTCTCAGTATCATCCATAACAAGGGTGAGCTCGTGTATTGGACCCTGGCGCAGCAACAAAACTTGGTGTAAATAATTCATGTCCATGTTTTTCCTTGTACTTGCTACGTCAGATGTTAGCTCGGAAGTTCTATTACACAAAGTAAACAAAAGGCTTGTCCTTGAGTCACATATCCGACAATAGGAAGCGGTGGATTTCGGTTGGTTCAGAAACTTAACAAGAGAAGCAACTAAAAAAGCGGTGAACGGTATTTAACGTACACACCGCATTCGAAGATCCTTGCATCTCAAGATGAAAACCGCAACCGTTTTTTACTACGGAAACGGTGGCTATGGGAAATACAAACCTGACACGAACCACAATGGACTCAGACTCATACTACCCTTGTCGTTCCGTATTTTCTCCTTTTCTAATTCTCGAAGAATCTCGTAACGTATGACACATGATAAAAGGGGATGTCTAATGGAACACTTGATTGAGAGAAACTCCTTCGAGCTAACCGCCGATATCTCATCCTTCTGTTGTTCAGTACTTCCGAGACGATTCAAGTTATTTTAGTTATTTCTGTTGATTCAGTACTTCAACGTATTTTAGTTGGTTTCGAATATACCCAAAGAGATCTAAACCAACCGAAATCCACTTCCGAGACGATTCAAGTGAGTCCTATGAAGCAAGTGTCGGTTTATTCAATTGAGAGGAAACATTGCACGCCTTGAACGAGTCTAGAACACTCGTAATCCTCAACCGGCTTTGAAACCGGATGAAATCTACGAAGAAACTGTTCGATTTCACGGTGAGTGGAGAAATTAGCGACGGAGAAACTGTTTGAATTTGTGGATTTCGGTTGATTCAGAAACTTAACAGGAGAAGCAACTAAAAAAGCGGTGAACGGTATTTAACGTACACACCGCATTCGAAGATCCTTGCATTAGACACAATTTGTTGTAATTTGTGGATCAACAGAAATAACTGAAATAGTTCTCTTTAATCTATTAGAACGATCCTTGTTTTTGAGAACCTGATTCTGTTGTTCAGTACCAACAGAATGCATACCCAAATAGTTCTAGTGGACGAAGCAAATGAAACCGGAGCTGTTATCTTGGTTGTTCAGTACTTTCGTGTGCTAAATACAAAGCCGATTTCAACTTCCATTGATCAAATAATAAAAACCCTAAGAATGCATACACAAATAGTTCTAGTGGACGAAGCAAAGAGACCGCCTTGTTAATTTAAGGGGTATTCTCAAATAATGTTTCCTAGATGTTTGAAGACTAACAAATGTCCAAAGTGCTGCTTCTTCGTTCGCGTGACGGAAAGCTACCGCGTGACAGGAAGCTATTTTGCAAAAATTAAAAAAATTAAATCGACACCCTCAATACGCATCGTATAGGCCTATACGATGCGTATTACTTTTTGGTGGGGGGACAATGGCAGCCTTTGGCAGGCATAGAAGTTTGAACCCACCTCAATACGCATCGTATAGGCCTATACGATGCGTATTGAGGGTGTCGATTTAACCCCCAAGGTGTGCCAATAATACGGCCCAAGGAAAAAAAGGCTCTAAAAATTACAAAACATATCAGCATGATCTACCGGGACAAAGAACAAATGTACGAATCAAACATAATCGATTGGAAGAAAAGAAAGAATCCAGAATATATATCCGTTTTGAACCCCCAATCGTCGTTTCTTCATCTAGGCAGGCTGTGGGTAAACTTGACTTTTGTAGAAGAGTGGTAACCGATGGAATTCAAAAGGGAGATTTCTGGTGACCGTTTCTTCACCAGGCTTGTAGGGGCTTGAAGCATAAGTTAAGTGTTGGAGTAGAGACCAGATGGGTACAATCTTTGCAATACGATTTGAAGTTGCAACAAGCTACTTTTCTCAAAAGAACAAGATCAAAATAAACTAAAAGCAAAATCAAATAGAAAAGCAATTGTTGAACTTTTTACCTGCGATTGAACAGATTAACAGTATAATAACATGTTGAACGGTGATTTTAGATCGAAAAGTTTTGAATTTGGCGAATTAGGTCAAATACAGAGGATGATTGATACTGTGTGTGGTGTGTGTTTGATTGCAATTTTTGAATGAAGAGAACAAGGGTTTGTGTTGGGTATGGAGGTGATGATGATGATGTGTTGATGATGGTGGTGTGACGTAGGTGTTGGTGATGGCGGTGTGACGTAGGTGTTGGTGATGGCGGTGCGACGGTGACAGTGGTGACTGTGCTGGAGGTTTGTGGTTGTGGTGGTGGTTGGTGATGGAGGTGGTTGTGGTTGTGGTTGTGGCTGTGGTGGTGATGATGGTGGGGGTGCAGGTGGTCTAGGGAGAGAAAGAAAGATGAGAGAGAGATGAAGGTGCAGAATGTTTAGAGAGAGAGAAAAAGATAAGATGGAGATAGATATATAAGAGAGAGAGAGAGAGAGAGAAAGAAAATCTAATAATAATTTATTTTTTATTTTTTTAACTATAAGGGTATTTTGGTCATTTAACAATATTTAACCAAAAAATTCTAACAGTGTTAGAAATTTGGAGTCAAATGGTTAAGAAAAGTGGCTATAATAATTCAGGGCGTTAAACATTTTGATTTTGAACTTACGTGATTAAAACCTGTAAAACACAGAGACTCAAAAAGTAATTTACCTTTTAACTAATATTAAAAATAAGATTAAAAAAATAATAATTAAAAAATGATTGAGCTGCATTGAAAACCACTACAACTTAAACAGTAAAACCAGTAAAAAAATGGTTTAATTATGGGCAAAGTCCAAAGTGTATACTTTATAATAATGTTACGGTAGAACTGAAAACAAATAAAAAACCCATTACACTTTTTCATATTAACAGTTTTTAAACTTTCTTCTTGTCTCCGTCAGGACATCGCTGATCTCTCGAACATCCTAACAAACAAATCTTCTCTTTCACTCTCAGATCCAGTCTTCCTTCCTCGTCAATCCACCCAAATCTCCCATGGCAAACGCTTGGAAGAAATACAAATCCAACAAGCTCACCACCCCCAAACTCCTCTTCCTCTTAACCTCCACCTCCCTCATCCTCCTCACCTTCTTCTACCTCTCCTCCCCACCCACCCCCACCCCCACCCCCTTCTTCAACCCCACCTCACCCATCCACCCCTTCAACTGCACCAACACCCCTCAACCCCACCCCATCATAGCCAACCAAGTTGAAGGCCTCAAACACCCTTTCATCTACTCCCTTTCCGATTTCGGCTCCCTACCCGATAAACCCCACAAGAACATTGTCCGGATGCTCAAAGGGAAATTGTTTAGGAGACCCGATATTTCGGTTACCGTCCAGGACTTGCTGGACAAGATGAGGGCTCAGGGGAGGACCGGGGCTTTCGTCGATGTGGGAGCGAATGTGGGTATGGCCACATTCGCTGCTGCGGTGATGGGGTTTCGGGTTTACGCGTTTGAACCGGTGTTGGAGAATTTGCAGAGTGTTTGTAATGGGATTTATTTTAATCGGGTTGGGGATTTGGTCAGGCTTTTTGAAGCTGCTACTTCTGATCGGCTTGGGAATATCACATTTCATAAGGTATATTTGGTGTATATATGTTTGCATAGTAAGTGTTCATTACATTGATTGTTTGGATTCGTTACAGTTGGTTGGACGGCTAGACAACAGTGCGGTTTCAGCGACTGGTGCAAAGCTGGCTTTTAAATCCAATGAAGAAGTTGAACTTCAAGTAAGATCGGTTCCGCTTGATCTAGTGATCCCCGAGACAGAACGCGTTCTGCTTTTGAAAATCGATGTGCAGGGTTGGGAGTATCACGTGTTAAAAGGGGCGAAAAAGTTGCTGTCGAGAAAGAAAGGTGAAGCTCCGTACTTGATCTATGAGGAAGATGAAAGACTCCTGCAAGCTAGCAACAGCAGCTCCACAGAGATCCGGAAGTTTCTTGGTGGCCTTGGATACACTCACTGTGTGCAGAAAGGTACCGATGCTCATTGCACTAAGTAAAGATTAGTTGCGGAATTTATAGTTGTTTTCACGGTTTGTTATCATTTTGATTCGGTTGATTCATTTGAGCTTTGGTTTTTTATTTTGCCATTGTCGCGATCATTAGTTTGATGATTTAGGTATAGTGTCCCTAACTGTTGTATTTGTGTTTAGAGAAATTGAAAGATTGCATCACGTATGAATACATATAATAACATATAGCCGAGGTGATCGAAAATGTAATCTTTAGTGAACATGTCTTCAATAAGACTTTTGTTTGGAATGCACATGTTCTAATAGCAATAACTTCTCATCTGTTAGATAGGAAAACTGATGTAGTAACGCGTGAAGAAAACATATACTATGTAGGAAAACATAGTGTAGGTATTAAACTTTATCGGTCAAATGCGCGTGTTAATTAGTTTCATTACTCATAATTATTTTCATAATTACAAGACAACCCGGCCATTATCACTTATTTCACTTATGAGATTACTTGAAGCCCACGTAAATGAGACTACGCTGCAACATACAACACTCTTGGTCTGTGTTGGCTCATCAATGGTGCGCCTTTATTAACTTCAGTTGTGATCTGTTGTAAATCGGGTCAAGCAAGGGCAGGGGTGGTGATGGGCTCAGGCTGCATCGCTTTCTGGACTATCTCAGAGTGTTCTTTGACATGAACTCCATAGAACCCGGTTGCTGTCGCAGCTGATGGAGCACGGCCCACGTATTTGATGTCTTGTATGTTACCTCGGTCCACCGCTTTCATGGCTGTAGCAAGGCGGGGAGCAATGTATGCAAACGCCCCCATGTTCATCGGCTCCTCTTGACACCAAACGATCTCTGCGTCTGAACAAAATCACACACCGATATTTATAAGCATTTATGATTGTCAAAACTATCTTAAAAGTGGCAAGATGCGTGAGTTCGGTCAAAAGATGCCATTTTTTAGTACAGTTTGAAACACGCCAAAAGAAAAAATGTTGAATACTTACTTGGGTAACGCTTTAGTTCACGTTGGATCAGGTCGTACGGGAATGGGGAAAGTTGTTCCACCCGACAAATCGCAACATCTTTTCCATCGACTGACTTTCGTTGTTCATCAAGTTCATAATAAACCTACAAAATGGGCCGATCATAAGGGTTGTGTAATAGATCAAAACGGGTCATTTTCTAGTAAGGGTCAAAACAGGCTGGCCAGGTCCTAGTGTTTTTTGCAAGATGCCACAGTTTTTTCATCTTGAAAATACTTTTACGAACCTTTCCTGAGCAAAGAACTAAACGTCTAATGCCCTCTTCGAGATCCGAGTGACGGTTATAATCCTTGATGAGACGTTTGAACTTGGTCCCTTGTTTGTCATAACCAGGGTGACCTTTCTCATCATCGAACTCTGATAGATTCGACTTGCACTCTTTGTGGCGAAGCAAATTCTTAGGAGACATCACGATGAGTGGTTTACGGAATTCCCTATGCAGCTGGAAGAGCATCACAAGATAAAATTTGAAGACCGAAGTATAAATATGGTAAAATTGCTCATGAGCGATTTAGCTAAAGGTGGCAATTTCTAACACGACCCGAAAATAATCACATCCAACTCCTTTTTAACAAACTTAATTAAAAAGGTCGACCCATCAATCTGTTTATTAAACATGTTGAGCAGTTTAGAACCCACCAACATGTCAACCTGACACGTTTAGATGAATGGGCCAAACGGTAGATAACATGATTTAAATAAATATACGAGTCGAGTTTGGTTCAATGGTTTCAACCCACTGAACCGATATGATTGACACCCCTAGCTTTAGCGATATCTACGCAACAGACATACACAGTAATATCTCACTCAGATTGTATTATTAAAAATAAGATTACCTGCCTACGCAAGACATGGAAATAATTCGAGGGCGTTGTGACATTTACAACCTGCCAGTTGCATGCTTGTATCTGTGTTCGAAGTGTCGGGTCCATCTCAGGTATAACAACCGGATTATCATCACTCATCTGCCATCACATTCGGAACAATAAGCTGCTAACATGAACTCATGAACCATAACTATGGGCAACAGTAATACCTGAAGGAACCGTTCGAGGCGCGCACTAGAATGTTCAGGGCCCTGACCATCATAACCATGCGGCAGCAACACGACTAACCCGGTCTGTCGCAGCCACTTAGCCTCACCACTGCTCAAAAACTGATCAAACATCACCTGGGCTCCGTTCGAAAAATCACCAAACTGGGCTTCCCATAACACAAGTGAGTTTGGATTCTCCATTGAATAGCCCAATTCAAATCCTAGAACACCAAACTCCGAAAGAGAACTATTACTAACGGTAAACATTTCTGGATGCTGATTCTTCATCACATGAGCCAACGGACAGTAACGCTCCCCGGTTACCTGATCATGGATAACCGAATGCCTGTGACTGAAAGTACCTCTTTCCACATCCTGACCACTTAACCGCACGTGGTTCCCCTCCACCAACAGTGTTGCGAAAGCAAGTGCTTCTGCAACGGCCCAGTCTACACCCTCTCCGGTTTCAATCATCTTTAAACGGTCCGCAAATATCTTTTTCACTGCTCGGTGAGGGTTGAAGTTTTCCGGAAGTGTTGTGATTGTCTTCCCGACATTCTTCAAGATCTCCGGTTGGACCCTGAACAAGATCACAAGCATCCTTCTAAATATCTCCAATCATCACATTTCAAAACGACGCATTTCTAAAAAAAATCTGAAAATGTTGTATAACATAAAAAACTTACCCGGTGTTACGAATACGTGAAAGTTGTTCCGGGGACTTAAATCCTGCCCAGTAGTTTGAAAGCCAGTCCCTTTTCTGCGTCGTGTAATCTTTGCTTGCCACAAATTCTTCGTTCAAGATCGATAAAACTTTGTTTTGTATTCTGTCAATATCTTCTTTTGTAACTTGTCCCGTTTCAAGAAGCTGCTTTTGATAAATTTCGAGTGCGTTAGGATGGTTCTTGATAACCTGTAGCAACAACCCATACGAGTTTAGAAACAGTACTAATACCCTAAACTCTAAACTGTACAAACAAAACTGAACACTAACCTTGTACATTTTGGGCTGGGTGAAAAAGGGTTCATCAATTTCATTATGTCCAAACCGACGATAACAAGTGATGTCAACCACAACATCCGAATGGAACGTCTGGCGCCACTCGGCTGCAAGCTCGCAAGCATGAACAACGGCTTCCACGTCATCACCGTTGACGTGGAAAATGGGAGCATCCAATGCTTTAGCAACATCTGTACAATACTGTGAAGATCTTCCTGATTTTGGATCAGTAGTAAAAGCAACTTGATTGTTCACCACAATGTGAATAGTGCCACCAGTTGTGTAATTTGGTAGGCCACTTAGATGCAATGTTTCATACACTACACCTTGTCCTGCAAAGCTCCCATCACCATGGATCAAAATACCCATGTTCTTCGTTCGGTCCACATCGTTCGAGTAATACTGTTTCGCTCGAGTTTTACCGATAACAACAGGATCGACGGCTTCCAAGTGACTCGGGTTTGCAACCAACGACAAATGTATATGCTTTCCGCCTCTCGTGGGCCGATCATATGATGTTCCTAAGTGATACTTAACATCACCGGTCCCAGTATAAAGCCCGGCTTCATCAATGGGCTTCGTCCCGCCACTAAACTCACTGAAAATCTGACGTAGCGGTTTCCTAACAACATTACCTAACACGTTTAACCGTCCTCTGTGAGACATTCCGATCACGATGTTTTCAACGCCTAGATCCGCTGACCGGTCAAACATCTCTTTCATTCCTGGGATTAATGTCTCGCCGCCCTCGAGCCCAAACCGCTTAGCAGCGGTCCACTTGGTAGCCAAAAAGTTCTCAAACTGAGTACTCCAAATGAGCCGGCTGAGTATAACCTGACGCCGGTCACTGCTATAAGGCGTTGGCGATGGGGTTTCGATTTTGTCCCGCAACCAGTTACATCGGTCGCGGTTTGCAATGTGCATGTACTCATAACCAATGCTGCCACAATAAGCCTGTTCAAGTCTAGTCGTTATCGCTCTAAGGGTCTGCACGGGTCGGTTTTCGGATAAAAAACCTGACATCCTCCATACACCGAGGAAAAACTCACGGTCGAGATCAGACTCACCGAACCCGTAAAAACCGGGGTCTAGATCCTCCGGAATCACCCGTTGCTCGATCCCCAACGGGTCCAGTTTCGCTTTCATGTGACCGTGAAACTGGTAAGCTCTCACAAGCAACAACAGCTTCATACTTTCTTGAATAGTCTGACCCGATAACCCGGGGGACGAAGCGGCTGGACCGACAAAGTTCCTAAAGAAATTGTCCCACGACTCATCGACGCTATTCGGGTCGGTTTCCCAGGCTCTTTGAAGCTCTTCCAGGTACACACTACTGGTTCCATCCAAGAAACTATCGGATAACCGCGAAAGTGGGACCGATCGAGGAACGGGTCCGGATTCGGGCCCTGATTTGAAAACCGACGAATGAAAACGCCGATTTTGTAATGGAAAAACAGAGTGACCTGTTCTTGCTGCATATGATCTACCCTGTTGCAGAGTTCTTCTAATTGCAAGCTTCCTGAGACAAGATCCAGCTCGAATCCATGCCATTTTCACTCGAATTATATAATTCAAACAGCCTATGAGGCTATATTCAATCAAAACGTTATCGTATCGTAAATCAGTAAAATTGTAACAAATTGAATAAAATGGGGATGAATGAATATGATCAAACCTTGTTTTGTGACAAATCAATCACCAATTTGTTTGATTCTTTGGAAGATTGTATGCAGATTTGTTATTATTGATGAATTCATGCATTGATTCGACTATTTTTCACACCTGAAACAGAGCATAAGAACAGAGGACTCTGTTTTTAGAAATGGTAAGCAAATTTTGCCACGTGTACGTATTTTATTGTTGTTTTTTTTTTTAATTTTGTTATCCTATTACGATAGACACGGTTGCCTTTTATTTAGTGAAGAACAATTCTATTTATTTTCTTGAATAAAACTGAATTAGATGGTATTTCAATATAACTTACTAATAATAGATGTGTTTAAAAAGTAAACTATTTTTTTTTCTTTCGAAAGGCCATTCCTCATTCAACCCAAACAAGTAATCGATTCCAACGGCATCTAAGGGCTTGGGATCTCTAAGGTCTAAAGTTCAAACCTGACTCAGGAGGGTTTTCTCATAGCGGTGGGTTTTCTCTTTGATGGTGTTCTTGGGTGAGTTAGATCTGGAGCGTCAAAATCAGTATGGTGTTCTCGACATCTCATCCCAGGAAGTCTCATTCGGGTATTGAGAGTCGCTTCAAACGTTGTTCAAAAAAAAAGAAAAAAACTAAGACGTTGATATTGTGCATTGTTGGGTTATGAGGAGTCTTGATTAGGCCCGGATTAGAAGATAATTAACGTTGAAGATTAATTAAATTGAAGACTCGAACTATTTTATTTAATTATAGCCCATTATTGATTTTGTTAGAGATTGTTAAGTTGTAAACCAAAGTCTCTCTCTGTATATTATATTTTGTACTTGTAATTCCTCACCTGTAAGGCATAAAGCAATAAAGAATATTCTGGTTTTATCTGGTGAACGTAGGTCACATCAACCTAACCACGTAAATATCTTTGTTCATTTATTTTTTTCTCCAAGACATGGGTAAAATGCTTGAACAATTAATTTGGT
This sequence comes from Helianthus tuberosus, assembly GCA_030545235.1. NCBI lineage: Eukaryota > Viridiplantae > Streptophyta > Magnoliopsida > Asterales > Asteraceae > Helianthus > Helianthus tuberosus. The sequence goes on from CM060381.1 coordinate 91,980,499, forward strand.
GAAGTATATAGATTTGAAGGTTTAATAATCCTTTATAAAATAAAGCAAATATGAAATCAAATAAGATAAAAACGATTTGGAGAAGGAAAATTGGATTTTAACAATCTCAACTTTGATTTATTGACCAGGAATAATCACAACTTAAGAAATGTTTACAGACAATATCAAATTTGAACATATTTTTCTTTAGTGATTCCATGCAAACTGTCAGTAACTGACGTTGACCCCTTATGTGACAAAAAAGTCAAAAGTTTTGATAGCGTGGACTGTTTATGTGGCAAAAGGTCAAAGTGTTGATGACGCGGACTCCTTATGTGGCAGCCCGTGTCAGCAAAATTAACTGGGTTAACTAATTGTTGAAGAAAGATATGTTCAAAGTAGGGACTATTGGTTCAGTAAAGATTTCCTGAGTTGAGATTAATCTCAGCCAATAGGTCAAAGTTGAGATTATTAAAATGCAAATTTTATTTTGAGAATCTAGTTAAACAAGAATTTTATTGTTTATTTACTTTGATTTCTAAAGCAATTTCCGTTATTAATTGTTATAACTACAAAAATGAAGTTTAGTCTAACTAATTTATGGTATTTATAATCAATATATTCAATTGTTTTTTTTTTTTTTTTTGTATTTGGCATGTGTATGTAAAAGATAATTAAGGTAGTTAAATTCATAAAATACAATTTTGTCCTCTTAAACTCTTAATAGCAAAGGTAAGGTAGGGTCTGAGAAGCAGTGACGAAGCTTGAATATTTCCAGCGGGGGGTCGGAAGTCACCGGTAGGGCTGTTCACGAGCCGAACCGAACCGATCAGACCTTTGCTCGTGCTCGGTTCGTTTACAAACCGATCCGAACCGAACCGAGCGTTTTTTTCAACCGAGCCAAAGTCGAGCGAGCGTCTTTCGATCCGAGCAATTTTCGAACGAACGTCGAGCGAGTATCGAGCGTCGTAGAACAAACAAGGAAAGTGACTATGGGAGTGCTAGTTATTAGAATAAAGTGCAGTTTTCCTCCCTGATGTTTCGTCCAATAGAACACAAGTAAAAATTTAACAAATAACAAGGAATACAAAACACTCAACTAGTTCAATCGAGATTAGCTATGCGGGAAGATAAATTGTCGACCGATTGAAACATACCCTTGTTTTATCAGAAGTTGGAAATTGAATAAACCGATTGAAGCAAAACCCTAGCGAGTTGCCGTCTTGGCGAGTGACGATGGAGAACTCGAATAACGATGGCCAATGGGGGGTTTTGATTAGGGTCTTGTACTTCTCAATCGAATGGCGGGTTGAGACTTGAGTATTGATTGACGATTCACATTTTAGTATTTGAAATTTTGACTCAATTACTCAAATGGACATTTAAGTATTGGACAATGGACTATTGGTATTGGGTTTCAATTCTAATTACTTAAATGAGCTCTATTTGAATCTTGGACCAAACATTGTTGATGTTGGTCTATAGTCATTTCATTAAAAATGATACACACACAAATACATATACATATTAAAAAATAAATCGAGCGAACCGAGCCGAACCGAGCCGAACCGAACTGAGCGGACCTTTGCTCGTGCTCGGTTCGTTTACAAACCGAATCGATCCGAACCGAGCATTTTTTTCAATCGAGCTGAATCGAACGAGCAAATTCCGAGCATCTTTCGAGCGAGCATCGAACGAGCGTCGAGCGCCGAGCAATTTGAACAGCCCTAGTCACCGGACCTAAAAGTATATACCTAATTTGTTTTATAAAACCGGGGGGTCAAAAACGTATATACCTAAAAAATTCTATACGAAACGTACATACATAACACTACTGAGCGAAAAGTTCGGGGGGTCGGACGCCTCCCCCCCCTGCGGCCCCTTCATAACTTAACCCCTGCCGAGGACGGTGAGATAAAGTCAACTTTACCTCAACCCTGTAGGAATAGAGATGCTGCTTTCGGTGAGACCCCGGCTCGATAGTATTTTTGCATCAAGCCTTGGACATTAGACACATAACACTCAACAATCGGGACAAAGGCCTATTAGTGCATGTACCCAGGGGCCGCCCTAGGTAGGGCTGGCATATCGTGTATACCTGTACACGATAATACACGATACACAAAATCCCATACACCAACACGACACGATAAGGTTTCGTGTCCAGTTTTCCACACACGAACACGAAATATTTTTTAACAGATATACACGATAATTACCTGTTAATACCTGTTTATGAATGTTTCAATAATTACATATCTAGGAACCTGTTTATTGAAACAAAAGTTGTCAAAAGTTCACAACAGGCTTAAATAATGCATAAACGCATGATCCGTAACAAGTTTGAAACAAAATCCATAAATGACAAATCACAAAAGGTTTAAACAATTTATAACATCCATTCAAAACAATGTAAAGTTTATTGGAATGGGAACGTGAAGGGATAGGGAAACTAGAAAGATAAGTGATAAAATCAGGTTTTCAAATCACATGGTCACACTAAATTATATTTTTTATTATATTAAAATTGTTAACATGTATTAACAGGTGCTAAACAGGTAAACAGTATTTTACCTGTTTAGACACGAAAATTAACAGGTATTTTTGTGTCTACCTGTTTAAAATTGTCGGCCCTAGCCCTAGGGGTGGGCGAGGAGGACCACCGGCTAGGACCCGATAGTTCGAAGGGCACGTTATTTAAAAAAAAGCCCGATATGTATATGTAAAAAAATTCAATAGGGTATACCCATACAAACACCAACATAGGGACACTTACAAAAATTCAATACGGTTTAGACGTTAGATTAGTTATTAGCCCATTGACATTAGGTTTAGACCTTTATTTTATTTTTTGTTAAGGCCTAAGGGCACATTTTTTCAAGCTCGAACATGGTACACGAATTCCCAGGGCCGGCCCTGCATGTACCTTTTTTATTTTTCGGCTGTCAACACCACCACATGCTGCATGATTAACCGTCCGCCGCTTTTAACGTTATTTTCACTAAATTAGTAAAATAATATTAAAATTAGTGCAATTTCACTTTTGCTTCTAAGGGCCCACACATATATACATAATATGTGGACACGAAGCGTAGAACCCTAACTTTGAACATATTTAGAGGGTGTTTGGGGTTGAGTTTTGAAAATAGATTATGCGTTTTGAATAATCAGAATCAGATAATTAACTGTAACAAAACTTGATGTTGAAAGATAGTGTTTGGATTTGATTATGTTGTTTGATATCACAATAATCAGATAATCAACTATTTGAGTGTTTGACAAATATATATTAAAAAAAATAAACAAGTGAAAATCCTTTTCTAAACGCAAATAATCAATTTTTGGAAAACTGCATTTTGTTGCAGTGGGGGGGGGGGGAGCTGCTTTTGGAAAGCTGCGTTTTGTAACTTTCTAAACGCAAATAATCAATTTTTTAATTTTTTACCCAAACACTCAAGACTGATTATTTACGATTTCAAAACTCAATAATCTAAAAATCTCCTTCAAAACTCAACCCCAAACACCCCCTTAACTATTTACATATCCTAGATGAAAAAATCCTAGCTTCATTCTGAGTCTCATTGTTGCTCCTTAGCTCCATTGTATCGTTCTGATTCTCATCGCCAATCTCGTCGACCATCACATATTCTAATGAAACAACATCGGGGACCATCGTTCTGATTCTCATGCAACCTTAGTTGTAAAAACCTAGGATCGATAACACAACAACAAACATCAATCTCGATTCATCAAATTATGTAGAACCAGATGTATGGTAGTCAAACAAACACAAATCAAATAAGAAGATAGATGTAGATGTAGAAGAAATTCATTAATCATCACTGATTCTTCATACATACACACATACATACATCCTTGAAGCACATAGCTAACCCTAGGTAAGCTTCTTTAGGGGAGACACCCCTACAAATGAGGAAAACTACCCTCTTGATAGCAAGCCTTGCAAGTCCTGAAACTCAAAGCAACTGCCGTCGCCTCTATTGGCTTTCACGCGCAACTAAATGACTTTCCCATTGTCATCGTGACCATCAACCAAGCTACTAGAGACACTCATTGTCGTCGTCGACAAGTCTCCAAAGCACCTACCCGCCACAGGTCGCCCCTCCTTTCTAAGCTCTCTAGCATCACTCTCTTTCTCTCTCAAAAACTTTGGTGGAAATGAGATGACAAAAAATGTAAAAAGATTTATATAGGTAGGTTGGAACAAGAGGGTATTAAAAAGTGTTTTCTATATCGCGTGTATGAACCTTATCCCATAATTTTAACGTTGCGTAATGCTTAATAATCTTTCAAATATAAATTATTTAATGCCCATGTACTTCATCAAAGTTAATAAAAATGTATTATACTTTTCCTTTTATTTAAAAATTAATTGTGTTGTGAGCATAGACCACGTGTACGTGTCCTTTAATTATTGTTATCGTGATAATTTATGATTACGACGACGTTACGTAACTCTTTTTCAAGTTTTACATAAGGTCTAATGCCTTCTATAGGTATTTTCCACCACATCAGCATATAGCATCTTAACATCTCTTTAAAAACTGTCTAATGATTAATGCTCTTTCAGTTATTACTTTTTAAAATTTTCTTCTTATTTGACGCTATACTAGAAACGTCCCTCCCAGTGGCGAAGCTTGAAAAAAAAGTTTGGGGGGTCGGAAGGTAACGAACATAAATTTTTTTTCTATCGCGTAGTTTCGAGGTGTATGTTCGAGTCAGACATCGGTGATTCGATCCGGGTCGGGTCAAACATTAATATCAAATAAAAAAACGTTCTCAAACATTAAAACGCAAACATTGTTTAACAAACAAACGAACAAAGACATCAAAACATTAAAAAGGAGAGAGGAAGGTGGGTACCCGGTTCTCCTGGATGAGAATTATAGTTATGCCCGTCTTCCCTATAGCATAATCTAATAACAAAACAAGTTAACAAATCTGTAACACCCGGCTCTTTTATACTTTCCACTTATAGAAAGTTTTGTTCGTATTTCTATATTTGGAAACCTCGTATTCTTGTAATCGTCCTTTCCTTGTAATCATTGTCAAACCGAGACTTGGATCATTAATGAAACCCGTATTTTGTTACAAATATGTTATACACACCTTATATATGCTCGTATGTTCGAATTGGTGAATCAATTGACGTTTAATCATTATCCTTGGAAACTATGTGCAAAAATTGTAATTTATCTAAACATATGCATAAGACGTGTCTTGAACGTGAACGACACTTGATTTTGATACTCATATGCTTAATTGTACTTCGGTTATATTCCTCATACTTGGATGTACCTCAAACTATGCTCTTATGGCGGATATAGTCCTTAAAAGACCTTAAACACCAAAATAACAACTTCAGGGGCCAATTTGTAATAAATGAAACTTAGTTCCGAAAACTTAGTGGCGCGCGGCCCGCGTTAACTTACCCTATATCCTCTCGCGGCCCGCATGGGCCTCAGGTCTGCAGAAAAAATTCAGCTCGCGAACAGATTCAATTTTGAGCGGGATTTCAATGTTTAAACCGAGTTTTAGCCTTAATTATCCATCCAAAACAACCCTAATCACTCCCCTATAAGTACCCAAGGTCCTCCAAGCACTTGGACACTTTCAACACTCTCAAATCTCTCCTAAACACTCTCAAGTTCTAGCAAGAATCTGCATTTTCGGACAGATTCATACTCTTGCACTAAAGTAAGCATAACTTGCTCATTTCTTAACGAAATCACTTGATTCTTCTTCCTACTTGCTTGGATAATCATGGGGTTTGATTCCTTGACTTCTCCATGGAGAAATCAAACCTGGAATTGCCCTGAAATGGTCCAAGAACTTTCTGTTTTGTTACATACTCTTTCAAACTTGTTTAAACTTCATCCAACTTGTGTCTAACACATCTCACACCAATGTCCTAATGCTTACAACCTCTCTTATGGTTGGTTAAGCTTAAAAACATGGTTGAGACACTTGAAATCAGAGGATTAAACCTCATAACTTTCTGTTTGTTTAGGGTATTTTGACCCACAAGTCATGTTCAAGCTAGTTCTTGATGTAGAGTGATTATATTATTATAATCACGTAAGCTTGTTCAAGCTTTGTTTAGGGTATTTTGACCCAACATGTTCAAGCATGTTCAATCTAACTTGGGTTGTTCCAAACATACAATCCTCACATGATTTGATGATTTCTCTTAGTTAGATTGTTTATATTATTATACAAAGCCTAGTTCGTGACCCTCCTTGGTTGTTTTTACATCAAGAGAAGTGGTGAACATTCAAGGGGTTCCTAAACGTAAGCTTATCCTTCCTACCCCATACATGACATCCATGAATAACTCGAGGTGCCTAAATGAAGATCTTAATCTTCTACCTCCTACATGAATTATTGGACTAAGTAATATGTAATACATAACGTAGAAACTATATATATTCATTCGAACCTTTAATGTTGAACTTGTGTTTAGATGTTAAAGTAGTAGAATATCATCTAAAAACCTAAAACACCAAGTATGATTCTAATGGGGGCATTACCCATGAAAACATTCTAACCATATTGGTTACATAGTGTCATACAAGGGTTACTAAGTTAAAGATGATTATTTTCGTATCATATTTTATTCTACTTTATGTTATGTTAAACTCCAAATTATAATCTTCCGTTGTACGCCAAACTCACACACCTATGTTTCCTCATGTAGAAGGGCTAGGTGCTCCAAACTAATCCATCCACCAACACACTCGCGGGATTTCAAGTAGGAAAGCTTGCAACCACCGTGAGTATACTCGATCCCTTTTTCCCCTTTACACTTTGGGATGCAACATGTATAATTATGCAAACAACTTTTGAACTAAACATACTCAATCTTTGAACGAAGCATGAAACTAATGTGACTTACTTGCTATTCTTGTATGCTCTATGAACGATTTGGAACGTTATATGCTCATTGACTTTGCTCGCCCACCTTAACAATTATAGCGCTATAGGATTAACGCCCCGCCTGCTGAACTATTGGGTATTGTTAAGTTTACCACCCCGCTGAACGATTGGGATTAGGCTATTTATGCGTTGTGTTCTAGGGTTTGATCATATTGTACGCCAAAATTGCATACTAGTAATCACATATTATGAATCATGTTGGATTGAGTTTTTATTCTATTATGCTATGTAAACAAACTTGTATACTCGCTCATTGCCTTTGCATTGAAACTCTATTTTAATACATGTTGCAGGTTGATTATTGAAGTATGGATGAATGATGAAACAAGTTTAGGGTGGACTAGACACACACCTTTAATCTATTTATCTTTTGTTGATTTGAATTTGAACAATGTTGTTATTTCCATTTTTAAATGTTGTATGACAATTTAGTTCTTGCAATGAAGTTTGAATTCAGTTAAATATTGTCACATAGTGTTATGATGTTTTGAGCAATTTGTTCGTCTCATCCCGATGTTTCCACCATCGGTTGGGGTGTGACAGATTGGTATCAGAGCCATAACTATAGGGAATTAGGAAAATTGCCATGCTTTTGCCCTAATCTATAGTTTTAGGAATTTTGCCTCTTATGTGTTGTTTAAAACTTTTGTACTCCACCATGCATGCTTCCTAGCTACACTTCTTGTTGATTAAATTTATATGCCTTTCCTAAGGTTAACATGAATACACTTTGTTTATTCGTATACTCTTGAAACACAAACGAGACAACTTTACCAAAATAGGCGTGAAACCCATAATTTGGTAAACGACTCTCATTCTACCTTGAACTATTTCTTTTTGCACGAAATTACACCATTAAGCTAGGAGTGAAATCCACAACTTAATGGTAATTTCCATTTCAACTCTAGTGGACCCTTGTCATAGTGTCGAAATTTTATTTTTACCCGACAAGTACCAACCACATTTAGGGTACGAAATCGTCAAGTTAGGGGTGAAACCCGCATCTCGTCGATTAAGTCCCATTCCTCGATTTTCAATCTCGCCAAAGTCCCGATTGTTTCAATCGATTAGATATGTGTAGTAACCGGAAGGGTAAGATACCGTTAATCGCTTCTCGACGAGAGTATCTTACCTATAGGCCAAAGCACGTTTTCTCTAATTCGAAAGGACCTTCGACCCACTTTGGAATAGTCGACGTTTCTCTACCCGAAACAATCCTTTGTTTTATTGAGCCTTTCCTTTGTGTATCTCAATTTATATGTGATTTTATACTTGAACATTCGTTCATTTCAAAATTTCGTTTTAATCATTTCGCACGTTATCGCAATCACAAACAATAATAATCCCTCGTGAACAAACTAAATTTACAATGCTTTCATTTATCCATGTTATGCTATGTTGGATTCATGACTATGCTATATGTGACATCTAAACTCTTTATGCTATGTGAATCAATTTGAAACTTTTATGCTATGTGACACTTTATGCTATGTGAAGCAACTTATGCAAACGATTTCTTTTCTTAAACAAACATTATGATCAAGTCTCACCCATTCGTTCTTTTGAATCTTAGATGTCTTCTCGTCACTCCAACTCGTCTAAAAAGTCAAAGTCCCGTGCTACGAAGAAGATGATGGCTTTCATGGCCGATCAATTTGCGCGCGTCGTTCCTAAGGTCATTTCCGAGATTCGAGCTTCTGAAACTCCGAACTCTTCCGTCGACTCCAAGGTCGAAATACGCAAGCCCGCTTCATTCAACTTCAAGCACTTTTCATCGTGCAATCCCAAGCCATTCACTGGCAATGATGGGGTGACCGCCATGCTCGAATGGTTTGATAGCATAGAGGTCACGTTCATCAACAGTGACTGCCCTGATGAGCTCAGAACGCGTAGTGCGACTGGGGTATTCCAAGCCCGAGCTCTTGAGTGGTGGTCGAACGAAAGAAACATCCGTTCGAACGAACTGGCCAATGCGTTGACTTGGGAAGAAGTTAAGGCCCTAATGATGGACGAGTTTTGCCCCCCCCCCCCCCCGTATGAGCAACAAAGGCTAGAGGAAGAATTTTGGGCGCTAAAGCAAGTGGGAGATGAGAACCTAGCGTATACCACCCGTTTCAAACAACTTAGCTTCATTGTTCCTCACCTTGTTATGACCACCGACCGCAAGATAAGGAAGTACATCAATGGGTTACCCTCTGCTATGCGTGATACCATCGAGGCAGCCAAACTCGATAATATTGAAGTTGTTTACCGCCTCGCTGCTTCCCTAAACAACAATCGCATTCGCGATAAACAGGTTGCTACCAAGATAGCCAATCAGATTACCACTGACCATGAAGCCCAAGCAAGTGGTTGCGAAGGCATGAAACGAAAGTTTCAACACACAGAGTCAGTCAACAAAGTACGCGCTTGCTACAAGTGTGGAGACACTACTCATCTTCGCCCACAATGTCCTCTATGGAATCAAGAACGACAGCAAGCCCAAGATGACGAAGAAGACAGTAAGGATACGCTTTCTCATTAGCAACCTTATTACCTTTATTCGCGTAAAAACCTTGTGTTGTTAAACTTGAATTTATGTCGTTTCCGGTCAAAAATTTTGATGGCAAGTTCATCACCATAGAATTTTACTTTCCGTTATTGTCTTCTCGCACTCAACATCCATGTTTCTCGAACGACGAAGTATCCCCATCTTTTCCCTACGTCTTCCTAAATTGCGGGACGAAATTTCCTAAAGGAGGGGAGACTGTAACGCCCGGCTCTTTTGTACTTTCCACTTATAGAAAGTTTTGTTCGTATTTCTATATTTGGAAACCTCGTATTCTTGTAATCGTCCTTTCCTTGTAATCATTGTCAAACCGAGACTTGGATCATTAATGAAACCCGTATTTTGTTACAAATATGTTATACACACCTTATATATGCTCGTATGTTCGAATTGGTGAATCAATTGACGTTTAATCATTATCCTTGGAAACTATGTGCAAAAATTGTAATTTATCTAAACATATGCATAAGACGTGTCTTGAACGTGAACGACACTTGATTTTGATACTCATACGCTTAATTGTACTTCGGTTATATTCCTCATACTTGGATGTACCTCAAACTATGCTCTTATGGCGGATATAGTCCTTAAAAGACCTTAAAACACCAAAATAACAACTTCAGGGGCCAATTTGTAATAAATGAAACTTAGTTCCGAAAACTTAGTGGCGCGCGGCCCGCGTTAACTTACCCTATATCCTCACGCGGCCCGCATGGGCCTCAGGTCTGCAGAAAAACTTTCAGCTCGCGAACAGATTCAATTTTGAGCGGGATTTCAATGTTTAAACCGAGTTTTAGCCTTAATTATCCCCCCAAAACAACCCTAATCACTCCCCTATAAGTACCCAAGGTCCTCCAAGCACTTGGACACTTTCAACACTCTCAAATCTCTCCTAAACACTCTCAAGTTCTAGCAAGAATCTGCATTTTCGGACAGATTCATACTCTTGCACTAAAGTAAGCATAACTTGCTCATTTCTTAACGAAATCACTTGATTCTTCTTCCTACTTGCTTGGATAATCATAGGGTTTGATTCCTTGACTTCTCCTTGGAGAAATCAGACCTGGAATTGCCCTGAAATGGTCCAAGAACTTTCTGTTTTGTTACATACTCTTTCAAACTTGTTTAAACTTCATCCAACTTGTGTCTAACACATCTCACACCAATGTCCTAATGCTTACAACCTCTCTTATGGTTGGTTAAGCTTAAAAACATGGTTGAGACACTTGAAATCAGAGGATTAAACCTCATAACTTTCTGTTTGTTTAGGGTATTTTGACCCACAAGTCATGTTCAAGCTAGTTCTTGATGTAGAGTGATTATGGAATAACTTGGGTTGTTCCAAACATACAATCCTCACATGATTTGATGATTTCTCTTAGTTAGATTGTTTATATTATTATACAAAGCCTAGTTCGTGACCCTCCTTGGTTGTTTTTACATCAAGAGAAGTGGTGAACATTCAAGGGGTTCCTAAACGGAAGCTTATCCTTCCTACCCCATACATGACATCCATGAATAACTCGAGGTGCCTAAATGAAGATCTTAATCTTCTACCTCCTACATGAATTATTGGACTAAGTAATATGTAATACATAACCTAGAAACTATATATATTCATTCGAACCTTTAATGTTGAACTTGTGTTTAGATGTTAAAGTAGTAGAATATCATCTAAAAACCTAAAACACCAAGTATGATTCTAATGGGCGCATTACCCATGAAAACATTCTAACCATATTGGTTACATAGTGTCATACAAGGGTTACTAAGTTAAAGATGATTATTTTCGTATCATATTTTATTCTACTTTATGTTATGTTAAACTCCAAATTATAATCTTCCGTTGTACGCCAAACTCACACACCTATGTTTCCTCGTGTAGAAGTGCCAGGTGCTCCAAACTAATCCATCCACCAACACACTCGCGGGATTTCAAGTAGGAAAGCTTGCAACCACCGTGAGTATACTCGATCCCTTTTCCCCTTTACCCTTTACCCTTTGGGATGCAACATGTATAATTATGCAAACAACTTTTGAACTAAACATACTCAATCTTTGAACGAAGCATGAAACTAATGTGACTTACTTGCTATTCTTGTATGCTCTATGAACGATTTGGAACGTTATATGCTCATTGACTTTGCTCGCCCACCTTAACAATTATAGCGCTATAGGATTAACGCCCCGCCTGCTGAACTATTGGGTATTGTTAAGTTTACCACCCCGCTGAACGATTGGGATTAGGCTATTTATGCGTTGTGTTCTAAGGTTTGATCATATTGTACGCCAAAATTGCATACTAGTAATCACATATTATGAATCATGTTGGATTGAGTTTTTATTCTATTATGCTATGTAAACAAACTTGTATACTCGCTCATTACTTTTGCATTGAAACTCTATTTTAATACATGTTGCAGGTTGATTATTGAAGTATGGATGAATGATGAAACAAGTTTAGGGTGGACTAGACACACACCTTTAATCTATTTATCTTTTGTTGATTTGAATTTGAACAATGTTGTTATTTCCATTTTTAAATGTTGTATGACAATTTAGTTCTTGCAATGAAGTTGAATTCAATTAAATATTGTCACATAGTGTTATGATGTTTTGAGCAATTTGTTCGTCTCATCCCGATGTTTCCGCCATCGGTTGGGGTGTGACAAAATCACCCTAAATTTCAAACTCTAATTTATATCTAAATCAAATCATAATAAGATTAAACAAATAAAATTAGACATAGTTACAGAAAGATTCAACAAGTTTAGGGCAAAAATTCGTACCAATTTCAACCCAAATCACATAAATTGCAACCCAAAATTAAACCTAAAGATAAAAAACACATACCTTTAACCTTATGAATATTGAAGAAGTCGAACAAGAGGACAAGACCACAACAACGAGCAGTTTTTGGCTTCTCTTCTCGAACAAGAAGCTGAAGTCGAACAGTTCTGGAACTTCTGCAGTTCTGACTTGTGGCTTCTGTTCTTCTGGTCGATGTCCCAAAGTAAACGAATCTGGGTTTTTTTTAGATAGGGTGGGCTTCTAAGTTGGGCAATATAATAATTTGATATGGTTTATATAATATACATTCTAATATTCTGCCAAATATAATGATTTGGGCTATAATACTTAGGCTAATTAAATATTTTATTAGGGCTATATAAATAAAAGGGTTAATGGATTTAAACACCCCCCAACTATGGCCATTTGGCCGCTGGCACTCTCAACTTTGACTTTGGCTCACACCACTCCCAACTTAACACTTGGGTTGCTGTGTCACCCTGTCGTTAAATAAACACTAACTGGGTTAGTTCTTTTTGCTGACTTGGCCATTTTGTCCAACGTGGCATGGTGACATGGCCTGTTTTTATCCAACGTGGCTATTTGTAACACCCCGTGTTTTCACGAGTGAAAGTCAAAGTCAAGGTCAAAGTCAACGGCCGATTTCGCGCGACATGACTCGTAGAATTGTTTGTATGATATTTAGATTATGTGGAGTAAATGTCGTACATTACAATAATCGAATCATGCTAACCATATTTCAATCGACCTACGACTGTGAACGATAGGAAGTAACAATGCGATAAAGTTAATCAAGCTATGCTAATCAAATCGACATCAAATCGTAACTCGAACTATGTATTCTACTTGTCAGTTATACGTGTATGTGTGCTTTACGTGTTACCTGTGCATGTTTACTTTATGTTGTGATATGGTGTGATAATCAAGCGAACTCAATCGAACTCGAAGTCTAACTCGAATATAAACGAACCCGAACCCGAACCCGAAATTCCGAGTCAAACCCTATAAGAAGTAGTTGGGACTGAAAGTAATTTGATTAGGAAACCCTATCGAATCGCTCGCAAATCGAAACCGAATCAGCATCGCACCGAGCTCACCAAAGGAGGTGGCATCCGCACGGATGGCCAATCCGCACGGATGGCCAATCCGCACGGATTGCCAGTCCGCACGGATGACCAGTCCGCGCGGATAACCTACCCGGGTGCGTGCCATGCGCACGGCTCACCCCTTTTCCCTTTTTGGCATCCTATAAATACACGGGTCACTCTCCACTTTTTCCACTTTTGGCAAGTGACGTCCGAACCACGCGCATTCTTCACCTTTTCTCAGATTTCTCTCAATCCAGGTAAGATCTTGCACTAATTCTTGTACATCTTTGATCACTACACCTTTCTACACATTTCCATCTTTCAAATCTTCACTTTCGACCATGAAATCATCCGGATTTGGGGTATTCACGGGTGACGTCATCATGAAGTTCATAAGAACTTCATGCTTGGCTTCATTCCACCAAGAATATCTCAGATCTAAACGATTTCTACAAGTTTTTACAATAAACTCACCTAGATCTAAACTTTTCTAAGGATGAAAGAGTTGAAAGAAATAAACCTAAGTTCTCTCCTTCTTTTACCCTTAAAACCGGTACGAATCCGATCAGTCCTAGTGTTCTACTCGTCAATAGTGATGCCCTAGCTCTAGATCTGGAATCCTACCCATAGACAACTGAATTCGGGGTTAACCGGGATGACCGTTCTGAGTCGCCGACAGGCCGAGTTAGGGTGATTCCTGACCAGTCTAGTCACGCGAGTGAGAACACAACTCCAAGTGGTTGCCACGTATTCAGAACGTCTCGATAAACTACAACAGAAACCAAGTGTAGACGAACGGAACAACCGGACTAGCTGTCCGCACGGACGAGCCGTACGCACGTACAATCCATACGCACGTGCAGGTCATACGCACGTACAGGTCATACGCATGGTTTGTCATCCGCACGGACTACCCTTGGGACCCACTTTCCAAGCGAGGTTTGAGTATCGACGAACGAGCAATCCGGACGGACGACCTCTGAATGGATTACTCTTCAGATCATGAGATACTAAGGCCTTAAAATGAAAATCAAACAAACTTCATCCGCACGGCCAAGCCGTACGCACGGACAGGCTATCCGGACGGATTGTCTCTGCCTGCGCGCACAGGCTGCCCGCACGGACTACCATATGCACGGACCGCCGTCCGCGCGGCCGGCTTGAAAGGTAGAAACACTTTGATGTTTTCTAAATGCTACAATGAAAACTCCAAAGCACAAGCCATCATACACAAACACATCTTAGGAAGAAACAATCCACTTGAACATTTATCCACACCGCACGGATAAGTCGTCCGCACGTGCAACTAGTCCGCACGGGTTGTCACCCGCACGGACAGTCACACGCACGGATAACCTAACCGGATGGAACACCATCCGCACGCATCACCATCCGCACGGATAGGTCATGCGCACGGATGACTTCTACTCACGGATAACTGATCCACACGATCAGTCATCCTACCCACTCTCACTTGTACTGATTTACGCGTTACTTATCGTTACGTTATCGAATCTATTCAGGCTAATCGTACTCGCTGTAAAGCGCTCCCTTCAATCCACATCACTGTGAGTATACTCGAACCCTTTTTGCTTTTAGCACTTTTGGGTGTTACATACGTTACAACTATTCAAACTACAACTATCACACTACTCAAGCTATTTTAACGCTTAACCATTAATGCATGTTATACGTGGCTTATGAATGCTTGTTTGTTATGTTTACACATGGAATGCTGTCTACCTGCCTTAGCAACGATAGTACTATAGTTTGGACTCAGCACCCGTTCACACGGGGGTTGTTAAGGATCTTTTACTTGCATGGATTACAGTGGTAATCGTGTATTGCGAACTGCCTCGGGCAGTCAACCCGCAGTCATTGGTATCGATGGATCTATGTCGATAACTAACGTGCTTCATTTCACTATGTGTACGTGCTGGTTATGCGTAAACGAATTCGAACTCTATATGCTATTATCAACTTGTATGCTCACCTTTACATTTTATGTATTGACATTATTTTAACGTATGTGACAGGTGCCTAGGTTGTTTATATGCTTCTCGGGCTGTGATGAAATTGAAGCTAGGAACTGGAGTCCTAGAAACCAACGAATAAATTGTTATGTTTAAATCTGAGTTTTCGGAACAGAATATTTGTTAGTTTTTGTCTGTAATAACTTGTTTTACTATTTGAGACATGGTATGGGACATGTTAACTTAAATTGAATGGTAATGATAGTTGTTATGGAAACTTCTGGACAATCTGTTTCGCTCAGTGCCGCGCCCCGATGATTCCGCCATCGGTTGGGGTGTGACAGATTGGTATCAGAGCCATAACTATAGGGAATTAGGCAAGACTCGACCTAGTCCGGGTCGAAGTCTTAGAGACCTAGACTATAGTTAAGAAACAACAAGACCAACTCACGCGTATGCGTAAATTCGCCACTATCACTCACTCTTTTCTATCATTGCGTTCGAATTTTCAAGTTGTGAACAGGTAATAAGGCCGAGAATAGGTGTGAAAACCGCAAACTCTCGACTAAAGTTGCCTAATCAACTTGCGTTTTTAGCTACAAACGAGGAGAATTATACCAAATCAGGAGTGACATCCATATTTTGATGACTCATCTCCTAAATTTTTCATCAAAAACGAGGACGGAAGTTGCGAGATAGGGGTGAAACCCTAACCTCGACGACTCGTCCCACTTTTATGCAAAACTCCACCAAAGTTCGATGGACTCCAACGATCTAAAGACACAACCTAACCAAAGGGAATTGCGCCAACGCCCAAGAATCGAGGCAAAGGCATAGTCCTAGAGGTCGTTGTGCAGGATCCTTGCGAATAGTCGAGCTACTTTGGTTAGTCGAAGTCTATTAGCCGCAGACAATCTACCTTCGATTTATCGATCTTTGTGAAAATTTTAATGTATTTTCTGTTATTTGTTAACGTTTTGAGATACTATTGGTTTCGACCCAACACTATTGCTTCTGCTAAAACACAAACCCACACAACTCATCGCTAGCGAATCGACAATAGAGGCAGTCAGAATGGTTTGTATGCTCATAGGTGCCTATAGTGACTAAGTATGTATGTTTCTTCCTGTTATGATTATGTGATTAGGAATATTGTGATTATGGGCCCTATGTGTTTATGTGATTTTGGTGCAACTCTGTGATTTTGTGACTATATGCGTTACATGGTACGTGTTACTGAGCTTTAGTAGTAATAGACGTGTGAGGTAAGATTCGAATACATGTGTTGAGTTCCATGGCGATGTCTATTGCAGACAATGTCGTCTGGATCCCGTCATCAACTCTCTCGCCAGGAAAAGAGGGACAGACGCCTTGCTTCCATCGTCGCGAAAGCTGTAGCAAAGGCTGTGAGCGATGTCTGCGAGAATGCCAGCAAATCATCCGAGGAATCGAGGACTGAGGGTCCTAGAGCTGCCGCGAGACCTTTCAGCTTCAAACAATTCAAGTCATGTGGGCCGAAAGAATTCACAGGCGAAGGAGGTCCTACTGCTCTATTCCACTGGTTTGACTCTATCGAGGTTACTCTGCGACAAAGTGGTTGCCCTGATGACCTTCGAACTCTGAACGCTACCGGCGTCTTTCAGTCCCGTGCTTTGGACTGGTGGACGGCCGAGAGGAACAAGAGAGGGAATGATGCAGCTTACGGTTTGTCATGGGAAGAACTCAAAGAAGTCATGCTGGAGGAATTCTGCCCTCCTCACGAGCGTCAAAAGCTTGAAGATGAATTCTGGCACATACATCAGAAGGATGGAGACAATGCTGGTCTCACTGCTCGCTTCAAACAGCTCAGCATCATCTGTCCCGACCAGGTCAAGACTCCTGATATGACCATCAAGAAGTACATCCGAGCTTTGCCCAACTGCGTTGCTGATTTCGTGCAAGCGGCTAAGACTACCACGATCGAAGAAACCTATCTGCTGGCCGCTGAGATCAATGACAAAAGGGTCAAGGCCGGGGTGTGGGATAAGACCTCCAAGCATCTGCATCAAGCCACTACTGCTACACCAACTGCTGAACCCACGTCGTCAAGCAACAAGAGAAAGAGCAAGAGGAAGAACAGCTCCACCAACAAGAACTGTGCGATTTCTGCTGCACCGATCCAAGCTGTACCTGCTCAACAGCGTCAAGTAGTGGCGCCTGTGGCCAATGCACCGCCTGCAAAGCGTGCATATTCTGGACCACACCCACTCTGCCCTACTTGCACCTACCATCACCCGACTGCTATTCAATGCCGTTTCTGTGCTCATTGCAACGTCTACGGCCACTTTACTGCCAACTGCCGTATTCGTCAAGCTCCTGCCAATCAAGCTCTACTCGCTGCCCCACAGGGTCAACAAGCTCCTCCGGCACCCGCAGTCAAAGCCAGAGCATGCTTCACATGTGGCGACCCGAACCATTTCGCCAACGTGTGCCCAAACAGGGTAGTGAAACAAGAACCCCAGCAGCAACAGCAGCAACCACAGCAACAACAACAGCATCAGCAACAGGCCGCACGAGCCAGAACTTTCAATCTCAACGTGCGTCAAGCCCAGGCCGACAACAACGTGGTGAATGGTACGTTCCTTGTGAATGGTATATATGCTTCATGTTTGTTTGATACTGGAGCCGATAATTTCTTTGTGTCACTCGAATTTGAGAAACTCCTTAGTCGTAAATGTTCCCGACTCTCCTCTGCATTCGATGTTGAAGTCGCTACCGAAAGAACCATCGCTGTAAACTCTGTTATTCGTGATTGCACTCTTGAGCTCAACAATCACATCTTCTCCATCGATCTCATTCCGATGCAACTAGGAAGCTTTGATGTCATAGTAGGCATGGACTTTCTTCGCGAAAACCATGCCGAAGTTGTGTGCTTCGATAAAATGATTCGATTTTCGCTCGCCAACGGTGATTCATTATGCGTTTATGGTGATACTACTTCGAAGGGTCTCAAGCTTATGCCATGCTTACAAGCTAGCAAGTATCTCCGTAAGGAATACAGGGCTTTCTTGGCTCATGTCGTAGCAGCGGAGAAGGAAAAGAAAGAGAAGAAGAAAGTAAAAGACGTTCCAGTGGTTCGAGAATTTCCTCAAGTTTTTCCAGAGGATCTTCCCGGACTACCTCCGAAGCGTGATATCGATTTCCGCATTGATCTCATTCCTGGAGCTAATCCTATCGCCAGAGCTCCTTATCGACTCGCACCGTCCGAAATGCGCGAACTCTCAAACCAACTCCAGGAATTACTTGAAAAAGGCTTTATTCGCCCGAGCACCTCTCCTTGGGGCGCACCAGTTCTTTTCGTTAAAAAGAAGGACGGGTCGTTCCGGATGTGCATCGACTACCGGGAATTGAATAAGTTGACTATCAAGAACCGCTATCCTCTGCCTCGAATCGACGATTTGTTTGATCAGCTACAAGGCGCTACGTGTTTCTCAAAGATCGATCTACGTTCCGGATACCATCAGCTGCGTATACAAGAGGAAGATATACCCAAAACCGCGTTTCGCACTCGTTATGGCCATTACGAATTCGATGTCATGCCTTTTGGCCTAACCAATGCACCAGCAGTTTTCATGGACCTAATGAATCGGGTGTGTAAACCGTATCTTGACCGTTTCGTCATCGTGTTCATCGACGATGTCTTGATCTATTCCAAAACGAGGGCCGAACACGCGCAACATCTACGTTTGGTACTCGAGTTACTCCAGGGGAACCAACTCTACGCCAAATTCTCCAAGTGCGAGTTTTGGTTGGGGGAAGTTCAGTTTCTGGGTCACATCGTAAATAGTCAGGGTATTCACGTCGATCCTGCGAAGATGGAAGCTGTTAAGAGCTGGGTCACGCCTAAGAATCCGACTGAAGTCCGCTCCTTTCTCGGACTAGCGGGCTATTATCGACGATTCATCGAAGGATTCTCGAAGATTGCTGTACCACTCACTTCTCTCACTCATAAGGACCAGCCTTTTGTCTGGGGAACCAAACAAGAGTCTGCCTTTCGAACCCTCAAGTACATGCTTTGCAATGCTCCTGTTCTCACACTACCCGACGGAAACGATAATTTCATTGTCTACTGTGATGCTTCTAACCTTGGTCTCGGTTGTGTCTTAATGCAACGAGACAAGGTTATAGCTTACGCATCTCGTCAGCTCAAAATCCACGAGAAGAACTATACAACCCACGATCTCGAGCTAGGCGCCGTTGTTTTTGCATTAAAGATTTGGCGACACTACCTATATGGTACCAAGTGTACGATCTTCACCGATCACAAGAGCCTACAGCACATCTTTAATCAGAGAGAACTAAATATGCGTCAACGCCGATGGGTAGAACTTCTCAACGACTACGATTGCGAGATTCGTTATCACCCAGGCAAAGCAAATGTTGTTGCCGACGCACTTAGCAGACGGAGCTATCTGCTTAGCACTCGAAATGTTCAAGCCCAACACAATCTCGAAGCTCTTATTCGCGACGCCCAGCATGCATGTTTCAACGAGCGCACCTTGAAGAAAGAAAGAATCTACCACGATGGAGCCCAGCTTGTGAGCAAATCAAACGGAATATTCCACTTCTTAGACAAGATCTGGATTCCCAAGCGAACTAACCTGCGACAGATCATCATGGATGAAGCCCACAAATCCCGATACTCTATTCATCCTGGTGCTGACAAAATGTACCACGACCTTCGGTACAGGTACTGGTGGCCGGGTATGAAGCGGGATATCGCTCTTTACGTCGGAAAATGCCTAACCTGTGCTAGGATCAAGGCTGAACATCAAAGACCCTCTGGCTTGCTCGAACAACCTCCAATTCCCATGTGGAAGTGGGAGAGCATAGCTATGGATTTCGTAACCGAGCTTCCAACCACGTCATCAGGTCACGACAGCATTTGGGTTGTTATTGACCGATTGACTAAATCAGCTCACTTTCTGCCAATACGAGAAGACTACAAGGTAGAACGATTAGCCCGAATCTACACCGACGAGATCATTTGTCGACATGGGACGCCTCGTGACATCATCTCTGATCGTGATGCCCGGTTCACTTCACGATTGTGGGAAACGTTTCAAACGGCACTCGGTACAACGCTTAATCTAAGTACTGCGTTCCACCCACAAACCGACGGTCAGACTGAAAGAACGATTCGTACGCTTGAAGACATGCTCCGTTCATGTGTCCTAGACTTCGGTGGTAATTGGGACAGACACCTTCCGTTAGTCGAATTCTCGTATAACAACAGCTATCAGGCTAGTATCCAGATGGCACCTTTCGAGGCCTTATACGGAAGAAGATGTCGATCGCCTATTGTGTGGCACGAGATCGGTCACTCGCAACTAACCGGTCCGGAGTTGCTACAAGAAACGACAGACAAAATTTTCCAAATCCGGGACAATCTAGCGAAAGCTCGGGATAGACAGAAGCTTCTCGCCGATAAAAAGCGCAAGCACCGCGAGTATGCCGTTGGTGACTACGTACTCCTAAAGGTATCACCTTGGAAGGGTGTAGTCCGGTTCGGCAAAAGGGGAAACTCGCGCCTCGATATGTGGGACCTTTTAAGATTCTGGAAAGAATCGGAAAAGTCGCCTACAGACTCGAATTACCGGAGGAACTTAGCATTGTCCATCCGACTTTCCACGTGTCGAACCTCCGAAAATGCATCTACGACCCCGACTTACATGTTTCTCTAGATGATCTACAAGTGAACGAAACATTACACTTCGTGGAAAAGCCTGTCGAAATCATGGATCGCAAAACTAAAGAACTCAGGCGCTCACGCATTCCTATTGTGAAAGTCCGGTGGGAAGGCAAACGAGGCGCGGAGTTCACTTGGGAACTCGAAAGCGATATGAAGGCAAAGTATCCACAGCTGTTTAACGAAGGAATAATGTCCGGTTAAGAAAGGCAAGGTGGCATACATGTGATTAAGGAGAAATCCCTTATAATCCTTTGCCTATAGATGAAAGTGTTAGGGTTAGAGATTGAGACTTTTACTCATTTGGAGGTTAGAGAGAGAAACTAGAGAGAGAAAGCTTGTACACGTCTTACGAATCTATTAAATCATGTTAAAATTGTACATTCTTGTGTATCGATCTCACTCGTGCACGGATTCCGCACGTCGTACGAGTCGGATCGCAATCGAAACGAATTCAAACCAGAACCTACAATGATCAAGGTTTTGAAAGAAAAAGGTTTTGAAAATGAAAAATTAAAGATTGAAAAAGATTTCTTTCAAACGACTTCGAATTGAAATCTAAAACTTTATAGGCTTTTAAATCGGGTAATTTCGCAAAAAATCAGCCGATTTTAACCGTAAAATCCTGGTTAATTTGACAATCTCCAATGGCCCGAACGAAGAACTATCACACGTGATTCACGAACTAGTTACAGCCTCAGCTTAATTTCGGGACGAAATTTCCTAAACAAGGGGAGGCTGTAACACCCCGTGTTTTCACGAGTGAAAGTCAAAGTCAAAGTCAAGGTCAAAGTCAACGGCCGATTTCGCGCGACATGACTCGTAGAATTGTTTGTATGATATTTAGATTATGTGGAGTAAATGTCGTACATTACAATAATCGAATCATGCTAACCATATTTCAATCGACCTACGACTGTGAACGATAGGAAGTAACAATGCGATAAAGTTAATCAAGCTATGCTAATCAAATCGACATCAAATCGTAACTCGAACTATGTATTCTACTTGTCAGTTATACGTGTATGTGTGCTTTACGTGTTACCTGTGCATGTTTACTTTATGTTGTGATATGGTGTGATAATCAAGCGAACTCAATCGAACTCGAAGTCTAACTCGAATATAAACGAACCCGAACCCGAACCCGAAATTCCGAGTCAAACCCTATAAGAAGTAGTTGGGACTGAAAGTAATTTGATTAGGAAACCCTATCGAATTGCTCGCAAATCGAAACCGAATCAGCATCGCACTGAGCTCACCAAAGGAGGTGGCATCCGCACGGATGGCCAATCCGCACGGATTGCCAGTCCGCACGGATGACCAGTCCGCGCGGATAACCTACCCGGGTGCGTGCCATGCGCACGGCTCACCCCTTTTCCCTTTTTGGCATCCTATAAATACACGGGTCACTTTCCACTTTTTCCACTTTTGGTAAGTGACGTCCGAACCACGCGCATTCTTCACCTTTTCTCAGATTTCTCTCAATCCAGGTAAGATCTTGCACTAATTCTTGTACATCTTTGATCACTACACCTTTCTACACATTTCCATCTTTCAAATCTTCACTTTCGACCATGAAATCATCCGGATTTGGGGTATTCACGGGTGACGTCATCATGAAGTTCATAAGAACTTCATGCTTGGCTTCATTCCACCAAGAATATCTCAGATCTAAACGATTTCTACAAGTTTTTACAATAAACTCACCTAGATCTAAACTTTTCTAAGGATAAAAGAGTTGAAAGAAATAAACCTAAGTTCTCTCCTTCTTTTACCCTTAAAACCGGTACGAATCCGATCAGTCCTAGTGTTCTACTCGTCAATAGTGATGCCCTAACTCTAGATCTGGAATCCTACCCATAGACAACTGAATTCGGGGTTAACCGGGATGACCGTTCTGAGTCACCGACAGGCCGAGTTAGGGTGATTCCTGACCAGTCTAGTCACGCGAGTGAGAACACAACTCCAAGTGGTTGCCACGTATTCAGAACGTCTCGATAAACTACAACAGAAACCAAGTGTAGACGAATGGAACAACCGGACTAGCTGTCCGCACGGACGAGCCGTACGCACGTACAAGCCATACGCACGTGCAGGTCATACGCACGTACAGGTCATACGCACGTACAGGTCATACGCACGGTTTGTCATCCGCACGGACTACCCTTGGGACCCACTTTCCAAGCGAGGTTTGAGTATCGACGAACGAGCAATCCGGACAGACGACCTCTGAATGGATTACTCTTCGGATCATGAGATACTAAGGCCTTAAAATGAAAATCAAACAAACTTCATCCGCACGGCCAAGCCGTACGCACGGACAGGCTATCCGGACGGATTGTCTCTGCCTGCGCGCACAGGCTGCCCGCACGGACTACCATACGCACGGACCGCCGTCCGCGCGGCCGGCTTGAAAGGTAGAAACACTTTGATGTTTTCTAAATGCTACAACGAAAACTCCAAAGCACAAGCCATCATACACAAACACATCTTAGGAAGAAACAATCCACTTGAACATTTATCCACACTGCACGGATAAGTCGTCCGCACGTGCAACTAGTCCGCACGGGTTGTCACCCGCACGGACAGTCACACGCGCGGATAACCTAACCGGATGGAACACCATCCGCACGCATCACCATCCGCACGGATAGGTCATGCGCACGGATGACTTCTACTCACGGATAACTGATCCGCACGATCAGTCATCCTACCCACTCTCACTTGTACTGATTTACGCGTCACTTATCGTTACGTTATCGAATCTATTCAGGCTAATCGTACTCGCTGTAAAGCGCTCCCTTCAATCCACATCACTGTGAGTATACTCGAACCCTTTTTGCTTTTAGCACTTTTGGGTGTTACATACGTTACAACTATTCAAACTACAACTATCACACTACTCAAGCTATTTTAACGCTTAACCATTAATGCATGTTATACGTGGCTTATGAATGCTTGTTTGTTATGTTTACACATGGAATGCTGTCTACCTGCCTTAGCAACGATAGTACTATAGTTTGGACTCAGCACCCGTTCACACGGGGGTTGTTAAGGATCTTTTACTTGCATGGATTACAGTGGTAATCGTGTATTGCGAACTGCCTCGGGCAGTCAACCCGCAGTCATTGGTATCGATGGATCTATGTCGATAACTAACGTGCTTCATTTCACTATGTGTACGTGCTGGTTATGCGTAAACGAATTCGAACTCTATATGCTATTATCAACTTGTATGCTCACCTTTACATTTTATGTATTGACATTATTTTAACGTATGTGACAGGTGCCTAGGTTGTTTATATGCTTCTCGGGCTGTGATGAAATTGAAGCTAGGAACTGGAGTCCTAGAAACCAACGAATAAATTGTTATGTTTAAATCTGAGTTGTCGGAACAGAATATTTGTTAGTTTTTGTCTGTAATAACTTGTTTTACTATTTGAGACATGGTATGGGACATGTTAACTTAAATTGAATGGTAATGATAGTTGTTATGGAAACTTCTGGACAATCTGTTTCGCTCAGTGCTGCGCCCCGATGATTCCGCCATCGGTTGGGGTGTGACACTATTTTTGCTGACGTGGCCATTTTGTGGCCAATGATTGTTGAACAAGTCACAATTTCACAATTAGGATTTTAAAACCAAAAAAACTTGTCTCTTTCTTTTGATTAAATCAAATGGCAAACAGATTTCACCACCACCAACATCAGATTTGATCATCTCCAACATCAGGTTTCACCCCCTTTCTCACCACCGCCACAATCAACCCAGCCACCATCTCCTTCTCCCTTTCTCACCACTGCCACAGTCAACCCGACACCCACACACCCCCAACCACCCTTCAACTCCACCTTCACGTTGCAGATCGGAAGAAAGGGAGCCGCCGCACACGGCGACGGCGCCGGCCATACCGTTCAGAGAAAGTGAAGCAGGCGACGGCCAAAATCCAAACTGGAAATTTCTTTGAACAAATCTTGTAAACCCTCATCAATATTTTGTTTCAAGAAATCATCGTTGATAGTGGAAAGAGGCAGAAACAATTGAAAGAGGAACACGAAGAAGATGAATACAGCCAAAGCAGAAATCCATTGTAAGTAATCAATCTTTTTGAGAACCAGAAACCTTGATCTGGGTCTTTGTGGGGAAGACTTACGTAAAGAGTCTCGTTTTAACGGCAGCACCGGTGGATTAAGAGAGCCCATTTACATTCCGATCGATTAATGAATGTTTTATTGAGAGGAGAAAAGGGGATCAATTACATCAGAATACAGAGGGGGTATTTGTTTGGTTGTGTGTTTAGTGAAAAGAATAGATAAACTAAACAGATCTTGTGAAGTGGAGTGGTGCGAAAGGTAAATGAGTTGTTCTAGTGAGAGAAAGAAGAGAGAGAAATATCACCGGCGGTCAACTCAGCTGTACTTTTGATTATTCGTTTGTAAGTGATGGGGCGGCACACTACACCGGCCGGCCATACCGTTCAGAAAGTGAAGCCGGTGTAGTGTGCGACGGTGATATTTCTCTCTCTTCTTTTTCTGTTTTGAGCGGACATGGAACTTATATACATGCTAATGGGGCGGTTGTAGCGTGGCTGTTTCAGATCTGGGGTGGATGTTAGCAGGTGAGGAAGTGGTGGCGGTGATGGTTGACGGTGGCAGTTGTTGGTGGAGAGAGGGAGAGGGAGATGTACATATTCAACTCTGCATATATAAATACACATATTATATATATATATATATATATATATATATATATATATATATTATTAAATATAATAATTATTATATAGATTTCTTTAAAAAAATAATTGGCCATATCAGATTTAAATGACACATCATACATGCCACATCAGATAAAATTGCCACATAGGCTAAATTTACTAACCTGGTTAGTGAATATTTAACGAGGGGGTGCCATGACAATCAATGTTTTAAGTTGGGAGTGATGTGAGCCAAAGTCAAAGTTGAGAGTGCCAGCGGCCAAATGGCCATAGTTGGGGGTGTTTAAATCCATTAACCCTAAATAATAAAATAAATTAAAACCAGGGGGTCGAAAACGTATATACCTACAAAATCCTATACGAAACGTACATATAGAACACTACCGACCGAAAAGTTCGGGGGGTCGGGCGCCTACTCCCGCCCCTTAAATCCTGCGCCCCTGGTCCCTCCCTCTTCATGCCCCTAATACGCCAGTGGGAGGGGGGGGGGGGGTTGTTAATGGCGTTGTCAAGCCCTTTCACGCCCCTATAATGTTCAACACTAGTTAGATGTATTGACATGAATCATCAAGATATGATATACGTATTTGTAATGCCAAATATATATGATCGAATATCAATTAGTTTTAGGTAAATTTAGACATATGATAATTAGTATTCATGTAGCAAATCTCTCACCAAGACTAACAAATATGTCTAAAATCAGAACTAAATTGATTTTGAAACCAAAAATATTTAATTTCCAAATTTAGCATCTTGACTATAAATACATCTAAAAAGAGATGGAAGGTACCACCACCGATCAAAATGACACCATTCAACTTCAAAATGCTTATGTTCATGGCCATGTTGGTTGCACCCATGGCCTTCCTATGCTCGGCAACCCAGCACGTGGTGGGCGATAACGACGGATGGAGTAATCCGAGGTACCCAGAGTTCTATGCCGAGTGGGCATCCTTACACACCTTCAACGTCGGAGACACTCTCTTTTTTAACTTTACCAAAGAAGCCCATGATGTCGCGGAAGTTCCTCAAGAAGCGTACGATCAATGTCATACCGAAGGCGCTAAAGTCATCATCAAAAGTGCTGGCGCGGTCAAGTTGACCAGCTGCGGAGCACACCACTACATCTCTACGCGTAAGGGTGATTGCGAGACACATCAGAAGGTAGCCTTATATGTCCAACCTTCCTCCGTTTGAACTTTTAAATTTTTATCTATGCAGGCGGTTAGTGTTGTGACTGAAATGGAATAAAAGTTGTATGTTTTGGCTTATAAGAATTAGTTAATATATTCCTATAGTAAAATAAATAAATTACAAAACACTATGGATGATTTGTGTCGTGTGTGTTTGTGTAGATTTCAGGATTTTTTTTTTATTTTACAAAAAAATTGTCAATCGAAGAGCTTACTTGCACATACGCTTGTCTAGTCCTTTCCAACAGTGGATCACTGTGACTTTTGACTTGTGTTTAATGCGAATATACTTCAACTTTTTTTTTTTTATATCATTTTTTAGTTGCGTAGTTTAATGCGAATATACATGAACATTATTAGCAGAATGATCAATTTCATTTGTAATCAAGGATAATATAAGAATATAATGCAAGTTTAGGTCTTAAAACCTGCACCAAAGTAGACCGAAGACTTTCCTAGGCGGTTCATAACAACGATTTTGTTGAACGTTGCAACTCCTAGTGATAAAGTATAATTGTTTGGCGAGTATGACTATTGACAATTAGTCGTTTACGTCAGTGGAAAATCCATTAATAGAAGCCTCCAGTTATGTCTACGAGCTGTAGCTCAATTAGCATTTGAGGGGAAATGCAGATTTGGGTTTGAGGCCATATGTTTCAAGTTCGAATCCGATCCCAACCAGGTTTTACTACAGTGAGCCTTCGGGGGACGGATTTTTCTTGGAATTGGAGATGGTGGGCTTCGGCTACTAAGCACTGTCTGCGGTCACGTGCGTATTGGGTTGACTTTTGCCACTGGGTTACCTGAGTAGAGGGGCTTTTATTTCCGTTTGAAAAAGTAGAATCCTCCAATTATACTAAAATAATTTTGATGACACTGTAATCATCAACAACTTCATTTTAACTTCAAAACACAGGATACATTAATCGAGAAAATTGTAGCTATTTTAATCTTTATTTTGTATTCTAATTTCTAAGGAGTAAGGACATGAATCTTGTGTTGAAACCAGCTACAAAATCACTTTGGTGTTTTTTGAAAGTTTTTGATATTAATCTTTCTGTTTATTTGAAAACTGATTCTAATATATAAGAGCACACGGGGTGGTCGGTTATACCACCCCATCACGAGTGATAGCACATAGAACACCGCCGCCTCCACTTCCATAACGAGTGATAGGGTATGACTTGTACATTGTGTATTAATACTTGTACATTGGAATCCCATCACTAGTGATACCACCCCCACTACAATTCTATCACTAGTGAGAGAATATTGGGTGATGACATGGCACGATTTGATTGGATATTGGGAGTGATAGAAATCTATCACTAGTGACCATCCCCTCCCCCTAACTACTTATAGGTTGTAAATCATACTAATAGACATTTCAACACTTAAAGATTGATTTGTTTTAGAGAAAAATGCCCGGATAGTCCCTGTGGTTTCACCTTTTTTCACCTATAGTCCATATCTTTCTAAAACTACTTGAATAGTCCCCAAGTTGGGCCTATGGATGTGGTATCGTATCATATCGTATCGTATAGTGTAGTATAAATCTCGTATAGGCATTGTATGGGCCTATGGATGTGGTATCGTATCCTATAGTATCGTGTTGTATCGCATCGTATCGTATAGTATAGTGTAGTATAAGTCTCGTATAGGTCTTGTATAAGCCTATCGTGTTGTATCGTATCGTATAGTATAGTATAAGTCTCGTATAGGCATCGTATAATTAATATTAGTGTTATTATAATTAATATGAGTTTTTTATAATTAATATTAGTGTTATTGATATTAATATGAGTTTTTTTATAATTAATATTAGTGTTATTATAATTAATATGAGTTTTTTTATAATTAATATTAGTGTTATTATAATTAATATGAGTGTTATTATAATTAATATGAGTTTTTTATAATTAATATGAGTTTTTTTATAATTAATATTAGTCATCATCATCATCATCATACTCAGTAAATCCCACCAATAGCAAAGCAAAGGTAGGGTCTGAGGAGGGTAAGATGTAGACAGCCTTACCTCTACCCCGTAGGAATAGAGAGGCTGCTTCCAGTGAGACCCCCGGCTCGATAGTAGTTTTGCATCAAGCCTTGGACATAAGGCACATAACACTCGGCAATCGGGACAAAGACCGATTAGTGCATGTACCCTTTTGTCTTTCAGCTATCAACGCCACCACATGATGCATGATTAACCGTCCTCCACTTTTAACGTTATTTTCACGAAATTAGTAAAATAACGTTAAAATTAGTGCACTTTTACTTTTGCCCCCCGATGGCCCACACATATATACATTATATGCGCATACCGCAAGCGGGGCGTGTTTATAATTAATATTAGTGTTATTATAATTAATATGAGTTTTTATAGTTAATATTAGTGTTATTGATATTTAAAAAGAGAAAACAAAAAAAAAACCCTTCAAGACGCCCAGTATAGGGCTATACTGGGCGTCTATGTGGACCAAAAGACCATTATACCCCTGAATTAGGCCTATACTGGGGGCAATTCAGGGGTTTAATGGTCTTTTGGACCCTTCGTATAGCCCCAGTATAGCCCTATACTGGGCGTCTATTTTTTTTTTTTTTTGTTTTTTCTTTTTAAATATTAAAAAAAGAAAACAAAAAAAAAATAATAGACGCCCAGTATAGGGCTATACTGGGCGTATACGAGGGGTCCAAAAGACCATTATACCCCTGAATTAGGCCTATACTGGGGGCAATTCAGGGGTTTAATGGTCTTTTGGACCCTTCGTATAGCCCCAGTATAGCCCTATACTGGGCGTCTTGAAGGGTTTTTTTTTTTTTTTTTTTTTTTTAACAAACATTTTATACAATATTAATCGTTTTAGCAAACTTTTATACAAAAACAATAAAACTTTTTTTAAAAAAACAACTCAAATTACCCCACCAAAACACCCATTTTTTTACTCAAAAAACATCATCCTCCAAAAACAATCAAATTACCCTACCAAAACATCCATTTTTCAACTCAAAAAAAAAAACCAACGAGGGGTCCTAATATTAATTATTTAAAATAAAAAAACTTGTTTTTGTATAAAAGTTTTGCTAAAACGATTAATATTGTTAAAATGTTTGTTAAAAAAAAAAAACCCTTTATATACGCCTAGTATAGGCCTATACTAGGCATATAAGAGAGGCAAAAAAGACCAATTTACCCCCAGTATAGGCCTAAATCAGGGGCTAAATGGTCTTTTTTCCCCTAGACGCCCAGTATAGGCCTATACGAGGCGTATACGAGGCAAATAAGACAAAATATGACATAATCAGAGATTCTCTTGGAAATTGAAAAAGGCTATACGCCTCGTATAGGTCTATACGAGGCGTCTTGAAGGGTGTCCAAATAGGCAATAAGGTGTGTAAATATGTAGACCCAAACTAATTTTTTTTTGTTTTTGTTAATAAGGGTATTTTGGTCATTTAACACAAACTTAACTTGATAACTTAACATAGGTTAGTGATAAGGACCACCCGAGTGCAAAAATTACAACCACTGGGACCAAGTGTGTAATTATTAAACCACTGGGACCAAGTCTGCAATTTTCGCAAACCACAGGGACCAACCAAGCATTTAACTCTTAAAACATCAACTCAAAAGTTAATCTAAAAATGCATAATTACATATTAAAAGATGATCCAAAAGTAAATCCATAATAAAAATAATTCAAAAGATAATTGAAAATAATTCAACTTTCCAACAAGCTTTTTTAAACGAAAGTGTACGATATGTTTACGCCATTTGATCGTTGAATACATCAAGTTCACGGTCGTATAAAAGATGAAATTCACTATTATCGACATCCTCATCAACTAGAGGATAACTATTTTCGTTTCATACAATATTAAATAAGAACTTTTAGATACGAATAATCATAATATATAAAAATTACGTAAGATAAGTAACATATATAATAAAAATAAGTAACAACCCAAACTAAAATAACCCTGGGCCGGTACCGGTATTACGTTTCAAACCGGTATACCAGATTTTACCGCCGGTAGAAACCATATGCCGTTTCACTTATTTACCGGGGTGTTTCGTACCGGATTTACATCTAGAAACGGTAATACCGGTGTAACCGGCCGGTATTTAACGGTTTTTAAAATATTGGTCTCATTAGAAGGTGAAAAAATAGACGGGCCACATTCGATAATTGTCTATTTGTTTATGAAAATTAAACGCTCATAGTGTCATTCAGTTTTATTTCTTATTATTTTTTGTTATTAAATTATACATATTTTTTTTTTGAACGGCAAATTTGGATCTCTGACGGACCACTAGAGTATCATCGTGCCACGAGCAGAACCACCCGATCATATCCATCTCCACTAGGCAATAATGCCTATACACCAATTCAGGAGGAAACCCAATAAATCTGGGAAAAAACCCCTTTGTGGGAATCGAACCCATGACCTAATGGTCATAAGCCTTATCCCACTACCAAGATACCACTAGGCTATAATGCCATGGGTATTAAATTATACATATTAACATCGATAATATGATTTTTAGGTTTTAATTTAATCTTTATACGATAAATAATATATATTTTTTTGAATGGCTAACGTTACTTTTCCAAACTCCTATATTTACAATTAAATCACCCTTGCTTGGGATTGAACCTAAGACCTCCCACTAAGAGGCAAGAGCCTATACCAAGTGAGCTAGCCCCTTGAACATATTTAGGTTAATATATTTTGAGTTTTCTTTAATAATTTGTGTTCATTAACTTTTATAAAAAGTTTAATAAGCATGTGTGTTTAAGTTTTATTTCTTGACGTTCCAGTATGTGTTTTTTATCGAAGTAAAATAAAGTATTTCTTTTGGTATTATAAGCTATAGCCATTGTTAGTACCGTACTCTGAACCAAACCAAACCGATATCGACATCGGTATTATCTGAATTGGTGTTAGTACTTTTTTATAGTTTTCGATCGATATAAATACATGTCAGTATCCTATTGGCCATAACACGACTATAATTTTCGAATTTTCTCTTTTGGTTGTACTGGCATCGTAACAAACATCGATACCAATGATACCAACTGAATTGAATTGCCACCGTAACATGCAGAAGGAATTTCACTAGTTAAAAATTATAAGGGAAATCTTACCAATTTCATCATTTCACCATTTTCAAAATGTCACACCCCCGTCAAGGCGGAAACTTGGGGACAGGGGCGAAGCTTCTTGGGGGGGGGGGGGGGGGTCGCCCGACCCCCGGGATTTTTCGCTCAGTAGTGTTATATATGTAGTTTTCGTATAGAAATTTTTGGATATATACGTTTTTACCCCCCCCCAATTCTATAGAAATTTTTGGGTATATATGTTTTAGCCCCCTCCGTTTTCTCCGGCAAGCTTCGCCACTGCTTGGGGATGCAATGAACCAAAAGCTATCATGGCAATGTCTCAACTAAGTAAGATGTTCATGCAGTCTAGTCCTCAAATGCAATATCTACTAGATCCAAGTCTTAGCTATCTCAATTGTTTTCACCTGAAAAACATGTTAAAAATGGTCAACTATAAAGTTGGGAAGCATGCATGTTTGATTTTTCAGTAAAACGATAAAACAAGTTAGAAGTCAACAGGATTGAGTAGTACTATTCTGGTTGACACTCAAACTCTTACTCGTGGTCGTGGTACCGCTAGCTAAAGTACACGAATGCCACATAAACGACACCTGGGTGAATATCTCCAATCAGAAACATGAAACTAATTTAGAAAGTTTTCTTGTTTGTTCTCCAATTTACTAAATGTTTTGCATAGGAATTATTTTGTTGGATTGGATTTAGTTAAGTATCAAACAATTCTTGTCAAGATGGTGAGTGTTGTTGAATGTAATTTCCCAATACTACTAGAAAATCTGAAACTTCTTACACCAGTTTTCCTAGGAAATGCGTCATAAAACTGGCTTTTCTACGCATTTATGACAAATACTTGATGTAGGAAAACAGCTCGTAGGAAACCTGTTTTCAACGCATTGCCTACACAACTTCCTACACATTTTCTACGAAACTACTACCTCGCAAATTGCTACGAATCTCCTACAATATATTTAATTATTATCTTTTAGGATTTATTTTTTTGGCTACACATTTCTGCAAAAAAAAAAAAACAAAAAAAAAAAACAAAAAAATTAACAAATTTTAATACAACGTTATTTGTGACCCACTTCCTACAAATAGATTAGAAGTGTTGTTACAAATTTCCTAGGAAACTGAGTATTTTTTGTGACCCACTTCCTACAAATAAATTAGAAGTGTTGTTACAAATTTCCGAGGAAACTGAGTTTTTTTTTTTGTGACCCACTTCCGAGGAAACTGAGTATTTTTGTGACCCATTTTCTACAAATAAGTTAGAAGTGTTGTTACAAATTTCCTACGAAAACTGAGTATTTTTGTGACACATTTTCTACAAATAAATTAGAAGTGTTGTTATAAATTTCCTACGAAAACTGAATATGTTTGTGACACAATTCCGACAAATAAATAAGAAGTGTTGTTACAAATTTCTGAGGAAAATAAGTATTGTTTGTAATGGTTTTTCGACGAAACTGAGTATGTTTTGTGACAAATTTCTGACGAAATAAAGAAAAAAGGTCTACTATTTTTGACCGTTTTCCGACAAAAGCTTTAATAAAAAACTGCAAAAAAAACAATTAATATTTCTGCATTTTTCTGGCGAAAATTCCAGAAATAATCTGTAATACCAAAAACTTGTTTTACAAAATTCACCGAAGTTACAATGACATAAATTCAAAAATCATGCGTCACAACGCAAGTTCCAATATGTTTAAACTGTAAGCTAATACAATTCAACATAATTCCAAAAAGATATAAAAAACTAGAACTAATTAGAGGGAGCACGCCAATTCTTCATAAATTCTTGAAGTTGTTTTTGAAGTTCTTCCCTTGCTTTCCTTTCTTCGTCAAGACGAGTTGCAAGTAGATTCCTTTTTTCTTGAAGACGAGTTGCAAGTAGTCCTTTGGACCTTGCAATTCAATTGTCACGTATAAGCTACCTGTAAAGTTTGAAATAAAATCAGTATAACATTTTTTGTGTGATTAAGTTTAATACATTTAGTTGGTAATCAATAAGGCGTACCTATTGGGTTTACTTCATCTATGTGTTCAAAAAGGTTTTACCGTTGCCATTTTAGTCCACTGGGTTTACTTCATCCATTTTTTCTGTTAACGAGAAGGCCAATTCGGCCATTTTATATGTGGCAATTCAGCCATATAAAATGGCCGAATTGGCCTTCTCGTTAATAGAAAAAAATAGATGAAGTTAACCCAGTGAACTAAAATGGCAACGGTGAAACCTTTTGGACCCACAGGTGAAAAGTAAAACCTTTGGACTAAACTGGCAAATGGCTCAAACCACAGGGACCGTGTAAAATACTATACCGTGTACCGTACCAAATCGATATGGAACCGAAAGTATCGGTACTGAAAACGCCAAAAAGTAGGTACCCATTCGGTAACCATTAAAAAATCAATACGAAAAATTCGTGGTACCGGTACCAAGTGCTCATCCCTACACATAGGTAGGTACATTCGTGGTACATATAGGTAAGTACCAAATGCTCATCCCTATAAAATAAGAATTATTATATAGGTTGTTTCCTACATATTTGTGAAAAATACTATAAAATCGTCAAAAATGTGTCACAGCTTGTGACGGATTTCTGACAGAATAAAAATTTTGTCATAAATGCGTAGGAAATGGCTACCGGCTTCCTACAAAATTTTGATGAAAGATTTTTACATTACGTCACCATGAACTCCTATCCTCCACCATGTCCTCGGAAAGGTCTAAGTCTACCAAATCCAGCATAATCCGCTCCTCCCAAGTCAATTTCGGACTGCATATGTATAAATACACACACATACATTACATACACACACACACACACACACACACACACACACACACATACATACATACATACATACACACATACAAATGCACACTTAAATATAATCACATCCACAACACACATATAGATACAAACATGCTTATACGTACACATACATACATACATACATACATACATACATACATACATACATACATACATACATACATACATACATACATACATACAAATGCACACTTAAATATAATCACATCCACATACACATATAGATACAAGCATGCTTATACATACATACATACTCCCATACACAAATACATATATACATACTCACATTATACTCATATGCATTCGTCCACATAGTTACGTACATTTAATATTTAAAATAAGAATAATTTTATAGATTGTTTCTTACACATTTGTGACAAATCCTTAAATGTTGTCATAAATGTGTCACAGCTTGCAATGTATTTAAGCATTTTGTCATAAATGCGTAGGAAATTGTATTCATAGATGGATCGTTTTCTACGCCTTTGTGACAATTATATTTAAAAATAAGCATTTTGTCATAAATGCATAAGAAATATGTTTATTTTATAATTATTTATAAATATTATAGTCTATATCCTTGTATTTATGTTTAATACAAGGATATTTGTCATAAATGTGTCACAAGTTGTGACACAATTTCGACGGATGGTTTATGTTAATAAATAAATAAATATTTTGTCAGAATTGTGTAGGAAATGTTATTATTTCCCTTATTCATTTTGCATATATTAATAATTATTTGGTAAACAATAACAATTAATCTTTTGTAGATTATTTGTGACAGATTTATGACGCAACTGTCAATTAATTAAGGTTTTCTTATTTTTTGTCAGAAACCTGTCACAAGTTGTGACGGAATTCCGACGGATGGTTTAAGTTAATTAAAATAAATATTCCGTCATAAATGTGTAGGAAACGATATTATTTTCCCTTATTTTTTTGCTTATATAAATATTTATTCGGTAAAAATTAATAATTAACATTTTGTAGATTATTTCCGACAGATTTGTGACGCAACTGTCAATTAATTAGGGTTTTCTTATTTTTCGTCATAAATGTGTAGGAAACGATATCATTTTCCCTTATTTTTTTGTTTAGTAGGTTATTTCCGATAGATTTGTTACGCAACTGTCAATTAATTAGGGTTTTCTTATTTTTCGTCATGGATGCATCGAAAATTTGTAACAAAATCTTGAAATTTTTTTTTGTAGGAAATTCGTCATAAAAGTGTAGTAATGTGTGACGAAAAAAATTGTGTAGGAAATTTCTGTAGGAAATTGTCCTTTTTTCTAGTAGTGCAATTTGGAATATTACTAGTTGTGCACCAATGCTTATCACAAGCAATTATGTGAATATAGGGTTTTGAATAGGAGTCATGTCTAATGTAAGGCTATTATATCACACTTGATTGTTCAACTAATGCATCAAGTCATTGTTAAAGTCGAAGCTTGGTCAAAGTCAACCTACAAATTTGGTGATGGTTGTCACATAAAAATCCAGATTAGAGCTTCAGTTGTGAATAGAAAGTTTTATTAAGATGATTTCTTATTTAATTTACGTCAAATATTGCCGACGTATTGGTTTTTTTGTTTATCTTTTTGTTGTAATAACGACGCGGTATATGTTATTGTATTAATGATGGACTCGTAACAATTTCTTTTTAAACGACAAGTCTTTACACTAAGATACCACATAACTTTTCAGTGGTACGAATTTAAATTCACATTACTTTTATGATTATAACTTTAGGCCGGTAGATTTACCATTATTAGAGCTTTGGATCATTGGATGCGATGATGGTTGATCATCGTGGTTTTGGAACACCTTACATTCCAAGAAATGCTACCTTTTATTTTTGTTATGTAAATTCACATATACATAGAGACACATTTGAGGGGTGTCGTCCTGAAGTGGTGGGGAACATATACACTAATAATCACGTATCATGTTAAAAGTTTTATAATTCTTTTGATTAGTTTGCCATTGTTATAATATTAAGTTCCCACAAAAACCACCAATTACAATAAAGTGGCAAGTAAATAGGCAACTAGTTGTGGTGCAACCCCTTTTTGGATACAAAACCAATCCTACTAAAGTCAAATCTATGAGACTTAGGGGTTAGAAATTACTATGCATGACCCGTTGGACCTGGTCACGAATTACACTACCTTCGGGGGCTAGGGAACAAAATGTGTCAAAGGCAAAGGGGATAAACATGTGTTGCTTCTCTGAAAAAGCTTTCTTATGTTTAGTGACTTTGCTTGTTTCCGCCTTCAACGCTACCTGGACAACAACAAACCCATTGTCCCTAAGCCCAACAAGAGGGGAACTCCTGTAAGTTCCAAACAAGCGTGTTTCCCCTGCCCACCCAAACACAAGAATATCAGCTGGCCGTAGAATAGACATCCCTTCAAGTGGATCCATTAGAAAGTTCACAAGAGCCAGCCAAAATCCAT
This sequence comes from Helianthus tuberosus, assembly GCA_030545235.1. NCBI lineage: Eukaryota > Viridiplantae > Streptophyta > Magnoliopsida > Asterales > Asteraceae > Helianthus > Helianthus tuberosus. Next base: position 92,017,919 of record CM060381.1, read on the forward strand.
GCCCGCTTTATAACATCACACATAACATCACTGGCTAAATCATGTTGGTATTTAAACCCAGGTAACTTCTTGCAATGGCCCGCATGCATGCCAAAAATATCTAAACAAACCTTGCAGGAAACTTGGGAGGGCTCATCTACTGGAAACAGAGGGGTTTTTAGCCAGTACTAATGGATTGCTCGGTACTCTACAACCGACATGTGTTGGTCCAATCCTTAAATAGGAAAATCCCGAGCATGATTGGCATGGAGTCTCTCAAACACCATTTTTTGAGGAGCGGATATATCAAACTTATCTCCCAAACTATAGATTGTTCTACCATATGAGGCACTTGCCAAAGCATCCTGTGCTTTAGGGGGCAGTATCCTTAAGATCAAAATTAGGAAGGGACCTAACAAGTAATCCAACGCATACCCATAATCAGAATCTAACCCAACAATACCACAGTCCTAATGAATGTGAACATTCAAACTCCAAGATTGTGCCCTTGCGCCCACGAATTGAGGCTAGAACAAGATAATGCAGATCTAACATTTGGTATTAGAGCCATGGTGGCTGATTTCAGTTTCGATTTGGTCAGATCTTCACCGGAAAACCCATAGGAGATGTTAAAAGTGCACAAATCTGGTGAGTTATTATGTTTTTAGAGATGTTATAGTGACTTATGCCCTCTTCATCTAGCGACTTTGTTCTTAAACCAATATGGGTTTGTGGTATTGATTATTTAAAGAAGTGTAGATGTGTGAGGCAAATAAAGTTTTTATGATTGTGAGAGCAGGTACGACGTGGTGGCATTGTGTTAAAACTATAAGAGATTTTATTATAAAATCATTTTCATTTGATTCTCTTTAGTTTAATATCAAAGGTTAGTTTTTTAATATATTTGTATATAGTATAAGTATTGATACTAATAGGTTGTTTTTTTTGTTTGTGTATATTTCTTGTGAGATGGGCTTAGAGTGGCTTGTGCGTAAAAGACAAAGTGATGGACTACTGGGCTACTGATTGGAAATGGGCTGCTGATATGGGCTTGGAGGGAAGAGCTTTCGCATATGGGCTTGGAGGATTATGGGCCTTGTGAGTAGATAATAGTTATAACAACCAACAAGTGGTTGTTACAACTCTCCTAATTATCCGAGTATGGACTATCCAGATTGGTGAGGTTATAAAAAGGCTTGTATCCGGTCATTATATCTCACTCAAGATATTTTTCATCTTTCTTCTAGAGTCTTCCTTTCTCTTTCTTAGGCGAATTTGGGTTTGTGTCTGCAATAACTTTGATTCATTTTGAATCAAAGTTTATAGAGAAGATCTGATGTAGTTCGTGAGAGATTATCATTTTGATAATCTCTGTGAGTTGAGAGTTGTGTTTGGTAGACTCGTTATTAGGTTCTTGAGTCGTCAATCTGTATCAGAATATTTCTTGGGTTAATACACTTAGGGTTGGGTATTTTGTGCTTTGATTGTTTGTGATACCAGTAATTTTGACATGGTATCAGAGCAATAGTTGCTCTTGGTCGCTTCCATTGATCAATTGTCTGATTTCTGGAGTTTTGGGGTTTTTCCTTCTGTGTAGTTCTTGGTTATAGATCTTATCAGATCTATTCTGTACTGGTTCGATTAAGGCAATAGTGTGAGATCTGTGGTGCTCTTGGTAGACTGTTGTTTGCTGACACCGATCTCATAACTTTTTGGCAATCAATGGTGCTATGCGGTGTTGTGCAGAGTAAATCAGGAAGCTGCCGTTTGGATCAAGGGTTCAACCTGTGAAGGTTGTAAAATTCTTTATTTGAACTGGAGAAACCCTAGCTAGGGTTTGCTATCTTGGTGAGATCTTTCCTGGTATTAAGTTTCCGTTATATCTTTCTTGCATTAGACATTCTGTTGTCGGGGTAGTTGGACCGGTTTTGTGAATTTGGGACACAGGAAGGGTACATCCTGTTGCATTCTTGTTTGTTTTTGTTTGATTCCTGTTTTGATTGCTTCTTGTTTGTTGTTCTAGTTATACTCTATGTTACTTGTCGTTATTATATATGTATTGTGTAGTTGTTATCTTCATTGTTTGTTGTGGCTTCTTGACACGGTTTGCGGTGGCACCTTTGAGTGATGAACCACTGATCCGACCCTCTATGTTGTTTTAGCCATGTATTGTCTTAATCTGATTGGTTGTGGTTATTGTTTACTACTTGCTAAGGTGCAAAGGGGGGTGGGGGTGGAGTAGGGAAAGCTAGGCTACGAAGATGGGCTGCCTCCTCCTTGAGCTCATGAACTTGACGAAGTAGGAAACCTACCTGCTGCTCAAGCATCAGTACTCGAGCTGCAAGATCATCGGCTGGCATATGAGGTGGTGGTGATGCTGGGGGTGGGGGTGAAGATGGTGATGGTGGTGAGTAGGCTGGTGGGGGCGGAGGTCTGGCGTTCGCCTGCTTCTCAAGCTCAAAGACCCTTTTACAAAGGATCTCGACCTGGAGCTACAGTGAGAGAGGAGGTCATCAGTGGCACAACCGCGGTGATGAAACGGATGGTATGGGTCAGAAGTGCGCATGACATGCGGTGGAGAGTACCGCGTCGAATGAAGAGCATCGGGAGCATGGGAAAACGGGTGGGATGGCTGATGACATATGCCTTCTCCGGGGTGACGTGTGGGAATCTCATGGGTGAAGATGGGAAATGTATCATGTGGTTTGGAACAGGTCTCACGAAGCAAGGGCCACTAGGTTGTGAGGTGTTAATAGGAGGGATATGACTATCGGCGGACACGTTGGGAATATGGTATGAGGTGGGGGTGACAGGGGATGTGGTAGTGGGTGTGGTAGTATGGTCGGAGGTATAGGTAGGAGTAGGGGTACATGTAGGTGTGGGTGTAGCGGGGACGGCAGAGGAGGCATCGTCAGTAGGGTATGCCTCCAGGCTAACGGCCCGTAGGGCAGAGGAAGTCACTGACTGTCTAGTCTGAGTCAGAGGATATATCGACCACATATACAACAGGGGAAACGACCTCTAGAATGGTGACATCGAAGACCTCCCCATTGCTGAGGTCCTCATCGAGATGGTCCACATGAAACACCAGAATATCTTCATCATCGTCGTCTAGATCGATGACAAAAGGCCAATCACCGTGTGGGATAGCAGCAAGTTGAATGGCAGGAAAAGGTATGACCTCTACGATGTGCTCACCCTCCGGGTGGCCAACTATGACAATGTCGTGAAGCTGTGGGGGTAGTGCTAGAACATAGTCCTCCAGAGGGACGTCATCAATAGCGGGGTCAGGCAAAGCAAACGGCTAAAAGTCGTCTAGGTCGTCATCGTCCGACATGACGTCTGGATCCTCCTCAGGATCCGAATCGTTATCCAATGTGAATACCTCCGCAGCAGGTCTATACTCGTCATCAGAGACGAGATCCATGGGGTCATGGTCGTTATACACTCCACTACAATCAGATGAAGACATGGTAACCTGTAAGATAAGTGTTACGACATATATATATATATATATATATATATATATATATAGGGGACCGCTAAAATGAAAACCACCTCCAGTTGTAAGAACCATGAGAACTTTTTGATATATATATATATATATATATATATATATATATATATATAATTATACACAAAATGTAAGAATCACGTATGTTCATTTTAAGTTATCCTAGTTGTATTATGCGGATTAACTTAAGTTTTTATGTCTACTTTTTTTTACTAAGTCACGTAATTGTCCTTGCATTGTTTTTTGTGAAATGAATTTATGTAGTGGACTTTGCGAAATGTTTATATAATGAAAAATCTCTTGTTTTTGTAAAAATTGTTTTCATGAGAGGATCCTAGGGATTGTAGACTAGATTCGAGAGGGAATCCTGGTTCACTACAATCGAAGCTCTGATACCAATCTGTCACACCCACCATAGGCGGAAGCACGAGGTGTAATCATGATTGATTCTCATTGCATACGAATAAGCAAACATACTATATGAATAAAATAAACTCCAAATGCCATTACCATAAGTTTCAAAACACAACTATAAGTTAATAATATTGTTTACATCACTTCCAAAAGAAATTAAGATTTAAAAAGCCATACAACATAGTTCAAAGTTTTAAAGATCAAGGTTTTGTTCCCTATATCACCGTAAGGAGGCGGGATATAATGAGCAAATCCTTCAAAATGTGGCATGGAGTTTCTAGCACTTGACATCTTGATACAAAATCACCGCAAAGATCCACTAATTTTCTGAAATACATGTAAGTTTAAAAACGTCAACAAGGTTGGTGGATTCATGTAGATGTTTTGTATTAAATGAATATTTGAAAATGTGAGATGTATTTGTATAAAAACCGGTATGTAAACGTCTATGAAATCGTGATCATTAATGTTTTGCAAGGAGATTAATATGGGTGACGACATAGGAAGCAATCCAAACCTTGATGATTTTTGTGCCGATTACCCTCGACTGGGACATAAAAGCACTCTTCCGTGTGGTTCCCATGGACCAAGAGTGGGGCTCGCCAAAACCCAATAGATCTACCCCTTTCCGTTCCTCGTTCTAAACATGATTAATGGTGCTTAAGTACAACCCTATTCGCACGTGATCTAGTTGTTCCATTCCCTAGTCTAACATACCAGTTGTACATAAATTTCCCCCAAAAGTTTTAAGAAAATGAGAAAACGTTTAAAAGAGGGGACATAAACTCACAGATTTGCGTTCCGAAGCGTAGTATATTCACCGATAATTCCCTTGTCTCGCAACGTGACCTACAAGTGTCCTAATTATGTTAACCACCTAAGCTTACGATTACTATGTGTTGGTGCATGCGTCTGTCGACTTCGTCTTGTATCGAGTCTTGTACTAGAATTGTTAGATCAGGGCACGTTGTACGAGAAATAGGGTTTTGGAGTGTTTGAGTTAATTCCGCTTGAAATGGACATTGACATGTTCAAGCGAAATTAACTTTGCTAATTTCGCTTGAACTAACACACTGTCACTTTCAAACGGAATCACATCATCTATAAATAGCCTCCAAACGAAATCATTTGAAACATTCATGTTTCCGGTATTGAAGTGCTGCCGATGCGTCTACTGATATGTAAACCTGTTAAATCAATAACACAAGACGTTTAAGTGTGAATCTAGCTGTTTTACAAATCTATTTCATTGTTTCCACCTTTGAAATAGATAAGAACTCTTCTGATCGACTCATTTGGGTCACAAAACGATCATACAAGTGGTATCAGAGCTCAGGAGGAAGAGTTCTTGCCAAAACAGCCATAATTTCTGACTTCTACACCTTCTTTTTCAAAATTTACAAAATTTCACAGTCAAAATGGTCTGAATTTCACACATTTTAAGCGAAACAGTGTTTTAATGAATCGTTGAAAAAATTGGACTTTAATTCGGTCTAAAAATGGTAAAATACGTAATTCCGTTTGAAAATCAGATCGAAAAAGATGACGTCAGCAACATTTCAAACGAGATTAGCACTTGATTCCGCTTGAAAGTGCTATTCTGCTTGAAAAGTTCACCTAATTCCGCTTGAAACTACCTGATTTCGTTTCTGGTTGTAATTCCATTTGAGACGTTTCAAACGAAATTAGTGATTCCGCACCAAAGTTATAATTCCGTTTGATAATTTCGCTTGAATCAGCTATTCCGTTTGAATAGGGGTATTCCGCTTGAAAAGTAATTTCGGTTGAGAGGTTATTCTGTTTGAGAGAGAATTCCGTTTGAGTGATTCCGTTTGAAACTGTATTCCGTTTGAAACTTGATTTTTTGTGAAAAATTTGGCGAATCATGGAAGAGGAATTCTACAATGCGTTTGCGACACCGATTGCCCCTGTTACTGCTGCCGAAACATTGTACAGTGAGAATGAAACAGGAACTTACCAAAAACCACCTAAGCTAATGTTCATTGAAGATTTTAAAGGTTGGCAAAATCGATTTGAGAACTGGGTGTAAGCATATAAGTTTGACGCATGGTGTGCTTTAAACAAAGATTATGAGAAACCGAAAAACGAGCGTGGGCTTGAAAAAGCTTTTTGTGATTTTTCAGTCTGGAAAGAACAATTATTATCAGAAATCAATTTTTCATCAGATTACTCAACAAAAGGAACCAAAAACTGCTCATGCTAGAATGATAGAAGATGCAAATAAGAAAGCTTATTTTGGTATCATTGATCAAGATGATGAGAAAGTGGCTGAAGGTTTCAGCTGGGATAAATACATTCCACCAGGTTCAGGTCTTGTTGCTAGAATTCTGGGTGAAGATGAGGCTAGTCAGAAAAGAATCCCGATTTTCCAGATCTCGGAAGTGACATGGATACTGATGATGAAGAAGAATATGTTAATAAAACTAGAAAAGGTATAGATCCTGATAGTTTTAATTTGTTCTTTGCAGATAAAGTTGAGATGCTGAATCAGAAGAAGATTGCCAGATTGAGGAGAGAGCTGGAAGCAGCAAGAATCCTTGCTGATGAAAAAGCAAAGACAGAAGCTGGAGAAGCTAATATTGATCAAGTAACTGAGAAAGTAGTAGAAAAAATCGTTGAAGTGGAGAAAGTGGTAGAAAAAATAGTTGAAGTCGAAAAAATAGTTGAAGTTGAAAAAATCGTCGAGATAGAAAAATTGTTGAAGTTGAAAAGACTGTTGAGATTGAAAAGATACTTGAAGTCATTAAACCTTGTCAGAAATGTGTGGAGTCTTGCACACATTGTGATGAGAAAGACAAGAAGATTAGTGAATTGGAAGAGCTGAAAGAGAATTTACTGTCTGATGTGAAGTATGTGAAAGAGTCATATGATGTTTTGAACAAAATAGTTGATAGTTTGAACAAAACAAATCGAGAAGTAGATGTTGCAATGACGATGATGAGCTCTACTTTAATGACAAAGCAGAAAGTCATCAATGGGTATATTGAAGACTGTGCAAAGTTAAAGCAGAATTTGGAGCTTGAATAGATTGAGAGTGAAAGAATCAATCGTTTGTTGTTGAGCTATACAACTTGTGATTATTTGATTGATCGAGTTTATCCTACTGTTGCAGGTCTTGAAGCTTTCCAAGACAAAGAAAAGGAAGATACGGATACTGGTAAGAAACAAAGTGTCAAATATAACAAGTGTCCGCCTCCGATTTGGAATAGTTATTCTCCCTGAAAGCCAAATGAGGAACGTTTAAATAAGGCTCTCAACATCAAGTTAAAGTCTGAAATCATTGATGAATTACCAGATAATATTGATGTAACATTCACAGCTTCTGACACTGATCATGAGTCTGAGTTGTTAAATAAAGTTGTCGATCAGGTGTTGGATATGGATGAAGAGTCAAAGTCGGAGTCTAAATCTGAAAGTCCGAGTTCGTCAGAAAAGAGTCAGAGTTCACCGGTTAAAAGGGTTTACAATAAAGAATTCTTGTTATCAAAATCTAATTTGAATGATGAACCGATCAAAGTGGCATATACTTTGAATGATTCAGACAAATTATATTCTGATGAAGAATTCCCAATAAGAAGTGTCAAAACTGAACAGATTAAACAGGTTTTCAAATTAACAGAAATTAATATTTCTGAAATAAAAGATTTGAATCTTACTGGAAAATCTAAAAAGTACACTTCAAGAGTTCAACAGAGATTGAACAAGAAAAATGGTTACAGTTCTGGTTCAGGTTATCGAAAGAAACCAAACCATAACGGTAATTTCAAAAAGCAAGGTCTTGGTTTCATTTCCCCAGAAAACTATAAAAATGAGAAAAATTATAAATAAAAAACAAAATTTGTTTCAGGAGGAAGTTTTGAAGAAGAGCAGAAGAAACCATTCTGGAAACAGTCAAATCAAGAGTTTCTTGCTGAAGTAAAGAAGAATGTGAAGAAATTTGCTCAAAGAGTTGACAAAAGAACTTGTTTCAAATGTCAAAAGTTTGGACATATCGCTTGGAATTGTCAACAGTTCAACAACACAAAACAGGGAGTTTCTTTTAACTCAAAATTGAAAGAAAAATGTGTTGATGAAAAAAAACAACCAACTGAGAAATCTAAAGTGTTTGAAAATTCGACTTTCGAAACTGGTGATGTTTCAAAACATTTTTACAAAAATAAAAGTCAATTTGAACAAACAAAGATGGGTTGTAAAATTTCAGAGTAGTTCTGACAATGAATCTGATTCCATAAAATCAGAGGAGTCATTTGTTGAGAAAAAGGTTGATAATTCCGTTCCAGAGTTGAACGAGGAAAATTTTCCACCATTGTCAAAGGATAATATGAAATCAAAAGGTAGGTTTGAGATTTCAGGTCAATTCTTCTCTGGTAAAGAAGAATTTGATGCTGAAAAGGCTTTCAATGGGAATGTTGGGATTGAACCCTACCAGAGGAACAGATAATGTAAAGCCAAAACCTGGTCACAACAGTGGATTCACAATAAGCAGATGTTTACTCTAAGCTCTCCCCTTGACAGTGATTACCTATCTGCTGATACACTTCTAGTACTGCTCAGAAGAACAACTGATGAACCAAACACTGATGGAATAACTAAAGACTGCTAAAAGGCAAACACTGAGCTCTATCTACTGCTGTCTCTTAAGTACTGCTGAAGACCCAAGCACTGCTCATTCAAAGACTGATCACCTTTTGAAGAAAGCACTGATGATTCAAACAGTCAGTGCTTAGGCTACAACAGTGGAACGTGAACTGTGTTGACTTGTTTTGTATTTTATTATCAATCAGTTGTTAGACATCAGTAGTTGTATAGAACAGTGTTTACAGGTTGTTAGGCTGTTAGATGTCACTATCATGGTGACGTCAGCTGAGGTACATCAGTAGTTTGGTTTGCCTATAAATATGACAGTACTCTGTACTGTTATATTTGATTCGTTTTGAGAGAGTTCATCTCCTCAATTCAATCCTTTCATCTTGTGCAACCAACTCTGAAGTATCAGGCTGAGGGGGAGTTTAGTCTGTAAGCTTGCATTGTAACCTTTTGCTTTTGATGTAATCTTTCGACTCTATGAAAAGCAATTGTTTATCAAACTATATTCTCCTTTGATTGTGTTTACAAAGTTTGTTATTCATTTCCGCTGCACTTAAAACTGTTCATATCTATTTGATTTGTTCAAATCTCACAAACAAACACAATCATGAGAGCCTCCGATCCTAACAATTGGTATCAGAGCTCAGACAGTCAAATTCGATCTAACAATCAATTTGACATAATAGTTCAGCTCAAAATTCATTGATACTAAGGTTGGTTGTTGTTAGTTGAAAAACAGAGTATCAAATAAATCATGTTCAAATTGGTTATTCAGAAACTCTATATATCAACCAAGATGTCATATGAGACACAAATTTCACACAACAAGCGAATTTATGCACAAAACACTCATGGTTTCTACATCTGAAAACAATATCTGTTAAACTATGAGATTACTTCTTATTTTCTAAATTAATTTCAATTGTTGATGTGTAATTTGTGATGTTTTCATAAATACTAAAGTATGAACCTTAGATTAACAAAACCTATGTTCATAAAAACATTGATGTTTTGCTAACACAAAAAGAGGGAAATTAAAACTTTAGTCATTTGATCTTATGTGTTGAAAACAGGTTGAGATCCTCAAAAGGAACAAATCAACTTTGTCTAAATACATTAAGAAATACAGGGGTCAACATAGTCCGTATCATATGTAGTGTGAGAATGGCTGAAAAACTTGTGCAAACATGACCAAGTCTCTCAAAACATTACTGCAAAATGATTTTGGACTAAAATTCACAAAAACTCGGAAGTGTGTTTATCTCAAAACTTTTGAAGTCAAAAGAAAAGAGTATAAATGTAAAACACTTAAGAGTCAAAGCTTGGGGTAATAATGGTCATTAAGCAACTGTTTGTACTCATTGGTTTAGAAGAATTCAGGTAACAGTAGTATTCTCAATGATTGAGTTTACAAAAGGACTGATACATGTGTTCTCATGCTTGCAAATCAACTGACAAAGAAAATGGTACTAAACAGTGGTCAAAATGTGCTCAAAATTTTCTTACCACTATTGTCAAACCACTGACCATTTTCAATGACTTGAGAATGATATGATCATGTACTCTATTGAATTTATACCAGATCCTTTTTGATGCTGTTCTCAGAAAATCATTTAACCATTTTTTTTGTTCAAAGGATTTTCTCGAATAATCAGGATATATTGTTCATTTTTTTTGGAATAATATATTTGGAACTTTTGCTTGTTTTTGTTGGCAATAGTTTCAGTTCCTGTCAGGATGTGGTACCTTATTTTTGTTGGTATTATTATCCTCTTAAATAGGTTAAAAGGAAATGGTATATATGTCAGGATCATGTCATACTCAGGTTTGTTCCTAAACTTTTATCAAAGGTTGATTGCTAAATGTGCTTAAATTCTGGGGCACTCATGTTTTAATTGAATGTTAAACGAAAATGAGTTGTCTTAGCATAAAGTTTTCATCATCTGGGGTACTAAACCACTGTCATTCAAAATTGACATTTGGCAAAACCTTGAATGAAAATTCTCAAAACTATTGCTGGAATACTTGTCCCTCAGATCTGTACCATTTACCCTAACCACTGTTTTGTTCCAACGTCTGATCTCTAAACACTGTCCACTGCTGAAAGTTAACCACTGATCCCTCATTTTCTTGACAAGCACTGATATTCAAAATCAGTGTCCTATCCACTGATATGCTATCCACTGATAGTAAAAATCATTCACTGTCCACAATTTTTACCGTTGTAACCACGGATGCTTGATACATCAGTGGCCCTTAAAACAACTGTTCTCCATCCTTCATCCATTTCATTAGTGTTTGACACGTGGTCAGTTTTTAGCCCTCAGATCATAATAACCACTGCCACATCAGCGATCACTTTTTCCCTAAATAAAACCCTGCCCTAAACCCCAAACAGGGTTTTACACTATCGAATTGAATTCCAAAATTCTCTTCTCATAGCAGTTTCCAACCATTCTTCTCAAAATCTTCAAAAATCATTCTTCGTTCTTCTCTGCAAACATGACAAAATCAAAGTCAAAATCAAAATCAAAATCTAAACCAAAATCACCACCACCTTCAAAAGAGGTCGCTCAAACGACCGAAGAACCCATCGAAATACCATACAAACAATCTCACAACTATTTGGGTTTACTCACAAAACTCAAAGACAACCACACTTTCGACTCCATCATTGATACAATATCTGCATCAAAGTATAAAACTTTGTTGACAGTAAATGCTCCCATCTATCTGCAAACCCAGAGAGAGTTTTGGAAAAAGGCGACGCTTGAAAAACAAGACGATAAAGTCATAGCCATTAACTCCTCGATACAGGGTAAAGCATTTCAAATCACTCCACAATCAATCTCAGAGGTCTTCAAACTCGATGATCTGAAAGGTAAAAATTCCTTTGACAAAAACGAGTTAAAAGCTGATTTTCTGAAAAGGGGATATGCAGAAAAATCAAAGGTAGATACCTTACAAAAGGGTTATTTCCCGTCTGCACCCAGATTTTTATTTCACACACTCTTGATGTGTGTTTCAAATAAAACAACATCTTTTAACGAAATACCATTGAAGATTCAATGCATGGGCTATGCTATTTTCAACAATAAAGATTACAACTACTCCCTGGAGATCTTCAATGACATGGTAAAGAATGTTGATAGCAAATCATTTCTTCTTTTTCCAAGATTTCTAAGCTATTACTTTAAACAAAAATTTGAAAAAGAGGATGAAAATTTGCCAAAACAAGGTGTCCATTTTCAAATAAAAAGTCTAACAATTGAAACATTTTCAAGAATGATGGCACCAATAAAATTAAAAGCAAAGGTGCCTGAGCAAACTTTAGAAACTGCCACTGATCCTCAGGCAACTTCTGCTGAGCCCACTGCTCCAGGTGATCAAAGCAGCACAACCACTGCTTTGAAACCCACACCTGACATCACCAAAAAGACCAAAAGAAAAACATCCAGAAAACCCACCACACCCAAAACAAAGGCAACTCTGGAAGATGAGATCCCAGACCAATTGCCTGTGACAACACAAAAGTCACCACAAACCACTGCTGCTACTTCCTCACAACAGTTGGAAGAAAGATCTCAACCCATGCCTAAAACTCCTTCTGCATCCTCACAAAAGGATCAGGTTGTAATCACAGGGACACCAAATTATGAAGCTCTAGATCCACTTGGCTCTATCTTCCACAGTCCTGATCCCAAGGACATGTCTCTTTCAACACCTATACCCTCACCAATCATAATGCCACAATCCATGTTACCCTTGTTGCATGCAGCTGCTATAGCTCAGACACAAACCAGTTCCTCTCTATCACTTGTCACTGAGAGTATACCCCCACAAGTGACTGGGTCTGATGCTACTACTCCTGCAATCCCAGCAACAATTGAGGAGGTTACACCCCCTGAGTTACAAGTAACTCTCGGTGGTAGTTCAAGTGGAGCAGCAACTACAACTGGTGGATCAACAGATCTTCAGTTGGACAGTTGTTTCATAAGTAAGACTCCCTTGAAGGCAATTTCTTCCATGGCAACTTCGGTAACCACCAGTGAGTTGGATCTAACCACTGGAACCATCAAAGGTTTATCGAGTGCTGAAGAAAGAAGTCCCCAGTACCAAGAACAAGGGGCATCAATGGGTGATTTTTGGGACTCTGTTCCTAAGTCACACATTGATATAACCACTGCTGGTGGGGATTCAGATGATCCTACTAAAGTAGGTGATGATTCAAAATATCAGAAATTGACGGACAGAGTTGAAAAACTTGAAGATTCAGTTGCTGAAATAAAGAATATGGTGCAAGAGATTTTAAAAGCTCAAAAAGCACAATCCACTGCTGTTCCTGCTCAAGCACCTGCACAACATGCATTTGCTGTAAATGAGATTTGGAATATTTTTCAACCCATGCTTGAAAAACAGCAACATATGGCTGATAAAAAGCATGATATTCAAGTACAAATGCTGACCAACATGGTGGAATCAAGGTTTAAAGACACTCAAGCAGATATCAAGGCTATAAAGGCTAGCATTCAAAGCGCCTCTGGCAAAGTTCCTTCTTCCATACCATTTCTTGTTAACCCCCCTTCAGATAATGCCAAAAAGGGGGAGAATATCAAGCTGTTGGAAAAAAATGAATAAAATGGGAATAGAACATGGCCTTTGTATTGAGCCTGAAAAAGAAAAAGAAAAAGAAAAAGAAAAACAGGTCTCAAAACCTGATAGTCAAACAGCTGATACACCAGTAGTTACAAAAACTGCTGTCAGTAGCCAAACAGCTGCCATGTCATCAACACACACATCTTCAACACACACTACTTTACCACACACCACTACAACTACTGCTCTACCATCATCATCTACAATCACACCATCACCACTGCCTCCTGTCATAAAACAGAAGACTACAGATGTTACAACATCTGTTGTAATGACAGCAGCGGTTGAAGCACCAGTAGTTTCAACAGTTGTTTGTCAGACACTCTCCATCATTCAAACCACTGATCCACCCAAAATATCATCTGCCCCTTCTTCATTAAAAAGGAGAAGGAATCTCATATCAGATGATGATTCACCACCACCATCACCATCATCATCAAAAACTACCTCACCACCGTCATCCTCTGCTCAAAAGCAGAAGACATCTGCTGACATATCAGCAGGTGTAATGACAACAGCAGTTGAAACACCAGTTGTTTCAACAGTTGTTAGTCAATCATCCACCACTGCTCTCACCTTCCCTACATCACAACCAAAGCTCTTCAACAGAAAAAGAAAGCCAATCTCTGCCGATGAGGGTATACAAGATCCTAATGCTGCACAACATCCACTGGAACTTGAAGCTATCAAAAATGAGATGAGGCAATTCTATACAGAAGAAGATCCTTCAAAAAGAAGATTCTCCTCACTCATAGGTTACATGCCACCAGATGATATGGATGATTACCTCAAAATCAAGGCAAGGCAAGCTAAACTAAGAGCTAAAGTTGAGAGTGAACGTGAACGTTTAAGCGAAGATGGCATTGCTAAAAGACTGGAGTTCTACTTCACAAAAGTAAAGCACATAGAAGAGTTTGCACAAGACCTAAACAAAGAAAAGGCTGAGCAAAAGAAAAAGTTAAGAAAACAATATCTAGCCTACATCATGAAAGAGAAATTCTATCCTGCTAAAGAACAACAGTTCGAAGAATGGCCAGTAGTCGCTCTAAAGCATGAGGCAGAAAGGATTGAGAAAATCAAGAATGATCCTACAAAGAAGAAGAATGCTCCAAACTGGAGAAAATACAAAAAGCTCATTGCTGACCTAACTGCTGAGTATAAGAGAAAGAAAAAGGAGCTAGTGGATGCAAAAATGGATACTGCTGAAGCCATATCAAAATGGTCAAAACAGCAGACTGATGAAGCCTATGAAAGGCTAAAGAAAAGAAAGATAACTGTTTCAAGCACTTCAAAGAACATGAAAAAAGAATGAAACTTGAACAACAGATAGAAAACCTCAAAACACTGTTCTGGTCTACTTTTGTGACAAACCAAGAAGAAAAAGAACAGTTGACTAGTGAAGAGGTTAAAGAAAAGGAAGTTGAGTACTTCACAGAATCCATCATGAAAATGGGTCTAAAAGAAGAAAGCTCAGAAAAACTTCAAAACCTTTTTAAAAGGATATTTACCAAACCTGCATCACCAAACACTTCAACAGACATGACAGACATTGAAAGGCAGGAGCTGATTGAAAGAGAAACTACAGAAGATATAGCTGCAGCAAACGATGTCATTGAAATGGCTTTCAAAAGAATGTCTGAAAGTCTGCAAGTTTTCACAAGGCCAACATCTCCCAACTCATCTTCAAATAAATCTCTCCCAAGAAATCCATTGGGTTCGAAAGTACTAAAGTGGATGTCTGACCAAAAGACCCATGTATTGACTATTGTCAGATCCAATGGAGATGTGAAGTACATATCAAGGAAAGAAGCACTAGGCCTTAGTGTTCAAGATTTGCAGGATCTCCTTGAACTTTCACTGTGCAGGGATGTAGATGACATAAGTTCCAAAGAATTTGAAGAAGATTTCAAAAGAAAAGCAAGGGAACTTTTGATGAGTAATAAAGATCCAGAATAATAACAGGTTTTGGCATTATCTGTTCCAGGGGGAGATTGTTGGGATTGAACCCTACCAGAGGAACAGATAATGTAAAGCCAAAACCTGGTCACAACAGTGGATTCACAATAAGCAGATGTTTACTCTAAGCTCTCCCCTTGACAGTGATTACCTATCTGCTGATACACTTCTAGTACTGCTCAGAAGAACAACTGATGAACCAAACACTGATGGAATAACTAAAGACTGCTAAAAGGCAAACACTGAGCTCTATCTACTGCTGTCTCTTAAGTACTGCTGAAGACCCAAGCACTGCTCATTCAAAGACTGATCACCTTTTGAAGAAAGCACTGATGATTCAAACAGTCAGTGCTTAGGCTACAACAGTGGAACGTGAACTGTGTTGACTTGTTTTGTATTTTATTATCAATCAGTTGTTAGACATCAGTAGTTGTATAGAACAGTGTTTACAGGTTGTTAGGCTGTTAGATGTCACTATCATGGTGACGTCAGCTGAGGTACATCAGTAGTTTGGTTTGCCTATAAATATGACAGTACTCTGTACTGTTATATTTGATTCGTTTTGAGAGAGTTCATCTCCTCAATTCAATCCTTTCATCTTGTGCAACCAACTCTGAAGTATCAGGCTGAGGGGGAGTTTAGTCTGTAAGCTTGCATTGTAACCTTTTGCTTTTGATGTAATCTTTCGACTCTATGAAAAGCAATTGTTTATCAAACTATATTCTCCTTTGATTGTGTTTACAAAGTTTGTTATTCATTTCCGCTGCACTTAAAACTGTTCATATCTATTTGATTTGTTCAAATCTCACAAAACAAACACAATCATGAGAGCCTCCGATCCTAACAATTGGTATCAGAGCTCAGACAGTCAAATTCGATCTAACAATCAATTTGACATAATAGTTCAGCTCAAAATTCATTGATACTAAGGTTGGTTGTTGTTAGTTGAAAAACAGAGTATCAAATAAATCATGTTTAAATTGGTTATTCAGAAACTCTATATATCAACCAAGATGTCATATGAGACACAAATTTCACACAACAAGCGAATTTATGCACAAAACACTCATGGTTTCTACATCTGAAAACAATATCTGTTAAACTATGAGATTACTTCTTATTTTCTAAATTAATTTAAATTGTTGATGTGTAATTTGTGATGTTTTCATAAATACTAAAGTATGAACCTTAGATTAACAAAACTTATGTTCATAAAAACATTGATGTTTTGCTAACACAAAAAGAGGGAAATTAAAACTTTAGTCATTTGATCTTATGTGTTGAAAACAGGTTGAGATCCTCAAAAGGAACAAATCAACTTTGTCTAAATACATTAAGAAATACAGGGGTCAACATAGTCCGTATCATATGTAGTGTGAGAATGGCTGAAAAACTTGTGCAAACATGACCAAGTCTCTCAAAACATTACTGCAAAATGATTTTGGACTAAAATTCACAAAAACTCGGAAGTGTGTTTATCTCAAAACTTTTGAAGTCAAAAGAAAAGAGTATAAATGTAAAACACTTAAGAGTCAAAGCTTGGGGTAATAATGGTCATTAAGCAACTGTTTGTACTCATTGGTTTAGAAGAATTCAGGTAACAGTAGTATTCTCAATGATTGAGTTTACAAAAGGACTGATACATGTGTTCTCATGCTTGCAAATCAACTGACAAAGAAAATGGTACTAAACAGTGGTCAAAATGTGCTCAAAATTTTCTTACCACTATTGTCAAACCACTGACCATTTTCAATGACTTGAGAATGATATGATCATGTACTCTATTGAATTTATACCAGATCCTTTTTGATGCTGTTCTCAGAAAATCATTTAACCATTTTTTTTGTTCAAAGGATTTTCTCGAATAATCAGGATATATTGTTCATTTTTTTTGGAATAATATTTGGAACTTTTGCTTGTTTTTGTTGGCAATAGTTTCAGTTCCTGTCAGGATGTGGTACCTTATTTTTGTTGGTATTATTATCCTCTTAAATAGGTCAAAAGGAAATGGTATATATGTCAGGATCATGTCATACTCAGGTTTGTTCCTAAACTTTTATCAAAGGTTGATTGCTAAATGTGCTTAAATTCTGGGGCACTCATGTTTTAATTGAATGTTAAACGAAAATGAGTTGTCTTAGCATAAAGTTTTCATCATCTGTGGTACTAAACCACTGTCATTCAAAATTGACATTTGGCAAAACCTTGAATGAAAATTCTCAAAACTATTGCTGGAATACTTGTCCCTCAGATCTGTACCATTTACCCTAACCACTGTTTTGTTCCAACGTCTGATCTCTAAACACTGTCCACTGCTGAAAGTTAACCACTGATCCCTCATTTTCTTGACAAGCACTGATATTCAAAATCAGTGTCCTATCCACTGATATGCTATCCACTGATAGTAAAAATCATTCACTGTCCACAATTTTTACCGTTGTAACCACGGATGCTTGATACATCAGTGGCCCTTAAAACAACTGTTCTCCATCCTTCATCCATTTCATTAGTGTTTGACACGTGGTCAGTTTTTAGCCCTCAGATCATAATAACCACTGCCACATCAGCGATCACTTTTTCCCTAAATAAAACCCTGCCCTAAACCCCAAACAGGGTTTTACACTGTCGAATTGAATTCCAAAATTCTCTTCTCATAGCAGTTTCCAACCATTCTTCTCAAAATCTTCAAAAATCATTCTTCGTTCTTCTCTGCAAACATGACAAAATCAAAGTCAAAATCAAAATCAAAATCTAAACCAAAATCACCACCACCTTCAAAAGAGGTCGCTCAAACGACCGAAGAACCCATCGAAATACCATACAAACAATCTCACAACTATTTGGGTTTAAATGATTTTGAATGATTTTGAATTTTAGGGGGAGTAAGAAATTTCAGAAAATCCAAAAACATTTGAAAATTTGAAAAAGCCAAAAACATGATAAATTCAAAAACGAGTTTTGTTGTCAAAAAGAGAAAATGATAGTACATCAGTGGATGATCACAGCATGCTAAAGAATTGGAAAGATAAAATGTGATAAACGGTCTCACTGATGATAAGCCAGTAGGTTTTTGCACATTTAGTAGATTGTGACGAGATATAAACCTAAATTTCAAACTTACTTATCTCGTGGGTAACATCTCTTGGATATATGGGTAACCCCCGAAATCTTGTTTGAAAGGTCCCTCTTTCTGAGATACTAGGTCTTTATGCTCAGTGATATCTGGGGTATTATCCCGGGACTTTTGATTTTGCGGAAGCAATGGCCTAGTCCCCGTATAATACTTTACGCTTGCTTGAAATATAGCACCACCCTCAGCATAAAAAATGATGAAACATTGCAAAATGCTAATTATGTGCTGTTGAAGAAAAGATCCTCTAAAGGGGACACACCAAAAGTTGAAGCCGTCATCTCTCTGCTGAACGAAAGTTCTGACCTGAGCTCTCACGGTCCTCGCAATTTAACCCCTTACAGATATCATCTAGGTATATTCACCTGTAAGACTGAATATTGGGATCTGGATACGGGAGTATATTCTGAGGTGGGACATGCGAATAAGTTTAAGTCTCTAAAACACTAATCTCGTATCTCGAAACGGTTGAACTTTGTGTGGAAATTTAAGTGGATCAGTATACTGACAATCTAAGTGAATCGTTTAGAACTTAAAATGTTTAAAGCTTAACGGTGTTGGTGATTTGTCTCATTAAACTGATATGATCCTCTTACACAAACTCACAAAAATATTGTTTGTAAATATTTCTTTACTACATTTCTTAAATTTCAAAAATCCAAAAAGATTTTCGGAGTGTTTTAGCATAAATTTTGAAAAATACAAAAAGATTTTAGACAACTGATGTTGAAAAGCTGATTTTCAAAATTCCGAGTGCTGAACATGACGAACAGGTTTGGGAATGTATGTTTGAAAAGTTTTTTTTACAAGTGGTTCATAAGAGATTTATATGTTAAATCATTTTGGTTGATAGTTGAAAATGATGTGTTTCAGTTTGTGTCTACAAGTGGTAAGCAAAGTTTTAAATTTGTAAAATGTTAAAATTGTGAAATTTATTGTGAGGTAGAGTTTGTGCAGGTAGGCCAGGTTACGATTCTAGAACTGCTGATGCTGATGAATTTAAGGAATCAAGAGATCTGATCAAAAGAAAGTAAGAGCCAGCTTCAGATCCTGATAAAAGAGAGAAAGAAGAAGAGAGAAGTCTAAGGATGCTTTCAATGTCAGATATTTTGGAAGAGCTCGAAGACTGATAAAGGCTGAAGACGTTGAAGACTCGACACTTAAGACTCGTCAACATTCGAGGGGGAGTCTGTTGGTGCATGCGTCTGTCGACTTCGTCTTGTATCGAGTCTTGTACTAGAATTGTTAGATCAGGGCACGTTGTACGAGAAATAGGGTTTTGGAGTGTTTGAGTTAATTCCGCTTGAAATGGACATTGACATGTTCAAGCGAAATTAACTTTGCTAATTTCGCTTGAACGGACACACTGTCACTTTCAAACGGAATCACATCATCTATAAATAGCCTCCAAACGAAATCATTTGAAACATTCATGTTTCCGGTATCGAAGTGCTGCCGATGCGTCTACTGATATGTAAACCTGTTAAATCAATAACACAAGACGTTTAAGTGTGAATCTAGCTGTTTTACAAATCTATTTCATTGTTTCCGCCTTTGAAATAGATAAGAACTCTTCTGATCGACTCATTTGGGTCACAAAACGATCCTACACTATGCACAAGTTATCCATCTTAAATATGTATTGACTTTGTTTTATGTGTATATGTTCTTGAGTTGTTAATATATATTTTACAATATGTATATATATATATATATTGTATATTTGTGAGTTGTGTTAATGGGCCTAACCCTCTTGCGACTTCGTGCCTCACACGAGTAAGATCTACATGTCCAGGACATGTGTGGGTCATGCCCCTTGTAGTCGGGTCTCACCCGTTCGTTTCGTTATCATTGTTTTTAAAGTATATTTTCTAGTTGTATCTATATATATTTTTATTCCCGGATATATATATATATATACATATATATATATATAAAGAGAGAGAGAGAGAATTTAAATGCGATAGGTGTTAAAAATAATATATTTTTAACTTATCCTCGTATACGTATACTTGTATTATTTTGTGTATTCTTGTCTTTGTACTTGTTTGACCAAGTCAAGGTAGATTTATACTTTTTATTAATAATAATTTCAATATTATTTTAGTATAAATATGCTTGTAATTTTACCAAGTGTATACTTTGGCAAGTATACATGCATTTAGGTTTAAATACCTATGTATTTTGTCTTTATTGTCAGAAATCATTTCTTATGATTTTATACTTTCCAGAATTATATTTCTTAAAAATAGTATATATTTTAAGGTTTGTTTGTAATATATATATATATATATATATATATATATATATATATATATATATATAAATATATATTTTATCACTTGTCCAATTTGTATATCTCTCACTAATTTGTGTTAATATATATTTTGCTCTTAATATATATATATATATATATATATATATATATAGGGGAAAGATAAATCGAAAACCCACTCCAGTTGACTAAACCCTGAAAACCTTTGTAAAAAACCCATGTAAACTCAAGATACATTTCTAAAAAAAATAGAAAATGTAATATACATATATTTGAACATTTTAAAAAAAGAAACACAAAAAAACACTGAGTAGTTTTTTTTTTTAAAAATGTTACAAATTTCAGGTTACATAATATGTTTGTCCAAAAAAAATGTAACATACAAATTTTCAACATCTTTTAAAAAAAAAACTATTAAGCGTTTTTTACATTTTTTTTCATAAATAGGTCCGTGTACATTTATATTACATTCCCTATTTTTTTTAGAAAAAAATAAAAATGTTACATAGGGTTTATTTGGGTTTTCTCAACTCAAGTGGGTTTTCTATATAGCCCTCCCCTATATATATATATGTATATAGGGAGGAGATCATGCGAGAACCGCGAGAACCAATGTGAACACAACCTAAAATAGCTAAAAAAACCTAACCCCCACCCCCCAAAAAAAAAAACCTAACCCCCCCCCCAAGCTAAATGCTAAAAACTAAAACCCCCAAAAAACCTAAAAAAAAGCTAACCCCCCCCCCCCCCCCCCAAAAAAATCTAAAAAAATAAAAAAAAATCTAATTTTTTTTTAATATTTTTATGCTCAAATTGCTACTTTTAGTGGCAAAATTTTTTTTTTAATTTTTTTTTGGCTTCGAAAAGTAGCGATTTTTATATAAAAAATATTAAATTTTTTTTTTGTGTGATTTTTAGCTATTTTTAGGCATTTTTGGTTGTGTTCACATTGGTTCTCGCTGTTCTCGCAATAAGAGGTGGTTCTCGCATGATCTTCTCCCTATATATATATATGGTCAGGATTTATGGAAAACGGTGAAAAATGTGGGAACAGTGAGAACGGTTATGAATCGTCAGATCAAAACAATCTATGGACTAGATTGACGCGGTGGCGTTTTAGTAAATAACATCAATTTTATTACGTGGACGCTTCATTAAGGGTAAAAAGGTCTTTAGACTTCTCTACACAAAATGCTAACTCATAAATAAAACGCCATTAAATTCCCGCCTTAAAATACAAAGCACACATCATCCTAATCTAAACGCCATTAAATAAAAAAAACGCCAAACTTTGTTTTTAAAAGATAAACCTGAACAAACAGTAACTGAAACGATGGAACTTAATTACTAGCATTTATTATAATAAAATCTCGCCTAAAATACGCGCCAAAAACATCCTATATAAACATCTCAGACCTTCCATTAAACACACTAAACCCAAAATGCCATAATTTACTATATAACATTCATCTTAGAAACGCAAAAAAAACCCAAACATCAAAGATTCCAATCGACGTTTCTTTGAGATACACTATTTTCTCAGTAAACTTTCACTCAATATGATGGGCAAAATCCTTATGTAGGGATATCGTCCATCACATTGAGCAAAATCTTATTGAGTCTATCCTCAATATAAATGCCAAAACATATAAAAACCACAAAATTGCAAAACGTCACTTATTGGAGATTCAGTTTTGTTCTCAATAGAGTTTCGCTGAATGGGGTGGACAACATTGTTAGACATATTTCTTAACTGAGGATTAACAATGTTGTCCATCTCATTCAGCAAAACATTATTGAGTTTAGCATGACCAAAATTAGAGGTTTAATGTACTTTTATTTAGTGGCGTTGTTTTTTTTTTGGCGTTTGGTTTGCGTGTCTGACCTTATATTATTTTTATGTAACTTCGAAGTAACATGTTATGAACAATAAGTAAAAAAAATAAGATGGAAAAAATGCTATATAAAAGATATTAAACACCAAATTCAAATATGCGTGTGTTCTATAACAATGAAAAATACAAAAATGCCAAACTACTCTTCATTTTCTCTCGAAGACCGTGTCGATTTTCTTTTAATTATAGCCTTTTTGCATGTCGATGCGTAGTGCCCATAGCCTTTGCAATTCTAACATTGTCTTTCTTTGGCCCTGGGTTTCGACTTTGATTTCGTTTTCTCCGTTGGTATCTCCTGTTTAGATTTCAGGCGCTTCCGAGATCCAGAACCTTTGGACTTATACCCAACAGGGACTCTTATCAGATTCTTGTCATTTTTATATTGACCGGTTATATCCGCAAATCTATCCCTAGTACTAGCAGGAGGAGCAACAATCTGCATATCTTGAACCTTCTTCATATAAGATTGAACATGATCCTTGTATAAGGATAGCTCCTCTTTATTACCAGATAAACGGTTCAAAGTATACTCCGTTGAAAAAATAATCTCTCGCATCATACTTTGCACATCGGGATCAAGCTAGGTCATATATTCACGACTAATTGAGTATTCGGAAGAGCAGTTTGGGGAAGCCTCTTTACGCTATCTATTCAAAATGTATTGTTTTGGAAATTTCCTAATGTCCAAACTTCTCAAAACATAGAATATATGTCTACATTGTAACAGCCCAGCATAACCGCACCATGATATTGTCTGCTTTGGTGGCCAGCACGCCCTTGGCGTCCGCCCCTCATGATGGTGAAGGTATCCAGCCCCTTATAAGGAAGCCTTTGTTCCCCTTCACAACCGATGTGGGATGTCACAATCCACCCCCCTTAGGAGTCCAACGTCCTCGCAGGACCTGGCACCACCGGTCCGGCCCTGGCTCTGATACCATCTGTAACAGCCCAGCGTAACCGCACCATGATATTGTCCGCTTTGGCGGCCAGCACGCCCTCGGCGTCCGCCCCTCACAGTTTTCAAAACGCATCATGATGGTGAAGGTATCCAGCCCCTTATAAGGAAGCCTTTGTTCCCCTTCACAACCGATGTGGGATGTCACATACATAGCAAACCAAACTGCTCAAAACGCTTGCATGTGCAACTGCATGTGTAAGCAGACTTACGGTACATTACCTGAAAACGCCAAAAACAATTTCTCTATAACGCCATGCATGGAATATTTGTATAAAAAAAAACCATAACAACTGGATAAAAAAATGTTATAATAGAATATGATAAATGCCATATACAGAAAACGCCATATAAAAAACAAAAAAACGCCATTGTTTACCTCAAATAAGGATGTACAAGGCTGCTGGAAACCATTTATGTAAAACTTAACAAACCCATCGGGCTGATCTTCGTAACGTTGATTTATGCAATCCGCAATTCCTATTAGCTCAGCTTGAACGTCACAAAAAATATTTTTCGTGTATATGTCAGCAGCTTGGCCCTCCAACACTTGGTAATTACTCTTCAACTGGGGACGTTTGTATCGAGATTCTATGATCATTTTTCCGGTGCGTGTGACGATGTGCTTATATTGCAGTTTTGTAATGAGTCATGAACTCAACCAGAGTAGCTTTTGAATTGCACACTTGACCAAAAAAATGATTCTCACTCTCCGACCTCGATGTTGTTCGCATAAGGCCCGACAGCTCCTCCATTCTATAGTATGCAGGGATCCAAGATTCCCTGAGTGCAATATCAGAGCGCCAGTCATTATCTGCTAAATTGAACTCTCCGATAACCACTTCCCATTCTGATTCAAACTCTTCGGGTGTAAGAATATCCGTCCACACAACACCACAAATACGTTCTTTAAAATTGGTGGAATTGCATAGCCTAACACCAACCTATGTATAACACGAAAATGTCATGCAAAAAAACATATATATTACACAGACAAACTTACATGAAAAACAGTAACAAGGTACAGAACGCTATATATTTTAAAACGCTACACATAAAAATAAGGAAATCAACTTTCAAAGAAAGTTTATGCATCACATGCCACATGCATAACCGATGCCTCGTGTCAACAAATACAGCAGAAATAGCCTTCTTCACTGCTGGATCTTGGTCAGTGACAACAACTTTTGGTTGAGAACCATCAGCTTTTAGAAAAAAATCTCAAAAACCAAATATACGTATCTGCAGTTTTTGACGCCAATAATGCAGCACCAAATGTAACTTTGCAGTGGTGATTGTCTATACCAGTGAACGATACAAACACCATAGCGTATATTCATATGAAAACGCCAAATGAAACGTTAATAAAAACGCCATTGCTTGTAAACTCAGAAAACGCCATTGCATGTAAACTCAGAAAACGCCAATGCACCTACCACTGAAAACGCCAAAAGAAGAGAAAAAGTTGAATTATAAAATATTACTTGTTGGAACGATACGTGGCGTCAAATGAAATCACATCACCAAACACATGGTAATTCGTTTGGCTTGATCATAGCACTAAAAAAGTCCCTTCAAACGATTGTCTTCGTCTGTGAAGTAATAGTGCGGGAAATTAAGCTGGGACTGTTTTTTTTCATCCAAATGTCTCACAATCATCTCAGCGTCGTATTCCCCTATAAACAAATTTATTTGCGTATTGTAGTTCTTAAATTCAACTTTACTTGCACCAACGTTTTCAAAACCACCAAAACAAGTCTTCATAACATTAAACGCTTTAATTGGACCCAAATTCAACTTAGACATGTTGTGTATAACATGCTTCTGGAGCTGAGTGAGGTGTCGTTCAGTTGAAGAAAATGTTTATCAGGACGTTCAACAAGATCATGGTTGTGCTCCTCAACAAACTTATAGACCTTCCATGATCCAGCCTAAAAAATTACACATAACAGTGCACCACAATCATTCCTCTTTGAAAAGTTGGTTCGCACTAACCGTTCCTTTTGATTGGGGTCCAACGTATCAACCTTCTTGTCCTTATATACCCCAGCTCTCGTACACATGTAATACTTGATATGTCTTACACCTTTGGCGTTTATCTTTTAAGTTCCTTTCCTGACTGAAAAACCACAATCTTTGGCATACGTAACATACATTGAGTAACAATCATCGAGGTTTGTGAATATCATGTCCTTTCTTGGCTTTAATTCTTCACTAACGTCAGGAATGATAAATGCTAAACCAGTTTTGGGGAAAAACCTTTCATTCGAGGAAGCACATTCGTTCGAGAAAATACAGTGAGGAACAAATTTCAAAAAACGCCATTAAAAATAGAAAATGTCTCCTGCTAACATTATCGATGGAAACTCCATTAATTGAATAATAAACAAGATATAATAATTATATAATTTGAAAACGCCATAGTAAAAACGTCATAGTAAAAACGTCATAATACACGCACCATAACTTGATTGATTAACAAATATCATGAATTAATAACACTAATGCAACGTGATAATCAAAACGCCATGAGATGAATAATTAAAAACAATTAACAACATGAATAATTAACAAATATAACATGATAATGAAAACGCCATGGTTAACAAAACTGATATTTACACAAAACTAATCAGGTGTAAAACGCCAATAATCGTAAAAACATAAGAAAAAATACTAGATCCCAAATGACAATTAATGAAAACTCCAATTATCAGTTCTTACTAATTGTTTAACTACCAATGAAAACATGAATAAATTGGATACATGAACAATGCCATTGAAAGCATACAACACATTATGAAATATTAATTAAAAAAAAAAACAATGAAACATGCATAAACGAACAAAATGCCATATCTGTTGTATATGTGTTGCATTATTTGCTGGAACAAAAATATGAAACGTAATCAAATATTACTTTGTCTAATAGAATCCACGTTAGACGCCATAGATTTGAGAAAGCTTGGAAAGGAGGTAACAACTAATACGAAATCTTTGGAGTTTTAATTTGAAACAGATTTATAACGCGAATAAGGAGGGAACGTACAAAAGGACAATTGTACCCCTGCATATCATTTAGCGCCCCCTGCCACGTGTTGGACCAGGATCCGTTCTCACACTTTAGGGCGTTTTCTCCTGATCCCGTACCTATATATATATATATATAATATATTTACTCCATATAGTCCAATGTCCAAATGTCCAAGATATTTGATATGGGAATATATATAAATATATATTTTGTATTTTTGTCCTTACACCCATTTTTGAGCAGGTATATGTATTTTTTGTACTTAGTTGTTTTTCATAGTATTTTGGGTGTATTTAATATTTGTATTCTTTGTGTGTATTTTGTAGTTTTTGAACCCTACATGTACACTAATACATAATACACATAAACATACAATTTTTGGGTGACCACTAATATATATCATTTGCCCTAATTGTATTTATTTATATCCATTTTAATCTTTAAGAAAATCACTATTTTCTTTTGTTATATTTTGTAAAAAATTTGGGGAAAATTACGGCTATACACTTTAAACATTTTACTAGTAAAAAGTCTTGTAAATTTTTTTTTTCTAAGTGTTAAAATTCTACAAATATTTTGCCATAGTTTCCCTTAAATTTAGGGATTTTCCAACGTTTAAAACATGTGTTATTTCATGACAAAATCAAAAAATCATCCACAACAATTTTTGCAAGTATAAATATACAAAATAATCTACACTTTACATGTAAATAAATTTGAAATTTCATGTGAACTTGTTGTATTGTAGATCTATATTTTTAACATGTCCATATGCTTGAAACATGTCTTATTTGTTATATTTTATAAACTTTGTAGAAAATTATTTTTGAAAACCTTGTTCACCCACTTTTTCTATAAGTTTATAAACATAAACATATCATTTTGACAACTCTTACAAGTTCACATTTCATGTTTATTAAGTTTACTAACATGTTCCTCATGGATCTTGTAAGATCCATATGCACACTTTTTAGATCTTCACTTGAAACATGATTTATCAAGTGTACATGTCTCATGTTTCATCATCAACACAAATCAATAACTAAACAACTTCAACATAGCATAAGAAACACTTATTTCCTTTAGATTATGTTATTTCTTCACGAGTTCATCTTTTAAAGTTAAGATTCATGATGGTTTACTTGTACATATATAACATACTACTAATAAGTATCAGAATGGAGGTTGAAGAACACTCATAACTAGCTCTAGTGGCTAGGGAAGAACAAGCTTGATGTTGAAGAAGAAAAATGGTGGATAAAAGCTTCCTAGGAGGTCCTTGCACTTCAAGACTTGATACCTTCTTTGATGATCTTCTTATACGTTAATTCTTGATAACAGTTATGTCATGTGGATTGTTCAAACTTTTATACATATGCTAGTACTCAAACTTGTATGTTCGCCAATACTTTTGTATTGAACTATACTTTGAAACGTGTTGCAGGAATTTGACAACGATGATGATGATGATGATGAAAAATCTAGTACGATAGACTAGAAACTCACATTAGAAATTTAGTATTGTTATGGTAATTGTTTTATGTACTTGTTGTATTTGTTTCACAAACCATGTTATACTTATGTTTCAAACGTTGTACTTGAAAGTTTATTAATGAAATGAAAATTGAGTTATTAAATATTGTCACAAAATACTGTTATGAAGTCTCTAACAATCTCGTTTTCGTCTCACTCCAATGTTTTCGCCATCGCTTGGGGTGTGACAGATTGGTATCAGAGCCATAACTATAGGGAATTAGGAAAAATTGTCATGCTTTTGACGTAGTCTATAGTTAAGCGCCTTAGTCGGCCATACTTGATTTATATGCTAGAATTCTTAAAAAAAAAGTTTTTCTATGTGCTCATATTTGCTATTTTATTTCAAACATATGCCTTTCCTAATGCAACTTTACACGACCATATGAAAAACCCGAAAACACTCGTATTATACGCACCATATGATTTCACCAAAATAGGAGTGAAACCCTCACTTTGGTAAAAGACACTCAACCCGCACTCCCAATTTACACGAAATTATACATCAAGTTAGGAGTGACATCCCCACCTTGATGGAAATTTCACTATATTCATTCTAGTGGACCCTTACCAACGAGTCAGATTTAATTCCTTAACTCATTTGGTAAATACCAACCACACTTAGGGAACGATGTTATCAAGTTAGGGGTGGTACCCGCATCTTGGTAACTAGTCCCATTCCTCGATTTTCAAATCCCGCCAAAGTCTCGAACTTTCGATTGAAATTTTGGCGAGAATATTCTATCTATTAGGCCAAAGCATGCTTCCCAAACTCAAAAGAACTTTCGACCATTTGGTTTAGTTAAAATTCCGTTTCGGAAAAATCCAAGTTTTAATCAAACTACCGTTATACTAGCATTGACTATATCCACAACACGATTCAAACTACTCCTTTTCAAAATCCAAATTTGTTTAACAACGATTTCATACTTATCCCTTCCATATGTCTTGCAACTCTTTATATATACGATTTTAATACAACACCCGCAAGATAGACACTACTCGTATTCCTAGAAAAGGGGAAGCATTATCATCAAGATAGGAATGATTCCCTTACCTCGACGATTAGCTCTGCACCTCTCCTTCCTACAACAACTCCACCAACGAGTTAAGAGTGATTTCCTTACCTCAGTGATCGTTACCAATTCTCATTTCTCGAAGAAATCTCATCCTTGAGTTAGGAGTGATATCCATATCTCAATGAGAGATTGAATCGCAACTCGACCACTTTCACGTCAACCACTCGATTTGAAACTCATGCTTAAACCTTTTATCATTATGTCAATTTTCTCATTTATACATAAATTTTGAACCTGATTTATTTTATCAAATATGTTTCTTATCTTACAATCTATTTACGTAAATTACATACACGAAATTCCTAATCATACTTTAAATGTTTTGTTACCCGATTTTCAAAATCTTGTGAAATGCTACTAACAACTTATTCGGCCTAACGAATCTCTTGCCCACTAATTCATACTTCGTCCAATCACTGAAACCCGCTCACATCATACTAGCACCTTAACGACATTTTATTCCCAATAGGGAACCAAGGAAAAAAAAATTCTCTCACATATTTATGAATATTATAGATGTCGCTTCGTTTACCTCGCTCAGTTGGTAAACATAGTCAATCCATAATCAGCCTAACCAACAAATGCAAATGGCCTATCCAAACACCCTCGAGACTTCGATTTTCAACAAACGTATCCTAAATTAGAACTAGCTCTCCTACCAGAAATCCATCAATACCTTAAACAAGGATGAAACTATTACAACCCTCGTCCATACTCGCAACCTGAGAAAACCGATACGGACCATACCTAGAGAAACTCCCAACATCCATGACTGGCAACTCGATCGTACACCGAGCCGTTAAACACCAAGTATCGTACATATAGGTATTTAGTCGGAACCCGACACTTTACCATCAAATTACCATTCGATCAACCTACCACAACCATCTCATCGGCCAAATAAGCTCCTAATACATATAGTAGACATAGTAACCCTAAACCTACACGGCTATTTTAACGAAGTCGACTATCTATAAGTCCATTTTGCTAAACTTCTTTACAAAACCAAAGTTCTTCCATGGAAATTTTCAAAACACAACTTTTCTTATTTTATATAAAAATACTTTCAGTGAAGCAAGCTCACTGTTTCAAAACCTTTTCAAACATCTCTAATACACAATTTTAAATCCAAACACGTGCACAAGAAAACTTCATAGGGGCAGACAATCTATGACATACACGAATCCTAATTTTTGAAACAAGAGTAGCATTTTCCTTTTTTACAAACTGATGTGTGCAAAATGCAACATATAAATTACATCAATTGTGGCATAAAACTAACCCTTTTTTAGTACTAATGTTGGAAAAAGTGTGCTTTTGTCTTCCTTTTGTATTTTCAGGATTAAATGAGCTCAAATTAACAAAAGAAGCAAAAAGACAGCAAAATCTAACATAAATACAAGAAAAGGAACAAACGTGACATGCCCGACCCCACGACAGCATCTTCCCAAGCAAAACAAGAAGACAGAAGACTGAACACGCCCCGTGCTCAGCCAGCACGGGGGCGTGCCCAAGTGTCAGCAGAAAAGACAAAGTGGTAGAAGCTTCTATTGCCCACCACGGGGCCGTGTTCAGCGGACACGGGGCAGTGGTCAACTATAAGATTCACACAATCCAGGCAAATCTTCATAGTACAAAGATTCTTCTGCACACGGGGTCGTGCTCAGCGGACACGGGGGCGTGGTCAACTAATAAGACAAGCTGCATTAAATGAAGAAAGAAAAGGATGTGGACACGGGGCCGTGCCCACTGGACACGGGGCCGTGCCCGAGCTTCTGTTCAGCCTATAAATAGGAGTGCTTGGCTCAAGCTCAAACCATCCCTTGGCACACCACCTCTCTCACACTTCACCCACCACCCACCACCACCATAACACCATCATCCACCACCATCATCCATTGTCCATCATAGAGTGTGTGAGTCGTCTCGGGATCCAAGATTGATCGTAAGAGTTCTTGACAATCAAGGCCATGTTTGCCTAAGTCTCTTACATCACTTGGTGAAGACAAGTGTCTAGTGTAATACTTTTTATTTTTAATCTTTTCGCACTTTTTATTTGGTTTTGTATTAATGACTTTAATAACTAGTTTCTTATGTTGAAGGTGATTCTTCCTTATCGTTTGTCCGTGGTGTCTTGACATTATTTTACTGTCTATATAAAATAAAAGATTTTCACCATTCATATCTCCACGGTCTATATGGAGGTATGTTGGCTACCTGGTCGGGGGTTAAGGGAACGGTTTGGTAAGAGTCTTGCCATTGTTCAGCGTTTAGAGGTCCTTCAATGGACCTGGGTCAAATTTAGTAGGACCTCCTTCAATACTTAACGGTATTGGATGGCGGGGGTCCAAACTCTTTGATCCCCTCATAAGTTAACTACTATTAATACTATAACCCGGCTATTTAGGACTGTATCCCTGCTGACTCAGACTACTTAGTCGAGGGTAACGTCACCTCCAAAAGAGGGGCCTACCATAATTTGCATTAATAACTTAATTAATTATCTTTCAATAATCCGACCCTTTAGGATTGTATCCTTGCTGACTCAAACTACTGGGTTGAGGGTAACGTCACCTTCAAAAGAGGGGCCTACTACAATAACTAAGACAATCTCTTAAATAAGTGCAAAAGTGCGGAAATAATCAAAGGTTACACTATACACGAGTCGGAGCCAAGTGATTCATCTTGTTTATCTGTTTTTCTTTTATTTTTATTTTTCAGCATTTTAGTTAGTTTTTATTTTTCTTAGCTTAAAACATTTTTCTAAACTTTTTGATTTGATTAGACGTTGAGGATAAACCGGTACTAAAAGCTCTTGTGTCCTTGGACGACCTCGGTATCTTACCAACACTATACTACGCTCACGATGGGTGCACTTGCTCATATGTGTGTTTAGTGTTAGTAAATATCGTGTTTTATAAATTTAAAACTTGACTAAAAAAGTGTTAAAAATGGCTTAATATATATATTAAAAACTAACAACACTTCACACGCATCAAGTTTTTGGCGCCGTTGCCGGGGACACAAGGATTTTAAGAAAGTTAGGAATCAACGGCCTAATCATTTTTTTCTTATTTTTCATTTTTTTAGGATTTTTTTAGTTTTTCTGTTTCTCCAGAGCTCAGCACGGGCCGTGCCTGGTCGGACACGGGCCGTGCCTAACACTATCACTGGCAGTTTTTATTTTCCGAGTTACAGAGAGCTGAACACGGGGCCGTGTCGGTGCAACACGGGGCCGTGTCCAACTCCCAGTAACAGGGATTCGGGAAACAAATACTGTATCTCCGACCACGGGCCGTGTTCACTGAGCACGGGGCCGTGGTGAACCTTCTGACCAACGTTCTTTTATATTTTTATTGCAGGATTAGGGAACCAGGCGCCACATTTGAACTTCCTACGTAGTGCATGAGCTCCAGTTCTAGTAGAGACATAAAAGAACCTCTAGAAGAACCCGAACGCTTTCTCAGAAAAAGACTTAAGGCTAAAAATCAAGAGAAAGTTTCGGGGGACCCACTTCCAATGGCGGACCAACGTACCCTCATGAATTACCTACGGCCCACCGTAGGTAATCTCGGCGCCGCTATCAATGCACCGAATGTCGAAGCCAATAACTTCGAACTTCGACCACATTTGATACAAATGCTTCAAAACTCCGCAACCTTCAATGGGCTTGCGGACGAGGATCCCCATCTACATATTACTAATTTCTTAGAAATATGTGATACCTTTCGGATCAATGGAGCATCGAATGACGCCATCCGCCTTCGAATGTTTCCATTTTCACTAAAAGACCGAGCTAAGGCTTGGCTTAACACCCTCCCAGTTGGCTCGGTAAACACCTGGGATGAACTAGCCCAAAAGTTTCTATATATGTATTTCCCTCCTGCTAAAACGGCTAAATTAATGACTGAAATTAATACATATTCGCAAGAGGATGGGGAATCCTTATATGAAACTTGGGAAAGGTTCAAGGAGCTACTAAGAAAGTGTCCTCATCACGGTCTTGCGGTATGGCAACAAGTATTCACTTTCTACAATGGGTTGTTGCCACACACAAGACAAACACTTGATTCTAGCTCCGGGGGACTTTTAGGTAATCGTTGCCCAAATGAAATATATAATCAAATTGAGGAAATTGCTCAAACCAATTGTCAATGGCACACTCCCCGAGGTAATAAATCTATTGCCCCGGGCGCCCATAAGGTTGATGAAAGCACTTCTTTACAAGCCCAAATCGAGGCCCTCTCTTCGAAAATCAAAAAGCTAGAAATGACAAAAACGGCCTCGGTTATAGCTTGTGAAGGGTGTGGTGGACCACATGAAAATTGGAGTTGTATGAAAGAAGTAGATGACCAAACAGAAACGGTAAACTACATTGATAATAGACCTAGGCCGTCGGGTCCACCAACGGGTACCTACAACCAAGGATGGCGTAACCACCCTAACCTTGGTTGGAGAGATCCCGGCAATAGTAGTAACCAACAAAAACAACGAACTAACTTTCAACAACCACAAAATTTTTCTCAACAACACGGTGGAAGAGAAAGGCTTGAAGATACTGTATCTCGCCTCATCTCCGACACCGAAAAGAAAAACTCGGATCGATTTCAACAATTGGAATCGAATTTTAGAAATCAACAAGCTAGCATTCAAAACATTGAAAAACAATTAAATCAAATAGCTCAAAATTTCTCTGAGAGACAACAAGGCGCGTTACCTAGCAATACCGAAACCAACCCAAAAGCACAAGTACACCTCATCACGTTGAGAAATCGAACCGTGGGTCCCGAGGAGGCTCCATTACCGTCAGATGAAAGAAGCCAGTCCAGCCAAACCACGACTCCACCCGCATCACAACCAGAAAAGGCTTCTTTACCAAATCAAGAACCCACCAAGACTCCTCCAATTCCGTACCCCGGTAGGTTAAATCGTCAAAAGACCGATGAGCAATTCGCAAAGTTTGAAAATTTACTAAAACAATTGCATGTTAATATTCCTTTTATCGAGGTACTTACCCAAATGCCTAAATATGCAAAATTTATGAGGGACTTCCTCACTCATAAAAGGAAAATTGAATCATTGCAATTAGTTAACTTAGGCGAAGAATGCTCCGCCTTAGTACTCAACAAACTTCCACAAAAGAAAATGAGGTACTTACCCAAATGCCTAAATATGCAAAATTTATGAGGGACTTCCTCACTCATAAAAGGAAAATTGAATCATTGCAATTAGTTAACTTAGGCGAAGAATGCTCCGCCTTAGTACTCAACAAACTTCCACAAAAGAAAATCGATCCCGGAAGCTTCACAATTCCTTGCTCGATTGGGGAATCCCCCGTTCGTAATGCATTAGCCGATCTTGGGGCTAGCATAACCTCATGCCCACATCAATGTTCAAACGACTCGGCCTAGGAACAACGAGTCCTACAAAGATGAGCATACAACTCGCCGACAGATCCGTCAAAATTCCACAAGGTGTCGCTGAAAACCTATTGGTTAAAGTTGACAATTTCGTTTTCCTAACCGACTTTGTCATCCTAGACATGGAAGAAGACGCCGATGTTCCTCTCATCCTCGGGAGGCCATTTCTAGCCACCGCCCAAGCAGTGGTTGACATGAATGACGGAACACTAACATTGAAGTTTGGGGACGAGGAAGTAAAGTTTGGAGTTGGAAAGAGAGTAGAAGACGAAAACCCGGTCGACTACATGAAGGTCATAGACTCAAGCTTGGATGACGTTCTCCGACGGTGCAACATGGGATGCGAAACATCCTACTTGAGTGAGATATGACCAGGCTTTGGGTCTAGCCAAGGACCCTTATAAACGTGGCGCACCACGGAGGCATTCCGCGGAACTATCCTTAGTTTAGTTTAGATTAATTTTTATGTTTTCTAGTTAGTTTTAATTTTCAGGAATAAAACACACTTGAGATGAAAAAGGATACAAGGGAAACTTGAACCAGCACCCCATGCAGGAAAACAGGACCATCCGACAAAATTCTTCGTTTACAGTAAGTTCGGCACGGGCCGTGTCCACCCAACACGGCCCCGTGCTGCACAGTCTGCAGAAAAGACCCAGTTCAGGTAACTAGACACGGGCCGTGTTCACCCAACACGCCCCCGTGTCCAGGCTTCTGTTTCTCTTGATTTAATTTTGTTACTGGCACTTGAACACGGGGCCGTGCCCGGACAACACGGGGCCGTGTTCAGTGCCCAATAACACAAAATTTTTGCTTAAATCACACCTTTTACACATTCAATCAACCTAAAAATTTATTTTTGGGACACATTGAGGACAATGTGTAATTTAAGTGTGGGGGAGATGCTAAAACCTTGAATATTGCAAGTCCTAAATTCAAGCCTTACACAAAACTCTATTGGAACCGCTAATCACCCCAAATTTTTTTTCAAAAATTTTCATTTTTTTTACTTGTCTAGGTTTAACTTGGGAATTTCAAGTTCTAAAAATGATATATTTTTACGAATTTACAACCGATAGCGTCGTGATAAAATGAACCCACATAAGAAAATTATGAAAAGGCATGACAAGCTTAGTTAAAATTTGATTATATATACTTGATCACATAAAAAAAAAACTCATTCCCACAAAAGTGAGTTTTGAGCCTTTATTGAGCATACAAATATATATCTTTAATTTAAATGCTCATTTTTCGTTTCTTGTGTGAATAGCCGCCTGGTTCTTACGACTCTAGAACTTGGCATGACGATACATTCCCGGTCCTTACCAACTTAAACCCGAGTAAGTAAATGATGGAGGCATTAGGACTAACCCCTTTTTATTTCTACACCATTATTTTTCTTTTTTTTACCACCTACCCAAAATCCCCCTAGTTAGCCCCTTTGAGCCTAAACCTTTTCATTTCATAACCCAAACCAAACACCCTTTTACCCACCAAAACCTTTTTCATTTTTAACCCTTTGTTTTAGTAACTAGCTCGGTTTTTCGTATGACTTTTCAAAAAAAAAATGTTGATTATGAAGCAAAAGAAAATAAACAAACAAGTTTATCAAAAATAACTTTGTTTGAATAATAGCTTCATCAAAATAAAAGTTACAAAAATAGAAAGTCTTACGAAAACCGACGCTTGTTACGCTTTTCGCCCTTTTTCTACTAACCACTAACCCAACCACCTACCTTTAACCCAAGCCTAACCCTTCACCCAAAAAGTCCTCTTGATATTTACAAAGGTATATAAGTTAAAAAGGAGGAGGATTGATTGCTTGGCAAGCCTATGGTAGGAGTAAGTTCCATGCCGCTCTCGAGTGATTCACTAAAATACATCTTCAGCCGAGTGTTGAGTGATCTCCCGTGAGGTATGTGAACTTGTATATAAATAGAATTTTAAAGAGGCATGTTATGCCCTAATAAGTAATTTATCTTATGAAAAGTTTTAAATAAATCATGATGAATAGGATTGTAAATAAATAAAAATAAAACTAAATAAAGAATCTTGGAAATCCCGACACTCTATGACAAGCCCGAAAACTTTCTCTTCTACCCATTCCATTTGGGTGTGTAAAGCCACATTATAAAGAGTTTTGCTTGAGGACAAGCAAAGATTCAAGTGTGGGGGTATTTGATGTGTGCAAAATGCAACATATAAATTACATCAATTGTGGCATAAAACTAACCCTTTTTTAGTACTAATGTTGGAAAAAGTGTGTTTTTGTCTTCCTTTTGTATTTTCAGGATTAAATGAGCTCAAATTAACAAAAGAAGCAAAAAGACAGCAAAATCTAACATAAATACAAGAAAAGGAACAAACGTGACATGCCTGGCCCCACGACAACATCTTCCCAAGCAAAACAAGAAGACAGAAGACTGAACACGCCCCGTGCTCAGCCAGCACGGGGGCGTGCCCAAGTGTCAGCAGAAAAGACAAAGTGGTAGAAGCTTCTATTGCCCACCACGGGGCCGTGTTCAGTGGACACGGGGCAGTGGTCAACTATAAGATTCGCACAATCCAGGCAAATCTTCATAGTACAAAGATTCTTCTGCACACGGGGTCGTGCTCAGCGGACACGGGGGCGTGGTCAACTAATAAGACAAGCTGCATTAAATGAAGAAATAGAAGGATGTGGACACGGGGCCGTGCCCACTGGACACGGGGCCGTGCCCGAGCTTCTGTTCAGCCTATAAATAGGAGTGCTTGGCTCAAGCTCAAACCATCCCTTGGCACACCACCTCTCTCACACTTCACCCACCACCCATCAACACCATAACACCATCATCCACCACCATCATCCATTGTCCATCATAGAGTGTGTGAGTCATCTCGGGATCCAAGATTGATCGTAAGAGTTCTTGACAATCAAGGCCATGTTTGCCTAAGTCTCTTACATCACTTGGTGAAGACAAGTGTCTAGTGTAATACTTTTTATTTTTAATCTTTTCGCACTTTTTATTTGGTTTTGTATTAATGACTTTAATAACTAGTTTCTTATGTTGAAGGTGATTCTTCCTTATCATTTTTCTGTGGTGTCTTGACATTATTTTACTGTCTATATAAAATAAAAGATTTTCACCATTCATATCTCCACGGTCTATATGGAGGTATGTTGGCTACCTGGTCTGGGGTTAAGGGAACGGTTTGGTAAGAGTCTTGCCATTGTTCAGCGTTTAGAGGTCTTGCAATGGACCTGGGTCAAATTTAGTAGGACCTCCTTCAATACTTAACGGTATTGGATGGCGGGGGTCCAAACTCTTTGATCCCCTCATAAGTTAACTACTATTAATACTATAACCCGGCTATTTAGGACTGTATCCCTGCTGACTCAGACTACTTAGTCGAGGGTAACGTCACCTCCAAAAGAGGGGCCTACCATAATTTGCATTAATAACTTAATTAATTATCTTTCAATAATCCGACCCTTTAGGATTGTATCCTTGCTGACTCAAACTACTGGGTTGAGGGTAACGTCACCTTCAAAAGAGGGGCCTACTACAATAACTAAGATAATCTCTTAAATAAGTGCAAAAGTGCGGAAATAATTAAAGGTTACACTATACACGAGTCGGAGCCAAGTGATTCATCTTGTCTATCTGTTTTTCTTTTATTTTTATTTTTCAGCATTTTAGTTAGTTTTTATTTTTCTTAGCTTAAAACATTTTTCTAAACTTTTTGATTTGATTAGACGTTGAGGATAAACCGGTACTAAAAGCTCTTGTGTCCTTGGACGACCTCGGTATCTTACCAACACTATACTACGCTCACGATGGGTGCACTTGCCCATATGTGTGTTTAGTGTTAGTAAATATCGTGTTTTATAAATTTAAAACTTGACTAAAAAAGTGTTAAAAAGGGCTTAATATATATATTAAAAACTAACAACACTTCACACGCATCACAAACCACATCTTTCATCATCGCAAACTAATACCCTTTCTCAATATTCTCCTGACATTCACAAATCTGATTCTTTATTCCTAGCAGACCCGACCTATTTGGATTCGATAAACTCTATTATTTGCTCAAACAACTATACACGTGCATACCATCATACACGTTTAAATTTATGCAATCAACATTTCATGACAATCTTACACTTATCATCATCACAATTTTGGATTTACGCACTTAAAACTACATAGTAACTTATATGCATAATCTCACTATACTTTGACTTATATGCACAATACTACATGCAAATATTATACGTATTTATCCTCAATCATACTCATACTCATATATTCGCACTACTTGGTAGTCATACTTGAAACCTATATGTAGGCATAACCCGAGTGGTTCGCCTACGTTGGTCACACGCATACTTGAATACAATCATTCTTATATGCTTAATTTTTATACGCCATCACACCCGCACATTCTCATTTGTAATGTTAATACGTACCCTGACTTATACACTACTAGTACAAACTATGCGGATCATGCAATGACCAATCGCGGGTGCACACAGGATTATAGTGGTAGGCGCATGAAAAGCATAGGATGTTCTACTATGTATTGTAAAACAAGAAACGTAACATGACACTAAATAGCGAAACGGACATAACATGGTTAGAACATGGTGGATACGCCATTGGTACATCTTATATATAAGTGTTCCTACCATGTTACCAAACTTTCGTAAAACGTGTCATGCGAAATTCGGTGTTTTCACAGACCTTAATAAATACGATTTATAAATGCCCTGCGAAAACATTGACACCCGATTATCCATGACGGAGCCTCATCCTCAAAATCATTAGCCGTTACGACTACAACTATCACTAGCACCTTCTCAACACTTCATGTTCGCATTCAATCCGATAACCAAACCATTCTTACCCCTCACATGCATTTACGAACTCATTCATTTACTCTCATGCCATGATTGTTCCCAATTATCCCCTTAACATTTCATCCAAACCTTGCTTACAATAAATCGGCCTAAAACATTCAATCCATTTTAACAAACATCCTCACAAGCTCGATCCAGTCAAGTCTTTTTTGAAACTATCTTCCATTCTTTATTACGCGTAAATTTCAATTAGTCGGCCCACTACCGCCAAAACCTTTTGAAACCATAAATACTTACCATCCTAGTTTATCACCAAAAACCATATTCTACAAACTTTCCCCATAATTGACGGTGCGGGCCGCACATTTCATCAAATTACACTCCATGTTATACTAAAACTTTCTTCCTAGGTCACACTCTTTTAAAACATTCCTTCCATCAAGTTGTTCAAACTTGGTCAAACTCACTTGTCTACACACACATGCACGTTTTACTCATACTGGCGATTGATGCCTCAAATCACCTTAGTCAAACAAATTACTTTTACCAACCTACCCTTTTATCCCTCAACAATTTTCATTAGGCCTGGCAAATTGTGTCTTAGCAGGTTTAACAGGTATCTGATAACATGAACAACAAAAATTTTAAACATGAATACGACTCGTTTAACTACTTTATATCCAATGTCTATAAGACAGATGTATATTTTATGCACCTAGAAGGAGAAATAATGGATCCTAACTTTCAAATTTTGATTATTTTTAAAAACGTAAAAAATCATATGGTGTACTAATCTTATATCGTATCTTAGCAGGTTACCTATTGCCAGCCCTAATTTTCATGCATTCTAACACGCTTATACATAAGCTCCTCTTAGCCATTAAACTTCAACCATTGCAATTTTGGCCAAAACGTTCTAACCAAAATACCTTTCTTTTTCCAAAATCTTCCTCTTGAATAAATTTTAGGATGAAATTTCCTAAAGTAGGGGGGACTGTAACGCTTTGCTTTTCTAAACTTTCCTTATTTACAAAGAATGTCCGAAACTCTATTTTTAGAAACTATTATCCGCATTCCTTTTTCGTACAATGTAATCCGAGGCTTTGATCATAATGAAACACGGTTATTTTATACATTATCTTATACATACTTGTGTTATATGTGCAAACTTGAATACATGCTTATACACGAAAACTCATACATGAAATGCTTGCAACATCATTTAGTCATACATTATACTTATACACTACACTTGTATGCTTGAAGTACTTAAAATAGGCTAAGATACACGAAATTGGCCAAACTTAACCCTTTCATACGACTGAACAACCCCCTCGTGCGAAGAGACCAGCCCCTCGTGCGAAGAGGCCAGATTCCATGCGCACCAGACTCTCCTCGCCCTATAAATACGATACCTCATCCTCATTTGACACTTTCCAGCCACTCTAAACTCTCCCAAATGCTCTGAACTCGTGCATTTCAGACAGGACCCTCCAACAAGCTTCTAAATGAGTTCTAGCTCACTTACTTATCATTTTCTTCAACCTTCTTCTACTTTTCAACCTTTTCTTCAAATCTTCATGTTTGGAAAACCTCTAGGAAGGTTTTCACAGACTTGCCTTGGCAGTCTAAGGTGAAACCTGTTGCGTGTCTATGCACACAGGTTTTTACAGCGAATTTACACATGAACTTTGTTTTAATATTTATAAAAATGATTTATATCTTAACATTAAAACACACACAAAAGGACAAGTGTATCCTGTTATATATGTAGCAAAGTATGGGTAAGAACCAGATATCGATCCATGGAACACGGGCGGAGTTGAGTACTAAATCTTTGTCATTGATTTACCGGATAAAAAGATAAGTGAATAGGTTTTTAACTAAAATTATCTAAAACTATATTTAAAACATAATAGACTCCAAATATGAAAAATATATTATTATCTTGTTTCACAAACAACTTAAGCATGTTATCTACATCATATATGTCACAGAAGCACTTGATCAATTTTCCAATTGCAAGACAGTTAGTTACCTGGTCTGGATTTCTAACATTATGATTCTTTGGAAAGTTAACGCGATGGTCACACGTTAACCACCTAAAATCATTCATTAGCGAGCTATTGATATTTATTCATGCGAATCTTTAAAGAGAGGTTATTTACCTGGTCTGGATCCCTAATCTCACTTATCAAAGAAAGCAATACCGATGGTCACAATACAGCCACGAAGATAAGCATTAAAGTAGATCATACAATAAACTATTTCAT
Source organism: Helianthus tuberosus (assembly GCA_030545235.1). Lineage (NCBI taxonomy): Eukaryota > Viridiplantae > Streptophyta > Magnoliopsida > Asterales > Asteraceae > Helianthus > Helianthus tuberosus. Next base: position 92,059,483 of record CM060381.1, read on the forward strand.
TTTACAAGTCTTGAACACAAATCTACCAAGATAGCAATTTTAACCAAAACTACTAAACAAAGATCATAAACCGCGTCAAGAACATGTAACAGCACCATTTAGGGGCTGTTTGGTAGCCTCTTAATGACTATTCAGATGCTACCTCTTAATGATTTAAAACCTCTGAACGAATAAGAGGTAACCTCAAGTCTGAATGGTTAAGAGGTAACCTCTGAATGGTAAATCATCACATGTCACATTCTTCTACCTTCTTATTGGTAAAATTCTTAATGGTTCCATTAAGAGGTAGCCTCTTAATGACCATTCAGAGGCTACCAAACAGCCCCTTAATTTGTTAGAACCCTTACGTGCAAGAAAGCATTCTTAATCAAAATTAGATTTATCTTGTATAAAACCAATACCCTGGTCTGGTTTCATGGTGTAAACATACTAACAAGTTAAAAGTTTACAAACAAGTAATTAATCAAGGAACTGTTAACAATCTTAACTAACCACATATTCATTATCCAAGACAATTAAACATGATCAAGAATCCAACATCAATGAAACATTCATCATATAATCATGAAGATTCAAACATGAAAAAGTACTAAAGATTCATACCAATGAGATTACAAACTAAAGATTATTCAAGAAACAAGTTCACTACTTACTATTACACAATACTACATAAACATAAACTAACATCAACTCAATACTTGAAGAATGATCAGAAATACATGTTTAAGAACAAGAAATCAAACCATAAACAAGCAAGGATTTGATGGGTTGGATTGGTTAAGCTTCCATTCAATCTTGAGGCTTGAAATCGGTCTGATCAGGAGAGCTTCGAACCTGTGAAATCGCCTAGAAACTTGGAGAAAAACCCAACATTTTAACCAGTAGCGAATGCTTCTATTTATAGGCAAATTTCCATTTGGCACGGCCGTGCACTTGAAAGTGCACGGTCGTGCAGATCTAGTTGTCGGGTGACGTCAGAATGTTATCAGAATGTGTGGTCCAGGTAGTGCACGGTAGTGCATTGTCATCAGAATGTGTGGTCCAGGTAGTGCACGGGAGTGCACTTGGCTCGCACGGTAGTGCGTTCCGTGTAATCTGCGGCACTGTCATTTGCACCGGTAGTGCTTCCGGGGTCGGATACCATGCACGGTCGTGCATTTGGACGCACGGCCGTGCACTATCTGGCAGTTCACTAGAATCTTGCAAATTTCACCAGAAATGTCCTTAAATCGCCTTGTTTTCTCCAGATTTGTCATTTGCACATTGTTTAAGACTTGAAAATAGAAAAGTAGCTATTTTGGTACCTAAACTAGGGGTGAGAAAAGGGAAAAACCCGACCCTACCTGACCATTACCCAACCCGACCCGAGAACCGATCAAACATAAAATACAGAACCGATTCACTACCCTAAATATAGGGTCGGTTCCGGTCCATAGGTCCAAGTCGGGTTTCACCATGAAAAGAACCGAGAACCGACCCGACCCGATTTTATATGAAAAATTGGAACCGATCTAAATACCTAGGTACTTAGGTTTGGGTCGGGTATATTTTCGGTTCGATTCTCGGTTTTTTTCGGTCCGGACCTAAACTTGCTCACCCCTAACCTAAACATTGAAGTTTCGATAAAAAACGCTTAAAACGGAAGTAAATTGTGGGACTAAAACATGTATAATTTAATGAATATCAAAGATCCCCACACTTGATCTTTGCTTGTCCTCAAGCAAACTTAAAATAAATCAAGGAAACGAATCTAAATATTTACAAAGTTACTAATTTATTTGGTGGTCAAACTGGTTTTCCAAAAAGTTATCATCAAAGATTTAAAACCAAATAAGCGTATGCGGATATATGAAAAGATAACCAGAAAGCAGTGATTCTACTTCCGATTGACTTAGCATGCAAATCTTTACATTTCTCACAATGTTCACACACACTCGGTTGTATTTTTGAATTATACATGTAATGTGTATGTAAAACACTCGATGCCTAGTTAATGAATCATGCAATATCATAAGCTTGTCAAAAGATGTAATCTCCACCAATTAACATGTGAAAAAAGTATAAATCAAGAGGTCTTTGATGGTTGTAATGATAGGCTATGGTTAAGGGTATGGAATGGATATTTAAAAGTGGCTAAAGGGGTTAAAACTCGGCGGTTATTTTTATTGGTTTCTTTCTTCTAAACACGTTGCTAAGCTTACACAATCTCAATAGAGAGTTTATTCTCTTTTTTATACTTCTACTCTCTTTTCTCTTTTTAATATTTGTCCATAATCTTAATAGAGAGTTTAACAGAAGGTTTTTTTTTACGCAACAAGCTAGTTTAGAAGATAATTTGACCAAGTTTTAACACAAAGGTTAACAGTAAAAGGCTAAATTTGGTTAATTAGGCTAAATAGTTGGGTAAAAATTTGAAAATACGGAAAATAGGTTCAACATGGCGAACTAATGGATAATGTCGGGTGCGGGATATAAACAAAGAAAAAAGGCTAACACAAGAGGGTATCCTAAGTGCCTCTATCATATTTATGCAATTTCACATATTTATGATCTTGAAAAGTATACTAATGACAAGTTCTAAATTACATGAAAACATCCGGCTCACTCATTTTCAGCAAAAACAAGAAGCATGTGAAGAAAGCAGTAAAAGTCTTCAAAAAGTATGCTCACGAAAACGGAAGGAATGGGTATGAATGTAAAGATAAATACGCAAGTCTTTCTTTTTGTTTTGTCACGCTTTTAGATATCTTTTTCAAAATCAACTTGGCTCGTCGGTTTTGATCGAATCTGGTGCTTTCTAAAGAACACAACTGACCATTTTTGTATTTTTTTTTACACAAGGACAAACAAAGTTAAACCTTAACCCCTCCCCACACTTGAACTTCACATTGTCCCCAATGTGAAACACATATTAGTTAAGCGATTATGAAGAGCTAAACTAATAATGTGAAAAAGGATAAAGATACTCCCTCAGAGTTGGAGTAGAGTTGTATGAATAGACTTTGAATATAAGTCTTTTCAACTCTGTGTGCATTCCTTACAAACCTGCCAAGTACGTTTTTAACTAAAAAAGTAAACAATACTATTGATCAAAACGTTAGATAACTAAAACCGAATCCATTATTTAAACAAAAACAAACACACAAAAAACGTTTTAAGAACACACAGAACGTTTTAAAAACCCAAAATAAAATAAACTACTGAATGAAAACTAAGATAAAACATCGGTGTCTCCGAATGGTGCGCTCCACCTCTATTTAATCCTCCTTGTCATCCTCGTCGTGGCGGGGTGCTCCAGATGAACCCGCCCTGTGGTCGCCTGGGTTCCCGAATGGGAACTGTGGGGGATCTCCGAAGTAATTCGGATAGGCATTGTGGATCCCTTTGAAGATGTAAGAAAAACCTGCGTGTATCTACTCTCTCATAATGTTTTGAGTCACCTGCATCTGTTGGAATTACTGGTAGAACTCAGGTATGAAGGGATACCTGGAGGCCAAGCCTGTTGTGGCTGATTGCCGTACTAGTGCTGGTGTTGGTACTGATGCCCGTGCTCTGGTGGCGGTCCTAATATATGTAACGCCCTGCGTCCCTAAACTTTAGACTCTTGGCAAGTTTAGCTCCTGGACTTTGCATTTTGTCAATTTTAGCCCCTGACATATGTAGTCATTAATACTTTTGGTACTTAGTGAACTCTATGCTATATACTAGATACTTGAAATGCCTAAATCTATATACTTGAAATGCCTAATTCTATATACTTGAAATGCCTAATTCTATATACTTGAAATGCCTAATTCTATATGTTTGGAATGCCTAATTCTATATACTGGGAATGTCTAAATCTATATACTTGGTGCTTCACTCTTGAGGCTCGTGAAACTTGAGACTTGGTTGAGCGAGGGACTGGAGTCTTGTCACTGGCGGAAACTACGAAACTTTTGAAATATTTTGTGTTGTTGCTATAATCTAGTTATTCTATTACCCAACAAAAACGCAACGCAACGCTTGATCTAAACGCATGAAACAAATCAAAGACAGAAACGCGGAAAGGGTGGATTGGCCGAGTGGCAATCCGATCGGATGACCACCCGATCGGATGGCCACTCGATCGAGTTGCCATCCGATTTGTGCACCGCCCTGACCTTCACACTTTCCCACACTATAAAAAGGCATGTCACATCAGTCCTTCACTGATGTGACAGCCTCAGTCGACCCAGACGCATGCACACCACATTTCTTTGATTTCCTAGCGATTTCGGTACGTTTTACACTAGATTCTTGTACTTTCTTAATCTACACAACATTCTCTACGAGATTCTCCTTTGAAATATCACTTTTCACAGTGAAATCTCTTAGATCTGAGTCCTTAAGGATGATTTCATCAATGGTGGTTTGTACAAACTACTATATGATGTCACTCCTGATGAAATCTAGCTTAGATCTAAGGAATTCCATACGTTTTACATGAATTCTAAGCTAGATCTACACTTTTCAAGCTAAAACCTATGTTTATCTTCATCTATTCTTGAACTTTTACATAAAACGGTAAGATCCGGATCTGAACGGACTGCAGACTTGATTATTAGTCTGGAGTCAACTTGGAAAGGGATTGTTACCGGAGAAGATGACCGGAGTACGGATTCTGACACGAACGGGCGACTGAGTGGACTGGGGTGATTCCCACCCGATCGAATTGGCTGTACACTAAGGGGTTTACCGATTGTCTTAGTACGTACCACGTCGTCATTGCTTAAATCAGAAACATAGAGTTTTTACAAAATTTAGAACGGGACAATGTAACCCGGTCGAGTGGCAATCCGATCGGATAGCCATCCGATTGAACAGCTACCCGATCGAGTGACATTTGCCCTTAACCCTAAGCATATTTGAAACTTCGAAGTCCTGATCGTCGAGTGGCAACTCGATCGGATAGCCATCCGATCGAGCAGCAATCCAACTGAGGCAACCTTGAATCTGGAACACGGATCGAGTGGTGACCCGATCGGATAGCCATCCGATCGGACAGTCATCCAATCCCTTCACACTTTGGTCATTTAGATGGCAACTCAATCGGATAGCCATCCGATCGAACAGCCATTCGTTCCTACCACACTCATGTCATCTCTATCGATTGGCACTCCGATCGGATGGCCATTCGATCGGACAGCCATCCGATCCAGTGACTAATCCGGCACTTGTGCAATCTCATTATTTTGTCCGACACTTATCTGTTGTAATTTAATCAGGCTAAACCTAAAGAGCTCCCTTTGATCCAATAACATTCTTAACTGTTAAGCAATTATCGTGAGTATACTCGATTCCTTTTTGCTTTAAACTTTGGGATGTAACATGTATTCTATTAAACTACGATACTTAAGACTTTTGCAAACTAAACTCTATCCTACGTGTATGTGAAACTTGTGATTCTTGTATTCTATTTGTGCTATGTGAACGTTTAATCCAGGGTGTGTAGTTCCGCTTTAACAATAGTAGCGCTATAGGAGATGCACCTCCCCATTATTCTCAGGGGTATTGTTTGGAGGATTCTAGTTTTCCTTGAGACTTAGGAAAACAACAAAGCATCAGGATACTTGGGCTATCACTTGTTGGACTGCAAACACTAGCATGGCTGAAACTATTTTGTTACACTTACATACGGATATGAGTTGTTTTATTCTATTATGCTATTATTCAAACTTGTATACTCGTCGGTACATTTTGTACTGACCCTATTTTAATACATGTTGCGGGCTGATAGATGCTGGAACTATGGAAACAAGCTAGGATTGATACTTAGAAACTCGCCTAGTTTAATTCTAGAAACTTTTGAAAACAATGATTAAGTCTGATTCGGTTGATACTATGCTTTTGATGAATGATGGTTGTTTAGGCAATTGTTTTAAATTTAATCTAATTGTTATTGAAACTATTTAGTGTTATGGATACTCATGAGCAATCTGAACGCTTAGTGCTCGCACCCTGATGTTTCCGCCATCGGTTGGGGTGTGACAGATTGGTATCAGAGCCATAACTATAGGGAATTAGGATAAGTAGGAATACTTGCCCTAGTCTATAGTTCTAGGAGTCTTGACCCTTATTTATTGTTTAAGACTTATGCATTCTACCATATCTGCTTCCTAGCAGCATACATCCCTGCTAAGTTTAAAATGCCTTTCCTAAGGCCGACACAATATACACTTGGGTCATCAAAAACACTGTTAATCAGTGTTTGTATTTTGCACGAGATTTGCCCTCAAGACAGGAGTGACATCCGAACCTTGATGGAATATCTCCATACTATTCCAGTAGGTCTTGTCTGCTGATAAGTACCAACGCTATTAGGGTACGATGTTGTCAAGTTAGAGGTGAAACTCATACCTTGATAACTAGTCCCACTCTTTGATGATTTTATGTCTCGCCAAAGTCTCGAAACTTCCGTTCAATTTAGGTACGTTAAATGACCAAAAGGACGAATATCGCAGGCCTAACATTGATGACGTATTTGTCCAAGTAAGTCAAGACACGTTACCTCAATTCGAAAGGGGTTCGAATCACTCTGGTTAGTCACCGTTCCTCTACCCGGAACACTCTATGTTTTATAAGCCCATCTTTTATATTACCTCGATTTTTCATGTGGTTTTAAACTCGATTCTTCGTTTATCTTGATTCTTGTTTACTTTGAAGCTCTTTATACGAATCACACGTATGTCCACAATCTAAAGCCTAAAATCTAATCTCACAGGATCAAACTAAATAAGTTATCTACAATGTTAATCTATCTTAGCAATCTATGTGATATTATGGTTGTAAGGCACTAGGTGTAACATGGCATGGAATACGAGGGAAAAGTGACGTGCCCGAAGCATGGTGGATACGCCGCTGGTACTTCCTATATATAAGTGTTTCCGACATGTTACCAACTTTCGTACCAAGTGCCATGCGAAACTTAGTGTCTGTGGATCGATAAGGATGTTGAATTCTAAAGCTATGGAAGAACTATTTGTGTAATCTATGTGAAACCTATAGTGTACTCTAGTGAAATTTATGTGTAAGCTACGTATGTGATGTTGTGAGAAACAAAATACGAAACGTAGCCTAGCGCCGAAGACGAGGAGGAAGTGGCATGTCTGAAGCATGGTGGATACGCCGCTGGTACTTCCTATATATAAGTGTTTCTGGCATGTTACCGAGTCTTCGTACCATGCGCTAAGTGAAGTTCGTAGTTTTGTAGGCTCGGGTTGAGGTTGTGAAATCTATTTGGGTTAATCTATGTCGTTGAAACTATTTGGTAAATCTATGTGGAGATCTTGTGATGAATTCTAATGTTGTGGTTAACGAAGCATGACACCGATGACGAGACGGACGTGGCATGATTGAAGCATGGTGGATACGCCACTGGTACTTCCTATAAATAAGTGCTTCTGTCATGTTGCCAAACTTTCGTAGCACGTGCCATGCGGGATTTCATTGTTTAAGGATTGTTAACACTAATCTATTGAAATCTATGGAAAACTATGAAGTCTATTAAAGTCTATTGAAGTCTATTAAAGTCTATTGAAAGTCTATTGAAAGTCTATTGAAGTCTATTGAAGTCTATAGAAGACTATTGGATCTATTGAAGACTATTTGAAACCTATCGTAATCTATTGAAATCTATGTGAATCTATGATAATGATGATGAGTGTGTTTTGCGACACGTAACATGACACCGAGTATGAGGTCGAAGCGATTATGCCCGTAGCGTGGTGGATACGCCGCTGGTACTTCCTATATATAAGCGTTTCTGACATGTCACCAAACTTCGTACAACGTGCCATGCAAAGGTTGTGGGTTGTGGTATCTATGCGAATCTTGAGTCTTAGTCTATCATGTGTGGATCTATATTAATCTAGACTTATATGATCCTCTTGTTGGTGTAGGACCGTTTTCAGGACCGAAACCGTGATTATCATGATTATGTTCATAGACGGGAAGATCATAGACGGATAAACGACTAACCTGTATTGATTTGATAACATAAGAGTACAAGCCGGCCCGATTAACAAGATAATCGAACCTTTACCAGAGCCGTTTGGTTCCGGGGAGAGATCAAGTGGTGATCTCTCCCTGGTGAGGTCTCAAACCTCCTACAATATACCAGTGTTTGAAATGACAAAGGGTTGCTATTTATAGCTACACCCCTTTGTCTTTCAAACACACACGGTCAACCGAATAACCCTCTCGTTTGACCACTTCAAACGAGCGGGTCTATACACGTTCGTCAGACCGTTTCACTAACTATTACAAATTCAGCATAAAATAAATCTAATCTATTCGACAAGCATCGGACACAAATCTGCATCAACAAATTCCCCCTTGTCCGTTGCTGTCGAATGCTGAAAATGCAACTGCAATCGATCTTCAGTCAAGTATTCATCTTCTCTGTTTTAACAAATTCCCCCTTGACCGATGATCCAGGTAAGTAGTATCTTGACGCTTCTTGTATAATAGTTCCCCCTCAAAGTACGCGTATCCGTGTTGGGCGTTGTGCAATTTCCTCAAAAGGCTCAATTGACCGATCTTCCGCTGATCTTCCAATACTCCAACCGGCATTTGATAAGGGTTCCATTCTTTTTAAAAACTGCATCAAGTCTTGATCTTCAAGCATACTACATTGGTAGAGGTTTCTGGTGAACTGTCTTCTGTAAATCGTCTTTGTGTCACTAGAAAATCACAAACTCTACCACCTGTGATTGCGTTTAGAAATTTACCGAAGAAATTCAACATACGAAAATTTTTATTCCCCCATTTCTTTGGTAAGATCTCTAAACCTTAACAGATTCCCTTCCACTTTAAAGGAACTGTCGTTAAGTTTCAAATGTTCACCAGTTCCCTTCAATTAGCGGAACTGTCGTCAATCTTTACTGAACAAACTCTCTCCACTGAGTAGAATCTTTCAAATGTTCTCGGTTTTTCGAAAAATCACGAAAACGGCTTTCTTCTTTGCATATTCTAGTTGAATAAGAACGTCCCCTAATACCCCGTAGGATCCGACTTGTATCCCCCCAAGGTTCTGCTAACACCTAATCTGAAAACTTTCATCATAGGCATATACTCTTCGACCTTTTGGATTCGTTAGGACCGGTATTGACATTCTAGGTTCATACGTTCATTTTCAAATGCGAAAATATGACAATAAACAAAATGCTTTCGAACATCTTCGAATAACCGATAACAATCATAAATACTGACGTGCGGAAGTGAACATACCGTTTTGTTTTTGGTTTTTGGCCCATTGTAGTCGCGTCACCATTTTTGACATTTTCATCGGTAACCGTGACTACCCCACAATTTTTCAACAATCAAGTTTTCATCATCTCTTGTTTTCATCATGCCGCAACATCCCGCGCGCTCCCAAATTCGTACGAATTTGATGTTAAAATTTGGAAGCCCGGTTCAATAATCTTCGCGAACACCATTTTTGACATTTGCATCGGTAACCGTGACTACCCCACAAATTTCAAAATTATCATCATCTTATGTTTTCATCATCTTCATCATTTTGCGCGCTCCCGAACCCATACGAATTTGGCGTTGAAGTTTGGAAGCGCGGTTCAGCTAAACTTCGCGAATACCCGACCCCACTTTTCAATTCACTAACTAATAGAGACGGGTCCACGACTCCATGTTTCGTCTAACACATTTGTTCCATAATTCCAATGCCAAACCATAACAATAGACGAACTTCTTACTTTACCAATCACCAACAACTCCAAATCCCTTCCTCATCCAATAATCAAAACAAAAAAAATATCCCAGCCGACTAAAACCAATCAACATGAAACCTTGAGGCCTAAACAAGCTTTTGTAACCCAACATTTATAAACAAGCTACCCACCACTTAAATGTCATTCGGCCCAAAAGTGGTATCCAAGTTTAAAACAAACAAAAGTCATCATGGCCCAATAAATCTCCAATAACAAAAGAAATACCTCAAGTGGGCCTAATAGAAGACCTAGCTGCCATCAATTTACTTCAGCCGACATAAATTTCAACCTCAGCCAAACATCAAATTGTGCATCTGATCTGTCTTCCCTTTCTCTGCGATACTCACCTCCAAAACCCTTTCCTTTATCTTCGATAACATCAAGCAACCAAATCCCTATCAAGAATTTCAGCAATCAGCCGTTAATATTATCTTGGATCAAAAAGTCACTGTCTTCATCTTCTTCGATGAACAATAGCAGCAGCCGATATAAGCATTACAGCCACCCTAATTCCACCGTGAACCTGCCATCATCAACTACCTGACCTCTGTTATCTTCGATTCACAAACAACAAATCCAAAGTCATCTTCGATGAACAACCAGCAGCAACAACCTGGTCATCTTTCTGCGATACAACGTCTGATTCAGCCGACGAAACAGAAGTCAAAGGTGACGAAACAGAAGTGTGTTGATCCGAAAAAGAAGTCTGATTTTGAAGTCGACGAAACAGACTGGTTTGTTTGTGAATCTGATCGACGAAACAGAACTTTGAATGAGTTTGACGAAACAGATTTGTTGTTTCGTCGTGGGTGGGGGTGTTTCGTCATAGATTCAGTTTCGTCATTGAGTCGGTGTATTCAGTTTCGTCATAGATTCAGTTTCGTCATTGAGTCGGTGTATTCAGTTTCGTCATAGATTCAGATTTGTTGTTTCGTCGTGGGTGTGGGCGTTTCGTCGGAAACCCTAAAATCTTTAACAGCCGCCACCATTTCTTCAAGAACACAGCCTCTGTTCTTATGCAGATCTTGACGAAAATCTTAAAAACTTGATATTTTATGATGAAAACTTGTTGATTTTGGTGTAAAACATAAAAACTAACCCACTGGTGTGTTCCGTTTCAGCACAGACCCGCATATACGGTCCAGATCTGGGTTTTCTTCATGTTTCCCCATTTTTTACATCTTGAACAAAAAGCACGAAAATCATAGATCTAGAGCACATGTGACTTAGTAAACGGTTAGATTTACTAAATCGGGCACCATGGCTCTGATACCAATTGTAGGACCGTTTTCAGGACCGAAACCGTGATTATCATGATTATGTTCATAGACGGGAAGATCATAGACGGATAAACGACTAACCTGTATTGATTTGATAACATAAGAGTACAAGCCGGCCCGATTAACAAGATAATCGAACCTTTACCAGAGCCGTTTGGTTCCGGGGAGAGATCAAGTGGTGATCTCTCCCTGGTGAGGTCTCAAACCTCCTACAATCTACCAGTGTTTGAAATGACAAAGGGTTGCTATTTATAGCTACACCCCTTTGTCTTTCAAACACACACGGTCAACCGAATAACCCTCTCGTTTGACCACTTCAAACGAGCGGGTCTATACACGTTCGTCAGACCGTTTCACTAACTATTACAAATTCAGCATAAAATAAATCTAATCTATTCGACAAGCATCGGACACAAATCTGCATCAACAGTTGGATCTTTAGGATGTCTTCTCGAAAGCTCTCCGACACTCTCAAGAGATCCAGGGAAAAGTCTCAGAAAAAAGATGATGTCCTTCATGGCCGACCAGATCGCTCGAGTCGTGCCAAAGATCGTCTCTGAGATCCAAGGATCGAACACTCTGCCCTCTTCTGTTGACTCTAAAATGGAGAAAGAAAAGTCTACCAAGTTTACCTATAAGCATTTCATCTCTTGCAACCCTAAGTCTTTCACAGGCAGTGATGGGGTGACTGCTATGCTCGAGTGGTTGACAGCATCGAGGTTACCTTCATTAACAGCGAATGCCCAGATCATCTAAAGACTAGGAGTGTGACTGGAATGTTTCAAGGCAAAGCATTGGAGTGGTGGACAAATGAGAGAAACATCCGTTCAAATGAAGAAGCCTATGCTCTTCCATGGGCTGAGGTGCGAGAATTGATGATGCTTGAATTCTGCCCTCCTCATGAACAACTGAAGCTTGAAGAAGAGTTCTGGCACTTGAAGCAGATTGGTGACAATAATCTGGCTTATACTACCCGTTTCAAGCAGCTCAGCTTGATTGTTCCTCACTTGGTTTCTACTCCTAAGCGAATGATTACTAAGTACCTCAATGGTCTACCTCCTGCTATGCGTGATTCTATTGAAGCAGCTTAACTCAGAAATATCGAGGAAGTCTACCGTCTTGCGGCTAGTCTCAACAACAACCGTGTTCGTGATAAGCAGTTTGCTAATCCTGCTCCCGCCAAGTCTGCACATCAAGTTACCTAGCAGCCGAGTGGCAGCAAGAACAAGAGGCGAAAGTCTCAGGGTTCAGGATGCAATGCTATTATTCCTACTGCGAATCCTGCTGCTAATAATGCTGCTGCTGCTGCTGCCGTTCAGAACACTGTTGCCCCTGAAGTCAAGAAACAGTACACTGGGTCTTACCCCAAGTGTACCACTTGTAATTTTCATCACCCTGTTGCTTCTGCATGTCGTTTGTGCACCAACTGCAATCGCTATGGTCACACGACTCCTTACTGTCGTCAAGCTAACCCAGCTCAACAAGCTCAACAAGCCCCAGCTCAGGCAGTCCTACCACCTCTCCCAGCTCCTCGTAGAACCCTAAGCCAGTTAATGCTGTTCGTGCATGCTACAAGTGTGGAGATACTACTCACCTCCGTAATCAATGTCCTGAGCTGAACCAGGACCAGCAGCCAGCTGCTCGTGGACGAGCGTTCAATCTCAATGCTAACCAAGCTCGTAACGACAATGATGTCGTGAATGGTACGTTTCTCGTGATTAACCTTTATGCTTCGATCCTATTTGATACTGGTTTCGATAGAAGTTTTGTGTCCGTGGAATTTGAATCTTTGCTAAACTGGGCACGCTCTATGTTACCTAAGTCGTTTTCGGTGGAGATTGCCAATGGGAAGTCTATTCTAGTTGATTCTATTCTTCGTGGTTGTTCCTTGATTCTAACTACCACGTGTTTACTATTGATCTAATACCCATGCAATTGGGCAGTTTTGATGTTATTATCGGTATGGATTGGTTGCGTAAGAACCATGCCGAGAATGCTTGTCACGAGAAGTTTGTTCGTTTACCTCTTTCGTCTGGTGATGTCTTGCACGTCTATGGAGACCCACCTTCGAAAGGACCGAGGCTGATGTCATGCACACAAGCGAGCAGGTGCTTACGTAAACAGAACCTTGCTTTCTTGGCCCACGTGGTGGAATAAAAGAGCAAGGGGAAGAACATAAGCGATGTTCCAGTAGTGTGTGATTTCCCTGATGTCTTCCCTGAAGATCTACCTGGTCTTCCAGCTCCTAGAACTGTCGATTTTCGTATTGATCTTATACCTAGTGCGACTCCTGTCGCCAAGGCCCCGTATCGTCTTGCACCTTCCGAGATGCAAGAGCTATATAGCCAGCTTCAAGAACTACTCGAAAAGGGATTTATTCGTCCAAGTACCCCCCCGTGGGGTGCTCCCGTACTATTCGTCAAGAAGAAAGAAGGTTCGTTCCGTATGTGTATCGACTACCGTGAACTTAATAAGCTTACTATTAAAAATCGTTACCCTCTACCTCGTATTGATGATCTATTTGACCAACTACAAGGCGCGTCCTGTTTCTCAAAAATCGATCTTCGTTCTGGTTACCATCAGCTTCGAGTTCTCGAAGATGATGTACCCAAAACCGCATTTCAGACTCTGTAGGATCGTTGAATCGATCAAATGAGTCGATCAGAAGAGTTCTAGACCAAATCAGAGGCGGATTTCAGTGATTTGATCTTCATTGCAGCTTGATATACACTTAGAAGTAGATTAAATGTCGATTGTATTGATTTCACAATGTTACACGAGCTGGCGACACTTCGGCATAGCTTCACTACCGGAATCAGAAAGTTACAAATGAAGAACCAAGACCTACTATTTATAGGAAGCCCAGCTCGCACGAACCAGACATGTCCAGTTCGCACGAATTGGTCACTTCGTGTGAACCTGCTGGTTCAGACCTGTTTCCCGTTTCTTTCATACTACGTGTCTTGGTCTATCTAACCTATTACATGACTCGATACAAGACGAAGTCAACAGACATATGCACTAACAAACTCCCCCTTGGATGATGACGAGTCTTCAGGGTATTGAGTCTTCAGTCTTGATCAGTCTTCACGCTCTCTCCAAAGTATCTTTCTCTGTAAGCATCCTTCAATCTCTATCTTCTTCTGTCTTCAGACTCCCCCTTTCGATAAGCTGGGATCGTAGTCTGGAATCTTCTATCTACAGGCTTTCACATGTTCAGGAACGTCTCCTGGCTCTCCGTAGCAACAGAATCAGAAATCTGGCTGTAATCTGCATATGCTTACGCAGAAATCCTCAGGAGTCGAAACCTAGCTCTTTCAAAGCTTTTTACCTGCACATACTCTACCCAAAAGTAAATTTCACAATTTTTAAAATTTAACAAATTTAGAAACCACTTGTAGATATTATTCAACATCAACAATAGTTATATCAAGTTCAAATTAATGACTTTGTTTAACTAACACTAATTTTACTGTTAGTTTCTCAAATTATCTCAAGCTTTAACTTCATTTTTCATTTCAAACAGACTCCCAACCCACTGTTGTTCATCATGTTTAGCACTCGGAATTTTGAAAATCAGCTTTTCAACACCATTTGTCGAAAATAAGATGAAATAAAATCTTTTTTAATTTTCAAAATTTAATGCTAAAACACATTCTTTTTGGATTTTTCTAAGATTTTTGGGAAATAAACTATATACAGACAATATTTTTGTGAGTTTGTGTAAGAGGATCATGTCAGTTTAGACAAATCACTAGCACCATTGAGCTTTAAACACTTTATGATCTAAACGATTCACTTAGATTGTCAGTATACTGATCCACTTAAATTTTCACACAAAGTTCAATTTATTCGAGATACGAGATAAGTGTTTTAATGGACTTAACTTATTCGCGTGTCCCACCTCAGAATATACTCCCGTATCCAGACTCCTATATTCAGTCTTATAGGTGAATGTACACTAATGATATCTGTAAGGGGTGAATGCGAGACCATGAGAGCTCAGGCTATTGCTTCCGCAAAATCAGAGAGATGATGGCTCGACTTTAAGTGTGTTCCCTTTAGAGAATCTTTTCTTCAACAACACATGATTAGCATTTTTCAATGTTTCATCATTTTTTATGCTGAGGGTGAGATTTATGATTAAAGCAGTGCAAAGTATTATACGAGGACTAGGCTATTGCTCCCGCAAAATCAGAAGTCCTGGTATAATACCCCAGATATCATCACGCACAAAGACCTAGTATGTCAGAAATAGAAAGCCCTTCAAACAAGATTTCAGGGGTTACCTATATATCCGAGAGATGTTCCCCACGAGATAAGTAAGTATTTGATATTTAGGTTTATATCTAAAAAACAATCTACTAAGCGTGTAAAAACCTACTGGCATATCACCAGTGAGACCGCTTATCATGTTTTAACTTTCCAATTCTTTAGCGTACTGTGATTGTCTACTGATGTACTATCATTTCCTCTTTTTCACAACAAAACTCATTTTGAATTTTTCAATGTTTTTGAATTTTAGATTTTATCATGTTTTTAGATTTTTCAAAATTTTCAAAATTTCTAAATTTTTTACTCCCCCTAAAATAAAAAATATGTTTCAATTTTTGATTTTCCGGGAAAATTTGAAAATATACTTTGATTTTATCAGTTTATTGCGTTTACTATCAAAAAACTGTACAAATAAAATGACAAACTGATGTGAATTTCTTCAATTCGCCATCCACTTGGCTTAAACAATCAGAACTCCCCCTGACAACAAACTATTTTCCTATAATGATTCCAAAACACTTAAGTTTGTTTTAATCAAATGGTTTTTCCGGAAATTAGTTTTGTTGATTTCACACATCATGGGGTTTCATCGCATTGTTCTTTTAACCACTTGTAAAAACTATCATTTTACATTTTTCAAGAATGAAGCCGATTCATGTTCCACGATTACCAACTTGGGAACTCCGGCAAGTCAGGATTTTCAGTTAAAGAGATTCACCCAAGCCTGACGGTCCTTGGGTGATTCCGAGTCATCATCACTCGGTTTATTTTCTTTCTTATTCTTTTCATAGAATTCCTTTACCCCTTTGACCTTCCCGTCAACAATTTTTCCAAAAATATTTAGAACTTTAGGGTTAAAGGCTTTTTCAACATCAAAATCTTTCTTTTCAGAAAAGAATTGATTTAAAATCTCAACTTTGCCAATTTTTTGCTTTAAGTTTCCGTTTGACAATGGTGGAAAATTTGCATCATCCATTTTCGGAACGGAATTATCACTTTTTAGCTCAACTCATGGCTCCTCTGACTTTGACGAGTCAGATTCATCGCCAGAAAGTGGCTCCTTTGCTTCCGAAGAAACAAACTCATCGCCAGATTTAACATCTGATTTCTTAACAACCCACTTTTGATTGTTAAGATTCACATTTCTTTTGTAGAAACGTGTTGAACTCTCACCAACTTCATATGTTGAATTTTTAAACATTTTAAATTTTTCAGTTGGTGGTTCAGTTTTATCAACAATTTTTTCTTTGAGTTTAGAAGGAACTTCCTGTTTTGTGTTGGTTGCCTTTGGACAGTTCCAGGCGATGTGACCAACTTTTTTGCATTGGTAACATGTTCTCATTTCCTTCTTCTGAGAATCATTCTTCATTCCCTCTTGCTTCTTAGCAAGGAATTCTTTGATCGTCTGCTTTCTGAACAAATTCTCTTTTTCTTCTTCTGAAGAAGCACCTGAAACAAATACTGTTTTTAGTTTATAAATTTTCTCATTTTTATGATTTTCGGGTGGAATAAAACCTAATCCTTTCTTTTTGAAATTACTGTTATGGTTTGGTTTCTTTCGATAATCCGAACCAGAACTGTAACCCTTTTTCTTGTTTAACCTTTGTTGAACTCTTGAAGTATATTTTTTAGTTTTTTCAGTAAGATTTACATCTTTTATTTCAGAAGTATTAATTTCTGTTAATTTGAAAACCTTGTTAATCATTTCAGTTTTAACACCTCTTATTGGAAATTCTTCATCAGAATATAATTTGTCAGAATCATTCAAAGTATATGCTACTTTGAATGTTTCGCTATTCAAATTATTTTTTGATATCAGAAAATCATTATTGTAAACCCTTTTGACCGGTGAATTCGAGCTTTTGTCTGATGAATTCGAATTTTCAGATTTAGGCTCTGACTTTGACTCTTCATCTTTCTCCAACACCTGATCGACCACTTTCTTAATTAACTCGGACTCATGATCAGTGTCAGACGCTGTGAAGGTGGTGTCAATATTATCTGGAAATCCATCTGAAGGTTCAGATTCCCACTTTAAATTGGTTTCCTTTTTGACTCTTTCTGAATTAGGATTTCGTGGAGAATATCCTTCTTCATGCGGAGGTGGACACTTTGTATAATTGGTACTATGTTTCTTACCAGTATTCTTTACTTCCAACTTCTTCTCTTCAAACGCTTTCATGCCTTCTACTGTAGGGTAAATCCTGTCAATCACGTAAGAAGCACATGAATAACTTTTCAATAACCTGTTTACCCTCTCAGTTTCTATCCTCTAAGTTTCCAATTTTTGTTCAAGTTCAGCACATTTCTCAATGTAATTATTGATGATTTTCTGCTTTGTCATGAACGCTCCATTGAGTGTCTTCATAGCTATCTCTTGTTCATTGCTTGACTTGTTATATTGATTCATAGCTTTGTTTAAAACATCATATGATTCTTTCAGTTTTTTCATGTTATGAATCAATTTGTTGTTGTGCCTTTTCATAGTATCACAATTTTCACACTTCTCATGTATCTTTTCAGCATCTGCTTCCTTCTCAACCTTGATAGCTTGAATTTCTTTAACCTGCTTCTTTACTACTCAAACATTTTCTTCAGCTTTGACCTTTTCTTTAACAGTTGCTGCCTTATGATTCTTCTTCTTCGCAGCTTGTCTTTCTTTGATCTCTTCCATTTTACCTGCAAAATACAAATTATACCTATCATGTGAAAATTCTCTTTATAATGTTCAAGTTTTCGAATGTCTTCACTATCATCATCACTCTCTTCATCTGATGAGTGATCAAAGATTGGATCTTTTTCTGAAGCCTCTACTTTTGAAACTGGTTCTTCTTCTTTCTTTTTCGGATTGAATTGCTGAGATTCGTAATAAGCATACGCCATTTCATCTTTAGCAGTTGAATCCTCAAAAATTTGAGTAACACATGCTTTAGAATTTGAAGGTCTGTTAGGATCATAATTATTCCAATTAAATCCTTCTGGAATTCTTTCATCATCTTGATGTACTAGATAAGCTTTCTTTGATGGCTCTTCCTTCCTAGCATGTGAAGTTTGTGGCGATTGTTGTTGATGCGGAGCAACTTGATGATAAATCGCTTTTCGATGATAATCATTGTTGCTGAATGGATTTTGAGCTCCACTTGCTTCGTGATTTGTGCATTCTCGCTTAAAGTGCCCCTTTCCCTGCAACGAAAACAAGTAACTTTAGATTTATCAAAACCTAAAGGTGAAGTTCCAGCATCACGGAAATCATCTCTTCCAGTGATCTATTTAAACTTCTCAGCTCTTCTCAACACACTAGTCATACACCACTTTATATCCATTAGTTCCATTTCTTCAGCATCAATCTGATCATAATCTTCTTTGGTCAACATTGGATTACCAATCCTTCCGGCTACCAAACTTTCATAAGACTCTAATACGGTCACCAATAAAGACATATGACCTTTAGCAACCTCTTCCGAGAAATTCTGACCATTCTGAAGATGTAATGCAATGTTACATTTTAGTACTTGGCCATTATTGTTGTATGAGCATTGTGGTTTAGAATTGGTTGTTGAAAAATTTAGATCAAATGATGGATATGAAGAGAATCCAGTATTGTTGTTTGATCCTTGAGATGACCCTCCAGAAGAACTGTTTGCGTTAAAAGCAGTTTCGATCTTTGGTGCAATGTTGGACTTATCAATCGTACTTCCTTTGTAGTACAAACCAATGTCCTGTTCACCATTAGAATTCTTCATTTTTTCCATCTTCCATTGTTCCATCTCTTGAACTTCGAGTTTTTCAATAAACTTGCTCAGCGATAGATTTGCAAATTCACCATTATTTTTCAAAATCATAAGATATGTGCCCCAAACATCTTGTGGTAACGCATCGGCCAACTTTTCAACCCATTCTTCTATATCTTTCTTGATATCCAATCGCTTCATGTTAACCACCAAGTTGCAATATCTTTCTATAATCATTTTGGTGTTTTCAGTTTTTAATCCACGAAATAGATCAAATTCTTTCTTCAAAAGCGATTTTTTGTTCTTGATCATGTCTAAGCTTCGAACAAACTTCGTTTTTAGTGCTTTCCACATTGAGTGTGCACTTCCATTGTGTTGCAAGAAGATCAAGATGTCTTCCTTAATGGCTTGTTGCAATATACTGATCATCATCTTTTCACTTTTGTATTTCTTTTTCTCTTGGTTATCTAAATCTTTAATAGCAACAATCTCTCTGTCTTCATCAATCGGTCTAACATATCGTTCTTCAACACATTCCCATGCCTCTAAGTGATTCGCTTGAACCCAATTTTTGAAATGTTCTACCCATCCACTATACTCCTCGATATTCATGAGCTTAGGCGGTTTTTGCATGGTGCCCATTTCATTGTCTAAGTTTACGTTCTGAGCCATAGTGATCGGGGTAGCAAATGCGTTGTAAAATTCAGAATCCATGTTTCGGTTTAAAAAAATTCACAATGACAGACTTTCAAACGAACTGGAGATATTTTCAAACGACCTGAATGTTCTTAACCCTCCTCGTGCGAACTGGTGAACCTCAAACGACCTGATTAACCTTCAAACGACCTGATGTCATGTCAATCCGTGCGACCTGAAATTATATCAAACTGTGCGACCTGACTATGTTTCACACGACCTGGACCTGATTTTGAATCACCTCATGCGGTCTACAACACTTTCAAACGATCTGGACTACACCTCGTGCGATTTGATAATATAATCCAAATGAATTGGTCACTTTCAAGCGACCTGACAAGTTTTCACACGATCTGGTTCAGTTTTCAAACAACCTGACCATGTTTCACACGATCTGATGTGATTTCGAACGATCTGAGTTGAGTTTCAAGCGGGTTGGTCAATTTTATCAAGTTTTAGGTTGATTTTAGGGCTTATTTTTTCAAGAATTGATTAAAACTCAGTTTTACGTGTTATATGTGAAATTCAGATCATTTTGACCGTAAATTCGTTGAAATTTTGAAGAAAAAGTGTAGAAAATGAGTAGAAATCAGATTTATCCATGAAAACAAGCTGAAATGGTAAGAACTCTTCCTCCTGAGCTCTGATACCACTTGTAGGATCGTTGAATCGATCAAATGAGTCGATCAGAAGAGTTCTAGACCAAATCAGAGGCGGAATTCAGTGATTTGATCTTCATTGCAGCTTGATATACACTTAGAAGTAGATTAAATGTCGATTGTATTGATTTCACAACATTACACGAGCTGGCGACACTTCGGCAGAGCTTCACTACCGGAATCAGAAAGTTACAAATGAAGAACCAAGACCTACTATTTATAGGAAGCCCAGGTCGCATGAACCAGACATGTCCAGTTCGCACGGATTGGCCAGTTCGCACGAACTGGTCACTTCATGTGAACCTGCTGGTTCAGACCTGTTTCCCGTTTCTTTCGTACTACGTGTCTTGGTCTATCTAACCTATTACATGACTCGATACAAGACGAAGTCAACAGACATATGCACTAACAGACTTCTTATGGACACTACGAGTTCGTGGTCATGCCTTTTGGATTGACTAATGCACCCGCCGTGTTCATGGACCTCATGAATCGTGTTTGTAAGCCCTATTTGGATCATATTGTGATAGTATTTATTGATGATATTCTAATTTATTCTAAAACTAAAGCTGATCATGCTCGCCATTTACGCTTGATGCTTGAACTCTTACGTGGTGAACGTTTGTATGCTAAATTTTCTAAGTGTGAGTTTTGGATTAATGAAGTACAATTTCTTGGTCACATCGTTAGTAAGCAAGGTATTCATGTTGACCCGTCTAAAATCGAAGTTGTGAAGAATTGGAGTACGCCTAAATCTGCATCTGAGATTCTCTTAGGATTGGCGGGCTATTTTTCGATTCATTTCGGATTTCTCTAAGATCGCTGTCCCTCTCACCTCATTGACTTAGAAAGAGAGACCTTTTGTTTGGGGTCCCAAATAAGAGGAATCTTTTCAAACCCTTAAGACTCTTTTGTGTAATGCCCCTGTTCTGACTCTTCCTGATGGGAATGATGATTTCGTGGTATATTGCGATGCCTCGAACTGTGGTTTGGGCTGTATGTTCATGCAGCGAGACAAGGTTATTGCTTATGCCTCCCGCCAACTCAAGGACATGATAAAAACTATACTACTCACGATCTGGAGCTTGGTGAAGTTGTGTTTGCGTTAAAGATATGGCGACACTATCTATATGGTACTAAGTGTGTGGTATTCACTGACCATAGGAGCCTTCAACATATCTTTGACCAAAAAGAGCTGAACATGTGACAGAGACGTTGGGTAGAATTGCTTAACGACTACGACTGCGAAATTCGCTATCATCCTGGCAAGGCGAATGTAGTGGCCGATGACCTTAGTCATAAGACTCATGTGAATGCTATTCGTATATCTAATGATCTCCATGTGTGTATTCGTGATGCTCAGTATTCATCAGCAAATGAAGGAAGTCTAGAAGTGGAAATCCAAGGCGCTAAGATTGAACAACTCGAAACTAAACCTAACGGACTACAATACTACCTCAATCGCATCTCGGTTCCGGATCGCGATAATCTCTGTGAACTCATTATGAACGAGGCTCACAAATCCCACTACTCTATTCATCCAGGCGCTAACAAGATGTACCATGACTTGCGTGCAACATATTGGTGGCCCGGCATGAAGAAGGACATTGTTGTATATGTTTCTAAATGCCTTACTTGTACGAAAGTTAAAGCTGAACATCAGCGTCCTTCAGGACTCTTAGAACAACCCAAAATCCCAGTTTGGAAATTTGATAGCATCGCTATGGACTTTATTACTAAGCTACCTCGAACACCTTTTGGTCACGACAGTATCTGGGTGATTGTGGATCGTTTGATCAAATCCGCCCACTTTCTTCCTATTCGTGAGGATTATAAAGTGGAGAAACTTGCTCGAATCTATACTAATGAGATTATATGCCATCATGGCATACCTCTTGACATAATCTCCGACCGTGATGGTCTTTTTACTTCACATCTTTGGCAAACCTTTCAATCTGCTATGGGTACTCATTTGAATCTTAGCACGGCCTTTCATCCTCAAACGGATGGACAGACCGAGTGTACTATTCAGACCCTTGAGGATATGCTCCGTTCTTGCGTCATCGACTTTGGTGGTAATTGGGATGTACAGTTACCATTGATTGAGTTCTCGTACAACAACAGCTATCATTCTAGTATTCAGATGGCTCCTTTCGAAGCTTTGTATAGCCGCAAGTGCCGATCTCCTCTCAGCTGGCATGAGATTGGTGACAAGCAGTTTAATGGCCCTGAAATAATTCAAGAGACAACGGATTAGATTCTTCAGATCCGTGATAACTTGATCAAGGCTAGGAGCAGACAAAAGAGTTATGCTGAAAATAGGCGCAAGCCTCTGGAATTTGATGTTGGTGACCGAGTTCTTCTCAAGGTATCTCCCTGGAAGGGAGTAGTTCGTTTTGGTAAGAAAGGAAAGCTCGCTCCTCGCTATGTGGGTCCTTTCAAGGTACTCGAAAGGATTGGTGAGGTAGCGTACAGACTTGACCTGCCACAAGAGCTAAACAATGTGCATCCAGTGTTCCACGTATCCAATCTACGTAAATGCCTAACCAACGAGGAACTACAGGTTCCCCTCGAAGATTTGCAAATAAACGAAGTTGTACAATTCGTGGAGAAACCGGTCGAAATCATGGATCAAGGAGTCAAGCGCTTGAGGCGTAGCAAAATTCCCATTTTCAAGGTGCGATGGGAAGGAAAGCGTGGCACCGAATTCACTTGGGAATTGAAGAGTGAGATGAAGGCCAAGTATCCGCAGCTCTTCGAGCAGTCTTCCTCTAAGATTTCGGGGACGAAATCTCCTAAAGGAGGGGAGGCTATAACGCCCTGCGTCCCTAAACTTTAGACTCTTGGCAAGTTTAGCCCCTGGACTTTGCATTTTATTAATTTTAGCCCCTTACCTATGTAGTCATTAATACTTTTGGTACTTGGTGAACTCTATGCTATATACTAGATACTTGAAATGCCTAAATCTATATACTTGAAATGCCTAATTCTATATACTTGAAATGCCTAATTCTAAATACTTGAAATGCCTAATTCTATATGTTTGGAATGCCTAATTCTATATACTTGGAATGTCTAAATCTATATACTTGGTGCTTGACTCTTGAGGCTCGTGAAACTTGAGACTTGATTGAGGGAGGGACTGGAGTCTTGTCACTGGTGGAAACTACGAAACTTTTGAAATATTTTGTGTTATTGCTATAATCTAGTTATTCTATTACCCAACAAAAACGCAACACAACGCTTGATCTAAACGCGCGAAACGAATCAAAGACAGAAATGCGGAAAGGATGGATTGGCCGAGTGGCAATCCGATCGGATGACCACTCAATCGGATGGCCACTCGATCGAGTTTCCATCCGATCTGTGCACCGCCCTGACCTTCACACTTTCCCACACTATAAATAGGCCTGTCACATCAGTCCTTCACTGATGTGACAGCCTCACTCGACCCAGACGCACGCACACCACATTTCTTAGATTTCCCGGCGATTTCGTTACGTTTTACACTAGATTCTTGTACTTTCTTAATCTACACAATATTCTCTACGAGATTCTCCTTTGAAATCTCACTTTTCACCGTGAAATCTCTTAGATCTAAGTTCTTAAGGATGATGTCATCAATGGTGGTTTGTACAAACTACTATATGATGTCACTCCTGATGAAATCTAGCTTAGATCTAAGGAATTCCATGCGTTTTACATGAAATGTAAGCTAGATCTACACTTTTCAAGCTAAAACCTATGTTTATCTTCATCGGTTCTTGAACTTTTACATAAAACGGTAAGATCCGAATCTGAATGGACTGCAGACTTGATTATTAGTCTGGAGTCGGCTTGGAAAGGGATTGTTACCGGAGAAGATGATCGGAGTACGGATTCTGACACGAACACCGTCACAAACGGACGAATGAGCGGACTGGGGTGATTCCCACCCGATCGGATCGGCTGTACACTGAGGGGTTCACCGATTGTCTTAGTACGTACCACGTCATCGTTGCTTAAATCAGAAACTTAGAGTTTTTACAAAATTTAGAACGGGACAAGGTAACCCGATCGAGTGGCAATCCGATCGGATAGCCATCCGATCGAACAACCACCCGATCGAGTGACATTTGCCCTTAACCCTAAGCATATTTGAAACTTCGAAGTCCTGATCGTCGAGTGGCAGCTCGATGGGATAGCCGTCCAACCGAGGCAACCTTGAATCTAGAACACGGATCGAGTGGTGACCCGATCGGATAGCCATCCGATCGGACAGTCATCTGATCCCTTCACACTTTGGTCATTTGAATTGAGTGGCAACTCAAATGGATAGCCATCCGATCAAACAGCCATTCGTTCCTACCTCACTCATCTTATCTCTATCGATTGACAATCCGATCAGATGGCCATCCGATCGGACAGCCATCCGATCCAGTGACTAATCCAGCACTTGTGCAATCTCGTTATTTTGTCCAACACTTATCTGTTGTAATTTAATCAGGCTAAACCTAAAGAGCCCCCTTTGATCCAATAACAGTCTTGACTGTTAAGCAGTCACAGTGAGTATACTCGATCCCTTTTTGCTTTAAACTTTGGGATGTAACATGTATTCTATTAAACTACAATACTTAAGACTTTTGCAAACTAAACTCTATCCTACGTTTATGTGAAACTTGTGATTCTTGTATTCTATTTGTGCTATGTGAACGTTTAATCCAGGGTGTGTAGTTCCGCCTTAACAATAGTAGCGCTATAGGAGATGCACCTCCCCATTATTCTCAGGGGTATTGTTAGGATGATTCTAGTTTTCCTTGAGACTTGGGAAAACAACAAAGCATCAGGATACTTGGGCTATCACTTGTTGGACTGCGAACACTAGCATGGCTGAAACTATTTTGTTACACTTACATACGGATATGAGTTGTTTTATTCTATTATGCTATTATTCAAACTTGTATACTCGTCGGTACATTTTGTACTGACCCTATTTTAATACATGTTGCAAGCTGATAGATGCTGGAACTGTGGAAACAAGCTAGGATTGATGCTTAGAAACTCGCCTAGTTTAATTCTAGAAACTTTTGAAAACAATGATTATGTCTGATTCGGTTGATACTATGCTTTTGATGAATGATGGTTGTTTAGGCAATTGTTTTAAATTTAATTTATTTGTTATTGAAACTATTTAGTGTTACGGATACTCATGAGCAATCTGAACGCTTAGTGCTTGCACCCCGATGTTTCTGCCATCGGTTGGGGTGTGACAATATATGTTGTGGCTCATAAACCTCCTCTTCATGAACCATTTGGATGTCTTCATCCTCGTCTTGTGGTTACGGTGGTAACGGATCCCATATTTCTCCATTAAGGCCCCTCAATCTTGGGCCATGTTGGGTGTCTACTACTAAACCCATTGGTTTTATGGACTTAAGGTCCACATCCCCTCCTGCATGAACTAATGTAAGACCATCGACTACCTCATCTGTCATGATACGCAGGGCATAGGCTAGTTGAGTCACGTATTCGCCTCCGTGGATCTCGCTGCTGGTGGTCCTTCCCGCGTTGTTCATGAAAAACTCGGGCATTCGGGCGGCAAGGTTCACATGCACACCATTAACTATAGAATATAAGAAAAGTACATCTGGAGTGGGACAGTTTCTAGAATTGTCCATGCGTCCACAGATCGTGTGGCTCATAACCTGATGAAGGACCCTCAGAAGCGGGTCCCGTAGCCTTGAAGCTTTTGTTTTCCTAGCCTCATATGGTGCCCGTCTGCCACCTATGCCCAAAAGTCAGCTCTTTGTTGGTCACTGCTAAACTTGTATACGTTGGTAAAAAGCTCGGTATTAATTTCCTCATCAGTGTAAACTTCTAGCTTTCTTCCGAGCTTAGCAACGGACCACTTGTGCCATTTCCTACCCAATCTGAATTGTACCATCTGTGTATGTTGAAAATTTAGATTATCGCTTCTCGGCTTGTCATAAGAATAGGAAGCGAAAAACTCTAGTGTGAGCTCAAGGTACACGGGTTGTCGAATGTTCAACAACCTAGACATTGGATATGAGATCATGTCGGATAGTCTTTCCTCTTGGTTCAGGGCTGTCATGATAGTCCAACTTAGTCTTCTTGATTCCCCGATTTGTCCCCTTCGGTTCCACAAGGCTTCCATTTTGTTAACACCTGGACGATCCTTTGATTTGTTTTGGTCGAATTGGAGAAATCGGTGGTTCATCGACATACAGGAATATAGTAAAATAAGAGCAGATTCTAAGAATTTGAGTGCTGCCATCGAAACAGTGTTTTAACGATGTACAGTTGTCGTTTCAGCACACGTACGGTCGTGCGGTTGAACGACATTGTCGTGCGGTTGAACGACATTGTCGTGCATGTCCGTGTCAGTGTCGGGATTTGAACATGCACTACCGTGCTGTCACACCCCCAAAATCCACCTGCGGAGTATCACCGCTTGGAGACGTGACTGACCAGGATCAAGCCACCAATCATATTGAACAAGCATATAAGTAGTTATAAAAGTCCAACCAATACAATTGGTGTCCAAACAAACATAGTTTAAGTTGTGAGTGGAAGCATAATGTTTAAAACCAAAACATAAGTTTAAATGTTCCAAAGGTTAACATGGCACACAGCTGTCCATGTCCCACAACGACTCTTCTCCATGCAAGCTCCCGCTAAGTACCTAATGACCTGCAAAGCATGTAGTAACGAGTCAACAATAATGTTGAGCGAGTTCACAGTTGGGTGTTCGTTTTAAGTTGTTTCGAAAACAGTTTCCTTTAACTGGCATCCTGCCGTGGGGGTTACCCCATAGTTGAAAACGTGATTGTTTAACCCATTTACTCTGGCAATCCAGCCGTGGGGGCTACCCCATGATAGTTATCTGGCATTTCGGCCGTGGGGGCTACCCCATGATAGTTATCTGGCATTTCGGCCATGGGGGCTACCCCATGTATACTACTAGACTCGTTACCATATCGACTGCTGACTGTAGTCATGTTTATGTGCCCTGAACTGTCAATGTCTATCATCATTGACGTGCCCAGATCCATTAGTTCACGCCCGTCCTCTGCGGCACGGTGTGAGGCTTGTCAGACCTAAATAGCGCTATCTAACTAATGACCCGCTCGCCATTGGCCCGGCGATTAAGTCGATATAAAAAGGAGGGACTTCGTGATAGAGTTTTGGTCTAGTAAAAGTTATCTGTCCATGAGGACGAGGAATTACATTCCTGAACCAGTACTGTCCTACCCAAGAAAGGACGAGGAATCCATGTTCCTTAACCCCATTCCCAACCCCTGGGAATCCCATGCTTTGTAGAATGTGTGAACTCACCTTGGTTTGCTCGGTATGCTAAACTATGTGCTCGCAAACAATCAATCAATCAATCAATCAATCAAGGCCTAAGGTAATGCATTTACACACAGTCAGTTCATGTTGGTCAAGTTTCACATACAATCTATGTCACAAAGTGCTTGGCAGTTAATCTCATGTACCACGTAAACAGTTAATCACATTCATACCATTCATGTTTCACATAAAGGCTTTCTCAGTTTAATCTAACAATATCACCCACTAACATAACTAACGGTGTTAATGGGTTTAACGAGGTTACCGCACTTGACTGGATTAATACACTTTGCATAACAGAGTTAATCAGAAACATATCACAGTTAACACACATAACAGAGTTAACATAGTTAACATAACAAGAAATGAATACCCTAATCATCATCAATATCAGCCGTTTCATCACCCAATGATCATACGATTAACATATACACATATATGATATTATTCAATTACAATTAGTGGCACACTCATAGAACCCCCCCCCCCACACGTCCACTGACAATCCTATGCTAACAAGAACAATCTAGCCGAATAGGGTAAGGTGATCACATGCAAACTAGCTGACAATTTCCTATGCCATCACATGCAAAAACATTAACTTGGCTACACTTTCAATACAATCCACATGCCAATCATACCACATAATAGCCGACAAGTATATATTGTTTTCATGTTTCTATTGGACCAAAATAAATCACGATGACCGATAAACTCAAATAAATCGACACACCACAATATACTTTCAATTCATTAAACCTTTCACGTGATGATATGACAACAATTATTTGAATGCAATAGAATGATTGGGCCATTTAAAAGTCTGATTTCATGTGCACACAAAGTTAATGAAATTGATTTTTTTTAAATCAATGTACACTGACATTCACGTGATTACTTAAAAACCATTGGACCTATATCATTACATACAAATCAATTCAATCATATGCTCACAATCATAACTCATGACAAACAAACAATCTATAATGAATTCGATCAAACAATCATCAATAGCCGATTACTAACCTAAACAGAAGAGACAATAAAACCGATTGATGTATGAGCTCGAATGTTCAAGGCTGCCGTCGGGTTTCAAAAGGAGCGAGTGAGAATGTGAGAGGTGATCTAGGGTTTGTCAGTTATCGAACTCACGCGCACAGGTTAAACAAATCCTATATATCATTCACTACTGGGCCGAAGCCCATTTGTTGTTTTCGGCTGCCCACTTTGTGACGAAAACACTAAAGTGTTTTCATCCAAGAGGGTTTTCGTGGGGGAGGGTAGGGGCAACATTATTAACTATATAAAACATATTTTTTTAATACAGAATACACATATCAATGTATACCACATATAATGCACACCATATAAATCATATAAATCACAATACTAGTTAACATATTACAAACGTGTACAGTTGTGAACAAACAAGTCGTGTAAACAAACAACCTAAACAATTAACGTGCAATGAATGCGAAAATGGAATCTTGGAAACTAGAGTTGTCACATTATCCCCAAGTTGAAAGAAATTTCGTCCCGAAATTTGGTACGTACTCACTGAGGAAGCTAGTTAAGTTGCATGGGTTTCATGGTTTTCCTGGGGTGTCACATCTTCCCCCCGTTGATCTGGAATTTCGTCCTGAAATTCCGTAGCTTCAGCCTCAGTAGTGGTTGTACTGTGTGCGAATAGTTGGGGATACTTTTGTTTCATCTGATCTTCGCATTCCTAGGTGAACTCTGGGCCACGACGTGAGTTCCAACGAACTCGGACGAGAGGTATTCTAGTGCGCTTGAGGACCTTAACATCCAGGTCCGTGATTTCAACTGGTTCCTCGACAAATCGTAACTGCTCGTCAATAGTGAGCTCCTTCAAAGGAACTATGAGGGTCTCATCTGACAGACACTTCTTCAGATTCGACACATGGAAAACGTTGTGAACTGCACTGAGTTCCGCTGGTAAGTTCAGTTTGTAGGCCACCTTGCCTATTTTCTCTATGACCTCGAAAGGTCCGACGTATCGTGGGTTAAGTTTGCCTCGTTTACCAAAACGAACCACACCCTTCCAGGGTGAAACTTTTAGTAGCACTCGCTCCCCAACCTGGAGCTCAAGGGGTTTTCTGCCCTTATCGGCGTAGCTTTTCTGACGGTCACGAGCTGCCGCCATTCGTTGTCGTATTTGAGAAATTCGTTCTGTTGTGTCTACCACAAGTTCTGGACCAGTAATCTGACTATCCCCCACCTCTGCCCAACAAAGAGGTGACCGGCATTTACGCCCGTACAATGCCTCAAATGGAGTAGCTTTGATGCTGGTGTGGTAGCTGTTATTGTACGAAAATTCCACCTGTGGCAGTTGTTTTTCCCAGCCGTTGCCAAAGTCAATTACACATGCCCTAAGCATGTCTTCGAGGGTCTGGATAGTGCGTTCAGACTGCCCATCCGTTTGCGGGTGATAAGCTGTGCTCATATCTAAACGTGAGCCAAAGGACTTGTGCATTGCTTGCCACAGTTCTGAAGTAAAATGTGCATCTCGATCCAAGATAATAGAGGTGGGCACTCCGTGCCTCGAGACAACTTCCTTAAGATATACGTCTGCTAGTGTGGAGAACTTATCCGTTTCCTTGATAGCCAGGAAGTGAGCAGACTTTGTGAGTCGATCCACGATCACCCAAATAGTATCGTTACCACGTTGAGATCTAGGCAGGCCAGTAACAAAATCCATGGAAATTTGCTCCCATTTCCATTGTGGTATCTCTGGTTGTTGGAGTAGGCCTGATGGTTTCTGATATTCCGTCTTGACTCTCGCACAAGTCAAGCACTTGCTAACGTAAGTTGCTATGTGGGCCTTCATGCTAGGCCACCAATACGTAGTTTTGATATCGTGGTACATTTTATCCGAACCAGGATGTACTGAGTAGCGAGACTTGTGTGCCTCATCCATCACAAGCTCTCGTAGGTTGCCATAAAGTGGGACCCAAATGCGTCCTGTTACGTAGTAAGCACCGTCTTCCTTCTGTTCTGAGCGTTGCCTTGAGCCGCGTAGGGCTTCAGCCCCGATGTTTTCTGGTTTCAATGCTTCTACCTGAGCATCTCGTATCTGAGAAGGGAGACTAGACTGTATAGTGAGTTGTAAAGCTCATACGCGCTTGGGCGCAGTGTCCTTTCGACTGAGGGTGTCAGCCACAGCATTGGCTTTGCCTGGGTGATACCCGATCGAGCATTCGTAGTCATTCAGTAGTTCGACCCATCGTCGTTGTCGCATATTCAGTTCCTTCTGCTAGAAGATATGCTCGAGGCTCCTGTGATCTGTATAGATGGCGCACTTGGTACCGTACAGGTAATGTCGCCATATCTTAAGTGCAAAAACAACAGCTCCCAGCTCTAGATCGTGTGTAGTGTAGTTCTTTTCATGAACTTTGAGTTGGCGTGAGGCGTAGGCTATAACTTTATCCCGTTGCATCAATACACAACCAAGACCCTGAATTGATGCATCGCAGTAAACCACGAAGTCGTCTGTGCCCTCTGGCAATGAAAGAATAGGTGCGCTGCAGAGTCTATCCTTTAAGTGCTGAAATGCTAACTCTTATGCATTTCCCCATCGATAAACAACGCCTTTCTGCGTTAATGTGGTGAGAGGCTGTGCAATCTTGGAAAAGTCCTTAATGAACCTCCTGTAGTAACCTGCCAAGCCCAAGAATTGGCGAATTTCCGTTGGTGTATGAGGTGCAGGCCAGTTCTTAATTGAATCTACCTTGGATGGATCAACGTGAATCCCATCCCTGTTTACCACATGGCCTAAGAAATGGACTTCACGAAGCCAGAATTTGCATTTTGAAAACTTGGCGTAAAGCTGTTCCATTCGAAGGAGTTCCAAAATGAGCCGTAGATGCTGCTCGTGTTCCTCCTGACTCTTAGAATAGATCAGGATGTCGTCGATGAAAACTAAAATGAACTTGTCTAGGTACGGCTTGCACACTCGATTCATTAAGTCCATGAAGACCGCAGGTGCGTTTGTCAGCCCAAAAGGCATAACCAAAAACTCATAATGTCCATAACGGGTTCTAAAGGCTATTTTAGAGACGTTCTCTTCTCGGACTCTCAGCTGGTGATATCCTGATCTCAAATCAATCTTTGAATAGTAGCTCGACCCTTGCATCTGGTCGAACAAGTCGTCAATGCGTGGAAGAGGATAGCGATTCTTCACCGTCACCTTGTTGAGTTCACGGTAGTAGATGCACATTCTGAAAGTACCGTCTTTCTTCTTCACGAATAATACTGGAGCTCCCCAAGGCGAAGAGCTAGGGCGAATAAAACCCTTATCCAAGAGTTCTTGTAGTTGTGTAGAGAGTTCTTCCAACTCTGATGGAGCTAAGTGATAAGGTGCACGAGCTATAGGGGCTGCTCCAGGAGCTAGCTCGATTTGAAACTCGACCTGACGATGAGGCGGAAGACCCGGTAATTCCTCAGGGAATACCTCAGGATAGTCGCGTACAATCGGAAAATCTTCTATCTTCTTCTCTTTCTTTGAGGTATCGGTAACAAGAGCCAAAATAGCAGTGTGGCCCTTTCGTAAACACTTTTGGGCCTTAAGAAAAGAGATGATGCTCACCACAGCACCACTCTTGTCGCCCCGAATCATAAGGGGTTCATCACCTGAACGAGGAATACGGACAATCTTTTCGTTGCAAAGAATCTCTGCTCGGTATTGGGATAACCAATCCATCCCAATGACAACGTCGAAACTACCCAGAACGATAGGAATGAGGTCGATAGAGAAGGTGTGATCAGCAAGAACAAGACTACAACCCTTGACTACGTGTGTGGCCTCTAAACTCTTACCATTAGCTAGCTCTACAGTGTGCTTGGTGTTCAATAGTGTTGGGGTACGCTTAAGCATTTGACTAACTTTTAAGGACACGTACCTAGTATCAGCACCCGAATCAAATAAAACCGTAACGTAAAAGTCGTCGAGAAGAAACTTACCAGTCACAACACTGGGATCATTCCTCGCTTCACCTTGGCCAATAACGAATACACGACCCCTTGCACCATTGCCGTTGTTACCCCCGTTGTTTCCATTCCCCTGGTTGTTATTATTGTTGTTGTTGTTCTGGTTCCGGTTCAGTTGGGGACAATCTCTCTTGAAATGGCCTTCAGCTCCACACTGAAAGCACCCTTTGTTGTTACCTTGCTGCTGCTGCTGGCGCTGATTCTGTGGGGCTTGTTGTCGCTGACGATTCTGGTTTGCGGGGTATAAACTTCTGCAATCCTTTGCGGCGTGACCTGGCTTGTTGCACCGATGACAGTTACTCCTGGTGCATGGCCCGCTGTGGTGTAAGTTGCGGCGATTGCATTTGGGGTGACGCCCCTTGTACCCACCTTGACTTTGGTTACCAGTTGATTGCTGACTAGGGCTCTTGTAGTCGTCAGTCCTTCTCTGCTGAGACTGTGACTGAACAGAAGCTGAACCTTTACTTGTAGCTCCATCCCATTTTCGCTTGTTGTCACTAGGAGCATTTGAAGTAGTTGTATCACTAATACGCTTTGGTAACTTGTTCTGCTCCACCGCCTGATCCGTGAGACGATGAGCCAACTTGATGATCTGTTGAATGGTGCCTAGATTTGCTGAGGTCACGTGACTTTGAATCTCTGGCACTAGACCCTTGAGATACAGTTCGATACGTTTGATGGGAGGGTCTACCATAGTGGGACACAGAATGGCCAACTCGTTCGATCTTTTTGTATAAGCTTCAATTTCCGACCCCGTCATCTTTAAGTTGTAAAACTCTCTCCAGCTTATGAATGTCATCACGGCTACAGTATTCTTCTTTGATCAATTCCTTGAAATCGTTCCAGGGGGTGGCGTTAGCAGCAACCAACCCCAGCATCTGAACCTGAGCTTTCCACCACGTGAGCGCTATCCCCTCAAGAGTACCCGTAGCATACTTCACCCCGCGAGCCTCAGGGCATTCACACATCTCAAAGACGGATTCGAGCTTCTCAAACCAGTGGAGAAGACCGACAGCTCCTTCAGTACCACTGAAGGTACCAGGTCGACAGTCCATAAAGGTCTTGAAAGTGCACACAGGAGGCTGTGCAGGTTGACCTATCGTAAGAAAGGACATAGTTTAACACAAAGGTTGGTTCACGAGAGTAGGATCTAAGGATCCTAGGGTAAGTTGTGATGGCAGGTTATACCTCCTGCCTGGGCAGCTGCGAGTGCTGCAGTAACTTGTTCAGTGATCAAAGCCTCCAACTGGGCTTGAGTTAAGTTGCGTCCACTCATGATCTTCATATCAAAGGAAACATGAGTGACAGAAGAG
The DNA here is from genome assembly GCA_030545235.1 of Helianthus tuberosus. Taxonomy (NCBI): domain Eukaryota; kingdom Viridiplantae; phylum Streptophyta; class Magnoliopsida; order Asterales; family Asteraceae; genus Helianthus; species Helianthus tuberosus. The sequence goes on from CM060381.1 coordinate 92,093,540, forward strand.
AGTAAGCACACATGTGTTTTCAATCAATAGTTGTTATGTTTATCTAAGCATACCATGAGCAAAGTTCTATGTAATCTAGCAAGTAGGCGATGTAAACATAATTCATATCACCTAGAATGTCGAGCATTGCACGAGGAGCGAAGCGTCGTTGTGGATCGTTGAGCACTGTTCAGGTTATAGTCTGGTTTTAACAAAAACTTTTTCCCTTATTAAAACCAAGTTCACTATAACCAATGGCTCTGATACCAATCTGTCACACCCCCAAAATCCACCTGCGGAGTATCACCGCTTGGAGACGTGACTGACCAGGATCAAGCCACCAATCATATTGAACAAGCATATATGTAGTTATAAAAGTCCAACCAATACAATTGGTGTCCAAACAAACATAGTTTAAGTGGTGAGCGGAAGCATAATGTTTAAAACCAAAACATAAGTTTAAATGTTCCAAAGGTTAACATGGCACACAGCTGTCCATGTCCCACAACGACTCTTCTCCATGCAAGCTCCCGCTAAGTACCTAATGACCTGCAAAGCATGTAGTAACGAGTCAACAATAATGTTGAGCGAGTTCACAGTTGGGTGTTCGTTTTAAGTTGTTTCGAAAATAGTTTCCTTTAACTGGCATCCTGCCGTGGGGGTTACCCCATAGTTGAAAACGTGATTGTTTAACCCATTTACTCTGGCAATCCAGCCGTGGGGGCTACCCCATGATAGTTATCTAGCATTTCGGCCATGGGGGCTACCCCATGATAGTTATCTGGCATTTCGGACGTGGGGGCTACCCCATGTATACTACTAGACTCGTTACCATATCGACTGCTGACTGTAGTCATGTTTATGTGCCCTGAACTGTCAATGTCTATCATCATTGACGTGCCCAGATCCATTAGTTCACGCCCGTCCTCTGCGGCACGGTGTGAGGCTTGTCAGACCTAAATAGCGCTATCTAACTAATGACCCGCTCGCCATTGGCCCGGCGATTAAGTCGATATAAAAAGGAGGGACTTCGTGATAGAGTTTTGGTCTAGTAAAAGTTATCTGTCCATGAGGACGAGGAATTACATTCCTGAACCAGTACTGTCCTACCCAAGAAAGGACGAGGAATCCATGTTCCTTAACCCCATTCCCAACCCCTGGGAATCCCATGCTTTGTAGAATGTGTGAACTCACCTTGGTTTGCTCGGTATGCTAAACTATGTGCTCGCAAACAATCAATCAATCAATCAAGGCCTAAGGTAATGCATTTACACACAGTCAGTTCATGTTGGTCAAGATTCACATACAATCTATGTCACAAAGTGCTTGGCAGTTAATCTCATGTACCACGTAAACAGTTAATCACATTCATACCATTCATGTTCACATAAAGGCTTTCTCAGTTTAATCTAACAATATCACCCACTAACATAACTAACGGTGTTAATGGGTTTAACGAGGTTACCGCACTTGACTGGATTAATACACTTTGCATAACAGAGTTAATCAGAAACATGTCACAGTTAACACACATAACAGAGTTAACATAACAACAAATGAATACCCTAATCATCATCAATATCAGCCGTTTCATCACCCAATGATCATACAATTAACATATACACATATATGATATTATTCAATTACAATTAGTGGCACACTCATAGACCCCCCCCCCACACGTCCACTGACAATCCTATGCTAACAAGAACAATCTAGCCGAATAGGGTAAGGTGATCACATGCAAACTAGCTGACAATTTCCTATGCCATCACATGCAAAAACATTAACTTGGCTACACTTTCAATACAATCCACAAGCCAATCATACCACACAATAGCCGACAAGTATATATTGTTTTCATGTTTCTATTGGACCAAAATAAATCACGATGACCGATAAACTCAAATAAATCGACACACCACAATATACTTTCAATTCATTAAACCTTTCACGTGATGATATGACAACAATTATTTGAATGCAATAGAATGATTGGGCCATTTAAAAGTCTGATTACATGTGCACACAAAGTTAATGAAATTGATTTTTTTTAAAATCAATGTACATTGACATTCACGTGATTACTTGAAAACCATTGGACCTATATCATTACATACAAATCAATTCAATCATATGTTCACAATCATAACTCATGACAAACAAACAATCTATAATGAATTCGATCAAACAATCAACAATAGCCGATTACTAACCTAAACAGAAGAGACAATAAAACCAATTGATGTATGAGCTCGAATGTTCAAGGCTGCCGTCGGGTTTCAAAAGGAGCGAGTGAGAATGTGAGAGGTGATCTAGGGTTTGTCAGTTATCGAACTCACGCGCACAGGTTAAACAAATCCTATATATCATTCACTACTGGGCCGAAGCCCATTTGTTGTTTTCGGCTGCCCACTTTGTGACGAAAACACTAAAGTGTTTTCATCCAAGAGGGTTTTCGTGGGGGAGGGTAGGGGCAACATTATTAACTATATAAAACATATTTTTTTTAATACAGAATACACATATCAATGTATACCACATATAATGCACACCATATAAATCATATAAATCACAATACTAGCTAACATATTACAAACGTGTACAGTTGTGAACAAACAAGTCGTGTAAACAAACAACCTAAACAATTAACGTGCAATGAATGCGAAAATGGAATCTTGGAAACTCGAGTTGTCACATTATCCCCAAGTTGAAAGAAATTTCGTCCCGAAATTTGGTACGTACTCACTGAGGAAGCTAGTTAAGTTGCATGGTTTTCCTGGTTTTCCTGGGGTGTCACACGTGCAGATTGTTGCACTGTCGTACGTCTCGGAATCATTTGAACTTGTCACTGATTTCGCTGTGTTTTCCGGTAGGAACTGCCATACCGGTCAAATGCATGACCGTGCACAACAGTAGACAGGTTAAGAACTTATACATTCACCGATTTTAACCTTTTTCTTTTAAATCAGAACATCGTTTTGGTGAATGGACCTCAAACAGTGACTAGAACATACGATTAGCACCAAACATTCAAGAACTAGGGTTGAGTTGAGTTTATGAAGAAAACCCTCAAATGTTCTTGAATGAAAACCCTAAATCTACTACTAATCTAGATGAAAAACTGAAAAACAAGTAGGACTCATACCTTGACTGAATATTGGAGTTAAACCTATGCAAAATTGGTTAATTTTAAGATGTGGGTGACCAAGAACGGTGGTGTGGTTGTTAGGGTTATGAAAATATGAAGAATTTCTACTGCAAAGTCGCTTAAATACCCCAAAGTTACTATTGCTAAAAAATCGTACACGGGTGTGCCGCGATGTGCACGGTCATGCGCATCCGTTGTTGCACTCCGGTTCACAACATGGTGCCGCTATGCACGGTAGTGCAGTCGGTTCGCACTGGAGTGCGTGTCCAACGACTACCTTGTGCACGTTTGTTTTGGTCTAGTGCAACCACGGAGGGCATGGCCATGTGGCCAAGTGCACGGTCGTGCGGTATCTGTGTTTTCTACAAACAGAAGTAACAGTAAGCGTTTAACTTCGTATTTTCAACAAAATTTTCCATTTTTGTAAGGTTTTGTCTATTTTAACTGTAAACCAACTTCGAAACTCCAAACGACATGGATTAAACTTGTTCATACCTATGTTAAAAAGGAAAAGTTGACGAACTAGGAAATAAATGCGATAAATTTAATATGTACAAAAATACCCCTAGCGTGTGAAAACACGCTTGCTAAATTTGTCAGCGAGTCGATAGCTAGACTCATTCTCTCCACACTTATTTTAAATGTGCGGGATGTGGAGTTCAAGTATTTCCTCCACCGAATCAGCCAGTTCGTTGATATAAATTTTTAGTCTATGACTGTTGACTTTGAAATTCACCCCGTTTGAGTCCTCGATAGTTACGGAACCTTACGAAAATATTTCTTTAACAGTGTACAGACCCATCCATCGGGATTTTAGCTTCCCGGGGAATAAACGCAGCCTTGAGTTGTATAACAAGACAAGATCTCCTATGCGGAAATTCTTATGGTCTCTCAATCTCTTGTCATGTAATCTCTTGACGCGTTCTTTGTACCTGATAGAACTTTCATAGGCATGGTTCCTTAGCTCCTCAAGCTCGTGGATTTGAAGAAAACGGGCTTCACCTCCGCTTTTCAAATCCATGTTTGCCGTTTTCAAGGCCTAGAATACCTTGTGTTCTAGCTCGACCGGTAGATGACAGGCTTTTCCGTAAACCAACCTAATGGGAGTGGTCCCTATAGGTGTCTTGAATGCAGTTTGAAAAGCCCACAGAGCGTCATCTAACTTTTCCGACCAATCCTTGCGGTTTCTACTAACTGGCCGCTCAAGGATTCTTTTTAAACCCCGATTCATGACCTCCACTTGCCCATTTGTTTGAGGATGGTATGGCGTAGCCAACCTATGATGAACACCATAATGGGACAAGGCTCGTTCTAGCTGCGCATTACAAAAATGCGTTCCTCGGTCACTGATCAGTGCTTTTGGTGCACCGAATCGGGTAAACAAACCTTTTAAAAACCTCATAACCACCCTTGCATCGTTAGTGGGCAAAGCTTGTGCTTCGACCCACTTTGATACGTAGTCTACTGCAACCAGGATGTACTTGTTACCTCATGAGGCTGGGAATGGGCCCATGAAGTCGATACCCCATATATCGAAGACTTCATAGACTTGTATTGGATTCTGAGGCATTTCGTTACGTGTGGATATATTTGTTGCACTCTGGTAAGCATCGCACGCTCTAACCCATTTATGTGAGTCACGAAAAATGGTGGGCCAGTAAAATCTGGAGTCTAACGCTTTCTTTTCTGTGTAATTTGCTCCATGATGACCTCCGGTGGGCCCCTCGTGACAGTGGCACAATATGTTGGCTGCCTCCTCTCCAAATACACACCTACGGATCACTTGATCGGCTCCGACTTTAAACAAAAATGGTTCGTCCTAGATAAAATATTTTAAGTTTGCGAAGAACTTCCTCTTTTGTTGATACGGCAATCCTTAGATAAGGATTCCGCATGCGAGGTAGTTTGCGAAGTCGGCGAACCAAGGTGACTCGTCATTCATCTCGACACTTAAAAGAAATTCATGGGGAGAAAATGTCATTTATTGGTTCATCCCGTGAATTCTCAGAATTACCATGCTCGAGTCTCGAGAGATTGTCGGCTGCTACGTTCAGAGCACCCTTTTTGTCTTGGATCTCAATGTCAAATTCTTGTAGTAACAAGATCCACCTGATAAGACGCGGTTTCGCGTCCTATTTGCTAAAAAGGTATCTGATAGCTGCGTGATCCGTGTATACAATTGTTTTGGACAGCACAAGGTATGACCTAAACTTGTCAAATGCATAAACTATGGCCAAAAGCTCTTTCTTTGTAGTCGTGTAACGCCCTTGAGCATCATGTAGAGTTTTTCTGGCATAGTAGATAGGATGAAAATGCTTTTCCCTTCGCTGCCCCAAGACCGCTCCTATTGTGAAATCACTTGCGTCGCACATTATCTCAAATGGCAATGCCCAGTCTGGTGCAACCAAAATAGGGGCTTCAATAAGCCTTTGCTTCAGCTGGTCAAACGCCTTTATGCATTCATCTGAAAACACAAATGGAGTGTCTTTTTCTATCAAACGGGTCATTGGTCTTGGGTGATTTTTGAAAAATCTTTTATGAAACTTCTAATCGCTCTAACTGAGGTAGGGGAGGAAGTTTAGAAATGATATCTACCTTTGCTGGATCAACCTCCAACCCGGCTTCAGAGATTTTGTGCCTGAGAACTACTCCTTCTTTCACCATGAAGTGGCATTTCTCCCAGTTAAGCACATGATTAGTTTCCTCACATCTCATTAACATTCTTTTCAGATTTCCAAGATATTGATTGAAGGAACTCCCAAAAACAGAAAAATCATCCATGAATACCTCCATGCAGTCCTAAATCATATCATGGAAAATGGCTACCATGCAGCACTAAAATGTGGCTGATGCATTACACAGCCCAAAAGGCATACACCTATAGGCGAATGTGCCGAAGGGACATGTGAACGTAGCCTTTTCCTGATCCTCAGGAGCGATAGGAATTTGAGTCGGTCTGAGTCAAATCTAAGTCACTAGAGAGGCGGAAACAATCTAGTAACTGAGAATCGGTGTTAGAATGTGAGTAGAAGCAGAGAAATACACTTTAAACTGGTTTTCCATTGATTTTAGACGTTAATACATGCAGAGAATTTGACAGCACTTCGTTACAATTTTCACCGAACCGTACCAAATGGAAAACCCAACACCCATATATATAGGGCAACCATTCCGCACGAAATGACACATTCCATTCCGCACGAAATGGCAAACTTCCATTTCATGCGAAATGGACATTACAAGTCCATTTCGTGCGAAATGGTACATACACAAATAAACTTAAACATTTCACACTTTCGACCCTATTACAAGCTACTTGACACGACCTAGACTGTTGACGTAGGCGATAGACATTGTGTACCAACAAACTCCCCCTTGGATATTGCTGGAGTCTTCAGTCAGGTTGTCTTCGAAAACTTCTTCACAGAGACTTAAACTTTTCTTCCCTCTGCTTCGGCTTTCTCTTCAATAAACTCTTCAGTCTTCCATTCTCTTTAGCCGCTTTCAGCTTTTCTTCAGCTTGCATCTTCATCCATTTCCCTCGAAGCAGTTTGTCTTTCTCTTCACGTTCCTTCCTTTCTTTCTCAGCTTTCTGAGCCTCTTCTTTCTCAATCTTTCTCCATCTTGATGACCACACATTCTCAGAATTGATTCCTTTCTGAAAGCAGATAGTAGCTACCTTTTGAAACTGCATTGCTTGATCTTTATCTTCTTTCTTGTAGCCAATTTTGTTCACAAATAAACACTCTATATCCTTTGTAGAGCAGTTCACAATCCACATCGGATCATACAAGTAGATGTGTCTGACTTCATTCTCCACTTTGTATGTGATCACAGCTTTAGTAGACATACAATTGTAAACCCAACATAAGAACCCTTTATGAAAATCTTGTTCCATTTTCGGCAACGGGATATTCTTTATCACCCTGGGCTTCTTTATCTGCAAGATTGTCTCTTCAACACCTGTTACTGGATCTATCCTCTTCACTTTCTTCGGATAGTGCGCCTTCCAGTGTTTGAACTCTTTGAACGCTTCGAACTTCATTAAACCCCAAGTAGGAATATCACGTTCTTTGACAGGATAAGACAAAGTTCTGACTTTAGGAAGTTCTTCTACATCCCACCAGGGCAAAGACATAATGTCTTGAATATACGCAAAGTACTGTACTCCACATCCCCCAGCTGATATTATCACCCAAGGACACTTCTCTGTCTCTCTTGTAATACTTTAGCGGTCTTTTAAATTTCCTTTCAGAAGATTTCCTGAACCATTTCTTTCTTTCTTCTCGCCTTTCTTCCTTTGACATTTCATCAAAACTTTTATTCTTAACACATTCTTCAACTTTCCTTCTTAACTCATCTTCATTTACTTGACTAAAGAACTCTGCAAGCGTTGGAAAGTTAGAAGTATCAACATGAACACTTTCAGATTGATCCTCATCACTCCAATCTTCAACTTCAACCCTGTCGTAATTATCAGCTTCTTCAACGTACTTATACTGATAATCGGGCTGCTGATTGATGTCGAACTTATTCAATTCTTCTTCAAAATCAAAATTGAAATTAATATCTTCAACATGCGTCATCTTTATGATTTCATCCAGAGTATAAGTATGCATGATTTCTTCTTCCTCTACGTTGTGCTCAAGACGAAGAATTAATCTTGATACATGATCATCACTTTCATCAACATTCTTACCATCATCATGCTCCCTGATATTCACTAATTTATACATATTTTAGTCCCCCATTTTATCCCCATTTTATGCGTTTTCGGTCGTAAAACCGTTATTCAGATACTTAATCAGGTATACTTTTGTTTACTGGCCTAAAACAGCATACCAGACAAGATGATAGTGAAAACGAGGATTTTCCGGGCGAAACGAATGAACTGCGAACATTCTGTGGAAAATTCTGACCTGGGCAAGTTGCACCCCCGTGCGACTGGTGGCACCCCGTGCGGATGCGACAACAAGGCCCATCTCGGTGATGCACCCCCGTGCGACCGGTGGCACCCCCGTGCGGATGCGACAACAAGACCCATCTCGGTGATGCACCCCCGTGCGACTGGTGGCACCCCCGTGCGGATGCGACAACAAGGCCCATCTCGGTGATGCACCCCCGTGCGACTGGTGGCACCTCCGTGCGGATGCGACAACAAGACCCATCTCGGTGATGCACCCCCGTGCAACCTACCGCACGCCTGTGCGAGATCGAATCTGGTCAAGATCTGATGACGTCATGCGGTATGGTGCACAGTAACTTCAATAATGCAAAAGGTGAACGGTCGTGCCATAAAGTGCACGTCCGTGCGAGATCAAAAAAATATAAAAACCTGCAGAAACATTCTGCTCGGAATTCTGGACATTTTGGAAGCGATTCTGGCGATTTTCAGGCTCCAGAGGCTTCTGCTTTCACCCGGATTCAAGCCACATTGTGCCGATTAGCTTCGTTATCTTCCAGATTCTTAATCTTATGCTTGTTTATGGTTTGGTTTTCTAATCTTTCCATGATTTTGTTAATCTTTCAAGCATTTAGATTAATGTTTATGTATTATTGTAGCCTTTGGGCAAAAACACAACAATCCCTTGCTTGATTATAACCATTAGTATGTTAATCTTTGTTTGTAATGACATTTGGAAGTATTTTCTATGATTATCTTTGATGATTAGTTTGCAACCTTGTTATTGATATTGATTTCTTGATTATAAGTAATTGTGTTGGATGATTGGTATTTGGTTAGTTAAGATAGTTGAAAAATGAAGCTTAATTAATCATGTATTAGTAAACTTTAAACTTGGTTAACTAGTTTAGCTTGGTTAAAATGTATGCACCATGATACTAGAAATGGTTAGTGGTTTAATAAAATGTAATTATTGTTAATCAAGAAAGCTTGCCGTCACGTAAGTACCTTAACGGGTTAAATGGTGTCGTTATAAATTATTGCCATGATTTGTTAGCTTAGTTAGTAGTTTAGGCCAAAATTGCTTTCTTGGTGAATTTATGTGCAAGATTTGTAAAATGAACTCGGTTGTGATTTAATCTAGTTTATGCTTTTCTCGGTGGTTGCATTGTTTTTATCGGTGTCGCTTTCCTTGTTTAAGTGAGGTTAGAAAACTCCTAACGGATGACTAACTTATTTTTAAGAGATTTTCATAGACATTTATCAATTGCACGTTAAAGAACAATTTTAGGTGGTTAAAGTGTGTTTATCGTTTTAACTTTCCGAATGATTGTCATGTTAGGATTCCCGAAAGGGATACTAATTGTCTTAAAATGGAAAATTGACCGAATGCTTCTAGTGCCAAAACCGACTTAGTTGACATACTTTGGTTGTGTATTAAGCAAGGCTATTTATCTATTTTCTACTATGTTTTATAAGTATTTGTTTATGCTTACTTTAGTTTATTAAAAATCAAACAACTTATATTTTTTACCGGTAGTTTAATGACAAAGGTCTAGTATTATTTCTCCGCCCATTTCCTTGGATCGATAGTTGGTTCTTACCGATACTTTACTACATATATGACGGGGTACACTTGCCTCTTTCGTGTGTGTTTTGATGTTAAAGTAATAATCACTTTTATAAATTTAAAACCGAATCGTGTATAATTTCATTGCAAAATTATGTATATATACGCACACGTCACTCCCCCTCACTTTCAGCATTCTCAGGTTCTTCATTAGCATCATCATGAAGATAATCATCAACATTTTCTTCAGTAGACGCTTCAGTAACTTTGATGCCTGTAGAACCTTGATCATCGTCATCATTGTCATCATCATCATGATCACTATTTGCAGAAAACACATCATCTGTATCATCTTTCATAATTTCTTCATCATCTTCTTCTTCATCATCTTCTTCATCATCATTTACTATATCATCAACTTCTACATCATCATCAAACACACCAGAAACTGAAGATATAGGATAAGGATTAAGAATAGACGTTTCAGGATCTTCTGCTGGCTCAGACACAACAATTGCCCTTTCACTCACTTCAGCAACACTTTCAATTTGAACACCTTTGCCTTTGTTTTTCATTTCAGCTTCTATCTCAGCCTTATGTCTAGCTCGAACTTCTTCAAGCTGGATCTCTTCAAATCTTTGTTCCACAGGCTTTCCGATCAAACTCTCCAATACTTTATTCATCATATACATTTCATGTTCTTTCTTTGCATTGATGGCTTTCAACTCTTTGTTTTTCAGCTTGAAGTATTCATTTTGATAATCTCTTCTAGCTTTTTCTTCTTCAAATTCTGTTATACGAACCTTCAGAATATTAATGTCTGCTTGATTCGCTTCAACCTTCTTTAACAAATATGAATTCTCAGCTTCGACAGATTTGACACGCTTTTCTAACTTCTTTTCATGATCTTCCAACTTCTTATTTTCAACTAACACCTCTTCCACCTTCTTTTGTAACTTTTTCACAACATCATCAGTTACAAAGTTAAAATCTCCAATGTCTTCAAGAGGAATATTCTCTGGAACATGGGGAAAATATTTAACTCAAGATGATCCAGGAGTCGTTTGTACAGGTGGTTGTGAATTTGGTGGTGTTTGAAGGATGTGTGGTGAAGTTATAACAGGTTGTTCATGAATTGGTGTAGAAATACGAAGTTGTGATGGTGATTGAGGTGGTGATGGTTGATGTGGTGGTGATGATTGAGGTTGAGGTTCAGGTGGTGATTGATGAATTGGTGATGGTTGTTGTTCAGCTTGTGATGAAGATGATGGTGGTTGACTTGGTTCCTGGATAGGTTTTGATTTCAACAAGATTTTCAATCTACGAGCTGTAGGAGTAATGACATGTTTCCTAGAGTTAGATTTTTTCTTTCCTGCAGAAGGTGGTGTTTAAACCTCCTGAACACTCTCTGGTGATGGAACATACAAATCATCATCGTCAACTCCACTCCTCTTTCTTTTCTTATGTTTTTCTTTATCAGAAATTACCTTTTTCCAACGTTCAGTTTCATCAACCTTTGAATCAGATGAACTCTTTTCTTCATTGTCACCTTTCTCATCAGCTGCTTTCTCAGTTTCCAAACCATAATCAATACTTTTCAACAGTTGTTCAGTCTCAGGAGATACTGGGTCTTGATCTCTTTCAGCATCAGCTACTGTTTCATCTTCCTCTGGTTCATCGACCAACATAGTTTCAACAGTTTTCTTCTTATGTTTCTTTTGTGGTTGTGACGAAGAACCTGTCACACCCCTTTCTAAGGCGGAAGCACGAGGCGTGATCATGAAAGGTTTTCATTGCATACGATTGGTAAACATACTACATGCTCATAAAATAACTTCAAATACCAAACATTACATAACTGAAATCATAGTTCAAGTGTTTACATCACGAGACAGCATATTGTCTGAAAAGTTTACAACTTTATTCAACGATAAACATAAACGACATCCAAGAGCATGAGTCAGACCGCGCGCACATCCACTTTAGTTACCTGAAATACATGTGAGTTTTTGGAAAAACTTCAACATAATGTTGGTGTGAATTCATGCCGTTCTTGTATTGAATGTTTGTATACTTTGTATGAAAACATAGTATGTATCTTGTATAAATCAAGTATTTCCGTATGTATCATGTATAAATCAAGTATTTCTGTATGTATCTTGTATAAATCAAGTATTTCCATATGTATCATGTATAAATCAAGTATTTCTGTATGTATGTTGTTGTTAATGGGTTGCAAGGCCATTAACATGTGACACGACATAGGAAGCAACCAAACCATAGGCATTTTTCTAGTTGTCGATTCACGACAGAGACACAAAAGCAGTACTCGGTACTAGTTTTCACCAAGAGTGTGGCTGCCCGAAAACCCATTAGATCTAACCTTTTGTTCTGTGGTCTTAGTATGTACACGATTAATGGTGCTTATGGTACCCTATTAGTGACACGATTTCTCGTATCATTCCTTAAAACGCATCATACTTGGTACTAGTTATCACCAAGAGTGCTTCTTGTTTTTGTATCCATCATACCATTTATAAACATTGTAATATTTGTAACATGTATTTCACCCCCGAAGTTATAAAACTGAAAACAGTTAAAAGAAAAGGGGGAGCATGAACTCACAACTTTGCGTTCCTTGCACCGTAAACTTCACCGGTTTTTGCTTATCTAGCGTCGTGACCTAAACGTGTTTTATTAACGTTAGTAACTAGACTTGTATCGCACAAGTACAAGTCACCATCTTTTATGTATTTGTTCTTGTGTTAAAAATAATTTATATTTTTAACTATGTGTCTTACTTATATTATTTTCTCAAAAATAAATATAAGTATCTTGTATTTTTCACCCGAATTATGTATTTTGTCCAAAACTTCATTTCATGTTCATAACTTGTCCAAGTTATTTATTCTATCAAGTAATATATTTTCATAAAAATATTTTCTTGTATTTGTCTAAGCATGTTGTATGTGTATTTTTGTATTTTTACCTCTCAAGAGTATTTAGTGTATTTTCAAGTCCTAATACACTATTACATGTAATACATACTACATACACTTAGCACAAAATATGGTGATCAATAAATATATATATTCTTCTCAAAATATACATACTTAATATCAATTTTAATCTTGAAGAAATCATCGTTTCTTAACACAAAAATTAGGGAAACCTTGGTAAATATTTTTAGATACATTTTTAGGGAATAAGTTTCTCAAAACTTATATTTTTCTAAGTGTCAAAATTTATAAAATTTTTGACATAGTTTCCCCTAAAAATGGAGGTTTCCCATGTTTTCAAAACATGTGTTTATTTTCTTTTAAATCATCATCAACATCAACAGTACAATCAAGTCTTACCATAAGCCTAGATCATGTAAATCACACTACATCATGAACTTGAAGTTCTTGTAAAAACTTGTAGTAACTTACCATGTTATTTAGTAGGTTTAGTTATCCTTTAAAACATGGTTGTTTGTTCGTAAATCTCATTCTTGAAGGATTTAGTCATTTACAACTTGTAAAATGATTTTTTCTAAAAATATTCCTTTTGTATTTTTCTTGTTTCATAAGTGTTTATACACTTGTTTTTCTACTAAAAATAGTGTAGGTTTAAGTAAAAACCAAGTTCTTCTAAAAAACATATTTTGAACTTGGTTTTCTTGGAAAATCATTCATACATCTTAGATTTATAAGTTTACTAGCTTACTTTGTTTATTATTTTCCAAGAAATCATTTATTCATCAAGTTCATGTTTATACATGAGGATGATCTTCTTATGTAAACACATAATCATCTTCTAACTTGCTAGTTCATGTGTTTAATCACAATCTAACAAGCTTCATGTATTGATCAACATCAATATTTCTAGTAATCAACAAGCAAACATTACACATTTACTAATCAACATCATTTCATCAAGATATCATCATATTTCACCGTATGTTTCAAGATTCATGTGTATGTCTTTTAGTGTTCTTATGATAATCAACATGTTATATCTTTTAACCACTAAAATATGATGTAAACAAGGGTGTTCAAGAATCTTACAACTAGCTTAAAGCTAGGGAAGAACAATGTTGAAGATTGAGTGGATAAAAGCACACGGAAGAGGTCCTTCAAGATCCGAGTGTTCCAAGCTTCGTTAACCACCTTCTAACACCTCTAGATGAACTTGGAATTGTTGGATTAAGAATGAAAGGTGATGGTGGTGATGGCACTAAACTCGGCCGAAGGTGGGGGCAAGGGGAGGAGTTTTGTGGTGTGGTGAAATGATGAAGGTGTATGGTTACTTATAATCTAGTTTGGGTTTTACACAAAGGATATAGTGTCTCATGAAGTACAAACATGATCAAGGAAAATCCCAAGGAGAATCCATGGGAGATTTAAGTAGATTAGATAAATCTTTGAGTGTGGGGGCCATGCTTGAGCCGAAAATATCAAGAGGGGGAGGGGGTCCATGTGTAATTTGATGATAAGTAGGTTAATTAGTAGGAGGTTAATGTGAAAGTCTAGTGTTTTAGTGTATTTCTTGCATTATGTAGTATGTTTAAGTGTTCAGGAGCCATAACTAGCTCAGAAAAAGTAAAACAATGCTTCTAGCAATATTTTAGTGTTCCGGGTAACGTCCGGTTGTTCGGTTAAATACCAGTTCGTTAAAGTGCTAAATTGCACCGTTTAGTGTCCTTTATGTCCCCTTTTGTGATACTTTCAATTCCCGACACTTAGGAAAGTATTCTGGATCAATTTGTCATATTTTTACATGTTATAAACTTGTCACAATGCTGAATTTTGCTGAATTATATAAAATTCAGCATTTAAAGTGTATTTCGGGTGCTATTTAGTGCGTATTTTAGCTTCCGGAAAGTCTATATGTTAACCCTTGTATGTACTCTTGGGTTTTAATGTATTATTGTCATTGGACCTACACCTAGGCTCCAATTCTATTGTCTAACTGCTTTCTGCAGAATTGTTGACACAATGTGTCTTACCGGTGAGTTTACTAGTATTTCTGACGCAACGCTATCATAAAGTAATTCTTGTAGTATAAAACGTGCATGAATTCACTTGTATAGTGTGTAATGAGACAATGTTGACATTTAAGCACATAATTGCAGTCATTAAATAATAATTAAAGTGTACGGAAATTACCGGTTTGGTGCCAGTTGTCACAGAACCTTCACCAGTTTGAGCTTTAGGAGTTATCTTTCTACTCCTTTTCTTCTTTTGTAAACCATTCGTTTCGAGTTTCCTTGAATCCTGCTAATGTTTTCAATTCATCTGCTGCACTTTTCTCTTTAATCTCCTCATCGTTTCTCCACTTCAGATGATTAACTGGATCTGGATCATCATAATTAGCACTCTTGATGAATCCAAAGAATTCTGCCTTTGTTTTTTTATTCTGGATGATTTTTGTGATACCTGGATAATACGATCAATGTCTCGTTATCCATGTGATACAACGCCAATAAATCATTATTTTCATCTTTCACTAGATCCGGATAAGCATGATCAAGCATCATTTGTACAAATCTCGGATATATCCAGGTTTTACTGCCTGATGTAATGTTTTCTTTCATGTAGTGGAAAATGATTTTTGAAAAATTGTACTTTTTATTCAACACTAATGCAGTCACCATATTCATCTGGTAATCTCTCATCACATCATAACCACCCTTTCTATGACTGAGAGCGTGAATCACTGAATGAATGAAAAACTTGTAAGGCTTTGAGAAACACGATTTCAAATAGTTTGCACTGTTCAACAGACCATTATACCCCATCCTCAACATACATCCCTTAACCATTCTCTCTGGAAACTTTGTTGGTGAATTTTCATCATCCGGAAAATCTAACACTTCACGGAAGAGTTGTTTTGTAATGACAATCTCATTATCTTCAGCATTCAAGCTAACAATTGAAGTTATCACTTTACTTTCTGCATCATACTTAGCATTCTTCCAGAAACGTTCAATATGAGATCTAAAAACATTATGTTGATTCGTCAATGCCTTCGGGATAGGTAAACGCTTCATAAATTCCAGAATATCCTTGAATACGGCCATCTTTGGAAGCTTTTCATCATAAACACAACAGATGTTATGTAACGGATCAAACTGCACATTCGAAGCCTGAAATATAAACACAATTAATAGAAACACAAGTAGACATTTTGAACAATTTTTCAACACAAAACATCCTTCACACGAAATGGCTTTCAAGCGAAATGATATTCAAACGAAATGGTCAGTTTCAAATGATGTGACTTTCAAATGAAATGGCTGGTTCAAACGGAATGGTATTTCAAGCGATATGGCCATTTCGTGCGAAATGGTAACATTAACCAAAGTGCCATTTCGTACTAAATGACTTGTCATTTCGTTTGAAATCTGGTTCATGAACATTAATTTTACAGATGATTAAAACATGTTCTGGTGATGAAATTGAAACCCAAAATATGTTCTATGACAGATTCCGAGTACATGGGTATTTTTATTGTTCAATTTAGACCAATCAAACACTCTAGATCTATGTTCAAAGATCTGTGTTCATCGAGTTCATACGATTCAAGATGTCTGGTTCAAATTGAAACCCTAAATCTGATCTACAACCTATTCCAAACACACAGATGCAATTTTTAATCATTATTGAGCATTATTAAACCCTAGATCTAAGATTCAAAAGTCTATTCATCGAAATACAATCGATCTGGTTCAAATCAACATCATTCTCACCTTTCCCATGTTATAAGTTGAGCTAACCAACTTATAAACAGATTTCGAATGACAAACAATCAAGAAATCATCTTGAAATCGATGAAAACAGTGATTTCGTTTGAAATCGACTGAGTGGTGTGTCTGATACGAAATGGTGGAAATGACTGTTTCAAGCGGAATGAGGTCCTTTATATAGACATGTCCATTTCGTACGAAATGGACATTGAGGCAGTGAGACATTTTCATGCGAAATGAGCAATTGAAACGATATGGCCATTTCATGCGAAATGGTCATTTCGTTTAAAATTTTCAATTTTTCAAAATTTTCAACTTTTTATCTTTTTTGATTATTTTTGACTTTTTACCATCACACCCAGTTAACCAAGTCCAAGTTAATAACCCTGGTCAACTGTTTAGCCTGCCAAGTCCAAGTTAATGACCTTGGCTAACCAGTTTATGAACTTGCTGACTTTTTGAAACAGAAGAGTTGTTTATCCGATTCAAAGGCGGAAACAATGAAACGGACGCTCAAACTAATTATAATGTCTCTTAGATTGATTTAACACTGATTACAACCTGAGAACAATCTGGCAGCACTTCGTTACAATTTATGAATCCATGCCAAATGAAACAACAAGTGCACCTTATATAGTTGTGATGATTTCGCTTTTATGGCCTGCCATATGAGCGAAATCTGATGTTTCTAATTTCGCTTATATGGCATGTACATATGAGCGAAATCAGCTCCTTAACTTCTAATCTTCGATTCTCGAACCTCATGCACTGATTATTCTAACCTATCCTATTACATTACATGATACAAGACGAAGTCAATAGACGTAATGCACTAACAGATTCCCCCTCGGATATTGACGAAGTCTTCAGTGACTAATTTTCATCATGACACCTTCTTCAGTCTTGATCATTCTGCATCCTCGCTCAGATTGTAACATTGTAAGCATCCATCACTCTCTTGATCAGCTTCACACTTTGACTCTTACACCAGTATCTCATCACTGGCTCTATCATCAACAGCTTCATCATGAGCAGGCTCCCCCTTTCATCAAGCTTCCGTGCTTTTAGGGATCGACACCTCTCTTTCCATCTACAAGCTTCTCCTAACTTTCAGCTTGTCTTCAGACTCCCCCTTAGACTCTGCTCTCGGGATCGTAGTCTGGACTTTTCCTGCAATCACTCATACACTCGATAAGTAACATCATTTTAAACTTCCAGATATCGTAATCTGACAAAACACACCATTTAAACACTCCCCCTATCATCAAAATACAAATAATTTGCAATTTCATCAAACAGGATCAAAACTGACTCTTTAACAGTATAAGCATCCAAATCCCCCACAGTTAATCATCCAAGTCCAAACTAATGACCTTGGAGATATCACAAACTGTTTTTGAATTTTTTTAAAAAATTCAAGTTTCAATTTAATGAACTTGTTTTATTCTCAGAAACACAATCAACTTACTTAGATTTTGAAACTCAGCATCTCAGACATTGGTTGTCGAAAATAAAGCAGAAATCAAAATCTTTTTGTATTTTCTGAAAATATAAAGCAGTAAAGAAATATGTACAAACATATTTATAGGCAATATTTTTGTTTTGAGTATGCATCAGAGGATCATATCAGTTTTTGACAAGTCACAAGTACCGTTGAGCATAATTTCACATTAAGAATTAAACAATTCACTTAGATTGTCGATATACTGGTCCACTTAAATTTTCATACAAATTTCATCTGATTCAGGATACGAATTAGGTATTTTAAGAACTTAAACCCATTCATGTGTCCCACCTCTTGAATATACTCCCGTATCCAGATCCCAATATTCAGTCTTACAGGTAAGTATAACACAAATGATATCTGTAAGGGGTTAATAAATTATGAAGAATCATGAGAGCTCAGGTCAGAACTACCGTTCAGCAGAGAGATCATGACTCAACTTGGGTGTGTCCCCTTTAGAGGATCTTTTTTACAACAGCATTGCTAAGCAATTTTATTGTCTTATCATATATGCTGAGGGTGATGCTATGTTTCAAGCATTTGTGAAAAGTATTATTCGAGGACTAGGTCAGAACTTCCATTCAGCAAAAGTCCCGGAATAATACCCCAGATATCACTGAGTATAAAGACCTAGTATATCAGAAAAAGGGACCTTTCAAACGAGATTTCAGGGGTTACCTATATATCCAAGTAGTGTTCCCCACGAAATAAGCAAGTGTTTGAATTTAGGTTTATATCTCGAAAAAGTTTACTAAGTGTATAAAAACCTATCGACATATCATCAGTGAGACTGTTTAACGCTATATAGTCATTATAATTCTTTAGCATACTGTAACTGTCTACTGATGTACTATCATTTCCTCTTTTTACGCAAAACTCAAATTTTTAAATTTTTATCATGTTTTTGGCTTTTTCAAATTTTCTAATGGTTTTGGATTTTCTAATGACAATTTTTCTCCCCCTAAAATGCAAAATCATTAAAAATTTGACAACACAATACTGATAGCTTTGTCTCGCCATCCATTTTCTGCTTAAAGTGCTCTGATTTACATACCCCCATGATTTACAACCCATTGATCTTAACAGTTTGAAAACCGTTTTTCAATCTGATGAAAGTAATCATGTTTGTTCAGCCGTGAGGGTTTCGGCGTATTCAATCAACATACATTCAAAACAATAATAAAGACAACATATTTTTGGTTTTTCAAATTTTAACAAACTAAAAACATATTTTTGGTTTTAAATTTTTCAATTTTTAGGATTTTGAAATTATTGTTTATTTATGTATAGAAATTGATAAACTCCCTGTTTAACCAAACCAGGGTTCTGCAACCTCTTCCTGTGCCAGGCTGCTCCAACTACCATTCTCACAATCTTCAGCTTCGTTGAGCACCTGCACATTCAAACTTTATCAATCATTTGAACAATTTAGCCCAGGTCTGTTGGACCTTAGGCATTTCAACACAATAATGTTCATTTAATTTCGGAAACTCTTTGTCATTTAAAACTTTTTCAGGGTTGACTTCAACTTTCTCATCTTTTTCCGACGTCACTTGTTTCTTAGCACTCCACATTTGACCTTCCGGAGTACCTCTTTTGTAAAAGTTTGTCTCTTTTTGAACCTTTTGATTTTGAATAACATTTTTAGGTTTCCAAAACTCTTGAGGTTTTGTCATATCAACAGATGTTCTCCAACTCTGTGTTGTTCTGAATCTGGGTGTGTGAGAATTCCAGGTCTGTCTTGAATCGAACCTGTTCGGTTTTGATTTCCAATTTTGATTTGAAGCAAACTTGTTTGTATTGTACCTCCAAGTTTGTTTCGAATCAAATCTGGTTAACCTTTGTTTCACATTCTCAAATTGCTGTTTTTCAACATCAACAGGCTTTGGATTTGGACACTTTCGAGCAACATGTCCAATTTGATCACATTTAAAACACACTTTCTTTGAAACATCCTTGGCTTGTTGTTGTTTCTTTTTCATAACATCAAACTCCTCATTAGACTATTGTCCAAATTTGAGTTTTTCCTCTTCTTTCAAGCTTTTCCCTTGAACAAAATTCATCTTTTGTTGCAAATTTGGTTTTTTACTTTGATTCCAATTCCGTTTCTTTTTATAACCCAAACCAGCTTTCATGTTTTTCTTCTTAAAACCAGGTTTGTTATAAAAAGATTTATGACTTTTACCAGCAAACTTTGGAATCTCAGACTTCTCAATCTCAACCATTTTGAAAACTTTATCAACCTTTTCTGAAATCACATTCTGAATCAGGAATACAACATCTAAGAATAATTTGTCCGATCCAATCATGGTATAAACCAATCCTTTTGAATCATTATTCAAATTTTTCTCGGATTTTGTGTTTTTCAGATAACCATCATAAAGATTTCCTTCATCTTCATCCTGTGATTCAGACTTACCTTTTGTTGACTCATCTTTCAAAACACTATCAACAACCTTACTCACCACCTCTGAATCATCAGCTTCATCAGATTTGGTGTAAGTAACATCGATACTTTCAGGTAATTGGTCAGCTATGTTCAAACCCTTTGCCACCTTTTCCTCATCATAAAAAGTATAATTGTTTCTCAATGGTGGTGGTACTTGATGAAATTCTGAACCAATACCCTTTTTGCAATTGTCAGTATCTTTTTCATCTGGTGTGATGTTGAAAATGCGTTCAAGAATGTACGAAGAGTTATGATAACTTTGAAGTTTTGTAACAATCTTTTCTTTTTCAGCCAAGACTTGTTTAAGATTAGCAATTTCATCAACACACTTGTTCAATTCAATTTGCTTTTCTTTAAACTTTCTTTCATACATTTCTTTAGTGACTAAAGTTTCAGACAATCTTTGATCAAAACTTTTGACTTGGCTCTTCAAAGTATCATAAGCTTCCTGTACTCTCTGACTCGACCACTTTAAAGAATCATACTGTTTTTGTAAATCTTGAAATTTAGATTCTTTTTCAACACAATCAACACATTTTGCTGTACACAGTTGTCTATAAACATCATTATCCTTTTTAAGACCTTGACATTTCTGTGTCAATTTTTCAACTTTTAGTTTTAAAATTTCTTCTTTTTCAATCATATCTTTACATTTTGTTGTGAAACCATTTTCAAGTTTAACTATGTCATTGTCTTTTATTTTTATGATGTCATCTTTTTCAGTACAGGCTTTGCACATTTCTATGCAATTCCTGCATTTGTTTTCTTTTTCATCAAAACATTCGATAGATCAGAAGATTTTCTAACCTCAGTCTCATTCAGCACCGGTTCTTCTGACTCAACTTTCTGATCTTCCTCCTTTTCTTCTTTCTGAGCTTCTTCATTCTTCTGTTCTTCTTCAGCTTTCTGGTCTTGTTCAGCAGCAATCTTCGCGACAGTCTTTACTTCTTCAATCATCTTCTTCAATTCTTCTTCTTTTCTCTTCTTCATCTCTGCCACCTTCGGTAGACTTGCTTCACAAATCTCTCTTATCTTCTTCTCCAAATCAGGCAAATATGCTTTATCAGATAACCTTCGTGTGTTGAAAGTAGCTTGCCTTGGAAGCAAATTTGTTACAGCTTTGAAATCCACTTTTGATGGGTCAGCAACTGGATTACCCCGTGGATCCATGTAACATTCCAAATCATCATTCCATCGTTTTGCTCTCTGGGCTTCTTTGAATGGTTCGTTTAATTTTCCGATTTCCCATCTTGCATAATCTGCTTTCCACCTTCTATCAGGATCAGCATCAGCCACAAATGCATATCCAACTGCATCTTTTTCCGGGCAAACCTGACTCCAGTCGTAACCTTCATCGTCATATATAACTGCAAGAGCCCTTGATTTTTCTTCAGGCTGTTTCAACCTTGGAGGCTCAGACTTGTTCTGATGATAAATCGCTTTCTTGTAATAATCTTCTCTGAACGGGTTTTCAGAATCATCATCAGCATACGCATTTCTGCACTCGCGCTTAAAGTGACCTTTTTGTTTACATTTGAAACATGTCACCTTAGATTTATCAAATCCCAGTTTGGTAGATGGTCCACCAATTGACTTTCTCCCCGTGATCTCCATGAACCGCTGTGCCCGACGAACAGCACTGGCCATGCACCATCTTATATCCATTAGTTCCATCTCCTCGGGGTCTAATTAATCATAATCTTCTTTTGTCAAGTTGGTGTTGCCGATCTTCCCTGCAACAAGGCTTTCATACGATTCAAGTACAGATGCCAAGAAAACCATCTGTTGTTTTGCCGACTCTTCGCTGAAATTCTGCCCATTCTTCAGATCCACTGCGATATTACACTGAAACAAATTCTTGGAAGCAGATTGACTTGAAGGGTTTGAAGAAGATCCACTGTGAAGACTTTCATTGTTCACTGAACTTGAACTTTCTGCAGTAAATGCTGTTTTTGGAGATCCAGCCTGTGGTACATTTCCTCTGTAGTAAAGCTCTACATTTTGTTGATAAGCTGGATTGTTGACTTTAGATCTATTTATCTCCAACTCATGGCTTTCAAGTCTTTCGATCAGCAAATCCACTTTTAAATCTTCAGGCTTGATTGTATTTTTCAACATTAGAGCAAAGTATTGCCACTCTTGATCATTTGGCAATGAATCAAACAATTTATCCACCAGCTCCTCTTCAGAATATGTGATTTCATGTCTGGTCAGCTCCATTTTCAGATGTCCAAATCTCTCGATCATTTTACAAACAGATTCATTTTTCATACAACTGAATAGATCAAACTCTTTACGCAACAATTTCTTTTTGTTTTTAACAATTTCATTACTTCCTACACACTTTCTCTCTAATGCTTCCCACAAACTCTTTGAAGTTTTCTCTTGTTCAAGTAACGAGATAATATCCTCTCTCACTGACTGTTTGATTAATGTGATCATTTTATATTCAGCCACAACATTGTTTATATCTATGTCTGTGAAATCCTTCGCATTTATTAACTCTCCTCCCTCTTTTACTGGTTCAGTGTATCCATTTTTCAGTTTTAACCAGCTTTCAGGAGCGAAAGCTTTTACCCAACCCTCAAATCGGTTTTACCACCAGTTATAATCTTCAACTTTCATTAGCTTTGGTGGTTTCTGTTGGCTTCCATACATGTTCTCAAACTTCAAGTTCTCCGAAATCTCTCTCGAATATTCTCTCATCTCAGATCTTCTATCTGTCGATTCAGAAGTGAACGCGTTGTAGAATGTGTTGTAGAACTCTTCACCGTTGCTTGACATCTTCAATCACCTGAGAGCAAACAAACAAACTAAATCAGTTTAAACAATATCAAAAATCTGAAATATACTGACACTCGATTTTTGTGAAATGATCTTGACGCGAAAACGTTCACTTTCGAGCGAAATATGACACTCGGGCGAAATCAGTCTTTAACCAAACTATGTTCATTGGAGCGAAATCAAACAACAACACAATGAGCGAAATCACTTGATCCTATGAGCGAAATCATGTTGAACTTATGAGCGAAATCTGATTGTTGACAATGGAGTGAAATCACATGTATCTATGAGCGAAATCCCAATTTTATATGTCACAGAAGTGAAATTAGATGCACTTTGGAGCGAAATCCCAAGAAATGATATCCACTTGAGCAAAATTAGATGGACCTAAAAGCGAAATCACACATTGTCTGTAAAAGCGAAATCAACTCGATGTCCATTTTTGTCCATTTTTAGTCCGAATTTAGATATGAAACTTTCAAGGGTTTATCTATGTCCAATTTTACACAAACTGTGAAATTTTGATCTAATTTTGACCGGTAAATCTTGTTCAGATTGAAAAAGAAGGAGTAGAAGACAGAAATTTGATGCAAATGAGCTAAACTCTTCCTCCTGTGCTCTGATACCACTTGTAGGATCGTTGTCGGACCCGAATGAGTCAATCAGAAGAGTTGTTTATCCGATTCAAAGGCGAAAACAATGAAACAGACGCTCAAACTAATTATAATGTCTCTTAGATTGATTTAACACTGATTACAACCTGAGAACAATCTGGCAGCACTTCGTTACAATTTCTGAATCCATGCCAAATGAAACAACAAGTGCACCTTATATAGTTGTGATGATTTCGCTTTTATGACCTGCCATATGAGCGAAATCTGATGTTTCTGATTTCGCTTATATGGCATGTACATATGAGCGAAATCAGCTCCTTAACTTCTAATCTTCGATTCTCGAACCTCGTGCACTGATTATTCTAACCTATCCTATTACATTACATGATGCAAGACGAAGTCAATAAACGTAATGCACTAACATTTAAGTTCAAATTAATGATCTTTTAAACATTTCGAGCAATTTCCAACACCTTTTCACAAACTTTTGCTTATCCAACCCACATGATCCAACTTGTTTAGCATTGTAAGACTTTGATCATCAGATCCCCAACGTCCGTTGTCGAAAAAGATGAAAAATCAAATCTTTTTGGATTTTATAATATCTTGCTAAACAAACAGAACAACTTTTTGGATTTTGAAAAACAATAAACTGTACACACATATTTTTGGTGAGCGTGTTAGGGGATCATATCAGCTGCCGACAAGCTACAAATACCGTTAAGCTTTGATTTCATACTAAGCATTAAACAATTCATAGTGATTGCCGATATACAGATCCAATTTAAATTCTCACACAAATTTCAATCTGTTCAGGATACGAATTAGTTGTTTTAAGGCTTAACTTATATGCGTGTACCACCTCAGAATATACTCCCATATCCAGACCACTATATTTAGTCTTACAGGTGAGTGTACACTAATGATATCTGTAATTGGGTTAAGTGCGAGGCCATGGGAGCTCAGGCTATTGCTTCCGCAAAATCAGAGAGATGATGGCTCAACTTTTAGGTGGGTCCCCCTTGGGGATCTTCTTTACAACAGCACATGATTAGCATTTTTCAATGTTTCATCATTTTTTATGCTGAGGGCGGGCTTTAAGATTTAAAGCAGTGCAAAGTATTATACGAGGACTAGGCTATTGCTCCCGCAAAATCAGAAGTCCTGGTATAATACCCCAGATATCAAGACGTATAAAGACCTAGTATGTCAGAAATAGAGCCTTT
Source organism: Helianthus tuberosus (assembly GCA_030545235.1). Lineage (NCBI taxonomy): Eukaryota > Viridiplantae > Streptophyta > Magnoliopsida > Asterales > Asteraceae > Helianthus > Helianthus tuberosus. The sequence continues at coordinate 92,118,450 of CM060381.1, forward strand.
CAAACAGGATTTCAGGGGTTACCTATATATCCGAGAGATGTTCCCCACGTAAAAGCAAAAAATGATTTAGGTTTATATCCCAAACAAACTTACTAAATGTGTAAAAACCTATCAGCACATCATCAGCGAGACTGCTTAACACTTTTTAAACTATACATTTCTTTAGCGTACTGCAACTGTCTAGCTGATGTACTATCATTTCCCCTTTTTACACAAACTCTTTTTGCCTTTTTCACTGTTTTTGGATTTTTTAAATTTTATCATGTTTTTGTATTTTCTGAAAACTTTCTCCCCCTAAAATCAAAAACATATTTTAGTGTTTTTTGGTTTTATCAAAAGCAGAAAATAAAACTGTACAAAATCTTGACAACAAGACGTAGATCACTTCTGATCGCCGTCCTCCTCTGCTTCACACTCAACAACCCTCCCAGAAAACAAAATTTTCATCCCGTTTAATTTCAAAAGATAGTTAAATCTCTTTTTATCAAAAGGTTTTGTGTAAAAATCAGCTCTCTAATCATCGGTGTGTATATGATCAATTCGAATCAATTTCTTCTCGTAGCAATCACGGATGAAATGATGTCGAATTTCAATATGTTTCGTTTTAGAGTGATGAACCGGATTTTTAGTTATATTAATTGATGCCTCATTGTCCATAAAGATTGGCGTGTCCAAGAACTGCAAACCGTAGTCCCTCATCTGCTGCTGGATCCAGAGGATCTGGGAGCAACAGCTGGAAGCCGAAACGTATTCAGCATCACAGGTTGAGAGAGCGATTGTGGTTTCTTGCATTTCCAAGTAACAAGTCGAGTTCCGAAGAACTGACAGCTAGCAGTTGTGGACTTTGCATTTTGCTTACAGCTCCCGAAGTCAGAATCAGCATAACCAGTAAGAGAAAAGTCACCAGATTTAGGATACCACAAGCCGGTGCTTGGGCAACCTTTAAGATACCGTAAAATTCTCTTCACAATCATCAGGTGTGACTGTCTCGGGCTTGACTGATATCGGGCGTAGGGGCAAGTTGGATACATGATGACCTGTCTTGACGCTGTCAGATACATTAATGAACCAATGATCGACCGATAGTGCGTCTCATCCACCTTTTCACAGCTTTCATCCGGACATATACCATGATTTTGAGCCAGGGGGTTGAGATTGGAGATGATTCAGACATATTGAACTTGTCAAGCACATCATTCACGTATTTTGTCTGGTGTATGAAGATTCCTTCGGGTAATTGCTCAACCTGAAGCCCTAGGAAGAACTTCATCTCCCCCCATCGAACTCATTTCAAACTTTTTCTTCATAACCTTCTCGAACTCTTTGCATAAATCGTCGTTCGTTGATCCAAAGATTATGTCGTCAACGTAAATCTGCACGATGAGTAGATGCCCTGCAACCTCTTTTGTAAACAAAGTGCTATCGACAGCCCCTCTGATGAACCCGTTGGCCAGCAGATGTTGGGAAAGCGTCTCGTACCAGGCTCTCGGGGCCTTGTGTAATCCGTAAAGCGCTTTGTCGAGTAGATAGACTTTGTCTTTGTGCACTGGATCGGTAAAACCCGGTGGTTGTCCGACGTACACTTCTTCTTTGATCTTTCCGTAAAGGAATGTAGATTTGACATCTAGTTGGTAGACCTTGAATCCTTTCCAAGATGCGAATGCCAGGAAGATTCTGATTGCCTCGAGTTGAGCAACAGGCGCATATACTTCAGTAAAGTCGATGCCTTCTTGCTGACTGAAACCTTGGACTACCAAACGTGCTTTATTTCTCATGATCACCCCTCTATCATCTCGTTTACACTTGAAGACCCATTTGGTCTTGATCAGCTTTTGATTTTCTGGTAGATCAACCAATCTCCATACTCCAAGCTTCTCAAACTGTTGCAGCTCTTCCTGCATAGCATTTACCCAGCTTTGCTCGGTTAATGCTTCTTTATATGTCTTTGGCTCTACCTGTGAAATAAAGCATTTCAATGAGAAGTCTACTTGTAAAGGAGCAATAGATGAATAAAAACATGTAAGCCCTTTGTTGATTTGATCGCGTGTTTTCATTCCACTTTGAAGATCACCAATAATTTGTTCTGATGGATGATAAGACAAAGTTCTAGGCCTGACTGTGTCTGGCATGCTCACTTCCGATTGCAAGTTTGTGATATCATGATCACCCGTGTGATCCACAGCTTCTGAAGTTGCAACATTTGGTTCCTCGTAAAAAATCGAATCGGATTCCGATTCTGAGTCGTCAGATTGATCAAATGTTGGAGCTGGTTCTTCTGGGGGTTTGTGTTTCATTCCACTTGGACCAGCCTCGTGATCATTTGCACCCACGGTGGGCTGAGAAACTACCAACGGTCTTGGCACTTGTTCTTGTGACATAGATTGCTGATGTTGGTATAGTAATGCTAGTTCCTCCTCACTTGGTTCAGTCGGCAACTGGAAAGACTCCCAGAGTTTATCATAATCGAATAGCAATCTGTTTCCGGGAAGTTATTCCGGAGCAGTAAACTTCTGACAGTCAACATGCTGAACTTGTATAATCTTTCCTAAGCATGGAATAAATACTCTCTTCAGTGGACTTGCATAACCTACAAAAAAACCTTCGTTAACCTTTGCACCAAATTTACCATCTGGATCAATAACTGTACATGGTGATCCAAAAGGTTCTAAGAATTTCAGATTTGGTTTATAGCGATGAAGTAATTCAAAGCAGGTTTTCTTGTACTTCTTTACTGTCAGAACACGATTTAACGTGTAACATGCTGTAGCAACTGCTTCACTCCAAAAGAATATCGGCAATTTGGAATCGGCTAACATAGTTCGAGCTGTTTCGATCAGTGTGCGATTCTTTCATTCTGCTACACCATTTTGTTGTGGAGTGTATGGTGCGCTGAATTCATGAAGAATGCCTCTGTCATTGCAAAATTCAAGCATACGGTTGTTTTTAAACTCTGTCCCGTTGTCGCTTCGAATTCTTCTGATCGGCAGTTTATACAGCGTCTCCATCTTTTTGAATAAAATCATCAACGAATCAAATGTTTGATCTTTTCTTTCGAGACACATCACCTAGGAGAATCTTGAAAAGTCGTCAGTAACGACTAAACAATACAGATCTCCACTAACGCTCTTCACATTTACCGGTCCGAACAGATCCATATGGAGTCATTCGAGCGGTAGCCTGATGGAGTTCAAGAGCTTCTTTGGGTGTGACTTCTTTGTTTGCTTACCCTTCTTGCATTCTACACAATCATCATTCAGATGGAAATTTTTCAGATTAACACCTTCAACAAGATCATTGTGAACTAAGAAATTCATTTTTCTCACATGAATGTGACCCATCTTACGATGCCACATTCTTGATTCTTTTTCAGTTGCTTTTGTTTTAGTTACAAAACATTGCTTCTTTTTGTCTGATGTTGTTGCGACGCTCATATCTAGTACATATAAATCGTTCTCACGAGGAGCTCGCATCAACACCAAATATTCAGGAATTTTAAAACCAGGTTTAATGATCAAACACTCATTTTTTGTAAAATGAACTGTGAACGACTTGTCACAAATCTGCGATATGCTCAACAGATTGTTTTCAAGTTCAACGATGTAGTTCACTTTGTCAAACGTTACAACTCCATTGGTAAGAATTCCTTCACCAACGATTCTTCCTCCCTGAGTTCCCGCAAAACCAACATATCCTCCATTAATTGATTTGACATCATAGAGTAATGCTAACATCCCAGTCATATGCCTCGAGGCGCCGCTATCCATGATCCACTTGGAGATGATCGACCTCGGAAGCCCCTACACACATCAAAGATATTTACTCAAACAACGATGCCCAAGATTTCTTCACATTTGGAACACTACCAAATACGAGATCATAAGCTACGTCAACTTTTGGAATGTTGAAGACAATGTTTGGAACAACAGGTTTGACTTTGATTTTAGATCTCCCTCCTTGATTGGTGGGAATTCCTCAATCAATTTGTCCAATTCAAACTCAAGATTTTCATTGTTAGTTACAACAACTGTTGGCTCAGATTTTAAAATCTTTTCCATTTTCTTTTCTTCAAACGATTGTTTAGGTTTCTCCACCCATGATTGATTTTGAAAAATCTTCATTTTAGAATAAACCTTTGAAGTCTTTGGAGATTTTGAAGATTCACCAATCTCAAAGGTTGATTTGGCTTGTCCTCGGACTTCAAAGATTCACCGCGTTTCAGAATACGCACGGGGGAAACCATCGGTGTTTTACCCTTAACATCATTTGAAGTTTTAGGTTTGGGTTTCTGGAAAACTGGTTTTTCAATCCTCTTAACACACTGTTTGGCCATGTGACCAATTTCATTGCAGCGATAACAGATTCTTTTGTCATATTCGACAAAAGTGGATCTGTTGGTCTCATCTTTCAACTTTTTCGCTGCATTGAAATCGTCAATTACTTTCTGACTAAAGATATAATCTTTTTCATCAACTGTGTTCTTTCCTGCAACAAATACATCACTCAACTTTTCTTTTGGCTTAACCTCTTTTTTAGCCATTTTCTTCTCAAAACCGACACCTTTCTTTTTAAAATTGTTACCATGTCTTTTGTTATGACCATTGTTACCCACCCATTCTTTCTTTCCCGGGTTGTTTGATTGTTGTTTCACAAAATATTTTTTCGGTTTTGATAGAAATGCATTGTTGTTAACTTTCAAAATATCAATGTCCATAAGTTTGAACACTTTTTCAAGATTTTCCAATTTTGCATTCTGAATTGGATACTCAAAATCAGTATAGAGTTTGTCAGTTCCGGTCATTGTGTAAACCACACTGATCGAATCATCATTCACAACTTTATCTGATTTTGGGATGAATTTGTCCAGAAAATTTCCATCATCTTCAGAATCAGAATTTGGATTTTCCAAGTGAGTTTTAACTGTTCCGAAATCAGAGTTATCACTTTCTTCATCCAACACTTGGTCAACAACAGTTTTAATCACTTGTGACTCGTTGTCAGTGTCAGATGGAGAAAATGTAACATCAATGTTTTCAGGTAACTCATTCTCCACAGTTCTCAACTTGAGATTCAAAGCTGCTTCCACCCCATCTGGATATTTCTGAGTATAATGATTCCATATTGGGGGTGGAACATTGTTGAAAGCAGATTTAGCATCAGGTAGTTGAGGAACAATTTGATCAATCACATAAGATGAAGCAATATAACTGATCAATTTCTTATCAACTCTTTCTTTTTCAATACGCGTCAATTCAAGTTCCTTTTTCAAAGATGCGATTGTGTCTAGATGAATGTTTATCTCCATCTGCTTTTCCATGACAGTTTCTTTGAACAACTAAGTAGCTTTATCGTCTTCTATACTTTCCTTTGAATCATTTTGATTGAATGTGATAAAGTGTCATAAGCTTCTTTCACATCATTAAAATCAAATTTTACGTTGTCAGTATATTTCTTCAATTCTTGAAACTGTTTGTCTTTTTCAAGACAATCCATGCAGAATTTTAAACAGTTTTCGCATGGTGTTTCAGGAATTGAATCAATCTTTTCAAAACCCTTTTCATCTTTATCAGTTTTAATTTCTGGTTTACCAAACCCGTCAGACTCAGACTCTGATTTTTCTCCTGATTTGATATCCAGATTTTCTGATTTGAACTCGGACTCCTTTTCGACTGAATCCTTTTCGATTGACTCTGTTTCGATAGACTCCGTTTTGACAGACTCCGTTTCGACAGACTCCATTTCGACAGACATTGACTCTTGAGTTTTTTCTACCTCTTTCAGTTTGACCATCAGCGCCTTGTCAGCTATTTCCTTCAGAGTTTCTTCATTCATCTCTTTAGAAACATCTATGATTTCTTCAACCGGAGCTTTTTCGACGTCATATTGTGGACAGAAACCAGTAGTTGGCTCGCTGAAGAATCCTGCAAAAGAATCAAACAAGTTAGGAGGCATTATGGATTTAAAAGAATTAGCAATAATCTCCTGTTCTGATTGATAATAATAAACTTCTGCTGCTGCCTCTTCAAGCTCTGCCAGACTCTCTTCACTCATTACTTCTCCGGCTTCCTCAGCTTCAACAACACATTCTGGCTCTTCAATAATCTCCGCCATCATAGCAAGACCCTCACCAGGAACATATTTATCCCAACTAAAACCTTGCGGCATCTTCTCATCATCCTGATTAACCAAAAGAGCCTTTTCTGGTTTGTTTTCAATTTGAGGTCTTTGATTAAATGGTTGTTGACTAGTTTTGTGATAGATTGCTTGTCGGTAGTAGTCATTTGTGAACGGATTCTGATGATTGTTTACTTCCCTGTTTAGACACTCGCGTTTGAAATGCCCTTTTTCTTTGCATTTGAAGCAAGTTACTTTCGCTTTATCAAACAAGCTTTTGATCAGGTCCTGAGAGACTGTTTCGTCCGGTTATTTCCATAAATCTTTGTGCTCTCCTCACTAAGCTCGCCATTCCCCATTTGATATCAATAAGCTCTAATTCTTCAGGATCAATTTGATCGTAATCCTCATTTGTCATGTCTGTATTACCGATCCTTCCAACAACTAGACTCTCATATGATTCAAGAATGGAAGCTAATAGTGCAATATGTTGCTTTGCAGCTGCTTCTGTAAAATCTTGACCATTTTTTATGTTTACAGCAATATTACACTGTATCCAAGAAACGTAACTCTGATTATTTGAACTTGATGAACTTTGAGGAGACACATGTTCTTGAACCTTAGGATTTAGTTCGAAGCTTGTAAACGGTGAATGATTGTTGCTTGGTGTGCTTTGAGAAACTCCAGATGTAGGCTCAGCACTAAATGTTGTTTGAATTTTTGGACTTGGGGTAGATGTTGCCGATGAGCTTCCTTTGTAGTACAACTGAACATCTTGTTGTACATTAGCATATTTCATTTTTCTGATCTTTTTAAGTTCAAGCTCATGTGATTCAATTTTCTCGATGAATGTGCTTAGATTGAAACCAACATATTCCAAGTTATTTTTCAAAACCAACAAATATGTGCCCCACTCATCATATGGTAAAGCATCTGCCAGCTTGTCAACCCATTCTTCATCTGTTTTTTCAATGCTCAAATGCTTCATTTCTACAACCAAATGACAATATCTCTCGATCAAATCTTTTGTTGACTCACCCTTCATAGCAGTAAAAATATCAAATTCCTTTTTCAGTAATGCCGTCTTGCTCTTTATCATCGAAACACTTCCAAGAAACTTGACTTTTAGTGAATTCCAGATAGACTGTGAATCATTATGATTTGGTAGCAAAACCAAAATATCTTCTTTGATTGCTTGTTGCAAGATACTCATCATTTTCTTCTCGGCTTTAAAACTATCTTGTTCAATCGGAGTTAACTGATGAAGTGCTTTCTCAATACCCGCTCCATTCGTCGGTTGTACATACCTTGACTCAATTTTCATCCAACACTCAAAATGATTTGCCTGTACCTAAGTTTTAAACCTCTCTGACCACCCTGAATATTCATCAGTGTTCATCAATTTTGGTGGCTTTTGCATTGTACCAAGCTCGTTCTCCATGTTTACGTTCTGAATAATACTCGCTGGAGTTTGAACTGCAGTCATTCCCCCTCCGGAAAACATGTTATAAAATTCTTGGTTATCCATTTTATACTTCGAAAAATTTTTCGGAAAAACTTTAAGTTTTGAAAAATGACACTTTCAAGCGAAATGACTTCTACACAAAATGGATTTTCAAACGGAATGAACCTCAAACGAAATGGACTGTTTCAAACGGAATGAATTCAAACGAAATCAACTTTCAAGCGAAATGACAGTTTCAAACGAATTGGAATGTCATTTTGTGCGAAATGAGTAGACAGTTCTTTAATTCATGCGGAATGAACGATTTTCAAACGAAATGAACCAATTCGTGTGAATTGGACAACTTTTCAAACGAAATGGTGCATCTCGCACGAAATGAACAACAATTTCACACGAAATGATGTTTTTGCCATTTTTTTATCAGTTTAATTTGAATTTAGGTCTGAATCTTTGAAGGATTGATTAAAATGGTGTTTTACACGTTATATCCAAATCTCAGTCCATTTTGTCCGTGGAATCGTTCAAAAAATCCAAGAATGAGTAGAAGTAGAGAGTTCTAAACCATTCAAAGCACTGATTCAGCCGATTTGACTCATCCTGAGCTCTGATACCACTTGTAGGATTGATATTCGACCTAAATGAGTCGGTCTGAGTCAAATCTAAGTCACTAGAGAGGCGGAAACAATCTATTAACTGAGAATCGGTGTTAGAATGTGAGTAGAAGCAGAGAAATACACTTTAAACTGGTTTTCCATTGATTTTAGACGTTAATACACGCAGAGAATTTGACAGCACTTCGTTACAATTTTCACCGAACCGTACCAAATGGAAAACCCAACACCCATATAAATAGGGCAACCATTCCACACAAAATGACACATTCCATTCCGCACGAAATGGCAAACTTCAATTTCGTGCGAAATGGACAATACAAGTTCATTTCGTGCGAAATGGTACATACATAAATAAACTTCAACATTTCACACTTTCGACCCTATTACAAGCTACTTGACACGACCTAGATTGTTGACGTAGGCGATAGACATTGTGTACCAACATAGAGTATGTCATCGAGACCTTGCGGATGTTGCATTGACCATTTAATGTCAAAAGTCACATGCTCATCATCTACTCGGAGTGTGATTTGGCTAGCCACCACATCAACAATCGTCCTCGCAGTATTGAGGAATGACCATCCAAGTATTAAGGGCACTTTTGAGTCTTCGTCCATGTCCAAAATGACAAAGTCCACGGGGAATATGAATTTGTTGTTTTAACAAGCATATTTTCAACGAATCCACGCGGATACTTGATTGAACGGTCTGTAAGTCGAATGCTCATTCTAGTGGGTGAAGGTTCACCCAGATCTAATTTAGCAAAAACCTTGTAAGGCATAAGGTTTATGCTCGCTCCTAAGTCAGCCAATGCGTGACTGACTAACATGCTGCCTGTAACAACTCTCATCAAAAGTCCTAAATTATTATTTAATTTGGCCAATAGGAAACCCTAATTGAGAAACCCAAGTAATTCTGAACAAACCCTAAAATTTTCAAAACATTTAGAATCAGGATTAGGGCCCCTAAAACTAAAGGGGGGTAAACCCTAAGTTGATAACTATCTCTAAAATGCGTTGTATACGTTTCAAATTAACGAACTGTCAATTCATCAAGCCTATACTAGTGACAAGGCTACTCTAGGCTAGGTCGACACCCCAGGCGAGTCGCGACAGGGGTCACGACTTCTTCCGCGACACGCGGGGGAACAACTTTTCACGTATAAATACTGGGCATTGGGACTTGAATTCTGTCTTTGGAACGACGTAAATCCGAGTTACGTAGACTGAGTTATCACAGAAACAGTTCAATAAACACACACAATCACTAATTGCTGCCACAATCAGGGTAATAACTCGATCGCTATTACGATTCAACGTCCGATCGATTATAACTATCCAACGATTGTATAAGTGCCGCTCAAATTGAGTTTATACTTTGTTATTCATCGTGATTTCGACTTGAATGTTTTAGTGCTGTTCGAACTCGGACTATACTCTGTCATTCGTTGTGAATCCGCTGAATTATTAAGTATTGCACTTGTAAATTGTTGTGAGGGTTTAATCTCGTGAATTGTCGTAACTGCTGTATTAGTTACTAACCTGTTTGTGTGTGCATTGTTATTTAAATTAGGTTAATCAAGGCTAATCAGTAGGCTTATACTCTGCTCGTTAAATCTACAATGTGAGTCACTGTTTTACAATACTCCAAATTATTTTCAAAAGTTATAATTACAGTGATTAAGTTTATGTAATCACCAAATTACAGCCGGTATGTGGGGTATTGTGCACAGTATTGCAGTTTTATCACTTTAGGTGGGCGAACCTAAAACTTAGTGATAACCGTCATTCATTGGGGCAGCCAATGGTGATATGACCACAGTCACCGAAAAGAGTCGAGTGACAAATACTGTGGGTAGTTGGTTTGATATCAGAAACATTGTAATCTCTTAATACTGTAAATTATAACAAACGAGTCGTTTTAGCAACTGAATGATTCACTCAGTATTTCCCCGCTGACAAAACCTTTTTCAAACATGTTTCAGGTGATCTGTTGTGAGCAAAGGAAAAGTGCCTTGGAGCACTACAAGCTTAGAAAAGTGGCTCAATGTAAATAAATAAAGAAACATGTTTTGAGAAATAAAGATTTTCCAGTGAAATCACTCTATTGTAAATTATGGGATTTATCCCTATATTATATATAAACGAGTAGTTTTAATATTAATCGATCCTGTTTAAAAAGACTTCCGCTGTCATTTAATTAGATACCATCGGATTTCCTGCCTCGCAGCTCTGGACCGGGTCAAACCGGGGTCAAGGGTGGTGACAGGAAAAGGTGGTATCAGAGCCACTGATTTAAGCTTACTATTGATTTTAGCCTATTAAAATAATTAAGAAATACTTATAAAATTTAAATTGCTATTCTGTGAAAACATGTTTTATTAATTGATTAATTGTTGAGTTACAGTATGGGTAAACAAAAGATTTCTGCTATCTACCACAAATTAAATACTGCACCCACAGAGAAAGGAACCTCTTCCTCCAAACACCCAGCAGATCTGGAAGAAGGGATTTTTGTCCGTAAAGCAAATTATGAAAATCCTCTTACCCAAGATAAAAGAAATTTGATTCTTAGAAAGGGAAAGGAGAAAATAAAGAAACCCCAAGTCAAGAAAGTAAGGTTTAATTCAGAAGTCCAGGAATTAGGCAATAGGTCACCTTGGGAAGATACATTAGATGAAAAATGGGCAAACCTTTATATGCTAGCTAACGTAGCAGAGAATGCAAACCTTAAAAAAAAAACAATAAGCCTGGTCTAGTAGAAAATTAATCTCCAGTAAATAAATAAAGTATAGTGTGTTCTCTTTCCTGTAGTCTTTTGTACAATCTGTATGCAATAAAACTTTAATGTTTATTGTAAAACTTTGTTCCAAAGTTTTAACTTAGCATTTTTGTATATGCTATCCAGCATGAGTGAGATATCGGAAGCATTTCAGAATCTCAACCTCTACCCAGTACCAATTGAAGTCTCCCACGACTTTACTGGTTATATTGCTGACATAGAGGAACCCCTGGAATTCCAAGCTCCACCGCTGGAAAAAGCAAAACTTAAAAAGAAAAGAAGATATGTAGGATGGAGGAAAGTGTGCAGGAGAAAGCCAGTTACTAGGAAACTCCCCAAAATAGAAAACCCTATAGACAAAGGGAAAGGAATCGAAATTGGAGAAAGTTCTAATCCAGCAGAGATAGAAATCAGGAAAGATTCTAAACAAAAAGGAATAGAAATTGGAGAGAGTTCTAGACAAACTGAAGAAATCACATTTCAAGACGAAATCGACCGTCTACTGGCAAATTGTGATGTCATTAGCCCTATCCATAATAATCTATATCCTTACTTAGAAGCCCAACTTCCTGTGAATCTGGAACCAGCTATTCCAGACCCACTAATCCACACTCGACCTTTAGGTCAAATGGAAGAATGGTGGACAAATGACTGGCAATTCGAAAATATCATCAATAGTCCTTATTCTTTCCTTCCACAGTTTGATCCAGAACCTATCCCCAATCCTCCAATGAGCTACGAAAACTTAGCCGAACTCCGTCAGTTCGGTGAAGAGCTGATAGGTACAGGGAATAGGATCCGGGAAATGGGGGAACAAATTTCCTGGAAATACGACGAAAGGGAGCGTCGCTATTAAACTGCCAGTTGATCAAAGAATAGTGGGGTTGGGAAGAATATCTGTATAATAATAATAATAGTTAAATATAATTCTGTAAAATGGGAAATAAAACATTGTAAGATAAACAGTGTGTATGGATGCCTATATAATATATAAAGCAAAATAGAAGTCGAAACATCGACAATTTTGGACACATATATCTGTGTTGTAAGATTTTATGTGCTTCTGTGTAATTGTTTTATTTACAATCATTTGATACTAATAGTTATATTTATAATAATTTATCAGATGGAAAACGCTGGTAATGAACCAGTTAATGAAGAGAATCAATCTGAACAAAATCAGGAAAACCGGTATATGACTAGACAAGATATTGAAAATATTGTTGCTCAAGGGATAGCTAATGCTATTCCAGCATTCGTTGCTGCTATAAAGAATCCAATCGAACCGCAACAAATCGTTCCAAGTAAACATACTCAGGAAGATAATTTTAGTCATAGTGTAAATGGAGGCGGCAATCATGACGATAATAATCCACGACAGGCTCCACCTCCTAAGAAAATGAAAGCCGCAACACCTGGTTGCACTTTCAAAGAATTTCTTGCATGCAAACCTGCTGAATTTGCAGGTAACGAAGGAGCAACTGCAGTACTGCGTTGGTTAGAGAAAACCGAAGCAGTAATTGCAATAAGTAAGTGTTCCGAAGAAGATCAGGTGATGTATGCGTCAAATTTGTTCAAAGAAGGGGCACTAGAGTGGTGGAACACGGTGTTACAAGCAAAAGGAAGAAGGATGGCATATGCTATGAACTGGGAAGAATTTAAAATTCTTGTAGAAAGAAAATATTGTCCTGAATATGAAAAGGAACAAATGGAAAATAAGTTCCTAAATCATCGTATGGTAGGCGTGGAGTGTCGCAGTTATACTTCGACATTCTTTGAATATGCTAGAGTGGTACCAACACTGGCTTCGCCAGAGCCGGTACTCATTTCCCGTTACATTTGGGGATTAATTAGTGAAATTCGTAACATCGTTAAAGCTGCGAGACCTCGCACTATTGACGATGCTGTGGAATTAGCTAATACCCTAACTGATGAACTAGTGCGTACAAGAGAAGAAGATCGAAAGAAGGAATTGGCTAAAAAGATTACCCAAGGATTTCGTGTGGGTAATGATAATAGGTTCAAGAAAAGAGGAAGGAGACAATCTGCACAACCGCCTTTTTGCAGCAATTGCAAAAAGAATCATTTTGGAAGATGCAATGTAAATTGCAACTTCTGCAAAATGGCAGGACATCGTGAAGAAAATTGCAAAAAGAAAACAATAGTCTGCTATAACTGTGGAGAAACAGGACATTACAAAACAGAATGTCCTAAATTGACTAAAACTACAGACAATAAAGGCAAACCAGCTAATGGAACAACAAAGAAGAATGCCCGAGCATTCCAGCTACCCACTCAAGAAGCTGAACTAATCCCTGACGTCATAGCTGGTACGTTCTTGGTCCACGACGTTTATGCAAAAGTGTTATTTGACTCTGGTGCAAACCAAAGTTTTATCAATACTTCATTTTGCCAAGCCCTTAACTTACCTTTAACCACCCTTAAGCAAATTTTTACAGTAGAAACGGCAGATGGGAATTCTGTTAACATAAACAAGGTTTTGCAAGAAGGAAAGATAGAATTGTTAGGCCATAAGTTTTCTGCAAAACTATTACCTATGAAGTTAGCCGGATTCGATGTAGTGTTAGGAATGGATTGGTTAATAGCCAACCATGCTCGAATTCTCTGTGATAAGAACTCTATAGAAATTCAGGCACCCACCGGAGAAGTAATTGTGATTACAGGAGATAAACCACGTAAGCCCATGAAGTTCGTATCAGTAATGAAAGTTGCTAATTATGAACGAAAACAAGGAATAGTATATATGATTTCAGTAATCATAAGTACTAAGGGTAAAGAACTTAAGGAAATTCCTGTAGTTTCAGGGTATCCGGATGTATTCCCAGAAGAATTACCAGGATTACCACCAGATAGGGAGGTAAAATTTAGGATTCATCTAATTCCGGGTACTACACCAATAGCTAAGGCACCTTATCGATTAGCACCCACCGAAATGCTAGAATTGAAAAAGCAATTAGATGAATTACTAAGTAAATGTTTCATACAACCTAGTTCATCCCCTTGGGGAGCACCAGTGTTGTTTGTGAAAAAGAAAGATGGATCGATGAGAATGTGTATCGATTATAGAGAATTGAATAAGGTTACAATTAAGAATCGATACCCATTACCTAGGATTGACGATCTTTTTGATCAACTTCAAGGCGCTAGGTATTTTTCTAAGATAGACTTAAGATCCGGATATCACCAGTTAAAAGTACAAGAAGAAGACATACCTAAAACTGCTTTCAGAACTAGGTATGGCCATTATGAGTTTACAGTCATGCCCTTTGGACTAACAAATGCCCCAGCAGCATTTATGGACATGATGAATCGGATCTGTAAACCATACTTGGATAAATTTGTAATCGTATTCATCGACGATATACTTATTTATTCCAAAAGTCAGGAAGAACATTGCGAACACTTGCATGCACTCTTAACCTTGTTAAGAAAAGAAAAACTGTATGCCAAATTCTCAAAGTGTGAATTTTGGTTAAGGGAAGTGCAATTCCTAGGACATATGGTAAATCATGAAGGCATTCATGTAGATCCTGCCAAAATAGAAGCAATTACCAAATGGAAAGTCCGACAAACAGCTATGGAAATCAGAAGTTTTCTAGGCTTAGCCGGATATTACAGACGATTTATTAAGGATTTCTCTAAGATAGCTGTACCTTTGACTAAGTTAACCTGTAAAGCTGCTAAGTTTGAATGGGGATCTAGACAAGAAGAAGCTTTTAAGATTTTAAAACACCAATTGATAAATGCTCCAATTTTAGCATTGCCAGAAGGAACAGAAGATTTTGAAGTATATTGTGATGCTTCAAAATTAGGATTCGGATGTGTGTTGATGCAACGTAAGAAGGTAATTGCGTATGCCTCCCGGCGGTTGAAAAAGCACGAGGAGAATTATACGACTCATGACTTAGAATTAGGAGCCATAATTTTTGCCCTTAAAATATGGAGACATTATCTGTATGGAAGTAAGTTTACTATTTATACAGATCATAAAAGTTTAAGATATATATTTGGGCAGAAAGAGTTAAATATGAGGCAAAGAAGATGGATGGAAGTTCTAAGCGATTACGACTGTGATATTCAATATCATGAAGGAAAGGCAAACGTAGTTGCAGATGCCTTAAGTCGTAAGTATCAGGAAAAACAAAAGCGAGTTCGTGCTCTTAGATTAAATCTACAAGTAGATTTAATGGAACAATTAAAGAAAGTTCAGGAAACAGCAATCAAGGACGATGCTGAAGGAATGAAAGGTTATATAAAGGAACTAGAGCAAGGAAATGATGGAATTTGGAGATTCCACAAGAAACGAATTTGGGTACCTAAGCAAGGAGAATTAAGAAATAAGATTTTAGAGGAAGCCCATAAATCTAGATATACTATGCATCCAGGAAACAATAAGATGTACCAGGATTTAAGAAAAAATTTCTGGTGGATAGGAATGAAGAAAGATATAGCAAGATATGTTTCTAAGTGTCTTATCTGTTCACAAGTTAAGGCAGAACACCAGAAACCTTCAGGACTACTACAACAATTGGAAATGCCTGTATGGAAATGGGAACTTATAACAATGGATTTTGTTACTAAGTTGCCTAAAACAAGAAAAGGTAATGATGCGATTTGGGTAATTGTGGATCGATTAACCAAATCAGCTCATTTTCTACCAATGAAGGAAACCTTTAGCATGGAAAGGCTAGCCAAGTTGTATGTAGACGAAGTAGTATCATTACATGGAGTCCCACTCTCCATTGTATCAGATAGAGATAGTCGTTTCACTTCTCATTTTTGGAAAAGTTTCCAACAAGCTATGGGAACTCGACTAAATTTGAGTACGGCATATCATCCTCAAACAGATGGGCAAAGTGAAAGAACCATCCAAACTCTAGAAGACATGCTTCGAGCATGTGTAAAAGATTTTGGCGGAAACTGGGATGATCATTTACCATTAATTGAATTCTCCTATAACAATAGTTACCATTCAAGCATTGAAACTGCTCCATTTGAAGCACTATACGGAAGAAAGTGCAGAACTCCAGTTTGTTGGGCAGAAATAGGAGAAAGTCAATTATCAGGTCCAGAAATTGTGCAAGAAACTACTGACAAGATAACTCAGATCAAGGAAAGACTGAAAACAGCTCGAGATTGTCAGAAGAGCTATGCAGATAATCGCCGCAAACCGTTAGAATTTCAAGTCGGAGATAAAGTACTTTTGAAAGTTTCTCCTTGGAAAGGAATTGTTCGATTTAGTAAGAAAGGAAAGCTAAGTCCCAGGTACGTAGGACCATTTTCAGTGATCCAACGTATAGGACTAGTTGCTTATCGTTTACAACTACCAGAAGAATTAGCCGGAGTACATAATGTATTTCATGTATCCAATCTCAAGAAATGTCTAGCAGATGAATCACTGGTAGTACCTCTTCAAGATATAGAGGTAAACGAAAAGCTGAAATTTGTTGAGAAACCTCTTCAAATTGAGGATCGAAAGATCATGTTTCTCAAACACAAGCGACTAGTTTTAGTCAAAGTTAAATGGGATTCAAAGAGAGGAGCTGAATACACTTGGGAGCTGGAATCAGAAATGAAGCAAAAGTATCCTCATTTATTCCAGTAAATCTCGAGGACGAGATTTTTATTAAGGTAGGGAGAATGTAACAACTCTCATCAAAAGTCCTAAATTATTATTTAATTTAGCCAATAGGAAACCCTAATTGAGAAACCCAAGTAATTCTGAACAAATCCTAAAATTTTCAAAACTTTTAGAATCAGGATTAGGGCCCCTAAAACTAAAGGGGGGGTAAACCCTAAGTTGATAACTATCTCTAAAATGCGTTGTATACGTTTCAAATTAACGAACTGTCAATTCATCAAGCCTATACTAGTGACAAGGCTACTCTAGGCTAGCTCGACACCCCAGGCGAGTCGCGACAGGGGTCACGACTTCTTCCGCGACACGCGGGGGAACAACTTTTCACGTATAAATACTGGGCATTGGGACTTGAATTCTGTCTTTGGAACGACGTAAATCCGAGTTACGTAGACTGAGTTATCACAGAAACAGTTCACTAAACACACACAATCACTAATTGCTGCCACAATCAGGGTAATAACTCGATCGCTATTACGATTCAACGTCCGATCGATTATAACTATCCAACGATTGTATAAGTGCCGCTCAAATTGAGTTTATACTTTGTTATTCATCGTGATTTCGACTTGAATGTTTTAGTGTTGTTCGAACTCGGACTATACTCTGTCATTCGTTGTGAATCCACTGAATTATTAAGTATTGCACTTGTAAATTGTTGTGAGGGTTTAATCTCGTGAATTGTCGTAACTGCTGTATTAGTTACTAACCTGTTTGTGTGTGCATTGTTATTTAAATTAGGTTAATCAAGGCTAATCAGTAGGCTTATACTCTGCTCGTTAAATCTACAATGTGAGTCATTCTCTTTTTATCAACTGTTTTACAATACTCCAAATTATTTTCAAAAGTTATAATTACAGTGATTAAGTTTATGTAATCACCAAATTACAGCCGGTATGTGGGGTATTGTGCACAGTATTGCAGTTTTATCACTTTAGGTGGGCGAACCTAAAACTTAGTGATAACCGTCATTCATTGGGGCAGCCAATGGTGATATGACCACAGTCACCGAAAAGAGTCGAGTGACAAATACTGTGGGTAGTTGGTTTGATATCAGAAACATTGTAATCTCTTAATACTGTAAATTATAACAAACGAGTCGTTTTAGCAACTGAATGATTCACTCAGTATTTCCCCGCTGACAAAACCTTTTTCAAACATGTTTCAGGTGATCTGTTGTGAGCAAAGGAAAAGTGTCTTGGAGCACTACAAGCTTAGAAAAGTGGCTCAATGTAAATAAATAAAGAAACATGTTTTGAGAAATAAAGATTTTCCAGTGAAATCACTCTATTGTAAATTATGGGATTTATCCCTATATTATATATAAACGAGCAGTTTTAATATTAATCGATCCTGTTTAAAAAGACTCCCGCTGTCATTTAATTAGATACCATCGGATTTCCTGCCTCGCAGCTCTGGACCGGGTCAAACCGGGGTCAAGGGTCGTGACACTGCCAATGAGGCAGGGAAATGTAAAACTGCCCAGATCTCCCATCTTTTCAGGTCAACGATTTTGGAGAAGAGCTTAACAGTTTTCACTCATCAACACACCAGACAAGATTTCAAGTTTTTGCTTGTTTGTGAGGATATCTTTTAAGAACTTTGCGTATTTAGGCATCTGAGCCAACGCCTCAACAAATGGTATGTTTATATGCAATTGTTTGAACATTTTGAGAAACTTACCATGTTGCTCATCGTTCGTTTGCTTCTTCAGTCTGCTTGGATAAGGAACCGGAGGAGTGTAATCTGTAACTGGCTCCTGGAGTTGTGTTGTACTTGCTGGAACTCGCCTAGCGTGCACCTCGTCCAAAGCATCAGTTTGGACCATCTCAGTGATTGGTGGTGAGTCCGATATGTCAGGTCCCATGGTTTTACCACTCCTAGTCATTACGGCATTAACATACCTTCTCGGGTTTGGTTCTGTGTTACCTGGAAGACCACCCTAAGGTCTTTCAGACAACATCTTGGCCAACTTGATTCTTAAAGGTTTGTATTGAAGCCTTCTGACTCCGCATTTCCCCTTCTTGTGCCATGAAACGCTCCTCATGCTGCTGGTATCGTTTCTCAGAATTTTGATTAGCACTATTGGAGTTGTTTAACAGCTGCGCCATCATCTCCTCTAGTTTTGAATTACTTTGAGAGGTGTGTGACTGGGAACTGCTTCTGGGGCCCTGAGTATGGTAACGTGGTTGAAAGGATTGCCCTTGATGCTGAAAAGATTGCCCCTGAGACCGAAAAGATTGCCGTTGGGGCTGCTGTGGCACGGGGGCACGTTGAGCATACCTGAGTGGGTTTTGATTACTAGAATTAGATTTCCACCCAAAGTTTGGGTGATTTATCCATCCTCGATTGTATGTGTTGCGGTAGAGGTTATTTTGGGGCCTAGTTTGATTGCCCAGATAGTCCACATCTTCGTGGCCTTTAAACATAACTCCCTGCTCACATGTACCTGGCTCGTGTGAAACTCCACACAGCTCACATGATGATTGTACCTGTGAAACGTTCTGAGCTTGATCAAGTCTTGCTACCAAAGCTCCAATCTGCACTGTAAGATCCGTATACATATCCACAGCATGAACGCTCGGAATGGATGATGCTTTAGTTTGCACCCCACTGTGTCGAGAACTCGACTTCAAGGTAGCTTTCTCTATAATTTCGTAGGCTTCATTGGGTGTTTTTGTTCCAAGATCGCCCCTGCATATACATCTAAATGCTCTTGTGAGTCGTAATTGAGTCCCTAGTAAAAATTAAGTACAAGCTACCTTTTGGACAGCCCATGATGTGGGACATAAATCAAAAGATCTCTGAACCTCTCCCAAGCTGCGTGTAGAGATTCCCCGTCATCTTGCTTGAACATCATAATACGATTCTTTAGCTTGGCTTTCTTTTCTGGAGGAAAATATTTTTTCATGAAAAGTTCTGCCATCTCGTTCCAAGTCGTGATGGATCCTGCCAGAAGTGACAATAGCCAAGATCGGGCGTTGTCTCGCAAAGAGAATGGAAAGAGCTGCAAACGAATTGTGTCGTCAGAAACATCTCGTATTTTGAAAGTCAAACACACTTTAAGAAACGAAGCGATGTGCCGACCTGGATCTTCGTGATCTTTCCCATCAAACTGCACTGAATTTTATAACATATTAATAATACTATGTTTTTTTTTTCAAAACAAGGTGCTATTACTATAGGTCGGGCAATGCTAGGTAGCAAGCCCTTTCCTCCTGGATGGCCGGTCTCATTCAACGGTCGGTCGTCTTCCGCCATGATGCTTCCTCTATCCTCCCCTGAACTCTCGCTATCAGAAAGTATCACCGGTTAGTCGATTACAGATACAATTCTTTCTACAATGATACGGGATCTCTTGCGAAGCCTCCTGCTTCTCCTTAGGTTACGTTCTGGTTCGTTGGCTAGCTCAGCAATAGTAGGCTCGGGGGTTGAGGACATCAACCTACAAATAAAAGGAAAGCATTATGCGGAAAAAGAATGTAATATTATATTATTATATTATTGTAACATCTGTGCTTGTTATCATTGTGAACAGTTCAATTATCAATAAAACAATGTTATTTGATCCCAATGTTTGTTTGGTTATGTTTTTTACATTTTTTGTGTTTTGACTTTTGTCCAATTTCAAACTCTATATCACTTTCTGGAGATTTATACGCAAACTGGTGCGTAAACGTAATCAGTTTAATGCGACAAATACTCTGGAACTTCAACATATACTTAACATACCTTAAATAACCCTTGCATAACTTAGAAATAAGTTTTGAAGGCTTTGGTATGGCAAAAACAAGTTAATTCGCTTACAGGGACTAAACTTGACAAACCCGAAGCTTTGTAACGGTTAATTATGCTCACTAGAATGCACGATATAAATTTCATAAAGTTTCGTTATCGTACGAGAAAGTTATGATCAAATCCGTGTACAAGGGGTTAAAGCGTCAACGTTGAAGTTTAGGACCTTTCGGGTAACAATAAAGTTAACCGAGGACTTAACAAAGTGGGTAAATATCTTGAAGCCCTTATATGTCAAATTAGGGGGTTCAAATTGCAAGAAATAAGTTAGTTGACCTTTCGGAAGGGCCAAGAGACGAGATGCAACAACTTGAAAACGTTTTTTCCTGATTACAAGACTGAAGCGGGCCGCGTAAAGGTTAACATGACTTTACGCGGGCCGCGTTAGACCATCAGATGCAGAAACTTTTGACAGCTGCCTGTTTTCGTGCATATTCGACCTTTAATCGATTTTCCTCATCTTGGATGGCCCCTAAACGACTCCTAGAGCACTAGGGACACTTGTGGGAATGTTGTGGTCAGTTGTAGGCTTGTGTGTCAACATTTTGTGGTGTTGAAATCACTATAAAAGGCCAATGAGTTGCAACATTGAACACACTTCACTCCTGCATTTCTGGAGCATTTCTAGAGCACAAGACTCCTCTCAAGTGATCTCGGGTCGTTCATAGGACTCCTGTAAGTTTGCCTAACCTTCCTTAGTTTAGTTTTTGCTTAGTTTTAGCTTAAAAGTCAAACCGTCGTAATTAACGGTTGACTTTAAGATTAATCACTAATGGTCCAGTGATTAGTCGAATCAAAAGTAGTTATAAGTTGGTAATTATGTGGGTAATAAACCCTTAAAAGGGTTCCCCCTGATTCCCACTCTAACTAGGTCAAAAGTCGGGTCAAACTTGCTAATAAAAAGTCAACAGGATACTTAAATTCTAATTTATGCATAATTAGCAATGTAAAACATATACAACCTGTTTGATCATTATTATAACTTGGTAATTAGTGTAAGAACATGTCTAAACATGTTCAACCCGACAATTTCCTGTTTAGACCCGGTTCGGAACCGAAAGTCGCATAGTTTGACTTTTGCTTTGACTTTCAGTTCTGACCCGTTTAGGCATGTTTTAGAAATTCCTCAGAGCTTTAATTGGACTAGGTTACATACTAGTATAACCCTCTGTGATTATACACCTTGGTTCATTAGTTATCCAATTAATATGCATGTTTCCGTTAAATGCTCATATGTTGACCATTATGCCCTTTTTACCTTAAAATGTGATTTTTGAAAATGTAAAAGAGTAGAAACCTTTGTTACTGATATATAAACTTGTATCCAAAATTTGAGATCAATTGGTGGTGTAGATTGAGAGTTATGCTCATTAGCGCAAAATGAAAGCTTTATGTTAATTAAATGGCGTAATTAGCGTATAGCCTAGTTAAGCCTACTTTTTGATATCAAACTTATTACCCACTGATGTAATATATTATTTTGGGATTTTTGAAGATTTTTAATTAATTTTAGGCAGAGCATAACTTATAGTCGTAGGCTTAATCCGGTAATTGTCGGTTTTGCCCTTACGGACTATAAAATGAGTTTTACATATCTAAACGACTCCAAACCTTTTGCTACTGATCTTAAATGATAAATATATTATTTTAAGCCTTCTGGAATAATAAAAATATCAGCTTTATGTATATAACCCGGAAACGGCTCCTAATCGCCTTTCTAAGCGTTTTTAACGCATAGTATGTACTAGAACTATTTTAGACATACAAGGGTTGATACCTACTGATATTTTAGGTAAATTATAATGTTTTAACAGTAAGCAAAAGTTGTTTAACTCAGACTTCAGTTTTGAGCTTCACGGCTTATGTGAAATTACCAAAATGCCCCTACGGTGCATAGTTTGTGTTTAAATTCGTTTCGGGCATAATAAAAGACATCTTACTGATGTCACAACATATTTGAAGCATATTAACTTAGGAAACCTGTATATGGCTCTTACGGATACCCGTTACGCTTATTACGCGTTCGGTTCGGTTTATATAACTAGTTTACATAAATTAGCCGAAGCGGGTCAAACCTTATCGGTTTTATCTAGAAATCCAGAATGTGTATGAAATACCCATATTAAACAAGTCTTCAAAATTGTCGGGTCTAAATCACATTCTATCCGATCTTCCGATTTAGGTCCGGTTTATTAATGTAGTTACCTATATTAGGTGCCGTTTGATATCCGTGATCTCTAGCATTGCTTGGTGGTTATCTTAGGACTTCTGAGCAATCTCAAGTGAGTACATAGACCCCTCTTTTACTGTTTTCCAAACTGTTTTGGGGTGAAACACATGTGCCTACTTGTTACTTTCATGCTTTCCTGTTTTCACATCATATACCTGCTATGTTTGTTAGTACATTATAGTACATGATTTCATTACATTTCATGCTACGTAAGCCCATTGTGTCCGTACTTAGTACCTTGTTTTACATTACATTTCATGCTATGTATGTCCATTGTGTGCATACTTAGTATATTGTTTTACTTTACATTTCTGCTAGACAAAATTGCAGAAAACAACCTTTATGTATACCCCAAACTGCACTTTATACCTTTCACTATGAAATCCGCCAAAACCAACCTTTACCTTCATGTTTTGCTACAAGTTCAACCTTTAACACAAACTCTGTTAATATTCTTGGTTAAATCACCTCACATGCTTTGCATGTGAGGGTATTATTGTCATTTCAACCTTGTTTTTTTTGTTTATTAATAAATTATAAAATTACACATGACCCTATTGAAACAGAAATTTAATGGGCACCCAGGCCTTTGATTCCCCCAACCCCATTACTTTTAAATCTCCTTCCAACGACTCTAGTTTACACCACCACCACCATCATGAGCGACAAAGCTAGAAGCTTCGGCCACAATGACGACAACAAAAAAACCACCAAAGCGACTGGCGACACTGCTGCTCCAATCCCTCGTCCTTCTTTTAACCCTAGTTCCTCTCGTTTCAGTGAAGCTGAGTTGTGTATTGATGAGTTTGAGGATTTCACGTGGGAAGAAGAGCATGTAGGAAGACGTGTGAATAGTATGAGTATTTCAGAAATGGTTCAAAAGGGTCTGATTATTGGTGGACCATCTGGCAGGCCAGCGCCACCAGGTTGGAACAAGTTGTCTTTGTCACAGCAGTCTGAGATCCATAGGCTAACCTTACTTCAGTGCATGAAGATGCTTCAGGTATGTTAGCTAGATTCTAACTAACCTATCTTCCTTACTTTCACATGCATGCTTCAGTTTGTTTTTTCTGTATGATGCATGCATGCATGGCTGTTTTCTACTCTAGTTAATCATTAACAGGTATGGTAGTGTTGCTTCTTTAGAAGCTAACATGTTTATATCTAAGACCTTGGATCATGGCTACCAAGTACCAAGACCATCATAATCATCATCATTTCACAACACCCTAACAGTATCATTTTATTCTAACATACCATTCTAACAATATCATTTTCATCAAGGATCATTCTAACACTACCACTAATATGCTTGACCAGGTTGTACCTTGCGCA
This sequence comes from Helianthus tuberosus, assembly GCA_030545235.1. Taxonomy (NCBI): domain Eukaryota; kingdom Viridiplantae; phylum Streptophyta; class Magnoliopsida; order Asterales; family Asteraceae; genus Helianthus; species Helianthus tuberosus. Next base: position 92,142,440 of record CM060381.1, read on the forward strand.
TAGGCAGTTGTACCCACCATGAAAACACTACATCATGCACTCAAAGTAAACCCAGATTTAAGAACACATCATTCAAACTGGGTATATGAAGATATTCATATTAATGTTGATATTAAATCTGTGTAAAACTTGATGTTGATGATTCGCTCTGTTTATATTGAATCCGAGTAGGAATCTGGGTTTCCATGTTTCAATGGTTGCTTGTGAGAAAAACACTGATGTGAAGTTATAAAAGGATTCTTGGTTTTGTCACTGTGTTCTTGGTGGGTACAACTGTGTGTGCGCAGAGTACAACCTGGTCATGCTTGATATTTGCTAGAAAATACGTTGATGATTCGTGTTAACATTGAAGTTGTATGTGTTAATATAGATGATACGAAAGTTGTGAGCTTTAAATGATTTAATGATTCAGATTTGCAAGCATAAAAATGAAACTGTATGATTTAATGAACTGGGTTTTCTTTTCATAAGTTTGAATCTGTGTTTTCATGGAGGGTACAAACTTATATGCTCAAGGTACAAGTTAAAACTGCATGTCTGAATATGTGAGGGAAGATGATGACCATGTGATTTAATAAACAAAAAAAAACAAGGGTGAAATGACAATAATACCCTCACATGCAAAGCATGTGAGGTGATTTAACCAAGAATATTAACAGAGTTTGTGTTAAAGGTTGAATTTGTAGCAAAACATGAACGCAAAGGTTGGTTTTGGCGGATTTCATAGTGAAAGGTATAAAGTGCAGTTTGGGGTATACATAAAGGTTGTTTTCTGCAATTTTGTCTTTCTGCTATGTATGTTGACTGATAGCATGCTAGCACATTGATTTACATGACTTTTCTGCTTTGTATGTTAACTTAGCATACTTAGTACATTGTTTTCATATGACATGTACACAATTGCTATAACATTTGGTTTGCACAAACGAGACTTATATACGTTCATTAACATTAGCTACGCCGCTCGGTAGTAAGTACTGGTACCATAGGACTTGACAAATCCCATTCCTGACATCTCGGGTTTGTTTGGATGTAAGGAATGACTGAATCCGAAAACATTTATTTTGATAACCTTGACTAAAAGGGTTATCCGACTGTCTCAAGGCTTGAATGTATGCGTTAACTTACCACATAAATGTTTGTATCAATGTAACATGCATTACTTTGCAAAACATAACATTTTGATATATTCAAAATACTTTGTTTTGTACATTTCTACATTTGGTTTATGTGACAAGACTTTACTTACAATACATAACATTTGATACACATTACTTGACTACTTTTGGACTTATAAACATTTGACATGACTTATACAAGGACTTTTGAATATTGGTTTAAACATGGACTTTATACATTGGTGGTTTGTTTAAGTGACTTAAGTAACGAGATGTGAGTAATATGATACAAGCATGGTGGATACGCCGCTGGTACTTCCTATATATAAGTGTTTGTATTATATTACATATCATAGCGTTATTTAAATCATTTCAATTTATACATATAACATTTTATACAAACAACATATCTTTCACAAGACATTGTTTTACAAACAACTTATCTTATACAAATTCATTTTACATGGTTATTCATTTAACCATACATTATTCTCTTAATTATACATATCATCTGAACTTATTGTTTTTCAAACGATTTACAAAACAAATCAATTTACAAGGTTCATGACTGACTTTTACTAAACAACTTTTTCTTAAACATAAGTCATGAATCCTATTTTTCACAAACCTATGTATCTCACAGGCATTTTTATACTGACGTACCTATTTTCACATGTGTTTTCAGGAGCTTTTGCGTAGGACGATGATCGTGACACTAGGGCGGACCTGTGCCTTAGAGACATAAAACGAAGATAGACTTAGTTTAATTATGTTATAAACTCTTTGATTCCTGTTTAAAACAATGTAACTCTTATGTTGATAAATAAAAATACAACTTTGAATGCCATGGTTATGAAACAATTAATTCTGTTACAACACTCCCCGACGTTTTCCGCCACGTTTTGTATGTTATACGTGGACGGGGTGTGACAGAAGAGTTGGTATCAGAGCCAATGGTTATAGGGAATTAGGTTATTAGTAATTCTTTGACCTAGACTATAACCTTTCTAGGACCCCAACACAAGTTGTCTTATGTTTAGATCTTAAAACATGCACATCACCTATCCTTAGGTGATTATCAAAACAAAAACCAAATTTTTCCGAAACGATTTTTGAAAAAAAATCATCTGTTTTTGGATGATTTATTACAAGGTTTTGAACCCTCTATTGTAAGATTTTGAACCCTCTGTTATATGGTTTTGAACCCTTCCAGTTTGGTTTTTGGCCTTGTGCCTTCAAATTTTCAAAATCTCGTCAAAGTTTTGGGTTTTAAATAATGTGAACACGTGCAAACTGGAAGAGTGAATGCCTGTACCCTGGGTTTTCTGTCTAAGGCTAGAGTGTTCGTACAAATCCACATAATCGAACCAGTCACTCTTACCTGGGAACTCTTGGGGTGAGTGTTCACTTATAGGCGAGCATGTCTTCGCGATACATTATTTTTCACCCATTTACTTTGATTAGTCACTGTGTGTCGTTTGTTTGCTTGGTAATGCGGACAAATGACCACCATCTTTCCTTTTTATAATTTTGTTTCATCTCATTCTCTTCATCCAATCATCTCACTCGTTCCCTTTCATGTTTTCCTCTTTTAGAATGCCTCCTCGACGCGAAAACCAGATAGCGACAGCCGAACTGGAAGAAATCATTGCGCAGCAGATGGCTGCTCAATTCCCAAATCTCTTTGCTCAATGGCACCAAGCCAACAACAACAACAATGCTCCATGCAAATACAAGGATTTTAACTCGGCTAAACCACTCAAGTTTAGTGATTCTGAAGGAGCGACTGGGCTTCTTCAATGGTTCGAGAGCATTGAGAATACATTTCGCCATGTGCAGTGTCCTGACAATCGCAAGGTCGAGTTTTCTTCGAGTGTGTTTCAGAAGAGGGCTCTCACATGGTGGAATGGGGTTATGAGAGACCGTGGTGCAGAAGTTGCTCTAGCACAGACATGGGCTGAACTTAGGGCCCTTATGATGAGGGAGTTCTGTCCTCGTCATGAACAGCGAGCGTTGGAGAAAGAGTTTGATGACTTGAAACAAGACAGTGGCGAGCACAGGGCATATACTGATAGATTTGAGGAGTTGAGTCTGCTTTGCCCAACAATGGTTACCCCACTCGACAAGGCTATCGAAAGGTACATCGACGGCCTACCTGACTCAGTGCAAGACATCATTACTGGTAGTAACCCTGCCACACTCTGTCAGGCTATCGAGTTAGCAGCGACATTGACTGAGTCGCAGGTTCGAAAGGGAAAGCTGCATAAAAAGGGTGACAAGGGTAAGAAGCAGGCATCTGACAAGGGAGATAGCAAGAAAGGTCAAAACAAGAAGGGAAAGAATTCTGGAGGGTCTAGGAAGCGGAAGGCTTCCCAAAACTATGCCGTTACTGCACAGGCCCAAGCTGCACCAAATCAGCCTGCGCAGCCACTAGCCAAGAAGCCTTATCTTGGCAATGCACCTTTGTGCAACAGGTGTAACGTCCATCATCGACCACACCTCCAGTGTCGTCAGTGCACCAACTGCGGAAGATCTGGTCATCTTGCTGACACCTGCCGCATCCCTGCCAATCAGAATCGGGCAGTTCAGAACCCGGCTCAACAAGTTGCTCAGCCTCTTGCTCAGCAACAAGGTCAAGCTGCACGACCTCATTTTCCTCCTGGTTCGTGCTACAATTGTGGGGATCTGACCCACTACAGAAACCGGTGCCCAAGGCTAGCAAACCAGAACCAGAACCAGAATCAGAATCAGGCTCCGGCTCGAGGGCGAGTTTTCAACATGAATGCTCAAGAGGCACAAGCAGACAATGAAGTGGTGAACGGTACGTTCTTTATTAATAATCAGCCTGCATTTGTTCTCTTTGATTCGGGTGCCGATAAGATTTTTGTGTCATTATCTTTTGAGCCATAGCTTAGCGTGTCTAGAACGAAACTAGGTAAACCTTTGACAGTAGAGGTTGCTAGTGGTGAACCCATTGTTCTTGATTCTGTTCTTCGCAACTGCAGTTGAACCTTAATGACCATCTTTTTCCTATCGACCTCACGCCTATGCAACTTGGAAGCTTCGACGTTATTGTGGGTATGGATTGGTTAGCCAAGCATCGCGCAAAGGTAGTTTGTTTTGAGAAGATTGTTCGTGTGCCGCTTTCGACAGGCGAGATCCTACAGGTTCGTGGTGAGAAACCTGCCGGTGGTCTCAAACTCATGTCTTGTTTTAAAGCCCGGAAGTATCTGCGAAAGAATTATGTGGCCTTCTTGGCACATGTCACAGCAGATAAAGGCAAAAGTAAGACTATCCAAGATATTCCCGTTGTTCGAGATTATTCTGAAGTATTCCCTGAAGACTTACCTGGTCTACCTCCAGCACGCCAAGTCGAGTTCCGCATTGATCTCGTACCTGGTGCAAATCCTATTGCCAGAGCTCCATATCGTCTTGCACCATCTGAGATGCAAGAGTTGTCTAAGCAGCTTCAGGAGCTCTCTGACAAAGGTTTTATACGTCCTAGCTTTTCACCCTGGGGTGCTCCTGTTCTTTTTGTCAAGAAGAAGGATGGATCTTTTAGGATGTGTATCGATTATCGTGAGCTTAACAAGCTTACCATCAAGAATCGATATCCCCTACCTCGCATCGATGATCTCTTTGATCAGTTACAAGGTGCTTCTTATTTTTCAAAGATTGATCTACGTTCTGGGTATCATCAACTTCGGGTGCATGAAGAAGATATTCCCAAGACAACGTTCCGTACTCGTTATGGGCATTATAAATTCACAGTCATGCCATTCGGTTTGACTAATGCTCCTGTTGTTTTCATGGACTTAATGAATAGGGTCTGCAAACCTTATTTGGATCAGTTCGTCATTGTTTTTATTGATGACATCTTGATATACTCTAAGACGCGAGCTGATCATGAGCAACATCTTCGTCTTACTTTGGAACTCCTAAAGAAAGAGCAACTTTTCGCCAAATTCTCCAAGTGTGAATTCTGGCTTAAAGAAGTTCAATTTTTAGGACATATTGTCAACGAACAAGGCATTCATGTAGATCCCTCCAAGATCAGTGCGATTAAGGATTGGGATACGCCTACTACTCCTACTGAAGTTCGTTCTTTTCTTGGTCTAGTGGGTTATTACCGCCGCTTCATTGAAAACTTCTCAAAGATTGCAGTTCCTCTAAGTGCTCTAACTCAGAAGAACAAGCCCTTTGATTGGGGATTCAAACAAGAGGAAGCTTTTCAAAACTTGAAGCAAAAACTTTGTGACGCGCCTGTTCTGACTTTGCCTGAGGGCAATGATGATTTCGTCGTTTATTGCGATGCATCTAAACTGGGTCTTGGCTGTGTTCTGATGCAAAGGAACAAAGTCATAGCATATGCATCGAGGCAGTTGAAGATACATGAGAAGAACTACACCACTCATGATCTTGAGTTGGGGGCAGTTGTCTTCGCTCTTAAGATCTGGAGACACTATTTGTACGGTACAAAATGTGTGGTTTTCACGGACCACAAAAGTCTTCAGCATATCTTCAACCAGAAAGAACTCAACATGAGGCAACGACGTTGGGTCGAGCTTCTAAACGACTATGACTGTGAAATTCGCTACCATCCTGGTAAGGCGAATGTCGTAGCCGATGCCTTGAGTCGTAAGGAACGTACTAAGCTTCATTGTGTACGTGTTCAATCTGTTATTCAAACTCGATCCGATATCCAAGCACGCATTTCTCAGGCTCAACAATCTTGTGTTTCACAAGGTTTGATGGATAAGGAATTTCCCTATCACATAACACCTGATCTGGAACTGAAGGACAATGGATCGTACTACTTCATGGACCATTTGTGGGTCCCAAGTCTAGATAACCGTCGCACCTTGCTTATGGATGAAGCCCATAAGTCTCGTTATTCTATTCATCCTGGCTCAGATAAGATGTATAAGGATCTTCGTATTCACTATTGGTGGCCTGGTATGAAGAAAGACATTGCCTTATATGTATCAAAATGCCTTACTTGTCTTAAGGTTAAGGCTGAACATCAGCGTCCTTCTGGTTTATTGGTGCAACCAGAGATCCCAGTGTGAAAATGGGAAAACATTACTATGGATCTCATTACAAAACTTCCGCGCACAAAGAAAGGTCATGATGCCATCTGGGTAGTTCTTGATCGTCTTACTAAGTCAGCGCATTTCTTGCCAATCCGTGAGGATTTTCCTGCTGACAAACTTGCTAAAATCTATTTGGATGAAATTGTAGCTCGACATGGTGTTCCTTTGAACATCATTTCTGACAGAGATGCTCGTTTCACTTCTCATTTTTGGAGAACCATGCAATCTGCTATGGGGACCCAACTTAATCTGAGCACGGCTTATTGTCACACCCCAACCACGTAGAACATACAAAACGTGGCGGAAACGTCGGGGAGTGTTGTAACAGAATTAATTGTTTCAAATCCATGGCAATTGAAGTTTCGTTTTATTGATTTAAAAGTGTTACAATGTCTTAACAAACAAGGAAATACAACATAATTAACTAGTCTTGCATCTTTTATTGTCACTAAAGCCCAAGTCTGCCTATGTGTATCTTGATCATCTTATGCAACAGCTCCTGAAAACACATGTGAAAATAGGTACGTCAGCATAAAAATGCCTGTGAGATACATAGGTTTTGTGAAAATAGGTTTCATGACTTATGTTTGAGAAAATGTTTAGTCATGAACCTTGTAATTTGCTTTGTTTTTGTAAATCGTTTGAAAAACAATAAGTTCAGATGATATGTATAAATAAGAGAATAATGTATGGTTAACTGAATAACCAAGTAAAATGAGTTTGTATAAGATAAGTTGTTTGTAAATCAATGTCTTGTGAAAGGTATGTTATTTGTATAAAATGTTATATGTCTCAAATTGAAATGATTCAAATAACGCTACGATATGTAATACCATACAAACACTTATATATAGGAAGTACCAGCGGCGTATCCACCATGCTTGTATCATATTACACACGCATCGTTACTTAATCACTTAATCAAACCAAACCACAAATGTAAGATGTCTATGTTTAAACCAATTGTCAAATGTATTGAATAATATACCAAAATGTTTATGTCAAGATGTAAATCATGCAACGTATAACCAATGTTGAAAATGTTTATTTGTCGAATGTAAATCATGTAATGTGTAACCAAAATGATATGTATGGCTAGTGAAATGCATCAACTAAACCATAGGTGCAATGCACAAAACAAAGTATTGAAGTAAAACTTGGTTTAAATCAAAGTTATGTTTTGTGTAGTAAATGTATGCTATACTGATATTAGACATTTATGCGGTATTGTGAAAATTCATACATCCAAGCCTTGCGACAGTCGGATAACCATGTAAAAATGGGTTATCAAAAGAATATGTATAGTATAGTTTTAAACAAACCAACTGTCATACCAAAATGTAGCATATGATGAATAAGAAATGTACTAAGTATGCTAAGTTAACATATAAAGCAGAAAAGTCATGTAAATCAATGTGCTAGCATGCTATCAGTTAACATACATAGCAGAAATGTAATGTAGAACCATGTACTAAGTATGCACACAATGGACATACATAGTATAAAATGTAATGAAATCATGTACTCTAATGTACTAATGAACATAGGAAGTATATGATGTGAAAACAGGAAAGCATGAAAGTAACAAGTAGGCACATGTGTTTCACCCCAAAACAGTTTGGAAAACAGTAAAAGAGGGGTCTATGTACTCACTTGATATTGTTCAGAAGTCCTAAGATAACCACCAAGCAATGCTAGAGATCGCGGAATATCAAACGGCACCTAATATAGGTAACTACATTAATAAACCGGACCTGAGTCGGAAGATCGGATAGAATGAGGTTTCGTAAACCAAACGAGTGTAGAGACTCGTGTCATATGGTTTAACAAAGCCTACATACTAAATGAAACCTAACATAAGTGCTTGTGACCCATTACGACCCGTTCAGGTAGCTTATGCCACTTTAACGCGTCGTTCGCGTGAAACGCGTTCGGAACGTCTAACTAGTCCTATGACAAGTAACATATGCCTTAACATGTCTAATATTGTTGTCAAATCAGTTTATATGTCAAAAGTTATGTTACATATGCTTAAAACGAATTTTGGCGTCAAAAGGGCATTTTGGTAATTTACCTAAGGCATATATACTACCTATCATACAACTACTTAAACGAAGCGACCATAAGGTATAACCTCGGAAGGTTATTCCCTATATACTATGGTCACCTAATGTGCTTGGTCGGATCCTAATGATCGACCAATCGGGTCGGGTTCGAAAGTATAAGCGATTGTTTAGATCGCTTACCTGACGACCCTATATAAGCACTAAACTAAAAGTGACGAGCTAAGCATGTTAAAACATGCTTAACTAAGTTTAGAAAACAGGTTTGGTATCACAACAAACGGTTGTGATACCTAAGAGTAGTTTGGTTACAAAATACGTAAGAATACGTATTCTGACCGAAACTACGGCTCGTCACTGAGCATGGATAACGTGGTAATCAGTAGGTATAGTCACTAGGGACTATAACCATCGTGATCACGCTCACGTTATGAAGTTCAAATGAACTTCGCATCGACCATAAACTGGTCAATGCAGAAAGTCAAACAAAGTTTGATTTTCGGACTCGAAAAGCAATAAAAGAACGAAGGAACAC